>CM046959.1:36563402-37894402 GCA_025698475.1 Gossypium anomalum | reverse complement strand
AGAGAGGAAATGAAAAGAATGTGAATTTTCATTTCCTTAATGAATCTGAATGGAGAAAATCTCCCCCATTGTTATGTTGCTGGATAAAATTATTGAAGTCCATTGATTCAAAAGATCATTTACCACCTTATACACTTGAAGCTGCTAATGTGTTGTCTTTAGGTACTTTGGGCTTTTGCATGGGTGGGAATAGGTAAGATACACACATCTATCACCGATTTCTTTCATAATGTTTCTGCATTACTTAACATAGACTAGAGGATAGTGGTTAATGTTTTTTTGTTGCTAGGGCTTGTCATTTCATTGTTTTAGACCATCTTAAACTTGTTAACATAATCTTATGGCTTAAGTATGTTTTTCAGGAAGATGTGATGTGTTTGTTTTTAAGAGTAGTGGTTTCCCTTTTTTTCATAGGAAAGAGAGAAGTCCTGCAAAAACTCTTGGTGATTAAAAGAGAGAGAGAGTTTTAGAAAAGTCAGCTTTATGGAAGAAAATTGAGAATGATTCAAACATGTTTCACTATTTTCTATAGAGAAAGGAATACACTGTATTCTTTCTCACAAAATGCTTTTACTGGGATTGGAGAAAAGAAACAGGACTTTTGGGAATCAAAACAGAAAAAGAAAGCTGAAATCTTTTTGAAACCCAAATGCAACCTAGCTTTTTGTTTCTGTATTCTCAAAGGCTTTGTGATATGTTAAGCTTGGTTCATGTTTGATCCCATATAATGTCTGCATCTGCATGTTAGTTTATTTGCTTGTCTGCTCATTGGAAGAGTATTAGTCACTAAATTATGATGTGCTCTTGTATCAGTTTGAACATGAATTCTGTTGTAGCATTGAAATTCCTCTTTGGGCTTCCTGATGATACGGCTGGGATAGGTGGCTTCCCAGAAGACAACATAAAATATATTCAGGAATTTTCGACCCTGTTAAGTTCAAGGATTGATAATGATGAGGACTATCAAACTTCATCCGATATTCATATCTCCATGCATCAGGTATAACTAAGTATGATTGCATCTTTCGTTTCCCCGACTTGTTTTTAAAACTTGAACTTATCTCTGATGCACAGGTTTCTGAGTCTGTGAAGTCATTGTTGTTACTCTTCCAAAACTTGACTGCTGCTGTTGAGGTGGATGATGCTGTTCTCTATGGAAGTCTTTCTTTTCCACAAAACAATGTTCAAGTTCCTTCTGGAAGTCAGCACTTTGGACAAGGGCTTGACGGAAAGGCAGATGACTGCCTTTACTCGGGAGGATTTGAAGACAAGTTTTCATGGGAATTGCCTGAAACATTACCTGGTAGATTGTTACAGACAGCTCTTCCTACAAGAAGGAAACTGCAAGCAGCTGACAGTGCAAATAGGAGTGCCAGAGGAGACAACTCTGTGGCTGAGATAACAAATCCAACTGCATTTCAACGGGGATTGGGTCCATCTACAGCCTCTTCTGGTACTACTCGAAGGGATAGCTTTCGACAGCGAAAACCGAATACGAGCAGGCCTCCATCAATGCATGTGGATGATTATGTTGCACGAGAAAGGAGTGTTGATGGTGTTTCTAATTCTAATGTAATAGCTGTTCCGCGAGTAGGATCTTCTGGGGGTAGACCTCCTTCAATTCATGTCGATGAATTTATGGCTAGACAGAGGGAGCGTCAAAATCCTGCTGCATCAGGGACTGAGACTGCTACACAATCTAAGAATGCAGCTCCTATAAATGGCCCAGATAATGAAAAAGTAAACAAGTCTAAGCAGCTGAAGTCTGATCTCGATGACGATCTTCAAGGAATTGACATAGTGTTTGATGGTGAGGAATCTGAAACAGATGATAAGTTGCCGTTTCCGCAGCCTGATGATAATCTGCAGCAGCCTGCTCCTGTAATTTTTGAGCAAAGTTCTCCGCAGTCTGTTGTTGAAGAGACTGAAAGTGATGTTAATGGAAGTAGTCAATTTTCTCACATGGCTACACCTTTAGCATCTAATGCTGATGAGAATGCCCAAAGTGAGTTTTCTTCAAGAATGTCAGTTTCACGTTCTGAAATGTCTTTAACTCGAGAACCTAGTGTTTCTTCAGATAAGAAATTTTTTGAGCAATCTGACGACTCAAAGAATGCTGTTTCAATTAAGAACTCTAGTGGGTTTGATTCTGCCTCTGGGACAAATAGTTCAGGATTCTCTGCCCCTATTTATAGTAATACACCTGCAACATCAGTGCAGTTGCCACTGGATTCAAGAATAACTTCACAAAACTTCTATCCAAAGAGCAGTGCACAGTATGCTGGTAACATTCCTGTGGCAGCTGGATCTCGAGGAATGTATGAGCAGAAAGTTCTGCCAAATCAACCACCTTTACCCCCAATGCCTCCCCCACCAACAATTTTGCCAGTAAGTTCTCTTATTAGTTGTCCTCATTTATTAGTTTTATGCTTGACATAGGCCTCACAACTGACAGCCTTTCTAAATAAGATTTTTGTTTTTCACTGCTTTAGCTTGATAGTTTACTTACACTTTCTAAATGTTCACTTTTCTTTTCTGCAGGTCCAATCCGATTATTTCTCTTCAGTTAGTGGCAGTCCTTCCCTGTTGCAATCTTCCATTCCCGTGTCAGATTCCAAGTTTATGAGAACTTCTATGCCTTCGCCTAGTGGAACTACTAGGCCTCCACCACCCCTTCCTTCAACACCGCCTCCATTTGCATCTAGCCCATATAATTTAGCTTCCTTAAATACTCCTGCTTCCCAACCAGCACTGTACAATCAGTCTGCTATGGGGAAAACCGAACTTCCTCAGGGTTCTATTGGACCTACTATTGATGCTCGACTTCCTACTTCAGCTGCTGGCTTGGCTTCATATCCCCCTCCACCATTGATGCAATCTTTAGTTTTTAATAGGCCTCCTTCGATCCCTGTTACACCTTATGGAACTTCTCCTGCACTGCATCAGGGTGAGAACCACCCTCCTAGCATCTTGCAAAACCCCTCAATACCTCAGTCTTCTATGCAAACAATCCATTCTCTTAATCAGCTGCAGAAGCTTCAACGTCCATTGCAGCCAACTCAACATCTTAGGCCATCCATGCAATCATCACAGCAGTTGGAGCAAGTTGTGTCTTCGCAAACCCCTGTTCAGATGCAAATACAGTCATTACCGATGATGCATCAAGCTCATATTTCTCCTGTTAATCCTTATTATCAGCCCCAACAGCCTGAATTTTCAGCAGCGCAACAACAGATGCAAGTTGAGCTTGCTCAACAACAAGCACCACCACAAACTGGTGGTACATCACAGCAACAAGATTCTGGAATGTCCTTACATGAGTATTTCCAGTCTCCAGAAGCTATTCAGGTAAGTCTTGTGCTTGTATAACCTCATGAAGAGGGAATGCCATCTGCTTGACATCTTCTGTATCATAATTTTATCTTTACTTTTCCTAAATGCAGTCTTTGTTGAGAGATCGAGAGAAACTTTGCCAGCTATTGGAGCAGCATCCAAAGTTAATGCAGATGCTTCAGGTTCAGTTTCTACATTAATTCTTGCTTGTCTCAAGGAGATTTAATTATGTAGTAGTAACATCTCTGATCAACAAAGTTTTTAACTTCTAGATTGCTCTGCTGAGGAGCTATTCAACTTGTTCTATATTATATGGCTTGTATACATATATGTGCATCAAACATTGATGCATGTATACATTAATCTGATTTTATGTTACTTGGACTTGGGTTTGTGTTAGATATGGCTATGCGTCTGTCACCAGTATGTTTAAATTTTTTAAAGCATTTTCATATAGTTGGAGTATTCTTAAAGTTTCATGTCCCTCAACTCTGAATATGTTGGACATGAGTACTTCTAGGAAAAATTGAGTTGGAGTAACATAGTTATGATATGCTTAAATATTGCTTGCTATTATATTCTAAACATGGTTGCTTCTCACGTTCTCTAACAGGAAAAGTTAGGTCAGCTGTAGCAAAAGATGATAATGGGACTGTACGGGTGCTTTATTCTATTTTCTGTAGCATATTTCAGACATGTAACCCTTGATCCAAGACTCTGAAGTACAATTCTTGAGCCTCGGCCTTAGGTCGCCATGTTTCAAGCTTCAAATGCAGTTGCCTGATTAAGCCTGTTGCACTAAATTTTGTATCAGTTTGGACCATATGTACATTATATTCCATTTACTATAACAACTTGCATTTTGTTTTCATTGTTTTATAATCTATTTCATGTGTAGGGGAAAATTTTCCTTCACTGGTTAGTTCCCTTGTATGATAAGCCGATGTTGATATGTCAACTCCAACTCTGTATATATGCTTTATTGTCTGTTCTATTAAGTAGCAATGTTTTGGCCAAAAAGAAAAAAAACTCCGCCATGGGGTTGACGAGATTCTGTAGTTGCTAAAAGTTGTCTGGGGTTTGAATCCGATATTAGACGTCAACTTTTAACTTGAATCAACACGGTCTTTTTTGCCAGGGTTAGGGTTTGTTTAGAATTGCATCTCAAAGTAGCATTTCATGCTGAACCATGGTTTTTTTTATTCATAAGCAATTTTAAACAATCCACTTTTCAAGTTAAATCAAATTTTCAAATTGGGATTTAAACTAATAAATTATGCATAAACTTCAGCTTTTGAAACTTTCAAAACCCCACATTTAGGCTCCAGCTTTTTGGTTTTCCTGAAATCCCTCATTTCCCGGTTTAGGCCATTTTTTTTTATGAGCAGTGAGATTTTCCGCTTTTAGGTTTAAATTTTTCTTTTTTGGATTAGTAAGATTGGTTTTAGTGAGGTTAAAAATGATGGTGGTGTATGAGATTGACTTCAGTGAGATGAAAAATAATGGTGGTGGTGAAATTAGTTATTATAGTAGCGAGATTGAATATAGTAGTAATGAGAGTAAAAATAGCATTTTGTTTAGATTAAAATGTAGTAGCGGTGGGGTGAAAGTAGAAAATGGTTATTAAAGACATTAATATGAAATTTCGATATGATGATGAATTATTTTTACATATACATTTAAAATTTTCAAAAATTATATTATATTATTTTATATTTATAATAAATATTATTTTCAACAAAAATAACAATATAGATTTGTCATAATCATAATAAACGTAAACATATAAAAAACACAAATAACATAATACTAAAACAAAAATATAATATATTATAAAAACAAAAACATAATATATATATTATGTAGTGCATAAATCATAAACGTATGCGTAAAAAAGAGCACCCTTAGAGGCTACACCTCAGGGGATTTGTGTAACAGCCCGATTTAGGGCCTAGTCGGAACAGTGGTTTTGGGACCACAAAACCGAAGTTAGAAAATTTATTTTATTATTATTATGGAGTCATGACATGATTATAATAGTGTATGAAAAATTTGGTGAGTCAATTTTGATGTTTGTGAGCCCGATTACGAAAAAGGACTAAATCGCATAAAAGGTAAAAGTTGCATTTTAGTGACCAAATGTGTTAAATAACTAGAGAATTAAAATTTGAGTTCTTTAAAGGGAAAATAAACCCCTAATAATAGACATAGCCAGCCATGGAGTGAGGGGAGACAAAATTGTCAAAGTTAGGTGAAATTTGGTCACCAATTTTGACTAGCTTTATTTTATTAAAACACAAAAAGGTTTTATCTTTTCATTCTCTCTTCTTCCTAGCCGAAAATATCAACAAATATTTGGGGTTTAAGAACTTGAAATTTCAACAACTTGAAGCACTCATAAGTAAGTGATTTCCATGCCCTTTGTTGATGATTTTTGTATTTTTGAGACCCTTGAAGCAAGAGCTTTCAGATGAGGGGTCTATATTGCAAAATGGTGGAAAATTTAGGGTTTTTCCATGAGAGAATTTAGAGTGTTTTTCTGAAATTTTATGGAAGAATATGAGTCTTAGCTATGTTATTAACAACTTTTGTGAAAAGTGTTAGCATGAAAACACCTAAAGGGGCTATTATGCATAAGTTGTAAAATAGTTGATAATCATGTGGAATAGTGAGAATTTGAAGTTGCTATAAGAGTAAAAAGGGTTCGGCTAGGCTTGAGATACGAATAAATTGGATAAAAATCGATTTTCGAGCATAGGGGCAAAATGGTCATTTTGTCAAGATCTAGGAGCAAAATGGTCATTTTACCTAAGTCATAAATTTTGGATTTCCTAATTTTATTTAGTGACTAAATGAGTGTATTTTGCTAATATAGTTCAAGAATTGCCAAATCTGAACCTAGACCGGGGGAAAGCCAAGCAAATCGACTAAACCGACTAGTCGTGTATTCGAATTGTATGTAAATAATACAACTACATTGTTATTGCATGTATTCGAATTGTCAGTGAAATGATATAGCATGAATTGTTAGATTGTGAACTAAGAATACATATTAATAATTGAGATAGTAGAAATATCCCGTTGAAACCCTAAGAAACAAATCGGATATTCATGCCATGACACTTGGGTTATTTGCGTGCCAGTGTAAGACATGTATGGGACATGCATCGGCCACATTATGAGAGCCAGTGTAAGACCATGTCTGGGACATGACATCGACATTGAGACGGGTGCTAGTGTAAGACATGTTTGAGACATGCATTGGCCTCGAAGATGATAGCCAGGGTAAGACATGTCTGGGACATGCATCGGCTAAGAGTTGTGCTAGTGCGAGACCATGTCTGGGACATGGCATCAGCACGTATATACGAGAGCTAGTGTAAGACCATGTCTGGGACATGGCATCGGCCTTGATGAAGATAGCCAGTGAAAGACCATGTCTGGGACATGGCATCGGCAACTTATCCCATGTTTAAGGCTTATAGAATATCTGATAGTATTCTGAAAGGTTCAATGTTAAAAGTTATGAAAGTGAGTTAATAAAGGAAGTATAATAATGTTGTGAGTAGTACAGGTACCTATTTGGTATGCTTGAGTAATGAGCTCAAAATAGAAAAATATGACTTGAGTAGACGGTAATGAGTAAGTCAAGCTTGTGCTTACCCTTGTGCTATGAGTATGATGATTAGTGAGAAGTTATTGTTGTATATTTATTTATATGCAACTTACTAAGCTTTTATGCTTACTCTCTCTTTCTTTCCATCTTCTTACAATGCCGCCTAATTAGCTTAAGGATCACCGGAAGTCAGAGATATCGATCACACTATCAGTCGAAATACTTGGTATAGTTGGATTTATATTTTTGATTATGGCATGTATAGGGCTAGAAATTTTTATTTATATTTTTGAGAATTGGCCAAATGTGTTGGTTTGGGATGGATTCCACACTTTACACTAAGCCTTGAATGAGGGCTAATATTCATTTTGAGTCTATAAAAGATGCATCTTCATGGTTGAATGAATGTCTATTATGCTTGTTTTGGGTATTGGCTGGTTTTGTATGAAGATAGGCATGCAAGGGTGGTAATAAGGCTTGGTAAATAGCCTTATATTGTCCACACGGGCAGGCACACGGGCGTGTGTCTAGGCCGTGTGTCTCTGCACCTAGAAATTTCAAGTCAGAATGCATGGAAATTATCACACAGGCAGAGACACGACCATGTGTCTCAGCCGCGTGGGAGGGCACGACCTAGTACACGGGCTACGCCACGGGCGTGTCAAGGTCGTGTGAGAGGACACGAGCGTGTGTCCAGGCCGTGTGAAGTTTGCACTTTTTTTATGAAAAATTGTGAAATTAAATTGGCTACACAGGTATGGGACATGGGCGTGTCCCTGGCACACGGGCGTGTGGAGCCTTAAAGTATGAAAGTTTTTCAAGTTTTTCTTAAGCCCTCGATTTAATCCCGAGTCACCCCGAATGTATGTTTTGAGCCTTGTAAGCCCGTTTAAGGGACAAATTGCACGTGAAATAAAAAGTTTTAAATTGATCAAAAATTTTATGGCCCGATTTTATATAGTTGGTTGAGTTTAAGTCTGGTAGCACCTCGAACCCTATCCCGGCGTCGGATACTGGCGAGAGGTGTTACAATTTGCTTAAGTGTGTCCGTAGTGAAGTCTTAGGCTTCAAGTTAATTTAATTAATTATTCATGCTTGCTAAGGAGAATTGTACGTAAGAAGTGTAAAACTGGTAGAAAGTTAAATTGTTGTTCTGTTTTGAAACCTGTTGTGAATAAAAGACATCGTATTTAATTGGTAAATTCAAATTAATCATGGTGTACTTAAAGTTGTGAATAGAATAAGCTAGATTTTTAATTAAGCAACTTAGATTATTTAGAAATACTTGGTACCTGGACTCGGTGATCGGGTTGAGTAATGGGTGTTACAAACTTACTATGTCATGATTCATAATATGTGAAACATGTATGTTCTAGAATATTGATTACTCTATTTGTAGCACCCCAACTCCAACCGGAATGGTCCCACCCGAATTCGGAACGTCACATTAGTCACTTATGTGACTACATCATAAACCACCATTCACACCACAACATTTTCGCACATAATTAGCAATTAAATCATTTAGGATAATCATACAAATCCTGTAAATCACGCTTATCTAACAAATTATTCAAAAGTCATTCAAGGGCAAAATCGTAATTTTGCATTCATCATACGAATCACTTATAAATAACAATTTTAAAAATAAATTTCAAATCTATAGTTATGTTAAAAAAATATTCAAAGAATCAATTTAAACCACTCAGTAATCCTCGATTAATTTTAAAAAATAAAGGTTTTAGGGACCAAATCGTAAAAACAACAACAAATTGTATGAAGTAACCATTTTACAAAATTGTAAGTAGCACCAC
The DNA here is from genome assembly GCA_025698475.1 of Gossypium anomalum. NCBI lineage: Eukaryota > Viridiplantae > Streptophyta > Magnoliopsida > Malvales > Malvaceae > Gossypium > Gossypium anomalum. The sequence goes on along the minus strand of CM046959.1, from coordinate 37,885,639 downwards.
AAAATTAACCATCAAAACCTCATTCATGTAAATTTTCAAAGCATTTTATTGCATTTTGGACTCCAATATCATTTCCTAAAACTTGGGACTAGATTGCAAAGAAAGCAAAACGAGGCATATGCACTTGGCGTGCCACGTCATGACGACACGATTGTCACGTCGCGACGTAATCTGGAAAAGGACTCTTGTCATGACAACACGACTTTGGGTGTCGCAATATCGATCCCTCGTCGCAACGTCGTTCAAATTTTGTTGTGACGTCAAAAGAAAGGGAAAGTTTCCAACATATCTTGGGGCCTCAATGCCTATATACAAAACACGTGTGAGTACTCAAATCCTATGACATGCCAACTATATCCAATGATATCAAGAGATCACAATGCCAACATATCCATTTAAACACAATTATTTATTATTTTATGCACATTCTTGTTTGTCCACATTCACAACACTATCACATCACATGTACTGCACTTTCAAGTGCCAACACAATGCTCTTTGAGCCACAAACACTATAATCTCATATGTTTGCATAAAACCAAAAAATCATAAGTCATATATTGATATAAACACATCACATTTTGTTATAAACTCATTATAAATCACATCTCACAACACATAAGCATTATTTGCAAGGTAAAACAAGATTAAGTAAGAAGGCTTACACTCGGAACTTAGGATAGGTCTTTAGGCTAACCTAAGTTCTCAATTAAATCTATGAATCGTGCTTACATGTAGCACTTTAGATCACTCACTGATTTAGCTTTTGCTCGATTGTCGAAAGCTTAAACGAGCTTTTCCTTGCCTTTCGCCTTACTTGTAGAGGGGTCTGACGGATCCAAAACTTCGTATACAAATCAATCACAAGGTAAAATAATAATTAGCATCCACAATCACATTTAAACATCAACAAAGATGCAGATACATCTTCTCCCCTTTTAAACTGAAAGTTTGACAAGATTTACTGAAATAATTAATTCCTTTAATCAATTCTTATTTCTATTAGTTCAACATGATTCTAAATATCTCATATATCATATTAAATATTTCTAAACCATTTTAAATGCCTACCAACTCAGATTTCAATTTTTTTAAAAAATAATCACATGTGAGCATTCGAGAGGGAAAATCATCAATTCTCTAAAATATTTTAATAATATGTTAAATTGAGTTTAAGAACCTTTTAATCATATTAAAATAAGATAAAAATAATTTAGAAACAATAATTTAACTTAAAAATCTAAATTTCACCATTTTCAAGTTGATTTTCAACTTAAAACTTTAGATCCATAGAAATCTGATTATAAGTGATCAAATATTGATTTGTAAAAGTAACAGACTTAAAAATATCATCAAGAATCAGAATCTAACCTCTATTAAAGTAGAAATTAGTTGAAGCTTTAGTTTTTTGAAAAACCTTTAGAGAAGAATGAAGAAATTAAGAAAGAATTTGAGTGTTTTCTTTAAAATTGAGAGAAAATCTAGTGTTTGGGAGGTGAGAAAATCAGAATGATCTATTTATTTGGAGAGAAAAAACGTATAGATTGGTGTTTGAAAAAAATTCAAATGAGAAAATAAAGGTGGGAAGAAAGGTGAATGGGTTTTATAGTTGCGTACAAAAAATTGATTTTTAAAACTTGTATTAATTGCTTTTGGGCAACTCTCAAGTTTGACCATTTTAGAAATTAGTCATCTTTTAATTAAAACACTTTTTTTCTTAATTCTTTTTAAATCTGATTTTATTTTTAAAACCTATGTTAAAGTAATCATTTTCCAACCACTTAATTCTAAATTTCTTAACCAAAATTTAGACCACTATTATTTTATTATTATTATTCCCAAATTTAATTCCTAGACTTGAATTTAATTCCTAGACTCGAATCGACTACCCGGTCCACTAACCCGAATCTACTAAACCAAATTTTGGGATGTGACACTATTAATAGTCTTAGGTTGAGTGGGGCATAGTTGGCATGTCATAGGATTAGTGTACGAGATTTTACTTCAATTTATATGGATGAGGCATAAAGTGCATATTATACTTCGGACGTACTAATGAGGTTCTAGGCACATTTATATACTTCGGTTTATACCGATGAGGCATTGGGTGCCGGTTATGATGGTGCGATGGTTAGATTATCCGTGTATCTATCTTAAGTCCATGTTCGGTTAATAGGGATTGTGAAAATATGTATTTTGTCTATTGATATTGGATATTAAATTGTATAATGGTATCTAGATTTTTAAGCATAAAAAGTATGGCATGTGAAAGATCAAATGATCTAGTTATTACGAGCCCTGAAGGCTGATTCGATTGTAAAATGAATTAGTGGATTTGAAATAGTAATGAGAAAATGGAATGGAATTTGTGATATGCTATGCCATATATTTAATTAAGATATAAAGGTAATAGGAAATTGATGTTCCTGTATGAAATGTTAAATGACGTATGATATGAGGTTATGCATATGAGACAAGAAATGCAAACTTGATTTATTTGATAGTTGGATCACAATTTAGTTGCATTTGATATCTTGCTTCTATTTGATTTTTGTTTAAATCATGTTAGCATCACTAAGCCCTATTGCTCAACGTACGGTTTATTTACTTCTGTACACAAGTATCATTAGATCTTGAGAATTCGAGAAGTACGACAACATCCAAAATTCAACTCTTGGCCCAGCTAAGTTTGTATAGTTTTTTTTTTATGTTTATAGAAAATGGTGTGTACCTAATGTTTGAGTTGGTTCTTGGGTTCAAATTGTCCTTTTGGTACATATGATAGGAAAGTTTACTTTTTGAGCATGACCATATACATTTGGTGATATGTATATGTATTCATCTAGTGAGTTAATGGTTTACTTGCCTAATTGGCCATGTTATGCTTGTGATTTAGTTGTTCTTGGTTTCCAAGTAAATGAATATGTTTATGTACTTGTGATCATGTATTGATAGGTGTTTGATATGTCAAGGATGGTAATTTGGCATTTGTGTTAATACGTACAAAGTAATAAGTTGAATTTTTGGGTCATTTGGTTCAAATGAAATGGATGCTTGGTAGGGTTGAGGAATGAAAAAATTCAGGGAACTACCTTCATTGTCATGACATTCCTTAGCTAAAGTAGCGACATTAAGCCCTTCGCTTTCAATGTTGCGACATGCCCTAGTTGAAGTCGCAACATCGAGTTATTGTCTTCATGGTCGTGACTTATCCCTATTGAAGTCACAACATAAAACTACTGCCCTCAATGTCGCGACATTCACCCTTTGATGTCGCAGCAACACCCCTATATTAGTTAATTTTATATTTTAGTCCCTTATTTATTACCGAAGATTCGTAAGAGCTTTCGTAAGTCTACTTATAACCTGATTTTGAAAAATTAATGTTTTTAGAAGTTTTAATACTCAATCATTTGCATGATTTGTCCTTTGAATATTGAAATGAAATTGTAGTTGCTTTGGCAAAGAATGTAACATCTCACATCTCGGATTCGAAAATTGTGTTGGGTGTGGGGTGTTACAAATAACATGGAATATTATATAAATTGAAAGGTTAACCTAAAGCTTGTTAATATATGATTCAATGATTTCTACCTCTGTTGCTTAATTTAGTTTCAATTTATTTATATATTGATTTCAAATTATGTTAGCACCACTAAGTATTCAATACTCAATGTTTCGTTATGTTTGTTTTCGTACATAGGTCTTGAGTAGGTTTTTAGTAAATCAAAGTCGAAAAGCATACAACGTCAGTGGCTCAACTTAGCTCAAATCAAATTGTTCTTTTGTATGTATATAATGCTATTGGCATGTACTTAGGTTGAGTCTTGTGACATGGTGTTTATTTTGATGGTTTGGTATATTTTAATAATCTGGAGCTATACAGTTTTATGCAATAGATTTCAATGCTTAAATTAGTAGGTTGATATGCTTATTTATAATTAAGTTTTCTTTTAGTTTTCATTAAGTCTGGAAATTTAGAAATAATTGATGGATTAAATTGAAAGGAGACATAATTTGGTGACCTCTATTGGAAAATCAAGGGGAGGAAGTAACCAATTTAGGATTTGGTTGAAATCTAAGGCCAGTTTGGTTGGATTTAATCTAGTTGACTCGTAAGTGGGGAACATAATGATTTTTAAAGGGTGGATTTTACATGGTTGGAGACCGTCCAAGAAAGGCTATAAATAGCAGAGAGGTGACTTTTGAAGGAGGATTCACCTCAATTCTGCCTCATTTTCTTCGCTTATTTCATCTTCTTCGTTGCTTCAAAGGAGAGATAACTGTAGAAGCTCTGTAAAGAGCAAATGTAATAGCCCGTTTTCAGTGATGTCGAAAATAGTAGTTTCAAGATCACGATTTTGAAAAGCGAGCTTGTATTTAATTATTTAATATTTAAGAGTCAAATATAATATTATAATAAATTGTGTTTTGATAATTTTTGTTATTTGAATGAATAGTTAAGTTCAAGTGGTTTGTCCCTAATGTCAAATGGTTTTGAAAAATGAGGTTTCGAGACCTCATTTCTTTAACTCAAGCCATAACTATTTTTATTAAATATTTATGGAGTTAGTATATGGTGTATTGAAGTTCAGTCCAAAAAGTTTAGTGTTTTGTTAGTTAATTAAAGAAAAAGGACTAAATTGTAAAAGATGTAAAAGTTAATCTCTATTGATTTTATTAACTAAAATGCATGACTAAAATTGGTTTAAGGATTTAAATAGTAATTATACCATTTTCAATAGTGAATGGACAGTAGTGGAAGGAATTCTTTAAGTAAAATGTATTATATTATAATTATAATCATATTATAATGAATAATAGTTAAAGAAAAACAAACAAAAAGGAAAGCATTTTATTCCTTTCATTTATCATTTCTTCCCACAAAAAGAAAAGAAAAGAAAAGCTAGGGCTGGTTTTAAAGCTTTTGGTAAATCCTTTGTGGTTCAAATTGGTGAGTTTTTCTAGCTTGTTTCTTGTAATTTTTTTGTTTTTGGAATCTCGGGAGCTGCAGTTAGCTAGCCGAGGTACTATTTCATGAAACTGTTAAGTTTGTAGAAGTTTCCATTGATGAATTGGTGATGTTTTTGAAGTTTTATGATAGATTTTGAGTTTGATAGTTAAATAGGATAATTTTGTAAAGTAAATTTTGTTAATTTTGTATTTAGGGACTAAGTTGTTAAAATAGTAAAATTACATGAAATTCTTGTGAAAAATGTAATAAATATGGGTTTTATAGGGATTATGGAACATTCGTTCAGCATGATTTGAGTTTAATTATGTTAAATTTGAAGTTTAGGGTTTAGGGACTAAGTTGAATAAAAGGTGAAAGTTTAAGGTAAAAGTGTAAAATTTTGATAAATGTAAATTACATGAATTTAAGTTTTTTAAAGTATTTTAATTGGATAATTAAATTAAATTAGTATATATAGATCAAGAAACGAATCAATCGATGGACAAATGCGAAAAAGGACAAATTGCTAATTAGTCCTTGGAGTCGTGTTTGCTGCAAAATCAATTTAGTTAAGTTCATAGGTATAGAAATGTACATATTTATATAGATAATGTTTACTGCTGATTTGTGAATGTATATATATGATGTTTAATTTGTGAGTTGAGAACTAAAATATTATAACTGAATATAAGGTGAGAAAGGACTTATTTGAAAACTATTGAATATTTGTGAAATATGATATATTTGATTTTGGAAGGATTATGGTTTGGTTAAAACATGTGTATTGAGAAACATGGAACTGCCACTGATTTATGAAAGTTGCAAATTTTGTTAAATTGCCCGTTTGGACATAGTAAACAATTAGGATACGATTGGCATGCTAATAGGGTTAGTATGCGCGCTTGTATGGGATCACACTTTGGTGCCTCTGTTTGCACTTTGGTGCCTTTGTATTTGTACTACGTGCCTCTGTTAGCATTTCGGTGCTCTCTGGTGTGTTTTGGGGGAAAACTCGAGTATCCGAGTCAATTTGCTATAGTTCAACGGGCCATGGAATTTTATGTTTAAATATTAAATTACTCTTTGAGTTGGATTTATGTATAATGAAATGTTTGTGTATATATGTATATGTGTAACACCCCAAAATAGGGCCTAGGAGTTTTAGGGGTATTTTAGGAATTTTAGCTTTAGAGTGTTTGAAATTTTGTGACATGGCATACCGGTAATGTTTTTAATTATTATTTTTAGAAAATTAAATCAATTTCTGAAAAAGAGTTTTAAATACCGTTAATTTTAAAAATAGGACTGATTTGTAAAAGAGCCAAAATTGAGAGTTTTTATGAAGCAATTTAACAAGATTTTAAAATTCAAGCTAAAAAACCTTATTCTCCAAATTATTTCATGTAAAAACAACCCTCAAAACTAGTGTTTGTCGTCCCTTCTTCTGTCTTGCTATTCCAATCAATTTTGAACTCCAATTCCTAATTCGCTTTGATGTCTATCACCTTTGAATCATAAACCCCTATGAAAACCAAGAAAATCACCCAAAGACTTCATTATCTATATCATTTTCTCCAAACGTTGGTTTTTCAGGATTTACATCAAAGCTCATTTTTCTTCCATCGAAGGTAATCGTTTGAGTTTCTATGAGTTTTAAATGATATCTAGTCACTTAAATTGAATTTGTAGCCATTGAAAGACATGTTTTAAATAAAAGTTGAAAATTGGGTTGTTAATGGTAAATTTCGGGATTTTGCATAAAAACGTGATTTCAAAGTATTTTTCAACTTGTTTTAACACGATTAGAAGGTTTCTAAACTTATTTTGAAGTTTTGTTAAAGAATTTTTGAGATTTAATGAATTTTAGGGAAATAGCCATAAAACATGTCAAAAAAGTTGATACTATAGTATTTTATTGTATTTTAAAGGTTGGGAATTAGTCGTAGGTAAATTATAAGATGAACGAAATTGGTTTTAGGTGAAAAGATTGAGTATAGATTGAGATATTTGAGTTTTAAGTTGGCTATGTTAAAGGTTTTGGTTACATGAGAACTTAGTTTAGGCTTATGTTTTGTATGCTAGTTTAGGTTACATAGAACCTTCTACAAGTAGAGATAAAGGCAAGGAAAAGCTGGTTTGAGCTTTCGGCTTTTCAACGAAAGCGTAATTGGTGAGTGTTTGGAGTAATTGCTTGTGGACATCATTCAATGTGTTACTTGGGAATTTAGTAGTAGCCTAAACCCCTACTCTAAATTCTGTGTGTAAGCTTTCTCATACCTATGTTTTCTTGTGAATTACGTGGTTATGTGTTTGTGAATATGTGAATTGAGATGAGTTGCAATAACATGTGATATGTGGTTATGATAACTGTTGTGAAAGTGAAAATGTGTATATGTTATGTATATGTTAAATGTTAGTGACAATGTTTTTGCTAAATATGCAAATATGTAGTGATAGTGCACGGATAATCAGTAAGTGATATGTGTTTGATTTTAGATATTTTGGCCTTGTGATCTTGAAACCGTTGGATATAGTTAACATGCCATAGGATTGTGAGTACTTACCTATATGGACAGTGATTTTGGGCGTTGAGGCCCTAGGATATGTTGGAGGGATAAGGAATGTGAGCTAAGCTCCATTCAACGAGACATGTGAGGGGAAATAAGGAGAGTGTTAGCTTTATGCTTCACTTTTGGGACATGTTTGACTCTATGAGTCTATGTGGTGTGTTGGAGATCCGTGTATCCGATGAGTGATGATAGAGCTCACTTTTATGTTTCATAGCTCAAGTGCTAAATTATCTTAAATTATGAATATGTATGTATTGTGATATGTGTTTATATGACGTCTGACCATTATGCAATTTATCTAAAAGGATGCTTTGAATATTGTGATATATGCTTGAACGCTAGGTGATTATATGTGTAATAGGATATCTGCTTAAAAGTGAATATGTTTACCATGTAAAAGAACTAATAATAATGCATGAGTAAGTATATTATGACACTAAAGTTGGAACTGTTAAGGCTATGCTATATGGTTGTTTCATTAATGCTTGATGAATTGTTTGTATGGTAGTTGTTCTAAGCATTCACTGAGCTTGTTAAGCTAACCCACTCCCTTCTTTAACCATTGTAGATTAGTTGTGTACCGATGTGAGCGATGTGGTTTTGAGAGGTGATCCAACCAAGACTTTTGCATTATTTTCATAGGTGTTCTATATTTATTTACGTTTAGGGAATAAGGCAATATGATAGACTTGTTTATGGCCATGTTAACTTCTAGGCAATTTGCTGGTTTTGGTTCGGTTTATAAGGATTACATGTTATTGTTATGCTTGGGTTCATGAACTTGAGGATGGATTGACGTTACTTGCTCGAACACAATTTTGCAATATTGACCTATTAATTAGGCCGTTGAATGATTATTTGTCAAGGTAATTGATGCATGATGTTTAGGAACTAAATTGGAATGGGTTAATTACTTATATATGCTGCATTTTTGAGGTCTAGAGCAGAGGCATTGATAATCGGGTTTTAAAATTGATACCTCTGTATTTTGAAACATGCAGGAAGTCAGAATAGAGATTTAGTATCGATACTTTGGCCTGAGTATTGATACTCGTGATGTAATTATCGATACCTTGCGAAAGATGCTGATATTTTTCGGTGTTTTGAAATTTGGCGAGAAACAAAATGCAAGTTTGGTATCATTTTTCCAGGTGGTATTGATACCACTTAAAGAAAATATTGATACCTCAGTGTTAGAATCGATAGTTATGGACCTAGTTTGAGAATTTTGCTGAATGGACCTTATACATGTTTTAATATGTTTATAAGACTATTTAATGTAAGTTTAGCACATGACAATGATAACTAGCTTGTATAATTAACTTTAAACCCATACAGATGATGATATGAAAGATGTTTCCTTTAGAATAAACTTTTACTTGTTGTATATGATATGAGACGGTGATGTGATATCTCTATATTCTGCCTGGCGTCTAGGCCAGGTATGAAGTGTTGCAATATGTGTCCAAAGCTTGGATTGCTTTAGTTTGAACCATTGTGTATATTGAATTATACAAGATGAATGTTTTGATTAGTATAGTTTGGTAATGAATATTAATGCCTTGGTCTATAAATATGTTATCTAGTTATGTTTGTGGTGTGTTTAGAGAATTAAATGGTTATATGAGTATTTTCTGAGTATTCAAGGTTGTTTCATTGGTTCAACGGGTAAATAAAGCTTTAAAGGGTATGTGATTACATGAAATGAACTATGATTTTTGAGAATTATTATGAAATGTGTAATTAAAAGGGAAAGATGGTTTAGTGTATATGTATGAGCAGTGAATTATTAAAGTGGAATGTTAGATATGTTTTATGCCATGCTTTGATTGGATTTATATGTGTAATGTTACACCAACTCACCTTGTGAGCTGGTGTGTATAGGAAAGGAAAGTTGGCTTATGACATAATGAAATTATGCTTGGTTGTTTAATGTAAAATGTTTGGGAAGTACGAGCTTACTAAGCATTAATTGCTTACATAGTTGTTTTCCTCTGTCTTGTAGATCATTAGAAAGCTCAATCAGTTGGAACTGCTTAGGAGCACAGTCACACTCTCCATTCATCATATTGATAGTTTTGGATGTTTTGGCTAATGGTTATAAATGGCATGTAATAGGATTTTTTATGTTATTTATCAATGTGATGTGATTTAAGTTTAATTACATATAAGGCCTGTAAGTGTATTGTACACTATAAATGAAATGTGTAAATGATTGTTATAATTTAAATTGAATAAATGTTCTGTTTGAAATCAAATGTTTTGAATGTTCTTAATTGTATTGTAATGCTATGTAACCCTAATCTGACGACGAAGATGGGTTAGGCGTGTTATAGCTGAAGTTAAGAGGCCTAAGTTAGAATAATAGATAATCCAATAAGATGCTTCCAGGAGTATGAAAGTTTTGGTGCTAAAAAAAGCTAATCGGATGAGGCAAATAAGCAACATGTGAGTTTTTGTATTCAAGCCTTGAACTACTAAAGTTGTTGCATGATTGCATGTGTTTATGAGTATCGCCATTCTAGTCAAAATTCATGATATGGAGGGGAAATTACAAGAAGGAATAGAAGAAGCTAGGATCTGGGAAATGTGACATTCTATTAGATACCACCATACGGTGTTGCTATGTGCACTTGTGATGTGTGAAGCTCTAGGCGTTGCGAAGGGGACACTGTGGTGTTTGAACATCAATGTTCAGATGATGAAGGAGGCATGGATGGGATGCAATAGGAAAAGTCAATGGAAAGGTCATGGCTAGGCCATGTGTCCGACTGGAGGCTATATGTCAAATCTGAGTAAGACCAAAGCTGAAAGATGTTATGGTATCATGTGAAAGCAAGCTAGAACGACTAAATAGAATGAAGACTAGGACTAAAAGATGTTATGACATCCTTTGATAGTTCACCGGGACAGTAAACACGAGCCTAAATTGTGTAAGACCACAGCTAAAAGACACTACAACATCACAAATAGTCCGATGGGTGATCTACTGCAATTCGTCATAGTGTAGTTGGTAGGTTTGTGCAAGTGTACATAGTCGTTATCAAGGAATAAGTAAGTAAAAGAGTTATTGTCTCTATAGGGATTGTGTATATTACTCAATTAATTGCAAAATTAAAGTTCTAAAAATTGGTGATAAGAACAGAATATTTCGAGTGATGGATGATTAAACTAAATTAAATTATCTAGATGTAAAATGATCCATAATGCAATTTAATCTAAGTACGATAAAAATGTATGAATGAATTTAATAGCAAGAGCACAAAATTCAACAATTAATAACATGAATAGGCTAGAACAATTGCATCATTCAACTTAATTCATTTTTCTCATGTTTAACAATGTTTGAAAAATATTCCATAACAACTCGATCTTTCATGAGTTTGAAACCAAATTATGTCCTTTCAAAATCTTTTGCTTAGTAAAACATGCATTTTACTGATCATATTAAACTAAGGGTTTCTTAGATTTCTTGTGAAGTAACAGGGACGGTTTAGGTTTGAAACATTTTAATCACATAAACCTAAAAGCTATGAAAGATAATAGAGCTCGTTAAAGTTATTATGAACCTTTAATTTAGTCAGGTTAGGATCTAAATTAAGCATGCACTTTTCAACTATTGTGTCCATTAGCCGTCATTTGGTTAGGATTGCTCAGCTAATTGCAATGCATCCAATCACATATGAATGAAATACATACTTGAGTTTAATTGAAAACATGAATGACTGAGGCACAAACAATATAAACCTGATTTAAACAAACTTTATTGAATTGATGTAGTCATCCTAGCTAAACAAATTTAAGCTACCATTGTTGATGACAAGATAGCAAAGCACATTGCAAACATGATTAAAATCAAAGTAAGAAGTAAAGAAAGAATAAACTCTGTTCGAATCAACAACCTTGCGGACTCCGATTGAAGAAGTTTCCTTCCGTCCTTGTGTTGGTCCTTTGCTAATGGCTCCTCAAGGTGGCTAGCCAAGAGATGATCTTATCAAGGTTTTGTTGGCTAAGAAATAAAAAAAATATGGGACTCTACGCGTGGGAATGAAGAGAGGGAATGAGAGAATAAAAGAGAAATGTTAAATGAAGGATGAAGGATGAATGAGAGATGTAGGGATGCTTTAAAATGGGGAATAGAGGTGGGTATTTATAGTGGAGGTTGGTGTATGAGTTTACTAAAAATAATGTGAAAAATCCCCCCATTTACTCCTTTTCTTGGCCGACCACATATTGTTGAAGAGAGTGGATGTTGATAGCTTGATTTAAGTAAGAAATCATGCTTGAATCAAGACGTTTTCTTGGGCAAAATTGGTGTGCTGATTTTTAATTAATTTCCAACTGTAGGGACCTCACAAATAATTGTCCCAAAATTCAATTTTTGGCTGCCCAAATATCCTTGCCAAATTGGGCTTCTCTTCTCCTTGTTTGGACGATTTTGTGACCCATTAAATAGTCAGACTTGTCCACCATGTAACACCATTTTTAACTGGGCCAATGTAACATCTTCATGATCCAATTTGCATGGTTTTGCTGTCCAAGCAGGGTAGAATTGCTCATGTCCATACAAAAATTATGATAAGCTCTTTATTAAATCAACTTCATGGTCCCATTGCATAATTAAATATAACAAATTAATAAATAACATGACATAATTTCATTTATGCACAAAATTAAAACAATAAAGCACAAATTTACATATTTTTATAAATTCATGTCCATTGTCAGAATATAAGCAAAATTCACATAATTAATTAACAAATACTCAGGATTGGTATTATTCTTAAGTAAAAAAGTGTTTTTACTAAAAAAAACCTATATAATTTAGACTTTACACACCCCAAAACTTAATCCATTGCTTGTCCCGAGTAATGTTTCATGCAAAGCAAAACTTTTGCTAAGGCAATCTTGCAATATGTTTAAGCAGTATCAATATTTGTACATAATTATGCATCAACTAAATCATGCTCACAAGCTCTTTTTATTGATAAGTCGCTCATATGCAAACATTATTTCAAAATTTTTATTCTAAGTGTGGAAAAAATGCTAGCATAAGTCCTAGAGTGCATGCTTTTCAAGATCATACATAACATTCACCATTCAATCAAAGTTTATCAATCAAACTAAACAATCAAAAGGTTTAGTTTATGGTCCTCATACGTTGAACTTAGATATTCCTCTCCACTAATGTAGTTAGCATAATTATAAAAATTAATACGTCTTTCAAAAGGTTGTAATGGGGCTAGGCTAAAGGTAAGGATAATGAGAAGTGGATTTTAGGTTCAAAAATCTTAACCTTGACTTTTCCTTGGATCAATTCGAGGTACATCCTTCTTACCAATGGGTTTTACCCCCTTAAACTTAAATTTGAAGCGTATGCCCATCTTTTTGTTGATATTTGAATAGAGCTTTTTTTTAAACACACGAAGAACATGTACATCTTTTTGAATTTTTCCTTGATTTTTGCTCACCACGACAAGTGTAGTTATGTAACACCCCTGACTCGTATCTATCACCGAAATAGGGTTACGAGGCATTAGTGATCAATACACATCATTCACATATATAACATATACATTTATGCATTCATATATAAAACCCATCCAACAAATTCACGTTGTCCCTTTTATGGCTCTATGAGGCCTTAAAACATGCTTAATAGAGGTTCGAAACTAAACCGATAACATTTGCAAGCTTTAGGAAACACTTACAAATTTTGAAGCATTCAGGGATCACACGCCCATGTGGACAGGCCGTGTGAGGGCCGTGTGAAAACAGGGCATACATATTGACTTGCACCACACGGCCGGAGACATGCCCGTGTGTCTTGGCCGTGGGAGATCTGGAGGGGTTACTGACTTGGGTCACACGGCCGGCCACACACCCATGTGCCAGCCTGTGTGTCTCATACGGCCAGTAGACACGCCCGTGTGTCTAGGCCGTGCTAAGCTTGTAGGGTATACTGACTTAATTCAAAGGACTACCCCAGGGGACACACGACCGTGTTCTAAGGCCATGTGTTGCACACGATCAAGCCACACGCTCGTGTGCTCGGCCGTGTGGGGTGAAAATAGGCTTGGTTGAAGCCACATTTCTCACCCTTCTCAAGCATACCTAAAACACCACATTTCATGCCATTTCAATACATTAATAAGCAGCCAAACCATGCTATTTCATGCACCAAACTTACAATACCAATTCTATCCATTTCATCAACTCAATTCAACACCATTTGTACATTCAAACACATACCAAACTAGCATGATTCATTCCTTATTACTCACCTATTCAATCATATACCAAAGCACATATCATACTCATCAATTCAACCTATTTCAATATGTATTTTTATTACCATCAATCACACACAAAGCTTGACTCATAAAACATATATTAGCCATTCACTTCTCAAGTCCAAAATCATGCTTTTCATAAGTATATACTCATCATATGCCAAATGACCAAATAATCAAATTGAACCATCACAACCATACCAAAATTATGCCACTTCACAAGGCAAATTACACATCAAACATAAGTCGTTAATAACCCATATAAAATGGTCAAATACACACCAACATTTACATAATATACAAGCCAAATTCACATTCAACATTACAAACACATTTCCACATAAATCAAGCCTATACATGCCATATAACCAAATAACAAGTGTATAAATACCAAAATTAAAAATCTGGATAGTGTGATGTGATCTCCTTCGACTTCCAACCCGAGCAAACGTCCAAATCATTATAAAACATAGAAAAATAACACAAAGTAAGCTATAAAGTTTAGTAAGCTCGTATGGTAATAAACTCATATCATTAACTAACCACATTTAAAATAATTATTCAAAACATGATATAATTCATATTATTTCACCATTCTATCTCGAATTCATGCACATAGTTGATCAAGATTTTTTTTTATAAGTTTATTCATTCAAAACACGTATGGTTTGAATACTTCTTATCAATTCATTCACATTTTCATAGCAATTATATATAAACTTTATTCAATTCAATATTCATCACCTTTTTCTTTAGCCAAATGATTAATGAGAAATATCATCAAATAACGGTATTTCGCATACTATGACTCATATCTCAAATATCATTCAATTTATACCTCATTATAGCCAACTAAACACAATTTGGCTTGAAACATACTTATGAATAATTCTTTCTCATTTCATACACATGATACACTAAGAACATATCAAATTACCTTCATTTGATTCTCATATATGTTCTATACGTACCTATCACTTAATTCATTTGTACTTTCATTTTCATCTTGACTTTGCTTGTTGAACCTTTTGGAATTGTTAAGGATACTCGGCAGTCACATATAGCTTGTACAATACCATATCCCAGATATGGTCTTACATGTTATCACATATCGATGCCACATCCCAGACAGGGTCTTACACGTAATCGATTAACGATGCCAATGTCCCAAACATGGTCTTACATGTAATCACAATGCAATGCCAATGACCCAGACATGGTCTTACATGTAATATCATACCGATGCCATATCCCAGGTATGGTCTTACATGTATTCTCATCCTGGTAACCCTAATGTCATGACATTTGTATCCTATACTATTCCTAAGGTTCGCACGGGACTTTCGGATATCATAACTCTGTCGATTTCAGCTTGTAATCATGACAATTTAGAATTAAATTAAATTCAACAATAAATAAGCATTTATAACACAATTTAAGTACGTTTATTAGCATACGAACTTAGTTCGATCGTTAAAATGTCGGAACGGATCGACTAGTCTGATACTTTATTTTTTCCTCGATCTAAACCCATATTTCACTTTTCTCAATCTAGTTATAAACAAAATCAACTTATTTAATCATTAATTCATTCAATTTAACACAATTTACACATTGTTGCAAAATTACACTTTTGCCCCTATTATTTCACATTTTTACAGTTTAGTCCTTATCACATAAAATCACAATTTCATGAAATTAACCACAAACCCAAGCTAGCCGAATTTTCCATATATTACTATCAGCACATACTTTCAATTTATTTCACATTTTAACAACTAAATTTCCACATTTTACAATTTAGTCCAAAATTGTCATTTTTACTAAAAATCACTTTACAAAACATGTAAAACTATCATCAAAATTTCATATTTCATCATCAAAAATCAATTAACACATGTATTCAACAATGGTAACTATGAAAATATTTAACAATTTCAAAATCGGAGGTATGGGCTGGTTAGATTACGAAGCGATAATCTCAAAAACGTAAAAATTATTAAAAATTGAGTCAAAATGGACTTACTTTCTCAAAGTACCGTGGCCGAACCTTTAAAACACAAAAACGGTGTATTTTTCATCTTCCCAATCGGCTAGGTTAAGATGATAGCCTTCAAATTCTATTTTTGTTTTATTATTATACTTAAAATAACCAAATAACCATATTAACCTTTAATAAAAATCATTAAAAACATATAATGGTTGTCCATAATAGTCCACTACCATTTAAAATGGTTTAATTACCATTTAAGGCCATCATAATTAAAAGCCAAATTCAATTGAAACCTTTAACTAATAAAATGTAACTTTTGCATTTTACGCGATTTAGACTTTTTTTTTTCAAATTGAGCAATTAAATGATAAAATTAGCTCACGAAATTTTCACACATACATGTTGTCATGCTGTAAACACATAAAATAATATTAAAATAATTTTTTGACATTAGATTCGTGGTTCCAAAACCTCTGTTCTGATTTAGCTAAAACCAGACTGTTACAACTCTCCCCCTTAGGGATTTTCATCCCCGAAAATCTTATTAGAGAATAAAATAGAGACTTGATTTCTTATAACCTTATAAATCTCTCACATAACCTCAAATTTCTTAACTCTTTAATCTCACGAACTAAGATTCTGATCTATCTTTCTTTATACGTCATATCAAGCTGAATTTCAACTTCTAGAAAAAAATATTATATTCAAAGGGTCTTATCTGAATCGTCGCATCATAGATTTAAGAAACGCATTATGGATCTTCTCAAGTTCTGACAATAATATGGGCTTTATTTTCTCAATAACATTACACGGTCCAATGAATCACGAACTCAACTTCTCTTTATAGCTAACTCGAAAAATTCTATTTTCACAACAATACTTTCACAAACACTCAGTTCACTAACTGAAATTCAATGTTTTTACGTAACAAGTCTACATATGTTTTCTGTCAATCTGAAACTGCTTTCAGACTGTCGTGAATTACTTCCACCTTCTCTTCAATCTCTCTAATCACATCGACCTTGTAATTCTTTTTATCACTGATCTTATATAAAACTTTGTACAGTGCCATCTTTATGCTCAACTAATAAACTATTATTATACGTAACTCAAACAATGGTGGGTATATTTTTCAAATTCTATAACACAACAACGAAACATTACCTTGAGAATCTGAATCTCTCCCTCAGATTAGCCATCTAAAATAATGGAGTCTGGCACACTGTGTGATATTAAAATCTCTGACATGTATAAATCGGCTAATCTATCAAGAGAGAAATCTGTATGTACTGAGATAGAATGTGCAGACTTCTTCAAACGATCAACCATAATTCGGATACCATCTATCTTTTACAAAATCCATCAAAATTTTATTTCATTATTACTCAGATATCAACACATGTTGTAACAGTCCTGAAGACACTTGATGATCAACGTTAACCATTGTGGGCCATATGTAACAATTGTTACATAATTTTTGGATTTCTCGATACATGAACTCTATCTCGAAACAACAAACAATCATCGGTTCCAATCTGAAATTTTTGAATCATGAGTCAATTTACGTTGAACCCTTTTTTAACTTGCAATTCACTGATACATTTACGAACTTTACAAATTCGCTGAATGCTTTTAATTCAGCTAATATCTATCCATCATCTGATAAGATCAATCGCATATTCACCGCTCATAAAGCACACATAGGTTTCCTGCTCAGATCATCCGTGACTGTAATCGTTTTCCCTAGATGATAATCAATTTCTAACTTGTATTCTTTCAGAAATTCAAGCCATCTTCGATGTCGTAAATTCAAATCTTTTTGAGTCATTAAATACTTTTAACTCAAGTAATCATTAAAGTTGTCACATTACCCACCAAATAATCAATGTCACTGACTATTCAACGTGAATACATTATCAATCATCTCTAATTCACATGTCGTATAATTCTCTTCATGCAGCTTTAACTGTATACAACATAAGCAATCACTATTCCTTCTTGTACTAGAACCCATTTCAAACCATTCAATGACGCATGACTGAAAATCATAAACTCTTTACCTGACGCAAGCTGAACCAGAACTGATGCTTCAGTTAACAATGTCTTCAACTATTTACCACTTTATTAATAAGTATCATATAATGCAGACTTTACAAACGCAATGGTTTCTTCAATCAAAACAACTTTAATTTACAAAAACATTTCTCAATAGAACCGTTCCAATAAATATAATTTAGTATCACGTCTTCTAGAATATAAATTCTTCATTCAGTCATCCCTGTCAACAAAATATCTCTTGCAACTAGTAACATAGAATCATAATAAAATTGAGGTAACAAAATTTCAAAATATTAAGCTATACTGAATTTCTGGAAATTACAACCCATATAGAATGATAAAGATCTCGATGATAACCCAGAAAATTTCAAAAAGAAAAAACGTCACTCATAAGCACTGAAATCCATAGTAACAGAAGCAATATAATCTTCATGTATATTCAGTAGACTAATAACCAGTAGAAACAAAATACTAGCATCATACAGATTTTACCGTCGAGTTTTCTATCAACACAAGGGAATAGATTACCAGAGAAAGATAGAGTAATGTCGATCATAACTCAAACAAACCAACAATACTTTCGTCTATCAGTATGTTTAGCTAACGTTCTCATATGATAAGAATTTGATCTGAAAATATACAGCTACATATATCTCTGAGAATAGACGAACACATAGAGTACCCAAAAGAGATCATTGTAAACCATTCGACTATAATCGCTGTACTCAACTATCTTTACAATTCAAAAATTATTCCACTGTTGTAACCCCCCAATTTTTTGGGATTTTTGGGATTTCTATGAATTTTGAGGAATTTTAGAATTTCTGTGTTTTGACATTATAATGTAGGTCTGAGTATGTTAGTAGGCCTTTAGAAGGCCCAAGAGTAAATTTAGCACGAAGCAATTTCAGAATTTTCAATTTTAGAGAGAGAGGGTTCTGGCGTTATGGGCTTTCAAAATAGAGGTGGTAAAATAAGCCACAAGAAGATCTATGGTAAAGTGGCATGTGACGTCACATTGGTGCTTCGGGAGTGGCGTGTGGATGTTTAGGGGGAGCCAAGGTTCAAGTCGCAAGGTAAGTTAATTAGGGTATTTATTTTTGTAAACAGGAAAGGTAGGTATTGGAACATAGGTGGAACTCTGTTAGGAAGAGTTTGAGCTATTCAGGAGATTGGGTAAGGGAGAGATAAGGGAGGAAATTTAGGAGCTGATCAAGGAGCTTGGTGTTGGCTGAATGTTGGACTCTTGAGGAGCAAGAGTTGGCCGGCCAAGGGTTTCTTGTATAGGTAAATTTGGCTAGGTCTCTGAAGTAGCAATTTCAGCATTAGGGAAGTTTTGTGCCGTTTCTTTGTAGCTTTTCCTTTGGGTTTCGGTTTAGTCTTCTTTTGGCTTGCCAAAATAAGGTATTATGCTTAGGGTTTTTCTCTTTTCCCTTCCATTTTGCTAGTATCCAAAACTTGGAACACCTCATAACTCTTTGTGCTGTTTTCCCTTGCCATAACTGAATACTACTTTCCTTTCTCACCTTTCTTTCTTTCATCTTTTCCTTTTCCCCATAGCCAAACCTATACTCTCCTCTCTTTTGTCTCTTTCATCATTTTCTTTTCTCCATTATTCCTCAATTGGCCAAATCTACCATCCCATTCCTTCTCTTCTTCTCTTCATTTATTCCCCTCACATCTAGGAGGCTGAATCTCACTATAGCCGAAACCTTCATACCAGTGGTATAGGAAGCCGAATCTTTGGCTACTTGAACCTGTTCCTTCTCATAACTACGGTAGATCAGGGTTAATATCATAGATAGGAACACTCTTTTGGGCAGAACAACGATTGGTAAGTATTCGAACAACTTTCGTTAGTTACTTATGCTTAAAGGAAAAGCTGAAACCCCTTAAGGGTGGCTAATGTTTGAACTAAGGGCATGTTGGTCTCTTTCTTTTGGTTTTGTATGTGATAGTGTGGACAAGGGGGCGTACAGCAAAGGGCTTTGAAGGATAACACGGTTGGACATCTATATCTAGTCCATATTTTGGCAGAAAGGTAAGAACTTTAGGCACTAAGGCAATGTTGGTCGAATATGGTAAGGAGATTAGTATGTATTTTGTTTTTGATATGTATTCTAATGTTTTAGTAACTCGATTGTAGGCAAATCGTGTGTGGATCTCGCCAACGTATCGTTACAGATCAGGTGTGTAAACGACACCCACTTATAGACTAGATTGGTAAAAGCCGAAAAGCTGAAATCCCGAAGAGCTGGCATTTTGTGGACTTGAGAGCGTGCTAGTGCTCGTGAGATAGTTGTTTGTTAATCTTGGTAATCTCAAGCGGTAAGATTGCAGAGTGTGCAATTTTGTGCACCTCGGTATATTTGGGCTTAATGGGCCGAAATCGGGTTAATGGGCCAATGGGCCCATTTCGATAAAAACGCTCGATAAGTGCTTCTGTTAATACATTAATGGTTGTAATATGCATGAAAACTCTAAAATAGTAAATTTACTAAAATACCTTTGAGTATGAAAATTACCATTATACCCCTACGGTTAATTTTGACTGAAATGCATGATATTCTGATTCTGTGTGTTGTATGCCATGACATGTATATCTGTTGCATGGGACATGGGTTATATTGATGGAGGAAGCGTTCTGGTGGCTATGCCATAAATATTCTGATTCGTGGCTCGCCACAATATCAAATATCTGGTGACTCTGTCACAATATCTATTCTGGCAGCCATGCTGCAAATTTTATGGTGTGTAGCAGATGGGTGGGTCGAGTTGTCTCCCCACATGGTGTAAGGTTGGTACGGGGGTGTATACGGATGGATATGGGTTAGGTTTTCTGCATATATGAAATATCCACATTCTGTCTTTGTTATGGGCCTATGGGCTTCATTCAGACTCAGTATAGGCTAAGGCCCAACTTAATCTATTTACGTGGTTTGATCCGATTTGGACTATGGTTGGGTTATTTTACACACTGAGTTTTCCAAACTCACCCCTTAATTTCATCCATACAGGAAATCCCTAACCATAGTGCACTTGGAGCTATGAGGGATTCGGAATGGCCACATGTTCTACAAATTCAATTTTCTTCATGTGATTTGACCAGCCTTTACTTACTTTAAATGTTTTGGGGTTTAAGTTGTAATAAGGTCGCTCGTAAATTTTATGGTTTTATTTATTGTTTCACGTATACTCGATTTAAACTGTTAGATTCAGGCTGTGTGGGTTTTGTTCAAAATTAACAAACGATTTCAAAACACACGAGCG
Source organism: Gossypium anomalum (assembly GCA_025698475.1). Classification (NCBI taxonomy): domain Eukaryota; kingdom Viridiplantae; phylum Streptophyta; class Magnoliopsida; order Malvales; family Malvaceae; genus Gossypium; species Gossypium anomalum. The sequence goes on along the minus strand of CM046959.1, from coordinate 37,864,501 downwards.
TAACAAATGGATAACCTAAAGATTTAATTAATCGGTGTTTTTCTTTCTTAGTCAACAATTAACCATCGTTTTACAAACTCACCTTGATTACCATAAACAAAGAACAGAATCAATCGTAAGTCAATGTGACACGTCAGACTTGGCCATAACGTCCAGGCTGGGTTTGGGGTGTTACAACTGTCCATCTCTGACATAACTAATTTCTCATTATCCCATCACTAACAGAAACCAATTCAAAAGAACTTCCAGTTAATATATTCTTTAGGTATCATACCTGAATATGTTGTTTCATCAAAGTCAACTTCTTCTTTAACAGTGAAATTGCATAATCCGAATAACCTTCAGAACGATCCGATATCTCTTCTAGTACTATCTCTATTTGCTGACTCATTATCTTATCTGATCATAGTATTAATCCTTCAATTATGGAACTCTGTAATTCCACACTTGTAAACTTATTCAATATAATATTACAGATTTCATTGTAATACTTTACTGGTGAGGGGGTGAGGGTCGTAAAGCCTTAAATTTAACTTTCACATATACATGCACATATCATAACATTTATAGTTAATATACTATTATAATCTATCATTCGTACTTCTAACACCCCAAACTCGGCCTGGACGTTATGGCCGAATCTGGCGATGTCACATAGAAGTGTTTTTCACAAAGTGCAAAATTGTTAAAAACACATTCTCCATTAACCCTTTTTGAATGACCTTGAAGATGATTTCAAGGTTTTCACTTATCTTCAAAATGTAAGTCGTTTTTAAAAAATTAATCATATTTAAACGTCATTATCTATTTAAAAACGATGTTTCTTGTGGAAGCTTTTAAAACGTGTTGCGTAACCGTGATGTTCTGAATAACATTTATCTTTTGAAAACCCGTGTCCTACTGCTAACAGATATAAATCAATATAATAAAACCCCAAATTAAAAATAAAATCCAAAGAGGCCTGATTACAGAAAATACCCAAATTAAAATACTTAAAATTTAAAAGTCAAAAATAGAAGCACGCGCGGTTGTGTGGCCACCTTTGAATCCCTCGCAGCATCGATCCACCTAAGGATTACCTGCACAGATAAACAGAAGGGTGAGTTTACGAAAACTCAGTGTGTAATCCCTTAATCAACAGACAGTCAAACATACAATAAGCAAATACAGTCGGGGCCTAAGCCCTTTTTAGTAACAATGGCAATATCAGTTTGGGCTTTAGCCCATCTCAATACAGAAATAGTCATATGTTCGGGCCTTGGCCCATTTTAGTAACAGTAAACAGTGCAGTAATAGTAAACAGTATGCAAGTCCTACCCATCTAACCTCTACACACCATCTCTGTCCAACCTTACACTCTATGTGGGGATATAATCAACCCACCCGTCCCTACACACCAGAATTAGCATCGATTGCGACACTAAACAGCATTTGCAACAAAGCTGCCAATATAATAGGCTTAGAGCCATTAGTGATTTGAAGCAGAGCTTCCAGTATAGTACACTTCCTCCAATCATATATAAACCCATCCCCATGCAATGCATCATGCGACGTGACATGTCATATCATAATATTATACATGTACTCAATACAGTTACAAATAACATGCTAAAATATAAACATACATCACATAAGGGTAAAACAATCATCTTACCATATAATGGCAAAATAGTCATTTTACCACATAAGGGCAAAATAATCATTTTACCATATAACGGAAAAATAGTCATTTTACCATATAAGGGCAAAACAGTCATTTTACCACATAAGGGCAAAACAGTCATTCTACCACATAAGGGCAAAACAACCATTTTATCGATTAAGGGTCCAGGTATGCCTACCGACCCAATAAAAGGTCCACAGTCGTTTCGGGTGACTTGTACAACCTTAACAGTCAAACAGTGAGAATGGGCCCAAGGCCCATAATGCGGGCCCATGTGGGCCCACACGCCCGTGTGGCCCACAAAGCCCAAAAATGGCCTTGGTCGTGTGAACTACACAGCTTGGCCTGATATTCTCCACACGACCATGCGGCTTACCCGTGTGGGGTCCGCAGCCCGTGGGGCCCACACGGCCCAATATGGTCAGATACAACCTTAGCCCATGAAATCGCTCATGGCCGGACTCAATGATCATACGCCTATGTTTAGGCATACGGACTACCACACGAGCGAGCGCACGCCTGTGTAGTGTCGATAATCACTTATTTCGGCTTTTGCCTATTTACGATTAGGGCAGTGTTTTTACACACCTGTTTTTATTTGCTGAAAGAAGAGAATGCTCGTACTTTTGAATCCTTCGAACCAGAGAGATTTGTCTACTCTATGCCAACTAAGGACCTTTTCTTTCTCCTTTGAAAGTTCCTTGACTAAATCAACTGATGCCCTTTTCACCTTATCAGTCGAGAAAGGGTGATCACCTAAGCCCTTGGTTACGACCGAACGCAAAGTCGAGCACTTACAATACCCTAAAAAATGATAGAGGGAAAAGGGAGAGGAGAGATGCAGTAAACGGTCAAGGTACTAAGATGAATGGATAACAAGAAGAGAGTGTTGAGAAAGAGATGAGAAAAGAAAAGTGTATTCGGTAAGTAAACAAAAGGAGAAGAGATGACAAGGGAAACGATTGGAGAGGGAAAAAGAGCAAAGAGGGGAAGAGAAGTATTTGGCCAAACAATAAATCGAATAAGGGAGGAAGAAGATAGAGTAGTTGGTCAAGAAGGAAACTGAGAGAAGAACTTGTCAAATCCCGAAAGTGTTAAGAGGGAAACGAGTGAGGGTTTGGCCAAAGGGAGTAGGAAATTACTCACAAGAGGAAAGAAGTAATTGTAAAAATCGAATATGCAAATCAGCAAGATACCCGAAAAGGCCCCAACAGAATTCGGCCACTAGACAAAAAAGAGAACATCCAAAGCAATCAGAAATCTAAAGTTGGTGAGAAAACCCACCTTAGCCGAACTTTTTAAGTGCCCACAAACCCAAATCGGCACACTACTTCCTCTCACTTCAACTTCCCACAATTTTCTCCTAAAATCTCTCCTCAAAACCCTCATCAAATCCTTCAACCGATCACTCATTTATCCACATCCCATATTTCCTCCTAAAATCACTCCAACCTTCCCACTATTTAGACTTTTAATGAAACACAAACTCTAGCCGTCCAGCACTGTAAAATTTCAATCCCTTTGCACATGCAAGGATTCGAACCTCAGACCTCTTAGAACACTCCACACGCCCCTATCTACTAGACCAGCAAGCCATTTTGTCATAAAACACCCATATTTATTTAAAAGCCTACTGGCTAGAGATAGTGGTTTATCCATTAAAAACAAATCATGCTTGTATGTTATCTTGCTTTAGTCCGTGTGAAAACAGGGCATACATACTGACTTGCACCACACGATTGGAGACAGACCTGTATGTCTTGGCCGTGGGAAATCTAGAGGGGTTACTGACTTGGGTCACATGGTCGGCCACACGCCCATGTGCTAGGCCGTATGTCTCATACGGCCGTGCCAAACCTGTAGGGTATACTGACTTAATTCGAAGGGCTACCTCAGGGGACACACGGTGGTGTTCTAAGGCTTGAAAGGCTCAAACGATCCCAAAAAAAAGGTGTCTAAATCATTTTAGGTTCTTTTGCTTTCTAGGATTACGTATCAAGAAAGTTACTAAGTTAATTCTAAGGATTTCAACCTTCATGCATGTCTATTTCTAAGGAAGTTCAATTTTCATGGTAAAAGGCTACATAAGACCTAAGAACATACAAGCATTCCATAACTCAAGATAACATAAAAAAACTTAGATAAAATTATAAATCATGCTTGCCTTTGAGCTAACTTATAAACAAAAATTTTCTCTGAACATCATTTTATTTCAGTATACTCATGTGAAAGCATTGAAACATACTTCAAAAAAAATTAAACATGTTAATATTGCCCTACCCCTACCTAAAAAAGAAGCAATGTCCTCATTGTGTAAGTAAAGTAATGAATGAGAACTGAACACTAGGTAGGATGGCAAGAAAGAGAGGTGAGTCATGAAGACTGTTTAAGTACCAAGTCTTTCTCAACAATCCAATCCTAGACATGTTCATTCACATTACCACATTACTTTACTTTTATTAGATAAGAGGCATGTAGCTTATTTTATTCATGTTTGCAATTTTTATGGTGTGAAAGCAAAATACTAACTATGAAAAATATAAATTCCTAAAAATAAATAAATGCTAAGAAAAAGAAATTTGCCCCTTTTTATTCGCGTCATCCTCCATGTCTTTTTCTTTTTCCCTTATTTGTTGCACTTGATCCCACAATCTCCTCTTGTCTTGTTTCGGTGATATGGTCTGAGGATTCAGGAACAAAAGTGTTAGAGATATTCTTAAAAGTATTTCGTATGGAATCATCTCTAATTTTTGCATATCTCTAGTAAGCTTGTGTTGGTTGTGCATGAATTTCCACATATCCATCATAGGTGGGAAATTCAATTTATTCATAGCATTTGACGAGGTGGGTATTGGCATAGTCAACTCAGGATTAACACTTAGCTCAACTTGTTCAACAACATTTGGTTTCACCCTCTGTTCAGGGCTATTTGGTTCTTCTTAAGTTTCTGCTTCTTCTGTGTCATTTATTGAGTAAGCTTCCGGTCAGATTTGGTTGATGACTCATTAGATTCTGGTTTGTTCGGTTCATTTGGCTCAACTTTGTTCAACAGTTCAACATTCTCCACTAAACTTTCAAGGTCATGCCTTGTTATGTAACCTTGAACATAACAGTCCTTCAAGTTTGCCTTTGATCTTACTTGGGCCCTTAAGCAAAGTGAAGTAATCAATGATGGGAAGTAGACACTTTCTGCCTTTTTTCAAGCACAATCCTGGATCTCTTTGAGAATAATTCTCCCAACATTGATAAACCTTTCGTCAGAATCACATATAACAAAAGCATTCGTTCCATCGAGATGGTGGAACTATGAGAGATAGGCATGAAGCTATATCGAATAAAGTAGAACCATACCTTAGCCACTAGATTTAAATATTTCTTTTGGTAAGAATGGCTACCATACTTTATTATAATCCATTGGGATCTCAGATTTGTAACCATATTAAGAACTTTTTGAAGAAAATCCCAATTTATGTTTGTCATCATGGCAAAGTATTCATCTTCTTCAACATCAGGTAAGTTAAACAAATCATTAATGGACTTAGAAGTTAGGGATACCTTCTTCTGGCGAACAAGAACTTCAGTAGCATTCAATTTAGTCAAATTGGCATTGAAATCTCGAACTAACTCCTCATCGGGCAATGATCATGCATTTCCAAAAGAATTCCAATTGAGGACATCAATTATCTTTCGAATCGACAAAGGCACAACCATCTTATCATTGGTTTCCAAGTTGAAACCTTTTTCTGGCATCATAAGTTGATTCTTGAAGATGGAATCAAACCTTTCTTTCACTTCCTCATATTGAATCAATGGGATTTTGGGCAAAAGTCTTGGAAGATCTAGTTCTTTTGTGAGACATGGTTGTTTTTCAAGAAAAATAGGCAAAATTTCGGCAATGGATGAAACAAGGTGGTTTGCAGCGACGATAGGCGTGCGGCTGCAATAAGCTAAGGTTATAGGCAAAAACATGAACTTAGTTATAATTTATTTGAGCTTTGATTATATATATCCAATCGATCTCTTTGCTAGCTTAAGATAACTAGAAATGAATTGCATATATAACCAATAAATAGAAATGAATGGAAACAATGAAGTAAGAGAAATATATGGCATGTATCATTGTTCATAGTGAATGCATTTTCTCACCAAGTACAAAAATAACTTGAAAATTAATTTGAAGTTCTTTGAATTATTATTTAATTAATTGAATTAAATAATTTAAGTTTGAAGATGGAATTAAATTAATTAGTCATTATGAATATGTTGAATAAGAAAAGTAAATATATTTTCCTCATAGATTCTATTAAGTAAAGTTGCTATGACTTTAACAAAATTAGAATTGAGTTGAGAAAATTATTTAATTAAGAAATTAATTTAGTTAATTTTATTAATTGATTAAATAATATTTATTTTGGGTAATAGAAAATATATATTAGGGTGGATAAAATTATAATTGTCAGATTAGAAGTTCAAGAAACACATATAATTTGACATAATACATGAGAGGCCCAATTAGGCCTTTTGTAATACATGAGGGGTGCCAGGCCCTAGTATAACTAGGGGTGTGTCACTGCCCCCTCTCCTCTAATTAGAGTAGTTTTCTATTTATATAATATGATTTTTACTGCCTCTGTATGTACCGACATCTAGTGTAGAAATTCTATACAAAATATATTAAAAAGGCAGTTTCAGCAAGTATACGGGTCTGGTATTAATATAGTTATGACGGAGTAGGTTAGTACTCTGAGGATTGTACCCAAGGGAGGCGAGCACTAAGTTAATTCTAACCTAAGCAAAAATAGATCTAATTAGTATTTTAGATAGATTATATTATAATGAAATATATAGAAAGGTTTTTGGGATTTGTAATAATAATAGTAAAAAGAAAAGAAATAAATAAACAACAAGAAATCAAATAGCAGAACCTGTCAAATTCGAGCATGGGTGATTAGCTTGCTTCGGTAATTATAACCAATTGTCGCTTTGAGTTTTTTTGTTCAATCAACTAGCCAATACCCCAGCTAGATCTTTCGATCTTCCACTAGAATAACGAGTCAGGAAGAACTATTTATCTCTCAACCTCACAGTCCAGACCAATTCGGGGTTAAGTTGTTCACGGATAGGTGTAAACTCGAAATTATATAGGATTTTTCTATATATTTTTAGCACCTTTTGACTTAATAAATATGTTAATGAGTAATTATTATTAAAATAAGTGAATTTTACTTAATTATTAATATTGGACATTAATTTATAAAATATTTGAAATTATGCTTAATTACAAGATTTTTGTACATAATTTATATTATTTTCAAGTTAAATATTAGTATGTGAATTTTCACTATGAATGAGAACCATGGAATATGTGATTAACATAAATGATGCATGGACATGCACACATCCACTTCATTTGGATGGCAAGACCATGCAAAACTGGGACATAAATGTGTTAATTTGACCTAGTAAAAGATGTGCTAAAATATCGACATGTCCAACAAGGAGGAGTTAAAGCCCAATTTTGGCACAAGCAAATGGCTGCCTAAAAATAAGCTTTGGGATATTTTCTTAGAGGTCCCTACAGTTGGAAAGACATAAAAAATCAGCACATAAGTTTACCCTTTGAAACCGTCCATCTTATGGCTATTAATAGCCTTGTTTTGAATTAAAAACAAGCAACCAAGTCATCCCCTTTTCCACAATTTGTGGACGGCCATGTATGAGAGAAAAGTGAGGGATTTTGAATTCTATTTTTAGCAAACTCCACCCTTTCCTTCACCTATAAATACCATACAAATCCCACTTCTCATATCATCCCTTAATTCATTCATTCACTAGAAGTCTCTCATTTCTTCTATTGTCCCCTTTTCCCTAAGCCTAGCCTTCTCATTTCCCTTTCCATTCTTTAGACAACAAAAGATCCGAGAGGACTTAATTTGGTTTCCAAACTCAGAAAGATCGAGTTGCCATGGAATACTTCCAGACATTGTTAAGCATGATGAAAATGAATTGAGTTGATTAATATAATTATCCTGGCCTATTTTATGTTGATTGTTTTTATTACTAAATCCATTCATTCATACATTTAGATAATTTGCATTTAGATTAAAATTGCACAGGGATCAAACTTTGAATCTAATTAACCTCACTTAGTTTAATCATCACTATCCAAATTATTATGTTTTTTTATACCAAATTGTGAATTTATAATTTTACAAATAATCGATTAACATACACAATCCCTATAGAGACGATAACTCATTCTACTTATTACTTGAACGAATGTGTGCACTTGCACAAACCACGTTACAATAGGCCATACCAATTTTGTGTTAATTCTCACCTTAATGACTTCCTATGGTAGTCAAGCCTAGGGTTTAAATTCTCCATTTCCCAAACAGCTGATCCTCTAAGAGAATCCTAAAAAATAGTTAATTAATCATACTTCCACTCACTAATCCCTATAGGAGGATTAGTTCCTCATGGATCTCATAATCCCCATAGGAGGATTAATCTATGTGCCAGGCCGTGTGTTAGGTTGTGTAACTCATTGACTTGTATACAGAGTGTAATAGCCCGATTTAGGGCATAGTCAGAATAGTGGTTTTGGGACCACAAATCTAAATTCAAAAAAATTATTTTATTATTACTTTGAAGTCATAGCATGGTTATATTAGTGCATGAAAAATTTGGTGAAGTAATTTTAACGTTTGTGAGCTCAATTGCGAAAAAGGACTAAATCGCATAAAGTGCAAAAGTCCTATTTGGATAGTTAAAGGTGTTATTTTGTTAGAGAATCAAAATTTGAGGATTTAAAGGGCAATTAGACCCTTTTAAAGGAGCTTGGCTGACCATGAGACAAGGAAGGTTAAATGGTCAAAGGGTTAGGTTTTTGATGACATAATATGTAATTTAATAATACCCTAAAGCCTAGCATTCATCTTCTTCATCCATTTTTCCTCTCTTTGACCGAAAATCAGCCATAGGAGGGCTTGAAAGCTTTAAAAAAAATTCTAGCCACTTATTCCTCTTGCAAGTAAGTGATTTAGATGTTTATTTTTGATAATTTTTGTACTTTTGAGACCTTTGAAGCATGAGCTCTCAAATGAGGGGTCTATTTTGAAAAATGATTAAAAGTTTAGGGTTTTACCATGAAAGGATTTGTAATGTTTGCTGAGTTTTCATAGAAGAATATGAGTTAGGGTTGTATAATAAACAACTTTTGTGAAGGAGTTTTCATGGAAAACACCTAATAAGACCATTTTATAAAGTTTGTAAAAATAGTGAGAATTTGGAGTTTCCATAAGATTAAAAAGGGTTCGGCCAGGCTTGAGATACAAAGAAATTCGATAAAAATTGATTTTCGATCATAGGGGTAAAATGGTCATTTTGTCAAATTCAAGGGGCAAAATGGTCAATTTACCAAAGATATGAATTTTTAATTGCCTAATTTTATTTAGTGATTAAATGAGTGCATTTTGCTATTTTAGTTCAAGAATTGCCGAATCCGAACTTAGACTGAGGGAAAGCCAAGCAAATTGACTAAAATGACTAGTCGTGTATATTTTGTAATCCGAGGTAAGTTGTATGTAAATAATACAACTACATTGTTACTATATATGTTTGAATTATCATTGAATTGATATAGCATGAATTGCTTGATTGTGGAATTGAGATTGTATAATGATAATTGAGATAATAGAATTCCCGTTGAACCTTAAGAAGTAAATCGAATATTCATGCCATAACATTTGGGTCACTTGTGTAAGCTAGTGTAAGACCATGTCTGGGACATGGCATCAGCCTCAATGATGATAGCCAATGTAAGACCATGTTTGGGACATGGCATCGGCACAGATGTGTGAGAGCTAGTGTAAGACCATGTTTGGGACATAGCATTAGCCTCAATGATGATAGCCAGTATAAGACCATGTCTGGGACATGGAATCGGCATGGATGCACGAGAGCTAGTGTAAGACCATGTCTGAGACATGGCATTAGCTGCTTACCCTATGTTTGAGGCTTAATGAATATCTATCCGTGCTCTGAAAGGTTGAACAGTAAGAGTTATGATTTTAAATTAATGAAGAAAAGTACAACCTTGTGGTGAGTGGTACAGGTACCTATTTGGTACGTATGAGATATAAGCTCAATTTATAATATGTGACTTGTATAAATGGTAATGAGTAAGTTATGCTTATGCCCACCTTTGTGTTATGAGAATGTTGATTATTGATAAATTTGCTATTGTATATTTATTATATATGCAACTTACTAAGCTATATGCTTACTCCCTTTTCTTTCCATTTTCTTATAGTGTCGTCTAACTAGCTCAAGGATCACTGGAAGTCAGAGATATCAATCAAACTATAAATCGAAGCATTCGGTATAGTTGGATTTAGATTTTTGAATATGGCATGTATGGGGCTTAGACTCTATTATTTTTATGTCATTGAGAATTGGCCAAATGTGTTGGCTTGGGTTGGAAACCCTTAATTTTAATTAAGCCTTGAATGATGGCTAACATTTATTTTGATTCTATAAAAGATGCATTTTTCATGGGTGTATTAATGTCTATTGTGGTTGATTTGGTCATATGAATTGTGCTTGTTTTGGTATTGGTTAGTTTTTTATGGAGTTATGTATGTAAAGGTGGCAATGAGGCTTGGTAAATAGCCTTATATTGTCTACAAGGGTAGACACACGGGCGTGTGTCTAGGCCGTGTGTGACACACGATCTGCCCCATAGGCGTGTAGTCAGGTCGTGTATCCCCTGCACGTAAAAATTTCAAGTCAGTATGCATGGTAATAAACACACAGGCAGAGAGACATCCGTTTGTCTCAGCCGTGTGAAGGACATGGCCTAGCACACGGGCGTGTGCCTTGGCCGTGTGACATTTTGGGGATGCTGACATCAAAAACAGAATACCCAAGTTTTTGCACACAGGCTAAGACACAAGCGTGTCATGGTCGTGTGGGGGACACGGGCCATCGACACGGGCGTGTGTCTGGCCATGTGAAAACCCCTGTAGGTTCAAATTAGAATTTAATTCTGCACGGGTAAGGGACACGGGCGTGTCCCTATGTGCTTAGGCCGTGTGAGCCACACGGGCCATCAGCACGACCATGTCAAGATGGTCAGACGGGCGTGTTACCCTTTCACACGGGCGTGTGCCTTGTTTTAAAGGAAAAATTTCAATTGGTGGTTTAAGGACCCGAAATGGTCCCGAATAGTTCCCAATGGTCAATTTGGGGTTCATAGACCCATATTGAGGATTTTGAAGTAGAAATCGAAAAAGTTTTAATTTGGACCGAGTCTTGGAGACTTGAGTTTGGTTGTGTGCATGAGATCAAGTTAGGTAATGCCTTGTACTCCGCCCCGGTGTGGGTTACAGGAATGGGGTGTTACACAAAGGAACCTTCAGATGACACACAGTCATGTCGCCAGGCAATGTACCATACATGGCTGAGTCACACCCCCGTGTCTCAGGATGTGTGGACATAAATTTGCCTAAAAACAAGCCATTTCCTATACCATTTCTGTAACGCCCTGAATTTTAGGCCTAGAAATTTTGGGGTTTTGTGGTTAGAGCTAGGGAGGAGGTTGCACTTATGTGTTTAGTGGAGCAAGTTAGAGACAGAATGGGCTTGTTAGTCTGGTGGTTGGGTGTATGATAGCTTGATTCTAGGTCCCTATTTCGATCCCATGTGGGTACTTTTGGAGAAATATTGTTATTGATGTTTTTTATTATTTGTGTTACCTATTTTTATTAAATGATTTAGTTAGTGATTATTTATTATTTATTATTTTATTTTTCTTTGGGCTTTTTCACGTTCTTCTTTTTGCTTCCTCTTGGCTTTTATTATTGTGCTGTTTTCTAAATGTTTCTCAAAAGTGGTTTATTTGCTGATTTTGGATTTTCGCTCCTCTGCCATTTTCTTCGTCGTCGAAACAGGTGTGGGATTTGAATTGTAAGTATGTTATTTTTATTTTTTTATTTAATTTGCAAACTCTTGGTTCAGCTTTTCTTGACTGTAGGCTAACCCATTGGTTTTGGGTTTCTAGTCAATGAAAGTGATAGGAATCATCGCTTTTTGATATATGTTGATAGGGCAAAGGTTAGGGATGATTCTGGTGGCCAAAATGGCAGTTTCAGGGCTAATTTGGGGTGGTTTCGTGGCCTCCCTGACGGCCACACGGGCGTGTACCGAGGCACACGGCTGTGTGAATTTGGGAATTAGGGTTTCTGGGCCAAATTAGGTGCCACACGATCGTGTGGCCGATTTAGGGATTTTGTCGGTATTCACACGGCCATGTCCCTTGGGGCACATAGGCGTGTGGGTTTGGGACTTAAGGTTTCGAAGATTTAAAGTCACATGGCCGTGTGGCTGATTTAGGAATTTAGGGATCCCACACGGGGGTGTGTTTCGAATCACACAATCGTGTCTAGTGGGCACACGAGCGTGTGAGACCCTCATACAGTCGTGTCTGCCCTGCACCTTATTTTAGCAAAATTGGACAGTGAGTTACACGTCCTATTCATACGGCCGTGTCCTTGCTTCACATGGGTGTGTGCCTCTATCACACGGCCGTGTGCTACACTACACACGGGCGTTTGGACCCTTACACAGCCTGGATTGCTCCATACGGCCGGAGCACAATGGCGTGTGGCCCTATCTCGCCAAACTTGAATTTTAGGTCAAATTTATGTGTAATTGCAACTCTGTGTGTTCCGACCCTCGACTAAGCTTACTGAGGGTAGATATGACTCTGTTCTGACTTTGGTTTATCTTTTGGATGTGATTGGATGTGTGATATGTTAGGTACTGAATCTGAGTGTATGGGTGTATATACTTCTATAACTAATTGATTGGTTGTGAATGACTGTCCAGAATTGCGTTTTGAATTGGTACATCGGCATACGTATATTTTCATACATACATATGCACAAACTATTTTGGGTGGGGTTTTGAAGAGAATGAAGATTGACTGAACTGGCAGCTGTTCTGCTGATTACTGATAGCCCTAATACCTAGAGGGTCATGGGTAGTTTCAATACCCAGAGGGTCGTGGACCTTACTGATAACGGTGTAGCGGATTACCACATTGCACTGTACCACATGTACGTTAGCTACGTTACGTACCACCATTTGATCTGGCAATTAATACTACATGTCTGTACTACGATTTACCGCATTGCAACATACAACTTATACACTAGCTTTGTTGCGTAATATACATGGCTGGCAGTTTATCTGCATACTGAAAGCCCCAATACCCAGAGGGCCGTGGATAGTCCTGATAGCCATAATTTCTCGGCAACCCGGGATGACATCAGTTGGAGTGCAGGGTTGGATGGGTCTTACAAGGTCTTGAGTTGAGTGATTGGTGGGACCAGCTTAAAGCTCTTATGAGGAGTGTTGGGGACGGAGAGGTGTGTTGGATGGATGGGTGGGTTTCTCGTAACTCAATTGCATTTATATGCATCATATTGACTGTTTGACCAATTTGTCTAATTGACTATTCGATTGAAAGGCACTTGTGCCTATGAAAATTTTGTAGACATTGACTGTAACTGGCTGACTAGTTAGATACTTGGACTGTTGAGAATTACTACTGCTACTGTGTCTGAATGGTACGTGAGACTGTGTGTGTCTGATTGACCCATATGACTATAAAGTACATATGGTGGGTGTTTGCTTTTGGGGCGAATTGCTCAACGATTATCTGTCTGTAAGTATGTTCTTCTTCTGAGCTGCTTCTAGTTTTCAGTTTTCGTTTCTGTAGTTTAACTAGTTTGATCTCACACTGAGCTCGAGTAGCTCACCCTCTTTTCTGTTTCCCTTACAGGTACATTTCGTAGTTCTGGATGCCAGACATAGTATGCGAAGGTCTCGGACAGCTTCGGCAAATTGAAACATCAATTTGTGTTTTCTAGTTTTAATCTTATATTTGGTTTTCGAACTGTAAACTTTTATAATACTGTGGTACAAATTCTATTTTGGATTTTCATACGTACAATTATTCTGGTTATTTTCAAACTACACTATAACTTCTATCTGAGTTTTAAACTTCTCTGTAACGGTTCGATTTTCAATTAATAAGGTTTGAATGTTCTTAACTTGTAAAGGGATTGTTTATTTGAAATTTTTCACGATCACTTCGGTGGTCAATGTAGCATCCTGAATTCGGTTTAGACTTATAGGTCGGGTTTGGGGTGTTACAATTTCATGCATAAACATTTGAACAATTTGTGCACACCTACAAGGCATCAAACCATACTTAAACATGCATATATTTGCAATTCCAAAAGTCCTAATTCAACTAACCAATATGCCATTCAAAGGCACCTCACACACACACAAAAATACTTACCTAAACATGCATATTTTACCACATTTCAATTATCAATTTCTAGTTCAAAACTTACCAAACATGCAAGAAGTTGACCATTATCATACCAATTCAAACATACCATATGAGCCATTCAAACATACATCACAAGTTAACCAAAATGAGAAAATCCAACAAGGTATCAAATGGTACCAACCAAGATAACTTACACAACTTAAACAAACCAAATCATCAAATAAACATTCAACTAAACATCATTATAAGTCCGCCTATACATGACATTATAACATTGGCCAAAACATAAAAAAAACTATCGATATTTATGTTGGATAGTGTGATAGATCTCCGATGAGCTTTCAAACTGATCGAGCTTCCAATAATCTATAAAACATAGGAAAAAAAACTACGTAAGCATTTAATACTTAGTAAGTTTGTAGAAAATAAAACATAACTTACCATTTCATTTACATAACAATAAGTATAAGAACAATATAACCCAAACCACAAGCTTGGCACAAGGCTATACATCATCATCAATGCACAAGTTAGTGCATTTATACATAATTCATTTGAATCAACCATATGATAAGTTATTTTCATATGAAAATACATCATTGATTTATACATCCTTTTCATGAGCATATGCACAATTCCACTTGAAAACTTACCATTTCAATCCCTTTTCTTGCCCGTTGAACCATCTAGGATATGATCGGCTACTCTGGGAAGCTCAAATGAAGTGTGCTTAAATATATAATCGTAACCTTTCCTTTACATCATTGCTCACACGAGCTGCGAAATGGCCTGCTCACACTAGCTGTGGGCCAGAATGTAAGCTACATGATGCTGTTCACATGAGCTGTGGAGCATCTGTAACAAATGTAGGATTTTAGCCATCGGTAGGACATTCAAAACCAACACTAGAAACATGAAATCCCCAATGACATGTGTAACAGCCCAATTTTAGGCCTAGTCGGAACAGTGGTTTTGCGACCACAAATCTGATGTAATAAAATTTGTTTTTATTATATTTTTATGGTCTACGATTTCACGGTATGATTTTGTGAAAATATTGTTCGAAAATTTTGACGTTTGGGCACTCAATTTAGTCAAAAGGACTAATTGTAAAAAGTGCAAAACTTGAGTTCTGGAAGCTAAAGGTGTCCAATTGTTATGAAATTTTAAATTAGAGGTCTTTAAATGGCAATTAGTCCATTGGTTAATTTTTGGGACAAAAATGGACATGAAATGGGTGAAATAGAATATTTTTAAGTTAGGGGCATTTTAGTCATTTAGTAATTAAAATAATAAAAAGGTAAAACAAAAGCCAAATTTATGATCATCTTAAACTCTTGGCTGAAATTTGCATGGAAGCCATGGCTAGGGTTTTTTCAAGCTTTCCAAGCTAAATAGTAAGTCTGTTCTTGCCCTGTTTTTAATGATTTTTACGTTTTTGAAATCCTCATAGTAAGATCTATCTATATCTATCATTTATTTGAGCTAGGGTTTATGTTTAAAAATTTACCCATGTGTGACATGCATGTGTTTTGATGTTTCATGGTAGATTATGAAAGTTCGATGTGTAAGAAACGAGTTTTACTAAGTGATTTTCGGTGAAAACGTCCAAAAGGACCTATTTGTAAAAATTTATAAAATGTGTAGTAAAAGTGTGTTTTAATGAAAAATATGGCTGCTATAAGTATAAAAGAGGTTCAGCTGTGCATGGGTAGTAAATAAATTTAACACATTTCATTTTACGAGCCTAGGGGCAAAAGTGTAAATATATGAAACTTTAGGGGTAAAAATGTAATTTTTCCATAATGTGATTTTTGGGTCACATTGAATAATGTGACTAATAAATAGGCTAAATGTGATGTTATAGATCAAAGAAAACGAGTTTTAAGCCTAGAACGGGGAAAACGTGAAATTGACGATTAGATCCCTTTTTGCCATTTCAGTGTCGAGGCAAGTTCACGCGTAAATAATACAATCTTATGTTATTTATTTAATATTTTTATATTGCATGAATTGTATACATTTGTTTTTATGAATTGTATTAATGACGGTTTTGACGAGGTTTCGAGAAATGAGAAATCTCGATTTAACCTCAAGGGTAGAATATAAATGTCATGATATTAGAGCTATTAAGATTCCGTATAAGTTCATATTTGGGATATGGCATCGGTATGTGATTTCGTATAAGATCATGTCAGAGACATGGCGTCGATATGATATTTCATGTAAGACCATAGCCGGGATATGGCATTGATATGGTACTAAGAGCATGAGATCCCCGAGCATACTTATTACTCTGATGTGTTCAATAGTTAAATTAAATATGAGTATGAGAATAAAATTACTAAGAGTAAACATGCATGTACGTAAGCCTATAATTGTAAAATTCATGATTATTGTGGAAATAATTGTTTATTACCCATTGTGATTGATAGTGCACATACTCGTGATATTGGATATTGATGAAAATGAATGATGATTATGTGTTAAGCTGATTGGCCGAATTGAGATGTGACCTAATATGTTTATATGCTTGAATTGTATTTCAACGGGTATGCTAAGAATGAGAAAGTATGTGACTATATTACAAGTAGTACTGGTATGTACACAGAACTCATGTGAAATGAATTTGATATATGATGAATTCTTGGTGAGAATGTACATGAACAAGTTATGCTTGTGAAACATTGATAACCTTGTGACAAATGGTCTATATTTATGATGAACGGATGCATGATAAGATTTGATAATGATCATGTGATAGGCTTAGGAGCCTAATTGATTGTGATATATTACGGTTCATTTATCGAAATTATGTTTTATTGGATATGAGGAAAGGAAAGATAGGCATAATTGCCGAATAAAGTCATAATGAGAATATAGTAAGATACGAGCTTAGACAAGTGAAAGGTGGCTGAACCATATGTTGAAATTATGATTACTCACAAATAATGTGCATGTGATTAAGAGGATGGAAATAACTTGTTAGCTAATGTGATATGTTATAATGGGAAGACTTTAGTGGTTAGGCTAATGCCAAGGCAAGTAAATGGTGTTTATGAGTTAAAAGAGTAAGCTCTATGAATGAATAAGTGGAGATCTTAAAATTTAGTGCCAATTGTAATTATAGTATTTTTATGGATGGATAAATTAAATAAATTTTAATAGTTGTTTATTATTTGCATATGAACTTACTAAGCTATATTATATAGCTTACCCCCCTCTTTTCCCATGTCTTATAGGTTAATGTAGCTAGCTCGGGTTGGAGACCGCCGTAGATGCCATTACACTATCAAGCTATCATTTGGGTATAAGTGAACACAAGCATTTTGAGTTTATGGCATGTATAGGGTCTTTATTTTTGATTTATTATGTCATTCTTAATGTGGCCAAATGTGTTGTCCTAGAATGGTTTATGGTCCAATTTGTATACGGCAATGAGATGTGGCTCATATTGATTATTGGGTTGTAAACCTAATTATTTATGCATGCATGAGTCGAAGTCTTGGTAATGTGGATGCTTGATGATGATGGATGGTGTTATACGACTTATAAGAATGATGAATGAATGATGACAAATTGGTATGGTCATGATCATGGTTTAGATGTGTGAATTGAGAATAGATTAATAATATTGATTGGATATGAAATTGGTGTGGAATGTCTTAAGTAAGCTTATTAATATGAGTATGTGAAATGGTGACATTACATGGGCATGAATTAGTCTTGATTAGGAATGAATGATTGTCAAAAATGTGACATGTTGTGTGCCATGAAATATGTTTAAGTATGTGAGTGTCTAAGGGTGGCAAAAAGCTTGGAAAATAGCCTTATAGTTGTCCACATGGGTAGACACACGGGCATGTGTCTAGGCCGTGTGTGACACGCGGTATGCCCCATGGGCGTGTGATTAGGTCGTGTGTCCCCTGCACCCTAATAAATGCAAAACAAAATGCTTAGTAGTAAACACATGGGCAGAGACACGGCCATGTGTCTCAGCCATGTAGAGGACACGGTCTTGGGACATGGGCGTGTGCCCTGGCCGTGTGAAGTTTGCAGTTAATTTCAAGAATTTAATTCACCACACTACCTAAGTACACGGGCGTGTGCTATGGCCGTGTGACCTCATTGTGCTGATGACATCATAAATAGAGAGTTACACGGGTGTGTCCCAAGCCACACGAGCGTGTGTGACCACACGGCCTACCCACACGGGCGTGTGACCCTCCAAAACAAGAAATTTTTCTAAGTGTCAAAAAAGTTCCAAAAGTTCTCGATTTAGTCCCAAACCACACCCAACATATGTTTTGGGCCTCGAGGGCCCATATAAGGGACGATATGCATGTGAATGAAAATTTTTAAATTTGGGCGAAATTTTATGGCCAGGCTTTGTGTGAATGTTTACGTTCAAGTCCGGTAATGCCTCGAACCGTGTCTCGACGTCGAATACGGGTAAGGGGTGTTACATTTAGTGCTATCAATGCTATGTTTAGTCGATTCTCGGACTAACATAGCGTATGTGAGTCTAGCTATACATGCTATATTACTACTCGTGATAGTGCGATACCTCCCGGCTCTAACGAAATTGTTTTGTTAAGACAGAGATGACTTCCAACCGAGCTATTTTCGATAATGCTGAAAATGATATGGAGATGATTGAAATATGCTTACGATGTGTTGAAATTTGGAAAGGTATGAATAGAAATTCATGATATGCATGTGTTTATGTACTAAAATAGATACTTATAAGTTCAGGAATGTGGAAAGGTGAAATAAAAAGAAAGTTTATGTTGTGAAAAGCTTATCCATGTATGTTGGTATTCACATGATGGTATGTGCTCAACCATTTGATTAAGTGGATATGATAAGTAAACTTACCCAATGGATGGAATGCGTGTATATGTACGCTCGTTTGAATGTCGCATAATCAATATATCCATATAGTTGAATCTTATGTTTAATTGTTAAATTAGAGAATATATAATGTTTTGTCTTACGACTTTGTTATTGAACCATGAATATTATAATGGTATGAAAATTTAATTGGAAGATCAAATTGGGTAGAACGCAGGAAATGAGTACGATTGTTCAATGATGAATTGACAGATAAGACCATGGTTGGACCATGGCAGTACAAGTGAGTGTGTAAGACCATAGCTGGGCTATGGCATCGTAATGACATGTAAGACCATAGCTGGGCTATGGCATTGTGACCCCATGTAAGACCATGTCTAGGACATGGCATTGGCATTGATAAGTGATCCCATGTAAGACCATGTCTGGGACATGGCATTGACATCGATATGTGATCCCATGTAAGACCATATCTGGGATATGTCCTTGGCATCGTTATGGGATTTTGTGTAAGACCATGTTTGGGACATGGCGTCGGTATGAAACTTCGTGTAAAGCCATAGTTGGGCTATGGCATCGTGACGACATGTAAGACCATAGCTGGGCTATGACATTGTGATATGAGTAACACCATAGTTGGACTATGGCATCAAGTAAACGGCGTACTCACACCCGTAAGACATTCTCTAATTTGACAAGTGAAAGTAAGTGAAATTGAAGTTAGATGTTGGGAATTTAATTAGATATTAATATTGAGCTCTACTGAGTAAACTCATTTTTTTTTAAAAATTGTGAATGACAAAAAATAATTGTATAATAAATAAATGTGTTAATTCGCTTGAAGTGAACTAAGTGATTATGTTGATATGACGTTAATGACGAATGCTAAGTCATATGTGTGTATTTATGAGAGTCAAGTTAGAGGCTTTACGACCTCACCCCCTTACCAGTGTTGCTTTTATGATGAAAATTCACGAAAATCATGTTGAATAAGCTCATAAGTGTGAAACTAAGGAGTTCAATGGTGAAATAATTAGTAATGCATACGGAGATGAGAATAGTTTGGAAAGTGAAAATAGTTTTGGAAGAAATATCATAATGTTTTAAAGATTATATAGATTATGCAAAGTCACGGTTAAAGAAGAAGTTAGTCTCGACTAATCGACTCAATTAGGTATGGAGTCTAAAGTATGTGTTTGCCGAAATCCCTCCTGAATTGATTTTCATTAGTGAATAGAATAATACAGGGTTCACGATGACAAAATTTGTCAAAAAAATGATAATTGAGGTGTAAAGGTGTCTATGTGTAACAGTTATGGTTGAATAAATTATGATGACCTCTTCTGGGTATTCTATATATTCCTTATTCTCAGAGATATGTGTGTGATTGTTCATTTTTTGATGAAGTTCTTATGTTGTGAGAATTTTAGCTAACTCTAATGTTAGACGAAAGCACTGTTAACCTGGTTGGTTTATGATCAATATTATTTTATCTCTCTCTTCGGGACTTTATTCTAGTATGTTCAGAATAAAAGTTGGTGGTGAAAACTTATGTGAGACTATTCTTCTGTATCTACTGGATGATGTTTTGTCTTATATGCATATTTAGAAAGTGTATTATCTTTGCTACGATGGAAATTCCAGAGCTGGTAAGTTTGATTAAAGTCGACGAGTTCAATCAGGATATTTGTTTCCTAGAGCTAATACAGTTGAAAAGAGTATAGTGATATGTTATTATTCGATAGTTGAAATAAACCCAGTTGTTTTTATCAGAGTAAGTTGATTTGTTGAGATGTAGTTTGAGTTATATATATTTAAGCATGTCCTCAGCTAAAGGAATAAATTATGTGAATTCATGTGTATATATATAGATGGATAGTCTGAATGAAGAAATTATATTCTAGAAAGTATGATAGAGAGATATACTTATTGGATTGCTCTAACCAAATGATGTTATTATGAGTTAAAGTTGTTCAAATTTGAAAGATTAACACATTTATGAAAGTTTGAGTAGTCGGATTCGTGTTAGTAAAGTTCCAAACATCTAAAGGTATTGTTAACCGAAGCAATGATTCTGGAATCGACTGAATTGAGTAAAGAATTTGTGATTTTTGTGATGTACTATTGAGCAGATTGGAATGTGTTTTAATACAAGAATATAATGAGGTAGTTTGTATTTTCAAACGGTTAATGTCACATTAAAAAGAACCGTTAGACTGGTGATTTAGAGACGACTGCTATTATGTCTGTGTTGGGAATTAGATGGCTTCGTGTGTTCGACGGGAAATGTCATGTGCTTCCTGGTCCAAAAAGTTAAAGTATTGAATGTCCTAGAAAGATCTGAAATTTAAAACAGTGTCAATGGTTTGTGATGATGAAAGATTTCGAGTAAGCTATTGATTTAATCTCTGAGAAAACAGTTATAGTTACAAATGCCTGGATGGAAAATCTTTGTTTATTTTGTGAGTACTAGTTACTCAATTGACCTTATTTGATGAAGGTCTAATTCTAGCTATATTAAATGCTAAATCGGGTTTTTCTTGCTAAACCGAGAAGCTTAGAAATGTGATAGTAAAGGGTAATCTAAATGAGTTCGAAGTGAATTTACTTCTGACGTTGAATTTCAGGTCGGACATGATTCCTGTTATTATTGTTATTTCTAGATAGAATTTGTGCACTTATGAATCCATAAATTATGCAAAATTTTTTGTACGAGGCTCAGTTGTAGCACGTCTGTTCATCCAAGAGTAGTAAAATGTATTGTTATATGAAGTAGACGTTTTAGTGAATGAATATGTACCATGATGCTTTGAAATTGTGTTCATATATTTATTCGTTAGCAAGTAAGCTGAACGTCATGTGTGTTCAGGACTAATATAGTCAGTGATTGTGCGAAAGTGGTAATGAGATAGAGTTACTATAGATTTCATGTCGAGATCGTCATTTTCTTTGAAAAGAAAGATGTTATTTGGATTGCGGTTGATTGCTTGATAAAGATCCGTATGATCATTTCATTATGTGTAGAGTTCTTATTTGATAAATCAATGGAGCTATGTGTTCCTGAAAGAGTAATTCAGAATTTTGACAACATGTTCCGACACTGTATGTTAAAATCGAAAGGTTATTGGAAAGAGATATACGACAGAAATCTCTCCAAGTTACCTTTGAACTCTAAAACGCAACATTAAAGCATATCTTTGAGTATCTGAATTACTCGCTCAGACTAACCATCGGTCTGTGGATGAAATATTGTACTAAAATGCAACCGAGTACCTAGAGCTTCATGTAAGTTGCTCTAGAATCGAGCCGTAAACCATGGATCCCTGTTAGAAATAATAGAAACTGGCACACCGTGCATTCTAACTATCTCAGAAACATACAACTCTACCAATCTCTCAAGTGAAAAATCCATACGCACGGGAGTGAAATGCACAAATTTCGTCAAATGATCTATAATGACCTATAGTACATCTTTCTTGGAGATAGAGGCAATCCTGATACAAAATCCATTATAACACGTTTCCATTTCCACTCTGGAATCATCATAGGTTGTAATAAACCAAAAGGTATCTAATGCTCGCTTTGACTTGTTGACAAATCAAGCATTTTGACACGAACTCTGAAATCTCCCCTTTCATACCTGGCTACCAGTACATCTGTTTCAAATAACCGTACATTTTATTGCTACCAGGATGTATCGATAAGATACTACAATGAGCTTCGCATAAAATCTTCTAAATGAGATTAGAGTTTCTCAGAACACAAATTCTAATTTTGAAGTACAAACTGTCGTCTGAACCAACATGAAAATCTGAATCAGAGGTCAACTCAAATTGTTTCTGTTTAGTGATCAGTTCAACATCACTTTTTTAAGCTTTACAAATCTATTACAAAAACGTTGGTCTAGCTTTTAATTCAGCTAAAATTGAACTGTCATCAATCAATGTCAATCATGTGTTCAATACTCGTAAAGAAAACATAGATTTTCTATTCAAAGCATCGGTGACAACATTAGCCTTTCCCAGATGATAGTCAATAATTAAATCATAATCTTTTAGTAACTCAAGCCACCTACATTGTCTCAAATTTAAATTTTTCTATGACATCAAATACTTCAAGCTTTTATGATTCGTGAAGATGTGAAATTTTTATTCATACAAATGGTGTCGCCAAATCTTTAAAGCAAATACAATAGCTACAAGCTCTAAGATGAGAAGCATACGCTATCACTTTGCCCTTTTACATCAAAACACATCCTAAACCATTCAATGAAGCGTCACTATAAATTACAATTTGTTTACTGGACTCTGGTTGAACCAGCATAGGTGCCTTGGTTAACAAAACTTTCATTTGATTAAAACTTTGCTCACATTTTACAGACCATTTGAACTTGACATCTATTTTAGGCAGTTTCGTCAACAGCATAGCAATCAATGAAAATCCTTTGACAAATCTTCTATAATACCTGGCTAAACCCAGAAAACCTCTGACTTTTGAAACATTTCTCAGAGGTTTCCAGTCTACTACGGCTAAAATTTTACTCGGATCAACTTTAATACCGTCTACTGGTACCACATATGTAGCAACCCATTTTTAGAGAAATCGAAACAGTGGTTTTGGGACCATAAATTCGATTCAAAAAATAAAATTTATTTTAATATTATTTTATGGTCTATAATATGATAAAAATGTTGTGTGAAAATTTCGTAAAGAAATTTTATTGATTACATGCTTAAATCGATAAAGGACCAAATTGCACAAGGTGCAAAAGTTGAGTTCTAATAGCTAAAGGGATTAAATAGCTGTAGAAATTTAAATTGGAGGTCATTATATGGTAATTAGACCATTAATACTTAGTCATTAAGGATGATGATTCATCCATGGAAAATAAAATTAAAGAAAAGGACAAAATTGAAAGAATAAAAAAAAAGGTGATAAATAATAAAAGATGAAAATTTCATCATTTATCATCATCTTCCCCAAATATTTTGCATGGAAACCCTAGGAAAGAGAAAGCAAGCTTTCTTGGTCAAATTAGGTAAGTATTCAAGCCCCGTTTTTAGTAATTTTTATATTTTTGAGATCGGGGTAAGTTAATCTATTTATTTTGGGGATCAATTTGAAAAGATATCAAAGTATATAATTTTTACCATGGATGAATATGCTGAAATTATGAAATTTATGGTAGAAAATGAAAGGTTGTTGATAGATAAACAAGTTTTACAAAGTGATTTTTGATGAAAAATTGATTTAGGGACTAAAGTGTAAAAATGAGAAATCCATGGAAAAATTTTGATTTTTATGAAATATATGGGCTGTAAATATTACATGAAAAATTTAGTTAGGCTCGAAACAAGGATTAAATTGCATGAACTTTATTTTCCGAGTCTAGGGACAAAATCGTCAATTATTAAAGGTTTAGGGGCAAAATGGTAATTTTTCTTAAAGTGTAAATTGGACTAAATTGAGTATGAATTACATCAAATTGATGTTAAAGTTACTCGTATAGATCTGGATAAACTGAATATGGTGTTAGAACGAGAAAAGGAGAAAATATTGGGTTAGTAGACTTTATGTACATGAACACTTATTGAGGTAAGTTCGTATAACTAAGTTATATATGTTTATATGCTTGAATTGAATGTTGTGTATTTAAATTGTATAAATGCTATAAATATGTGAAATGATCACATATTCGTTAAATCCTGATAAATGAAAGTGCCTGAAATAAATGATAATACTCGATAAGTGATAAATGATAAAAATGTTATTTTTATGCTTAAGTTGATTGTGAACATTTGAATTGCATAAATGCATAAATATATGAGATTGATCACATACCCGAAAATTTCCTAATAAATGTCAAATTTCATTTGAATAAATGACAAATTGATGAATATGTGATTTCTCGAAATGAATGAGGTCCTGCATTTGTTGTTGACGGGATTTAACTTGGACGAGTAATCCTATTGACCTCATTACAAATAGGATTTAGCCCGGACAGGTAATCTTGATATAGTCCCTCTCGAGCATATGTTACAATTAGGATTTAGCCTGGACTGGTACTCCTAATTGAGCTCTTCTAAGCATATGTTACAAAAAGGATTTAGCCTGGACTGGTAATCATGTTATATGATATGTGGCTCGAGAGTGTGTTTCCTAATTAAGTGCCCTAATGGGTACTCCTGAATATGAATTGATAGATTTACTGATTTGTACACTTTGTGTGTACTACCTAAGTATCCATCGTTATTTTCAATAATTCAACGGGTAAAATCCTGACATGAAAAGAAATGGGTTTTTACATGTATCTACCTAAAGTACATGAAAATGATGTTATATGAAATATAGAAGTATGAAATTATGATATACGGACATGGAAATTTGTTTGATGAATACATTCATCTATGAGAATAGTTTGTACATCTCGAGTGTATTATCTGTGTGATTATTAATATTTCAGTTGAATAATGAGCAAAGTTCTGACATGAAATATACTAAAACTCAAGATGAACTATTATAGAATGTACCCGAAAAACATGGAAATAATTTGTATATATGTTATACGAATACATGATGTAGAAAACATATGTGTATGAGAATTTGAATATTGTTGAGCTCATATATGTGTTTCTTAATGTTTATATGAAATAAGTTACTATCTAGGATGATTAGAATATGTGTTAGGGCTTGGAACCGAATGGTTGATTGTGATTTACATTTTTATCTTTAATATGAATAGTTGGTAAGTTAATTACCAAGTTATACGGACTTACTAAGCATATATGCTTGCTCTGTTTTATTTTTCCCTGTACTATAGTAAATCGGAACCTCGTTGGATTGGAAGCTCGACAGAGATCACTCACACTATCCATCAACTCAATTTGATATAATAATGACATGTATAGGTTAAATTGTCCAAGGAATAGCATATAAATATTTTTCAATGACTAGCTATTGGAACGTTTAGTTGTAACAGCTCGTTTTGGGTCAAATCAAAATAGCGATTTTGGGCTACAAATTCAGAGTAAAAATATTTATTTTATTATTTCTTTAAGCTCTACAGTATGATTGGGTGATTGTGTGAAAATCTCGTTAAGAAATTTTTATCGATTGTGTGTCCAATTTGACTAGAAGGACTAAATTGCAATAGGTACGAAACTTGAGTTCTCTATGTTAAAGGTGCCTAATTGCTATGAATTCTTAAATTTGAGGTCCTTACATGGTAATTAGACCATTATATTTTAGTATGGACAAAAGTGGACATGGCTAGGTAAAATTTTTAGATTAGGCATTAAGGGCATTTTAATCATTTGGTAAATAAAGACAAAACTAACAAATAAAAAGTGTTCATCTTTTCTAATTTCATCCCCCATGGCTGAAAATCACAAAAGAAGACATAGCTAGGGTTTAGCCAACTTTCAAGCTTGATTGTAAGTCTGTTCAAAGGTAGTTGAGAGAAATACCTACCGTTGGTCGAATTTGTTTATAACAATAGTTATCAATCGAGTATGAAGATGGCACCGTATGAAGCATTGTACGACCACCAATGCCGAACTCTGTTGTACTAGACCGAGCTTAGTGAGAAATAGATTCACGGTGTTGATTTGGTCAGAGAAACCAAAGAGAAGGTGAAAGTAATTCGTCATTGTTTGAAAGTAGCTTCGGATCGACATAAATCGTACGCGGATTTGAAACAAAAGGATATTGAATTCCAGGTTGGTGATAAAGTGTTTTTGAAAGTATCATCGTGGAAGAAAATTATTAGATTTGGTCGCAAAGGCAAGTTGAGCCCGCGGTTTATTGGGCCTTATGAGATTGTTAAACGAATAGGGCCAGTGGCATATCGATTAGCTTTGTCGTCAAAATTGGAAAAGATTCACAATGTGTTTCATGTATCGATATTACGCTATTATCGATCAGATCTTTCGCACATAATTTCACCGACAGAGATTGAGATTCGACCCGATATGACTTATGGTGAAGAACCGATCAAGATTTTAGCTCAGGAAGTTAAACAGTTGAGAAATAAAAACATAGCCCTAGTGAAAGTTTTGTGGCAACGACGTGGGGTAGAAGAGGCTACGTGGGAACCCAAGGAAGCTATAAGAAAACAGTACCCTAACCTCTTTTTTGGTAAGATTTTTGTGGACGAAAATCCCTAAAGGGGGGAGAGTTGTAACAACCCATTTTTGGGTCAAATTAGAATAGTGGTTTCGAGACCACAAACCCAAAGTAGAAATATTTATATTATTATTTCTTCAAGGTCTACAGTATGATTGAATGATTGTGTGAAAATATTGTTAAGAAATTTTATCGATTAAGTGTCCAATTTGACTAGAAGGACTAAATTACGATAGGGGAAAAACTTGAGTTCTCTATGTTAAAGGTGCCTAATTGCTATGAATTCTTAAAATTGAGGTCCTTATATGGTAATTAGACCATTATATTTTAGTATGGACAAAAGTAGACATGGCTGGGTAAAATTTTAAGGTTAGGCATTAAGGGCATTTAAGTCATTTGGTAAATAAAGACAAAATTAACAAATAAAAAGTGTTCATCATTTCTAATTTCATCCCCCAAGGCCAAAAATCACAAATAAAAAATGTGGGCTGTTATGAGTACTAGTAAGGTTCGACTAGGCTTGGGTTGTGATAAATTGAATGAAATTCATTTTACAAGCCTAGGGATTACAATGTAAAATGTTGCAAAGTTAGGGGCAAAAATGCAAATTTTTCCATAGTGTGTTTTTGGGCTGAATTGAACAATTTGATAATTAAATAAGTTAAATTTGGTATTATAGATCAAGAAAAATGAAGTTCGGGTCAAGATCGGAGGAAAAACAAAGTAGTTGATGAATAGCTCCTTTTGGTCGTTTTTGTAACTGAGGTAAGTTCGTATGTTAAATAAGCTTTAATATAATTGTATTTAAATTCTATAATATTGCATGAACTATATGATTGATTGTGTAGACGAGTTTAACTCTATGGACAAGTTCAACAGTGGTTCGATAGCAAGAAATCCCGTTTAAACGTTAGGAATAGATTAGGATACAAGTGACATGTCACTAGGGTTACCATGTATTATGTGATTATGTGATCTGGGTGCTGGTCTTGTATGTCCTATTAGTGGCTGAGTATACTGGCATATGTTGCTGTTACTTGACAGCTTGTGTGAGCAGCACCGAGTAGCTACGTCTTGACTGACAGCTTGTGTGAGCAGGCCCGTTGATTAGTTCGAAAACGAGCAATTATGCGATATGAGGTTGAGGTAGCATTGGCTACATATGTGGCACTTAGCGTGCAAGATTCCAAAGTATCCTGCATTATTATTCCGAGTGATTCATGGGTATGTCAAAGATGAGAATAAGTGTAAATTCATTACGAGATGGTGCAGGTACATACTCGAAGCTTATGATTATTAATTCGTGAAATGACGAATTCAAGGTAAGTTGTGGTAGAAGTGAATTGTGATCATGATATTATGGTAAATTATGTCATCTTCTGTTATATTACTTGCATGATTAATGTACGATAAGGTTGCTTATTTCTTCATATGAGCTTACTAAGCTATATAGCTTACTCCGTTTTATTTTCAATGTTTTATAGTGTCACCAAGCTAGCTCAGGATTAGAGATTGTCGGAAGTCACATCACACTATCAAGCTGTCCTTTGGGTACTAATGATTTTAAAACATTTTGAGAGTTTGGAATGTATAGGGACTTGGTCTTTTTGTTATATGTGTCATTTGATTTGGCCAAATGTATTGGCTTATATATGTTTAAGGTGATTTGGTATTTAGCCATGTAATTGGCTTATTTTGGCTAAAATGGTTGTAAGCCCATTTATACAAGTTTATGTGTTAATGCCTTCTTGTTTTTGTGGTTTGTAATGGGTTGCTATTTGTTTATTATGGTTAAATAACTTGTTATGAAATGGATGAGATGGGTCCTTGGGTGTGCTAGGAAACCTAAGTAGAATTATGCATGATGAAATGTTGATACTTGTGAATGTGAGTTTGGTTATGAATTGATTTGGTAAGTAATGCTAAAGTAAATATGTTAAGTGTTTGTAATGAATGATATGATTTAGCCTTGTTTGTGGCTGTTTTGGGTGTTTAACATGCCATGGATTATGCCATTGAACTTGTGTATGTGTAGGTGTAAAAGTGGGTGACAAATGATGTAATACCCCTTACCCGTATCCGTCGCCGGAACAGGGTACGAGATATTAACAAATTATAATACATACTATTAAACAAAACCGAGACAAAAATATGGCGTGCAATTTGATCATGAATCATTATAACATATGCCATTAACAATACAAGCCAATTTCAAAGACTTCGTACAAAATGATTAGTTTGATACTATAATTAATATTTTAGACCTAGGCAATTATGACACATAACAAAATAGCTAAGTCTACTATACATGCCATAATTCAAAATGTTGAGTTCAAATACCAAAAGTATTGATAGTGCGGGTGGATCTTCAACGATCTCTAACTCTTGTGCTAGCTGGATGACACTATAAGACAAAAGAGGGAAAAAAAAGTAAGCTTATAGCTTAGTAAGTAAGTATATAAATAACAAATAAGGAATCTAATATGTTTACAACATAACTCAATTATATCATATTTTTAATTTCACTATTCACTCCAATTTGATCAAGCTGTCCCTCCTGCGTCATGATCACTAAATAAATCATAACTCGAGTTACGAAACTCGAAATTCAAATCCGTAAAATTTTCCTGAATCTAGACTCATAAAACTTCTTACTAATTTTTTTCTAGAAGTTTTGGTCTGGCCAATTAGTACAGTTTATTAGTTAAAGTTTCCCCTGTTACACATCTCGACTGATCTGACCTCTGTTCACTACGAATTTAATTTCTCCCAGTACACAATTCAAATAACCATGAAACCTGTTTCATTTAAAACTAGACTCAATAAGGAATTTATACATATAAACTATGTTTCTTAATGATTTTTCAAAGTTGGAACAGGGGATCACATAGTCATCCTGGGCAAGTCACACACAATTATAAATATTTCAAAATATATAATTCCTTTGCTTGCTCTGTTTCTTTTATATGAAAATAGACTCATTAAGCTTTAATTTCACATCTCATTCAGCCTTGAATTAAATTCCTACTATTTTTGGTGATTTTTCAAAATCACGTGCATTCACATCTTGTGTCAAAGCAGTTTTAGTGCTAATTCACTCTTTCACACTTTCTTTGTATTAACCTCATTTTAACTTATATATATATATCACAAATCATTTTCACCATATTTCATACATCACGAGTATAGTCCCATGATTACAATGTCACCACAAAGCCATCCCGTTGAACAATTTGGATCAATCCTAGATACTTAATGGTTTCAGCACACAGCCCCACCATCATATTTCATTTAATTCGGCTCTCTTGTACACATGGTGAACACTTAGTACCACCCATGCGACCTAGCCAATTTATCTCATAGCTCTCTTATCTACATGGTGTCCTTCACTTGGAATCACACATGCGACCTAGCTACATTTATCTCTCCTGTAGCTCTCTTGTCTACATGGGATACATCCCGTATCACACATGTGTATCTCGTAGCTTTCTTGTACACATGATGTGCACTCAGCACCATACATGTGACCTAGCTACGCTCCATCTATTTTATTCGATCTTTTCGAATGTTCAACCGGGATTTCTCTCTCTATTACTTATTTCCATTCTTCCAATAGTCGATTTATGCTTCAACATCAGTTAATATATATAATATAGGCTAAAATATAAAAATGTAAATAAAATTAATGTATTATTTACATACAAACTTACCTTAGTGCAAAATATGAGAATTTTGCAATTTAGTCCAAAACTTTTTCTTTCCCCCGTTCGAGGTTGATTCCACTCCTTTCTTGATCTATAACAACACATTTAGCTCATTTAACACTCGAACTGTTTATTTCAATCCAAAAATCACATTATGCAAAAATTACATTTTTGCCCCTTAACTTTTACAAAATTATGATTTTGCCCCAAGGCTCGGAAATTTAATATCATCCCTTATTCTTATGTTTAATGACATGCTGATCATTTTTATCTTCTATGCCAACATCAAATTCTCACTCTAACATATAGTTATGAACAATAGGTATTTTTATCGATTATGCCTTTTTGCTCGTTTTCGCTAAAAATCGCTTAGAAAAGATCGTTCTCCTAACTTCAAACATTCATATTCTACAATCAAACATCAAAATTGATGCCTATCATTCATGGGTAAATTTTTAAACATAAACCCTAACTCAAAATAATGGTAGAAATAGGTAAACCGAGCTATGAGGATTTCAAAAATGTAAAGAACATTCAAAACGGGGCTTGAAATCACTTACTATGAAGCTTGAAAGTTGAAGAAACCCTAGCTATGGAGGAGAGAAAATTTCGGCAGCAACTAGTGAAGATGATGACCAACTTTGTGTTATTTTTCCCATTTTATTTCATTTAATATACAAATGACCAAAATGCCCTTACTACTAAACTTTCCAAAAATTCCCTCCATGTCCAACTTTTGT
Source organism: Gossypium anomalum (assembly GCA_025698475.1). Classification (NCBI taxonomy): domain Eukaryota; kingdom Viridiplantae; phylum Streptophyta; class Magnoliopsida; order Malvales; family Malvaceae; genus Gossypium; species Gossypium anomalum. The sequence continues at coordinate 37,833,049 of CM046959.1, read as the reverse complement.
CCATAACTTAGGAATTGGTCAAATTGCTATTTAATACCTCCTAATTAATATCCCAAAGCAATTTCATACTAAAAACTTCTAAAACATGAGTTTTGCAATTTATTCAGTTTAGTCCCTAATCTCAACTTAAGCGCTCAATGCATAGAATTTCATCACGAAATTTTCACGAAATCATGAAATCATATCATAAACCTCAAAATAATCATAAAATAATTATTTCTATCTCAGATTTGTGGTCACAAAACCACTATTCTGATTAGGCCCTAATTCGGGTTGTCACAAATGGCTTGGTAAATAGGCTTTATTTTGTCCACACGGGTGGACACACGGGCATGTGTCTAGGCCGTGTGTGATGCACACCCCATGGGCATGTGTTCTGGCCGTTTGTCCCATACACCTTAATTTTGAAAAACAAAATGCTCAGAATTGAGCATACGGGCAGAGACATGGCATATGTCTTAGCTGTGTGAGGGACATGGCCTCAAGCACGGGCGTATGTCCTGGGCATGTGAAGTATGCACCCATTTTATGAAAATTTAATTAACCACACGGCCTAGCACACAGGCGTGTGACTTGGCCTTGTGATCTCAACTTGTTCAGGCATTGCAAAAAAAAGAGTTATACAGGTTAGGGACATGGGCGTGTGTGACCACACGGCCTGCCAACACGAGCGCGTCCCAAGCCACACGTGCGTGTAACCCCTATTCTTAGTAAATATTTTTTAAGTTTTGTAAAATTTTTCTAAGTGCTCGGTTTAGTCCTGAACTACTTCTAAAGTATGTTTTGGGCCTCGTAGGTTCATATTAGGGACTTTATCATTAAATACAGATGGTTTTAATTTATACACAAATTTATGACTCGAAATTTTATGTTTGCTTGTGATGTGAATCCGGTAATGTCTCGTACCCTGTTCCAGCGTCGAATATGGATTAGGGTTATTACATTTAGTGGTATCAGAGTTATGGTTTAGTCGATTCTCGGACTAACCTAGTGCGTGTAAGAGTCTTGCTATACATGCCATATATAATTTGTGATAGTGTGACGACTCCTGACAATTTAAATTGTGTTTTTGTCTAGTAAATAGATCCCAACCGAGGGGTAGCTGATGATGTTGAAAGTAATGGACCAACTCCCGCCGAAGGGACAGCGCCATCTGAAAGTAAACTAGTAACAGTTAGTCAGAGAGGAGAGGCTAGAGAAGCCTTCTTCCAAAGGATGAATAAGTGGTTTGTCGAGTTTGTTCGAACAAATCCGATTGCCCAACATGCTCCACCCCCACTTAACCCCTAACCGATTCCCGTAGCTCCCTAAGGTGTGGAATTGGCAAGACTAAACAAGCCTCCAATTGTTAAGATTCAAAAGCAAGGGGCCGAAGAATTTAGAGCTAATATTGATGATGATCTCGAGAGAGTAGAGTTTTGGCTTGAGAACTCTATCAGGGTATTTTATGAGCTTTCTTGCACACCAGATGAGTGCTTGGAATGTGCTATATCACTTTTGAGAGACACAACGTATCAATGGTGGAATACTCTTGTATCTGTGGCACCAAGGGAAAGAGTTACATGGGAATTCTTCGAAGACGAGTTCAGAAAGAAATATATCAGTCAGTAGTTCATTGATCAGAAACGCAAGGAGTTCCTAGAGCTAAAATAGGGTCGTATGTCTGTGACTAAATATGAGCGAGAGTTTGTTAGGCTCAGTAAGTATGCTCGGGAATGTGTGTCTACTGAGGCTGTCATGTGCAAGAGATTCGAAGATGGGTTAAATGAGGATATCAGACTGTTAGTTGGGATTTTAGAGTTGAAGCAATTTGTCGTGCTAGTCGATGGAGCTTGCAAAGCCGAAGAGTTGAGAAAAGAAAAGAGAAAGGCTGAGTTTGATGCTAGAGACTCAAGAAAAAGACATATAAATAAGTCATTTCAACCTCCGTCAAAGAAGTTGAGGGATTTGTATACTCGTTCTAATGCTTCAGTTGGGTATCCCAATAGAGATCGTGGGAAGCAGTATTTGGGTTCTATGGCCCAAACCATATCAATAGCAAGTGTTGGTAATGCTAGGTCTAATAGATCTAAATGTCAACACTATGGTCGACGACATCTCGGTGAATGTAGGATGAATAGACGGGCTTGCTTTAAGTGTGGCTCCTCAGATCACTTCATTCGAGATTGCCCTGAATTGGCTGAGAAATATAATTTTCAGAATATAAGGCCAAGTAACACTACCACTAGAGGAAGGCCACCGAGAAATACTGGGAGTGGGAACAATAGAAGAGGTGTGAAGAAAGAGTTAACTACGAGATCAGAGGTTAGAGCACCTACTAGAACTTACGCTATTCGCACTCGTGAAGATGCGTTATCCCCTGATGTTATCACTAGTACATTTTCTCTCCATGATAGTAATGTAGTTGCATTGATTGATCCTGGATCGACTCATTCTTATATTTGCATGAATTTGGTATCTAGTAAGATTTTTCCTGTTGAGTCTACTGAGTATGTGATTAAAGTGTCGAACCCCTTCGGCAAATATGTTCTAGTTGATAAAGTTTGCAACAATTGTCCTTAAATGATTCGGGGTCACTGTTTTTCGGCTGACTTGATGCTTTTACTGTTTGATAAGTTCGATGTAATTCTTGGAATGGATTGGTTGACTCTACATGATGTCATAGTGAATTGTAGGCGAAAGATTATTGAATAGAAATGTCAACATAATGAAATTCTCTAGATTGAACCGGATGAGTTGGGTGAGTTGCCTATTGTGATTTCGTCAATGTCGGCTCAGAGGTATGTAAGAAAAGGTTGTGAAGCTTATCTTGCGTATGAACTAAAAACGAAAGTGTCTGAATTGAAGATTGAATTTGTACCGGTAGTTTGTGAATATCCGGATGTGTTTCTAGTGGAGTTGCTTGGATTACCACTGATCAGAGAGATTGAGTTTACTATTGATTTAGTATCGGGGACTTTACCGATATCGATAGCTCCGTATAGAATGGCTCTGACTGAATTGAAAGAATTAAAAACTTAGTTACAAGAGTTGACAGATAAGGGTCTTGCGAGATCGAGTTTTTCTCCCTAGGGTGCACCAGTGTTATTCGTCAAGAAGAAAGACAAATCCATGAGACTTTGTATTGGCTATCATCAACTCAACAAGGTTACAATAAAGAACAAGTATCCTTTACCAAGGATCAATGATTTGTTTGACCAGTTGAAAAGGGCAACAGTGTTCTCGAAGATAGATTTGAGATTCGGCTATTATCAGCTGAGAATTAAAGACCCGGATGTGCCAAAAACTGTGTTCAGAATGAGGTATGGGCATTATGAATTTCTTGTTATGTCTTTTCGATTAACTAATGCTCCTGCTATTTTTATGGATTTGATGAATTGGATCTTCGGACTGTATTTGGACAAGTTTTTAGTTGTGTTCATTGATGACATTTTGATTTATTCTTGAGATGAGTCTGAGCATGCTGGACATTTAAGAATTGTATTGCAGACTTTGAGAGATAAGAAATTGTTTGCTAAGTTCAGTAAAAGTGAGTTTTGGCTTCAGGAAGTCAGATTTTTGGGGCATATTGTCTCAGCGGAAGGTATAAGGGTTGATCCGAGTAAGATTTCGACAATTGTTGATTGGAAACCACTGAGGAATGTATCCAAGGTCAGAAGCTTTTTGGGCTTAGCCAACTATTATCGATTTTTTGTTAAAGGGTTTTTGATGATTACTACACCTATGACCAGATTGTTACGAAAAGATGTGAAATTCTAGTAGTCTGAGAAATGTCAAAAAAGTTTTGAATAGTTGAAAGCATTGTTGACTGAGGCACTGATATTAGTACAACCTGAGTTGAGAAAAGAGTTTGTGATTTATAGCGACGCGTCACTGAACGGTCTTGGCTGTGTGTTAATGTAAGAGGGTAAAGTGATAGCTTATGCCTTGAGATAGTTGAAACCGCATGAGAAGAACTATCCCACACACAACTTGGAATAGGCTGCCATTGTGTTTGCTTTAAAAATTTGGCAACACCATTTATTCGATGAGAAGTGTCACATATTTACCGATCACAAGAGTTTAAAGTATTTGATGACTCAGAAAGATTTGAATTTGCGACAACGGAGATGACTCGAGTTGTTGAAAGACTATGAGTTGATGATCAATTATCATCCTGGGAAGGCAAATGTAGTCGTCGATGCTTTGGGTAGGAAATCATTGTTTGCTTTGAGAGCAATGAATACGCTACTAAATTTGTCTAATGATGGATCGATTCTGGTCGAGTTGAAAGCTAGATCAGTAATTCTTCAGCAAATTTGTGAAACTCAGAAATGTGACAGTGAATTGCAAGCTAAGAGAGTTTAGTACGGACTAAATGGTGATTCAGACTTTTAGATTGGGGCCGATGATTGTTTGATGTTCCGAGGTGGGATATGTGTACCGAAAGATACGGAGTTGATTCAGAAAATTTTTTATGAGGCACACAGTGGTTGTCTGTCTGTTCATCCAGGAAGTACGAAGATGTATAATGATTTGAAGAAATTATATTGGTGGTCGGGTATGAAACGAGATATTTCTAAATTCGTACTGAGATGTTTGATTTGTCAACAAGTAAAGGTCAGGCATCAAGTACCTTTGGGTTTACTTCAGCCTGTGACTATACCCAAGTGGAAATGGGATAGAGATACGATGGATTTTGTATCAGGGATACCCTTGAATCTGAAGAAAAAAGATGTCGTATGGGTCGTTGTTGATAGCTTAACGAAATTGGCTTATTTTATTCTGGTACGTACTAATTTTTCACTTGATAAGCTAGTTGAATTGTACATTGCTGAGATTGTCAGATTGCACGAGGTGCCTACTTTTATTATTTCTGGTCGAGATCCGAGGTTTATATCGTGATTTAGGAAGAAATCGCAAGAAGCGTTGGGTACAAGATTGAATTTTAGTACTGCATTCCATCTAAAAATCGACGGTCAATCTAAGAGAGTAATTTAAATTCTCGAAGATATGCTTCGCTGTTGTGTTTTAGAGTTAGAAGGTAGTTGGGAGAAATAGCTACTGTTGGTCGAATTTGCTTATAAAAACAGTTATCAATCGAGAATAAAGATGACACCACATGAAGCATTGTATGGCCGCCAATACCGAACTCTGTTGTACTAGACCGAGCTTAGTGAGAAACAGATTCACGGGGTTGATTTGGTTAGAGAAACCGAAGAGAAGGTGAAAGTAATTTGTGATTGTTTGAAAGCAGCTTCGGATCGAAAAAAATCGTACGCGTATTTGAAACGAAAGGATATTGAATTTTAGGTTAATAATAAAGTGTTTCTGAAAGTATAACCATGAAAGACAATTCTTAGATTTGGCTGTAAAGGCAAGTTGAGTCTGCAGTTCATTGGGCCGTATAAGGTTGTTGAAAGAATAGGGCCAGTGGCATATCGATTAGCTTTGCCATCAGAATTGGAAAGGATTCACAACGTGTTTCATGTATCGATGTTGCACCGTTATCGATCAGATCCTTCGCACATAATTTCGCTGACAGAGATTGAGATTCGACTTGATATGACTTACGGTGAAGAACCGATCAAGATTTTAGCTCGGGAAGTTAAACAGCTGAGAAATAAAAACATAGCCCTAGTGAAAGTTTTGTGGCAACGACATGAGGTCGAAGAGGCTAAGTGGGAACCCAAGGAGCTATGAGAAAATAATACCCTAACCTCTTTTCTGGCAAGATTTTTGGGGACTAAAATTCTAAAAGGGAAGAGTTGTAATAGCTCATTTTTGGGTCAAATCAGAATAGTGGTTTCAAGACCACAAATCCAAAGTAGAAATATTTATTTTATTAGTTTTTTAAGGTCTACAGTATGATTGAATGATTGTGTGAAAATCTCATTAAGAAATTTTATCGATTGAGTGTCCAATTTGACTAGAAGGATTAAATTGTGATAGGTGAAAAACTTGAGTTCTCTATGTTAAAGGTGCCTAATTACTATGAATTCTTAAAGCTGAGGCCCTTAAATGGTATTTAGACCATTATATTTTATTATGGACAAAAGTGGACATGGCTAGGTAAAATTTTAAGGTTAGGCATTAAGGGCATTTTAGTCATTTGGTAAATAAAGACAAAATTAACAAATAAAAAGTGCTCATCTTTTCTAATTTCGTCCTCCATGGCCAAAAATTACAAAGGAAGACATAGCTAGGGTTTGGCCAACTTTCAAGCTTGATTGTAAGTTCATTCTTGTCCCATTTTTTATGATTTTTATATTTTTGAGATCATTGTAACTTGATTTACCTATTTCAAGGACAAATTTGAAAGAAAATCAAAGTCTAAAATACTACATGTTGAATAGCTGTGTATTTTGATGTTTAATGGTAGTATATGCATATTTGTTGATAGTTAAACAACATTTACAAAGTGATTTTCGATAAAAAGGTCAAATAGGGACTTATTTGTAAAAGTCTATAAAATGTGTAGAAAAGTGTGAATAAATGAAAAATGTGGGCTTTTATGAGTACTAGTAAGATTTGGCTAGGCTTGGGTTGTGATGAAATTGAATGAAATTCATTTTACGAGCCTAAGGACTAAAATGTAAAATGTTGAAAAGTTAAGGGCAAAAATATAAATTTTTCCATAGTGTGTTTTTGGGCTAAATTGAACAATTTGATAATTAAATAAGTTAAATTTGGTATTATAGATCAAGAAAATGATTAAATTTGGTATTATAGATCAAGAAAAATGATGTTCGGGTCAAGATTGGGGGAAAACAAAGTAATTGACGAATAGATCCTTTTGGTCGTTTTTGTAACCGAGGTAAGTTCGTATGTTAAATAAGCTTTAATATAATTGTATTTAAGTGCTTTAATATTGCATGAGTTGTATAATTGATTGACTGGACGAGTTTCACTCTACGGATGAGTTTGATAATGATTCGATAAGTAAGAAATCCCCTTTGAACCTTAGGAATATATTAGGATATAAGTGACATGTCACTAGGGTTACCATGTGTTATGTGATTATGTGATTTGGGTGCTGGTCTCGTACGTCCTACCGGTGGCTGAGTATATCGGCATATGTTTCGGTTACGTGACAGCTTGTGTGAGCAATATCGAGTAGCTACGTCCCGACTAGCAGCTTGTGTGAGTAGGCCCATTGATCAGTTCGAGAACGAGAAATTATGTGCTATGAGGTTGAGGTAGCATTGGCTACATATGTGGCACTTATTGTGCAAGATTCCCAAGTATCCGACATTATTATTCCTAGTGGTTCACGGGTATGTCGAAGATGAGAATAAGTGTAAATTCGTTATGAGATGGTTCAGGTACGTACTCGAATCTTATGATTATTAATTCGTGAAATGACGAATTCAAGGTAAGTTATGGTAGAAGTGAATTGTGATCATGATATTATGGTAAATTATGTCATCTTATGTTATATTACTTTCATGATTAATGTACGGTAGGGTTAGTGATTTCTTCATACGAGCTTACTTAGCTATATAGCTTACTCCGTTTTATTTTCAATATTTTATAGTGTCATCAAGCTAGCTCGGGATTGGAGATTGCCGGAAGTCGCATCACACTATCAAACTGTCCTTTGGGTATCGATGATTTTAAAACATTTTGAGAGTATGGCATGTATAGGGACTTGGTCTTTTTTCTATATGTGTCATTTGATTTGGCCAAATGTATTAGCTTATATTTGTTTAAGGTGATTTGGTATTTAGCCATGTAATTGGATTATTTTGGCTAAAATGGTTGTAAGCCCATTTATATTAGTATATGTGTTAATGCCTTCTTCTTCATATGGTTTGTAATGGGTTGCTATGTGTTTATTATGGTTAAATGACTTGTTATGAAATGGATGAGATGGGTCTTTGGGTCTGCTAGGAAACCTAAGTAGAATTATGCATGATGAAAGTATTCATGTTGATACTTGTGAATATGAGTTTGTTATGAATTGATTTGGTAAATTATGCTAAAGTAAATTTGTTAAGTGTTGGTATTGAATGATATGATTTAGCCTTGTTTGTGGATGTTTTGGTTGCTTAAACATGCCATGGATTATGCCATTGAACATGTGTATGTGTAGGTGACGAATGGCTTGGTAAATAGGCTTTATTTTGTCCACACGAGTAGACACACGGGCGTGTGTCTAGGCCGTGTGTGACGCACGGTCTGCCCCATGGGCATGTGTTCTAGCAGTGTGTCCCCTGCACCTTAATTTTGAGAAACAGATGCTCAGAATTGAGCAAATAGGTAGAGACACGAGCGTATGTCTCTGTCGTGTGAGGGACACGGCCTCAAGCACGGGCGTGTATCCCGGGCGTGTGAAGTCTGCACCCATTTATGAAAAGTTAATTAACCACATGGCCTAGCACACGGGCGTGTGACTTGGCCGTGTGGTCTCAACTTGCTCATGCATTGCAAATCAGAGAGTTACACGGGTTAGGGATACGGGCGTGTGTAACCACACGGCCTTCCCACACGGGCATGTCCCAAGCCACACGGGGGTGTGACCCCTGTTCATTGTAAACATTTTCTAAGTTTTGTAAAAATTTCATAAGTGCTCGGTTTAGTCCCGAACCACTTCTAAAGTATGTTTTGTGCCTCATAGGCTCGTATTAGGGACTTTATGATTAAATACAAATGGTTTTAATTTGGACGCAAAATTATGACTCGGAATTTTATATTTCTTGTGATGGGAATCCAGTAATGTCTCATATCCTGTTCCGACATTGAATACGGATAAGAGGTATTACACTAGTTATGAACATGTTTTGGTGTTTATGTATAGAAGACTATATCATGGTATACGTTTGAAAAATATTTATTAATAGGAATCACAATGAGATATGTATGAATGAATTAAATTAGCATATTTGATACAATATGCACAAGTGTGAACATAGCATCTAGAAAAATATGAGTATAAATTGACATGTATAAGACATAAATTTTTGTATGAAAATGTGGTTGGTGAATGTGATAAATTGTGTATAAGTGTTGGTGTAGGTGCAAGGTTAAAAGGGGTGAAAAATAAAGCTAGGAAATGGCTTTATTTTGTCCACACGGGTAGATACGGGTGTGTGTCTTGACTTTGTGTGACACACAGCTCAGCACATGGGCATGTGGACTAGCCGTGTGTCCCTGCATCTTAAATTTTATACACAGAATGCTTAGAATTGAGTACACGGGCAGAGACATGGGCGTGTGTCTCATCCGTGTGGATAACACGGCCTAGCATATGGGTGTGTGACTTGGCATTGTGATGCAAGTCAGAGAGTTACATGGGGTAGGACACAACTCGATGGACGGGCGTGTCATAGGGTCATACGGATGTCTCCCTTGGCCACACGGGCGTGTGAGCCCTGCATCAAGGAAAAATTTTGAAATTTCATGAAAAATTTTCTGAGATCCCAATTAAGTCCCAATTTGATTCTAATGTTTATATTGGACCTCGAGGGCCCATTCAAAGGACAATATGATTAGTATCGGGCATGAATAGTAAATGATGTGAAATATCTGTAATAATTCTGTAAACTTTGGTAATGCTCCATAACCTTGTTCCGACGATGGATACGGGTTAGGGTTGTTGCAACATATCCCAAAAATCCAACTTCTTAGAGCTAGAACTAACATTTGCTAAACTTAGAGAACAACTATTTTTCACGCAAAGTTTACAAAACAATTCTCAAATGTTGGGCATGCTCTGTCTCACCTCAGAAATAGATCAGAATGTCGTCAATGAACACAAAAAAAAATCTGTAAAAATACAATCTGAATATTCTATTCAACAAGTCCATAAACATAGTAGATGCATTAGTCAAACAAAATGCCATAACAAGAAACTCATAATGTCCTTACCTTGTTCTGAAAGTAGTTTTTGACACATCTAAGTCCTCAACTAGTAATTGATGATAACTAGAACGAAGGTCGATCTTTGAAAACACTGTCGTACCTTTTAGCTGATAAAACAAATCATCAATACGTGGCAAAGGATATTTGTTCTTGATTGTGACTTTGTTAAGTTTTTGATAATAGATACATAGTCATTGACCCATCGTTTTTCTTAACAAACAACATAGGAGCACCCTAAGGAGGAAAGCTGGGCTGAGCAAAGCCCCTATCTGTCATATCTTACAACTGTGCTTTGAACTCTTTTAATCCAGTAGGTGCTATTCTATACGGAGCGATTGATATCAGAGATGTTCCCAGCATCAATTCAATAGAAAACTCAACCTTTCTAATTGGTGGTAACCCTTGTAATTCCTTTAGAAATATATTTGTAAACTCACACATAATTAGAACAGATTCTAACTTCAATTTCGAAGCCCTAGAATCAAATATATAAGAGAGATACGCTTCACAACCTTTTCTAACATATTTCTGTGTCGACATAGTTGAAATAACATTATATGTACCACCCAATCTATCTGATTCAATTTGAAGCTTTTCACCATTCTGACACTTTAATACGATATGCTTTCGTCTACAGTTCACAGCTACATTATGCAGAGTTAACCAATCCATACCCAGAATCACATCAAACTCATCAAAGGGTAATAACATCATATCAGTCGAAAAGTTGCAACCCCGAATCATCAAAAGACAGTTTTTACAGACTTTACTGACTAATACATACTGGCCTAAAGGGTTCGTTACTTTAACCAGAAACTCAATAGACTCAAAAGGTATTTTCTTATCTAACACTAAAGTTGTGCATACATATGAGTGCGTTGACCCTAGGTTAATCAAAGCATTAACATTAGTATCAAAGATAGAAAATGTATCGGTGATCACATTAGGCGCTGAAGCTTTCTTTTGAGCATGAATTGCGTAAGCCCTAGCTGGTGCCTATGCCTCAGATCTCACAGAAGAATCTTTCATCCCACTATGATTGTTATCTGCATTTTTAGTGTTTCAAGGTGGTCTCCATCTAGCAGTCATGTTACCCGAACAAATGTTTTGAGCCTTTTCTTTATTAGACCTTTCAGGGCAGTCTCTGAGATAATAATTATAAGAACTGCATTTAAAACACGACCCATCTTTCAGTCTGTATTCACCAAAGTGTTGTCTATTACATTGCTGACATTCAGGCTTGTTATTTTTTACACTGCCCATGCTTAATACAGATGTAGCCTGAGTTTCGAACTCGAATGCTACTTTCTTCTGTCTCTTCTAGAATAACCCACCGAATCTAATGAACAACTATGAAACTCTTTTAATTTCTTTGATGGAGATGAAAATGATTTTCCCATAGGTATTTTCCCAATAACGAGCCTCAGAATCAAATTTTCTCTTTGCTTTGCTAAATTCCTCGGCCTTGTGTGCTCTATCAAGTAAAACCATAAATTTTTTTAACTCAAGAATCCCGACTAACACTTGATATCATTATTTAGGTCGTCTTCAAACCGAGTACACATAGCAACCTCTGTTGGTACACATTCCCAGGCATATTTGCTAAGTCGCACAAATTCTCTCTCACACTCAGCTATTTACATATAACCTTGCTTCAACTCAAGAAACTCTTTGCATTTCTTATCTAGGAACATCCGACTCACATATTTCCTCTTGAACTCTGTCTGAAAGAATTCCCTACTTACTCGATCCCTCGGTACTACTGCAATCAACGTATTCCACCACTGATAAGCTGAGTCTTTCAATAAAGAAACAACACATTTCAAACATTCAATCGTTGTACAAGAACTAGAACTCAAATCTCTTTGGATCATCTTTGGTAGTACCACGGAACTCTTTAGCCGCATAATTTAAGATTTTATCAACTAGAGGCTTACTCACTCGCATTGGTTCCAAACCCTAAGGAATTACAAGGATCAGTTGGGGTACGAGTGGGGGTAGAGGTTGTTGAGCCATAGGATTTGTTCTCAAAAACTCAGTGAACCATTCAGGCATCATTTGGAAAAAGGCTTTTTTAGCCTCTCCTTTCCTCTCTGGCCCTCAGATACAGGCCTACTACCATTAGACGATGCTCCGTGAACGGAGGCTTATGTGTTACTATCAACTTCATCGGATTGATACAGTTCACGGATGCATGTATTTCTAGACTCAATATATGCTATGTTCAGTCTAAGAACCAACTAAATCATAGCTCTGATACCACTAAATGTAACACCCCTAACACGTATCCATCGTCAGATTAAGGTTACAGAGTATTACCATACAATCAGAGCATCAAAACATAATATCATTCAAATATTATAAACATATCATAAACCAATCATACATACACATACTGTCCCTAAATCGAGCCCTTGAAGAATAATAAATACCTCAAAAAATTTGGGACTAAATTGAAATCATTTGGAAAGTCTAGCAAAAAGTTACAAAAATTTGGATACAAAGGTCACACAGTCGTGTGGCTAGGCCATGTGCCTCACACGACGGAAACACATACTTGTGTCTCAGGCCATGTAACCTTCGAACTAAGGACACAAAGCCGTTTCCTAACCCATGTCACTCTCTAAATAGGGTCACACGGTAATGTCACACGCTCGTGTGCCAGGCTGTGTGCTAGGTCGTGTAATTCACTAACTTGCATACAAAGTCTAACAGCCCATTTTTAGTGAAACATTCTAGTTTCAAGACCACAATTCTAATGAGTAAATATTTATTTTCTTATTATTTTAATGTCCACAGTATGCTAGTAGGGTCGTATAAAAATTTCGTTAAGAAATTTTGACGTTTGCATGCTTAATTAAGTGAAAAGGACTAAATCATAAAAGGTGCAAAAGTAGAGTTGTATTAGCTAAAGGTATCAAATTGCTATGAAATTTTCATATGAGTGGACTTAAATGGTAATTAGACCATTATTATTAGTGAACAAAGATGGACACATTATTAATTAATTTTGATGTTAAAAGACAAGGTCGATTTTGTAATTAATAAAATTAACTTCAAACAAAATAAAGAAAAACCAAAGTTATCATATTTTAGTTCTTTCCCCCACCAAAAATAATAGATAAAAGCTCCATTAAAGGGTGCTTGAAGGTTCGACTAGTTCATCCATTGCATGTGAGTAATTTGTGATATCGTTTTTATTGATTTTTATGTTTTTAGGATCGTTGTAGCTTAATCTAGCTAGCCTAGGGACTAATTTGCAAAACTAATAAAGGTTTAGGGTTTTTCCATGAACATGTTTTATGGATTTTGAAGTTTAATGAAAGATTATGAGTCTTTGTTGTTTAATAAACAAATTTTGTAAAGGGATTTTTGATGAAATTATCATTTAGGGACTTATTTGTAAAAGTAGTAAAATGTCATGGTAAAATTATGAAATGATGATTTTTTTGGGTTATTATAAGTCCCTCGATAATTTGGCTAGCATGAAATATGGATGAAATTGCATAAATTTCAATTTATGAGCTTAAGGACTAAATTGTAAAGAAGTTAAAATATTAGAGGAAAAAGTGTAATTTTGTAAAAGTATGAATTTTGGACTGAATTAAATAGTATGAATATTAAATGGACTAAATTTGCTTATTTAGATCTAGATAAATCTCGTATGGAACTAGATCTAGATAAACCTTGTACGGATTTAGATAAGCCTAAGATTAGTTGATCTTGTTTCGACATCTTTGTTATCGAGGTACGTTCGTATGTTTAAATAAAATTTTTGTAACACCCTAAATTTGGGCCTAGAAGTTTTGGGCCTTGAGCATGAGAGCGGTTGAAAGGTTGTGCATTTAATTCCGTTAATGAAGGCTTGTTTTAGTGGTTAACTGTGCTGAGAAGTGTTGGAGAAGTCCTGGGTTCAAACCTAGACTCTAGCAAAAATTTTTGTTTAAGGTGAATCAAACCCTGGGTGTAGTAGGTAGGCCTTAAGAATATTGTTAGAGAAATTGTGCCACAAAAAGCCTTGTGGTCTAGTGGCAAAGTAGCGCCACATAAGAGGCAGAAAGGTGGCGTCATAGAGTTGGCAAGGAGGTCCAGGGTTCAAAACTCATGGCAATCAAAGAGCATTTATTTTGCTAGCAGGGGGCGGCAAGAGTTGGTGTTGAATTTAAACTCTGATGATCGAGGGATCCCTTTCGTTTTATGGCGTGCTCGTTTGGGTTGGGCGTCGGCTAAGAGTGCTCGGAGCGTGGATTAACTCCAGTTTCCTATCAGGTGTGTATTTCTCACTACTCTGGTTGTAGGATGGCTACTTCAAGCTGCGATGGGCCGAAAGGGGCCATGTGGGCCCAATGGGCCTACGGGCCCAATTGGATAAGTTGTTTGATTGTGTAGTAAATATTGGACTAGGCTAGGTGAATCTCATATCTGTGGCTAGATTTGGGCTAAAAGGGCCACACTTTAGGCCCATTCGTATTGTTATCCCTGTTTAGAATACTTTAGTTTGCCAAATTACTAAAATACCCTCGACTTGTAAAATTACCAAAGTACCCCGATTTATAAAATTACCGTTTTACCCTCGATTTACAAAACTATTGAAATACCCTTGGAGGGTAGAAATACCGAAATACCCCTGTAGGGTAGAATTACTGAGATACCCTTGTAGGGTAAAATTACCATTTTGCCCCTAGGGTGTTAAATGACCATTTTGCCCTTGTGTGCAAGTGACTGACTTGGACTGTGTGGTTGACGGATTTGATTGTGGATATATGTTGGTGATATGAATGACATGATTGTGATTGTTTGATTCAAATATGGGCATGATATTCTGATTCTGTATGTTGTATGCCATGACATGTATAGCTGTTGCATGGGATATGGGTTATATTGATGGAGGAAGCGTTCTGGTGGCTATGCCACAAATATATATTCTGGTGGCTATGCCACAAATATCTGCTCTGGTGGCTCTGCCACAATATCTGCATCTGGTGACTTTGTCACAATATCTGTTCTGGAAGCCATGCTACAAATTCTGTGGTGTGTAGCGGATGGGTGGGTCGAGTTGTCTCCCCACATGGTGTAAGGTTGGTACTGGGGTGTATACGGATGGATATGGGTTGGGTTTCTACATACATATAATATTTGTTCTGTATCTGTTGTGGGCCTATGGGCTTCATTCTGAATTCTGTATAGAGCTAAGGCCCATCTGGTACTGTCTGTTATAATGGGCTAAGGCCCAATTGATACTAAAACTGTAAGTAGGGCTGGGGCTAGACTTTTAATTCTTTTATATGACTAACTATTCCTTTTATAAAGTAGGGGATTACACACTAGGTTTTTGTAAACTCACCCCGTTTATTAACCTTTCAGGTAATTTCCAGTCTTAGACGGATCGGAGCTGAGAGGGGCTTGGAGGGAGCCACACACACTGTTTATGTTACAGTTTTGATTATTGCTTTTAAATTATTTTATGTGGGTTTTAGTAAAGCCGTTGTAATTTTCTAGATTTCTAATTTGGAATTTTATTTATTGTTCTTATAATTTCTTGCATTAGAACACAGTTTTCCAAAGCAATTATTGTTTTCAAAATATCACGTATCCGCAATTGTTTTTAAATTAAGCTTCCGCAACTGCCAAGATTTTTACAAAGTTGTTAAGAATGTTATTCAGCTGAGGTTTTCTAACAAGGTTTAAGAAGGGTTTTTAATGGAAACATGGTTTTCGAAAAACACTTCAATGTGACACGCCAGATTCGAGCCAAACTTCTAGGCTGGGTTTGGAGTGTTATATTTAGGGTTATTTGGGCCTTGAGCATGAGAACGATTGAAGGCAGCTTGTAATATTTTGTTGTGCATGTAATTTCGTTAATGAAGGCTTGTTTTAGTGGTTAAGTGTGCTGAGAAGTGTTGGAGAAGTCCTTGGTTCAAACCTGGACTCTAGCAAAAATTTTGGTTTAAGGTGAATCAAACCCTGGGTGTAGTAGGTAGGCCTTAAGAATATTGTTAGAGAAATTGTGCCACAAAAAGCCTTGTGGTCTAGTGGCAAAGTAGCGCCACATAAGAGGCAGGAAGGTGGCGTCATAGAATTGGCAAGGAGGTCCAAGGTTCGAAACTCATGGCAATCAAAGAACATTTATTTTGCTAGCAGGGGGCGGCAAGAGTTGGTGTTGAATTTAAACTCTGATGATGGAGGGATCCCACATCGGGAAGCTAACATAAGAGTGGATGCGAAGCTGGCTTTAAATAGAGAGAACCATGAGGAGAGTAAAGGTACCTTTCTTGGCTGATCCCTTTCGCTTTATGGCGTGCTCGTTCGGGTTGGGCGTCGGCTAAGAATGCTTGGAGCGCGGATTAACTCCAGTTTCCTATCAGGTGTGTATTTCTCACTACTCTGGCTGTAGGATGGCTACTTCGAGCTGCGATGGGCCGAAAGAGGCCATGTGGGCCCAATGGGCCTACGGGTCCAATTGGATAAGTTGTTTGATTGTGTAGTAAATATTGGACTAGGCTAGGTGAATCTCATATCTGTGGCTAGATTTGGGCTAAAAGGGCTACACGAGCGTGTGGGCCCATTTGGGTCGAGAAAGGGCTTTAGGCCCATTCGTATTGTTATCCCTGTTTAGAATACTTTAGTTTACCAAATTACTGAAATACCTCGACTTGTAAAATTACCAAAGTACCCTCGATTTACAGAATTACCGTTTTACCCTCAATTTACAAAATTATTGAAATACCCTTATAGGGTAGAAATACCGAATTACCCCTGTAGGGTAGAATTACTGAGATACCCTTGTGGGGTAAAATTACCATTTTGCCCCTAAAGTGTTAAATGACCGTTTTGCCCTTGTGGGCAAGTAGTGACTTAATTTGTGTGGTTGTGAATTTGATTGTGGATATATGTTGGTGATATGAATGACTTGACTGTGATTGTTTGATTCAAATATGGGCATGATATTCTGATTCTGTATGTTGTATGCCATGACATGTATATCTGTTGCATGGGATATAGGTTATATTGATGGAGGAAGCGTTCTGGTGGGTATGCCACAAATATCTATTCTGGTGGCTATGCCACAAATATGTATTCTAGTGGCTATGCCACAAATATCTATTCTGGTGGCTCTGCCACAATATCTCATATCCGTGACTCTGTCAAAATATACATTCGCGGCCATGTTTGCAAATTACGTGGTGTGTAACGAATGGGTGGGTCGAGTTGTCTCCCTACATGGTGTAAGGTTGGTACGGGGGTGTATACGGATGGATATGGGTTGGGTTTCTACATACATGAAATATTTGTTCTGTATCTGTTGTGGGCCTATGGGCTTCATTCTGAATTTTGCATAGGGCTAAGGCCCATCTAGTACTATCTATTACAATGGGCTAAGGCCCAATTGATACTGAAACTGTAAGTAGGGCTGGGGCTAGACTTTTAATTCTTTTATATGACTGACTGTTCCTTTTATAAAGTAGGGGATTACATACTGAGTTTTCATAAACTCAACCCGTTTATTAACCTTTTAGGTAATTTCCAGCCTTAGACGGATCAGAGCTGCGAGGGGCTCGGAGGGAGCCACTCACACTATTTATGTTATAGTTTTGATTATTGCTTTTAAATTATTTTATGTGGGTTGTAGTAAAGTCGTTGTAATTTTCTGGATTTCTAATTTGGAATTTCATTTTTTGTTCTTATAATTGCTAGTATTAGAACACGGTTTTCCAAAGCAACTACTGTTTTCAAAATATCACATATCCACAATTGTTTTTAAATTAAGCTTCCGCAACTGCCAAGATTTTTACAAAGTTGTTAAGAATGTTATTCAGCTGAGGTTTTCTAACAAGGTTTAAAAAGGTATAAGTTTTTAATTATTAAGAAGGGTCTTTAATGGAAACATGGTTTTCGAAAAACACTTTAATGTGACATGCCAGATTTGAGCCAAACTTCCAGGCTGGGTTTGGGGTGTTACAGTTTTAATGTTATTTTTATATATATGTTATTATGCTATTTATTATGTTAGGAAATGATAGAAATCCAATGATGTTACCACAATTATTGAGCCCCATTTGAACCTTAGGAATATATAGTATACAAATGTCATGTCATTAGGCTAAGGAAGCCTTCTTCCAGATGATGAATGAGTAGTTTGCCGAGTTTGTACGAATGAACCTGATGGCTCAACAACCTCCACTCCCACCTGTTCCCCAGTCAGTCCCCGTAGTTCATCAAGGTTTGGAACCAGTTCGATTGAGCAAGCCTCCAATTGATAAAATCCATAAATTGGGGCTGAAGAGTTTAGAGGTACATCTAAAGATGATCTGGAGAGAGCCGAGTTTTGGTTGGAAAAAATGATTAGAGTTTTTGATGAATTATCCTTTACACTAGTGGAATGTGTGAAATGTGTAGTATCATTATTGAAAGATTCAGCCTATCAGTGGTGGAATACTCTAGTTTTGGTTGTGCCGAGAGCTAGAATTGATTGGACATTTTTTTACATAGAATTTTGAAAGAAATACGTGATTTAGAGGTTTCTTAACAAGAAACGTAAAGATTTTCTCGAGCTAAAATAGGGTCGAATGATAGTATCTGAGTACGAGAGAGAATTGGTTTGATTGAGCAAGTATGCCCCAGGATGTATACC
Source organism: Gossypium anomalum (assembly GCA_025698475.1). Taxonomy (NCBI): domain Eukaryota; kingdom Viridiplantae; phylum Streptophyta; class Magnoliopsida; order Malvales; family Malvaceae; genus Gossypium; species Gossypium anomalum. The sequence continues at coordinate 37,814,574 of CM046959.1, read as the reverse complement.
AACAGAGGTTGCTATGTGTAAACAGTTTGAAGACGAGCTGAACAGGGATATCAAGCTGTTAGTCGGGATCCTTAAATTGAAAGAATTTATTGTTCTGGTTGACAGAGCACACAAGGCTGAAGAATTGAGTAGAGCTAAGAGAAAAGCTGATTATGAAGCTCGGGATTGGGGCAAGAGATCAGGGGGAAGATCATAGCAATCACTTTCAAAGAAGTCAAAAAGAACATCATGGTCGTTCGTAAGCTTCAGTGGGTTATTCTGGTAGGGATCGAGGAAAATAACATGCGACTTCAAAACCTCAGGCTACGTCCGTAGCGAGTGTCGACAGTGTTAAAAATAATAAGCCTAAATGTCAACAATGTGGACGATAACACTTCGGTGATTGCAAGATGAAAGACGAGGCATGTTTAAAATGTGGTTCGTATGAACATTTTATCAGAGATTTCCCAGAAAGGTCCGAAAAAGAAAAGGCTCAGACAAATCGACTGAGTAACACTGTTGTGAGAGGTGGACCACCACGAAACACTTGAAATGTGGGAAATAGCTGTAGTGGGACAAAGGACTCTACTGTGAGATCCGAGGCACAAGTGCCGGCTAGAGCTTATGTGATCCGTGCTCAAGAGGAAGCTTCAGCGCCAGATGTTATCACTGGTACATTTTCTATCTTTGATACTGATTTATTGCTTTGATTGACCGGGGTCAACACATTCATATATATGTACGACTTTTGTGTCAAATAAGAAATTACCTTTCGAGTCTACTGAGTTTGTGGTTAAAGTAACGAACCCCCTAGGTCAGTATGTGTTAGTTGATAAAGTTTGTAAAAATTGTCCTTTGATGATTCAGGGTTGCAACTTTTCGGTTGATTTGATGTTACTACCCTTTGATGAGTTTGACGTGATTCTGGGTATGGACTAGTGAACTCTGCATGATGCTGTTGTGAACTTTAGATGAAAACATATTGTGTTGAAATGTTAGAACGGTGAAGCTTCGAATTGAGTCAAATAGACTAGATAGTGTAACTACTATTATATCGGCTATGTCAGCACAGAAACTTGTTAGAAAAGGTTGTGAAGCGTATCTCACATATATATTTGATTCTAGAGTTTTAGAATCAAAGCTAGAATCGATTCCAATGGTATGTGAGTATTCAGATGTGTTTCCAGAGGAGTTACCTAGGTTACTGCCGATCAGAGAGGTTGAGTTTTCTATTTAATTAGTGTCAGGGACATCTCTAATATCGATAACCCCTTACAGAATGGCACCTATAGAGTTGAAAGAGTTGAAAGCACAGTTGCAAGAGTTGACAGATAGGGGTTTTGCTCGACCCAGTTTTTCTCCTTAGGATGCTCCTATGTTTTTTGTTAAGAAAAAGAACGGATCCATGCGATTATGTATTGACTATCGACAGCTCAATAAAGTCACGATCAAGAACAAGTATCCATTGCCATGTATTAATGATCTGTTTGATAAGTTGAAATGTAACACCCCCTACTCGTATTCGACGCGAGAACAGGTTATGAGGCATTACCGGACTTAAACTCAAACCAACATTCAAAACAAGGACATGAACTTCCACTCAAATTTAAAACTTTTCATAAACATCCATATAGTCCATAAAACGAGCCTACGAGGCCCAAAACATGCATTAGGAGTGGTTCGGGATTAAACTGAGAACTTTAGAAATTTTTAAAACACTTAGAAAATTTTTCATCAAAACAGGGTCACACGCCTGTGTGGTTTGGGACACGCCCGTGTCCCTAGCACGAGTAACTCTCTGTTTATGATGTCATCAACAAATTGAAGTCACACGACCAAGTCACACGCCCGTGTGCTCGGGCCGTGTAAGTGATTTAATTTTCATAATTTTTCATAAACTGGGTACAGACTTCACAAGCCTTGAGCACACGCCCATGTCCTTGGGCCGTATCCTTCACACGGCTGAGACACACGGCCGTGTTTCTGCCCGTATGGCCAATTTGAAGCTAAAATTCAAAATGTAGGGGAGACACGACTGGATCACACACCCATGGGACAAACTATGTCTTAGATAGAGCTTAGACACACGACCATGTGTCTACCCGTGTGGACAAAAATAAGGCTATTTACCAAGCCATTTTGCCACCCTTACTTGCACCAACCTACACAACAACAAGCAACACCAATCAAAGCATAGACACACAACCAATTCAACCAAAACTAAGTCATCCACACATCAATTACATGCTATTTTCTATCACATGCAACATCTCAAACCATGTAAAATCCATAACCATGAAAGACATCTTTATATTCATATATACTTAACCAATATTAGCCAATTTCAATGGCAATTTACAAAATGAATTATCAAATAACATAAGCCAACACTTTTGGCCAAATCAACTATGACACATATCAAAAAGACCAAGTCCCTATTCATGCCATAACTCAAAATAATGTAAAAATAAGTACCAAAAATAATAATTTGATAGTGTGAATGGATCTCCGACTGTTTTCAATCCCTGATCTGTCTTGGTGACACTATAAGACAAGGGAAAAGAAAATGAAGTAAGCTTTAAAGCTTAGTAAGTTCCTATGCAAATAATAGGCATCATAAAAACAGTTTAACATAGATTTAACATAAATTAAATTAACATAAATGTCATTGTGAATTCATAATCAAGCTTAGCATAGACGTATTTAACATCTTAACATGATAACTTACTCGATCAAACCAATCCAAGGTTTCATCACATATCAAACTCATTAAGCATGAGTTTTGTGTACATACCTGTACCACCTTGCAGCTCACCATAATCTTTCACAACATAGCACAGTCTTTCCCAACTTTAACATTGCCGTTAAGTTTCCCGTTGAACTACTTGGAATACTAAAGGATATTCGGGAAATCTCACACACATAGTACCATACCAATGCCATATCCCAAATATGGTCTTACATGGGATCCCAAATCGATGCCAATAGCCCAGTTATGGTCTTACACAAAATCTCATATCGATTCCATATCTCAGATATGGTCATACACGTAAACTCAAATAACCCTAATGTCATGACATTTGTATCCTAACTATTTCTAATGTTCAACCGGGATTTTCTCGCTTGTCAAACTTTGTCGAATTCATTAAAAACGTAAACCACAATTCATACAATATTAACACAATTAAGGCATAAATAATAATGCATTATTTATATACGAACTTACCTCGGTACCAAAAATAATAGACAAGGATTTAATTGTCAAACACCTTATTCTTTCCCCGATCAAGGTCTGAACTTCGTTTTTTTGGATCTATAATAACAAATTTAGCTTATTTAATATTCACATTACTCAAATTATTCCAAACATCACATTATGGAAAAATTACCTTTTTACCCTTAAAGTTTCACATTTTTTACAAATTAGTCCCTAGGCTTGTAAAATGAAATGTATTCAAATTTTTTGTTACCCAAGCCTAGATGAACCATATAAATGCTCATATTATCCCACATTTTTCATCAAATCAAATTTTTACTACCCATTTTACATCTTTTTACAAATGAGTCCTTTTTAGGTATTTTCATGAAAAATTACTTCGTAAAAGTTGTTTATTACACATCAAACTTTCATTTTCTAACACATGCATGTCACTCATGGGTAAATTCTTAAACATGAACCCTACTTCAAAACAATGGTAGAAATGGAAAGATCAGGTGAATACGACTTCAAAAACGTAACGAGTATTAAAAACGGGGTTAGGATGTACTTACAATCAAGCTTGAAAGATGAAAAAACCCTAGCTATGGAGAGCTTGAAAATTTTGGCCAAGGGTTGGAGAAGATGGACAAATTTTGGCTTTATTTTGCCCTTTTTATTCTTTTAGTTTCCAAATGACCAAAATGCCCTTTTTGCCAAACTTTAAAATTTTATCTCACCACGTCCATTTTTGTCCACTAACTTAACAAATGGTCTAATTACCAACTAAGGACCTCTAATTTAAAATCTCATAGCAATTGGACACCTCTAACAAGTAGAACTCAACTTTTGCGCTTTTTACAATTTAGTCCTTTTTACTAAATTTAGTGACCAAATGTCAAAATTTTCGAATAGGATTTTCACAGAATAGTTCCATAAAACTGTAGACTATCAAAATATAATAAAAATTGATTTTTCTACGTCGAATTCGTGGTCCCGAAACTACTGTTCCAGCTAGCCCCAAAATCGAGTTGTTACAACTCTCTCCCCCTTTAGGGATTTTCGTCCCCGAAAATCTTACTTGAAAATTGGTTTGGGTATTGTTTTCTCATAGCCTCATCAGGCTCCCACGTAGCTTCCTCAATACCGTGTCTTTTCCATAAAACTTTCACTAGGGCTATACTTTTATTTCTCAATTGTCTAACCTCTTGAGCTGAAATCTTAATCAGTTCTTCACTGTACGTCATATCCGGTCGAATTTCAATCTCTGTTGGAGAATTCACATGTGAAGGATTGGAACAATACCATCGCAACATCGACACATGAAACACATTATGAATCCTTTCCAACTCTGTCGGTAAAGCTAACCGATATGCCACTGGCCCTATTCTTTCAATAATCTCAGACGACCTAATAAAACGTGGACTCAATTTGCCTTTATGGTCAAATCTAAGAACCTTCTTCCACGAAGATACTTTCAAAAATACTTTGTCCCCAACTTGAAACTCAATCTCTTTTCTTTTCAAATCCGCGTATGATTTCTGTCTATTGGAAGCAGCTTTCAAACAATCTCAAATTACTTTTACTTTCTCTTCGGTTTCCTTAACCAAGTCAACCCCTTGAATCTGTTTCTCGTTAAGCTTGGTCCAATACAAAGGCGTTAGGCACTTACGACATACAATGCCTCATAAGGTGCCCTTTTTATACTCGACTAATGGCTGTTGTTATAGGTAAATTCAACCAATGGCAGATATTTTTCCCAACTACCCTCAAATTCTAAAACACAACATCGAAGCATATCTTCAAGTATTTGAATTACCCTTTCAGATTGACCGTCGATCTGTGGATGAAATGCAATACTAAAATTTAATTTTGTACCCAAGGCTTCTTGCAACTTTTTCCAAAACCTCAAAGTAAACCTCGGATCTCTATCTGAAATAATAGAAATAGGTACCCCATGCAATCTCACAATCTCAACAATGTATAGTTCAACTAGCTTATCAAGTGGATAATTAGTACGTACCGGTACAAAATGAGCCAAATTTCGTCAATCTATCAACCACAACCCATACGACATATTTCTTTCTCGGAGTCAAAGGCAAACCCATTACAAAATCCATCATAATCCTATCCCATTTCCACTCGGGCACCATCACTGGCTGAAGTAAACCCGAAGGCACTTGGTGTTCGGCTTTCACTTGTTGACAAATCAAACATCTTGAAACAAACTCGGAGATATCTCTTTTCATGCCCGACCTCCAATACATTTTCTTCAAATCATTATACATTTTCATACTACCCAGATGCACAAATAAACATCCATTATGCGCTTCATGAAGAATTTTTTGAATAAGTTCATCATTCTTTGGTACACAAACTCTACCTTGAAACATCAAACAATCATCGGATCCGACATGAAAATCTGAATCACTAATCGATTCACAATGAGCTCTCTTGGCTTGTAAATCACTGTCACATTTCTGGGCTTCACAAATATGCTGAATAAACATCGGCCTAGCTCCCAAGTAAGCTAGAATAGAGCTGCCATCGGATAAAGTCAAGCTCGTGTCCAATGCTCTCACAGACAACAAAGTTTTCCTACTCAAGGCGTCTGCAACTACATTCACTTTACTCGGGTGATAGTCAATCACCAACTCATAATCTTTCAGCAACTTGAGCCATCTTCGTTGCCATAAGTTCAAGTCCTTCTGAGTCATCAAATACTTTAAACTCTTATGGTTGGTAAAAACATGACATTTCTCACTGTACAAATGGTATCGCCATATCTTCAAAGCAAACACAATAGCGGCTAATTCCAAATCATGCATCGTGTAATTCTTCTCATCTGGCTTCAATTGTCTTGAGGCATAAGCTATCACCTTGCGTTCTTGCACCAACACACATCCTAGCCCATTTAGTGACGCGTCGCTATAAATCACAAACTCTTTTCCCTGTTCAGGTTACACTAAAACCAGTGCCTCGGTCAATAATGCCTTCAACTTCTCAAAACTTTCCTGACATTTTTCAGACCATTTAAGCTTGACATCTTTTTGCAACAATCTCTTCATAGGAGTAGCAATTATCAAAAACCCTTTGACAAACCGGGGGTAGTAACTGGCCAAGCGCAAAAAGCTTTTAAGTTCACACACATTTCTTGGTGGTTTCCAATCAACAATTGCCAAAATTTTACTAGGATCAACTCGAATACCATCACCTGAAATGATATGTCCCAAAAATTCAACTTCTCTGAGCCAAAACTCACTTTTACTAAACTTAGCATACAACTGTTTGTCTCTCAAAATTTGTAAAATAGTTCTCAAATGCTCGGCATGCTCGGTCTCATCACAAGAATAAATAAATATGTCATCAATAAAAACATCTACAAACTTATCCAAATATGGTCAGAAAATTCGGTTAATCAAGTCCATGAAAATATCAGGGGCATTATTTAATCCAAATGGCATAACAAGAAATTTATAGTGCCTATACCTTGTTCTGAAAGCAGTGTTCGGCATATCTGACTCTTTGACTCTCAACTGGTAATACTCGAATCTCAAATCAACCTTGGAAAACACTGTTGCTCCTTTTAACTGATCAAACAAGTCATCTATCCTCAGAAACGGGTATTTGTTCTTTATGGTTACCTTATTGAGTTGTCGGTAATCTATACAAAGTCTCATAGATCCATCTTTTTTTCTTTACAAACAATACCGGAGCACCCCAGGGAGAATAACTCGGTCTCGCAAAACCCTTATCTATCAATTCTTGCAACTGAGCTTTTAATTCTTTAAATTCAATTAGAGCCATTCTATACGGAGCTATAGATATTGGTGAAGTACCAGGGACTAACTCAATGCCAAACTCAACTTCTCTAACTGGAGGTAACCCAGGCAACTCTTTCGGGAACACATCTGGATATTCACAAACTATCGGTACTAATTCAATTTTGAATTCAGACTCTTTCGTATTCAGCACATAAGTTAGGTAAGCTTCACATCCTTTTCTTATACATTTCTGAGCTGACATCGAAGAAATCACCACAGGAAATCTATCTGACTCATCTGATTCAACCTGAAGAATTTTACCATTTTCACATTTCAATTCAATAACTTTCTGTCTACAATTTACTATAGCATCATGCAACGTCAGCCAATCCATACCCAAAATAACATTAAACTCATCAAATGACAACAGCATCAAATCAGCCGGAAAACAGTAACATCTAATCATCAAAGGACATTTCTTACATACTTTATCAACTAAAACATGCTTGCCTAAAGGGTTTGACACCTTAATCCCAAATTTGATAAACTCGACAGATAATTTCTTATTATTTACCAAATTCGTACAAACATGCGAATGAGTAGATCTAGGGTCAATCAATGTAATAACGTCAGTATCATAAAGAGAAAAAGTACCAGTAATAACATCAGGAGATGTCGTTTCTTCGTAAGCATGGATGGCATAGGCTCTTGCCGGTGCTCGAGCTTTGGATCTCACAGCGGTTTCTTTAGTCACACCTTTACTACTGGCTCTATTTCCAGTATTCCTCGGGGACCTTCCTCTAGAAGCAGTATTACTAGGCCTTGCACCTTGGAATTTCTCTTTCTCTGCCATCTCCGGGCAATCTCTGATAAAATGATCTTGAGAACCACACTTAAAACAAGACTGGTCATTTATTCTACATTCGTTGGGATGACGTTTGCCACACTGCTGACATTCGGGTCTACTAGAGTTTACATTGCCCACACTTGCCATTGAGGTGGTTTGAGATTTAAAACTCGAATGTTGCTTCTTACGATCTCTACGTGAATATCTCGCTGAAAAATTTGAATGGGAATACATTTCTTTAGACTTCTTGGACTAAGATGGGAATGACTTACTCATCAGTCTCTTCCTCAAATTTCTAGCTTCAAGATCAGCTTTCCTCTTCTCTTTATTCAATTCTTCGGCTTTATAAGCCCGTTTAACCAATACTACAAACTCTTTCAGCTCTAAGATCCTAACTAACACACGAATGTGTTCATTCTATCCATCCTCAAATCATTTGTACATGATGGCCTCGGTGGAAATACACTCCCGAGCATACTTACTCAATCTAAAAAATTCCTAATCATACTCTGTTACGGTCATACGACCCTGTTTCGGCTCAAAAAATTCCTTTCGTTTCTGATCGATGACCCGTTGGCTGATATACTTCTTTTGAAACTCCTCTTGAAAGAAGTCCCATGTAACCTTTTCTCTCGGAACTACAGATACAAGTGTACTCCACCAATGGTATGCAGAATCTCTTAGAAGTGGGACAGCACACTTCAAACACTCATTTGGTGTGCAGGACAACTCATCAAATACCTTGATAGAGTTTTTGAGCCAAAACTCAGCTCTCTTGGGATCATCATCCACAGTAGCTCTGAAATCGTCGGCCCCATGCTTCTGGATTTTATCAATCGGGGGCCTATTCATTCTTACAAAGTCCATACCTTGTGGGGCTAAGGGAGCCAGTTGAGGGATGGGTGGGGATGGAGGAGGTTGGGCATTCGGATTTGTTTGAACAAATTTCGTATACCACTCATTCATCATATGGAGAACGACTTCCCTGCCTTATTCTCTTTGACTAACCATAAGGGGTATACTATCAGACGGTGCTACCCCTTGAGCAGGAGTCGGCACATTACTTTCTACTTCATCAGCCTCGGCTCGATTGGGATCCATTTCTATATGAAAACACAATTTAAAATTGTCAGGAGTCATCACACTATCACAGTTCATTTATGGCATGTATAGCTAGACTTTTACACACGCTACGTTAGTCCAAGAATCGACTAAAATATAGCTTTGATACCACCAAATGTAACACCCTTTACCCGTATTTGATGCCAGAACAGGGTACGAGGCATTACCGGACTTAAACTCAAACCAACATTTAAAACCAGGACATGAATTTCCACTCAAATTTAAAACTTTTCATAAACATTCATACAGTCCCTAAAACGAGCCTACGAGGGCCAAAACATTCATTAGGAGTGGTTCGGGATTAAACTGAGAACTTTAGAAATTTTTAAAACACTTAAAATTTTTTTCATCAAAACAGGGTCACACGCCCGTGTGGTTTGGGACACGCCCGTGTGGGTAGGTCGTGTGGTCACACACGACTGTTTCTTTAGCCCGTGTGACTCTCTATTTATGACGTCATCACCAAATTGAAGTCACATGGCCAAGTCACATGCCCGTGTGCTTGGGCCATGTGAGCTATTTAATTTTCATAATTTTTCATAAAATGGGTGCAGACCTCACACGCCCTGGGCGCACGCCCATGGCCTTGGGCCGTGTCCTTTACACGGCTTGAGACACAGGCCCGTGTGGCCAGTTCGAAGCTAAAATTCAAAATACAGGGGACACACGGCTAGATCACACACCCATGGGACAAAAGTAAATTAACATAAATGTCATTGTGGATTCATAATCAAGCTTAGCATAGATGTATTTAACATATTAACATGGTAACTTACTCGATCAAACCAATCCGAGGTTTCATCACATATCGAACTCATTAATCATGATTTTTGTGTACATACCTATAACAACTTGCAACGCACCATAATCTTTCACAACATACCATAGTCTTTCCCAACTTTAACATTACTGTTAAGTTTCTTGTTGAACCACTTGGAATACTAAAGGATACTCGGGAAATCTTACACACATAGTACCATACCAATGCCATATCCCAAATATGTTCTTACATGGGATCCCAAATCGATCCAATAGCCTAGCTATGGTCTTACACAAAATCTCATATCGATGCCATATCCCAAATATGGTCTTACACGTAATCTCAAATAACCCTAATGTCATGACATTTGTATCCTAACTATTCTTAAGGTTCAACCGGGATTTTCTCACTTATCAAACTTTTTCAAATTCATTCAAAGAATAAATCACAATTCATACAATATTTACACAATTAAGGCATAAATATTAATGCATTAGTTACATACGAACTTACCTCGGTACCAAAAATAGTAGATAAGGATTTAATCGTTAAACACCTTATTCTTTCCCCGATCAAGGTTCGAACTTCGTTTTTCTTGATCTATAATAAGAAATTTAGCTTATTTAATATTGACATTACTCAAATTATTCCAAACATCATATTATGGAAAAATTACCTTTTTGCCCCTAAAGTTTCACATTTTTTACAAATTAGTCCTTAGGCTCGTAAAATGAAATGTATTTAATTTCTTTGTTACCCAAGCCGAGCCGATCCATATACATGCTCATATCGCCCACATTTTTCATCAAATCATATTTTTACTACCCATTTTACATATTTTTACAAATAGGTCCTTTTTAAGTATTTTCATGAAAAATCACTTAGTAAAAGTTATTTATTACACATCAAACTTTCATTTTCTACCATTAAACATCAAAACACATGCATATCACACATGGGTAAATTTTTAAACATGAACCCTACTTCAAAAAAATGGTAGAAATGGAAAGATCGAGTGAATACAACTTCAAAAACATAAAGATCATTAAAAATGGGGCTAAGATGTACTTACAATCAAGCTTGAAAGATGATAAAACCCTAGCTATGGAGAGCTTGAAAATTTTGGCCAAGGGTTGGAGAAGATGGAAAAATTTTGGCTTTATTTTTCCCTTTTTATTCTTTTAGTTTCCAAATGACCAAAATGCCCTTTTTGCCAAACTTTAAAATTTTATCTCACCATGTCCATTTTTGTCTGCTAACTTAACAAATGGTCTAATTACCAGCTAAGGACCTCTAATTTAAAATATTATAGTAATTGGACACCTTTAATAAGTAGAACTCAACTTTTGCACTTTTTATAGTTTAGTCCTTTTTACTAAATTGAGTGCCCAAACGTTAACATTTTCAAATGAGATTTTCACAAAATAGTTCCATAAAACTGTAGATCATCAAAATATAATAAAAATGGATTTTTCTATGTTAGATTCGTGGTCCCGAAACCACTGTTCCAACTAGCCCCAAAATCGAGCTCTAACATGAAAAGTGCGACAGTGTTCTCAAAGATCGATCTTTATTTTGGTTATTATCAATTGCGAGTTAAAGGCTCAGATGTGCCAAAAATTGCATTCAGGACCAGGTACAAATATTATGAATTTCTTGTGATGCCATTTGGTTTAACTAATGTACCTGCGGTATTTATGGGCTTGATTAACAGAATCTTCAAACCATATTTATATAGATTCATTGTAGTATTCATTAATTATATTTTGATCTAGTTACGAGATAAAATAGAGCATGCCAAGCATTTGAGGATTGTTTTGCAAACTTTTCACAAAAAAAATAATTATTCGCTAAGTTTAGCAAATGTGAGTTATGGCTTCAAAAAGTTGGATTTTTGGGACATGTTGTATTGGTTGACGACATTAGAGTTGATCTGAAAAAAATTTTAGTTGTGGTAGATTAGAAGCTTTCGAGAAATGTTCTGAGGTTAGAAATTTTTTGGGTTTAGCTGGATATTACAAAAGATTCGTCAAGGGATTTTCGATGATTGCTATGCCATTGACGAGATTGTTGCAAAAAGGTGTTAAGTTCAAATGGTCAGAGAAATGTAAACAAAAGTTTTAATCAATTAAAAGAATTGTTAACCAAGGCACCGGTGTTAGTTCAGCAAGAATTGGGTAAAGAATTTGTGATTTATAGTGATTCATCGTTGAATGGTTTGGGTTGTGTTCTGATGCAAGAGGGAAAATTGATAGCGTATGCTTTTAGGAAGTTCAGATCACACGAAAAGAATTATCTGATGCATGATCAAGAGCTTGCAATGATTGTATTTGCCTTGAAAATTTGGCAAAACCATTTTTACGGAGAAAAATGCCATATCTTCACAGATCATAAAAGTTTAAAGTACTTGATGTCACAAAAAGATTCGAATTTTAGACATCGCAGATGGCTCGAGTTATTGAAAGACTACGATTTGATCAGTGATTATCATCTGGGAAAGGCGAATGTCGTTGCTGATGCTTTGAGTAGAAAATATATGTTTGCTTTGCGAGCTATGAACACGTGGTTGACGTTGGTTGATGACGGTTCAATTTTATTTGAGTTAAAAACTAGACCAATGTTTTTGCAATAGATTTTTTAGGCTAAAAAATGTGACGGTGTGTTGATAGCTAAACGGAAATAGGTTGAGACGACACCTGATTCTGATTTTCATGTTGGTTTTGTTGGTAGTTTGTACTTCAAAGGTAGAATTTGTATTCCGAGAAATTTTGATCTCATTCAGAAGATTTTATAGGAAGATCACAGGTAGCTTGTCTATTCACCCTGGTAGCAATAAAGTGTACGGTGATTTGAAATAGATGTACTAGTGGCCAAGTATGAAATAAGAGATCTCATAGTTTGTATCGAGATGTTTAGTCTGTCAACAAGTTAAAGTCAAGCATCAAGTACCTTCTGGTTTGTTACAAATGGTGATGATTCCAGAGTGGAAATGGGAACATGTCACGATGGATTTCGTGTCAGGATTGCCTCTGTGGTAAAAAAAGAAAGATTTTGTGTGGGTCATTGTTGATCGTTTGACGAAATCCACGCATTTCATTCCGATGCGTATGGATTTTTCACTTGAGAGACTAGCAGAGTTGTATGTGGTTGAGATCATTAGATTGCACGGTGTGTCAGTTTCTATTATTTCTGACAGAGATCTGCGGTTTACATCTTGATTTTGGGGCAAGTTACATGATGCTCCAGGTACTTGTTTTCATTTTAGTACCACAATCTATCTTTAGAATGACAGTTAATCTAAGCAAGTGATTAAGACACTCGAGGATATGCTTCAATGTTGTGTTTTGGAGTTTGAAGGTAACTGGGAGAAATTTTTACCGTTGGTTGAATTTGTGTACAACAACAGTTATCAGTCAAGCAATAAAATGGCACTGTATGAGGCTTTATATGGTTGAAAGTGTTGAACTCCAATATACTGGACTGAGTTTAGTGAGAAAAAGCTTCTTGGGGTTGATTTGATACGAGAAAACAAAGAAAAAGTTAATGTGATATGAGATAGTTTGAAAAAAACTTCAAATCAACAGAAATCTTATGCGGATTTGAAAAGAAAAGACATTGAATTTCAAGTCGGTGACAAAGTGTTTTTGAAAGTGTTGTCTTGGAAGAAAATTCTTCAGTTTGGTTGTAAAGGAAAGCTTAGTCCGTGGTTTACCGGGCCGTATGAGATCACTGAAAGAATCAGGTCAGTAGCTTATAGATTAGCTTTACCGTCAGAGTTAGAAAAGATTCACTATGTATTTCATGTATGTATGTTACGATGGTATCGATCAGAGCTTTCACATGTGATTTCACTTGCTGATTTTGAGATTCAGCCTGATATGATGTACAGTGAAGAACCGATCAGAATTCTAGCTCGCGAGGTTAGAGAATTGAGAAATAAAAGCATAGCTTTAATGAAAATTCTTTAGCAATGACACGGAATAAAAGAGGCTACCTGGGACTCAGAAGAAGCTATGAAAGTACAATACCCGGACCTCTTTCCTGGTAAGATTTTTGGAGATGAAAATTTCTTTAGGGGGAGAGTTGTAACAACCTTTTTTTAGTGAAATCAGACTAGTAGTTTTAGGACCAAAAATTTGACAAGTAAATATTTATTTTATTATTATTTTAATGTTCATGGTATGTTAGTAGGGTCGTATAAAAATTTTGTTAAGAAATTTTAACGTTTGCAAGCTTAATTAAGTGAAAAAGACTAAATCGTAAAAGGTGCAAAAGTAGAGTGGTAGTAGCTAAAGGCATCAAATTGCTATGAAATTTTCATATGAGTGGACTTAAATGGTAATTAGACCATTATTATTAGTGAAAAAATATGGACACACTATTAAGTAATTTTGATGTTAAAAGACAAGGTTGATTTTCTAATTAATAAAATTAACTTAAAACAAAATAAAGAAAAACCAAAATTATCATCTTTTAGTTCTTTCCCCCCAAAAAATATGAAAGAAAAACACCATTGAAGGGTGCTTAAAGGTCCGGCTAGTTCATCCATTGCATGTGAGCAATTTTTATCTTGTTTTTAATTATTTTTATGTTTTTGGGATCATTGTAGCTTAATATAGCTAGCCCAGAGACTAATTTGTAAATTTGTTAAAGTTTTAGGGTTTTTCCATTAACATGTTTGTAAGGATTTTGAAGTTTAATGAAAGATTACGAGTCTTTGTTGTTTAATAAACAAGTTTTGTAAAGGGATTTTTGATGAAATTATCATTTAGGGACTTATTTGTAAAAGTAGTAAAATATCATGGTAAAATTATGAAATGATGGTTTGTATGGGCTGATATAAGTCCCTAGGTAATTTGGCTAGCATGAAATGTGGATGAAATTGCATAAATTTCAATTTATGAGTTTAAGGACTAAATTGTAAAGAAGTAAAATATTAGGGGTAAAAGTGTAATTTTACAAAAGTATGAATTTTGGACTAAATTGAATAGTATGAATATTAAATGGACTAAATTTACTTATTTAGATCTAGATAAACGTCGTATGGATCTAGATCGAGGGAAAGCTAAAGCCTTAGATTAGTTGATCTTGTTTCGACATCTTTGTTATCGAGGCAAGTTTGCATGTTTAAATAACGTGTTAATGTTATTTTGATATATATGTTATTATGCTATTTTTTATGTCAAGAAATGATAGAAATCCAACAACGTTACGACAAGTACCAAGCCTAATTGAACCTTAGGCATATACAGGATACAAATTACATGTCATTAGGGTTATCATGTTTCGGGTGCTGGTCTTGAATGTCCTACTGATGGCTGAGGTTTGGCATTTGTTGTAGATACTCATTAGCTTGTGTGAGCAACATCGTGTAGCTTACATTCGATCATCAGCTTGTGTGAGCAAACCCATTTTATGGCTCGAGTGAGCAACGATGTAAAGGAAAATGAAAGGGAAGGTTATATGTTTAGCACACTTTTTGTAAGCTTTCCCACGTATCTGATGTTATTCTAAGTGGTTCAACGAGCATGAAAAATAAAGGAACGGTAAGTGTCCCAACCGACTATGTTATGAACCTATGGAAAGGTATGAAATGATGACGATCAATGAATGCATATCTATGTTTATGAAAAGTATGAATTCAATGACATTACGTTCATTAAATCTACCTTACCATGTGATAATTACATTGAGTTATGTGTTAAAGCACTAACATGTGTTGTTGATGATGCTCAGGCTTGTGCCAAGCTTTTGTTGGATTGAATCATGTTTAAATTATATGGTTTTTCATTGAAATGGTAAGTTATATTCATGATCTACGAACTTACTAAGCATTATATGCTTACTTAGTTTTCTTTCCTCTGTTTTATAGATTATCGAAATCTCGAACGATTTGTAAGCTTGTTAGAGACCTATCACACTATCCAACGAATATATCAATAGTTTTTGATGTTGTGTCCAAGGTTATAATGGCATGTATAGGTAGACTTATGTTTAAAGTTTGGGTTGAATGCTAATTGTTGATTTTGGTATGTATATATATGTTCGTTGTTTGGTACCATTTGGAAATGGTTGGTTTGGGTCATTT
Source organism: Gossypium anomalum (assembly GCA_025698475.1). NCBI lineage: Eukaryota > Viridiplantae > Streptophyta > Magnoliopsida > Malvales > Malvaceae > Gossypium > Gossypium anomalum. Next base: position 37,798,818 of record CM046959.1, on the reverse strand, counting down.
ATGTGATTTTGATGCATGGGAGTAATGGTCCAAATGGTATGTTTATATTGAAATGGTATAGGTCAAGTATGGTATGCTTTGAAATGGTAGCAATGTGATCAAATATGCATATGTTTAGGTAAGTTATGGTTGAATATATTTGAGGTGCCTTGTTGGCATATTGGTTGGATGGATTTATGGTTTAATGAATGGTCATTTTGTACATTTTTTGGTATGTTTTGATGCCTTGATCAAGGGTTCAAATGGTTTGTAGGTATATGCTTGAAATGGGTGATGGACATGGCTTGATTTTTGCCAAACTCATGTCCACACGGCCTAAGGCACGAGTATGCATCTCAGCCGTGTGTGATAACGGCCATACGACACAGCCATGTGTCCTCTGTAGGGTTTAATGATTTCAAGTTAGGTAGTTACATGGCCTAGCACACGGCCTGGCACACGGGCATGTGGCTTGGTCGTGTGACCCAAATCAGAGAGTTACATGGGCACGAACACCGGTTAAATAGCCTGAGACACAATTTATTTTTTTATTTACAAATTTGAAATAGAAATAAGAAAGATTACAAACTATTAATCAATTGAATAAAATGAGAAATACGTTGAATATTTGGCGAAAAACATGAAAGAAAAAAGAATTAAAATAAAAAAAGAAATGAAATCATAGCAAAAAGATGTGGTATTGGGTCATTTGTCCTATACGCGTAAATCAAAATCGGGAGGATCTTTACTTGAAGTAGAGCATAAACCTAAAAAAATTGAATAAAAAATTGATTAAACCTATTCAGGAACAAGAAAATGACATCGTGATTTGGATTGAATCCCAATAAAAAAACAGATCAATGAAAAGTTTGTGCGATAAGTTTAGCAAATTTTTTTTCTATATTATAGATTATAGGAAAACGGGCCAAAACTTATCTTTCTTTAATTTAATTTTGAATTTCATTTTATTAAAAAAATGTAAGAAAAAGCCCCTTCGTTAGAAATTAGAAGTTAGAAAAGGCCGTGTGACCCCTGAAGTTTAAAATTTCTAACTTTTTTTAAATGTTCCTGATTTAGTCTCGAATAGTTTCTAAAGTGTTTCTAAGGCCTCGAGGGCTCGGTTAAGAGATGATATGCATGTATACGAATGAAATATGTGATGTTTATGTTAATGTTTGTAAATGTATGTTTTTATGTCACGTTTATACGGTAATGCTTTGTAACCCTATAACAATGATAGATACGAGTTAGGGGTGTTACACAAAGGAACCCTCATATGACACATGGCCATGTCACCAGGCCATGTACCACACACGACTGAGTCACACACCTGTTTCTCAAGCCGTGTGGACATAAATTTTCCTAAAAACAAGCCATTCCATTTCATGCATAAACGTTTGAACAATTTGTGCACACCTACAAGGCATCAAACCATACTTAAACATGCATACATTTTCCATGCCAAAAGTCCTAATTAAACTAACCAATATGCCATTCAAAGGCACCTCACACACACACAACAACAACACTTACCTAAACATACATATTTTACCACATTTCAATCATCAATTACTAGTTCAAAACATACCAAACATGCCACAAATTGACCATTATCATACCAATTCAAAACATACCATATGAGCCATTCAAACATACATCACAAGTTAACCAAATTGACACAATCAAACAAGGTATCAAATTGTACCAACGAAGATAACTTACACATCTTAAACATACCAAATCATCAAATAAACAATCAACTAAACTTTATTATAAGTCTACCTATACATGCCATTATAACCTTGGCCAAAGCATCCAAAAACTACCGATATTTATGCTGGATAGTGTGATAGATCTCTGATGAGCTTCCAAACTGATTGAGCTTTCGATAATCTATTAAAAATAGGAAAGAAACTACGTAAGCACTTAATGCTTGAGTCATTTTAGGCATGTTTGAACATGTATTTGGCCATTTATGTTGGCATAAGTTGATGAACTTGATGATGTTTATGAGTATGCAAATAGTTCCATTCTTAATGTTTAGTAATAGCCCTATGTTGAATGAAAGTGGTTATGTATGTTTGAATTGGTTTAGTTAAATGAAATATATATATGTGAATTATGCTTAGTAAAGTAAGTTAAATTGTTTGGTATTTGATTGAGTAAATGGTATAGAACTGGGTATTGAATTTAGTTGAAATGGATAATGTATGATTATGTGTTGGTTGGTGAACTTTGGCTGTATATTTGTGACTTAAAATGTTACCATATGAACTTGTGTAGGTATGTGTAAAAAGGGTGGAAAATTGGCTTTGCAAATGGCCTATTTTTGTCCACACGGGTAGAGACACGGGTGTGTGTCTCAGCCATGTGCGACACACGGTTATGTTACACGGCCGTGTGTCCCCTGGTGTTTAAATTAAATTTAAGTCAGTATGCTCCACACGGCCTCACACAAGGGCATGTGACTGGCCATGTGGCACAAGTCAGTATACCCCCTAATTAGCACACAGCCTAGCACACGAGCATGTGACTTGGCTGTGTTGCATAAGTCAGTATACCCACAGCCTAGTACACGGCCTGGTACACTAGCGTGTGGCCCTTGTATGTTTGAAATTTTTATAAGTTTCTAAAATTTTTGTATGTTATTGGTTTAGTCCTGAACCACTTTTAAAGTTTGATTAAGGCCTTGTAGGCCCTTATAAGGAACAATGTGTATATGATTGAATGGCATTTGAGTATGCATGCATAAATGTATGAATTATGTATGTTAAATGATGTTGATTGATCAGTAATTCCTTGTAACCCTATTCTAATGGTGAATATAGGTGAGGGGTGTTACAGTTCCCTGTTCTTCCCGCTTAGAGACCCTTACCCGCTCACCGCCTTATTTATCCTTCTCTCAAGTTCCTTATTTCTCGATAAGAAATCATAGCATAATACAAAAACTATGGTAAGCTTACGAGTGTTTTGTGCACTAATGAACAAGTCTCTCTATTTTTGGTGACTTTGTCACTTTTCTCTGTTCTTTTTCTATACAGTTCTCATTCACGAATGCTTTTACTTTCAAGAACATTTTCTGCTCTATTTTATTTTTTGAATTTTGAATTTTTCTTTTTTTTTTTTGCACATATTAGCTAACCTATAATTACATTATCACACCTTTCTTTCCTATTTCACTCTATTTTTACAAAATTCTGCTGTAATATATCTATTTAACCCTCAATAGGTAGGCCAGACGTCTATAGTCGTGCAGTTCAGGACTAAAGAAAAAAGGTAAATACAAATTAATAGTTTTGGCTCGGATTTTGCATGAAGGTTCATTAAGAAGTGTTTTCTGGCTCATATATAGGTACTAACGATGAAATAAATAATGTTAGCTTTTTGGCTCTGGGTGTATACCAAACAATGCCTTAGGTCATCCCTAAATATCTCAATATTCACAAATTTAATCAACCAAACAATCACAAATTCAACAATTTATAATACATATTAGCATGCTCGTTTCCTTGTATTTCCTATATCATATGATACATTCAATAGCTCAATGCTTATTTATAGTGCACTCTATAGAATTTAGCAATCTAATGATAAAAAATTTGAAATCACCTATCATCATGTCAAATTTACAGTAAATACAATTTACCTATGTACATGCTCCTAACCAATCACTTGTATTTCTACAAGTTCAAGCACACAATTAACAAGAAAAATTAAAGAAAAGCATTAGAATTAAACAAATTTTCTATGTTACCTCCCACACTTTAGATAACACATTGTCCTCAATGTGTAGCTTTGAAAGGATAAGGAAAAAAGTTACATGATTTGTCATGATAGTTTCGTAGGCTATTGGTGGGTGCTTTCTAATAGAATCTGAACCTAAAAAAGTCCTACTAAATGTGTATATTATCTTAATGTATTATTCATCTTCCTCTTTGAGTCCTCTTTTTCTCCTTCCGTCCTTTTGTTTTCTCTGCAATCTTACAAATTGCTTATATAAATCATCTCCTAGTAGTTTCTTTAGAGGATTCATCTCTTTATCCAGCTGCTTCATAGGAACTACTACTCTTTAACATAACTTTGTTATCAAATGGGGGAAGAATATTACTTTTTCTGATTTCATGCACATTCAATCATGTTTTGATATATCCATGTACCAATGCATACTTGCTTCTTTTGCAAGATGGCATATACTAGAATACTTAGACCGGGTTGATATCAGAAAGATTGGATGTAGGAAATATTCTTGAACATACAAATTTCATCCATAATTTTGCTGTTGGAGTCATCAACGCTTGGTTGAATGTCTCAGGTATTACTGTTCCTATTTGATATGTCCAAACTTCTTTTCCTTCTGTTAAAAATCTCAAAATCTCTTCCATATCTACCTTTTTAAACTCTTTGAGATCTATTTTGTACAAGTAATCACTGTAATAATTTGGGGCATCATAAAATTGACATATATTTCTTTTAGTTACCAAGACGTTGACCACTCTAACTTTGACGAATGTTCGTAGCTCATAGAACGGTGTTGTCGCTTCCCTCTCTTTCAACGCAAGATAGAATTCCTGTACTACAGGTATTATTTTTAGTTCTTTAGGTGGCAAACAAAAATTAGTCCATTCTCTTTCCGTTGCAATTTCCTATACTCCTTTACAATTTCTCGTAATGGATCAAGTCTTTGTTCCTAGATGAATGTGTAGGGCTGCAACTATTGTAGATACTTTTCTATGTTGTTTTCAAGGAATTCAATAGATGGAATCATGATAGTATACCGGAATTTCTAACCTTTCAGACTTAGATGGACTGTAGTATTTCTCTCTAGAATTATTGAGCTTTTGATCAGCGATAGTGAAATATTGTTCCTTCCTCGGTTGTAGGTGATATGGAGAGTGATGTGACCTATTTGTCTTTGAATAAAATAATAATACACTTAAGAGTTATAATTATATTAGAAAAAATGTTCTTGATCAGTAAAGGGTTAAAGAGTTCTAAATCTACTAAAGTTAAGCTATATAGACATCAGAGGTTACTTAATATTTGGACCGCAGATTATGCAGGTGTGTCGTGACATCCTCCAGGGTTGTCGCGGTGTCAAAGACAGTTTACCTATGCTGAATTCCATTCAATGTCGCGACATGAAGTTTTGGTGTTGCAACACTAAGGCTAGTTTCTGTCGTGCTCTTTCTGTGTTTTAAGATATTTTTTTACGTTACTTTCTTCATTAGTTTCCCATTCCTTTTCCACTATGTTCTCATTTCCACCTTGACTCCATAAGGTTTTGCATTGTAAGGCTTGTGTGTCAATTACTTCCTTCGTTGCACCTCCAAAATAATGTTTTACTCTCTGTCCATTTATAAGAAAAAAATTGTCCTCCCTTTCTAATGAGTTCTATCACCCTGTAAGGTGTCACCTACTTTATAGTATATGGGCCAGTCCATCTTGATTTCAGCTTGCCAAGGAATAATTTTAATCTCAAGTTAAATAACATAACTTTTTGTCCAGGAAAAAATTCTCGTTTCTAAATCTTTGCATTATGTCGGAGTTTACTCCTTCCCTTTCCAATGAGTTCTATCACCCCGTAAAGTGCCACCTGGTTTATAGTGTATGAGCCAGTCCATGTTGATTTCAGCTTGCCAGGGAATAATTTTAATCTCGATTTAAATAATAGAATATTTTTTCCAGGCAAAAATTCTCATTTCTAAATCTGTGCATCATGCCGGAGTCTACTTCTTTCCTTGTACAACTTAGTATTTTCATAAGCCATGAAGTGAAATTCTTTCAATTCTTGTAATTGAAATAGTCTTTCATTCTTGGCTAGCTATGTATCCAAGTTTAGCTCCTTAATTGCCCAATATGCTTCCTTTTCTAACTCAATCGGTAGATGGAAGTTTTTCTTGTAAACTAATTTGTAAGGAGATATACCTAATGGAGTCTTATATGTTGTTCTGTAAGCCCATAATTCATCATCTAATCTTGCTTCCCAATCTTTTCTACTTCGATTTATCATTTTTTCTATAATTTTTTAAACTCTGCTTGGCCATTAGCTTGTGGATGGTATGATGTTGTCATCCGATGTCTCACACTGTACTTGGCTAAAGTTGCTTCAAATTGTTTACTACAAAATTGGGATCCTTCATCACTTACCAATACGCGGGGTATCCCAAATCTAACGAAGATGTTCTTCCTTAAGAATCAAACTACGACTTTTGTATTATTGGTAGGTAATTCCACTACTTCAACCAACTTGGAGACATAACCAATGGCTAATAGGATGTATTGGTTCCTAAAAGAACTTGGGAAGGGTCCCATGAAATCAATTCCCTAAACATAAAATACTTCTACTTTGAGTATCCCTTTTTTTTGAATTTCATCCCTTTTTGATATACTCCCAATTCTTTGGCATCTATCGCATCCTTGTATGAATTCATAAGCATCTCTATTCATAGTAGGCCAATAAAATCCTGATTGAAATACCTTTTGAGTTTTTCTTTTCCCACCAAAATGTCCACTACATAGAGATGTATGACACCCTTGCAAAAATCGTTTACTTCTTCTTCTGCAACACATCTTCGTACTAATTGATCTATGCATTGTCAGAATACATAAGGTCTTCCTAAATATAATTTTTTGATTTGTGCATGATCCTCTTCTTTTGTTGCCACAATAATTTTGGTGAAAAAATGCCTTAAGCAATATAATTCACATAATCTGCATATCATGGTGTGCTGCTAATTTTGAACCTTGTCTGATGGATGTCTACCCTAAATAATTGCTCATCTATTAATGTCTCATTAATTTCTTTAGAAATTTGCTGCTCTAGATCATTTTCTATTTTGGATAAATGGTTCGCGATTTGATTTTTTTGTTCCTTTTCTGTCCATTATCCATAGCTCAAATTCTTGGAGCAATAATACCATATCATTAATCTAGCTTTTGTTTCCTTTTTCTTCATGACATATTTTACTGCTAAATGGTCAGTGTAAACATAAACTCTATTGGCCATTAAATACGACCAAAATTTTTCACAAGCAAACATAATAGCGAGCATCTTTTTTTCGATAGTAGTGTAGTTGCATTGCACTAGATTAAGTGTCTTACTTGCATAATGAATAGCTACAAATATGTTGTTTCTCTTTTGTCCCAACACTACACCTACAACATAATCACTAGCATCGCACATAACAATAAAAGGTTCTGACCAGTTTAGGGTAATAATTATATTTGTAGAGATAAGTTTTTCTTTTATTACCATAAAAGACTTGATGTAGTCTTGGCCGAATATAAAAGGTGTTTCTTGTAACACCCTAAACCCGACCTAGACGTTATGGTCGAATCTGGCGTGTCACATCGAAGTGTTTTTTGAAATTTTATCTTTTCGGTAAAAATCCATTACTGAATTTAAATCCTTTTATTATTATTAACAAAAGTTCTCGTCAAAATGTTTACCTTATTAACCATCAGTGTTATATTAAATAGATTTAAAAACGCTGAAGCTTTTTAAGTCGATGAAGTTTTAAATGCGTGTTTTAGAAAACAGAAATTGTTTTAAAAACTCGTCTTTACTTAGACTAGCAGTTTAAAAATATATAGTCCAAAGCCCAATTAAAAATTAAAACCTACAAACGGCCTTATTACAAAATTAAAAACCCAAAAGTAAAATTTAAATTAAATAAAGTCAAATGCAAGAAACAGCAGTCGTGTGGCCACCTCCAAGTCCCTCGCAGCACCAAATCATCTAAGGCTGGGGATTACCTTTACAGTGAAAAAGAAAAGGTGAGTTTATGAAAACTTAGTGTGTAACCCCCTATCAGTCAAACAGAAAACAGTGCATGCGATGCGGTGCGAGCACGAGCCCTATTTAGTATCGACTGATCCGGGCCTTAGCCTTCTGATGAAGAACAATGTAATGCAATTATGCATCCCACCCAAATCCAGCTAGCACACCACCCGTACCAACCAACTCCCTATGTGGGGATATAAATCGACCCACCCAGCTAGCACACCAAATTGTAGCAAAGCTGCCAGTAATAATAATGCAGCCTAGCTGCCAGAAACAGTAAATGTGGCAAAGCCACCAGTATTAGTAATTGTGGCATAGCCGCCTGCAACAGTGAATATGACATAGTCACCAGAACAGTACTTCCTCCATATCAAAATCCCAACCCCATTCAGTATGTTATGTCATAAATATTACGTGTATGCAAAGTCATACTCAGTACAATCATATATGTAGATCATAAGCACATTAGTCATACGGAACATAAAGGCATAATCGTCATTTTACCATACAGGGGTATTACGATCATTTTACCCTACAAGGCATTACGATTATTTTACCTATTTTGGGGTTCAGCTCAGATAACGGCCTTTCCAAAGGTCTATAGTCGCCTAAATGATCATAACGGTGTAAATGGGCCCCAGGCCCATTATTGGGCCCAAGTGGGCCCACATGCTCGTGTAGCCCATTTGGCCCAAATTCAGTTACGGCTATGTGACCTACATAGCCCAGTCCAATATTTATCACTTACTGCGGATTTAATCTGTGTAAGGCCCATAATCCCATTGGGCCCACACGGCCCATTTCGACCCAACGTGGCCCACAACGACCCAAGTCCACGGAAACGCTTGTGGTGGCCTTTACAGTCTAGTGCCCATGATTTGTGGGCTCGATTTACCCCAAAACTGATCGCATGCTCGCGAGGCCTTAAATGCCGAAGTTTCGACACTTCGGCTTTTCGACTTTTGCCGATTTACAGTAAGAAAGGGTGTGGTTACACACCTATATACGAACTTGAGCTAAGATCCACGAGCTCCGAACCCTGATACAAACAAGATATACTATCACCAATCAATATAACAACTAAATGAGCCCAAAACGCTAACCGAGCCCAAAACACTAAAATGCTAAACGAGCCCAAAACACTAACTTCTACCCACCTTGATCAACTAAAAATCGGTTTGTTTGCCTTAGGTCACTAACTATAACTGCCCACATGTCCCTTGCCGATTAACTGAATCACAAGTGCAATCCATCCATTGTTATTGACTATAATCATGCTTAAACAGATAATAGTCTAACGAAAGAACATGAAAACCCTTCTCCAAAAAGAAAATACCATTCGGTTCAACACTTACAGACAGTGCACTTGACCAAGATTTGATCAAAGGAGGAGTTGAGCTATATCCCTTCACAAGCTTAAACCAAACGTATTAAAAATAGCAGAGACAACACGCACCGAGGGTATCCCTATTCAAGCAACGATAAAACAAGAAGGTGGTAACGTAATAAGACCGTATCGAAGAGAAAAGAAGATGAGCATCGGTAAAGAGAAAAAAAGAAGACCCCGATATCGAAGAAACACTTACCAGCAATATTCGGCCAACAACAAAATTGACTGAGAGAAAATGGAGAACAAAGTACTCAATCAAGAGGAGAATTGACTGAAGAAAGAAGAACAGAAAATAAATTAAAGAAAGAAAGATGGGGAATTCAACTGTGAGAAAATTTGAAAGAAAACAAGACAGAGTCTTAACACTATTTGGCCAAAGCAAGAAAAGGTAGAAGAGACAACTCACAATTGAGTGATTCGGCAGGGATTGAAACAGAAAAGAAAGAGACTTTGGGCAAAACAACACAAGGCTTTGGTATTTTGACAATTAAAGGTTTCGATACATTTGCTAAATAGTTGCAGAACAATAGAATCTCAACAAAAAGAAAAGGCACAAATGGTTACTTGTAATTTCGGTACTAGAGAGAAAAGAGAGAAAAGAAGATTAGGAACTCAGAAATTCAGAAATAAAGAAAATGACCAAAAGTTGAAAGAGAACTCGTTGAAAGAGAACTCACCTAGCCGAATTCCTATGTTTTTCCCCTTACCAAATCACCACAAGTCAAAACAGAATAAGCACCCATAGACTTCCAAATTTGGCCAACACCACCCCTTGTCAAACTCCATGATTTTTTCCACCAAAAACTCCTCCATATCCATAACAACCATCATCCAAACCCTTGATTCTCTCCCTTTGACCAAGTCCACAACCACCTCAGTAGAATTTCAATCCAACTCTACCTCATGGCAATAAAATAAATACACCTTGTATGCCATGGGATTCGAACCCAAGTTCTCCCAGTTACCAAGTCACGCCACTTGCCACGAAGCCACAAGGCTTTTTGTGACAAAAACCTCTCACATTAAATATAAGGCCTAAATGCTAACATCCAGATTCACTTAAGAGCAAAATCTAAAACTTTTGCAAAAGCAAGAACTTGAACCCAGGCTTCTCTAACACTCCTAAAACCCACTCAAATCACTAAGCCAGTAAAGCAAACATGCAACTTGTGTCACTTTCTTACTTAACTAAAATATTTATGAGCAATCTTCTTACCGCTCCCATTCTCAAGGCCTAATACTTCTAGGCCCAATTTTGGGTCGTTACAATTCACCCCTCCTTAAAGAAATTTCGTCCTTGAAATTTCCAACTATCAAAACAGTTGCACCATCTAGGCTACACCACTATGCTTCTGCTACGCACTCTGATCCCAATGACACTAACACACTTTAACTTGAACTTGGAACCTCTTACACACACCCAAAACACTTAACCACTGAAGCAGATAGACATCACAGGTATACAATTTCTATGTCCAAATCATCACACTTCAACAAAACATACCTGACTTAAAGGTGACTTGGCAATCCCGAGCCTGATGCTTCTTAGACCTGCATTTGAGACATGCTCCTGACTTCCTCCAGCATTCGCCCGGATGACGCCTTCTGTATTGCTCACAAGTTGGAAAGTTCTACGAGTTTTAACATGCTTCACAGAATGAGGCTCCAGCCCTAAAGAACTACAATCTCTCTTTTTCTTACAGTCCACACACCTAGCCCGGAGTGTTTCACCAATCTCCTTAACTTCCTCTAGCACTTCCCTTACTAACCGGGTTAGCGCCTCAGTACCAAGCTCCAGGATATCGCAACCCAAAGTTGGCGACCTTATCCTGACTTTCGTCTCCTGAACCATTTCATGTTCCGGTGAAGCTGGTGCCGCCCTAGCAGGCATGTGACCTGACGTTGAAGACCCAGCCCTAACACCTTCTTGGCTTCTACCGTGGCCACGTGTACCCCTTCCGCGAGTACCTCTAGTGCTCATATCATTATAATGTATTATCTATTTTAAGAGTCTTATGAATCAGTTCATAATTTCAGTAATTGTTAACGAATGTGTTATGAATGACAGTAGTTAGGGTTTGTTTTTGCAGAACAAGATATTACTACAATTTTCCTTCTTTTATAGTCTCAGTATACTCCAACTAAACGGTTTCAGTATAGTCCCACTACCTATAGTAGTCCCTTAGTAATACCTTTTAGTTCAAGAAATCTACAGTAAAAGAAAACATACAAATTCAGCGCTGGAGACTTGGTGTGCCACACTGGTAAACCTTCCAAAAATATTTCAAGAACATTTTTCCAAAAATTCCTAACATTATCAAAACCCATTCCACAGCTGAGTTTTGTAACTTGGCTCTAATACCACTAAATATAGCACCCCAAATTTGGCCTAAACGTTATGGCCGAATCTGACGTGTCACATTAAAGTGTTTTCTGAAAATTGATCTTTTTGATAAAAATTCATTATTGAATTTAAATCCTTTTATTATTAACAAAGTTCTTGTCAAAATGTTTACCTTATTAACCATCAGTGTTATATTAAATATATTTAAAAATGCGGAAGCTTTTTAAGTCAATGAAGTTTTAAACGCGTGTTTTAGAAAACAGTAATTGTTTTAAAAACTTGTCTTTACCTAGACTAGCAGTTTAAAAATATATAGTCTTCCCAATTAAAAATTAAAACCCACAAACAACCTTATTACAAAATTAAAAACCCAAAAGTAAAATTTAAATTAAATAAAGTTAAATGCAAGGCACAGCAGTCGTGTGGCCAACTCCAAGTCCCTCACAGCACCAAATCGTCTAAGGCTGGGGATTACTTGTACAGTGAAAAAGAAAGGGTGAGTTTATAAAAACTTAGTGTGTAACCCCCTATCAGTCAAACTAAAAATAGTGCATGCGAAGAATGATGCTGGGCACGAGCCCTATTCAAAGATCGAAGACAGATTTGGGCCTTAGCCCCTATCAAGAATACAATGTCTGATGTAATACAATTATGTATCCCACCCAAATCCAACTTGTATGCCATGGGATTCAAACCCAAGTTCTCCAGTTACCAAGTCACGCCACTTGCCACCAAGCCACAAGGCTTTTTGTGACAAAAACCCTTCACATTTAAATATAAGGCCTAAATGTTAACATCCAGATTCACTTAAGAGCAAAATTTAAAACTTTTTCAAAAGCAAGAACTTGAACCCAGGCTTCTCTAACACTCCTAAAACCCACTCAAATCACTAAGCCAATAAAGCAAACATGCAACTTGTGTCACTTTCTTGCTTAACTAATATAGTTATAAGCAATCTCCTTATCGCTCCCATGCTCAAGGCCCAATACTTCTAGGCCCAATTTTGGGGCGTTACATCTCTTTCTGAAGGAGTTCATTCAGCGATTTAGAGCTGTAAGGGAAATCTTTTATGGACCACTTGTAGAATCCAGCATGGCCTTTTATATTCTCACTCCCTGAATTGTTATAGGGTTCGGGAGATATTTTATAACTTCAATTTTAGCCTTATACACTTCTAGACCTTTCTTTAATATTTGATGTCCGAGCACCAACCCTTCTTTTACCATGAGGTGACACTTTTCCCAGTTGAGTACTAGGTTGGTTTCTTCGTATCTTTATAGAACTTTTTCAATTTTTTTCTAAGCATTCGTGGAAGGAATCTCCATATATTGAGAAATCATCCATACACATATCCAGGCCTTATTCTAACATATCAGTAAAAATAGTAATCATGCACCTCATGAAGGTTGTTAGGGCATTGCATAATCCGAATGGCATTCGTTTAAAAGCATATATGCCAAAAGGACATGTAAAAGTGGTTTTTTTCTTGATCATTTAGATGTATTGGAATTTGATGACATCCCGAATAGCCATCAAGGAAAAAATAATAATCTTTCCCAACCAATCTAGAAAGCATTTGATCAATAAACAGAAGCGATAAATGATATCTTTTCGTTGCATCCTTTAGTTTCTGATAGTCTATATATATCATCCAACCAGTGACTATCCTTGTTGGAATTAACTCACTCTTATCGTTATTAACCACTATTAATCCTCTTTTCTTTGGGACGCATTGCATAGTACTAACCCATTCACTGTCAAAAATTGCATAGACAATACCTGCATCCATCCATTTAAGCAATTCTTTCTTCACCACATTTTTCATTGCTGGATTAAGCTGATGCTGAGAATCTACCACAAGTTTTCTTTTCTTCCTCTAACCTGATCTTGTGTTGACACAACGTAGGATTAATTCTCTTAATGTCAGCGATCGTCCATCCTATGGATTTTTTTATGTGTTTTTAAAATACTTAACAAGGCATCTTCCTGTTTTGAACTTAGCTCGGCAACTATAATCACAGGTAACATATTATGTTCCCCCAAATATTCATACGTTAAATTTTCTGGTAAAGGCTTTAATTCTAACTCAGGAGGGTTGATAATGGAGGGTACCAGTTTCATTTTATTTGGGACAATTTGCTCTGGTTTTCACTTAATCTAACGCCACCAATCAAGCGGAAAAGTAATCTTGTCATTTTCCTATTTAGTATCATCTCATGTCTCTTCTTCTGATTCATATTCTTGTTCAACCAAATTTGCTTTAATCGAGTCCAGTTTATTACACTTTTGCTTTTCTGGCTTAAATATTTCCAGTTCCCCAGCTTCTAACTCTCGATGTTTCCCCAGGTAAATTCAATTTCACTGAATTTTTCCAGTATTTCCATGACTTCCTTTTCTGTTTTCTTCCAAATACTCCTCTCGGTCATGGTATCAAACTTTTTCATATTTTGACTATCCAATCTATCATAGAAATGTTGGATTTGAACCGCAAAATGTTTGCCTCCACCCAATACTGACCTGAGAAGTGTTTTAAATCTCTCCCACTCTTGCCATAATGTTTCAGTAATATACTGTTTGAATTGAAATAATTTTACATAAATGCCAAGTACCTGAGTCATGGGCAAGTCCTGATGAAGGAATAACTACAAAAAATCAGTCCACGTAGTAATAGTATCAGATGAGAGTGCATCTAACCATGCTTTCTCTTTCCCATCCAATGCAAAACGGATTGATAGTAAGTTGATAGTGTTTGGTAGAACTCCAATGTAAGCGAAAGTGCGAAATATATATATTCAAATTATCGTAGGAAGGCTATGGGATCCTCTATTTTATGATCTTAAATCTAATATTACTAGAAATCCATGTTAGTAAGGAATGATTTAACTCAAAATGCAGATTATGAATAATGGGACGAGTGATACTAGATCTCAACTAGTCCATATCAAAAAAAAAATGTTCCTAGTGCTTGCATCATGCTACCTATGGTTTCTTATAGGTAGGAAAATGTTGTTCCCTCGTAAGTTGTGTTCTGTACCTGTCAGAAGAACTTTAGACGTTTAGTTCTCCCAATTACATAAAGATCTTCTTATATTCTAAAGTCAAAAGAAATAAAAAAATGTTAATAACCTAAAATTTAAAATTCATATATATAATGTATCAATTTCCTAATTATTCTATGAAAAGGATAAAATTAAAATCAATCTAGTGATGTTGCCTCCTCGGTAATGAAGCAAAAAACTTGACCGCCTCCGAATGTGACAACTTCTAGAGTAGAAATTCTGTACAAAATATATTGAAAAGGCAGTTTCCACAAGTATATGGGTCATGTTGTAATTAGTTACAACTGAGTAGGTGAGTACTTCGAGGATTGCACCCAAGGGAGGCGAGCATTGAGTTAAATCTAAGCTAAGCACAAATAGATCTAATTAGTAATTTAGATTGATTATATTATGATGAAATATAGAGAAAGGTTTTTGGGATTTATAATAATAATAGTAAAAGAAAATAAATAAATAAACAAGAAATCAAATAGCAGATTCTATGAAATCCGAGCATGGTTGATTAGCTTACTTCGATAATCATAACCAATTGTCGCTTTAGGTTTTCTTGTTCAATCAACTAGTCAATACCATAACAGGATCTTCTGATCGTTCACTAAAATAATGAGTCAGCAAGAACTACTTATCTCTTGACCTCACAATCTAGACCGATTCAAGGTTAAGGTGTTCACGGATAGGCCATACCAATTTTGGGTTAAATCTAACCTTAATGAATTCCCAGGGTCGTCAAGCCTAAGGTTTAAATTCTTTATTTCCTAAATAGCTGATCCACTAACAAAACTGGAATATAAAGTTTAGAATAAGCCTGATTTGAATTGGATAAAATGTCAAATCCTCTCAGAGTTTGATCAAGTTCACAAATCTGATCTCTTCCCCAAAAGTAAAGAACAAAACTGGAATAAACCTAAAGCTTAAGAAAAGAGAAAGACAAAAGACCAAAACTAAGAAGAAAATTATACAATATGTAAAGCTGTCCAAAACATGTGTTAAATGAGCCTATTTATAGAATTTGAGTGGCCGTCGTCCTTAACCTTAGGTCAGTTGTCATTCTTGTGCTTAATGTTTGATTGTGCAGGCCAAAACTCCCCTAGCTTGTAATTATTTCCCATACAGAGTTGATGTCGCGACACACCAGGTCCTGTGTTGCGACATGGAAGGCAATATGCTCATTATTTAGGGTATCTTTAAGGGTGTGCCGCGACATCCTCAGGCTATGTCGTGAAAACGAATGCAGTCTTTATAATTCTTCTATTCTACTTCCTTTGTTGTGACATCCAACTCTCCATGTTGTAACACAGTAACTAGTATTGAGTTAGCACACCTTCTAATGGTCTTATGCACACTCACAAAGTATATTAGCTCACCCTTAGACCTCATTTGGCCCCTAAGGCCAATAAAAGACTCAAATTACACATTTTATTAAATTTAAATAAAGTAATGAAAACTTAACCAAAATCTAACTAAAGTGCTTGTATTCAAGCTCTTCAAATGTGAAAACTAGTTTAATCAGTTACATCGAATTATGACAAATCGGATTTATTCAAAACTTATTTAATCAGAACTCTTGTTTTCACTGTAATTAGAGAGCTTGAGTTATTAATAGGAAATTTTCGTACAATGTCATTCTTCCAAAAAATAGTGGTAATTTATTTATAAAGAATAAACTTTATTTTTAGGGAACCACAAATTTTATCAATTTATAGAGTTATTTCACTTTCCTATTGAAAGTAAGTAAATTATTTTTTTTCTGTGATTTGGTTTGTGTTATTCAATCCCACACTTAACATAATTCATGATTTGAGGACAGTGAAGAAGTCATTCAATTGAAAGCCAAGATCGACTTGAGTTCGCCTTACACAAAGCATAGGCATAATTTTAGTTTAGGTTTATTACTATAAATATCACAACAACTCGATTTTAAGAAAATTTTTAAAATTTTTTTGTAACTAAGTAATTGTTTTCTCTATAAGCAAATGATCCACAAAACATATTTTATCTTGTCAAGAATCAAGGTGATCAAATTTGGCAGAAGTGAAGATTGACATGTCTTATACCATTAGGCTTATAATTATCTTTATCTTTATCCTTTAAGCTATTTAATTGATGGTTAAGTTTGTTTATTTATCATCAATAATAAGGCTTTATTTTTTAGATAATTATTCGAGACAATTTCAAGAGATAAATTCAGAATTTTACCTTATCAAAATTACTTGGAGAAGCTATCGATGTCTATAAATTGGTTGCTATGCTGTACATATGGGTGTCCCTTTGGAGTGCTTTTGGCTTTTTTGTATATTTTTGGAGAGTTATTTTTATTTGTGAGTGAGGTTTTTGGGGTAGATTGAGCTTTAGCCAATAGGTGATCTGATCATTTTTTAATAAAATCATTCACTTAGTGAGGCTACAAATTGATCCTTAATGCAAGTTAACCTAAAAGCAAATGAACTGAAAGGTTAAAATGGATGAGATGGATTTAGCAGTAGAATTCACAAGATTCTAAAAATGATAACATGCAAAGGCTAGAATAATTACATTATTTAACTTAGTTCATTTTTTTTAAAAATAGAATGGCTGAATTTCATTCAAAATAAAACAGAGCCCAAAAATCAATAAAGGCCCAAAACACACAACAATAAAATATCCAAAAACAAAAAGAGAAGGCCCAAAAGTGACCATAAAACCGGAAAAACAAGAACATGAAAAGATGAAAAACCAAAGGACTAAGTAGATAGACATCACCCAAAAAAGCAATAAATGAACCATAAAAAACAACAAAACCCAATCACCCAAGCAGACTATCCAGATTCCAAAGCAGTTGAGACACAAACCTCTTCAGATGCTTATAATAAAGCAAAGACAACCTCCAAAAAACTACTAAAACACCATAAAAACTTGAAAGGGCTCTTTCCTGATTTAGTGAAAATTTCTCACAAACACAAAACTTGAAAGGGACCCATAAGTTAAAACTTTGATTTCTTGATCAAAGAAGCTGAATCTTCGCCATATAGTTCACAAGGAGCACAAATGTAGCAGATCTGTCTCAACAACCTTATGTGCATAGAAAGAAACCCCTCTAAAAAGATAAGTATCTTATCTTTTTAATCCCTCTGTAGGCAAAGAGTGTGTTGCACCATTTGTATGTTTTGGCACATGAAGGAAAACACAGTTTTTATATTGTACGCATATTGTCTTTATGTTGGAAATGTAAACCCCTATAACTAATCTTTCAATTCCTTCTGCTTTCAGTTTTTGGATCATAGCCAGAGATTCACCCTCAATCTCCACTCTCAGAAAACCCAACTGTAAACCCGTCTCTATCGCTTCAACACACTCCATCGCCTCCGCTGTAAAAGCAGAAGGTATATTGACATGCATTATAGCTTTTAACCAAAGAGCAATACCAAAATCATCCCACAATATAATCCTAAGCACAATTTGTTATTCTGTTGACAAAATCCTACATCAAAATTTATTTTGACATAATGTTTTTGTGGCAATTTCCAGTAAACAAGAGGAACCTGACATGTTGTTGGCTTTTATTTCACACCATCCACTGCACCCAAAATTATTTTTATAAAGCTCACACTCTCTAATGCTATAGACTTTTGACCTTCATGCAATACCTTGTTGCACATAGTCCATATTAACCATATTGCACAACAGAACACATGACAAAAATACATAGAGTTATGGCCAAAAAACTAGTATACCCAATCTATAATTAATATCTCTGTCGTCATTGTTTATCTCAAAAATACATAGAGTTATGGCCAAAAAACTGGTAAACCCAATCTATAATTAATATCCCGGTCGTCATTGTTTATCTCACAATACCAAGCTGGAACCAAATTTCCTTTGAATGCAGGCAATCCTGGAACACATGTTCCACAGTTTCGATTCCATTATGGAACCTAGGCTAATTGTAGAATCAAGAAACCTCCTGTAATTCAAATTAGAATAAGTAGGAATGAAATTGTTAATAATCCTCCATATTGTTATTCTAATTTTGGAGGGCAGGTCTATTTTCCACAATCTTTTGTACAACGTTGTATAAGGTTGGGTAGTGTCATCTGTAGAATTCCCATAATTATTATGTAATAACCACCTATAAGCATTATGCATAGTATTCACCTGTTGCTTCCTCACTCCAAACACAAAAGCCATCATTATTTTGTAATACACTACCTTGAAATTGTTTCATGCTCCTTTAGGATACCTTTCAACACATTTGCACTTACTCTTAGTTGCATCCTCAAAAATAATGCAATCATTAGCAAACATCAAATGAGTGATCTATAGTTCTCTTCTGCAAATTCTCACTCCTTGAACAATACCATTCTGATTCTCTATACGCACTAAAGTTGAAAGCCCCTCCCCACAAAATAAAAATAAATAAGGACTTAAGGGGTCCCCTTGTCTTAAACCCCTTGTAGGCTGAAAAGACTGACTTGAATCCCCATTGATGACAACTAAATAAGAAATTGAATTGACACATCTCATAATAAAATCCACCCAAGATTTTGCAAAAACCCATTTGTATCATAATCTTCTCAATAAAAGGCCATTCAACCCGATCATAGGCCTTGCTCATGTCAAACTTTAAAGCCAGATGCCTTTTCTTACCAGTTCTTTTCTTTTTAAAAGCATCCAATATCTCATAAGCTAGAAGCACATTATCTGTAATAATCATACCAGGCACAAACGCAATCTATGCCTCATCGATACAAGAGTCAAGAATTTTTTGAAGCCTGTTAGCTACTATTTTTGCAATGGCCTTATACAGTACTAAACACAGACTCATTGGTCGAAAGTCTTTCAAACTGGTGGGGTGATCAATTTTTGGAATCAAAACAATATTTTTTTTTGTTTATTCTTTCCATGGATGAGTCTTTATTTAAAACCTCTAAGCAAAAATTAGTAACATCTTTTCCAACAATGGTCCAATACCACTGGTAGATTAGAGTTGGAATACCATCTTCTCCTGATGCTTTCGTCGGACCCGTTGTCTTCAACGCTCCATACACCTCATTCGATTGAAATGCAACGATTAACGCTTCATTCATACAATCTGTAACACATCTCTTAACACTTGCCATTAAATGAGATGTATCACTAATGCCTTTTGTAGAAAAAAGGTTTCAAAAGTAATCTCACGCTACTCACTCACTATTAGCAGACTTAGTGACCATTTGCCCTTCTCCATCACACAAATCCCAAATCCTATTAATACTTTACCTCTGTGTAGCAAAATTGTGAAAAAAAAGAAGTATTCCTATCACCCAAATTTAACCAGTTGACTCTAGCCCTCTGTTCTCAATATCATTCTTCTTTTTCCACCTCAAAATTGAAATGAATTTTAACATCAATCATCTCCGCTAACACACCATCAGTTCTCTCTTGGCTATCCAGTTCCTTAAGCCATTTGCTAAGCTTCTTCGTTAAGGCTCATCGTTTTGCCTTAATAGATTCCCCCCACTCCTTTAGCCTTACCATTGTCTCTTTTAACCTATCTGATAAAGGACCTTTATTAGTCTCCCACAAATTTTTAACCTTTGCCTCATAGAATCCTCCATACACCACTAGGCTTCGAATTTAAAAAAAACTCTTATGCTTCCCAAAATATTCATTACCTGTGTTGATAAATAATGAACAGTGGTCAGAAAATGAATGAGATAAGTGACGCAAAGAAAGGTAGGGGAAAAGTTGTCCCTACTCAACCATAGCAACACCTCTATCTAGAGATTCTCTTATATTTGTCTTCGACATGTTTCCACGTTCCCAAGTAATCTAAGGCCCCGTGTAACCAATATCCGCCAACCCGTAATCTTCTAGCACTTCACAAAACTCTTCCATTCATCGTTCATCCCTCGGAAGACCACCCTTCTTTTCATAAGAAAATAAAATCTCATTGAAATCACCACTCACAAGCCATGGAAAATTCTAAGATCTTCCAAGCCTTCTAAGAAAATTCCACATCAGTTCTCTTTCTTGTCTATACGAGGAACCATAGAACCCAGTCCATCTCCAAATTGGAACTTCTCAATTTTCTTAAATTTCAACATCAATATGGTCCTTAAAAAAACTTCTAAGGGTCACTGAATAGCCTATTTTCCATCCTAAACTTAAACCACCTCTTGAACCTACTACCCTTACATCAATACCATAAAAAAAACCACATTTTGTCTATACCTTTTCAATCTTACTAGCAGAAGTTTTTGTCTCCATAAAAAAAAAGACAAGTTAGAGACTGTGTAACTTCAACATGTGCTGAAGACAATAAACATTTTGCGGATTCCCGAAATCGTAGATGTTCCAACTGAGGATTTTCATGGGGTCCGGTCGGCCTGCCCTTTGGCAACCGTCGATATTTGTAAGGCTTGCGCATCCTGACTATCATTAAAAGTAGTCTAACAAGAACTCATTCCTTTGGATATTGAGTAATTGGGCCTAGGCTATTTTTTACCCTCACCCACTTGAACTGGATTTTCCTCCAAATCGTTATCCATAGTCTCGAAATTCAATCCACTAGAATTGCCATCTTTGGTAACTTCTAAAAAAGGATTAAATTGATGCCAATTTTCTTGCCTTCTATTACCCCCAAAATCACTCCTTGAATTTCGACTTTCATAATTTTCACCAGCAAAGATGCTTTCCCTTTCTTCTCGCAACCAGACACTTCTCCCCACGGACGTCTTACTCGACGGCGCCCTCAATGTAAGATCCCATCCTTGCGGCATCTTTTCACCATGATAATTGAGAC
The DNA here is from genome assembly GCA_025698475.1 of Gossypium anomalum. Taxonomy (NCBI): domain Eukaryota; kingdom Viridiplantae; phylum Streptophyta; class Magnoliopsida; order Malvales; family Malvaceae; genus Gossypium; species Gossypium anomalum. Next base: position 37,777,503 of record CM046959.1, on the reverse strand, counting down.
GAATTGGACAAAAGCTATCTCCATGGCCTAATACACTATAAATAAAGCAAAACAAGGATAATTTTTCATGTTTAAAATTTGCATATATGGTTCTTGTTAAAGAAATTATTAGCTTTTTCTTCCTTTTCAAAGGTTTTTGCACATCCATCTGAACACGAATTCTTAAAAAATTCTTTCCACCCCTAATCCCCTGCTTCATATCATAATCAATAAAAGTACTGATAAAATTTCCAAATTGCTTTGTCATTTTTTTAGAGAAAAAACCCAGTGGAAAATCGTGTACTTGAACCCAAAAATTCATAAACACAAGAATAACTAGAAAAGGATATTCATTTTCCTTTAACCTATGGAGGATCAATAAGTGGTTATTAAAAGTCCATAGGGTTCCATTTTCCACACGCTCGATCTCTATTTTGTGGAAAAATTTGACCTATGGAGGATCAATAAGTTGTTATTGAAAGTCCATGGGGTTCTATTTTCCACAAGCTCGATCTCCATTTTGTGGAAAAATTTAAACAGGTAACTCTTATCTCCCAAATCAGAAATCTGGACCCCTCCCAAAGGGTTTCAAAGATTTGCCATTGTAGTCTGCAAGGCCAGAAAATGGACCACACTAGCAGTTAAACAACACCCTACCAAACATAAATCATAGGCTAACTGTTATGGAATCCTATCTCCATCATAAATCCAACCCTCCTTCTTATCATCAATCTTCAGATTCTCTAAATCCCTCTCCATTACTGAAAGAATAGCCCAGAATAGACAATAACAAATAGATAAAACTAAACAAGAAACTCAAATATCCTTGCAAACACTCTAAAAAAAATTAGAAAAAATAAAACAAATTAAACTTGAAGACGTTTAAAAAACATGTCATAGAGACAGATGAGAGCATGTCATAGAGATAGACAAAAATACAATTAACTTATAGACAAAAATATAATTAACTTAGTTCATTTTCATCATGCTTACAATGTTCTTAAAAACTAGTCCAAGGCAACTCAATCTTTCATGAGTTTGAAATCAAAATTAAGTCCTTTCGAAATCTTTTACTTAGAAAAACATGCATTTTACTGATCATATTCAACTAAGGGATTCTTAGAATTCATGTAAAGTAATAGAGACGGGTTAGGTTTGAAACAATTTAATCACATAAACATAAAAGTTATGCAAGGTAATAGAGCTTGATCAAGTTATTACAAACCTTAATTTATTCTGAGTCAGATACAATTAAGCATGCACTTTTCAATTATTGTGTCTGTTAGCCACCATCTGGTAGGATTAAGAAATTAGTTCTAATGTATTCAATCACATTTTAATGAATGAAATACATGTATGATTTTAATTGAAAACATGGTCAACTAAGGCATAGAACATCATAACATGATATAAATAAACTTTATTGAATTGATGCAATCATCCTAGCAAAATAGAATTAAGCTAACATTGTTGATGAAAAAACAACAAAGCAATTTGCAAACATATTAAATAATTAAGAAAGAGCAAAATGAAATAAGAAACTCTTTGATAAGTGTGGTGACTAAACGTGGGGGCTTCCTTTAATTCTCACAGCTGCTCTTCCAAAAACTGCTCCTCAAGCTGGCTGGCTAAAAGAAAGTTTTTGCTCTAGGAATTACTTAGCTAAATAAGAATGTAACAACCCAATTTTGGGCCTGGTCGAAACAGTGGTTTTGGGACCACGAATCTGACATAGTGAAATTTATTTTTATTATATTTTCATGGTCTACAGTTTTACGAAATGATCTCGTGAAAATTTCGTTTGAAAATTTTGACGTTTGAGCACTCAATTTAGTAAAAAGGACTAAATTGTAAAAAGTGCAAAAGCTGAGTTCTACGGTGTCAAATTGTTATGAAATTTTAAATTGAATGTCCTTAGATGATAATTAGACCATTGGTTAAGTTAGTGGACAAAAATGGGCATGAGGTAAGAGAAATTTCATGTTTTAAGTTAGGGGCATTTTGGTCATTTGGCTAATAAATAAATTAAAAATTAAATTAAAAGCCAATTTTTGCCCATCTTCTTTTCGTGGCCGAAATTCTCAAGGGGGAACCATGGCTAGGGTTTGTTCATCTTCCAAGCTTGATTGTAAGTCCGTTCTAGCCCCGTTTTAAATGCTTTTTATGTTTTTGAGATCCTTGTAACCTAATCTAGCTATTTGAAGGACAAATTTGAAAGAAAATCAAAGTCTAAAATTTTACCCATGAAGAATATTTATGCATTTTGATGTCTAATGGTAGAAAATATATGTTAGATGTAAGATAAATAACCTTTGCTAGGTGATTTTTGATGAAAATTTCAAAAATGACCTATTTGTAAAAAGTCACAAAATGGGTAGTAAAAGTGTAATTAAATGAAAAATTTGGGCAACTAAAAACATAAAAAAGGTTCGGCTAGTGGCATCAATACGAGATCCCATGTAAGACCATATCTGGGGTATGGCATTGGCATGATACCGTGTGTACGAAACTCCCGAGTATCCTTTAGTATTCCAAGTGGCACAACGGGTAATTTAATGAGTATGTCAAAGATGAATTGTGTGTAAATCCAATTCGAGATGATTTAGGTATGTACGTAAAACTCATACGAAATGAGCTCATTATGTGATGAACCCTTGGTAAGGTTATGATTGAGTAAGTTATGATTATAAGATTTTAATCACATTTATGCCAATTATCATCATGTTAATTGTATATTAAATGTGTGTTTATGATGCCTATTATTTGCATGGGAACTTACTAAGCTATATATAGCTTACTCTCTTTTCTTTCCCTTGTCTTACAGTGTCACCAAGCTAGCTCGGGGATTAGAGACTATCGGAGATTCACTCACACTATCAACTGATTATTCTCGGTACCAATGAATTTGACATTTTGCGTTATGGCATGTACAGGGACTTGGTTGTTTTGTTATGTGTCATAATTGAATTGGCCTAATGTGTTAGCCTATATTGGTTGATAATTCATTTTGTAAATGGCCATATGGTATTGGCTAATATTGGTTTAAGTATATATATGCATATGATGATGTTTTCATGGATATGGAAATTTGCATTGTTTAAGTTGATAAGTATGTGATGTTGTATGTGAGAAATGGTAACATGTGAATGATGTGTGGATGTTTTGACCGTGGCTGAATTGGTTGAATGTAATTGCTTGGATTGGTGTTATGTCTTGTTATGTAGGTGTGTGCCTAAAAGGGTGACAAAATGGCTTGGTAAATAGCCTTGTTTTCGTCCACACGGGTAGACACACGGACGTGTGTGACACACGGCTTGCCCCATGGGCATGTGTTTCGACCGTGTATCCCCTGCACATTAATTGCTACAAAACAAAATGCTCAGAATTGAGCACACGGGTAGAGACACGGGTGTGTGTCTCAGCCGTGTGGACAACACGGCCTCAAGCGTGGGCGTGTGAAGTCTGCACCTATTTGATGAAAAATTATGAAAATTAAATCGACCACACGGCCTAGTACACAGGCATGTGACTTGGCCGTGTGTCTTCAATTTGTTCTTAGGTGACAAAAAGAAAGTTACATGGGTTAGGGACATAGGCGTGTGTGACCACACGACCTGCCCACAAGGGCGTGGGTCTTAAAACATGAAACATTTTCTAAGTGTTGTGAAATTTTTTAAAGTTCTCGGTTTAGTCCCGAACCGCTTCCAATGTATATTTTACGCCTCGTAGGGTCGTTTTAAGGAAGACAGGAATGTATATGAAAAGTTTTAAATTTGGATAGAAATTTACGTCCTGGTTTTGTATGATTGCTCATGTATGAGTCCAGTAATGCCTCATACCCTATTTTGACGTTGGATACGGGTAAAGGGTGTTGCATTTAGTGGTATCAGAGCTACGGTTTAGTCGATTCTCGGACTAACATAGCGTGTGTAAGAGTCTAGCTATACATGCCATAAATGAACTGTGATAGTATGATGACTCCTAACAATTTTAAATTCTGTTTTAGTATAGTAAATGGATCCCAATTGAGTTGAGGTTGATGATGTTGAAAGTAATGCGCAGGCTCCCACTCAAGGGGCAACGTCGTTTTATAGTAGACCCCCAACGGTTGGTCAAGGAGAAAGGGGTAGGGAAACCTTCCTCCATATGATGAATGAGTGGTATATAGAGCTTGTTCAAACAAATTCGAATGCCTAATCTCCTCCACCCCCACTTATTCCTCGACCGGTTCCCATAGCTCCACAAGGTATGGAATTTGTACGAATGAACAAATCCCTGGTTGATAAGATTCGAAAGCATGGAGCTGAAGATTTTAGAGCTAATATGGATGACAATCCTAAGAGAGCCGAGTTTTGGCTCGAAAACTCCATTAGAGTATTAAATGAGCTGTCTTGCACACCGGATGAGTGTTTAAAGTGTGCCATCTCACTTCTAAGAGATTCTACATATCATTGGTGGAATACACTGGTATCGGTGGTACCAAGAGAGAGGGTTACATAGGAATTCTTTCAAGAGGAGTTTTGAAAGAAATATATTAGCCAGCGATTCATCGATCAGAAACATAAAGAATTTCTTGAGCTGAAACAGGGTAATATGTCAGTGACTGAATATGAGCGAGAATTTATCAAGCTTAGGAAATACGCTCTAGAGGTGTTTCCACCGAGGCTATTATGTGCAAGAGGTTTGAGGATGGATTGAATGAGGATATTCGTGTATTAGTTGGGATCTTAGAACTAAAAGAATTTGTGGTATTGGTCGAGCGAGCCTGTAAGGCCGAAGAGTTGAATAAAGAGAAGAGGAAAGCTGATTATGAAGCTAAAGACTCGAGGGGAAGACCGATGGGTAAGTCATTTCCATCTCATTTGAAGAATCTAAAGAAATTTATTCCCTTTCGAATGTATCAGTTGGGTATTCCCACAGAGACCGAGGGAAGCAATACTTGAGTTTTAAATCTCAAGCCACTTCAATGGCAAGTGTGGGTAATGTAAGGCGTAACGGACTCGAAATTTAGCATTGTGGAAGAAGACATCCCAGCGAGTATAGGATGAATGACTGGGCTTGTTTCAAGTGTGGCTCTCAAGAGCATTTTATCTGAGATTGCCCTGAAATGGCTGAGAAAAAAAATTTCAAAACGCAGGGCCGAGTAATACTACTAATAAGGGTAGGCCACTGAGGAATACCAGAAATGGATCTGGTACTAAAGGTGTGACAAAAGATACTGCTGTAAGATCTGAAGCTTGAGCACCTGCTAGAGCCTATGACATCTCCCGATGTTATCACTGGTACTTTTTCTCTCCATAATACTAATGTAGTTGCACTAATTGATCCTAGATCGACCCATTCTTATGTTCGTGTGAAATTGGTAACAAGTATAAGCTTGCCTGTTGCGTTTACTAAGTTTGTGATTAGAGTGTCAAACCCCTTAGGCAAACATGTATTAGTTGATAGAGTTTGCAAGAATTGTCCCTTAATGATTCGAGGTCACTATTTTCTGGCTGATTTAATGTTGTTGCCATTTGATGAATTTGATGTTATTTTGCGTATGGATTGGTTGACACTGCATGATGCTGTATTGAACTGTAAAAGAAAGATTATTGAACTGAAATGTGAAAATGGTGAAACTCTTCAGATTGATTCAGATGAGTCGGGTGAGTTACTTGTTGTGATTTCTTCGATGTCTGCCCAAAGGTATATAAGGAAAGGTTGTGAAGCTTATTTTGCTTATATGTTGAATACAAAGATGTCTGAATTGAAAATTGAGTTAGTACCGATAGTCTGTGAATATCCGGATGTGTTCCCTGAAGTGTTGCCTGGGTTACCACCAATTAGAGAAGTCAAGTTTGGTATTGATTTAGTACCAGGGACCTTGTCGATATCTATTGCTCCGTATAGAATGGCCCCGAATGAATTGAAAGAATTGAAAGCTCAGTTGCAAGAGTTGGCAGATAAGGGCTTTGCGAGACCGATTTTTTCTCCCTGGAATGCTCCCGTATTATTTGAAAAAAAGTAAGACGGATCCATGAGGCTTTGTATTGACTACCGTCAGCTCAACAAGGTGACTATAAAGAACAAGTATCATTTACCGAGGATTGATAACTTGTTCAATTGATTGAGAGGAGCAACAGTATTCTCGAAGATTTATTTAAGATCTAGCTACAATCAGTTAAGAGTTAAAGAGGCGGATGTGCCGAAAATCATTTTCAGGACAAGGTATAGGCACTATGAATTCCTTGTTATGCCTTTTGGACTAACTAATGCACCTGTTGTTTTCATGGACTTGATGAATAGAATTTTCCAACCATATTTAGATAAGTTTGTGGATGTGTTCGTCGATGATATCGTAATTTATTCTCGAGATGAGTCTGAACATGCCGAGCACTTGAGAATTGTATTGAAAACTTTGAGAGATAAGCAGTTGTTTGCTAAATTCAATAAGAGTGAGTTTTGGCTCTAAAAAGTCAGATTTTTGGGACATATTGTTTCAGGTGATGGTATCCATGTATATCCAAGTAGGATTTCGACAATTGTTGATTGGAAACTGTCGAGAAATGTATCTAAAGTTAGAAGGTTTTTAAACTTAGTCGGTTATTACCGACGTTTCGTCAAAAGATTCTCAATGATTGCTACTCCTATGAAAAAGCTATTGCAAGAAGAAGTTAAGTTTGAATGGTCTGAAAAATGTCAACAAAGTTTTGAGAAGTTGAAAGCATTATTGACTGAAGAGTCAGTTTTAGTACAACCTGAACCGGGAAAGGAATTCATAATTTATAGTGACACGTCACTGAATGGATTAGGATGTGTGTTGATGCAAGAGGGAAAAGTGATAGCTTATTCCTCAAGATAGTTGAAACCATACAAGAAGGATTATCCGACGCATGATTTAGAATTAGCTGCCATTGTGGTTCGCTTTGAAAATTTGGCGACATCATTTGTACGGTGAGAAATGTCATACTTTTACTGATCATAAGAGTTTAAAATACTTGATGACTCAGAAAGATTTGAACTTTGCGGCAACAGAGATGGCTTGAGTTACTAAGGATTACGAGGCAGTAATTGATTATCACCCGAGTCATCGATGCATTGAGTAGAAAGACTTTGTCTACTTTGAGAGCGATGAATACATGATTGACTTTGTCTGATAATGATTTGATCCTAGCCGAGTTGAGAGCTAGACCGTTGTTTCTTCAACAAATTTGTGAAGCTCAGAAATGTGACAATGATTTGCAAGCCAAAAGAGTTCATTATGAATCGAGTAGTGACTCAGATTTTCATATCGGATCCAACGATTGTTTGATGTTCCGAGGTAGAATTTGTGTACCAAAAAATGATGAACTTATTCAGAAAATTCTTCATGAAGCACATAATGGTTGTTTATCTGTGCATCCGGGTAGTACAAAAATGTATAATGATTTGAAGAAATTGTATTGATGGTCAGGTATGAAACTGGATATGAGCTTGTTTCGAAGTGTTTGATTTGTCAATAAGTGAAAGCTGAACACCAAGTGCCTTCGGGTTTACTTCAGCTAGTGATGGTACCCAAGTGGAAATGAGATAGAATTACGATAGACTTCATAATGGGTTTGCCTTTGACTCTGAAAAAGAAAGATGTTGTCTGGGTTGTTGTTAATAGATTAACGAAATTGGCTCACTTTATTCCGGTACGTATTGACTACTCACTTGATAAGTTAGCCGAATTGTTCATTTCAGAGATTGTAAGATTGCACGGAGTGCCTATGTCTATTATTTCGGATAGAGATCCGAGGTTTACTTCGTGGTTTTGGAAGAAGCTACAAGAAGCTTTGGGTACAAAGTTGAACTTTAGTACCGCATTTCATTCGCAAATCGATGGTCAGTTTGAGAGAGTAATTTAGATTCTCGAAGATATGCTCTAATGTTATGTTCTAGAATTTGAGGGTAATTAGGAAAAATATCTACCATTGGTCGAATTTGCTTATAACAACAGTTTTTAGTTGAGTATAAAGATGGCACCTTATGAGGCATTGTATGGCCGCAAGTGCTGAACACCTTTGTATTGGACAGAACTTAGTGAGAAACAGATTCACGGGGTTGATTTGGTTAGAGAAACTGAAGAAAAAGTGAAAGTAATTCGTGACTATTTGAAAGCAGCTTCAGATCGACAGAAGTCATACGTGGATTTGAAAAGAAAAGAGATTGAATTTCATATCAGTGATAAAGTATTTCTGAAAGTATCTCCGTGGAAGAAGATTCTGAGATTTGGCCATAAAGGCAAGTTGAGTCCACGTTTCGTTGGGCCGTATGAGGTTATTGAAAGAATAGGGCCAGTGGCATATTAGTTACCTTTACCGGTAGAGTTGGAAAGGATTCATAATGTGTTTCATGTGTCAATGTTGCACCGCTATCGATCAGATCCCTCACATGTGATTTCTCTATCAGGGATTAAGATTCGATCGAATATAACGCATGCTGAAGAACCGATCAAGATCTTAGCTCGGGAAGTTAAACAGTTGAGAAATAAAAGTATAGCCTTAGTAAAAGTTTTATGGCAACGACATAGGGCCGAAGAGGCTACGTGGGAACCCAGGTAGGCCATGAGAAAATAGTACCCAAACCTATTTATCGTAAGATTTTCGGGGACAAAAATCACTAAAGGGGGGAGAGTTGTAACAGCCCAATTTTGGGCCTAGTCGGAACAGTGGTTTCGAGACCACGAATCTGACATAGTGAATTTTGTTTTTATTATATTTTCATGGTCTACAGTTTTACAGAATGATCTCATGAAAATTTCATTCGAAAATTTTGACATTTGAGCACTCAATTTAGTAAAAAGGACTAAATTGTAAAAAGTGCAAAACTTGAGTTCTACATGCTAGAGGTGTCAAATTGTTATGAAATTTTAAATTGAAGGTCCTTAGATGGTAATTAGACCATTTTTTAAGTTAGTGGACAAAATTGAACATGAGGTAAGAGAAATTTCATGTTTTAAGTTACGGGCATTTTGGTCATTTAGCTAATAAATGAATTAAAAATCAAATTAAAAGCAAAATTTTGTCCATCTTCTTCCCATGGCCGAAATTCTCAAGGGGGAACCATAGCTAGGTTTTGTTCATCTTCCAAGCTCGATTGTAAGTCCGTTCTAGCCTCGTTTTTAATGATTTTTATGTTTTTGGGATCTTTGTAACGTAATCTAGCTATTTCAAGGACTAATTTGAAAGAAAATAAAAGTCTAAAATTTTACCCATGAAGAATATTTGTTCATTTTGAAGTCTAATGGTAGAAAGTGTATGTTAGATGTAAGATAAACAACCTTTGCTAGGTGATTTTAGATGAAAATTTTAAAAAGGACCTATTTGTAAAAAGTCACAAAATGGGTAGTAAAAGTGTGATTAAATGAAAAATATGGGCTTTTATAAGCATAAAAGAGGTTCAGCTAGGCTTGTGAATTGAAGAAATTGAATCTATTTCATTTTACGAGCCTAAGGACCAAAATGTAAAAATGTCAAAGTTTAGGGGCAAAACTATAATTTTGCCATAATATAATTTTTGGGCTGAATTGAATAATGTGAATAAGACAGTTAAATGTGCTATTATAGATCAAGAGAAACGAGGTTCGAGCCTAGATCGGGGGAAAAATAAGGTGTTTGACGATTAGGTCCAATTTCTACTATTTTGTACCGAGGTAAGTTCTTATGTAAATAATGCATTGTTTTAATTTTTTTTAAATGTTTTACTATTGTATGAATTATGATTTACCATTGAGCATGTTCGAAAAAGTTATGAAAAGCGTGAAATCTTGGTTGAACCTCAAGAATAGATAGGATACGAATGTCATGACATTAAGGTTACTAAGATTATATGTAAGACCATATTTGGGATATGTCATCAGTATGAGGCTTCGTGCAAGACCATATCTGGGATATGGCATCAAAATGAGACTTCGTGTAAGACCATAGCTGGGCTATTGGCATCGATACGAGATCCCATGTAAGACCATATGTGGGATATGGCATTGGCATGATACCGTGTGTATGGAACTCCTGAATATCCTTTAATATTCCAAGTGGTTCAAAGGGTAATTTAACGAGTATGTCAAAAATGAATTGTGTGCAAATCCAATTTGAGATGATTCAGGTATTGATAAACTGTAAATTATACATATTTTTATCCCTCTCTTAATACGTTTATGAATGATTTCTCATTAGATTTGGTGAATTTGATGCTCCTAATCCTTTAATTTCATGTTTTATACTTAGGTGAGCATAGGAGAGCGAAAAGAACCAGAAACGGGCCAAAAACGGAGAAAACGGGCCGACAGGGGAAAACAACATGGCCTGGACTTCCTCACACGGGTAGAACGCACGCCTGTGACAATCTAACAGGCTCGACCACGGCCCAAATCAACCTCAGCACGGGCGTGTTGATATCTCAGCCTCGACCATGGCCTGAAGTAATCGCACACGGCCGTGTCACACAGGCGTGTCCCTAGTGAACCCTAGCTAAGTTTCATTCGGAAAAGGGCAAGTTTCAGGGCTTTTAGGCATTCTGAAGCCTATTTAAACACCCTAGAGGAAGACTAAAAAGGGAAGGAGAATAGGGAGTAAGGAATTACTCCAAGGAAGCCGATTGATCCATCTCAAAAGCCGGATTCATCATCAAGACTGAAGATCTCTCCTCAATTTCCCTTCAGGAGTTTTGGGTTTTCTTTATGTTTTGTATTCTTTATTATTATGAGATGTTTTCTTATTTAGTTATGAACTAAAACCCCTAAATACCTAAGGGGATGAAACCTAAGACGAATCTTGTTATTATTTTCTGAATCGTATGATAAATATTTGACTTGTTCTTAATTATGTGTTCTTAATTCTTGTTTTAGTATTTCAGGATATCACTTCAAGTTAATGCTCTTAGTTGGAGGATGAACAGTCCTTGGCTAAGAGTGACTTTGTCATAATTAAGCGGAGTTGATTGCTCGCCTAGAGATAGGGTGACAAGATTTTGTCAGATTAGGGTGAAACCTAATAAGGGAATCCATAGATCGAGTTAATGCAACCCTAGGGTGTTAATTAGAGAAAAGTCTCGGTTATTCAACCTAGGGATTAGACATTATTAGTCTTGAATAGGGATAATAACATAACTTAGGGATTTCTACGAAACAAGTTAAATGAATAAATCATCCGACTCGGAGCCAAAATAACAAGTAAAGTCTAGGTGGATTTTTCCTTAGGTATTGTCCTAAATCAATCGTTTTTCCCAAAAGTAATTTCCCAATTCTATTTTCCACAACTTCTTAGTTTAATTAATTAGTTAGTTAAAACAAACCCCTTTATTTCTTAGGCTAGTTAATAAAAAGACAGTCATTACTAGTACTTTTAGTCTTTTGGGTTCGACAATCCGGTCTTGCTAAAGCTATACTATTGTTCGATAGGTACACTTGTCTACGTCATGATAATAGTTAGTTTCAAGAACGATTAATTATAAATTTATAAAATTTATCACAGAAAATCACGATCAAGTTTTTGGCGCCGTTGTCGGGGACTAAAATATTAAGAACACTCAACTTTTATTACTTTAGCCATTTATTTTTCTTGCAATTTAATTTAATTTTTATTTTTATTTTTATTTACTAATTTTATTTTTCTTTCTTCTGGCAGGTTCTTATAGTTTATGACTAGAAGAAACCAGTCGGGACCACTACTTTTTGACAAAGAGATCGATCGCACAGCTCGTAGAAACCGACGAGAAATAAGGTGAAGCCTAAGATACACAAAAGAAGAGCAAGAGGACGATATCTCAACTACAACCGAGGAGATGGCTGAAAATCAAGACAATCAGCTACCTCCTGCGATACCATTGAATTAGCAAATCGACTCGCTCCTCGTACTATGTATGATTATGCTAAACCTAGTTTAACAGGAACTGAGTCAAGTATAGTTAGGCCTGCTATTGCTGCAAATAATTTTGAACTAAAACCTAACATGATTCAAATGATACAGCAATTTGTTTAGTTTGATGGTTTGCAGGATGAAAACCCCAACACTCACTTGGCGAATTTTCTAGACATTTGTGATACTTTTAAAATAAATGGCATATCTGATGAAGCCATTCGTCTTCAGTTATCCCCTTTTTCACTGAGGAACAAGGCTAAACAGTGGTTCAACTCGTTACCACGAGGGTCCATCACTACTTGGGAACAAATGACCGAAAAGTTTTTATTAAAATATTTTCCTCCTGCTAAAATAGCTAAGTTACGTAATGATATCTCTTCTTTTGTGCAGATGGATTTAGAAACACTTTACGATGCATGCGAGAGATACAAGGACCTACTGCGAAGGTGCCCTCACCATGGGTTACCTCTATGGCTGCAAGCTCAAACGTTCTACAATGGTGTGAATCCCTTAACAAGACAGATGATTGACGCAGCCGCTGGTGGAACCATCAACAACAAAACACCTGAAGAGGCTTACAAATTTATTGAGGAGATGTCACTAAATAACTATCAGTGGCAAGTCATGACGACTAAGCCAACTAAAACAACAGGTGTTTATAACGTCGACTCGGTTAGTATGCTGTCAAATCAGGTAGAACTTCTAAATAAAAATATTGATGGTTTATTTGGTTCTACGCAGGTTTATCCTGTAATGCAATGTGAAGCGAGTGGAGGTGGATCGAGTAATCCAGAATATCAACCCTATGGCCACAACATGGAGAACGAACAATTAAATTATATGGGTAATACTCCTCGATCTCAAAATAATCCTTACAGTAATACCTATAACGCAGGTTGGAGGAATTACCCAAACTTCTCATAGGGAGGTCAAGGAAATTAGAGACCACCACCACCCTTAGGCTTCCAACAACCACCTTACCAACAAGAGAAAAAGCTGAACCTTGAGGAGATGCTGTCCAAATTTATCGCGGTGTCAGAAACTCGTTTCCAGAATATCGAGTCAGCACTTAAAAATCAACAAGCATCAATCCAAGGGCTCGAAACTCAGATAGGCCAGCTGTCCAAACTAATTTCAGAATGACCACAAGGTAGCTTGCCAAGTAATATTGAACCTAATCTAAGGGAATAGCTCAACGCAATTAATGTTCAAGATGAAGAAGGATTCATTGAGCCTGAGCTAGAACCAAGGCAAGAAACTGTGGTGAGCAAAGGTAAAGGTGGTGTAAGTTATAATGAAAACAAAACGGTGAGTGTAGAATATAAACCTCGTGTACCATACCCTCACGCGATAAGTAAAGACCGCTCAGACGAACAATATGTTAAATTCCTTAAACTTTTGAAAAAAATACATATTAACTTACCGTTTATTGAAGATCTATCGTAGATGCTGAATACAATGAAATTTTTAAGGGAGCTTTTAGTAAACAAGCGAAAATTGGACGAAGCATCGCATGTGGAACTAAACGCAGTTTGCTGAGCTATTCTACAGAATAAGCTACCCAACAAATTAAAAAATCTAGGGAGTTTTACAATTCCTTGCTTAATTGGTAGTTTAGATGTTAATAATGCATTAGCTAATTTAGAGGCAAGCATTAATGTCATGCCTTACAAAATGTTTAAGCAACTAGGTCTTGGGAAACCCAAACAAACTAGGATGAGCATTCAATTACCAGATAAAACTATAAGATTTCCTAAGGGTATTATTGAAGATGTACTAGTTAAAATCGATACATTTATATTTTTCGTTGACTTTGTTGTTCTAGACATAGAGGAGGATAACAACACCCCTTTAATTTTAGGGAGACCCTTTTTAGCAACAGCTAAAACGATTATTGATGTTGGCACAGGTGAGCTCACACTTCGTGTAGGAGACGAAACAATCACCCTTCAAGCTCGTAATTCTGGCAGCACATAAAAAATTGAAGGTAATTGTCCACACCAATCTACTAAAACTGACAATATGACGCAACCTACTTTGCAGGAATTGAGTCTGAAAGAAGTTCACGAGCTATGTTCAAGCAATACTAGGGGATCCATTCATGAAGAATGGAGGCTAAAAATCGAGGATCTAGATGAATGGCGGACACATAAACCGAGAACACACGATAAACCAAAAATACACCAGAACAAGCTCGATACCTCTCCAAATCAACTTAAGGTTGGAGATAGAGTCTTACTAGATGCCGCAGATCCTCACATTGTCATTGCCAACCCGAATGAAGAAATCCCTCTTACAGTACTTAGTATTTTCCCATTCGGTACAGTTGAGGTAAGTCATCCCAAGTTTGGCACTTTTAAGGTAAACAACACCCGTCTAAAACTTTATTTTAATGAGATTAATAGCAGGAATGAGGAGTATGAACTCCTTAAACCACCATGACCATTCAACAGAGAGGTAAGTCAAGCGTAGACTATAAATAAGCGCTTCTCAAGAGGCAACCCGAGCACTAACTGTACTAACTTCTTTAAATTTTAGTGTTTAACACCTAACTTACTAACGGAGCTCTTGAAAACAGGTTCACCATAGAGACACGGCCAAGCACACAGGCATGCTTAAGACCGTATGGAAATAGGACAACGATTTCCCCAAAACACGGGCTGTGATAAATCGCCACGACTGTGCGACATGGCCGTGGGCGAACCTGCCAAAACCACACGGGCGTACGAGACGCCCATGCCTAGGACCGTGGTTGAAATTGAGAAACTAGCACGGGGCGTACGACACGCTCGTGTCTAGCACCTGTGGTTGAACCTATCAAATTAACACTGGCATAGGCTATCATACACGAGCGTGAGAGAAGAAAATTAAGCTAGACATGGTCGTGCGACACGGCCGTGTGCACCAACACGCCCAAGGTACACGGGCGTGAAACGAATTTTAGACGCACCAAAATAGGAAAAACGCGAAACATACGGGCTGAAATTGGGGAACACGGACGTGTCCCGTAGCCGTGTGCCCCAAAATCTATAAATAGGTTGCACTATTCATTGTCTTCTTCACTCAAAATCCCTAGCCCTAGCCGCTGCAAGTCCACACGGCCTCTTTGCCACGCCCGTGTGCCGCCTCCAACTCTATTTTTGATGCCCATTCTCCTCTTTCTAGCATTTGTTCACTCTTTTCTCATTTATATTACTGATTTCTAAGGCTATTTATCATAAGAATATGCAATTTTTCATGTTACTTTCTTATTTTTATCATTCAAATGTTATATCTAAAATAGTTATTATCTTTTTCATGTTAAAGTTCTTACTCATTACATGATTTCTCTACTCCATTTGACTAGTTTTAAGTGAATATTCATGATTTGTCATGCCTTTTGTGTTGACATTTTTGTTCATCCGTACAATATTCTTTTCAAAATTTTATTTTAGTTATCATGCTACTATCATGTAATGCCACAAAAGTATGCTATAAAATGGATTAGTTTAGTTAGATTTGTTAAGTGTTGTGGCTGAAATTATTTACGATTTTTTTACCTTGACCAAGACGAATTAATGGTTTTGATTGCAGGCTCACCATGTCATCTTCACAAAAGAAAGCCTCTGTCCCCGCCTCAAAGAAAAGGAAGGGAGCGTCATCTTCCTCGGGTCCTATCGCGGAAATTATCCACCCTTTCCTATAGTTCCTAAACGGGCCCCAAGAAGAACTTTTCCAAAAACTACAGGCTCAACCTTTAACTGCGGGCCGCTGTATTGAATGGGCTGTGATAGAACAAGTTCAGCTGGCTGAAGCGATTTGGGCCCTCTTTACCACGGATCCTTGGGATTTTTTCTTTGGGATCATCGAGCCGACGTACCTCGAGCTCACAATGGAACTGTGCTTGACATTTCATCTTCAGACCGTCATGAACAACCATGATGATCCCGGCACTATCCAATTTAGACTTGCTGGTCTAGTACGCCAATTGAGCGTTTCAGAGTTTGGTGCAGCACTCGGCCTTTACACAGAGGAGTTCCAAGAGGAGAACGATCTCGATACCCTCAACTGCCACATCTATTATTCTCTCTCAAAGTGTTGAAATGCCCTCATGCCACGTTCGGCCGACAACGACTCCAGTCGCTCCAAGGCATCATCTCTCCCTCTGCCCTTAAGGTATCTACATTCTATTTTATCTCACACTTTGATAGGGCGGAGAGAGAGCACCGACGCCGTCATTACCCACAGCGTCTACTACTTATGGTGTATGTCGCAAGGGCACGTCCTTGACCTCGCCTATTTTATAGCCCTTGCCATTTGCCACCAGGCGGAGTGACACAGGAGGGGGGTCATCTCCATTGGCCCCTACGTGACTCGACTAGCACGGCACTTCGGACTCCTCGATACCGCGGCCCAAGAATCATCCCTAACCCTCATTGGCCAAATGTCTCCACAAAGCATCTCGAGCATGCTTAGCATGAGAATGATCAAGAGGCACCGAGGAACCTACCATCCCCAATATCGTCTTGCCCAATCTACCGAGGAGGAGGCTCCAGAGGACATTACTGATGATGTCCCTCCCCAGCACGAGGACCCACCTTCCCAGCCACCACGCTCCCATCGTTCAGTTCATGCAACGGCTTCATATACTGACACATCTGAGCGCCTCAACTGATTCAAGCAGTAGTGTTTTTAAAGATTTGATAACATGGATGCTACTCTCTAACAGATCTGTCAGCACTTCCACATCTCATCTCCACCACCACCTCGCGAACCATCCGACGATAATGATGATGTCTAATTTAATTTTTATCTTTTTTTAATTTTTATTTTTAGATTTATTTCTATTTCTATTTTTAAGTCTTTATTAATTTCACTTTTGACATTTAAATATTATTTCCCTTTTTAATAATATCTTTTATTTAGGTTTTATTAATTAATTTTAATCTCGGCTATTTCTTTATGAGTAATTATTCTTCCTAATGTTCCCTAAAAAGTTCTTAATTTCCTCACAGTTATAAAGAGCTCCACAGTTCACAATCACTTAGGAACTTCAAACTCCATTGGAAAAGGCTCTCCACGACTGCCATGCCTTGCTTAATAATGAGATATAATATTCTTTTGGCACAGCATTTGTGGAACCCAACCTCTACCACCACCGGAGTATCCTCCTCCACTCTACATAACTCCAAACTAGGGAGTTCATTCATTCAACACTCAGGAAGTTTCACTTCTCTCCCTATCTTATGATTTTATATTTTTCTATATATCTATCTTTGTACATTGAGGGCAATGTAAGTGTGGGGGGTAATCATTTCATTATCCAAAAAAATCCCTGAATATTGCTTTGTTCTCTTGTAAATCTCTCATATCATGTTTAGAATAAATTTTCATTGACTTATGATTTTTATTGATATATCTTGAATTAAAACATAGTCATTCATGCATTGATTATTTAAACTTTAAGACATTAGAAAATTAAGCATGATAAGTTGATTTTTAAGAATTTAAAATTTTAGGTTGTTTCCCCAAGTTTAGGTATTATCTTGAATTGAATTCCACAAGTTTAAACATCAAAAAGCCATAATTTTTGTAAGATCTTGAGCCTTTAAGAGCATTTATTATTTCTTTTATGCTTACTTTTATTATTGCTTTGAGTGTGTCAATATCGAATTATTATTCCAGAACTTGCTTGATTATGCATGTCAAGACCACACCATTTGATTTGATATGTCAATATGATAGAGGCACTTAGGATTAACCCACTCATGCCATGAAAAGCCTACCTCCATGATTAACCCTTAGTAAAACCCTTTCAGCCTAACAAGCCATTCCATGTATTACCCTAATATTAACCCTTAACCCATTATTGTTGAAATGCCCTCAATTAATTTGATCCCTATTTTTGTCGAGAGTTGATTTGAATAAAGTGCTTAGCTATGTCTTGTTCTTAATAGTAATCTATGTTATTTGACTTGTTCTTAAAAAAAAACAAAAAAATAATATTATTATACATTTTAGTAGTAGAAGTCTTCTATCTTTAAGTTCAAGTATGTAAATTCCTTATTTTGAGAAGAAGATCTGTTGCATGCAATTGATGGTTAAATATTTTTCTAGTTAAGTAATTTTTCAACTCAATCTCGATTCTAACCTTTTCTTTCATCTTGTGACCACACCCCCTAACCAAGCCTCGTTACAACCCTTTAAAGACCTTTTGATTGATGTATCATCTCGATTTATAGTGGTGGAGATTTAATTTTCATGCAAGCCTATGGTAATAACTTTTCATATTGACTGATGAGTGATTATTTCATTGTCCTTGAACACTTCGAGTGATTTGAGTGAATCTTTAGTGAGGATGTTAAACTCTGTGAGATTTCTAATCGATGGTAACAACTTAGATGAGGGCAGATGCCTAAGTTTTTCATGATTAAAATACTCAACTTGGAATGTTTGAAGCGTTAATGTTCTTTTAGTTGGATTCTCAATGTATGATTACTTATGAGATTAGTTTGAGATATTATTTATAGGAATTATAAGTTGAGAAAAAAAGAATTCTTAATTGTGAGTTAAGGATTTTGCTTGAGGACAAGCAAACGCTTAAGTGTGGGGGTATTTGATAAATCATAAATTGTACATATTTTTATCCCTCTCTTAACACGTTTATGAATGATTTCTCCTTAGATGTGGTGAATTTGATGCTTCTAATCCATTAATTTCATGCTTTATACTTATGTGAGCATAGGAGAGCGAAAAGAGCGAGAAACGGGCCAAAATCAGAGAAAATAGGCTGACAGGGGAAAACAACACAGCCTGGACTTCCTCATACGGACAGAACACACGATCGTACCAATCTAACAGGCTCGACCATGGCCCAAATCAACCTCAGCATGGGCATATTGATATCTCAGCCTCGACCACGGCCTGAAGTAATCGCACACAGCTGTGTCACATGGGCATGTCCCTGCCGAACCCTAGCTAAGTTCCATTCGAAAAAGGGGCTTTTAGGCATTCTGAAGCCTATTTAAACACCCTAGAGGAAGACTAAAAGGGGAAGGAGAATAAGGAGTAAGGAATTACTCCAAGGAAGCCGATTGATCCATCTCAGAAGCCGGATTCATCATCAAGACTGAAGATCTCTTCTCAATTTCCTTTCAGGAGTTTTGGGTTTTCTTTATGTTTTGTATTCTTTATTATTCTGAGATGTTTTCTTATTTAGTTATGAACTAAAACCCCTAAATACCTAAGGGGGATGAAACCTAAGACGAATCTTGTTATTATTTTCTGAATCGTATGATAAATATTTGACTTGTTCTTAATTATGTGTTCTTAATTCTTGTTTTGGTATTTCAGGATATCACTTCAAGTTAATGCTCTTAGTTGGAAGATGAACGGTCCCTGGCTAAGAGTGATTTTGTCATAATTAAGCAGAGTTGATTGCACGCCTAGAGATAAGGTGACAAGATTTTGTCGAATTAGGGTGAAACCTAATAAGGGAATCCTTAGATCGAGTTAATGCAACCTTAGGATGTTAATTAGAGAAAAGTCTCGGTTATTCAACCTAGGGACTAGACGTTATTAGTCTTGAATAGGGATAATAACATAACTTAGGGATTTCTACGGAACAAGTTAAATGAATAAATCATTCGGTTCAGGGATAAAATAACAAGTAAAGTCTAGGTGGATTTTTCCTTAACAAGTAAAGTCTAGGTGGATTTTTCCTTAGGTATTGTCCTAAATCAATCGTTTTCCCAAAAGTAATTTCCCAATTCTATTTTCTACAACTTCTTAGTTTAATTAATTAGTTAGTTAAAACAAACCCCTTTATTTCTTAGGCTAGATAATAAAAAGACAGTCATTACTAGTACTTTTAGTCCTTTGGGTTTGACAATCTGGTCTTGCTAAAGCTATACTACTGTTCGATAGGTACACTTGCCTATGTCGTGATAATAGTTAGTTTCAAGAATGATTAATTATAAATTTATAAAACTTATCATGAAAAATCACGATCAGGTATGTACATAAAAATCATACGAAATGAGCTCGTTATGTGATGAACCCTCGGTAAGGTTATGATTGAGTAAGTTATGATTATAAGATTTTAATCACATTTATGCCAATTATCATCATGTTAATTGTATATTAAATGTGTGTTTATGATGCCTATTATTTGCATGGGAACTTACTAAGCTATATAGCTTACTTCCTTTTCTTTCTCTTGTCTTATAGTGTCACCAAGCTAGCTCGGGGATTGGAGACTGTCGGAGATTCACTCACACTATCAATTTATTATTTTGGGTACCAATGAATTTGACATTTTAAGTTATGCCATGTATAGGGACCTAGTTATTTTGTTATGTGTCATAATTGAATTGGCTTAATGTGTTGACCTATCTTGGTTGATAATTCATTTGGTAAATGGCCATATGGTATTGGCTAATATTGGTTTAAGTACATATATGCATATGATGATGTTTTCATGGATGTGGAAATTTGCATGGTTTAAGCTGATAAGTATGTGATGTTGTATGTGAGAAATGGTAACATGTGAATGATGTGTGGATGTTTTGATTGTGGCTGAATTGGTTGAATTTAATTGCTTGGATTGGTGTTATGTTTTGTTGTCTCACTGTGTGCATAAAACGGTGACAAAATGGCTTGGTAAATAGCCTTGTTTTCGTCCATATGAGTAGACAGACGGGCGTGTGTCTAGGCCATGTGTGACACATGGCTTGCCCCATGGGCGTGTTCCAGCCGTGTGTCCCGTGCACCTTAATTATTGCAAAATAGAATGCTCAGAATTGAGCACACAGGTAGAGACACGGGCGTGTGTCTCAGCTGTGTGGACGACAAGGCCTCAGGCACGGGTGTGTGCCCTGGGCGTGTGAAGTCTGCACCTATTTTATGAAAGATTATGAAAATTAAATCAACCACATGGCCTAGCACATGGGCGTGTGACTTGGCCATGTGTCTTTAATTTGTTCTTGGGTGACAAACAGAGAGTTACATGGGTTAGGGACACAGACGTGTTGGAACGACGGAAATGTGCAAGTGTACACAATCGCAACAAGTAATAAAGTGCCAAGTAAATGTCGAGTTATCGTACCCACAGGGACTGTGAAAAGAGTTATTTATGAATGCAATTTAAAACACTTTGGTAAAGAAAAATATTTTGTTTTGAAAAGGGTGATTAAAAAAATAAGATTTTAAACTATGTAAAATAAAAAAAATAAAAATAAAAGTTCTAATGCACGATTTCAAAATATGATTTAATCAAGATGACATAATTGTGTTGGATTAATTACATTTCTTTAACTTTAGAATTATCAAACTCATGTTTATGTTGCTACAAATAAATTCATGGCAACTCGGTAATTTGCTAACTTATGAACATACTCACCTACACAAATCCATTCATCTCTTAACATATCATTATGTCAAATCAATCGATTAAAAAGATTCTAATAAGCAAACATGTTATTGCACATACATACTCATTAAATTGAACTAATCTCTTGCATAATCCTATGTCAATTCAAATGATTAATTAAATCTAATAAGCTCATAAAAGACTATGTGAGGTAACAAGGTATCCTTACCTTGAAACAGTTTAATCACAATAATCTTGCAAGTTATGCAAGGCAAATATATCACTAGATACAATGCTAATTTAACCTTTAGCTACCTTAGAAGAATAAACATGTACTGATTAAGTACTGTGTCCATTAATTACAATTTCAATCCGTTTAAATAATTAATTCATTAGTTCCCTCACAATTATAATGCAAGAATAAATTAGGCATGATTTTACTTAATCAAGCATTCTACCAAGGCCTATAATAGCATAAACACAATTTTAATAATTTAAGAGGATGAAATGCAATCAACCCAACACAAATTAAATTCAAGATAAGCTGATTAAATTAACCATTCCAACAACATATATATTCATAGATATGTTCATCACAAAAACAACAAAAATTAAAGAGATAGGGAACAAGAATCAAATTCGGTATTTTTTCGTGGCTTGACTAGGTTGCTCCGTTCTTCCTTCTTTGTTGTCCCCGATGATCAAGGCTTCTATGAACACTCAATTGCTGCTCCAAAATTACTGAAGAAGATCCCTTTCTTAAGAGGAGAAATCGAAAAAAGAGCAACTTTGAATGCGAAAATGAGAGAAAAAGTGAAAGAAGAGAGAAAATTTGTGAGAGAAGAGATGTGAATGAGGGATGTGTTTCAAATGACCAGCCTAAGGGGGTTTTTATAGCTAAAGAGGGCTGCTAAAAATAGTTAAATTATCAGCCAAAGAGCCCTCCCTTGGCCGGCCACACATGTGGCAAGGTTGATAGTTTCAACTTTGCTAATTTAGGCTTGGGGCAAATCTATAAAGCCACCAATTGTGGAATGGTTTGTTTGCAACTTGAACAAGTCTTCAAGGGCCTCTTTGCAAGCTAAATAATCAGCCAATAAGTTGATTTGGGTCAGTATATGGATGGTTTTGGGCTGTCCACTTCTTGGTAGGTTCAGCTCAACTAGACCACTTTTTCATAATTAATTAATAACAATTTATTTAATCCAAATTAAATTGGATATAAATTAAAATTAATTATAACATGAATTAATATACATAATTTGGACCATCTTAGGCTGAAAATTTATTTCGCCTCGATGCTTTAAAAATCGCTTCTCGATTTTGTGCTACTAGTAGTGTCTGCCGAGCCAATTTTCGCCCTTTGTGCAAATCTGTTGAAAATGATCAAAATTAATCAAAATTATTATAAAATTAATTAAAGTTAAAAATTTTCATAATTTAATTACAATTTATTTATTTTATAATAATTATATAATTTTCGACAAGAATTTTATCGAAACTGCATGAATTTGAGTTCAAAAGGGCATGAAAAAGTAATTATATTTTCATGTTTCCATGTGTGTGACCACACGGCCTACCCACACAGGCGTGTCCCAAGCCACATGGGCGTGTGGCTCTTAAAATATGAAAAATTTTCTAAGTTTTGTGATTTTTTTAAAGTTCTCGGCTTAGTCCCGAACCGCTTCCAATGTATGTTTTGGGCCTCGTAGGCTCGTTTTAGGGATGATATGAATGTATATGAAAAGTTTTGAATTCAGATGGAAATTTACGTCTTGATTTTGTATGATTGCTCGTGTATGAGTCTGGTAATGCCTCGTACTCTATTCCGACGTTGGATACGGGTAAGGGGTGCTTCAAAAAAATGGGATGGGTGGAAAAGAATGAAACTTAGAGAGAAATAAGAGGATGAATAAATGTGTGTTAAAGGATGAAATGAAGAATGATTGAGGGATGATTGTTGAGGGGTGTAGAAGGTAATATTTATAGTGGATGGATGGCTAGTATGTTTGCTAAAATAGCCTAAAACCCCTTCGGTTTCTCACTCTCATGGACGGGCATAATTTGTAGAGATAAGGGGTTATTTAGTTGCTTGATTCAAGCCTAATTTCATGCTTGAATAAAGCAAGTGGTGGACGGTTTCAAGGGTAAAGTTTGTGTGTTGATTTTTTATTTATTTGCAATTGTAGGGACCTCCAATAAATCTCCCGAAAGTGAATTTTGAGCTTCCCAAATTCCCTTTCCAATTTGGAATGGTTGATGACCAAATGCTTGCCAAACTTGTTCATCAATTAAACCAACTTCAATTGAATCAAATTAATGTCTTCATGACCCAATTTTCCTTGCCTTTGCCGTCTATGTAGAGTGAAATTGGCTATGTCCATATAGCTTTCATAAATAAGTTATGCATAAGTCTTTGTTCCAACTACAACAAATAAATCAAGATTAGTATGTAGCATAAAATAATTAAATTATGCACAAATTTAAAGAAAAATAGCACAAAATTGTATTCTTTATTAATTCATGCACATTATCTTAATATGAACAAAAGGTGTCATAAACTACTAAAAAAACCTATATAATTTAGAGTTTACAATTACTATCTTTATTTTTTCCACACACTTGTTCAAATATCTTTCTAAACATCAAATTAGATAGAGAGCGATATGAGGTTCTAACAACAAATATAGTTTGATTAGTTGGCTATTAGTTTTTTATTGGTTAAAGAGGAATTAGATCTTAATGATTACTATAAATACTAAGGTGATTTGGTGGAGAGAATAGCTTTGGAGAATTCATTTCATTTCTCAATCAAATCCTCTATGTTGCATTACATGTTTCTTCTTCTTTACATTTTCTTCCTTATTCCTTGCTTTGTTTAGATTGTTACTAGTCTAAACTCAAATCTGGTAGCTTCAATACTATTGGTGTTAACTAAGAGGGAAAACAAAGAACATATGAAAAACAATAGAAAAGGAAGCAAAAAACTTATCCATATTCATTCCACCAAAAGTTACATCATATATGGTCAAATGGTTACCAAATTTCAACCACTCCCACTAAACATTATGGAAACTTGTTTAAAGGTAACTTATACATAAAGAGAACTAAAAAATCAAGTCAATCAACACCTAAACATCAGTGCATTAGGAAGCTAGAGTCAAAACTTAATAAAATTAAGTTACAAATAAACTAACCAGAACTAGCATACAAATAAACAGAATCTGCATGCACTAAGGCTCCTTCAGTTGCATGGTTGGCCAACTTGTAACACTCTTCCTTGGCCTCTATGCATCAAACACCAATGTTGTTTCTTAAGTCCTTGGATTTGGAAGTTCCAAGGGGATTTGTTAAAATTTCTGCAAGCTAGTCTTTTGTAACACCCCTTACCTGTATTCGATGTCGGAACAGGGTACGAGGCATTATCGGTCTTAAACACAAGCAACATACATTTCCGAGTAATAAATTTGGCATCAAATTAAAACTTTTTGAAATTGAGCATAAAGTCCCTAACATGAGCCTACAAGGCCCAAAACATGCTTTGGAAGCGGTTCGGGACTAAACCGAGAACTTTAGATAATCATACAACACTTAGAAAATTTTTTCCTAAACAGAGGTCACACGCCGTTGTGGCTTGGGACACACCCATGTGGGCAGGTCGTGTGGTCACACACGCCTGTGTCTATACCCCATGTAACTCTCTGTTTGTCATCCATGAACAAACTGAAGTCACACAGCCAAGGCACACGCCCGTTTGCTTAAGCCGTGGGGTCGATTTAATTTTCCAAAATTTTTATAAAAATAGGTGCAAACTTCACACGCCCAGGGCACACGCCCGTGTGCTCGATATTAAGCATTCTGTTTTGCAACAATTAAGGTATAGGGGAGACACGATTGGAACACATGCCCATGGGGCAAGCCGTGTGTCATGCACGGCTTAGACACACGCTCGTGTGTCTACCCGTGTGGACAAAAAGAAGGCTATTTTCCAAGCCATATTGTCACCCCTCCATGACAAACCTACACAACAAACATTGCATCATTCCAAGCATATACATTCAACCAAATCAGCTACAACCAAAGCATCCACACATCATTCACATGCTATTGTCCATCCGATACGACATCACAAACTTATCAACTCAAGCCATGCAAAATTCCATATCCATGAAAAGTATCATCATATGAATATATCAATAGCCAATAAAACCATCATAGGCCATCATAACCATTATAGGCCAACATTCAATGACCATATACAAAAAGAATCAATACCATTACAAGCCAACACATTTGGTCAAATCAATTATGACACGTAACCAAAAAGACCAAGTCCCTATACATGCCATAACTCAAAATAATAAAATCATTGGTACCCGAAATATTAAGTTGATAGTGTGAATGGATCTCCGACAGTCTCCAATCCCTGAACTACTTTGGTGACACTATAAAACAAGGGAAAAGAAAGAAGGAGTAAGCTATATAGCTTAGTAAGTTCCTATGCAAATAATAAGCATTATAACCACACATGTAACATACAAATAACATGATGAACTTGGCATAAATGGTATTAAGGTCATTTAATCATAACTTACTCATTCATAATCTTACTGAGGGTTCATCACATATCGATCTCATTATATAATGAGTTTTACGTATGTACCTGTACCAACTCACAACATAACATCACTTTTCATAGCTTGTCATTCTCGTTGAATTTCCCGTTGAACCACTTGGAATACTAAAGAATACTTAGGAGTCTCACACATATGTTACCATACCAATGCCATATCCCAGATATGGTCTTACATAGGATCTCACATCGATGCCAATAGTCTAGCTATGGTCTTACACAAAGTCTCACATCGATGCCATATCCCAGATATGGTCTTACACGTAATCTCAACTAGCCTTAATGTCATAACATTTGTATCCTATCTACTCCTAAGGTTCAACCGGGATATTTCCTCACTTTGTCAATTACATCCACGGTGTCAATCATAAGTCATACAATATTAAAGCCTTTAAAACATAAATAGAACAATGCATTATTTACATACGAACTTACCTCAGTACCAATTAGTAGAAAAGGATTTAATTGTCAAACACCTTATTCTTCCCCCGATCAAGGTTCGAACTTCATTTTTCTTGATCTATAATAGAAATTTTAGCTTATTTAATATTCAGATTACTCAAATCAGTTCAAACATCACGTTATGGAAAAATTACCTTTTTGCCCCCATAGTTTCACATTTTTACAAATTAGTCCCTAGGCACATAAAATGAAATGTATTTAATTTCTTGGTAACCCAAGCCTAGTCAAACCACATTTTTCATCAAATTACATTTCTACTACCCATTTTAACAACTTTTACAAATAAGTCCTTTATACATTTTCACTAAAAATCACTTAGTAAAAGTTTTTTATCCCACCTTAAACATACAATATCTTCCACCAAACATCAAAATACATGCATGTCACACATGGATAAATTTTTAAACATGAATCCTACTTCAAAATAATAGTAGAAATTGGTAAAACGGGTTACGAGGACTTCAAAAATTTGAAGAGCATTAAAAACGGGGCTAGGATGTACTTACAATCAAGCTTGAAAGTTGAAGAAAACCCTAGCTATGGTGTCTTGTAAAATTTGACCAAGGAGAGAAGATGGACACCAATTTTGGCTTTATTTTCCCTTTTTATTCTTTTATTAACCAAATGACCAAAATGCCATTCACTTAAAACTTTGAAATTTCACCTAATCATGTCTATTTTTGTACATAAATATAAATAATGGTCTAATTATCATATAAGGACTCTAATTTACAATCCCATAGCAATTGGACACCTTTAACATGTAGAACTCAACTTTTGCACTTATTACAATTTAGTCATTTTGATGAAATTGAGTGCCCAAACGTCAAAATTTTCAAACGAGATTTTCACGAAATCATTCCATAAAATTGTAGACCATAAAAATATAATAAAAATAAAATTTTTTGGTCAGATTTGTGATCCCAAAACCACTGTTCCGACTAGTCCCAAAATCAGCTTGTTACATCTTTAAAACTGCAGTTGTAACATTTTGATTTCGGGCTTAGTCAGAATAGTGGTTTCGAGACCATAAATCCAAAGTAGAAATATTTGTTTTATGATCATTTTAAGGTTTATGATGTGTTTGCATGATTGTGTGAAATTTTCATGAAGAAATTTTATGTGTAAGGTGTCCAATTTGACTTTAGGGACTAAATTGAATAAGTTGCAAAACTTATGTTCTAGAAGCTTTAAGCATGAAATTGCTATGGATCAATATTTAGAAGGTCTTAAATAGCAATTTGACCAAGTTCTAAAATTTTGGACAAAAATGGGCATGAATAGGAAAATTTAAAAGAAAGGCCTTAAGGGTATTTTAGTCATTTGATTAATAAAAGAATAAAAAGGGAAAAATAAGTCAAAAATGGTGCCCATCTTCTTCTCCAAGTGCCTAAAATTACATGCTCTCCATAGCTAGGGTTTTCAACTTTTCAAGCTTGATTGTAAGTGCTCCCTAGCCCCGTTTTTGATGTTCTTTACATTTTTTAGATCTTTGAAGCATGATCTATCCATTTCTAGCTATATTTTGAGCTAAGGTTCATGTATGAAATTTGATCCATGTGTAACATGCATATGTTTTGATGTTTAATGGAAGAATATGAAAGTTTGATGTGTGTTTAACATCTTTTACTAAGTGATTTTTCATGAAAACCCTTAAAAGGACCTTTTTGCAAAAGGTGTAAAAATAGGTGTTAAAAATGTGATTTGATGAAAAATATGGGCTGTTATAAGAGGAAATATGAATCGGCTAGGCTTTGGTAACAAAGAAAATGCATGCATTTCATTTTACGAGTATAAGGACCTATTTGTAAATAAGTGAAAAGTTAGGGGTAAAATGGTAATTTATCAAAGTATGAGTTTTGAGTCAATTTGAACAATGCATGTAAATGAGTTAAATTTGGCATTATAGATCAAGAAAAATGTGATTCGGGTCTTGATCGAGGAAAAATCAAGTTTACAAGGATTAGACTCGTTTCTATCATTTTGTATCGAGGTAAGTTTGTGTGTAATTAATACAACATTTATTTATGTATTTAATATTTAATATTGCATGAAATGTACAATTACCCTTGTGGATACAATGAATGATGTTTGAAAAAGACTCGAAGTGATGAAATCCCGGTTGAACCCTAGGAATACTTAGGGTACAAACATCATGACATTTGGATTGGTGAGATCCCGTATAAGACCATATCTAGGATATGTCATCGGCATCGATATGAGATCCCCTGTAAGACCATGTCTGGGACATGAATCTGGCATCGATATGAGATCCCTTATAAGACCATGTCTGCGACATGGCATAGGCATCGTTATAAGACATCGTGTAAGACCATAGCTGGGCTATTGGCTTCGATATGTGTGATCCCATGTAAGACCATGTCTAGGACATGGCATTGGCATCAATATGTAGTCCCATGTAAGACCATATTTGGGATATGGCATTAGCACCTTATTATATGTTCATGATTTCCTAAGTATCCCTTAGTATTCCAAATGGTTCAATGGGTAGTCCAAGGATTTGTCAAAGGAATAACGCGACATGGTCATGTTGAAAGGGTACAGGTATGTACGCCAAGCTCATAGTTATCGAGATTATGAAATGATGAAATTCCAGTAAGATTGGAATGAGGTAAGTATGATCTTGAGATCTATTGAGCATTATGTAAATTGAATGAGATAATTTAATTTATGTTATGTATGTGTATGGGAATGCATATTTTATTGCTTATTATTTACATGCAAGCTTACTAAGCTTTATGCTTACTCCATTTTTTTTTTCCATTTTCTTATAGTATCGCCAAGCTAGCTCAGGGATCAAAGAACGCCAGAGGCTCGCTCACACTATCGACTGGATCATTTGGGGTATGGTTAGTCTCATTATTTTGAGTATGGCATGTATAGGAAACTTGGTTATTTTGTTTTGTGTCATATTGGTTAGCCAAATGTGTCAGCTCATGATGATGTTACAATTATTTTGTATATGGCCATGAGAGATGGTCCATATTGATTAATGGGTTGTAACACTAACTAATTATGCATGGATGCAAGTGTGTTTATGCTTTGATATGGTTGTGGATGATGAGTGTGATCAATAGCATATGTGCTTGGTGGATAGTTGTGACCAATAGGGTGACCATATCCATGGAATACATGAATAATTTGAAGTGGGTTAATAATGTTGATCAAATATGAAATTGAAGTGAAGAGTTTTAATGAAATATGTCAAGTTGAGTATGCGTTATATGCCATTATAGACATAATTTAACCATGAATGTGAATGCTTGAGTATCCAAAGGTGCCATGTTGCATGCCATGAAATGGGTTTAAGTATGTGAATGCATAAGGATGACAAATGGCTTGGAAAATAGCCAAAAATTTGTCCACACGGTTAGGCACACGGGCGTGTGTCTAAACTGTGTGTGACACACAGTTTACCCCCATAGGCACGTGTTCAGGTCGTGTGTCCCCTGCACCCTAGTTCATGCAATTAGTATGCCCAGTATTAAACATACGGGCAAAGACACGACCGTGTGTCCCAGCCATGTGAAGGACATGGCCTCAGGACATAGGCGTGTGCTTAAGCCGTATAAAGTCTGCACTTAATTTTTGGAATTTAATTCGACACACGGCCTAAGCACACGGGCATGTAACTTGGCCGTGTGACCTTATTTGATTGATGATGTCATAGTCAGAGAGTTACACGGGCTGAGGACACGGGCGTGTCCCACGCCACACGGGTGTGTGGGACTACACGGTCTACCCACATGAGCGTGTGACTCTCCAAAACAAGAAAATTTTCTAAGTTTCCCAAAAGTTTCCAAAGTTCTCGGTTTAGTCCCGAACCACTTCTAATGTATGTTTTGGGCTTCATAGGCTCATTTAAGGGACGATATAAATGCATGTGAAAGGTTTTAAATTTGAGTGGAAATTTGTGTCTCGATTTTAAATGTTTGTTTGAGTTTAAGTGCGGTAATGCCTCGTACCCTGTTCCGACGTCAAATACGGGTAAGGGGTGTTACAAAAATCAACCAAATTTATTTCATTTGATTGTTCAACCTCTCTTACAAAGTGATACTTTATCTTGAAGTGCTTTGACTTACCATGGAAGAAAGGATTTTTTTGCAATTGTAATAGCAGATTGGTTGTCACAATAAATCTCTATTGCTTCTCCTTGATTTAAGTTCAAATCATACAATAACTTTTTAAGACAAATGGTTTGGTTTGCAGCTGTTGCAATTGCAACATACTCTGCTTCAACTGTTCAATGTGCCACTAATTCTTACTTTTTCGAGCTCTAACAAAAAAAAAACCTGAGCCTAAAGTAAAAAAGTAGTCTGCGATGCTCTTCATATCTTCAACAAATCCTTCCCAGTCACTCTCTATGTAGCCAACCAGCTTCAGCTTGTCAGACTTCATGAATTTCACTCCATAGCTTAGAGTTCCTTTGACATATCTTAGGACCCTCTTAGCTGCCTTGAAATGAGTCACATTGCAACAATGCATAAGCTTGGATAAGAGACTAACAAAAAACATAATGTCAGGCCTCGATGCTTTCAAGTAAAGTAAGCATCCAATAAGGCTCTTACAGCTCTTTTCATTTACTCTCTGAAAGTCACCCTTGCTAGTGATTTTTTCTCCTTGAGCAACAAGAGTGCATGTTTCCTTATAGAACTTGTTTAAGATCTTTAAGGCAAAAGTCATTTAACTTATGAATATGCCTTGTTGAGTCTGTGACACTCCATACCAAGTAAGTAAGTCATCTCACCTAAATCAGACATTTCAAACATGTCTTGCATTTTCTTCTTAAATTCAACAAGAAATTCATCACAACTGCTAGTCACCAGTAAGTCATCCACATATAGGGAGACTATTAGTAATGCTTCTTTCTCATACTTCTTCACATAAAGGGTTGGCTTACTAGTGCATCTTTCAAATCCAAAACATGACAAATTTTTGTCAATCCTATCATACCAAGCTCTTGGAGCTTGATTCAGGCCATCGAAGGCTTTGTTTCAACTTGTACTGTAACAGCCCATTTTCAGTGAAATCGAAATAGTAGTTTTGAGACCACAAATCCGAGCAAAAAAGAAAATTTATTTTTATATTTTTGCATGGTTAGTATTTTGATAGGAATGCCATAAGAAATTTCTGATAAGAAAATTTTATCGATTTTGTGCTTAATTATGATAGGACCAAATTGCATAAAATGCAAAAGTTGGATTTTAGTAGCTAGAAGGATGAAATAGCTATAGGATTAAAAAATTGAGGTCCTTATATGGTAATTAGACCATTAAAGAAAAGTTAGTAGATATTTTTGATGATTCATCCATGGAAAAATTAAAAAAGGGTAAGGACTAAATTGGAAAAAAGAAAAATTAATGGATGATAAATAATTAATAAGAAATAAAAATCATTTTATATCATCTTCTTCCCCAAATATTCCATAGAAACCCTAGGAAAGAGAAAACAAGCTTTCTTGGCATAATTGGGTAAGTATTCAAGCCTCGTTTTTAGTAATTTTTATAATTTTGAAACCGGGATAGTTTAATTCATCTATTTGGGGGATCAATTTGAAAAGTTATCAAAGTATAGAAGTTATGTCATGGATGAATATGCTGAAAATTTGAAATTTATGGTAGAAAATGAAAGGTTGTTGATAGATAAACAACTTTTACAAAGTGAATTTTGATGTTGTGATTTAGGGACAAAATTGTAAAGTTCTATAAATTGAAGAAAAAATTTAAATTTTATAGAATACATGTGCTGTAAATTTCATATTGAAATTTTGTTTAGGCTTGGAATAAGGAGTAAATTGCATGAATTTCATTTTTCGAGTCTAGGGACAAAATTGGAATTTATGGAAAGTTTAGGGGCAAAATGGTAATTTTACCTAGGATGTAAATTGAGTTCAATAGAATATGAAATGTGAGAAGTTGATGATTAAATTCATTTATATAGATCTGGATAACACAAATTCAAAGCTAGATCGAAGAAAAGAGAAAGTTTTAGATTAGTAGATTTTCTTATACGAATTATTATCGAGGTAAGTTCATGTAACTTATTTATGTATAATAACATGTTTGAATTGAATGTTATATTTAATTTGAATGAAGTAAATGTTTATGTGACTATATGAATGTTATAAATATATGAATGATCACATGATAGAAAAGGTCATTAAAATGTTAAGTTCCGTTTGAATAATGAAAATCGATGGATACATGTGATTTCCCACATATGAATGTGATTCTACATATGTTGCAGAAGGGATTTAGCTCAGACAAGTAATCCCGAAATAGCCCCTCAAGCATCCTGTTATATAGTTCCTGTGAGCATCCTAATCAGTAGTGATTTAGCATGTGTTACGCACTACCGTTGTAATAGCCCAATTTCAGTGAGGTCGGAATAGTGGTTTCGGGACCACAAATCCTAGTTAAAAATAAAAAAAATAATTTTATTTATTTTATGGTTGGTCATGATAGGAAGGTCACATGAAAATTTTGATACGAAAATTTTATCGATTGTGTGGTTAATTAGGTGAAGGACTAAATTGCATGAAATGCAAAAGTTGGATTCTAGTAGCTATAGGTATCAAATAGCTATAGAATTCAAAACTTAGGGTCCTTATATGGTAATTAGACCATTGAAGAGTAGTTAGTAGATATTTTAATGACTCATCCATGGAAATATCAGAAAAGGCAAGGGACTAAATTGGAAATAACTAAAATTAAAAGATGGAAATTAAATAAAAAGAAATATTCATCTAATTTCATATCATCTTCCCCAAAATTTCTATGGAAACCCTAGCAGAGAGGAAGACAACTTACCAAGCTTGAAAAGGTATGAAATCAAGTTCCGTTTTTAATGGTTTTTATATTTCTTAAATTGGGATAGTCTAATCTCTCTATTTAGGGGATTAATTTGAAAAGTTATCAAGGTATGAAATTTGGGTCATAGATGAATATGCTGAAAAATAAAAATTTATGGTAGGAAATGAAAAGTTATTCATAGATAAACAACTTTTACAAAGCAATTTTTTATGAAAACTTGATTTAGAGACTAAAATGGAAAATGGTAAAAACCCATGGAAAATTCTAAAATTTGTGAAAAATATGTGCTGTAAATTTTATTTATAAATTTTGGCTAAGCTTGGAAAGAGGGTTAAATTTCATGAATTTTATTTTCTGAGCCTAGGGACGAAATCAAAATTTTTGAAAAGGATATGGGAAAAATGATAATTTTGCCTAGGATGCAATAAAAATGTATATGAAATGTGATAAATTAATAGTTAAATTTATCCATACAGATCCGGAAAGACCAACTACGGAGCTAGATCAAGAAAAGAAAAAGG
The DNA here is from genome assembly GCA_025698475.1 of Gossypium anomalum. NCBI lineage: Eukaryota > Viridiplantae > Streptophyta > Magnoliopsida > Malvales > Malvaceae > Gossypium > Gossypium anomalum. Next base: position 37,743,862 of record CM046959.1, on the reverse strand, counting down.
TTTCAGATTTGTTGAAATTCAAAAACAAACCATTTTCAAGGTAAGTTCGTGTAACTTAAAAATGTATGTTAATATGCTTGAATTGAATTGTGTGCTCGTGTTGTTATGTGTGAGATGATATATATACATAATGAAATTGTTTAAGTTGTGCAATATAGACAAATTATCTTGTTCCGGTCAAATGTTGAATTTTGATGGATTGAAAATAATAGTACATACGTTGCAAATAGAATTTAGCTCGGACGAGTAATCCATATTAAGCTCTTTAGAGCCTATGCTACGGATAGGATTTAGCCTGGACTGGTAATACTACTGTAAAATGTATGACTCCAGGGTGCACCTTTCCATTATGTACCCAATGGGTACTTTTGCACATGTGTACATTACTCGAACATCCATCGAGATTTCAATAGTTCGAAGGAAAAGACTCTTGAAGAGTGGAAAGGTGAAATTAATGGAAGCTTGTAATGTGATGAACTCGTCTATGTTTATTTGATATTCATATGAGATTATATGACTAACTTATTTGAATAAGTGTACGTGTTTAGGTAACTTACCCAAAATTGATGGAATATGTATTTATGTGTGCTTGTGTTAATAAATAAAACCGGTAAGTTTATTTTTCGTTATACAGACTTACTAAGCATAAAATGCTTACTCCATTTATTTTTCCCTATTTTATAGTGCTTAAAGCTCGCGAAGGTTGGAACTTGGTCGAAGCAGTCATCACACTATCCATTATCTCATTTTGGTATAAATAGAAATCTCATTTTGGTATAATGGCATGTATAAGTTTAGTTGGCCAATGATGGCTTGTAATGGTTGTTTTGTAACCTAGTTATAGGAGTGGCTAATGATGGTCTTTTGATAATCACATAAGTGTTTAATATGTGTTAGTTTGATGTAATTGTGTTAGCATATGAGTTTATGACATGAGTAAGTTTATATCTATTGATGCATGAGATAATACTATATGATTGATGTCAAATTTCTTGTGAATACGATGTTGGATTGGTGGATATATGTCTGTGAGTTTTAGTGCAGGAAAATGGTAAGTTTTAGGTGACGAATGAGGCTACGAAATGACCTTATTTTGTCCACAAGGGCAAACACAGGGGCGTGTGCCTTGGCCATGTGTGACACACGGCTCGTCCCATGGGCATGTGGTACGGCCTTGTGTCCCTTGCATCTTAAAAATGAGAAACAAAATGCTCAAATTGGGCACACGGGCGTGTGTCTCATCCGTGCGGTTGACACGGCCTGGGACACGGGCGTGTTACACGGCCATGTGAAAACTGCACCTAAATTTTGAAAATAAAAATTCGCCACACGACCTAGCACATAGGCGTGTGACTTGGCCGTATGACTTCAATTTCTTCATGCTTTAAAAGTTAGAGAGTTACACGGGTTAGGGACACGGGCATGTGTAGTACACGGCCAGACCACACGGGCGTGTCCCTAGACCACACGACATGTGAACCCTGCACCTAGGAAAATTTTTAAAATTTCGTGAAAAATTTCCTAAGTTCTCGACTTAGTCCTGATTTGATTCCCACACTCATTTTGGGCCGCGAGGGTCCATATAAAGGATGATATGTATGATCTCGGTAAATGAAAAGTAATTTACATAAATTAATTAAAAAATGTTCTAAATGTTTTGGTAATACTTTGAAACCCTGTTCCGACGACGGATACGAGTAAGGTGTTACATTTAGTGGTATTAGAGCTACAGTTTAACCGATTCTCAGACTAACATAGCAAGTACGAGTCTAGCTATATGTAACACCCTGATTTTGGGCCTAGTCGAAATAGTGATATCGGGACCACAAATTCAAGATAGAAATAATTATTTTATGATTATTTTGAGGTCTATGATATGATTGCATGATTGTGTGAAAATTTCGTGAAGAAATTCTATGCATAAAGTGCTTAATTTGAAGTTAGGGACTAAATTGAATAAGTTGCAAAACTTGCATTCTAGAAGTTTCTAGTATGAAATTGCTTTAAAATATTAATTAGGAGGTCTTAAATAGCAATTTGACCAATTTCTAAGTTATGGACAAAAATTGGACATGGATGGAATTTTTGAAAGTTTAGTAAGTAAGGGCATTTTGGTCATTTGGATATTAAATGAAATAAAATGGGAAAAATAAAGCAAAAATCCATTCATCTTCTTCATGTTGCTGCTGAATTTTACTTGCTACCATAGCTAGGGTTTCTTCAACTTCTAAGCTCAATAATCAAGAAAGGCGTGGAATCGATCTCGAACGGGGGAAGGAAAATGTTTTGGATTAAATTGCAAAATTTCCATATTTTGCACCGAGGTAAGTTTGTATGTAAATAATACATTAACTTCATTTACATTTTTATATTTCAACCTATTATATATATTTTAGCCGATTTTGAAGCATAAATTGATTATTGGAAGAATGGAAATAAGTAATAGAGAGAGAAATCCCGGTTGAACATTCGGAAGAATTGAATAATATAGATGGAGTGTAGCTAGGTCACATGTATGATGCCGAGTGCACATCATGTGTACAGGAAAGCTACACGATACTATGTAGTAGCTAGGTCACATGTGTGATACGGGAAGTATCCCATGTAGACAAGAGAGCTACGGGAGAGAGATAAATGTAGCTAGGTCACATGTGTGATACGGGAAGTATCCCATGTAGACAAGAGAGCTACGGGAGAGATAAATGTAGCTAGGTCGCATGTGTGATTCCAAGTGTAGGACACCATGTGGACAAGAGAGCTACGTAATAAATTGGCTAGGTCACATGGGTGGTACTAAGTGTTCACCATGTGTACAAGAGAGCCAAATTATATGAAATATGATGGTGGAGCTGTGTGCTGAAACTATCAAGTATCGGGAATTGATCCGAATTGTTCAACGGGATGGCTTTATGGTGACATTGTAATTATGGACCTATACTTGTGATGTATGAAATGTGGTTAAAATGATTTGTGATATATATATATATATATATATATATAAGTTAAAATGAGGTTAATACAAAGAAAGTGTGAAAGAGTGAATTAGCACTAAAACTGTTGTGGGACAGTAGCAGTAGCAGTGACGTGATTTTGAAAAATCACCAAAAATAGTAATAATTTAATTAGAGGCTGAATGAGATGTGAAATTAAAGCTTAATGAGCCTATTTTCATATAAAAGAAACGGACCAAGTAAAGGAATTCTATATTTTGAGATATTTATAATTGTGTGTGACTTGCTCAGAATGACTATGTGATCCCCTGTTCCAACTTTGAAAAATCATTAAAAATTTTACAAAACAAATTAAGAAATATAGTTTATATTCATAAATTCCTTATTGAGTATAGTTTTAAATGAAACAGTTTTCATGGTCATTTGAATTGTGTACTGGGAGAAATTCAATTCGTAGTGAACAGAGGTCAGATCAGTTGAGCTGTGTAATAGGGTAAATTTTAACTAATAAACTGTACTAATTGGCTTGACCAAAAATTATAGAAATAAATTAGTGAATAGATAAATGAGTCTAGTTTCAAGGAAAATTTACGGAATTGGATTTTGAGTTTCGTAACTCGAGTTATGATTTATTTAGTGAACATGACGCAGGAGAGACAGCTTGACCAAAGTGGAGTAAATAGTGAAATTAAACGTAGATACACTTGAGTTATTATGTAATCATACTAAATTCTTTATTCATTATTTATATACTTGCTTACTAAGCGTAAAGCTTACTTCCTTCTTTCCATTTTTTTTTAGTTTGTCAGGTCAGCTCAGGGGTTGGAGATCGTCGGAGGCAGCATCACACTATCAAGCCATTATCCTTGGAGTATTGGCTAGTATATGTTAAATATTTTCATGTGAGTGGCATGTATAGCAAGTTTGTTTCATGAAATGTATTATTATTATGATTTGGTTTACGTATTGGCCTACATTGAGCTTTTGTATATGGCCATGAGATGTGGTCTTTATTCATTGTGGTTTGTAAGTTTTAAATTTTGGGCGTAACTTGGTGACCCGATTTTATATGTTTGTGAATGTTTAAGTCCAGTAACGCCTCAACCCCGTCCCGAGTCGGATACGGGTGAAGGGTGTTACATTTAGTGGTATCAGAGCTATGATTTAGTCGGTTCTCGGACTAACCTAGCATGTGAAAAAAAAAAAAGTCTAGCTATATATGCCACGGATCCGTGATAGTGTGATGTCTTCCGACGCGCATGAGAACCGTCTTGTTTAGACAAAGTGGTACTCTCCAACCGAATCAGACCGACCATGTTTAACGTGATGCAAAGGTAATTGAGTAAATTACGATTATAGTAAGTTTAGATTCGTAAAGGTATGAATAAAGGTTTATAATATTTTAATACGAATAAAATGTCAATGTCCCGGTTGGACGTTGAATGTTGATGAATGTCAATGATATTTTTTTATGAGATAAAGGATTGTAATGAAATGAACTTATCTATGTTAAATTGTTTGGACTGAATTATATGATTGTAAGGATATGTATATAATGATGCACGAAATGAAAGTTGTGGATCGTGATGCAAATAACTATGTTTGTTTGGCCCTTATACGATGTCATGAGTATGATTTGTTTGAGTAAATGAATGGGTAAGTAAAGCTATCCAGAAAACATAGAATGCATGTATAAGTATACTTGTCTAAATAGGATAATCTGGAAAATTTGGTGTAAACCAATATGAATGATGCATTACCCGAATGAATGACATGATTTTGACGATGTTGCTATGATGATGAAAGTTGTATTATATGTGTATGTATAAGAAAGACGAGTCGAGGCCTTATAACCCTCCCTCTTATTGAAGTGGTGCTTATGATTGAATTTCATGAGATACATATTGAATAACTTCCCGCTTGAAAATTCAAAAGAGTTCAAGTGATAGAATAATTATAAGTATAATTAGAGATTAAGAATGAATTGATAAGTAAAGACAGAGCTAGAAAAGTATCAAAGTTGCCATAAAGATTATTGAAATTATACACTGCTCCAGATTAGAGAAGAAATTTACTTTTGTAAATCGAATTACTCTGTAAAGGCCGAGAAAAGTGTAAATCAAAATTTATTCGAACTGGTCTTCTTTAGCGAAAGGTCTAATATGAAATTTGTGATGGCGAGTAACTAGTTGTGGGAAATAATATTTGAAATCAGTAATATCCGAATGTGACAATTACTACTGGACAAATTTTGGCATTAGGATTTTTTTAAATTTCCGTGTAAGGATTTGACAACAGTAAAGACATAAGTGATAAAAGCGCGAGTCTTAATCGATATGGTGGATTACTTCTCTCAAATAAGTCAATTATAATTAATGACTTCAATTGAGATATTTTGGTTACTTGAACTAATGAAATTGAGATGGTTTTAGTTAGCATAATGAATGAATAGTAAAAGATTACTGGAAATGTCATTCACTGGTGATTAAGATCGACTTGAATGTTCAATCAGTGTGAATTATTTATTTGAAATATTTCATGTGACAATCATGTCAGGATTATTTTTCTCAAGTCTGATAATAGAATTTCATTTCTGTACAGATAAAAGGGAAATATGCTGAACGAGAAGTGTATATCTCTTAAAATAATAATAATAATAATAATAATAAATAAATAAATAAATTTATATGAGTAAAAACCACTACGAATGATGAGGTTTTCGTTTCATGAAAGCTGAAAAGTTTATTACATGTTGGTAAAGTTTGAACAGATGAGAATATTGTTAACTGGAATGTCTGAGCTGGACTAGTCTGTATTGAGTAAAGACTTCCTGATTTTTTTTAGTAATGTACTGTTGTATGAATTGTGATGTGTTTCAAGTTAATAAGGTAATGTGATAGTATAGAGCATTCGATGCCAGCGAGAACCTATGCAATACGTACAAGGGAAGATGCTTCGGCACTAGATGTTATCACTGGTAAATTCTCTCTACTTGATACTGATATTATTGCTTTGATTGATCTTGGTTCCACGCAGTCATATATATGCACAAAATTTGTATATGATAAAAATATGATTGTTGACTTCACTAAATTTGTGGTTAAAGTTTCAAACCCCTTAGGTCAGCATGTTATGGTGGATAAAGTTTGTAAAAATTGCCAATTGATGATAGAGGGTTATTGTTTTTCGACTAATTTGATGTTGTTACCCTTTGATGAATTTGATGTAATATTGGAAATGGATTAGTTAACCCAACATGATGCAGTGGTAAATTGTAAGCTTAAATACATTGTATTGAAGTGTCAGAATGGTGAGTTACCTTGGGTTGAATCTGAGAAACTGGATGGGTTGTCTAATATGATTTCAGCAATATCAGCAGAGAGATATATTAAAAAGGGGTATGAGGCTTATCTTGCTATTGTACTGGATACCAAAGTATTAGGGTTAAAAATCCAATCAGTACTGGTTGTTTATGAGTTTCCTAAGGTATTTCTAGAAGAACTGCCTAGTTTACCTCCAGCTAGAGAGGTGGAATTTTCCATAGACCTTGTGCTGAGACGACGCCAATATCTATAGCACCTTATAGAATGGCTCCTGCTGAATTGAAAGTGTTGAAGGTATAGTTGCAAGAGTTGATTGATAAAGGATTTGCCCAACCCAGCTTTTCACCATGGGGTACACCGGTATTGTTTGTAAAGAAGAAAGATGGATCATTGAGATTATGCATCGATTATAGACAGCTTAATAAAGTCACAATCAAGAATAAATACCCATTGCCTCTAATAGATGACTTGTTTGATCAATTAAGAGGTGCCACTATATTTTCAAAAATTGATTTATGATTTGGTTACTATCATCTTCAAGTAAAAGATTCAGATGTGTTGAAGACAACTTTCAGAACCAGATATGGGCATTACGAGTTTTTGGTGATGCCATTCATTAACAAATGCCTCAGTGGTATTTATGGATTTAATGAACAAAATTTTCAGACCATACCTGGATAGGTTCGTGGTTGTTTTCATTGATGATATTTTGGTTTACTCTCGGGATGTGAATCAGCATGCTGAACATCTGATAATTGTTTTGCAAACTCTGCGTGAGAAACAACTGTATGCTAAATTTAATAAATGTGCATTATAGCTACGGGAAGTTAGTTTCCTTGGACATGTTGCATCTGCAGAGGGTATTTGGGTAGACCCAAACAAAATTTCAGCTATTGTAAGTGGGAAGCTACTGAAGAATGTTTCAGAAGTTAGAAGTTTTCTAGGACTAGCAGGATACTATCAGAGATTTGTTAAGGGGTTCTCAATGATAGCTTCTCCGATGACTCGATTGTTGCAAAAATAAGTGAAATTCGAGTGGACTGGTAAATGCCAGCAGAGTTTTGATAGATTGAAAGCTTTATTGATGGAAGTGCCCATATTAGTCAACCTGAATCGGGTAAGGAATTCATAGTTTACAGTGATGCCTCGTTGAATGGTTTAGGATGTGTATTGATGCAAGATGGTAAAGTAGTGGCTTATGCATCTAGGCAGCTAAAACTGCATGAAAGAAATTAGCCGGTATATGATCTTGACTTAGCAACTATTATTTTTTCATTAAAAATATGGCGGCACTATCTTTTTGGTGAAAAATGTCACATCTTTACGACTCACAAAAGTCTTAAGTATTTAATGACACAAAAAGAACTAAATTTGAGACAACTTAGATGGTTAGAATTATTGAAAGATTATGATCTCGTTATTCATTACCATCTGAGGAAAGGTAATGTAGTGCCAGATGCCTTGAGCCGAAAATCCTTGTTTTCCTTACAGGCATTGAACACCCAATTGTCTTTATCTGATGATGGTTCACTCATAGCTGAGTTAAAAGTTACACCGACGTTTATGCAACAGATTTCTGAAGCTCATAAAAATGATGATAAGTTGCAAGCGAAACAGATACAAAGTGAATTAACTCCTAACTCAGAATTTTAGATCGGGATCGATGGTTGTTTATTATTCAGAGACAGAGTATGTGTACCGAAAAATTTAAAACTGATATAGAAGATTTTGAATAAAGCTCATAATGGTAACATGTCTATACATCCTGGTAGTAAGAAGATGTATAGTGACTTGAAAAAGATGTACTGGTGGTCAGGAATGAAATGGGATATTTCTGAATTTGTATTGAAATGCTTGATATGTCAACAAATAAAGGCCAAACATCAAGCACCTTTGAAATTATAGCAACCAATTACAATACCGAAGGGGAAATGGGAAAGAGTTACCATGGCCTTTGTAATGAGATTACCTTTATCACCAAAAAAGAAAGATGTTGTCTAGGTAATTGTCGATCGTTTAACAAATTCAGCACACTTTATCCTGGTACGTATGGATTTTTCATTGGATAGATTGGTTGAGTTATATATCTCTAAGATTGTAAGGCTACACAAAGTTCCAATCTCTATTATCTCAGATAGAGACCCTCGGTTTACATCTCGATTTTGGAGTAAGTTGCATGAAGCTCTGGGCAATCATTTACACTTTAGTACTACATTCCATCCTCAAACAGATGGAAAACCTGAATGTGTAATACAAATTCTACAGGACATCCTTCGGTGTTGTGTACTTGAATTTGGAGGTAATTGGGAAAAATACTTGCCTTTGATTGAATTTGCTTACAATAATGGTTATTAGTCCAATATTAAAATGGCACCGTATGAAGCTCTATAGGGTTACAAATGTATAAATCCATTGTATTGGATAGATTTAAGTGAGAAAAAGATACATAGAGTTGACTTGATCTGGGAGACCGAAGAAAAGGTGAAGATAATTAGGGGCAGTTTGAAAGCGGTCTTGGACCGTCAAAAGTCTTATGCCGATATAAAGTGAAAAGAGAGAGAATTTCAGGTTGGTGATAAAGTATTCTTGAAAGTGTCACCTTGGAAAAAGGTTTTCCGGTTTGGACGCAAAGGAAAACTGAGTCCACGGTTCATCAGGCCATATGAGATCATTGAAAGAATCGGGTCTGTTGCATATCGGTTAGCATTACAACCGAAGCTTGATAAAATTCATAATGTGTTTCATGTGTCCATGTTACGATTATATCGATTGGATCCTTCGCAAGTTATTACTTTAACAGAAGTTGAGATTCAGCCTGATATGATTTACAATGAGGAACCGATTAAAATACTAGCAGTTGAGACGAAAGAGCTAAGAAATAAAAAGGTGGCATTGGTAAAAATTCTCTAGCAGCGGAATGGATTAGAGGAAGCTACCTGGGAGCCGAAGGATACTATGAGGAAGCAATACCTTAATATCTTTTCCGGTAAGAATTTTTGAGGACGAAAATTTCTAAGGGGGAGAGTTGTAACAACCAAATTTCGATGAGGTCGGAACTGTGGTTTCGGGACCACAAATTCGAGTTAAAAATAAAAAATAAATTTATTTTTTTAATGGTTGGCATCATGATAGGAAGGTCACACGAAAATTTTGATACGAAAATTTTATCGATTGTGTGGTTAATTAGGTGAAGGACTAAATTGCATGAAATGCAAAAGTTGGATTCTAGTAGCTATAGGTATCAAATAGTTATAGAATTCAAAACTTAGGGTCCTTATATGGTAATGAGACTATTGAAGAGTAGTTAGTAGATATTTTAATGACTTATCCATGAAAATATTAAAAAAGGCAAGGGACTAAATTGGAAATAACTAAAATTAAAAGATGAAAATTAAATAAAAGAAATATTCATCTAATTTCATATCATCTTCCCCAAAATTTCTATGGAAACCCTAGGAGAGAGAGACAACTTACCAAGCTTGAAAATGTATGAAATCAAGTCCCGTTTGTAATGATTTTTATATTTTTTAAACCAGGATAGTCTAATCTCTCTATTTAGGGGATTAATTTGAAAAGTTATCAAGGTATGAAATTTGGGTCACGGATGAATATGCTGAAAATTAGAAATTTCTAATAGAAAATGAAAAGTTATTCATAGATAAACAACTTTTACAAAGCAATTTTTGATGAAAACTTAATTTAGGGACTAAAATGAAGAATGGTAAAAACCATGGAAAATTCTAAAATTTGTGAAAAATATGTGTTGTATGTTGTTTATAAATTTTTCCTAGGCTTGGAAAGAGAGTTAAATTTCATGAATTTCATTTTCTGTGCCTAGGGACGAAATTAGAATTTTTGAAAAGGATAGAGGCAAAATGGGAAGTTTGCCTAGGATGCAATAGAATGCGAATATATATGAAATGTGATAAATTAATAGTTAAATTTATCTATATAGATCGTAAATACCAACTATGAAACTAGATCGAGGAAACCAAAAGGTTTTAGATTAGTTGAAATTCAAAAACGAACCATTTTCAAGGTAAGTTCGTGTAACTTAGAAATGTATGTTAATATGCTTGAATTGAATTGTGTGATTGTGTTGTTATGTGTGAGATGATATATATACATAATGAAATAGTTTAAGTTGTGTAATATGGACAAATTATCGTGTTTCGGTCGAATGTTGAATTTTGATGGGTTGAAAATTGTAACACCCCTTACCCGTATCTGACACAGAGACAGGGTTCGAGGCGTTACCGAACTTAAACATAAACAAACATACAAAACCAAGCTATAAAATTTCGTCCAATTTTGAAACTTTTCAATCATATGCATATTGTCCTTTATAAGGGCCTACGAGGCCCAAAACATACATCAAGAGTGGTTCGGGGCTAAACCGAGAACTTTAGAATACTTTGAGAAGACTTAGAAAATTTTCTTGTTTTGGAGATTCACATGCCCGTGTGGGTAGGCCGTGTGGTCATACACGCCTGTGTGGCTTGGAACACGCCCGTGTCCTCAGCCCGTGTAACTCTCTATTTATGACATCATCAACAAAATGAGACCAACGGCCAAGTCACACGCCCGTGTGTTTAGGCCGTGTGGTGAATTAAATTCCAAAAATCAAGTGCAGACTTCACACTGCTTGGGCACACGCCCAAGCCTTGAGGCCGTGTCATTCACACGGCTAAGACACACGGTCGTGTCTTTGCCCGTGTGTTTACTACTGGGCATTCTGTTTCGCATTAAGTAGGGTGCAGAGGACACACGGCCGGATCACACGCCCATGAGGCAGACCGTGTGGACAATTTCTAGGCTATTTTCCAACCCATTTTCCACCCTTAAGCACTCACACACTTAAACCCACTTCATGGCATACAACATGGCACTTTTAACATACGAAGCATAGGCATTTCATGTTTTTAATAAGTCAACGTATAACATTTTCAAGTTAGTAGGTTTACCCAAGTTATTCCACACCCATTTCATGAATAATCATCTTTGCTATTCTATTTCCAAGTTATACATTTGTACCACATTCATTTCCATACAAATTAATCATATTTCATCCATTAAACATACATGCCATCCATCACACTTATTATCATAAACAATCACAAGCCACATCAAAGATCCATCAACCAGCCACAACAAGCATAAACACATTTGCATGCATGCATAATTGATTAGGGTTAAAACCTAAATAATCAATATGAGCCACCTCTGATGGCCATATACAAAATGAATCATAACATCATCATTAGCCAACATATTTGGCTAATCAATATGACACATAATAAAAAGACCAAGTCCCTATACATGCCATATTCAAAATGTTGAATCTAACTATACCAAAATTTCCAATTGATAGTGTGATCAAAAACTCCGACGTCCTTTGATCTATGAGCTAGCTTGGCGACACTATAAGAAATGGGAAAGGAAAGGGGGTAAGCTTTAAAGCTGAGTAAGTTCACATGCAAATAGAATGCAATTTAAACAAGCATTAATCATACATTTAACTTAATGAACATAAACTTGCATTTTATTATCAAATCACTTAAACTTATTCTTTATATATATTTATATATTCTTACCACAAGTTCGTCACATCCCATGATGTTCTCATGAGTTTGATATACATACCTGTGCCCACTTGCACATAACAACTTACTTTCTCATCTTTGACGTATTCATCAAGATTACCCATTAAACTTCTCTTTGGACTACCCGTTGAACACTTGGAATACCATTGGATACATCCAAATCTCGCACCTAAGTGCCTCATATGTAGTCAAGGCTACCTCATATCACATATCACATGTTGCTCGCTTTTGAGCTACTCAAGGGTCTGTTCACTCGAGCTTTCGATCAGGATGTAGCTACACGGGCTGCTCACACAAGTTGTCAGGTATTCGCAACACATGCCAGACTACCCAGCCATCGGTAGACATACAAGATCAGTACCCGGAACCCCATAACATGTGTCATATATATCATGAACTCATACCACAGCTCATGGGCTCAGACCACATAGTTCCTAGTGACATGTCACTTGTATCTTAAACTATTCCTAAGGTTCAAACGGGATTTTCATACTTATTGCATCACTGTCGGACTCACTTGAAATATCGACCTCAATGTACATAGTATCAATCATTTTCTCATGGAAGGATCAAGGCATACTCATAACAACAATAAAGCATTTAAATTTACAAAATAACAAAGCATTGAACTTAATACATATTGCATTATTCACATATAAACTTACCTCAGTACAAAATGATAGAAACGAGCCTAATCCTCGTAAACCTTGTTTTTCCCCCGATCAAGACCCAAATCACATTTTTCTTTATCTATAATGCCAAATTTAAATTATTTAAAACATACATTATTCAAATCAACCCATAACACATACTTTGGTAAAATTACCTTTTTACCCCTAACTTTTCACTTATTTACACTTTAGTCCCTAGGCTTGTAAAATGAAATGTATGCATTTTCTTGGTTACCCAAGCCTAGCTGATTCATATTCTAACTCATATTAGCCTAAATTTCTCATTAAATCACATTTCTACTACCCATTTCTACATCTTTTACAAATAAGTCCCTTTTAGGTGTTTTCACTAAAAATCACTTAGTAAAATATGTTCATCACACATCAAACTTTCATATTCTTCCATTAAACATCAAAATACAAACATTTCACACATGGGTCAAGTTTCACACATGAACCCTACTTCAAAATATGGCTAGAAATGGATAGATCATTCTTCAAGGATCTTAAAAATGTAAAGAACATAAAAAACAAGGCTTGAGAGCACTTACAATCAAGCTTGAAAAGTTGAACAAAACCCTAGCTATGGCTCTTGGAAATTTCAGCTAGCACTTGGAGAATATGGGCAAATTTTGACTTATTTTTCCCCTTTTATTTTTTTATTAACCAAATGACTAAAATGACCTTTAAGCCTTTCTTTCAAATTTTTCCTATTCATGCCCATTTTTGTCCAAAATTATAGAAATGGGTCAAATTGGAATTTAATACCTTCTAATTTATAATCCGATGCAATTTCATGCTTGAAGACTCTAGAAAACATATTTTGCAACTTTTTTAATTTAGTCCCTAACTTCAAATTGGACACTTTAGGCATAGAATTTCTTCATGAAAATTTCACACAAACATGCAATCATATCATGGACCATCAAATAATCATAAAATAATTATTTCTATCTTAGATTTGTGGTCTTAAAACCACTATTTCGACTAGACCCTAATTCAGGATGTTATAATTCTCCCCCTTTTAGGGATTTTCGTCCCCGAAAATCTTACCAGTAAAAAGGCTTGGGTATTATTTTCTTATGGCTTCTTTGGGCTCCCATGTAGCCTCTTCAACGCCATTCCTTTTCCATAACACTTTCACCAAGGCAATGCTTTTGTTTCTCAACTGTTTGACTTCTCGTGCCAGAATCGTAACAGGTTCCTCACCATAAGTCATATCCGGTCGAATCTCAACCTCTGTCGATGAAATCATATGTGAAAGATCAGATCGGTAGCGGTGCAACATAGACACATGAAACACATCATGAATCTTTTCCAACTTGGATGGTAAAGCTAACCTATAACGCCCCAAAAATCTAAGTATTTATTTTTGTATATTGTTTTACACAAATATATGCCTGTTTCAAGAGTTGAGTGTCTTGAGGAGTGTTGGAGAAGTCCTGAGTTCAAGCCTTGGCTTGTACAAAATTTTTGTTTCAATTGAATAAAACCCTTGGCTCTAGATAGTAGGTTTTTAAATAATTATGGGGATTGCATGTCATAAAAAGCCTGTTGGTCTATGGGATAGTGGCGTGTTACTGCTGCTAGGAGATTTGGGTTCGAGTCCTGCTACACACAAGGTGTGTTCTATTTTTACTGTTGTGCCGTGTAGGAGATTGTGTGTCAGTGGGACTCTGATGCTTGGACGGTTTGAGAGTTTGAGTGGTGAGTGTATAGGCAAAATTGAAGAGAAAATGGTGGGGATTGGATAGGGGAATGTTCAGTGGAGAGATTTGCGGAGGATTTTGGAGAGGTGATTAAGGGGAGTTGAGGACAGAGGGAGTGTTGTGCCGATTGGGGACTCTAGGCACTCATTGAGTTTGGTTTTGGTAAGTTTGGCATTTCTTTTGGTTCATTCTTTACTTTGGAAACCGAGTGGTGCCTAGGGAACTTTGCTGTGTTTTCGTTTATGCTTTCGGGTTTGCATTTTGGGGATTTTCCCCTTGCCAATTTCTTCCTTCTCTTCTCTCAAATTGTTTGACTTTCTGCTCCTGGGTTTAACCGATTCTCTTATTTTCTCTATTTTCCCATACCTTGGCCGAATGTTGTAGGGCTTATTTCGTGTTGCATTTTCTTCAAGTCTTTCTCTTCTTCCACCACCATTTTGGTCTATTGTGTTACCGAATATTATTTTTTTCTCTCCCTCTTGTTTCAATTTTGGGTAATCTTGTTTACTTCTCTATCGATTTCCTTCCTCCATTCTTCCTTTTTCCTCTAGTAGGCATACGTTGGTCAAATATTGTGTGGTAAGTCCCTTCTGCCCTTTTGGTTTTTCTCCCATTTTTTTCTCTTTTGGTCGTTTCTCACCTCCTCTTTATTTTTGGTGGTGCTCCTTTCGATCTTTAGAAGTTCTCGAGGAGTGAGGGTGCTTACAAGTGTTATTGAAGTGATCAAATATCTCTCTACACTCGATTATAGGTAACATGATCCTTATTTATCATGTGTTGATCCTTGGTGCTTGGCTTTTGTTATAAGGTGTTGACCGATTGCCTTACTTTTCCCTTATCTCTGGTTTTGGTTTTCAATAAACCAGTATATAATGATTCAAGCCATATGTTTATGCAATCATCATTAACAGATTTCGCTGGTAATACAGTTATTCGACAAGGATTGTGTAATAAACTTTCGCTAGCGGTTTAGCGAACTAAACCACACTTGTTCAATCAAGGCAAGTATCTAATATTTTGGGATTAAGTATTAAAGAGGAGGATGATTTACCCTATTGTCAAACGGCTAACTGAATGCCTTGAATGAATGTCGATTTAGCGCTCATGGAATTCTAACACTTTTCGCAAACAGGTGTGTAACCACACTACTATAAACATAGAGCAGCAAAAGCTGAAAAAGTATGACTATTGACGCTACACGAGCGTTCGCTCGCTCATGTGGTAATCGAATGCGTAAAATATGGGCGTTTGATCGTAGAGGCCACCATGAGCGATTTCATGGGCTTAGGCCGTTTTAGGCCACGTTGGGCCGGAATGGGCCATGTGGGCCCCACATGGGTAAACCACACGGACATGTGGAGAATATTGGGCCAGGCTGTGTAACTTACACGACTAAGGCCATTTTTGGGCTTTGTGGGCCACATAAGCGTGTGGGCCCACATGGGCCGTATTGTGGGCTTTGGGCTCATTTTCACTGCTTGACTGTTAAGGTTACACGGGCGCCCGAGACGACTGTGGACCTACTATTGGGTCGGTAAGTATACTTAGACCCCATACTGATGAAATGACTGTTATACCCCTATGAGGTAAATAATTGATATACCCCAATGATATGTATGACTGTAATTGAGCATGTCATGATTTGCATACACGTATGATATTATGACATGACATATTGCGTGGGGATGGGTTATTATATTTGGAGGAAGTGTACTGTACTGGTAGCTCTACTGTAAACACTGTTTAGTGTTGCAACCGGTGCTATATTTTAGAGTGTAGAGTGTAGGGATAGGTGGGTCAATTTAATCCCCACATAGAGTATAGGGATGGATGGAGTGGAGTGTAGAGGATGGATGGGTAGGACTTCTGATTGCATATCTGTTACTGTTACTGAAATGGGCTAAGGCCCACACTATTATTGTTACTGTAATGGGCTAAGGCCCTAATTGTTACTGGACCATTACTGAAATGGGCTTAGGCCCAGACTGTGTTTGCCTATTGTATGACTGATTGTTTGTTTAATAAGGGATTACACACTGAGTTTACATAAACTCACCCTTCTGCTTTTCTGCGTAGGTAATCCTTAGGCAGGTCAGTGCTGCGAGGGACTTGATGGTGGCCACACAACCGTACTTAATTCCACTTTTTAACTTTTATTTTATAAGTAATTTAATTTGGGTATTTTTTTATGTAATAAGGCCTCTTAAAGTTTTTACTTTTGATTTGGGATTTATTTACTTCAAATCATATATGTTAGAAGTAGGCCGCAGTTTTTCATAAAGATATATGCTTTCAAAACACCATGTTATTGCAACATATTTTAAAAAGCTTCCGCAACAAACAATGTTTTTAAAGTGTAACGACAATCTAATATGTTTAACATTTTGCTAAACCAACTTGAATTTCAAACAATGAACAAGATATCCTAAAGATCACAAAAAGGTTTTGAAACAGAAAGGACCTTTCAACAAAACTACGCTTTTTGAAACACGCTTCAATGTGACATCGCAGATTCGACCATAAAGTCTAGGCTAGGTGTGGGGTGTTACATTAGTGGTATCAAAGCCAGGTTGCAAAACTCGGCTGTTGATTTGGGTTTCTTTAAATTTCGAAAAAAGAACTGTTTCAAATGATTTAAAATACTTGGAAACATTTTACTGAATGTGTGGTACACCGAGTTTCCGGTACCGACCTTGTAAGTTCTCTGAAACTACTACTTGATTAAATTAAAAGACTGAGACTACTATAGGTAATAGACTGTACTGAAATACTCTGTTTAGGGTAACCTAAAATTGTAGTAAGACTGCAATCTCCAAAAACAAACTCTGAATTACTGATAATATTTTCCATAAAATATCCTATAATAAACACTAGAACTGTAAACTGATGCATAAAATTTATAATTCAAATAATACGCAAATCGATAATGAGCACCAGAGGTACTTATGGAAGGGGTACAAGAGGCCGCGACGGAGGCCGTGGGGGTGCTCGGGCTGGGTCTTCGGCATCGGGCCATATGCCTAACGATAAAGCTAGGGAGGCACCGGCTTCACCTGTGACTAAGATTAGGTCACATGATCGTGCTGCTAGGGACGACGCACTGTAACAAGCTATGTGGCAAATTTTGGAAAGGGTCCTTTGGGCCTAACATCGCATCGTGGATGTGGGTCGGTGACTGGAACAACTCAGTCTAATGGAAATTTGAGATTTTTAGGGTATCTTTGAGTTTCCCTAATGTGATTGAATATTGGATTGAGGCTACAAAGAGGATCATGGATGACCTCGACTGCACCCCAGAGCAGAAGCTAAAAGGTGCAATATCATTACTACGAGATGAAACCTATCAATGGCGGCTTACAGTTAAAAAAGGTACTCAGCCCGACTGGTTGACTTGGGAATTTTTCAAGACTTCATTCCAAGGAAAATATGTGGGCGCTAGTTATGTGGATTCCCGGAGGAGAGAGTTTGTAACACCCTAAACCTAGCCTAGTCGTTATGACCAAATATAACGTGTCACATTGAAGCGCCTTCTAAAACTTGAACTTGATGGTAAAAAACCGTTTCTAAGTTAAAACCCATTTTGTTTGTATTACGACTGAAACTAACTTATCAAAACTTTATTATCATTGACTTTTTAATCCGATTAAAAATAGTAAAATTTTCCCCTAGTTGAAAACCTTAAGGTTAAAATTTCATATTTTTCTTTGAAACCGTGATTATTTCGAAAACTTGGTGTTCCTACTCTAGCAGTCTAAGAAACGAAATCAAAAGCCAAATAAAAGTTGAAAATTCCCCAAATGGCCTTGTTACATAATTAAAACCCAAATATAAAATCTTAGAATAAATCAAGTCATAATCAAATCATTTACGATCATGTAGCCACCTTTGAGTCCCTCGCGGCTCCAAATCGTTTAAGGCTGGGAATTACCAGCATAGTTAAGTGAAAGGGTGAGTTTACGAAAACTTAGTGTGTAATCCCCTATCAGTCAAACAGTAAATATGGCATACAATAACGGTCTGGGCCTGAGCCCTATTCAGTAACAGTACAGTCTGGGCCTTAGCCCTATACAGTGACAGTGTGGGCTTAAGCCCAAAAACAATAATAGTACAGTGTAGGTATGCAACCCATCCCAATCCAACCAACATACCACCCGTACCAATCAGCACACCATGTGGGGATTAAATTGCCCCACCCAACAAACACACCAATATCGTAGTGACGCTGCTACCAGTAACGCTGCAATGCTGCTAATAATGGTAAACGTGGCAAAGCCACCAGAATAGTAATCACGTGGCAGAGCCACTAATACAGTACTTCCTCCAGCTCAGGAACCCAACCCCATGCAATATGTCATGTCATAAATATTACATGCAAGCAGTATGCCATACTCAAAACCAGTCACATAAATATCAAACACACATCAGTTAACCTACCACTAGGGGTATAATGGTCATTTCATCGGTTAGGGGTAAAACAGTAATTTCCCCCTTAGAGGTATTTTGGTCATTTACCCAAATTGGGGTCTCGATACAGATAACGACCCTCCAATAGGTCTACAATCATTTCAAACAACTCAAATAACCCATATGGCCAAAACAGTGTAAATGGGCCTAAGGCCCATTACTCGGCCCAAGTGGGCCCACACACTTGTGTGGCCCAATCAGCCTAATTTCAGTCGCGACTATGCGATCCCATAGTCCACTCTATTTCTTTTCACTTACCGTGAACTTTATCCATGTAGGGCCCATGAGCCCAATGGGCCCACACGGCCCATCTCAGCCCAACAAGCCCATAACTGCCCAAGCCCATGAAAACGCTCGTGGCAGCCTCCATAGTCTTTCAACCATGATTTGTGGGCTCAGATTTCGACACGAGTGTTCGCACGCCCTTGAGGCCTCAAATGCCGACGTTTCGACTTTTCGGCTTTTGTCGATTCACAGCAAGAAGAGGTATGAGTACACACCTGATGCGATTGGAAGCAATCCTCCCTCCGGACACTCTTATGCCCTCTAAGCCTCAATAATGTCAACTGCCTTCGAACGCTACCTAAACAAGAGATACCACCATTCTACATCAGGCTTGCACTCGAAGTATAACAACATTCCCAACCAAAACTCACTACACAACCAAACAGGGTATAGACTACTATAGTGGCGCACACCAAAACATGTAACGAATTGATCTGAAAGGTAGATAGAAGGGGTAGTCGGCAATAAGAGAAAAGTTAGTAGATGGTTCAACAAACTAACAAACCGTGAGCCGAAAGAGGAAGCAGTGACACTGAGGGCTTACCTTACAACATTCGGCCAACACAACCCACTTGAGTGAAAGAAGAGAATCGTACGTCTCACTCAACTGATCACCCCATTCACCAACCGAAAGCAAAACAAGGGAGAAGGTGAGATTCGGCCAGGATAAAAAATACAAGAAGGGAAAGAGAGTTATGAGGCAATGATCACTTACCAAAAATTTAGCCACAGCAAACAGTTGAGAAAGAGGAGAATGAGATCGAGGGAACAAGGCAAGGTTCGACTATAGAAGAAAAGATATTTGATTTAGACAAGAAGAGAAAAAGAGAGTCAATTCGACAGAGAGGGAATGTGCAAGAGAAAAGAGAAAAAGGTTCAAAAGAGTTTGACACACACTCACCTATATTTGGCACAAATAATTGGATAGTAAGGTCAAGAGCAAGAAATCCCAAATGGTCAGAAAACGCACCAAAACCAAAAAGAGGACACAACACGACTCTAGAGAAAAGCTACCGAAATAAAAATGAAAAGCCCTCTTCTCCCCATACCTATTCAGCACAACCAAATGAGAAGAGAAAATTTCCCCACAGTGTTTCCCCAAGGTGCCGAATACACACTCTAAGGAGTCCCAAATTCGGCCAGCACCTTGCCACCCACATTCCACGATTTCCTTCCCTTATCTCTCCACTTTTTCCTCCTCCAAATCCCCACCAACCTTCATCCATATCCCTTTTTACCAAGTCTCTAACCACCTCTACAGAGTTTTCATCAAACTCTACCTCTCACGCCACAGAAGCATAAAATAAAATCCTTTTTGCATTACCTGGGACTCGAACTCATGCCTTCTCAATTGTTCCTCACGCTTCTTGCCAGTAAGCCACAAGGCTTTTTTTGACACAAAACAACAACAACTATTTATAAAGCCCATGCACCAACATCCAAATTCTTTTAAGAGCAAAAATAAAAATTCTGTAAAAGTCGGAGCTTGAACCCAAGACTTCGTAAACATCCCCAAACACACACAATTCACTAAACCACCACACCAAACATGCTATTTGTGTCAACCATGAAAAATTATAGACCCTATATTTTTGGGGAATTACAGAGTTTCTGAATTTGACTCAGAGGGATAAATCAGTTTGCGGATGGAAAGCAGTGCTAAAATTCAGCTTTGTTCCCAATGTTTCTTGTAATTTTTTCCAAAACCAAGAAGTGAACCTCAGATCTCTATCCGATACCATAGATATAGGTACTCCATGAAGTCTAACAATTTCACCAATGTACAATTCAGCTAACTTATCAAGTGAGCAATCAGTATATACCGGGATAAAGTGAGTCGATTTAGTCAATCTGTCGACAATAATCCATATGGCATCTTTCTTCGCCTGTCACAAAATCCATAGTAATCCGATCCCTCGGGAACCATGATGGGTTGAAGTAAACCTGATGGTACTTGGTGTTCAGCCTTTACTTGCTGACAAACTAAGCATTTCGATACAAACTCTGAGATATCTCTTTTCATACCATTCCACCAATACATTTTCTTCAAGTCATTATACATTTTTGTACTGTCCAGGTGAATTGACAAACAACCATTGTGTGCCTCATGTAAAATATTCTGAATCAACTCAGTGTCCTTCGGAACACAAATCCTACCACGGAATCTCAAACAACCCTCGGAGTCACTCAGAAAATTGGGTTCACTGCTGAACTCACACTGAATTCTCTTAGCTTGTAACTCCTTGTCAACTTTCTGAGCATCATAAATTTGTTGAAGAAAAGTCAATCTAGCTCTCAACTCAGCTAGAATCGAACCATTATTAAACAAAGTCAATCGTGTATTCATAGCCCTCAAGGCAAACAACGACTTCCTACTCAAAGCATCAACGACCACATTCGCCTTACCCGGATGGTAATCAATCACAAGCTCGTAATCCTTTAATAGTTCTAAACATCTTCATTGCCACGAGTTCAAGTCCTTTTGAGTCATCAAGTGCTTAAGACTTTTTTGATTGGTGTAGACATGGCATTTCTCACCAAATAGATAATGTCGCCAAATCTTTAAAGCAAACACTATGGCAGCCAACTCTAATTCATGTGTCAGATAGTTCTACTTATGCGGCTTTAACTACCTCAAAGCGTAAGCACGACTTTTCCTTCTTGCATAAGTACACATCTCAAACCATTTAAGGAAGCATCACTATAAATCACAAATTCTTTACTTGACTCGGGTTGTACCAAAATCGGTGCTGCAGTCAAAAACATCTTCAAATTCTCGAAGCTTTGCTGACACTTTTCTGACCACTCAAACTTAACATCCTTTTGAAGCAACCTCGTCATAGAGGTGGAAATCATAGAAAATCTTTCACAAATCGTTAGTAGTAACTGGCGAATCCCAAAAAGCTTCTAACCTCGGATACATTCCTTAGCGGTTTCCATTCGACGATAGCAGAAATCTTACTAGGGTCAACCCGGATACCATCACCTAAAATAATGTGGCCCAAGAATCCAACTTCTCGAAGCCAAAACTTACTTTTACTGAACTTAGCATATGACTGTTTGTCTCTTAAAGTTTGCAAAATTGTTCTCAGGTGCTCGGCATGCTCTGTCTCATCTCTTGAATAAATCAAAATATCGTCAATAAACACAATGAAAAACTTGTCTAAATATGGCTGAAATATTCGATTCATTAAATCCATAAACACAGCAGGTGTGTTTGTCAACCCAAATGGCATAACAAGAAATTCATAGTTGCCATCCCTCGTTTTAAAAGCAGTTTTAGGCACATCCTACTCTTTAACTCACAACTGATAGTAATCGGACCTCAAGTCTATCTTAGAAAACCATGTCGCTCCTTTCAATTGATCAAAGAGGTCATCAATCCTTGGTAAAGGATACTTGTTCTTGATTGTTACCTTATTGAGCTGTCAGTAGTCTATACACAATCTCATAGATCCATCTTTCTTTTTCATGAATAATACCGGAGCACTCCACGGTTAAAAGCTCTATCTCACAAAACCTTTGTCGGTCAATTCTTGCAACTGTGAGTTTAGTTCTTTCAACTCAGTTGGGGCCATCCTATATGGAGCAATCGAGATAGGTGCTGCCCCTGGCATCACATCAATACCGAACTCCACTTCTTTAATTGAAGGTAAACCTAGTAATTCTTCTAGGAATACATCCAATATTCATATACAACAGACACTGATTCAATCTTCAATTTAGACTCTTTTGTATTCAACGCGTAAGCCAAATAAGCTTCACATCCTTTTCTCATACATTTCTGAGCACACGGACGTGTGTCTTAGCCGTGTGGTTGACATGGCCTGGGACACGGGCGTGTTACACAGTCGTGTGAAAACTGCACCTAAATTTTTTATTTGCCACATGGCCTAGCACCCAAGCATGTGACTTGGCCGTGTGACTTCAATTTCTTCATGCTTTAAAAGTCAGATAGTTACACGGGTTAGGGACATGAGCATGTGTAGTACACGGCCTGACCACACGGGCGTGTCCTTAGACCACACTTGCGTGTGAGCCCAGCACCTAGGAAAATTTTTGAAATTTCGAGAAAAATTTCCTTAGCTCCCGATTTGATTCCCACACTCATTGTAACACCCTAAACCCGGCCCAGACGTTACAGTCGAATTCAGCATGCCACATGGAAAAAGTTGCTATTCGTTTCATCAAGAATCTCTTTCTTAGGGTTTAAAAATGTTAACATTATAAGTTTAAGTGAATGGAAGCTGTGCACCAGGTAGGAAGCCAGAAAAGAGGAGGTGAGTCTGTTGGACTGCTTAAGTACCAAGCTCTTCCCGGATCCAATCCTAGACATGCACACATCCATTCACTTAAACTTATAACGTTAACATTTTTAAACCCTAAGAAAGAGATTCTTGATGAAACGAATAGCAACTTTTTCCATGTGGCATGCTGAATTCGGCCGTAACGTCTGGGCTGGGTTTAGGGTGTTACATTTAGTGGTATCAGAGCCAAGTTGCAACAACTCGACTGTGGATCGGGTTCGAAAATCTTTTCAAAAACCTAGGCTTAAGAAGGGTATTTTTGGAAATGGTAAGTTTTTCGAAGATGTTCAAGTTTTTCTATTGTTAAACGGGGTTAAATCAATAGTTTTAAAATAAAGGTGTTTTCAAATCAAATCTTTTTATTTTCGGTTACGTGGACTGATAAGGAAGTGGCACACTGAATCCCCGGCACCAAGTCTGTAAGTGTTCTTTTTCTACTTTAAATATTTATATGGAATCGGGTGAAAAAATATCGTAGATAGTTTGGGCCTTAGAGATAGTACTATAGATAAATGTAGTATTAAGGGTACAAGATCGAGATCAGTAGCTAAATTGTACTTACTTGCGAAAATAACTCGCAACTTTATCTATTCATAAAACATTCTCAGTAATAAAGCAGTGGAACCAATAACTAATGTCATAAAATTCGTAAACAGATAAATCGATATGAGTACAAGGGCTACTCGGGGAAGAGGCCGTGGACGAGGCCGAGGTAGTACTCAAGCTGGATCTGCATCCTCGGAGCACATACTAGCTGGCGAGGCTCGTCCACCACCAGTTAACGAAAATGGGCCGTATGATCAGGCCGCAGGGGACGACGCTTTGTCTCAGGCCATGTTGAGGATTTTGGAAAGGGTGGTCGGAGCTAATGTCGGGCCCATGAATAGGGGGTCCATTTTCGAACGACTTCGGGCTAACGGAGCTGAGGTTTTTAGGGGTGTATCTGGAGTAGCCCCAAATGTGGCTGAGTATTGGTTGGAAGCCACAGAGCGGATTATGGATGACTTGGACTGCTCAGTGGAACAGAAGCTGAAAGGGGCGGTGTCATTGCTGCGGGATGAAGCGTATCAGTGGTGGATTACTGTGAGAGAGGGTACCCCAGCTGAGAGGGTATCATGGGAACTATTCAAGCAGACATTTAAGGCAAAATATGTTGGAGCTAGCTATGTGGATGCACGCAGAAAGGAATTTCTGAATCTGACCCAAGGAAGTAAGACCGTTGCGGAATATGAGGCAGAGTTTCTACGATTAAGCCGGTATGCTGGGGGCATCGTTTCCACTAAATATGAGCGTAGTGTTCGGTTTGAGGATGGCCTTAGGGATGAGCTAAGGGTACTCATAGCTCCGCAGAGAGAGCGGGATTTTGCTACACTGATGGAGAAGGCAAAGATAGCTGAGGAGGTGAAACAAGCTGAATGAAAAAATCGCAATAGGGACCGGAATCGGTTCAGGAGAGATGCTGGATCAGCTGGTGCTACAAATCGTAATGTTAAGAGAGCTGGGATGGAGGAACCGGTTCGAACAGTTTCGGTGAACACAGCTAGACCGCAAGCTTGTAGAGATTGTGGTAGAATGCATCAAGGGGAGTGCTGGAAACGTTCTGGGGCTTGTCTTCGTTGTAGGTCTAAGGAGCATAGGATTAAAGATTGTCCTAAGAGGGCCGCTCAGGCTCAAGAGGCTGGACAAGGGGTTGTGCGACCGGCTCAACCAGTAAGAGATGGACCGCCACCGCCAAGAGGCCGTGGACAAGGTTGCAGTGGTAATGGTCGTGGACGTGGCGATCCGGGGGGGTAATGGTAATCGCCGATGCTCGTCCACCGACTTTGGTGTATCGCCGCTCGTCGTCGTCGAGGAAGGAGACGCACCTGATATCATAACTGGTACGTTTCTGATCTATGGTGTACCTTATACTGCTCTGATTGATGTGGGATCAACTCATTCATATGTGGCATATAGCATTTCTAGGGTGTTGGGTGTGCACTTCGAGGGGACCATATGTGGGGTGTCTGTGGTAAGTCCTTTAGGTCATTCGGTTAAGGTAGAGAAACTCTTCAGGGAGGTGCCGTTGGAGATTCAAGGTAGGGTTTTCATGAGATTTGATGGAGTTACCGTTTGAAGAATTCGATCTGATTTTAGGGATGGATTGGTTGACCAAGCATAAGGCAACTTTGGATTGCGCAGCTAAGAGGATGGTGTTAAGGACTGTAAATGATGAGGAGGTAATGATTATTGGAGAACGAAGGGATTACTTGTCCAATATAGTATCGGCATTGAGGGCTGAGAAATGGATGCGCAAGAGATGCGAGGCATATTTGGCTTTGGTAAGCCAAGCTGGAATTGAGGATTTGACTGTGGATGCCATCAGGACTGTTAAGGAATTTGGGGATGTCTTTCCGGAAGAGCTTCCTGGACTACCCCCGAATCGGGAAGTCGAGTTTGGAATTGATTTATTGCTCGAAGCAGCTCAAAGATCCATTGCACCTTATAGGATGACAGAAGGAGTTGGTGGAACTGAAAGCTCAAATCCAAGAGTTGTTGGATAGAGGCTTCATTAGACCTAATGTGTCTCCTTAGGGAGCATCGGTCCTGTTTGTGAAGAAAAAGGATGGAACAATGCGCATGTGCATCGATTATCATGATTGAACAAAGCGGACGATTAAGAATAAGTATCCATCGCCAAGGATTGATGATCCGTTCGATCACCTTAGAGGGCTTCAGTATTCTCCAAAATCGATCTTCGTTCGGATACCATCAACTAAGGGTAAAAGAAGGGGATATTCATAAGACAATGACATTTCGAACTCGACATGGACATTATGAGTTCTTGGTCATGCCGCGTTTGGACCGACGAATGCACTGCGCAGCTTTCATGGATCTAATGAATCGAGTATTCCAACCTTACTTGGATCGGTTCGTGGTCGATTTATCGATGATATCTCGGTATACTCAAAGCGGAGACGAAACATGATGAGCATCTCCGTATTGTGTTGCAAGTGTTGAGGAGAAGGAACTCTATGCAAAATTCAGCAAGTGTGAATTTCGGTTGAGGAGGTAACTTTCTTAGGGCATGTGGTCTCTGTAGGGGATTAAGGTGGACCCTCGTAAGATTGAAGCGGTGTTGGAATGGAAGCCACCTAGGTTGGTATCGAAATTCAAAAAGTTTTCTTGGGTTAGGTGAGTTACTATCGAAGGTTTTGTGGAGGGTTTCTCGGTGTTGGCAAAGACTTTGACCAAACTCATAAGAAAAGGAGTACCGTTTGTTTGGGACCGAGAAACAAAAAAAGCTTTTGACCGGGCTTGAAAAGGTATTGACCAAGCGCCGATATTGATTCAACCGATTGTCCGGAAAGGACTTTTACGATATCTGACGATGCGTCGCAAGTGGGGTTAGGTTGCGTACTGATGCAAGAGGGTAAGGTGGTCGCTTATGCGTCGCGACAGCTTAAGACTCATAAGGTGAATTACCCTACACATGATTTGGAGCTTGCAGCGGTAATTTTTGCGTTAAATATTTGGAGACATTACTTATATGGGGAAAGGTGTATCATATATACAGATCATAAGAGCCTAAAGTATTTGTTGACTCAGAAGGAGTTGAACCTTAGGCAGCGTAGATGGGTGGAGTTGCTTAAGGATTACGATTGTTCGATTGAGTACCACCCAATAAAGGCTAATGTGGTGGCAGATGCGTTGGGTCGAAGGGTTGTTACTGATTTAAGAGCCTTATTCGCACGTTTAAGTTTGTATGACGATGGAAGCTTGTTGGCGGAACTGCAAATAAGGCCTTCTTGGATTGAGCGAGTTAGGGAAAAACAGTTGAAGGGCGATTCATTAGCTCTTCGATTCCAAAGCAAGTTAGGAATGGTGAGAGTGAGGATTTTGGGGTGAATGCGAGGAGTTCGTGCTTTCGTGGAAGGGTTTGTATTCGAAAGACTCGAATTGAGACAGTCAATCTCGAAAGAGGCGCATGGAGGACTCGTGCCATGCATCCTAGAGGAAATAAGTTATATCGAGACTTTGAGAGAGGTATACCGTGGCCTGGATGAAAGCAGAAGTGATCGAATTTGTTGGGAAATGTCCGACGTGCAAGAGAGTTAAGGCCGAGCAACAATTGCCTTCAGGTTCTTATGCAACCCAGTAAAGATTCCGCTATGGAAGTGGGAAAGAGTAACAATGGATTTTGTGAGTGGGTTACCTTTGACACCCCACCAAGAAAGATTCGGTGTGGGTGGTTGTGGATAGGTTAACAAAATCGCTCACTTCATATCTGTTTCGCACCGATTACTCACTTCGCAAAAGTTGGCGAAGCTATATGTGGCGGAGATAGTGCATCGCATGGGGTACCAGTGTCGATAATTTCTGATCGAGACCCTAGGTTTACATCTCGATTTTGGCAGAAGTTGCAAGAAGCGTTGGGGACACGATTGGATTTTAGCACTGCTTTTCACCCTGAGCAGATGGATGATCGAAAGGGTTATTCAAGTTCTAGAGGATATGTTGAGAGGTTGTATCATCGATTTTCGTGGTAGTTGGGAGGACTACTTGCCATTGGCGGAGTTTGCGTACAATAATAGCTATCAAGTAAGTATTCAGATGGCTCCATATGAAGCGCTTTATGGGCGAAGATGTCGTACGCCGACGTGTTGGACAGAGTTGGGTGAACGACAGGTGCTTGGACCGGAATTGGTGGTAGACACTGAAGGCAAGGTTAAACTGATAAGGGATCGATTAAAGGAGGCATCCGATAGACAGAAGTCGTATGCGGATCTGAAGCGCAAGGAGATTGAGTTTGCTGTTGGGGACATGGTGTTTTTGAAAGTTTTGCCTTGGAAGAAGATACTGAGATTTGGTAGGAAGGGTAAGTTAAGCCCACGATTTATTGGGCCTTACCGAGTGGTTAAACGAATTGGACCAGTGGCTTATCAGCTAGAGCTACCACCGGAGCTGCATCGTATTCATGATGTTTTTCATGTGTCCATGCTGAGGCGGTATCGATCTGACCCAACTCATGTCATACCAGTTACGGAAATCGAGGTACAGTCAAATCTGACTTTTGAAGATGAACCTGTGTAAATACTTGATCGTGACGTCAAGGTGTTGAGAAGAAAGTCAGTTCCGTTAGTGAAGGTACTTTGGAGGAACCATGGCAAAGAAGAAGCTACTTGGGAGACCGAGGAGGCAATGTGTCAACAGTACCCTCAACTGTTTTAATAAGGTAAAATTTCGAGGTCGAAATTTCTTTAAGGAGGGTAGAGTTGTAACATCTTGATTTTCGAATTTATTTGTGGTTTTCGATATTTTGGTTAAGTTTTAAAATCTGTGTATTTGGATGTGAAATTAATATTCTAAGTATGAAAATGGGCTTATGGAAGGCCCATGTGTTGGCCAAAACCCGGTGGGATTTTTGAAGTTTTGGATTTAAAAGTTAGGGGTTCTGGCTAGGTGGTCCTTATATAGAGTGATGGGTAATTTACATCACAAAAAGAGCAGTAGTAAAGTGGAAAGAGTGACGCCACTAAGCTCCTAAAAATGTGGCGTGTGAAGCATTAGGGGAAGGCATGGGATCGATCCCCCATGCTGGCAAATAGGTGCAATTATTTTTAGGTGCAGAAAGGGTAAGTGTTGGAGTCCAAGTGGAGTCTGCCAAAGGAGTGTTTGATCAGTTCAAATGCTTGAATTAAGGAGTGATAAGTGGAGAGATTTAAGGGATTGGGTGAGAGTTTAGAGTTGGCCGAATGTAGGGAATTAGAGAGGGAAAATTCGGCAGAAGGTTTAGGTTGATATTTCGGCACCTAGGGCTTGTGTGGTGCCGTTTTCTTTTGCTCAGTCACCACAAAGGGTTTTCTTTTTCTTCCTTTTTGCCTCCCTAGCCGAAACCTTCATCTTTTCTATTCTTTTTCTCTACTTTCTTCTCCAAAGCTGTTTCAAGTCAAACTGGTAATCATCAACACCTTTGCCAAAATCACAAAAAGCCGAAATCTCGTGATCTTTGCTTGCCGATTTCTTCAAAGTCGAGGTTCTTCTATGTTCTTTTGTTTTATTTAATCTACAATCATCTTTTCTTAATTTTAAATACCTAACGGTAGTCCTACTTCAAGGTCATAGCCACACATCGTTATTTTCTTCACCTCCCAAAAGCCAAAAGTATCATTGGTGTGGGGGCTTATAGCCGAAGCTTCAAGACTTTTTGGATTCGAGCTCTGTCGCTGGTTAGAAGATAAATCTGCATAAGATTACGTGGAAATCAAAGAGGGGTAAGGGGGTAAGTGCTCATCATCTCAGATTTGGTTTTATTTTACGATGTTAGGAAAAGTCAAAATCCCTAAAAATAGGGAGGCTGTCGATTTGGGCATAAGGCTCTAAGGGTTTGTTATTAATGTTTTCTTTTGGTGATTAGAGTCTTCTTAAGCGTTGGATCGAAGGCGTAAATCATTGGAGCAATCGAATTTGGAGCAAGCTATCGGTTTTTGGCAGGAAGGTAAGATTTAAAGGCTTTCTAGGGACATGGCTTGATTTTGGTTAAGCGATTTTTGGGGTTTAGTGATTGAGGATTGTAAATAAAAAATTGTGCTAAACGATTGTAGGACAGCGTAAAGGATCTCGGTACCAGTCGTCGCAAAACAGGTGTGTACCGAACACCCTTTCTCTGTTCAAGTCGGTAAAAGCCGAAAAGCCGAAATCTGGTATTTCATGGGCTTG
Organism: Gossypium anomalum; assembly: GCA_025698475.1. Lineage (NCBI taxonomy): Eukaryota > Viridiplantae > Streptophyta > Magnoliopsida > Malvales > Malvaceae > Gossypium > Gossypium anomalum. The sequence continues at coordinate 37,713,850 of CM046959.1, read as the reverse complement.
TGAGTACGCGAATGCTCTCAAGTCATAGACTAATGGTTAGATTCGGCATCGCAAAGTGGTAAGTTGGTTGTGTGCGAAAATACGTGAACACCGGTAAGTGGGCCTCGATGGGCCAAAACTGGGCCCAATGGGCTGACAGACCAACATGGGTAAGAGATGGGCAAATTGGCCTGATAGTTAGACAGTGGAATCAAATTGCTTATAACTGTTAAAAATTACTAAAATAACTTGTGTAGATGTGTAAGTTTACGAATTTACCCCTAAAGAGCAAAATTACTGATATACCCCTAGGGTTTAAATCGACCTAAATGCATGATTGATTAATACTGTATTCTGTATGTTATGTTTTATCTATACACATGTTGCATGGGTTTGGGATATTGATGGAGGAAGTGCTTAAAGTGGTTCATCCACGTACTGGAGGCTTTGCCTCACCCATCGATAAGCGAAAGCAAAGCAATCAGAATCGTGGAGTGTAGGGTTGGGTGGGTTGAGATATTCCCCACATGGAGTGTAGGGCTGGTACGGGAGAGTGTAGCGGTTGGTGGGTTGAGTAGTCTCCCCAAACGGGATTGCATTCATTGTTATTAATGTTACACGTATTACTGAATTGGGCCTATGGGCCGCACTGTTCTGAAAAAAAAGCTAAGGCCTTGTTACTGTATTTTGAAAAGGGCTTCAGTCCACTGTGTACTGTTATCTGAGTAGGGCTTAGGCCCAATGGGCTCGAGCTGATTTGTATGCACTGAGTTTCCCTAAACTCACCCCTTTTCTTTCCATCCTTGCAGGTGAGCCCTAATTGGTGGACTTGGAGCTGGGCGGGATTCAGAGTGGCCATGAAGAATAAATTCTGGTTTTTTTTAAATAAGTTCACATTTCTTTTATTTTTAATTATTCTCGTTTTGTTTCAAGGTTGTAATAAGGCCGCTCATTAAATTATTTCAATTATGGATTTATTGAATTGGTTAGCACTAGGGCGCGTTTTACAAAGACTATATGTTTTCAAAATATCTTGGTGACGTGTAAAGCTTCCGCAGTATAAATGTTTTCAAAGGCAATAAGTATCTAACCCAGACTTAATCATGAACTATTTTTCATAGACACGTAACATGCTTTAAGTGTGGCAATGGATGTGTGCATGTCTAGGATTGGATCCGGGAAGAGCTTGGTACTTAAGCGATCCAATGACTCACCTCCTCTTTTTCGGCTTCCTACCCGGTGCACTGACTTCCATTCACTTAAACTTATAACGTTAACATTTTTAAACCCTAAGAAAGAGATTCTTGATGAAACGAATAGCAACTTTTTCCATGTAGCATGCTGAATTCGGCCGTAACGTCTGGGCCGGGTTTAGGGTGTTACACTCATTTTGGGCTGCGAGGGTCCATATGAGGGATGATATGTATGATCTCGATAAATAAATAGTAATTTACATAAATTAATTGAAAAATTTTCTGGATGTTCTACTAATTCTCTGAAACCCTGTTCTGACGATGGATACGGGTTAGGGGTGTTACAATCGTAGCTCTTTGTGACTGTCCTGATACATGATTCGATCGGTTGTGATCCGACATATAATGTAGATAGAAACGTAACTCTTCATGAGCATCCTGTTAAGCTCGCTTAAAATCTCTACTACCTTATTCGAAGCTCCCTAATATTATCTCTTCGGAGATATTTGAAAGGCTCTATGAGCTTCTTGAGTAAAAAATCTTATGAGTTTCTTGATTAGCTCAAATAAGTGTTCTATTACATTATTACATGGCTCATTTGAGCATCCTGACATGTTTCTCGAAAGTGTGCTCCCTGAGTATGTGCCCTAATGGGTACCCCGATTAAGAATTGACGGTTTACGGATATCTACACCTCAGTGTGCTATTTGAGTATCCATCGATAATTAAAAAATTCAGTGGATAAAATTCTCGGCATGAGGAAATGATAAATAAATAGATTTATTTTTGAATGATTCTAAATTTCCCGATAAAGTGATTCATGATGAGCTCATCTATGCTTATTTGATATACATGAGACTTATGTAACTAACTTGTTTGATTAAGTGTGTGTGATTAGGTAATGTGCCAAGTTAATGGAAAACATATTATTGTATGCTTAAATTTAATAAATGAGATTGGTAAGTTTGGTTCCTGTTATACAAACTTACTAAGTATATAATGTTTACTAGGTTTTATTTTCTCTATTTTATAGTGTTTAGAAGCTTGCGAAGGTTGGAGATTGGTTGGAGCATCATCACACTATCCACTAGCTTGTTTTGGTATAAATAGTAAACTCATTTGGTATAATGGCATGTATAGGTAACTTGGCCATTGTTGGCTTATAAATGTTGTTTGTAATCTAGCCACTAGAATGGCTAGTAATGGTTATGTTTTGGTATATGTAATAAGGTTATTCTATAGAAATATCAAGATATATATTATGGATTGATTAAGTTATGCTAAATGAATATACTTAATAAAGATAAAATTATAAATATGTATGCATGTAATGATATACCATGCTAGATGTTAAAATTAGTTTGGTTATAATGCTTGGATTGGCTGGTATATACTTGTAAGTGTAGGTGTAGGTTATTGGCAAATTTGGGTGAGAAATAAATATATGAAATGGCTTTATTTTGTCCACACTGGTAGACAAACAGGCATGTGTCATGACAGTGTGTGACACACGGCTTGGCATATAGGTGTGTGGTTTGGCCGTGTGTCTCCTGCATCTTAAAATTTAGAAACAGAATGCTCAAATTTGAGCACACAGGAAGAAACACAGGCGTGTGTGCTACACGGCCTAGAACATGGGCGTATGCCTTGGCCATGTGAACCCTGCACCTAATTTTTAAAAATTAAATTGATCACACGACCTACTCAGACGAGCGTGTGGTTGCCCATGTGGCACAAGTCAGAGAGCTACATGGTTTCGAACACGGCCTGCAAGACAGGCATGTCCTAGGGTCACACAAGCGTGCCCCTTGGACCACACGGGCGTGTGTGCCCTGCATCTAGGAAAATTTTAAAAAATTTGCAAAAAATTTTCTGAATTCCCGATTTACTCCCGACTCAATTCTAATACTCATATTGGGCCTCGAGGGTCCATTTAAGGGACGTTATGAATCATCTCAGAAAATGAATAGTAATTGTCATGAATTATCTAAAAATGTTATGGATAGTCCAGTAATGCTCTGTAACTCTATTCCGACGACGAACTTGGGTTAGGGGTGTTACATGTACACCTTGGTTTCATCTCCAACTTCCATGAAACCTTGAGGCTGTTTAACATAGATATCCTCTTTCAACAAATTATTCAAAAAAGTAGGTTTTACATCAAGTTGATATATTTTCCACTTCCTTTGAGCTGTCAAAGACAATAACAACCTTATAGTGTCCAACCTTATAATTGGTACAAAGGCTTCAAGATAATCTGCTCTATATTGTTGGCTGAATCCTTTCACAACCATCCTAGCCTTCAGGTTGTTCACTGATCCATCAATATTTAACTTTATCAAAACACCCATTTCACTCCAATAACCTTATTGTGGATTGGCTTGTCAACCAACTCCCAAGTCTAATTCTTCTGGATCATGTACATTTTAGCCTCTATAGCTTCCTTCCAATCATTTTCCTTGGTCGCTTCTTCAAAACAAACATGTAACGGCCCATCTTTAGTGGTGTTAAAAGGAGTGGTTTCGGGACCATGATTCTAATAAGTGAGTTATTATTTTATTATTTATTTAATATTTATGAGTGTTTATTAGTGTTTTATTTGAATTTGGTTAAGAAATTTTAAGGTTTAAATAGTTAATTTAGTAAAAAGGTAAAAAATGAAAAAGTTTTTTCCAATAGTTAAATGGGTCAAATAGATATGAAAAGATGAATTAATGGATTTAGATGATAAATAAACCATATAGGTGGGAAGTGGACAACTATGGACATGTTTTGTTAATTATAAGTTAATAGTTAAAAGAGTAAATTAGTAACTAAGTAATAACACAAAGTTTAAACTAATATTCATCTTCTCCAATTTTGCTATACACAAACTGAAAACCATTGTTAAGAATAGGAAGCTTTCAGTTATGGTGTTTTTACATGCATTGTAAGTTTTTTAGTTACATTTTTAATGATTTTTATGTTCTTGTGATCATTTTAGCTTAATTTAGCTAGCCCGAGGGTCAATTCGTAAAAATATTAAATGTTTAAGGACTTTCCATGAACTAATTGGAGGTGTTTGTGAATTTAGTTGATAGATTATTAAGGTTGGTAGTTAAATATAAGTATTTTGTTAAGTGATTTTTGAGGATTTTAATGTTTAGGGACCTATTTGAGAAAATAGTAAAATTCAATGATATTAGGGTGAAATGATGAAAAATTTTGGCTATATTGGACCCCCTAAGAAAATTGTCTAGCATGGGTTCTCTTTAAAAATGGTAAAAGTTCAAGTTTCGGGTTTAGGGACCAAATTGCATAAAGATTAAAATGTTAGGGGTAATTTTGTAAATTTATATTTAAATGGGTTATAGGCTTAAATTAACTATTTTAAATTCTGGAATTAGATTAATTGAATACAAATATTTTTCTAGATCAAAAAACAACTCAAACGGACACAAGTCATGAAAAGGCCAAAATATCGGAGTAGTTGTCGATTCGTGTTAAAAGTCATTTTTGGGTAAAGGTAAGTTTGTATAAGGATTAAATATGCTATTTGCTAATTTGGATGAAATGTTAATGAATATTAATGATATGTATAGTTTAGATTGAAAATTTGCGATATTATGATATTACGGATCAAATTACGAAATTAATCAAATTAGAAGTTATGTTTGGAAATGTGTAGTTCTTGAAAGTATATTAAAATGGTATAATGGAAAGAAATGAAAGGTTTTGGATGAGTAATTGTCTAGTTTGAGCCTTGTGAATACTTAGGAAACAAATGACATCTCATTAGGGTTATATGATTTTGGGTGCTGGTCTTGGATGTCCTATCAATGGCTGATGTCCTATATTTGTTGCGGATTCTCCATAGCTCGTGTGAGCAGCATTGTGTAGCTTAACATCTCGACCCACAACTCATGTGAGCAAACCCTGTAACACCCCTAACCCATATCCATCGTGAAAATAGGGTTACAAAGCATTTCCATAAAAGCATAACTTAAAAACATTCATTTCCAAACATTTCATAAACCATAGCATAATTCATTCAGACATAATCATATTGTCCCTTATTTGAGCCCTCGAGGCCTTAGAAACACTTTAGAAACAATTCGAGACTAAATTGAGAACATTTGAAACATTAATGAACAAGTTAGAAAATTTCATACTGCAGGGGTCACACGGCCGTGTGACTCACATGGCTGAAACTTACGCCTGTGTCTCAGGTAATGTAACATTCAAACTAGGGACACACGGACGTGTCCCAACCCGTGTCCGTGCCTGTGTAACTCTTTAAATTGGGTCACATGGCCAAGCCACACGCCTGTGTACTAGGCCACGTAACTTTCGAAATGGCCTCACACGCTTGTGTGCCAAGCCATGTGCTAGGCCGTGTAACTGCCTGACTTGAAACCTTTAAAACCTATAGGGGACACATGGTCGTGTCACATGGCCGTATGTCACACATGACTGAGACACACACCCATGTCTTAGGCCGTGTGGACAAGAAAATGGACAAAACCAAGCCATTTCTTTCACCCATTCAAACATAACCTACAAGCAACTTGTACATTTAACCAAGACCTTAAAACATGTCCATATTATGCATAATAAAACCAATTCATTAGGCTATCACCATCCAACCAATATGCCATATAGGCACCTCAAACACATACATCAAACATACCTAAGCATGTGCATATTTAACCATTCATCAACTAACTTATTTCCATACCAAGACATATCACAATTGACACATTTCAAACATACCATACTAGATCCATACCATATCAAAATAACCTTACCATTTGTACCATTTCTCACATCCATCAAAACCATCTAAATGACACAAAACTAACCATTTCCTAAGTGTACCAAAGCAACTATCATATATATATACATACCAAATTAAACACTTAGCATTCAACTCAAACTTTAAACATAAGTTTCCTATACATGCCATTATAACTATGGCCAAAACATTGAAATCTATCAATATATCTGTGGGATAGTGTGATAGGTCTCCGACGATCTTCCAAACCAAACAAGCTTCTGATTATCTAAAAAAAACATAGGAAAGAAAACTATGTAAGCATATAATGCTTAGTAAGTTTGTAAAACATAAAACATAACTTACCATTTCAGTACATAACATTAAATTTTTGCATAATACAATCCAACCATAAGCTTGGCACAAGCCTAAGCGCCACCACTTGTTAGCATACTGAAACATAATCCACATGAGTTTAACATAGGTAAGCCATTATACATTAACATAATTCATTTGAATTCATCATCTTCATTAACATAACATACTTTCAATGTACTCACCATTACAATTCTTTCCATAAATACATATCATGGTTCATATTGAACACTTAACTTTTCCTTTCCTTTACATGCCCGTTGAATTATTTAGAATATCATCGAATATGCAGGATAGCTCACACGAAGTGTGTTAAACATATAAACATAACCTTTCCTTTCCTTTACATTGTTGCTCACATGAGCTGTGAAATGGTCCTGCTCACATGAGCTGTGGGTCAGAATGTAGCTACACGATGCTGCTCACATGAGCTATGGAGTATCTGTAACAAATGTAGGACCTCAACCATTAGTAGGACATTCAAGACCAGCACCTGAAACATGAAAACCCTAATGACATGTCATTTGTATCCTATGAATTCCTAAGGTTCAACCGGGGCTCGATATACATCGTGGCATCGTTGGATTTTCACCATTCAATATACATAGCATTTAACATATTAACATATCATTTATAATAACATTATGCCAGTATTGAATCATACGAACTTACCTCGACGATTAAGGCGTAGAAACGGAGTCGACTAATCTAAAACTTTAGCTTTACCCCAATCTAAATCCGTACAAAGTCTATCTTGATCTAAATAAGTAAATTCAATCTATTTAATACACATACTATCCAATTTAATCCAGATTTCATACTTTTGTAAATTTACATTTTTGCCCCTAACATTTTAACTTCTTTACAATTTAGTCCTTAAGCTTGTAAATAGAAATTTATGCAATTTAATCCCTAACCCATGCTAGCCAAATTTATTATATACACATATCAACTCATACAAATCATTATTTCACAATTTCACCATGTATTTTTATTATTTTTACAAATAAATCCCTAATTGACATTTTCATCAAAAATTACTTTTCAAAACTTGTTTATTTATCAATAAGGACTCATAATCTTTCATCAAACTTTATAAATCATACAAAAATGTTCATGGAAAAACCCTAATTCTTTAACAATTTTGCAAATTAGTCCCTCGGTTAGCTAGATTAAGCTACAACGATCCCGAAAACATAAAAATCATTAAAAATGGACTTGAAAATCACTTACATGCACCCAAGAGAACTAGTCGAACCTCCTAAGTGTAGAAATGGTGGTTTCACTATTTATTTTTAGTGGAAAATTTCTATTAGGAAGATGATACTTCATTTTTCCATATTTTAGTTTTAAGTTATTTATGAAATTACAAATTTGACCTTAAATGACCATTAACTCTATGAATGGTCAAATTACCATTTAAGTACTCTTACATTAAATTTTTATAGCCATTTGATACCTTTAGCTACTAGAACTCTACTTTTGCACCTTTCACAGTCCTTTTTGCTTAATTAAGAATGCAAACGATAAAATTTCTTAATGAAATTTTTATACAACCTTACTAACATTTTGTAGACATTAATATAATAAAATAAATTTTACTCGTCAGATTTGTGGTCCCAAAACCACTATATTAATTCCACTGAAAACAAGTTGTTATAAGCCCGTTTAACAGCTTGTGTCAGAATTTCTCGATTATCTAGTGATAGTTCATTTGGTTCAACAGGTGATTAAAGTTTAAGTCGAATATGTATGTATATAAAATTATTTAAGTTATTAAAAGATGAAATGGAAAATGTTGATATATGTACTTGAAATGAAAAGAGTTTCATTTGAATATATGAAGAATTAAATATATATTAAAAGCTTATTGTGATATGTTTCATGATTTGGTTGGATTACATGTACATTGATATACTTTCTAACCTTATGAAGTGGTGTGTATAGGAAAGGATACTATGCTCATTTTTTAGTGAAAATATACTTGGTTGTTTTAAACATAATGTGTTTTAGTAAGTTTAAGTTTCCTTTTTACAAAGTTACTAAGCACTAGTTTCTTATGTAGTTGTTTTCTTTGTTTTGTAGATCATCAAAAAGTTTGACCGGTTGGAATCCTATGAGAGCACAATCACACTATCTATCCGTTGTTTTGGTAGTTTTTAGTTGTTTTGGTTAATGGTTATAAATGGCCTGTAATAGGTATTTTATGCTATTTGGTCAATATTTGGCTTGTAAATGTATATGTATATTTGTGTTTTGGTCACTTGTGAATGCCTTGTGAAAGTAAATGGCTTATGGTCTATTGAAATGAGAATGAATTGGTTGTGTGGTGTATGTGATAAATGTTTAAAGTATGGACTTTGGTATGAAATTGAATTATTTTGATATATGATTTGTGGTGCCAATGAATGAAACATTGGTTAAGCTTATAGGATGATTGATTTGGCATGTTTTAGAGTGTGTTTGAATGTGTTTTAGACATATGATTGTGTGTGGGAATGGTTTGCTTTGGTGCCCAAGTAACTAGTTTTGAAATGGACTACCATATGGGTTATTTAAGGAGCACACGGCCTGGGACACGGGTTGTCACACGACCGTGTGCCATGCCATACACTACCACACCACAGGCAGTGTGTCATTTAAATTTTTAAGTGCAGGATGAACCATATGATCACATATAGTTACATGGCCTGCCGACACGGCTGTGTGACTAAACTTCAAAAGCAAACATGGCCTACAACATGGCCATGTGACCCTACTTCAAATACTCACACAAGCGGACACACGAGCTGGGACTTGACCGTGTGTCCCATACTTCAAATTGTACACGATTGGCCACAAAATTGATTTACCGTAATTTAGTGCAACAAATATTCAATAAAATGTGCAAATTGAGTCTTTTATTGACCATAGAGGCTGAATGAGGCCTAAAGGAGAGCTAACGCACTTTGTGAGTGTGTAGGATAATTTTAGAAGGCGTACTAAACTTATATTAGTTGCTATGTCGCAACACAGGATGTTCAATGTCACAACATAGGGAGCAGAATGGAGAAACTTCAAGATTGCCTTTGATGTTGCAACACACAATGAGGGTGTCGCAACATACCCCTAAAGAGAGCTAAAGATGAGTATAATAATTGCTATGTCACGACTCAGGTCTTGATGTGTCGTGACATCGACTCTATGATAGAAATTAAACACAAAGCAAGGGCATTTTTGTCTACACAATCAAACTTAAAGCTCGGTAGTGTCAGCTAACCTAGGGTTAAGGAGGACAGGCATATAAAGGCTATAAATAGCCTTATTTGTCACTTATTATGGACACCATTCCTTTACCTGAGATTCTCTGTGTAAAACTTAGTTTAGTATTTTCTTTCATTCGTAGGTTTTAGATTTATTTCAGTTGCTGTTGTTGATTTCAAGAGATCTAAATTGTGGAAGCATTCAAACTTTTTGGATTCACGAGTAATCTCAATACAATCAGGATCTTTCATTTACTCTATTTTGTCGATTTGATTAGCATGCTTTCTGTAACAGCCCGTTTTTAGTCAAATCAGAACAGTGATTTCGAGACCACAAATCTGAGATTGAAATATTTATTTTATTTTTATTTTAAGGTCTACAGCATGATAGCATGATTGCATGAAAATTTTGTTGAGAAATTTTATCATTTGAATGCTTAATTCGATAAAAAGAACTAAATCGCATAAAGTGTAAAAGTTGTGTTCTATTAGCTAAAGGTGTCTAATAGCTATGGAACCTTTAAGTGGAGGTCCTTATGTGGTAAATAGCCCGTTAATATGTTAGTGGATAATAATGGCTTGGTATTTTGTGAAATTATTAATATTTTTAAAGGGTATAAAGTTAAATTAGTAAATAATGATAAAATTAACTAAAAATCAAAGTATCATCTTCTTCATTTCACCTAAACTCAACCAAAAATCTCCATGGGAGGAGCTTAAACATTCAGCCAACATCTTCTAGTGCATGTAAGTGCATTTTTGCTTGGTTTTTAATAATTTCTATGTTTTTGGAGTCGCTGTAGCTTAATCTAGCTAGCCCAGGGACTAATTTGCAAAACTGTTAAAGGTTTAGGGTTTTACCATTGATGAATATATGTGTCTTTTGATGTTTAATGATAGAAAATGAATAGTTATTGTTAGATAAACAACATTTGTTAAGTGATTTTGGTTGAAATTGCGAATTAGGGATTTATTTGTAAAATGTGTAAAATTCATGGTGAAATGTGTGAAATAATGAAAAAATATGGACTGGTATGAGAATAAGTAAAATTCGGCTAGCATGGGTGTAGACTTAATTGCATGAATTTGTATTTTTATGAGCTAGGGACTAAATTGTAAAAAGATTGAAAATTAGGGGCAAAAGTGTATTTTTGCCATAATATGAAATTTGGATTAAATTGAATAGAATGATAATTAAATAATTTAAATTTGATTATATATAGATCAAGAAAAGTAAAGTTCAGAATTAGATCGGGGGAAAAATAATATAGTTGATTGATAGCTCGATTTCTCTCCGTATAAATCTGAGGTAAGTTCGTATGTTAATAAGCATTAATGTAATTGTTTTTTAAATGCTTTATAATTGTATTATTGATGAATATAACGTTACGAAAAAATTCGATGAAGATTCGACAATATGTAAATCCCGGTTGAACCTTAGGAATAGATAGGATACAAATGACATGTCATTAGAGGTTATTGAGTTTTAGGTGCTGGTCTGTACGTTCTACCGGTGGCTAAGTTTTTCGGCATGTGTTGCGGATTCTTATCAGCTTGTGTAAGCAGCATCGTGCAGTTATATCTTGACTATCAGCTTGTGTGAGTAGACCCGTTGATAGCTCGAGAGTGAGCATTAAATGAAATTGAGATGGCTTCGGCCTTGTATTGGCAGTTAGGGTGTGAGATTCCCGAGTATCCAATATTATTCCAAATGTTTCAATGGGTAAATTGAAGATATGAAAGGGTAAGAGATTGATACATGTCAGTGCAGGTATGTACGTAAACCGTATAAGCATTGAATCTATGAAGTTTGTGAGTTACATGATCCACTATGTGCATGAGCTTCTATTAGCATTGTGATTAAGTTAAGTTGTAGTGTTTTATGATAGATAACTTAATTTGAGAATGAATGATAAGTTTTACTTATTAACTATACAAGCTTACGAAGCTTTATAGCTTACTCTATTTACTTTTCCGTGTTTCATAGTGATTATTGAAGCTTGCTTGGAGTGGGAGTTGTCAGAGATCTCATTACACTATCCAGCTATCATTTTAGTACTTTTGAACTTGTGTATTTGGTTATATGGCATGTATAGGAGTTGTGGTTAATATGGTCTATATGTTGGTAATGTATTTAGCTAATTGATTTGGCTTGTAAATGAAGTATGTTTTGGTTATATCTATAGCCATGTGATTCGGCATATTTTGGTATATTTGGTTATGTATATATATGTGCAAATGGCCTTTTGTTATGTGGTTGGAAATTGATATGTGAATGCTTGTTGTGGATTAGTATTTTAAGTACTAAATGGTTGAATTTTGAGATATGGTATACTTGTGGTATTAGGCAAAATAATACATAGTTGAAAGTGGCCATTTAGGTGATTTTTAGATGTGAAATTAGTATGAAGATGAATGGCTAATTGTGATACTTGTGCGCCTTATGGTTTTTGGTACTGGAATAGTATGAATTGTGATTGGTTGAGATTGGTTTGAATGCCTATGGATGGTATGTTATATGTTATTTGGTATGTGTAGGTGAATGCAAGTTTAGGTGAGAAAGATGGCTTGGAAAATAACCTATTTTTGTCCACATGGGTAGAAACATGGGCGTGTCTCTCAGCCGTGTGTGACACATGGTCAGGTGACATGGCCGTGTGTCCCTTGATGTTTATTAGAAACCAAGTCAGTATGCTCCACACAGTCCAGTACACGAGCATGTGACTTGGCCGTATGGCATAAGTCAGTATACCATATAGTTTTGGCACAACCTAGCACACAGCTTGGAACACGGGCGTGTGAGGCCATTTTGAAGGGTACACGGGCTAGTCAAACGGGCGTGTGGTTGGCCGTGTGACCCAAGTCAGGGAGTTACATAGGGTAGGACACGGGTTGGGACATGACCATGTGATCCCATTTCGAATGTCCACATGACCTATGACATGGGCGCGTCTTTGGCCATGTAAGACACACGAAAAGGCCACACGGGCATGTGTCCCCTGTATTTTGAAAATTTTTCTATGTTTTTCAAAAATTTCATGAGTTATCGGTTTAGTTCCGAACCACTTCTAATGTTTGTTTTGAGCATTGAGGGCTCGTATTAGGGACAATATGACTGATTATGAATGCATTTTATTAGTTATGAAAAATGTATGAGAAATGTATGATTGTTTAATTATTAAGTCTGGTAATACTCTGTAACCCTATTCCAGCGATGGATACGGGTTAAAGGTGTTACACTTTCTCTTTACATTGAGTCTATATTGTCTATGAAAGCCATGAGGAACTAATTCATCTATGGGGGATTCGCAAGTGGAGGTATGATCTATTAACTATTTTGTAGGGTTACTCCATGGGTCAGTAGTTTTGAAAAGGAAGAACGTGAAACAAACCCTAAGCTTGAACAACCCCGGAAGTCATCAAAGTGGGAATTAACCCAAAATTAATATGGTCCATTTGTGAACGCTTTCACACCAAGCCAATCTGGACAATGAGGTTGGACGAAAAGTAGTTCTTTCTGACTCATTATGTTAGTGGAATATTGTAAGATCCTACTAGGGTAGCGACTTGTTGATCGATGAGGAACCCGAAACGATAGTTGATGTAGATTACCAAAGTGAGCTAATCACCCATAATCAAGATTTGTTTTATCCTCCCTTTTCTATCTCTTGAAGTTTATTTATTTTATGTTACTTTGTCTTTATTATTATAAAAACCCTAAAATCCTTTATTTTATATTTTCGTACTATAACTAATTTAAAAGTACTAATTAGATCTTTTAGTGTTTAGGTTAGAATTGATCTAGCACCACCTCCATTGGGTACATTCCTTAGAGTACTTACATACTTCATTGTAAATCTATATTACAACTCGACCCACATACTTGTGAAAATCGCCTTGTCTTTCTATATTTTATTACAGTATTCACACTCTGGATGCTAGTGCATTCGAAGGCGGTCAAGTTGTTGGTGTCGTTGTTGAGGAGGCAATGTCACTAGTTTAGTTTTAATTTTTTTACGTAAAAAGAATAATTAGGAAAATTTTAAGTTGTAGGTACGATTCGTATATAAATAACTAAAAATATGTAGGTTTTAGGGACATTATTTGATGTAAACTTGTTAAGATCTAGCATTTCCCAACCTGTCATCCATAGTTCACATTTTGAATTAAATCCTACTTTATTAACATGGATATCTAATAATGGCAGATTTGATGACCATATAAACAAAGATCCCATAGCATTTTTCCAGAAATTTAACCATATATGCAGCACTTTTAGCTACGCGAGGATTCCAATGGAGACTATCAAATTATTATTGATCTATTTGTGTTATAGGGGAAAGAAAAAATCTGGTTAGAGACACTTTCTATAAATTCTAATCAATTTACATCAAAATTTTTCATTCAAGGTTAATTAATGAAAACTCATTAAGAACCAATCAAAAATATGCAATTTGGGCCTTAAATCGGGCCTTCGAGGCCCTAAAAATAGTTTAGAAACAATTCATGACTAATTTGAAACAAATCTAAGGTTTTAAGAAAAAGTTGAAAAAACGTGGAAATATGGGTCACATGGTCGTGTGGTCTGGCCATGTGACATAGCCCAGGCCGTGTAACAATTGAACAAGGGACACACAGTTGTGTCCTAGCTCGTGTCCTCTCCCGTGTAACTCACTGAGTAGGGTTACACACGGTCATTTTGCAGGTCGTATGCCAGACCATGTAACTCTCTAACTTGCCATATACGGCCGTGTGCCAGGCCGTGTGCACCCAATTTGACTAAAAAATCATGCCATTTTAAGACCAAACCATACCTATTCCATGACCCAAATTATTCACACATTCAGTAGACCTACACACTACTCCAACACACCTAAATATACCAAATAAATCAATCTACTTCATTCAACCAATATGCCATCTAAAGGCACCACATATATATACTAAACATTTAGTCTAAAAAAGGCTCAAAAAACCTCTTTTATATTACTTTAAACAAATAACCATCGCACTATGATTAAAACCACTTCACTTAACAACTAAACCTCAAGGTGTTCGTCTAGGCATTATATATGTATACTTGTTTCATCAATACAAAACATAAGCAAAACACACATCTCACTCATAAACTACATCTATCAACATTTCAAAACCACATATTTATCTATATATAATGCCACTACCCAAAAGATACAAAAGCTACCAACTTAGATGGATAGTGTGAGCCAGTTGGTTGATCCTTCCAAAGAGTTAGCAATAGTTATCTACAAAACAATCCACAAAAACCCGTAAGTTTAAATAGCTTAGTAAGGACATAGTATAACACTTAATCTAAAAATAATTAGACACGATTCACATATTATTTGATTACTAAAATTTCAAGAATACAAATGATGAGATTATGTAATGATATAATGTTCTTAAAGATACCAGAATAAAATCAGGAGCATGAATATGCCTTCAGGAGTACCAAAGTACTAACAGGGGCACATATGTGCATTAAGGGGTACCAAAGTACAAACAGGGGCATGTATGTGCATTCAGGGGCATCAAAGTACAAACAGGGGCATGCATGTGCATTCAGGGGTACCAAAGTACAAATAGGGCCACGTATGTGCATTCAGGGGTACCGAAGTATAAACAAGGGCACATATGTGCATTCAGACAATAATTATCTATAATAATATAAACCAAAGAACAATAATATAATATTACAATTAGAATTTCATTTACGTATTGAAATACTATGTACTTATCTACGATTTAATTCCCGGTCAACACGCTGGGCCTAATCCACTATTTTCCCTTTTCCTTAGTTATTGTCATTTTGATTCAAGTCTTGATCTATATAATAATTATAATAATTAAATACAATATATTAATCTCATACATATTTCACGTTTCATTTCAATGAATATGACCCTTAACTTTTCATTAATTACACATTTTCCCTAAACTTTTACAATTTTTGTAAGTTAGTCCTCTAACCCGAAAATAATCAAATTAACCATTCACAAGTCAAAATTTATAGCTAAATATTCAAGGCTTCTAAACAGTCCAAAAAACACCTCTTTTTCACCATTAAACCTTGAAAATTTTTACTTTTTAACAATTTAATCCTTGAATCAAAATCTATCAAAAATCACTTCCCAAAACAACCAAATACCATAATCAAAGATTCAAACACATACTTATCATAAAAAAACATTCAATTTTCATCAACGGTAACTTCTAAAATTTTTAACAGATTCAAAAACGAAGGTACATGCTAGTTGGACCTAGTTGCAATGATCTTAAAAACATAAAAATTACAATAAATAGATGAGAATTGAGCTCACATGCACAAAGAAATATGAAACTGAAGCTTGAAGCTTTCTTCAATAGCGTTTTGGCATCAACATGAAGAATTGAAGAAGAAAATGTTTTCTTTCATAATTATTTTATTTTAATTTTAAGTTTATTACAAATTTGCCATTAAAAAATACATGTTATATCATTTTCTTTACATAATTCCATCCAACATTAATAACTAGGGACTAATTGATACATCAATCCTTCCTTATTTAGTAATTAAGCTATTCAATCACATAAATGCAATAATGACTAAGTTATGCATATTTTTCAATTTAGTCATTTTTCTTAAATTAACTATCTAAACATTAAAATCTCTTAACCAAATTTTAATACGACTCTAATAAATCCATAAATATTCTATAACTAATATTTATGAGTCAACACGATAGAAATTTGTGGTCCTGAAACCATTATTCCGTCACCACTGAAAAATGGGCTGTTACACTTCCTCTAAACACCATCACTTCGTGGACCGATTTCGTGTAGCTACTCCTTCGCTGAATGTTGCCTATGACTAACTTGCTAACTAGTTACACACAGTTATTTTATTTCCAACAAGGTATCAGTGAAACTTTGAGGCAAGCGTGGGAAAGGTTTAAGTCAATCCTTATATCTATATTAAGCGGAGGCATACATTTCGCAGTTCAAATACAAAATTTTTACTACGGGTTGGATAGTCAGAATAAACAAAATTTTGATATTATGACAGGGGGAAATATTTGGAAAAAAACCCAAGAGTAAGTGATGGAAATATTGGAAAAATCTAGCATTAATGAATCAACATGGGAAGAATGTCCTAAAATTCAAAGCTAGGAACTGGAACTTGTAAACAATAAAGAGTAAGAATGTAACCAATTAGAGTTCAATCCAAAAGAATCAACGGGTTACAAAATAAAAGAAGAAGGGGATAGTGCAGTACAGGAGAACAATCACATGGTAACCCAATTGGACTAGTTGAGACAAAATAAGGAACAACCAGAGCAAATGATTCCAACCTCAGTAAAAATGGTACTATATATTGTCAAACCCCCATAATTAGAGCTAAAGCCATTACCTAACCATTTAAAATACGAATAATTGGAGAAGCAAAACACTTTACCAGTAATGATTGCTGCAAGCTTAGATGCAAATGTCCTAAAATGTATAAAAAAGTAATAGGATTGATAATTGCTGATATTAAAGGAATCAAACTTGTGTTCTACCAACATAAGATCAGATTGGAAGAAGGGAAAAAACCTATGGTGAATGCTCAGTGTAGACTTAATCCAGCTATGAATGAGGTGGTCAAAAAGAATTGCTTAAATAGTTAGATGCAGGTATTGTTTATGCTCTCTCTGATAGTGAATGGGTTAGCTTGACCCAATGTGTTCCAGAGATGGGAGGTCTAACTATAGTCGAGAATGATAACAATAAGTTAATTTCAACATGAGCAGTTGCTGGTTGAAGAGTATGCGTCGATTTCCAGAAGCTGAACAATGTAACGAAAAAAGACCGATTTACACTGCCCTTCATTGGCCAAATACTTGATCATTTAGCAAGGAAAGATTATTATTATTTCCTTGATGGGTATTCAAGGTACCATCAAATCCCAATTCATCCCAATGACCAAGAGAAAACCACTTTCACGTATCCCTTTGGTACGTATGCCTTTAAAAGAATTCCTTTTGGCCTATGTAATACTCCAGAAACCTTCATGAGATGCATGACTGCTATCTTCACTGATATGTTAGAAGATAGATTGGATGTATTTATGGATGACTTCTTAGTATATAGAAACTCTTTTCAAGAATGCTTAGGTCACCTCGAGAAAAATGTCATTTCATTGTGAAAGAAGGATTGGTCTTAGGGTTAGATATAGGGAAAAGGTTTGAAGTAGATAAAGCCAAAATAGAAATTATAAAGCATATTCCGAATCAAACAAATGTTAAAGGTGTTCAAAATTTTTTAGGCCGTGCAGGATTTTATCAAAAATTTATAAAATACTTCACTTATATTTCTAAACCTCTAAATCAAGTCTTCTAGAAAGAGACACTTTTCATATTTGACCAGAACTGTATCTAAGCTTTTAAGGTAATAAAAGAAAAACTCATATCTACTCCTATAATTATCACCCTGAATTGGTCGAAACCTTTTATTATTATGTGTGATGCTAGTGACTATGCAGTAGGCGTAATTCTAGGAAAAAAGGGAATAATTTATTTGCGGCTATTCATTAAGCTAGCAAAACACTAAATCCAGCACAGTGCAACACACTACAACTAAGAAAGAGATGCTGGCGATAGTGTTTGCTTGTGAAAAATTTTGACCTCACTTAATGACGAATCTAGTATAGGTGTATAATGATCACCTGAATTAAAATACATTATGAAGAAAATAGAAACAAAATCTAGACTAATGAGATGGGTTTAATTACTTCAGGAATTTGATTTATGGATAATGGATAGGAAAGGTACTGAGAATCAAATCGAAGATCATTTATCCAGAATTGAGAACAATTTAAAAGCAGAGGATATTGAAAAAATTAAGGACACTTTCACAGATGAGCAATTATTCAGAGTAGATATTAATCATCCTAAACCAAGTAAGCATATAACACCATGGTATGCGAATCATGTCAATTATATTGTAAGAGGGGTTTCCCCCATGTGGGTATCTTGGCAACAAAAAAAGATAGCCTATGAATCAAGAAATTACATTTGGGATGAAAAATACGTGTTTTGACAATTTGTAGATCAATTAGTCTGGCGATGTGTAGCAAAGGAAGAGATACATGATTTCTTACAGAGTTGTCACACATCTCCTTGTGGAGGGCACTTTGATTGAAAAAGGACAACCTAAAAAGTACTACAATTGGGGTTTTATTGGCCAACTAGGAATAGAGACATTTATGAATTTGTACAAGGATGTGATAGTGGTCAAAGAATTGGAAACATATCAAAAAGGGACAAAATGTCGCAAATAGGAATACTTGAGGTTGAAGTGTTTGATGTTTGGGGGATTGATTTCATGGGACCTTTTCCTAGTTCTTTTGGGAATCAATACATCCTCTTGGTTGTAGATTATGTCTCAAAATTGGTTGAAATTGTTGCACTACCTACTAATGATACAAAATCAGTAGTGAGATTCCTAAGGAAAAACATCTTCGCCAGGTTTGGTACACCACGAGCGTTGGCCAGTGATAGAGAATCTCATTTCTGTAGCAAGCAGTTTGAAGTAGAATTGGCTAAATACAACATAATACACAGAATGGCAATGGCATATCACCCACAGGCTAATGGGTAAGCAGAAGTATCTAATCGTGAAATAAAGCAAATTTTGGAGAAAACAGTGAACCTAAATCAAAAGGATTGGGAAATCAAGCTGGACGACACATTATGGGCTTAGTAAACAACATATAAAACTCCCTTAGGCATGTCTCCATATAAACTAGTTTACGATAAGAACTACCACTTACCAATTGAATTGGAGAGGAAGGCATATTGGGCGATCAAAGAGTTAAATCTAGATCTAGAATTAGCTAAAAAAGAAACACTATTTCAACTCTAGGAATTGGAAGAATTTCTCTTTTTGGCCTATGAAAATACTGAAATTTATAAGGAGAGGAGTAGACTTGGACATCATGCAAAAAATAGAAAGTGTGAATTTGTGTTGGGATAAAAAGTATTCTTGTTCAACTTAAGATTAAAATTATTCCTGGAAAACTTAAATCAAGATGGACCGGTCCATATACAATGAATCAGGTAACTCCTCATGAAATAATAGGGTTGATAGAAAAAGGGGGACAACCTTTTCTCATTAATGTCCAAAGAGTAAAACATTATTTTGGAGGAGCAATTAACACCGCAGTTGATAAACAAACTTTACAATGTAGTGCGCTTTGGGATTTCCAAAGAATTAATGGGAAATTAAAAAACATAAAGAGTGATAATAAAGAAAGAGACCAAAGTAGTGATTCTACAACACATAGAGAAATATGGTCATCATGTTGCGACACAGCTCCCGAATGTTACGACAATGAATGAAATTCTAATTCTAGAACTTATGCTTGACATCGCGACATAACTAAGGGATGTCGCAGCGCCACTAAGTAAACTCTTTTTCTGAACTAATCGTAATTGTTGAAATTTTTGTAGTTTAATTATATTAGGATTCTTATTCTTTAACTTCTTATTTAGTAGACCTAAATTATAACTCTTGATTAATTTATTCTTTTCTTCTAATCTATAAATAGACACATTGTTATGCTCTTTTATCATCAACAAAGATTAAATTTCAGGTATAATAGATTTCAACATGAACAAATTATCAAATGGCCAGTTTTAGTGTAAGCACTTCAAGTCCACCTGTTGAGTTCCAAGAAGGCGACATGGATAAATACTTGCAGCAACTACAATCACATACCATGATCAAGAGTAGGGATTTGACCCTCTAATGAGGAATTGCAAAGGAATATGGGAGAATGCAATTGAAAGAGAATGGACAAAATCTTGTTTGCCATCCAAAGAACCCCTAATAATTCTTATGGTGCAAGAATTGTATCTTGCATTAAAACAAAGGGAAGCAACCAAACCATTCTATGAGATGAGATCTTTTGTGAAAGTCAGAGAGGTTAATGTTTCGGTAACTAAGATGGTTATTTGCCAAATTTATGATGTGCCATATTATTATTGTGATTATCTCTATAAAACAGATTTGAAGGAATTCAACAATATAGATGCAGAGGAAATATTGAGATTTCTAATGAAAGGGAAAGAGATGTGGACATATCGAATGGGAACAGTAATACTTGAAACATCCAATCAAGAGCTAATGACACCAAAAGGAAAGATGTGGATGAAATTTGTCTATTCGAGAATATGGCCTATAAGAGAGATGTCCGAGATTAGTCCAATTGAAGCCATCATAACATATGGGATCCTACAAAAGAAGCAAATATGTATTGGAACATGGATATGTAAGAACATGGTTGACTATGTGAGGAATTTAGGAAAGGGAATATTCTTCCCTCATCTAAATACGAAATTGTGTAAAAGGGCAGGAGTACCCATAGAACGGATGGATAAAACCATGAATCCCCCAAGGAAATTACTCGACAATGATTTATTCAAGCAATTTGTTCTTCTACAGACAAAAAAAAAAAAAAAGGAAAGGAGAAAAAGAGGATTTTAAGAATATGAGGATTAATATTCAAGAGCTAATCTAGTAGGATTTTAGTTTTAGAGTAGATCAATTGAGTGTTTTTTTTAGGAATTTTTATTTTTTATTAATAAAGTGAATAGTTTTTTTAAGGATTGTATTAATTACTTTAGGGATGATGTAAATCTATTTCTAGGATTAAGGATATATATATATATAAATTATTTTATAGTTCATTCAATCTTGTTGTTAGAATCCCAACATAAAGGAGACACAAATAATTTGAGCTTTATACAATCAAAGGAGGAAACACCCACCATTAGCAATTGGAGCAACCACGACCAATCGAGTAACTTCTTTCCTTATCTTTTTAAGGGCTACACATTGAGGACAATGTGTCAACTAAAGTGGGGGGGTAACATAGAAAATTATTTTTGTTTTCAATGTTTACATTTCTTTGATTTTTCTTGTCTTTTGTGTGATTGAGTTGTAGAAATACAAGTGATTGATTAGGAGCGTGTACATAGGTTGCTTGTGTTTACAAATAAATTTGGCATAATGATAGGTGATTTTAAATTTTTGATTGTTAGACTACTAAGGTTCTATATGTTACACTATAAATAGGCATTAAGCAATCAACTGTACCAAGTGATATAGAAAACACAAGGAAAAGAGCATGCTAGTATGAATGATAAATGGTTTACTTTGAATTTGTTTGGTTGACAAAATTTGTGCATGTTGATATATTTAGGGATGACCTAAGGCATTGTTTGGAACACATCCTAAGCAAAAAAATCAACCTATAAATATTCACCTTTAGTATCAATTTTTTAGCCTATTATCACTTCTTGATGAGCCTCATTACAAATCTCAAGCCTAAAAACGTTAATTTGTATTCGCCATTTTTCTTTGGTCATGCATTGCATGATTATAGACATCTGGCCATACGTATTGATATACATTAAGGCAGAGTTTGTAAAAACAGAGTGAAATAGGAAGGATTAGTGTGATATGGGGACTATAGGTTAACCTAAAAAGTGTAAAAAAAAGAAAAATCTAAAAAAAAATAAATGTAACACGAGTAGAAAAAGTTATCAAAAATTGAAAACCATTCTTGAGTGAGATGAGATGAAAAAGGAAGTCATAAAGTCACAAAAGAAAGAGAAACTCATTCATTAGTGCACAAAAACTCGTAGGCTAGTTGTAGTTACTATGTCATGCTATGATTTCCTATACATGGAGAGACAAGAAATGTAAGAGGAGAAATAAGGCAGTGAGCGGGTAAGGGTCACTAAGGAGGGAATAATATGGATCAATACGATGTGCCAAACTATTTTCATGTTTGTAACCCTTTTGATGCTTACTGTTTTTGAATTCCATACTTCTCTTAAACCTCATAAAATTACAAGCCAAAAATTCCTATGTGACCAAATTATCTTATACATGAATGGACATCATACTAAACATACGCATAAATAACTATTTATATTCTGCTCGGATAATCAAAGTACTTGCACAATTTGTTACAGGTGAGACCCTTGGTGCTTTTCTATTTTGTAACATACTAAACTTGGATGTTTGTGATCAAAAGTGGTAAGTCAATTATTCATCATGTTAAATTTGTTAGTAAGCATGAAATGCCTAAGTCATATGCTCTAAAGTCAATACTTGTATCATATTTTCCCAAGGGTGTAACAACCCAGTTTTAGCTAAATCAGAACAGTGGTTTTGAAACCACAAATATGATGTCATAAAATTATTTTAATATTATTTTTGGTGTTTATAGCATGTGAATATGTATGTGTGAAAATTTCGTGAGCTAATTTTATAATTTAATAGCTCAATTTGAGAAAAGGACTAAATCGCGTAAAATGTAAAAGTGACATTCTATATGTTAAATGTGTTTAATTGCTATGGTTGATTAAAATAAAGGTCCTTATGTTGTAACTAGACCATTTATAGTGGATATGGACATTAATGGCCTTATATTTGATGTATTTAAATGTTTAATAATCAAGGGTAAAATGGTAAAATATGCATTAATTTATAATAAATAAAAGAAAAAAGTTTCAAGCCTAAATTATCATCATCCTTACCCGAATATTAGACATATAAAAGATTTTTTTTAAGATTTCATCCATTCGGCCATGGTTAAGCTTGACTAAGTACGGTTTTAGCTCTGTTTTTGATGATTTTTATGTTTTTGTGATAAATGCTTTGAGTACTAGCTAGCCCATGCCAATTTTTGAAAGAGTTGATGATTTTAAAAGTTTCCATTGATGAATTCATGTGTTTTTGAATGTTTAATGATGAAATATAAAAGCTTGGTGTTTGATATACATGTTTTGTAAAGTGATTTTGAGTAAAAATGTCAATTAGGGATTAAATTAAGAAAATGTGAAATTTTGTGGTTAAAAGTGTGAAATGTTGATAAATATGGGCTACTAGGGACCTATAGAGAATTTGGCCAAGCATGGGTTTCATCAAATTTTGTGTAATTTATGTTTTTATGAAATATGGACTAAATTGAATAAATGTGAAACTTTAGGGGCTAAAGTGCAAAAATGCCAAATATGTGTTTGTGGACTAAATTGAATGTGTTGATTAATAAAAGAGTTAATTTTTAATGTATATAGATTAAGAACGAAAGAATTCAGATTTAGATCGAGGGAAATCGAAAGTTATTGAATAGTCGATTTGGTTCCTCTATTCTGACTACGAGGTAAGTTCATATGCCAATAAATGTCTTTGAATTTAATTATATATTTTTTATTCTCATTGAATTGCTATGAATGTCGAACGAGCAAATACGAGCAAGAATCGATGAAGTTAAGACATCCAAAAGTCTCGTACGAACCATAGGAATAGTATAGGATACGAATGCCATGACATTAGGTTATCGAGGTGTGATTACATGTCAAAACCATGTTTGGGACATTGAAATTGTATTAAGATTATGTGTAATACCATGTTTGGGACATTGGCATCATTAATCGATTTCGTGTAAGACCCTATCTGGGACAGAGGCACCGATATGTAATAACAGGCAAAGTCAAGTTGAGAAAGAATATGTGAATGAGCTAAGTGATTCAGGTACGTACAAGATTCATACGAGTACTGAGAAGTGAAGTAAATGATGAGTTTGATTAGGACATTGAATATGTGTTCAATGAGAAAAGTTTGAGAACTTGTATGTGATTAGTTATGTTTAACATATTTGAATTGATATGCAAAGGTTCATATGATAGTTTTATTTGTATATGGCTTACTAAGCTTTTAAAGGTTACTTTGTGTGTCCTTTCTTTGTTTTATAAATTATCGAAGCTATCACGGACTCGGGGATCGTCGGGAAATGTTATCACACTATTGATCATCTCGTTGGTACTTTTGAAGCTTTGTATATATGGTATATGGCATGTATAGGATAGTGTCATATTGGTATGTTTTGAGTTATAATATTAACCATGAGATTTGGCTAGTAAATGTTGGTATGTATGGCCATTTATGTTGGCTTGATTTGTGTTTGGTAAGTGATATATATATATATGTAATGTATATAATGCCTGTGATGGTTTGTTTTGGCATATTACTTATGGTGTTTGTGATGGTTATAAGTTTGCTTAAGTAATTAGTTGTTAAATAGTAAGCTAATGCTAGAATTGATGATATGGTGTGGCTTGGCTTTGAGATGATGAAATGGTATGTTTGTGGGATTGAGTAGTTGAAATGGTTGTGAATAGATGGCATGAAATGTGTATGGAAATGATGAAATTTGATGTGGTTTTGGTATGCTTGAGGAGGGTGAGAAATATGGCTTAAATTAAGCCTATTTTCACTCCACACGGTTGAGCACATAGGCGTGTGGCTAAACCATGTGTGACACATGGCCTTAGTACACGACCGTGTAACCCCTGGGAAATAATTAGAGATTCAAGTCAGTCTTGTACACGGCCTAGACACACGAGTGTTTTTGGTGGCCGTGTGAGGCACACAGCCTTGTCACATGGGTGTGTGTGGCCATTTGAAAGGGTACACGGGCTAGACACACAGGCGTGTGGTCGGCCGTGTGACCCAAGTCAGTATGCATGCCCTATTTTTACACGGCCTGTGACACAGGTGTGTTTGGTGACCGTGTGAGGCACACGGCCTGTTCACACAGGCGTGTGACCCTTAAATCTTTGAAAATTTTCTAAGTTTCCCTAAGTTGGCAAATATTATCAGTTTAGTCCCGAACCACTTCTGTCTTGTAGATCCTTATAAGGGACAATGTGAATGATTTGAATGCATATTGATTATGAATGCTTAAATGTATGTGAATAATGTGTATTATCTAGTAATGCCTCGTAACCCTATTCCGGTGATGGATACAGGTTAGGGGTGTTACAAAGGGTCCTCATTTTTATTTTTCATTTTTTTATGTTGCATTAGGACAAGCAAAGACTTAAGTATGGGGGAGTTTGATCTGTCGTAATTCGATGTAGCAGATTAAACTAGTTTTCACCTTTAAGAAGCTTGATTACAAGCATTTTTGTGATGTTTTAGTTAATTTTTTGTAGTTTTATTTATATTCAATAAAATGTGCAAATTAAGTATTTTATTAACCTTAGGGGTCGAATGAGGCTTAAAGGAGAGCTAATGCACTTTGTTAGTGTGCAGAAGACTTTTAGAAGGTGTACTAAACCAGTTTTAGTCTCTATGTCACAACATAAAATGTTCGATGTTGCAACATAGGGAGCAAAATGGAGAAACTTCAAGACTACCATCGATGCCATGATACAAACTGAGGGTGTCGCGACATACCCCTGAAGATAACTAAAGTGGAGTATACTAATTGCTATGTCATGACCCAGGTCTTGATGTGTCACGACATCAACTCTGTGAAAAAAATTAAATAGGAAGCAGGGGCATCTTGGTCTGGACAATCAAACTTAAAGCTCGGGAGCGTCAGCTAACCTAAGGTTAAGTATTACCACCACCTAAAGGCTATAAATAGTCTCATTTGTCACTTGTTATGGACATCATTCCTTTAGCCTAGATTTTTTGTGTAAAATTTAGTTTAGTATTTTCTTTCATTATTAGGTTTTAGATTTATTTCAGTTGTTCTTGTTGATTTTAAGATATCTGAATTGTGGAAGCATTCAAACTTTGTGGATTCACGAGTAATCTCAATACAATCAGGCTCTTTCATTTACTCTATCTTGTCAATTTAATTAGCATGCTCTCTCATTACATTGATTCTATATTGTCTATTAAAGCGATGTGGAACTAATCCCTCTATAGGGGATTAGCAAGTGGAGGTATGATCTGTTAACTATTCTGTAGGGTTACTCTATGGATCAATTGTTTGGGAAAAGAAGAATGTGAAACAAACCTAGGCCTAACAACCTCGGGAAGTCATCAACATGGGAATTAACCCAAAATTGGTATGACCCATCCATGAACACCTTCACGCCAAGCCAGTTTGGACTGTGAGGTCTGAAAGTAAGTAGTTCTTCTTGACTCATTATGTTAGTAGAATATCGGAATATCCTGCTAAGGTAGTGGCTAGTTGATTGTCGAGGAACGTGGAATGACAATTGATTGAGATTACCGAAGCGAGCTAATCACCCATAATCAAGATATGATTTATTCTCCCTTTTCTATTTCTTGAAGTGTATTTCTTTTATGTTACTTTGTCTTTATTATTATAAAAACCCTAAAAATCCTTTATTTTATATTTTCATACAATAACTAATTTAAAAGTACTAATTGGATCTTTTAGTATTTAGGTTAGAATTGATCTGGCACTCGCCTCCCTTGGGTATGATCCTCAGATTATTCACCTACTTTGTTGTAAATCTATATTATAACTCGACCCGTATACTTGCAGAAATTGCCTTGTCTTTCTATATTTTATTGCAGTATTCACGCTCTAAACATTAGTACATTTGGAGGCGGTCAACGGCCATGTTTTCAAGCCACACGGTTATTGATCCTTGTTTGTAAAATTTTTTGTTCTATTTTAAATTAGTCCCTAAACGTTTCCAAACTATTTTTAAGGCCCCATAGGCTTGATTTAAAGCCCGTAAATGTATTTTTACTTTAAACAAAATATGTTTTTGAATGTTATTATTTAATTTGAATAATTGTCTCTGTTTGAAGTTAAATGTTCTTAATTGTTCTATAATACTCCATAACCCTAATCCAACGACGGAGATGGGTTTAGGCTATTACAAGGTAGGCCCCATCATAGTTAAATCACGTATTTGGTACACCTCAAAAAGAAGCCTGGTGCCTCTAATGGGAAAGTCCTCAAGGTCTTTATCTTCATGAGCTTCAACTTCAACAGGCTGCAGGTTTGTTTCATCCTGACCTTTTTCAATTAATTCATGTAACACCCTTAACCTGTGCCCATCGTCGGATTAGGGTTAAGAGCTATTACCAATCAAAGACAACATTTAACTAACATTTCAGAACTTAGTAAACATTCATTATCGAATAACATGCATTCACATACACAATGTCCCTTAAATAGGCCAACGGGACCTATAAACATGCTTACAAAAGGTTCAGGACAAAACCGATCACATATAAAAATTTCTGAAAACTTAGAAAATTTTCATACATTCATGGGTCACATGCACATGTGAGCAGGCTGTGTTACTCACACGGTTGCCAAACACGCCTGTGTCTCAAGCCATGTAAAAACAGGGCATACATACTGACTTGGGTCACACGGTTGACCACACGCCCGTGTGTCTAGCCTATTTACCCTTCAAAATGGCCACACACGCCCATGTACCAAGGCTGTATGCCTCACACGGCCACCAGACACGCCCGTGTGCCTAGGCCGTGCTCGAGACTAACTTGAATTTTTAATTATTCTCTAAGGGACACATGGCCGTGTAATATGACCGTGTGTCGCCCACGGCTGAGACATACGCCCGTGTCTCTACCCGTGTGGACAAAAATAGGCCATTTGAAAAGCCAATTTGCCACCATTTCCACAAGCATACATAGCATCCAAAATAGAACCATTTAAATACATCTCTAAGCAACCAAAAACATGCCAATTCATACTTATATAAAGCTATCTATTCACAACCATTTAAAACATTCAATTCCATATACAAAACATACCAAATCATTATACCAAAACTATCACAATTTACCTAATTCCAAATGCATTAACTCATCAACTTACCCTCAATTTCAAGTCACTTAATATAACATATCATCATCTCAATACAAACCACAATATGCCAACTTCAAAGCATTAGCACATCAATTAACAACTAACCAAAATAACCAACACATAACCACACCAAATAAGCCAACTTAAATGGTAACACATACCAACCTTTACAAGCCAAATCTCATGGCTAATATCATAGTCCAAAACATACAAAATGACACTAGCCTATACACGCCATATGCTCCAAAAGTACCAACAAGTAGTTGATAGTGAGATGATGGTTCCCGATGATCCCCGATGTCTGAGCTAGCTTTGATGATCTATAAAACATGGAAAGAACACATAAAGTAAACTTTAAAAGCTTGGTAAGCCATATACAAATAAATTTATCATATGAACATTTGCACATCAATTCAAACATGCTAAGCATAACAAATCATATATAAGTTCACAAACCTTTCACCTTGAACACATATTCTATATCTTAATCAAATCTCATATATACCTGAGTCATTTAACTCATTCACACATTCTTTTTCGACTTGACTTTGCCCATTAAACCAATCGAAATCGTTAAGGATACATCGGAAATCACATAAGCTCGTACAATGCCATATCCCAAATATGGTCTTACATGTTAACACATACTGATGCCACTGTCCCAGACAGGGTCTTACACAAAATTGATTAATGATGCCAATGTCTAGAAACTGTCTTACACATAATCTATATACAATGGCAATGTCCTAGACATGGTCTTACATGTAATCACATCTCGATAACCTAATGTCATGACATTCGTATCCTATACTATTCCTAAAGTTCATACTGGACTTTCAGATGCCGTAACTCCGTCGATTCATGCTCGTATTTGCTCGTTCGATATTCATAGCAATTCAATGATAATAAAACATATATAATTCAATTCAAAGACATTTATTTGCATATGAACTTACTTCGTAGTCGGAATAGAGGGGCTGGATTGACTATTCAATAACTTTCGACTTCCCCCGATCTGAATCTAATTTCTTTCGTTCTTGATCTATATACATTCAAGATTAACTCTTTTACTCATCAACACATTCAATTTCATCCACAAACATATATTTGGGCATTTTTCACTTTAGCCCCTAAAGTTTCACATTTATTCAATTTAGTCCTTATTTCAAATAAACACAAAATTCACAAAATTCAATAAGACCCATGCTTAGCTAAATTACCAAAGTACCCCCAGTAGCCCATATTTTGCATTTATTTACACTTTTAACCCTTCAATTTGCAAATTTCACAATTTAATCCTTATTTGACATTTTTGTCAAAAATCACTTTACAAAACATAATAATATATCAACAATTACTCATTTTCCATCATCAACATTCAAAAACATCAAGCTATTATCATAAATTCATCAAAAAAATTCAAAAATTGGGGTACGAGCTAGTTAGTACTCAAAGCAACGATCACAAAAACATAAAAATCATAAAAAATCGAGTTCAAAACATACCTATTTGCTTGAAAATGGAAATGCTGAATATTAGCCCTAGTTTCTTCAATAGAATCGGTTTTGGTTTTCTATTTGGAGAATATAAATACCATTTATGAATTTTATTTTATTATAATTAACCTTTAATATACTAATTAATAAGTTAACCTTAATAATAATACAATATTTCAATAATGCCAAACCAAATATCATCCACTAACTCTTTATTTGGTTATTTACCACATAAGGACCTAAACTTTAAGGTTCTATAGCTATTAGACACCTTTAGCTAATAGAGCAATACTTTTGCATTTTACACGATTTAGTCTTTTGGTGAAATTAATCATCTAATCGATAAAATTAAAACACGAAACTTTCACACATATCTAAACACATGTTGTAGACATTAAAAATACTATTAAAAAATTTTTACAACCTCAGGCTTGTGGTTCTGACACCACTGTTTCGATTTAGCTAAAAATTGGGCTGTTACAACTCTTCCCCCCTTAGGGATTTTCGTCCCCGAAAATCTTACCAGTGAATAGGTTCGGATATTGCTCTCTCATAGCATCCTTAGGTTCCCACGTGCTTCTTCAACCCCATGTCGATGCCATAAGACTTTCACTAATGATTTTTTTCTTATTTCTCAATTCTTTAACCTCGTGATCTAAAACTCGGATCGGTTCTTCTTCATATGTCATATCGGATTGAATCTCAATCTCAGAGGGGAAAATCTCATGCGAGGGATCTGATCTGCATCATCAAAGCATCGATACGTGAAATACATTATGAATCCTTTCTAACTCAGGTGGCAACGACAATCTATAAGCAACTGGCCTGATTCGCTTGATAATATCATACGACCCAATGAATCTCAGACTTAACTTGCCTTTATGACCGAATTAAAGTATTTTCTTCCACGGAGAAACTTTTAAAAACACTTTATCCCCGATCTGAATTTCAATATCTTTTCGTTTTAAATCTACATACGATTTTTGATGATCTGACGCTACTTTCAAATTTTCACGAATAACTTTAAATTTATGTTCAGTCTCTTTAATCAAATTGACCCCGTGAATCTTATTCTTACTGAGCTCAGTCCAATACAAAGGTGTTCGACATTTGTGACCGTACACTACTTCATAAGGTGCCATTTTTATACTCAATTGAAAACTATTATTATATGCAAATTCAATCAATGGCAAGTATCGTTCCCACGTACTTCAAACTCAAGAATGCAACATCTCAACATATCCTTGAGTATCTGAATAATCTGCTCGGATTGTCCATCCGTCTGTGGGTGAAAAGTAGTTTGAAGTGTAGCTTTGTACCTAATGCATCTTGCAGTTTCTTCCAAAATCGCGATGTGAACCTTGGATCTCTATCCGAAACAATAGAAATAGGTACTCCGTGCAATCTCACAACCTCAGTGATATACAAATTAGCTAACTTATCAAGTGAGTAGTCTGTTCGTACCGGAATAAAATGAGCCAACTTCGTCAGTCTATCAACCACTACCCAAACCACATCTTTCTTACTCAGAGACAGAGGCAAACCCGATATAAAATTTGTCGTGATTCTATCCCATTTCCACTCGGGAATCATAATCGGTTGTAGTAATCCAGATGGTACCTGATGCTCAGCTTTGACTTGCTGACAGATTAAACATTTCGAAACAAATTTAGAGATATCATGCTTCATACCAGACCACCAGTAACGCTATTTCAGATCGTTATACATTTTCGTACTTCCCGGATGAACACATATTCGGCCTCTGAATCAACTCTGAATTTCATGGAACACATATTCGGCCTCTAAATCTTAAACAATCATCTGAATCAACTTGAAACTCTGAATCAGGGTTTGAATCATATTGAGCTCATTTTTCTAACATTTCATTATCAACTTTCCAAGCTTCATAAATCTGCTGTAAAAATAATAGTCTCGCTTTTAACTCAGCTACAATTGAGCCATCATCAGACAGAGCCAATTGAGTATTCATTGCACATAGGGCAAACAAAGATTTCTGACTTAAAGCATCAGCAACAACATTGGGTTTCCCCGGATGGTAGTCAATCACTAGCTCGTAATCTTTTAACAACTCTAACCTTCTTCACTGTCGTAGATTCAGGTCTTTCTGAGTCATCAAATATTTTAACCTTTTGTGATCAGAATAGACGTGACATTTCTCACCGAACAGATAATGGTGCCAAATCTTCAACGCAAACACAATAGTTGTCAATTCCAGATCGTGTGTCAGATAGATCTTTTCGTACGGCTTTAACTGTCTCGAGGAATAAGCTATGACTTTGCCTTCCTGCATTAAAACACAACCCGAACCATTCAACGATGCATCACTATAGATTATGAATTCTTTACCTGACTCTGGCTGAACTAACACTAGAGTTTCGGTCAAAAAAGCTTTCAACTGATTAAAACTTTTCTGGCACTTTTCTGACCACTCGAACTTAACATCTTTCTGAAGTAGTCTCCTCATCGGGGTTGCAATCATAGAGAAACCTTTTATGAATTGTCTGTAATAACCGACTTCGTGCAACCAAAATTCACATTTACTGAACTTCACAAAAAACTGCTTATCTCGTAAAGTCTGTAACACTATTCTCAGATGTTCAACATGCTCAGATTCATCATGAGAATAAATTAAGATGTCATCAATAAAAACAACAACAAATCGATCCAAGTACAGTCTAATGGTCCTATTCATTAAGTCCATAAAAACAGCAGGTGCATTTGTTAGTCTGAAAGGCATAACCAAAAACCCATAATGTCCTACCTCATCCGAAAAGTATTTTTTGGCACATCAAAGTCTTTAACTCGCTACTAATAGTAACCTGATCTCAAATCTATCTTTGAAAATACTATAGCCCCTTTCAACTGATCAAACAAATCATCTATTCGTGGCAGAGGGTATTTATTCTTGATAGCCATTTTATTGAGTTGTTAGTAGTCGATGCACATTCTCATAGTTCTATCTTTCTTTTTCACAAACAAAACTAGTGCACCCCAGGGAGAATAACTTGATCGTGCAAACCTCTATCTTTCAACTCTTGCAACTGAGCTTTAACACTTTTAATTCAGTCGGTGCCATTCTATATGGAGCTACCGATATCGGAGTTGTTCCCGGCACTAACTCAATACCAAATTCAACTTCCCTGATTGATGGTAAACCTGGTAACTCTTCAAGAAACACATCCAAATATTCACACACAACTGATACTGATTAAATCTTCTATTCGGTCACTTTAGAGTCGAGCATATAAGCAAAGTAAGCTTCACAACCCTTTCTCACATATTTCTAAGCTAACATCGAAGAAATCACTACCGGTAACCCATCCAAATCATTAGCCTCAATCTGAATTATCTCATCATTCTGAAATCCCAGATCTATCATCTTTTATTTGGAATTCACTATCGCATCATGCATCGTTAACCAATCCATACCCAGAATTATATCAAATTCGTCGAATGGACATCAGATCGACCAAACAATAGGAATCTCGAATCATCAACGAACAGTTCTTGCATACTTTATCAACCAAGAAACTGCCTAAGAGGTTCGATACTCTAATCACAAATTTAGTAGACTCTACAGGTAAAGTCTTACTAGATACTACAGTTTCACATACATAAGAATGAGTTGATCCTGGATCTATCAATGCAATTACAATAGTATCATAGAGAGTGAAAGTACAGGTAATAACATCAGGAGACGAAGCTTCTTCACGAGCGCAAATGGCATAAGCTCTGCCAAGTGTGCGGGCTTCAGATCTAACAATTGTGTCTTTAGTCATTTTCTAGCTACCCCTAATATTACCTGTATTTTTGGGTAGTCTACCTCTACCTGCAGTGTTACTCGGCCTCGTATTCTGCACTGTACCTTGCTCGGCCAGCTCAAGACATTCACGGATGAAATGATCTAATGATCCACATTTGAAACAAGCTCGATCATTCAATCTACAATTGCCGAGATGTCATTTACCACAATGTTTGCACTCAGGTTGATTTGGTCTGACGTTGCCAACACTAGCT
Source organism: Gossypium anomalum (assembly GCA_025698475.1). Lineage (NCBI taxonomy): Eukaryota > Viridiplantae > Streptophyta > Magnoliopsida > Malvales > Malvaceae > Gossypium > Gossypium anomalum. The sequence continues at coordinate 37,680,110 of CM046959.1, read as the reverse complement.
ATAGAGGTAGCTTTCGAACTCACAGGTGGTTTATCTCGATCTTGTCTAGAGTAGTCCACAATAGTCTTTGAACGGCTAAAATCATCTCGAAACTTCTTTGATGCCATTTGAAATGACTTGATGATCTTTTTCGTGAATCTCTAGCTTCAAAATTAGCTTTTCTTTTCTCTTTCTTGAGTTCTTCAGCTTTGCATGCTCGCTCGACGAGTGTCACAAACTCTTTTATATCCAGAATCCTGACTAACAGCTTAATGTCTTCATTCAAACCATCATCAAACCTTTTACACATTATAGCTTCAGTCGAAACACATTTTCGTGCATATTGACTTAATCTCACAAATTCTCGTTCGTATTCTGTAATAAACATACGACCCTGTTTCAACTCAAGAAACTCTTTGCATTTTTGATCTATGAATCATTGACTGATGTATTTTTTTCTAAACTCAATCTGAAAGAACTCCCAAATGACTCGTTCTTTCAAAACCATAGATATTAATATTTTCCACCAATGATACGCCATTTCTCTCAGAAGTGAAACAACACATTTAAGACATTCATCAAAAGTACATGACATTTCATCAAACACTCATATTGTATTCTCGAGCCAAAACTCAGCTCTCTCAACATCATCATCAGTAGTATCACGAAACTCTTCAGCCCCATATTTTCTAATTTTATCAACCGGAGGCTTATTCAATTGAATCGGATTCACAACTTGTAGCATAACAGGGACTTGTGGAGGATTAGGCGGGGGTGGAGGTTGTGGAGCAGCGGGATTAGTTCTAATATATTGAGTGAACCACTCATTCACTGAAAGAAGGCTTGCTTAGTCTCTCCCTCGTGGCTACTCATAATCGGCCTAGAATCAGCCAACGCTGCCCCTAGAGCAGGAGTGGGTGCATTACTTTCCACATCATCAGCTACGGCTTAATCGAGATCCATTTACTATACGAAAAACACATTTTAACTGTCAGGAATCATCACACTATCGCAGTTTTTATATATGGCATGTATAGCTAGACTCTCACTCGCTACGTTAGTCCTAGAACCAACTAAACCGTAGCTCTGATACTAATAAATGTAACACCTCTAACCCTGTCTGTCACCTGATTAGGGTTAAGAGGTATTACTGATCAAACACGACATTTAACTAACATTTTAGAACTCAATAAACAATCATTATCGAATAACATGCATTAACATACACAATGTCACTTAAATAGGTCTACGGGACCTATAAACATGCTTACAAAAGGTTCAGGACTAAACCGATCGAATATAAAAATTTTCAAAAAATTAGAAAAATTTCATACATTCATGGGTCACATACCCTTGTGAATAGGCCGTGTGCCTTACACGGTTGCCAGACATGCCTGTGTCTTAGGCTATGTGAAAATAGGGCATACATACTGACTTGGGTCACACGATCAACCACATGCCCCTGTGTCTAGCACGTGTACCCTTTGAAATGGCCACACACGCCATGTACCAAGGTTGTGTGCCTTACATGGCCACCAGACACGCCCGTGTGTCTAGGCCGTGCTCGAGACTATCTTTAATTTCTAATTATTCTCTAGGGGACACATGGCCATGTAATATGACCGTGTCTCACACACGGCTGAGATACATGCATGTGTCTCTACCCTTGTGGACAAAAATAGGCCATTTGAAAAGCCAATTTGCCACCCTTTCCACAAGCATACATAACAACCAAAATAACACTATTAAATACATCTCTAAACAACCAAAAACATGCCAATTCATACTCATATAATGCCATCTATTCAAAACCATTTAAAACATTCAATTCCATATACAAAGCATACCAAATCATTATACCAAAACTATCACTATTTACCTAATTCCAAAAACATTAACTCATCAACTTACCGTCAATTTCAAGTCACTTAATATACCATATCATCATCTCAAAACAAACCACAATATGCCAACTTCCAAACATTAGCACATCAATTAACAACTAACCAAAATAACCAACACATAACCACACCAAATAAGCCAACTTAAATGGTAATACATATCAACCTTCACAAGCCAAATCTCATGGCTAATATCATAGTTCAAAACATACAAAATGACACTAGCCTATACATGCCATATACCATATATACAAAGCTCCAAAAGTACCAACAAGTAGTCGATAGTGTGATGATGGTTCCTGATAATCCCTAATGTCTGAGCTAGCTTCGATGATCGATAAAACATGGAAAGAATACATAAAGTAAGATTTAAAAGCTTAGTAAGCCATATACAAATAAAGTCATCATATCAACATTTGCAAATAAATTCAAACATGCTAAGCATAACAAATCATATATAAGTTCACAAACCTTTCACCTTGAACACATATTCTATATCTTAATCAAATTCATCATATACTTCATCTTTCAATACTCATATAAATATTAAACATACATGAGTCATTTAACTCATTCACGCATTCTTTTTCAACTTGACTTTGCCCGTTGAACCATTTGAAATCGTTAAGGATACATCAAAAATCACATAAACTCATACAATGCCATATCCCAGATATGGTCTTACATGTTAAAACATATCGAAACCACTGTCCCAGAAAGGGTCTTATATGAAATTGATTAATGATGCCAACGTCTCAGGCATGGTCTTACGCGTAATCTCAATATAATGCCAATGTCTCAGACACGGTGTAACAGCCTGGTTTAGACCCTAATCAGAATAGTGGTTTCAGGACCACAAATTTGAGTCAAAAAATATTTTAATATTATTTTTTGTGCTTATTATATGTGAATTAACACCTATGAAAATTTCGTATGAAAATTTTATCATTTGTGTGCTTAATTTGCAAAAAGGACCTAATCGCGTAAAATGCAAAAGATGTGTTCTATTTGCTAAAGTGTCAAATTGCTATGTCTTTATATATGTGGAGTCCTTATGATGCAATTATACCATTGAATTAATGCATGGACATATTTGGTCATGAGTTAGTGGATTTTTAATGATATTATTAAGGTTAAAAATGGTATTTGATTATTAAATGAATTATAGTAAAACAAAACATGAAAATTAAGTCATTTTGTACATATAGCCGAAAATCAAAAAGAAAAATAAGGTTTAAGAGCTCTTAGGGTTTTAGCTAAGAAATTGGGTGATTAAGGAATGAGTTTTATTCCATTTTTGATGATTTTTATGTTTTTGTGATTGTTGCTTAGTAATCTTTCAAGCCTATGTGTCAATTTATGATTTTTTTGATGATTTTGAGTTGAGCCATTGATGAAACTATGAATTTTATGAAGTTTGATGATAGTATATGGAAGCTTGATGTTGGGTTAACATGTTTTGTTTTTGAATTTTTGATGAATTTGAGTAATTTGGACTAAACTATGAAAATGAGAAATTGAGGGACTAAAATGTGAAATAAATGAAATATGTGGGCTTATATGAACACCATGAAAATTCGGTTAAGCTTAGATATATGGAAATTTTGTATATTTTGTGATTTTTGTGATTAGGGACTAAAGTGTTAAAATATGAAAATATGACGGCTAATTTGTAAAATGCCCTGAATATGTATTTGTGGATTGAATTGAATGATTTGGTGAATAAAAGAGTTAAATTTGAATTTATATAGATCGAGAACCAAAGAAAACGGAATTAGATCGGGGAAAGTCAAAAGTCGTTGAGTAGCCGTTTATTTTTGTTCATTTCTGAACGGGGTAAGTCAATATACAAAAAAATGTGTTTTGAATTAAATTATTATTGTTTATATTCTCTTGAATAATGATGAATGATTATATGAGTTGAGTATGAGGTATCCGAAAAAGTATCGACAAAGTTTCAACATCCAAAAAGTCCCGTACAAACCATAAGAATAGTTAGGATACATATGTCATGACATAGGATCCGATATGTGTTTTCGTGTAAGACTACGTCTGGGACGTTGGCATCGACTTATGATTTACATGTAAGACCATGTCTGGGACATCGGCATCTTATTTGATTTCGTGTAAGACCTTTTCTAGGACAGTGGCATCGATATTTGATTACATGTAAGACCACGTCTGGGACGTTGGCATTGTACGAGCTTTCTAAGCTATCCGAGTATCCTTATTGATTCCAAACGGCTCAACGGGCATTCTGAGAAAATGAATGATTATGTGAACTTGTATCCGATTCAAGTACATTTGAAATGTATCTTAAGATTGAGAATGAAAGGTAAGCATATGTATATATGTGTGAACATATGAAATATGTTTGTATTATGTGGAGATATGATGTACATATGAGCAAATGGTTATGAGTATTTGATTTAAATGAGAATCATAAACTTAACATTAATTTATGCTATGATTCATACAAATAACTTGTTTATAGTTATGATTTGTGATAAGTTTATTTGTACATGGCTTACTAAGCTTTTGAAAGCTTGCTTTGTGTGTGTTTTTTTACTATTTTCTAGATTATGGAAGCTACTAAGAGCTCGGGGATCGTCGAGGATCATCACCACACTATCGAACTCTATTTTGGTACCTTTTGAAAATGTGATTATTGAAGTATGGCATGTATAGGCTAGAAGTATTGAATCTGTTTTGTAATGTGCATATCTAGCCATATGATATGGCTTGGATTTGGTTGTGTATAGGAATGAATTATGGCTATAAATTATGTGTTGTAATATGGTCAATATGATATGTTCATGAATGACCAAGTGAATTGGTCAATTTGGGTAAGTTTTGATATGACTTTGGTTTAAGAATTGATATGTTTTGGTTTGTATATTGAAGATGAAATTAGTTGATAATGAGATGACATGAATGGTGCATGTTTTGGTTGTGAATTGGTTGAAAATTTGGTATGAAATGTTTTAGTTTTGATGCTTGTAGGGAGAACTCTTAATAGGTAGCAATTTGGCCTTGCAAATGGCCTATATTTTCCCATACAGTTGAGCATACAGGTGTGTGTCTTGACCGTGTCTTTCAATGTTTCTTTTAGAAGTAAGTCAGTCTCGAGCACGGCCTAGACACACGGGCGTGTCTGGTGGCTATGTAAGGCACACAGCCTTGGCACATGGGCGTGTGTGGCCATTTCGAAAGGTACACGGGCTAGACACACAGGTGTGTGGTCAGTCGTGTGACCCAAGTCAGTTTCGACCAAGGCCAAGGCACACAGGCGTGTCTCCGGCTGTGTGGTCCAGGTGAGTATGTATGCACTATTTTTCCACAGCTTATACACATGAGCGTGTCTAATGCCGTGTGAGGCACACGGCCTATTTACACGGGCGTGTGACCCTTGTAACTTAGAAAATGTTTAAGTTTGAAAGATTTCGTATGAGTTTGGTTTAGTCCCGACCCCTTTCTAAAGCTTGTTTAAGGTCTCGTTGACCTACGTAAGAGACTTTATAATGATGTGCGACTTTGATGCTATGTGATTATGAAATGAATGTGAATTGTTCTGATTTGTCTAGTAATGCCTCTTAACCTTACTCCGGTGACGGATAAAGGTTAAGAGTGTTACATTTGGTTGGTATCAGAGCTACGGTTTATTTGTTTCTGGGACTAACGTAGCGTATGTGAGTCTAGCTATACATGTCATATTTATGAACTGTGATAGTGTGATGAATCCTGACAATGAAAATGTGTTTTTATAAAGTAATGGATCCCAAACGAGCCATAACTAACGATGTGGAAAGTAAAGCGCCTGCTCCCTCTCATGGGACAGCACCATCTGAATCTAGACCTGCTACGAATAGCCACAAGGGAGAGGCTAAGCAAGCCTTCTACCAAATGATGAATGATTGGTTCATCCAATATATCTAAACTAATCCAGCTATGCCACAACCTTTACCCCCGATCAATCTTCCGCAAGTTTCTATCGTGCCACAAGCTAAACTAATCCAGTTGAATAAGCCTCTGGTTGACAAAATTAGAAAATATGGGGTTAAAGAGTTTCGTGCAACTACTAATGATGATGCCGAAAGAGCTAAATTCTGGTTACAGAATACGATACGAGTGTTCAATGAATTATCATTAACTCCAAATGAATGCCTTAAATGTGCTGTGTCACTTTTGAGAGATACAACGTATCATTGGTAGAAAACACTGATATCTGTGGTTCCGAGAGAAAGAGTCACCTGGGATTTCTTTCAAGTTAAATTTTAGAAGAAATATATCAGTCAGAAATTCATCGATCAGAAATGTAAAGAGTTTTTTGAATTGAAATAGGGCCGTATGTCTGTTACAAAATACGAGTAAGAGTTTGTGAGACTGAGCCAATATGCACGAGAATGTGTTTCGACTGAAGTAATTATGTGTAAGAGATTCGAGGATGGTTTAAATGAAGATATCAAATTATTAGTCTGGATTTTTGAAATAAAAGAGTTTGTTGTACTTGTTGAGTGAGCATGTAAAGCTGAAGAACTCGGTAAAGAGAAAAGAAAAGCTGACTCAAAAGCTAGAGATGTGAGAAAGAGATCCGCAAGTAAATCATTTCAGTCTGCGTCAAAGAAATTCTGAGACGATTACAACCGTTCAAAGACTAATGTGGGGCATTCGAGTAGAGGTCGTGCTAGATCGTATTCGAGCTTTAAAACTCCAGCTACTTCTGTTGCTAGTGTTGGAAATGCCAGATCTGATTGACCCGAGTGCAAACATTAAGGTAAAAGACATCCCAAAAATTGTAGACTGTATGATCAGGCTTATTTAAAATGTGGATCTTTAGATCATTTTATCCGTGATTGTCCCGAGTTTGTTGAGCAAGAGATTGTGCAAAATCTGAGACCGAGTAGCACTTCAGCTAGAGGTAGACCTCCCAGAAATACTGGAAATATAGGTGGCAGTCAGAGGGGAACTAAAGATATGACTATTAGATTTGAGGCTTGTGCACCTGCCAGTGCCTATGCCATCCAAGCTCGTGAAGAAGCTTCATCTGCCAATGTTATAGCTGGTACTTTCACTCTTTATGATACTTCTGTGATTGCATTGATTGATCCAGGATCAACGCATTCGTATATATGCATGAATTTAGTATCCAGTAAGACTTTGCCTGTAGAGTCTACTGAATTCATGATTAGAGTACCAAACCCCCTAGGTAAAAGTGTCTTAGTTGACAAAGTGTGCAAGAATTGTCCATTAATGTTTCAAGACATTTGTTTTTTGACCAATCTGATGTTATTACCCTTTGATGAGTTCGATATAATTCTGGGTATGGATTGGTTAACTTTACATGATGCTATTGTGAATTACAAACAGAAAACTATTGATTTGAGATGCAAGAATAATGAAATAGTCTGAATTGCATCTAGTGATTTGAATGGGTTACCGACTGTGATTTCGTCAATGAAAGCTTTGAGTATTGTGAGAAAAGGTTGTGAAGCTTATTTTGCTTATGTGATTGATTCGAAAGTAACAGAAAAGGAAGTGGAATCAGTGCCTGTTGTCTGTGAACTCCCTGATGTGTTTCCTAAAGAACTTCTGGGATTACCACCGATTTGAAAAGTTAAATTTGGCATTTAGTTAATACCAGGATCTACTCCGATTTCGATAGCTCCGTATAGAATGGCTCCGACTGAGTTGAAAGAATTGAAGTCTTAGTTGCAAGAATTAACCGATAGAGGATTCACAAGACTGAGTTTCTCACCTTGGGGTGCTCCTATTCTATTTGTGAAAAAGAAAGATGGTACGATGAGAATGCGAATTGATTATCGTTAGTTAAATAAAGTTACTATCAAGAACAAATACCCTTTGCCTCGAATTGATGATTTGTTTGATTAGTTGAAAGGAGCAACTGTGTTTTCAAATATAAATCTAAGATCGGGCTATTATCAATTGAGAGTAAAACATTCAGACATTCCAAAAACTGCTTTCCGAACGAGGTACAGACACTATGAGTTTTTAGTTATCCTTTCAGATTAACGAATTCACCTACTATCTTTATGGATTTGATTAACAGAATTTTCAGACTATATTTAGATCGATTTGTCATAGTATTCATTGATGACATTTTGGTTTATTCACATGATGAAAATGAGCATGCGGAACATCTGAGAATAGTGTTACAGACTTTGTGAGATAAGCAGTTGTATGCGAAGTTTAGCAAATGTGAATTCTGGTTGCGCGAAGTTAGTTTTTTGGAACATATTGTGTCAGCATCAGGTATCCGAGTTGATCCGAGCAAAATTTTAGCTATTTTAGATTGGAAGCCTCTGAGAAATGTTTTTGAAGTCTGTAGTTTTCAAGGACTTACCAGTTATTATAGACGACTTGTGAAAGGCTTTTTGATGATTGCAACTCCGTTGATGAAATTGCTACAAAAAGATGTGGAATTTGAATGGTCTGAAAAGTGTCAGAAAAGTTTTGATCAGTTGAAAACCTTATTGACTGAAGCTCTAGTGTTAGTACAACCAGAATTTGGGAAAGAATTTGTGATATATAGTGATGCTTCGTTGAACGGTCTGGGTTGCGTTTGCTTCGAGACAATTGAAATCGCACGAAAAGAACTATCCGACTCACGATCTAAAATTGGCGGCTATTGTGTTTGCTTTAAAGATTTGGTGCCACTATCTGTTTGGTGAGAAATGTCACGTTTATTTCGATCATAAAAGTTTGAAATATCTAATGACTCAGAAAGATTTGAACCTGCGTCAGAGAAGATGGCTAGAACTGCTAAAAGGCTACGAGCTTGTTTTTTATTATCATCCGGGAAAAGCAAATGTTGTTACTGATACTTTAAGTTAAAAATTATTGTTTACATTACGTGCCATGAATGCTCATTTAGCTTTGTCTGATGATGGTTCAGTTTTAGCGGAATTGAAAGCAAGACCTTTGTTCTTATAGTAGATTATTGATGCTCAGAAGGTTGATAACGAGATTTTAGCAAAATGAGCCCAGTGTGATCTAGATTCTGATTCTGAATATCAAATTGATAATAATGATTGTTTGAGATTTCGAGGTCGGGTTTGTGTTTCGAGAAATTCAAAGTTAATTTAGATGATTTTGAATGAAGCTCATAGCAGTAGGTTATCTGTACATCTGGGTAGTATGAAAATGTATAATGGTCTGAAACAACATTACTAGTGGTCTGGAATGAAAAGAGATATCTCTGAATTTGTTTTGAAATGTTTATTCTGTCAGTAAGTTAAAGCTAAACATCAGGTGCCAACTGGTTTGTTACAGGCAATTATGATTCCGAAGTGGAAATGGGATAGAATGAGGATGGATTTTGATTTGGGTTTGCCCCTATCTCTGAGAAAGAAAGATGCAACCTGGGTTGTAGTTGATCGATTGACGAAATCATCTCATTTTATTCTGGTACGATCTGATTACTCACTTGATAAATTAGTTGAGTTATACATTTCTGATATTGTGAGATTGCACGAGGTGCCATTATCTATTACGTCAAATAAAGATCCAAGATTCACTTTATTGTTTTGGAAGAAATTACAAGAGGCATTAGGTACAAAATTGCATTTAAGTTCTGCTTTTCACCCGCAAACGAATGGTCAATCCGAATGGATTATCCAGATACTAGAGGATATGTTGAGATGTTGCATTCTTGAGTTTGAAGGCTCATGGGAATAGTATCTACCATTAATTGAATTTGCGTATAATAATAGTTTTCAATCGAGCATTAAAATGGCACTGTACGAAGCTTTATATTATCGCAAATGTCGTACTCTTTTGTATTGGACTGAGCTCAGCGAGAATAAAATACACAGGGTAGATCTGATAAAAAAAACTGAACAGAAAGTAAAAGTGATCCGAGATAGTCTGAAAGCAGGTTCTGATCGTTAGAAATCATATGCAGATTTGAAACAAAAAGATATTGAATTTGAGATTAGCAACAAAATATTTCTAAAAGTATCTCCATCGAAGAAAGTACTTCGATTTGGTAGAAAAAGCAAATTGAGTCTGAGGTTTATCGGGCCGTATGAGATTATTGAGCGTATCGGGCCAGTTGCATATAGATTAAAGTTGTCATCTGAGCTAGAAAAGATCCACAACGTAGTTCACATATCGATGCTTTGACGACATAGATCCGATCCCTCGCATGTGATTTCTCCATCTGAGATTGAAATTCAGTCTGATATAACATATGAAGAGGAATCGATCCGTATTTTGGCACACGAGGTTAAAGAATTGCAAAATAAGAAAATTCTGTTAGTAAAAGTGATGTGGCATTGACATGGTATTGAAGAGGCTACGTGGGACCCCAAAGATGCTGTGAGACAATAGTATCCGAATCTGTTCAACGGTAAGATTTTTGGGGATGAAAATCCTTAAGGGGTGAGAGTTGTAACAGCCCGATTTAAACTCTAATTGGAATAGTGGTTTCGGGACCACAAATCTGAGTCATAAAAATATTTTAATATTATTTTCTGTGCTTATTATATGTGAATTAACATCTGTGAAAATTTTGTATGAAAATTTTATCATTTGTGTGCTTAATTTGCAAAAAGGACCTAATCGCGTAAAATGCAAAAGATGTGTTCTATTTGCTAAAGTGTCAAATTGCTATGTCTTTATATATGTGGAGTCCTTATGATGCAATTATACCATTGAATTAATACATGGACATATGTAACACCCCTAACCCAGCCCAGACGTTATGGTCGAATCTGGCGTGTCACATTAAAGTGTTTTTCGAAAACCTTATTTTCATTGAAAACCCTTCTTTAAAATAAAAACCTTGAGCAAAATCCCAGCTTGTATTTGTTGCTTTCAAAGCGAGGTGTATTAAAAAAAAAAACTATTCCTTCTTGTATGATAATAATTACTTTGTAAAATCTCTTTTCAGTTGCGGAAGCTTTATTTAAAACAGATAATCTATGAAAACTTATCATTTAAAGATTGAGTTACGGAAACGTAGTATTTGAAAACAGTTATGGTTTAGGAAAACCATGTTCTACTTCTAACAAATATAAAGCATAAAAATAATAATAAACCTAGTTTGAAATAATAACCAGAGGAAAGGCCTTATTACAACCCAAATCAAAAAAATTAAAATATTAAAAATTAAATAAAAGACTAAGTCTAAACTTTTTGCTAGGTGGCCACCTCCGAGTCCCTCCATCCGTCGAACCGCCTACTGAAGATCACTTGAAAAATTTAAAAGGAGGGGGTGAGTTTCAAAAACTCAGTGTGTACAACCTTCAACGAGTATAAAGCAATCATTAGTCATTTTGGGGCCTAAGCCCAATTCAATGACGGTGGCCTTTGGGCCTTAGCTCATATTAGCCTCAGTTGGGCCGAAGCCCATATCACAATAATATCATACATGCAATGTTGTACAACCCACCCCAATAATCCAACCGCTACACACCAACTCCGTCCCTCGGTACACATCATGTGGGGATATAAATATCGACCCACCCATCCCATACACATCAATGGTAGCCCGGTTGCGATACTACCTTCATTGCAGCAAGCTGCTAAACAAATATTGGGCTTAATAGCCATCGGTGGATCCACGGTCGTCAAGCAACCATGCGATCCTCATATACTTCCTCGGTTCCATAATTCCCAACCCATATGCAACCTAAACAGAATATCATATGAATGCAGCAGGTATACATGTAACATTCATAAATCTTACATTCAACACATAGGGGTATTTTAGTCATTATCATACTTAGGGCATTTTGGTCATTTCTCATCATTATGGGTCTAATTACTTATCTTGGCCCATTAACAAGTCCCCATTGGCTAAAGTGAACTGATACTATGCACCAGGTAGGATTCCAGAGAAGAGGAGGTGAGTCATTAAGACCGCTTAAGTACCAATCTCTCCCTAGATCTAATCCTAGACATGCATATACCCATTGCCACACCTTAACCTTATGACTTGTCCACGGTCGCAATTAATTAATTATTTAAGTTTTATGTATGTTTAAGCAATTATCAGATACTAGGCCCAAAACCCCTTACAAAGCCCAAACTAGTCTACATACATGTATATGGCCCACTAGGCCCAATCTCATTCATATGGCCCATTAGGCCCAAATCACATTCATATGGCCCATCTGGCCCGAATCAATTCCAAGCCATGTAACCAACATGACTAGTTCATCACTTATTACCAAATCAAAAAATTCGCTCATTTTGGACCCACGGCCCGTCGGGCCCATTTAGCCCATTTCGACCCAGTTGGGCTAAGTACATGAGTCTAGCTATACATGCCATATTTTTGAACTGCGATAGTGTGATGAATCTTGACATTGAAAATGTGCTTTTATATAGCAAATGGATCCTGAAAGAGCCGTAGCGGATGATGTCGAAAGCAATGCGCCTGCTCCCGTGCAAAGGACGGCGCCATCTGATTCTAGACCGGCTATGAGTAGCCGTGATGGTGAGGCTAGACAAGCCTTCTATCAGATGATAAATGATTGGTTTAGCCAATATATTAGAACCAATCTTGCTATACAACAACCTCTACCCTCAATCAATTCTCCATAAGCTTCTACTATACCATCAGTGAATTTGGTTCAGTTAAGTAAGCCTCCGGTAGATAAGATTAGAAAGTATGGGGCCGAAGAGTTTCGAGCTACAACAAATGATGATGCTACAAGGGCCGAGTTCTAGTTAGAGAACACAATACGAGTATTTGATAAATTGTCATTAAATCTCGAGGAATGCATAAAATGTGCCGTTTCACTTCTGAGGGATACAGCGTACCACTGGTGGAAAACTTTGATACCCGTGGTTCTGAGTGAGAGAGTCACTTGGGATTTCTTTCAAGTGAAATTATGGAAGAAATATATCAGTCAGAGATTCATTGACCAAAAACGTAAAGAGTATCTCGAGCTTAAACAAGGCCATATGTCTGTCACAGAATACGAGTGGGAATTTGTAAAATTGAGTCAGTATGCTCATGAATGTGTACCTACTGAGGCGATAATGTGCAAGAGATTTGAAGATGGTTTGAACGAGGATATCCGTTTGTTATTCGAGATTCTTGAGATTAAAGAATTTATTGTGCTTGTTGAACGGGCATGTAAATTTGAAGATCTCGGGAAAGAGAAAAGAAAAGCTAATTTTGAAGCTAGAGAAGTGCAAAAGAGATGATCGGGCAAGTCATTTCAATATGCATCAAAGAATTTTAGAGATGATAACAACCGTTCAAAGGCTAATATGGGAAATTCGAATAGAGATCGTGCTAGATCGCATTCTAGCTTCAAACCTCCAACTACTTCTGTTGCCAATGTTGGTAATGCTAAATTCGATCTCCCTGAGTGGAAGCATTATGGTAAAAGACATCCCGATAATTGTAGACTGTATGATCGGGCTTGTTTCAGATGTGGATTGTTAGAACATTTTATCCGTGATTGCCCTGAATAAATCGAGCAAGAAATTGTGTAAAATCCGAAGCCAAGTGGTAATGCATCTTGTGGTAGACCTCCCAAAAATACGAGAAATATGAGTGGCAGTCAAAGGGGAACAAAAGATACAGCTGTTAGATCTGAGGCTCGTGCACCTGCCAGAGCCTATGCTATCTGAGCTCGTGAAGAAGCTTTATCGCTAGATGTGATTACGGGTGCATTTATTCTTTATGATACTTCTCTGATTGCTTTGATAGATCCTGGATCAACACATTCATATATATGTATGAACTTAGTGAATAGTAAGACTTTGCCTGTAGAGTCTACTGAATTTGTAATTAGAGTTTCAAACCCCCTAGGCAGATTTATTTTGGTTGATGAAGTCACAAGGATTGTCCGTTAATGTTTCGAGACATTTATTTTCCGGCTGATCTGATGTTGTTACCTTTTGATAAGTTTGATATAATTCTGGGTATGGATTGGTTAACTTTGCATGATGCTATTGTGAACTGTAAATGGAAAACTATTGATTTGAGATGCAAGAATGATGAAATAGTCAAAATTGAATCTAGTGATTTGAATGGATTGCCTGTTGTGATATCTTTGATGAAAGCTTTGAGTATTGTGAGAAAGAGTTGTGAAGCCTATTTTGCTTATTTGATCGATTCAAAAGTGTCCGAAATGAAAGTTGAATCTGTGCCTATTGTCTGTGAACTTGCTAATGTGTTTCCTAAAGAACTTCCGGGTTTACCTCCGGTTAGAAAAGTTGAATTTGGCATTGAATTGGTACTTGGAACTACTCCCATTTCGATAGCTTCTTATAGAATGGCTCCGACCGAACTAAAAGAATTAAAGTCTCAATTGCAAGAGTTAACAGATAGAGGGTTTGCTAGACCGAGTTTTTCACCTTGGGGTGCTCCTGTTCTGTTTGTGAAAATGAAAGATGGTATGATGAGAATGTGTATAGATTATCGTCAGTTGAACAAAGTGAATATCAAGTATAAGTATCCTCTGCCCCAAATTGATGATTTGTTTGATCAGTTGAAAGGAGCTGCTGTGTTTCGAAGATAGATTTGAGATTAGGCTATTATCAGTTGCGAGTAAAAGACTCAGACATTCTGAAAAATGCTTTCAGAACGAGGTACAACCACTATGAATTCTTATTTATGCCTTTCAGATTGACTGATGTACGTGCTATCTTTATGGATTTAATAAATAGACTTTTCAAACCATATCTAGATCGATTTGTTGTTGTATTCATTGATGACATATTGATTTATTCACGTGATGAAACTGAACACGCCGAGCATTTGAGAATAGTGCTACAGACTCTGCGAGATAAGCAATTGTATGCGAAGTTTAGAAAATGTGAATTCTAGTTACGTGAGGTTGGTTTTCTGGGCCATATTGTGTTAGCATCTGGTATTCGAGTTGATCCGAGCAAGATTTTTACTATTTTGGATTGGAAACCTCCAAGAAATGTTTCTGAAGATCGTAGTTTTCTGGGACTTACCGGTTATTATAGAAGGTTCGTAAAAGGCTTTTCTATGATTGCAACTCCGTTAACGAAATTGCTTCAAAAAGATATTAATTTGAGTGGTCAGAAAAGTGTTAGAACAGTTTTGATCAGTTAAAAACTTTGTTAACTGAAGCTCTCGTATTGGTACAACCCGAATCGGCTAAATAATTTGTGATATTTAGTGATGCTTCATTGATCGGTCTGGGATGTGTTTTGATGCAAGAAGGTAAAGTCATTGCTTAAGCTTCAAGATAGTTGAAGCCACACGAAAAGAACTATCCGACACACGATCTTAAGTTAGCTGTGATTGTGTTTGCTTTAAAAATCTGGCGTAACTATCTGTTCGGTGAAAAATGTCATGTATATTATGATCATAAGAGTTTAAAATATCTAATGACTCAGAAAGATTTGAATCTGCAATAGAGAAGATGGCTTGAATTGCTAAAAGACTATGAACTTGTGATACATTATCATCTTGGTAAGGCAAATGTTGTTGCTGATGCTTTAAGTTGAAAATTATTGTTTGCTCTGTGTGTGATGAATGCTCATTTGGTTTTGTCTAATGCTGGTTTAGTTTTAGCCAAATTAAAAGTGAGACCTTTGTTTTTACAGTAGATTATTGAAGCTTAGAAGATTGATAATAAGATTTTAGCAAAACGAGCTCAGTGTGATTTAGGGTCTGATTTAGAATTCAAAGTTGATAAAGATGATTGTTTGAGATTCTGAGATTGAATTTGTGTTCTGAGAAATCTAGAGTTAATTTAGATGATTTTGAGTGAAGCTCACAATAGTCGGTTATCTATACATCCAGGTAGTACGAAAATGTATAATGATCTGAAACAACATTACTGGTGGACTAGAATGAAAAGAGATATCTACGATTTTGTTTCAAAATGTTTAATCTGTCAGCAAGTTAAAGATGAACACCAGGTGCCATCTGGTTTGTTACAACCGATTATGGTTCCGGAGTGGAAATGGGACAGTGTGACAATGGACTTGGTTTTGGGTTTGCCCCTATCTCTGAGAAAGAAAGATGCAATTTGGGTTGTTGGTTGATCGATTAACGAAATCTGCTAATTTTATTCCGATCCGATCCGATTACTTACTAGATAAATTAGCTGAGTTATACATTTCTGATATTATGAGATTGCATGGTGTGCCATTTTCTATCGTGTCAAACAGAGATCCGAGATTCACATCACGATTCTGGAAGAAGTTGCAAGATGCTCTGGGTACGAAATTACATTTCAGTACTACTTTTCACCCACAAACGGACGGTCAATCAGAGCGGATTATTCAGATACTTGAGGATATGTTGAGATGTTGCATTCTTGAGTTTGAAGGTACATGGGAACAGTATTTTCCTTTGATTGAATTCGCTTATAATAATAGTTTTCAATTAAGCATCAAAATGGCACCATACGAAGCCTTATATGGTCGTAAATGCCGTACACCTTTTTTATTGGGCTGAGCTTAGCGAAAATAAGATTCACGGAATTGATTTGATAAAATTAACCGAGCAAAAAGTAAAAGTAATCTGAGATGGTTTAAAAGTGGCTTCTGATCGTTAGAAATCTTATGCAGATTTAAAAAGAAAAGACATTGAATTTAAGATTAGCAATAAAGTGTTTTTGAAAGTGTCTTCGTGGAAGAAAGTACTTCAGTTTGGTAGAAAATGTAAATTGAGTTCAAGATTCATCGGGGCATATAAGATTATCAAGCGTATTGGGTCGATAGCATATAGATTGTTGCTACCACCAGAGTTAGAAAAGATTCATGATGTGTTTCACGTATCGATGCTTCGGCGATATAGATCCGATCCTTTGTATGTGATTCCTCCGTCTGAGATTGAAATTCAGTCTGATATGTCTTACGAAGAAAGCCGATTCGTATCTTACCTCGCGAGGTTAAAGAACTGTGAAATAAGAAAATTTCGTTAGTAAAAGTGATGTGGCATCGACACGGTATTGAAGAGGCCACGTGGGAGTCCTAAGAGGTTATGAGACAACAATATCCAAAATTGTTCAACGGTAAGATTTTTGAGGATAAAAGTCCCTAAATGGGGGAGAATTGTAACAGTCCGGTTTAGACCCTAGTCAGAATAGTGGTTTCGAGACCACAAATTCAAGTCAGAAAATGTTTAAATATCATTTTTCGTACTTATGATATGTGAATTAGCATGTGTGAAAATTTCGTAAGAAAATTTAATTGTTTGTATGCTCAATTTGATAAAAAGGACCTAATCGCGTAAATTGTAAAAGTAGCCTTCTATTTGTTAAAGCACCTATTTGATTTGGATTTCTAAAGAAAGGGTCCTTATGTTGTTATTTATCCATTAAAAATGTTAATGGACTTAAATAACCATCCATTAAATGGTTTTATAACGGTTTATAAAAGGGTAAAATAGGAAAATTGTTATTAAGTTATTATTAATAAAAGAAAAACATGAATTAGGTGATATATTCATCACCATTGCCGAAATTCACAAAAGAAAAAGAAATAAATAAGTTTTCTAGGGTTCGACTACCTATTTTGGTGATTGAGGTATGTGTTTTGATTGATTTTTAATAATTCCTACGTTTTTGTGATCGTTGCTTTGAATACTATCAAGACCATGTCTCAATTTCTGATTTTGTTGATGATTTTGAAATATGTCATTGATGAAACTATGAGTTTTGTGAAGTTAGTTGTTGATAAATGGAATATATGTTTTGGATTAACATGTTTTGTCTTTGGGTTTTTGATGAATTTGAGTAAAATGGGCTAAACTGTTAAAATTGTAAATTGAAGGCCTAAAATGTGAAATAAATGAAATGTGTGGACTTGTATGAATGCTATGAATATTCGGCCAAGCATGAGTATATGCAAATTATGTGTATTTTGTGATTTTCTGAATTAGGGACTAAAGTGTCAAAATGTGAAAATGTGAGGGCTAGTTTGCAAATTGCCTTAAATATGTGTTTATTGATTGTTTTGAATGAAATTGTGGTTGAATGAGTTAAATTTAAATTCATATAGATCGAGAATTAAAGAATACGGATTAGATTGGGGAAAGTCGAAAGTCATCGAGTAACCGATTCCATCCATTCGAATCCGTACAAGGTAAATCGATATACAAATAAATGTGTTTAAATTGAATTCTTAGTATTTATATGATATTGAATTGTGATGAATGAATATTCAAACTCAATATGTGCTATCCGAGAAAGTATCGACAAAGTTCCGACGTTTGAAAAGCCCTGTAGGAACCTTAGGAATAGTTGGGACATATATGTCATGACATAGGATTTTTCGATATGTGATATCGTGTAAGACCACGTCTGGAATGTTGGAATCAACTTTTGTTTTACGTGTAAGACCATGTTTGGGACGTTGGCATTGTATATACTTTTCGAACTATCTGTGTATCCTTATGTTTCCGAATGGTTCAAACGGGCTAAATGACTTTGTGAAATTATATCCTGTAACACACAAAACCCAGCCCAGACGTTATGGCTGAATCTGGCGTGTCACATTAAAGTGTTTTAGCAAAAACCTAGTTTTCATTGAAAACCCTTCCTTAAGATTAAACATCTCGGTTACTTTGTAAAATCTCTTTTCAGTTGCGAAAGCTTTGTTTAAAACATTTGATTTAAGAAAACTTATCATTTAAAAATTTAGTTGCGGAAACGTAGTATATTAAAAGAACTATGGTTTAGAAAACCTATGTTCGACTTCTCGTAATAACAACGCATAAAATTAATAATCCAAATAATAACAAAAAGGGGAGGCCTTATTACAATCCGGAATAAAATACTTAATAAACTAATAACTTATATGCTTTTAAATCAAGTCCAAGTTGTCATGCTAGCTGGCCACCCAGAGTCCCTCCAGACATCGAACCTCCTATTGAGCATCACCTAAGGAAAAATAAAAGAGAGGGTGAGTTTCAAAAACTTAGTGTGTACAACCTTTGACGAGAAACAGGCATTCATCAATCACCATACAACATACATGCAATGCAATGCAGTGCAGCCCACGCCAATAATCTGACCGGTACACTTCTGCTCCGTCCCCCGATACACATCCTGTGGGGATATAAATATCGACCCACCCAACTGATACACATCAATGGTAGCCCGATTGAGGAACTACCTTCATTGCAGCAAGCTGCCAATCACATATTGGGCTTAAAAGCCGTCGGTGGATCCACGGTTGTCAAGCAACCATGCAACCCTCATATACTTCCTCTGTTCCATAATTCCCAACCCATATGCAACCTAAACAGGATATCATATGAATGCATATAAATGCAGCAGGTATACATGTAACATCCATAAATCTTACATTCCACACATAAGGGTATTTTAGTTATTTTCGCCCTTAGGGGCATTTCGATAATTTTCCTTTATTACAGGTTTTTACTTACCTTGGCCCGTTAATAAATCCCGTGGGCTAAGATGAACGAATACTATGCACCAGATAGGATTGTAGAGAAGAGGAGGTGAGTCATTAAGACCGCTTAAATACCAAGCTCTCCCTAGATCCAATCCTAGACATGCACATACTCGTTGCCACACCTTAACCCTATGACTTGTCCACTGTCTCAATAATTTAATTAAGTTTTATGCAGTCATCATATACTAGGCCTAAAACCTCTTACGAAGCCCAGACAAATCCACATACCTATATATGGGCCACTAGGCCCAACCTCTTTCATATGGCCCATTAGGCCCAATCACATATGTGTGGCCCATTAGGCCCAATTCACATTTACAGTCATGTTCACATAAAGTTTTCCATCACATAGCATCAATTATCAATTTTTGCCTATTATGGGCCCAACAGGCCATCGGGCCCATTTATCCCATTCTGGCCCGGTTGGCCAAGTCACAGCCCAAGTCCATGGAATCGCCCATGGGACCTCAGACAACCTATCAGTTTCCCCCTTACGAGTGTTCGCGCACTCGCAAGACTACCGTAGCCAAACTTTTAGCTTTTCAGCATTTCAGCATTTTGGCTTTTTCGATCTACTTTGCGTGAAGTGTTTGTACACAACTGTTAGTAAGTGTGCTACGATCCCCCTTTCCACAAACCTATAACCGATATCACTCAATGATTAATTACATAAACCTATCGAATACTTTACCCGAAAGTCAAAGTCTCACTTTAACCTTAACTGAAACGCCAAGCCTTAATAAATTTTCCTTTGAACACTAATCACGTGTACTTCTCAGATCTACATTAACCTTCATAGTTAAAACATAATGGATGATTTGTATCCAACATATGTCACC
The DNA here is from genome assembly GCA_025698475.1 of Gossypium anomalum. Lineage (NCBI taxonomy): Eukaryota > Viridiplantae > Streptophyta > Magnoliopsida > Malvales > Malvaceae > Gossypium > Gossypium anomalum. The sequence continues at coordinate 37,660,003 of CM046959.1, read as the reverse complement.
CTTTTCACTAAAGCCTATTCGGCCAACCCTTATCAAATGAAGAACACTTACCAAAGTCTCTCACCTGAGGAGCAAATCGGCAGGGATCCAAAAGATTGGAATTCGATACTAATCCTACCAAAACTGATTAGAAGAAGCGAGGAATAGATTATTAGATACTTAGCAAAACCGATTAGAAGAACTAAAATACTTACACTAGGACTAACTGATTAGAAGGAGTAGTGGCGACTCCAAGGGTATTCGGCCAAAGAGGTGTTCGACCCTTACGATTTGTATGGCAAAAAGGGGTTATTCGACACCAAGGGAAAAGAGAAGAAGTCGGCTAGACTGAAAGTGAATCAGGGAGAATTGAGTAGAGGAGAAAAATCGGCACAAGGAGGAAAAAAAAGAAGAACAAGGGTTTTCGGGTTTTAGAAAAAAAGGTTTTTGGCAACAAGGTGAAGGAGAATTTGGCATTAGCCTGACAACCTCACATTTGGAACATATATATAGCCTGTATAGCTGAATTTCCTATGCCTAAATTCCCATTTTGGCTCCACCACTTTTTCACTCCTCATCTCCTAGTTTTTCTCCCAAATAACTCTTTAATCCCCTCCTTAAATTTCTCCTCTTATCACTCCGTACAGAGTTCATATCCAACACCACCTCTATCCATCTCTTAAGCAAAAATAAATCCCCCTTTTGAGCAAGGACAAATTCGAACCCCTTACCTCCTTGCCTTGCATGTGACGCCACTTGCCACTCTACCACAAGGGTTTCTTGTGTCCAATTCTTCCTTCATTTATTCAAAAGCCCACCTGCTTACCATCAGGGTTCTTTTAATAATTAAACTATAATTTCCTTCACTTCTTAGTTCTAACTCCAAAACTAACCGAGACCTACTATCACATAATTAACGCTTAACCAAGAATACTAAGCACACATTTTCTTATCAGAACTGAAAAAAAGAAAATCTGAGATTTCAGGATTTTTGGGGCATTACATATCCGATTCAGGTACGTTCGAATTGTATACTATATTTGAAAGTGAAAGGTAAGTATATGTGCAGGTGATGAACTATGGTCTAAGTATATGAACATGAAGTTGGTGTTAGTGTTGGTATTTGGCTACAAAGTATAAGTAATTTGATGATGTTTATATGCTTTAAATGATAAGTTTACTTGTATATGGCTTACTAAGCTTTTGAAAGCTTACTTTGTGTGTGTTTACACTGTTTTATAGATATCGAAGCTACTCTGAGCTCGGAGATCGTCAAGGATCGTCACCACACGATCGAACCTTATTTTAATACCTTTTGAAAGTGTATATATTGAATTAAGGCATGTATAGGCTAGAAGCATTTTGATTATGTTTTGTAATGTATATATATATATCATGCAATGTGATGTGGCTAGTTTATGTTTGAACTTATGGTTGGAAATGTTATATGATATGTGAGGCACTATGAATTATATGGTATGTTTTGAATGACCAAAAGAAATGGTCAGTGTTGATAAGTTTTGGTAAGTTTTGAGCATGAGATTGAATGATGTATTAAAACATATGTTTCGGTATGATTTTAGTTTAGGTTTTGGTATGATTTGGTTGATGAATTGAGGTTGGAATTTATTGATAATGTAAAGGAATGAATAATGTATGTTTTGGTATAAAGATTGGCTGAAATTGGTGTACAAATATACTTGGTTTGGTGCTTGTAGGTTTGACCCAATAGGGGTGGCAAGTTGGTATTCAAATGGCCTATTTTTGTCTACACAGGCAGAGACACGGGCGTGCGTCTCAGCCATGTGTGACACACGGCTATGTTGCACGACCTTATGTCCCCTAGTGTACCCTACAATTGTAAGTCAGGCTCGAGCACGACCAAGGCACATAGCCGTATGGCTAACCATGTGGCCCAAGTCAGGCTCAACCACGGTCAAGGCATACGGGCGTATCTTGTGGCCGTGTGAGCAAGTCAGTATGTATGCCCTGTTTTGACATGGCCTAGACACAAGGGCATGTCTAATGCCGTGTAAGGCACACGGCCTGTTCACACGGGCGTGTGACCTGTACTTCTTTAAAAATGTTTAAGTTTTGGAAAAAAATTTGTATGTGTTCTGTTTAGTCCCTACCCCTTTCTAATGCTTGTTTAAGGTCTCGATGATCTATATAAAGGACTCTATTTTGATATTTGATCTCTGATGCTTTGATGCTTATGAAATGTATGTTAATTATTTTGTTTTGTCCGGTAATGCCTTTAACCCTAGTTTGGCGACGGATACGGGTTAAAGGTGTTACACTAATTTCCATTTTTTGATCTAAGTATCCTTAACTTATAGTAGGCTTCATTCCCAATAGCTACCTTAAACTTCTAGAAAACCTATGCCACTTCTAACTTGAACTTCAAAAAATAGACCCAACAATGCCTTGAGCTATCATCTATGAACAAAATAAATTTTTTGCTCCTATTAAGTGAAGGTGTCTTCATAGGTCCACATACATCAGTATGGACCTAGTGCAGCTTGTCAATAGCTCTCAAAGCTTTGTTGCCTAGAAATGGAAGCCTGACTTGCTTTCCAAGCTAACACACCTTGCAAACAACACTTTGGTCTACCGAACATACTTTCAACCAAATCAGATTTATATAGATGACTAAGGGACCTATAGTTGACATGTCCCAGTTGTAACAGGTCGTTTTGCAGTGGTGTCAATAATAGGGGTTTCAGGGCCATAAATTCGACAAGTAAATTCGTAAATATTATATTTAATATTTACAAGTAAAATATGATTTTTAAAAGATTTTTGATATGATAATTTATGCTATATAAATGATTTATTAAGTTCAAGTGGTATAACCCTGAGGTCAAATGGTTTTAGAAAATAAGGTATCGGGACCTCATTTCTATAAACTGGGCCATAAATATTTTATAAATATTTACGAAGTGTCATTAAGGTGGTATTAAAGTTTCGTTGAAAAATTTTAACGTTTCGATGGTTAGTTAATTAAAAAGGACTAAATTATAAAAGATGTAAAATTTAATCACTATTTGATTTGTGTGATTAAATGGTTAATTGAATAAAAGAAAATGAATTTAAATAGTAATTAGACCATTCAAGGTGTTAGTGGACAATAATGGACATGAATTTGATGTTTTATTTAATTATTAACTAAGGTTAATATGGTAATTTGATAATTATATTAAAATAAATAAACCAAAGTTTGATTCATCTTTTTCAAAGCTTGGTAATCGATTGTAATAAGGGAAGAAGCCATTTTTTTAGCTTGGAGGTTTCAGTAACTTTACAAGCAAAAGTGATCAATATCGAGTGGAAAATCAAGGAAAATGAAAAATTACCAAAATGCCCCTAAACTTTGGTATTTCTACAATTTAGCCAGGTAAGTTCGTATGAAATGTATTATGTAAAATTTTGATTAAATTGAAAATTAATAAATATATATATGTTATTATGCAAGTTATCATGTTGTGAGAGGACGTAAATTCAACGACTTACAATGATTATTGAGCCCCATTTGAACCTTAAGAATATATAGAATATATAGGATACAAATGACATGTCATTAGGGTTATAGTGTTTTGGGTGCTAGTCCTTGACGTCCTACTAGTGGCTGAGTTTCCGGCATGTGTTATGGTTACTTGACAACTTGTGCGAGAAGCACCATGTAGCTACATTCCGACCAACAGTTTGTGTGAGTAGATCCAGGTTACCATGTTTTGGGTGCTGGTCTTGAATGCCTATCGATGGCTGTGGTTCGACATTAATTGCAGATACTCGATAGCTTGTGTGAACAGCATCGTGTAGCTTACATTATGACCAATAGCTTGTGTGAGTAAACCCATTTGACAGCTCGTGTAAGCTACAACTATATGTTTAGCACACTTTGTGTGAGCTTTCCTACGTATCAAGTATTATTCTAAGTGGTTCAACAGGCATGAAAAGGGATGAATCGATAAGTGTTCCGATTGATTTCACTACAATAATTATAGAAAGGTATGATGTATTGATGATTAAAGTAAGAACATTCATGATTATGAAAGTATAATTTAAGTGATGCTATGTTTATGTCTTATGTGTTATGCAAATGAAATGGTAAAGAAAACGATATGAATTAAGACAGAAGCTATATGAATCTCCTTGATATGTTGATACATGGAAATTATGAAAGTTGAGATAGCTGACAATTTCTAATGGTTCATGTCGAAAGCAATGGCTACATATGTTATTTTTGCCTATGATTTATACCATGTATGCTAGCATGTTTAGTGTGGATGTTTAAGGTTATGCCAAGCTTATGGATATGATGATGTTTATGATTATGCTTGTACTATGCATATGAAACAGGTAAGAAAAGGGAATGATATGGTAAGTATGTAATTGGGATGTATTCATATGATGTATTTATAAGATAGTAAATTGCTTATGCTTTGAATGAATCTATTGATGTCATGAATAAATACACTAAATTGAGAATTAATAATGTTGTTGAGGCTTATGATAAGCATTGGGAACGGAAAGGAAAGTAAATTAAGGGGTGTATAATTTTATAGAAAGGTTGATGGTTAAACATTACATCCCATAAAATCCTTTCATGTTTTGAATTATAAATATATGTGACATAAATGAATTTACTCACTTACGAGTTGGTAATTATGGTTTGGTAAATCTTGAGGCATTGTGTAACACCCCTTACCCGTATCCAACGCCGGGACAGGGTACAAGGCATTACCGGACTTAAACATACACATTCATACAAAATCAGGCCATAAAATTCCAACCCAATTTAAAACTTTACAATCACATGCAAAGTGTCCCTTATAAGAGCCTATGAGGCCCAAAACATACATCGAAAGCAGTTTGGGACTAAACAGAGAACTTTTAGAACTTTGGGATAACTTAGAAAATTTTCATGTTTTTGAGAGTCACACGCCCTATGGGTAGGCCATGTGGTCACACACACCCGTGTGGCTTGGGATACACCCATGTCCTCAGCCCGTGTAACTCTCTGACTATGACGTCATTAATCAAATAAGGTCACATGGACAAGTCACATGCCCATATGCTTAGGCCGTGTGGCAAATTAAATTACAAAAATTAAGTGCAGACTTCACACGGCCTGGGTACATGCCCATGTCCTAAGGCCGTGTCCTTCACACGGCTGAGACACAAGGCCGTGTCTCTTCCCGTGTACTTACTACTGGGCATACTGACTTGCATAATTAGGGTGCAGGGGACACATAGGCAGATAACACGCCCATGGGGCAGACCGTGTGTCACACACGGCCTAGACACATGCCCGTGTGTCTACCCTTGTGGAAAAATTCTAGGCTATTTCCAAGCCATTTGCCACCCTTAACCACTCACATACTCAATCCTACTTCATAGCATGCAACATAGCACATTTAATTACACAAGCAAACACATTCATGGTTAATCTATGACTTTATATCATCATGCTACTATAGGGCATTCTACACCAATTTCATATTTATTCATCTTTGAAATTCTTCTTTCAAGTTCCTCAATTACACTATAATTATGTTCATGCCTATTAGGCCCCATTTATTCATTAAATACATATACCACTCATCTCACATATCATCCACAAGCATCCAACCACATCAAGCATAAACACATTTGCATGCATGCATATATAATTAGGGTTACAACCCAAATAATCAATATGAGCCACCTCTCATGGCCATATACAAAATAATCATAATACCATCATGAGCCAACACATTTGGCTAATCGATATAACACATAAAAAAAAGACCGAGTCCCTATACATGCCATACTCAAAATGATAAGTCTAACTATACCCAATCCAATTGATAGTGTGATCGAGTCTCCGACGTTCCACGATTCCCAAGCTAGCTTGGCGACACTAAAAGAAAATGAATGGAAAGGAGGATACTTTAAAGCTTAGTAAGTTCACATGCAAATAAAATACAACTTAAACAAGCATTAGTCATACATTTAACATAACGAACATAATCTTGCATTTTATCAAATCTCTTAAACTTATTCTTTATTTACATCTATATATACATATTCATACCACACGTTCATCATATCTCATGTTATTCTCATGAGTTCGATGTACATACCTGTGCCCAGTTGCACATAATAACTTACTTTCTCGTCTTCGACGTAATCATTAAGATTACTCATTGAACTTCCTTCAGAACTACCAGTTGAACACTCAGAATACTATCGGATACATTGGAATCTCGCACCTAAGTGCCTCATATGTAGCCAATGCTACCTCACATCACATGTTGCTCACTTTCAAGCTACTCAGGTATCTGCAACACATACTGGACTACCTCGCCACTGGTAGAATATACGAGACCAGTACCCGGACGCCAAAACATGTGTCATATATATCATGAACTCAGACCACAACTCAATGAGTTCGGATGTCACATATATCATGAACTTAAACCACAACTCAATGAGTTCAGATCATATAGTTCCTAGTGATATGTCACTCGTATCCTAAACTATTCCTAAAGTTCAAACGGGATTCTTTCATACCACATTTCTGTCGAACTTGCTCGTAACGTCGATTTCAATACCCATAGTACCAATCACTTATTCATGGAATAATCAAAGCATAATTCATGATAAAATTTAGGCAATAAACACATGATACAACATCATATTAAATATGTATACACTTACCATACATGCAATATTAAGGCATTTAAAGTAGGGTACATGTTGCATTACTTGCAAAGGAACTTACCTCGGCACAAAATGATAGATGTAATGCCCCGTACCCAAGACCGACGCCGGACTCGAACACGAGGTGTTAACAGACTTAATTCATTACTTTAAACAGCTCAAACAATTTATTTTTAAAATTTTCAGTCAAGCTAGCAATTTGTATCATAGTCGCTTAAAAATTTATATCTTGAGTTCCGAAACTCAAAATTCAATTCCATAAATTTTTCCTGAAACTAGACTCATATATCTATTTACTAATTTTTTTATAGAATTTTTGGTCAGGCAAATTAGTACAGTTTATTAGTTAAAATCTACCCTATTTCAGGGTTTGACTGCTCTGACCTCTGTGTATTTCGAATCAGATATCTCCCTATACAGAGTCTCAATGACTATGCAGTTTATTTCTAATAAAACTAGACTCAATAAGGAATCTGTACATATAAATCATGACTTCTAATTATCTTTGAAAAATTTATGGTGAATTTAGAAAGTCAGAACAGGGGATCCAGAAATTGCTCTGGCCCTGTTTCACAAAAATTTAAACATCTCATAAAATATAACTCATATACCTGTTTTGTTCCATCCATATGAAAATAGACTCATCAAGATTCAATTCCATAATTTATTCATTATTTAATTCCATTTATACTATTTTTAGTGATTTTTCAAATTCACGTCACTACTGCTGTCTGAATCTATTTTATGGTAAATTTTACCCATTTCATGGTTCCCATGGATTAGCTAGCAATTTAGCATATATAACACCAAATATGATCATTATTAGCCATTCCAATGGCTAATCATTACCAAGCATTTCCATACCACTCAATAACCATATCATAAGACCATATATACAAAATGATTATAATGCTATACATGCCATACTCAAAATATAGAAGCCATTATGCCAAGATGGTATACGGATAGTGTGAGCGTGCCTCCGACCGTTTCCGATTTCCGAGCTGGCTTGTCAACACTACAAGGAATGAAAAGGAGGGAGTAAGCACAAATGCTTAGTAAGTTCACATGCAAATAGCAAGTAACACAACTATATAAGCAAACATAAACATCATTTGCATGATCATCACTGAGACATTCATATCACATTTTCATTTATCATCTTACCATATTGTTGTTATATCGAGTTTTCAACCCGAGAGTTAAGTACATACCTGTTCAAAGTATCCATTTAACAACACTTACCGATACATCCCTTTCATCTCGAGTATTCCTCCATTTGAGTAGAATTTTACCCGTTGAACACATTGGAATATAATTCGGATACATGGAAAGTTTGCACATAAGTGCCACATATGTAGCCAAGCTACCATGTAACCCGCCCATAAGTGAACTCGGACTCAACTCAATGAGCTCGGGCTTTCGCATCCATAAGTGAACTCGGACTCAACTCAACGAGCTCGGATGCCTAGTTACATCTCACGAACTCGGACTCAACTCAACGAGTTTAGACATTCGCGTCCATAAGTGAACTCGGACTCAACTCAACGAGTTCGGATGCCCAAATATCCCAGTGACACGTCACTTGTATCCTAATCCATTCCTAAGGTTCAACGGGACCTTTTTCCCAATCATGTATCTCAACCATCTTCTACGAAATGCCGATATGGATACTCGATAGTATTTCACATTTTCCTAGTATATCACATAATTTGACATATTATCAAACAATTATCACGAGTATAATATTTCATAATAATTATCATATCATTTAAATAACATAAAAACATTTAAAATAATAACTATGTTACCAACATTTACATATGAACTTACCTCGTATGTGAAAATGGCTACTTTTACCATTTCGTCAACAACTTGGTTTTTTCCCCATTTTAGCCCGAATTTTAGTTTTCCTTGCTCTATCATTTAAAATATAGTCTAATTAGGGCTCACATTATTCAAATTAACCCAAAATCATATTTTGGCAAAATTACAGTTTTGCCCCTAAACTTTCGCATATTTACAGTTTTGCCCCAAAGCTCGTAAATTAAACTTCACCATATTTTCTTACGTTTTATGACATGATGAACATTTTTCCCTTCTATGACAACATCAAATTCTCACTTTAACACATAGTTATGAACAATAACAATTTTTACCAATTAAGCCGTTTTACTCATTTTTGCTTAAAATCACTTAGCAAAAGTTTTTTAACATAATTTCAGCCTTCATATTCTACCATAAAACATCAAAATGTGTTTCACCTATGGGTATTTTTCCAAATATGAACCCTAGCTTAAATTATTGCTAGAATAAGCTTAATCAAGTTACCGGGATTCTAAAAACGTAAAGAACTTGAAAAACGGGGCTAGAACGGACTTACAATCGAGCTTGGAAGCTTGAAAAACCCTAGCCATGGTTTCTTTTTGGTATATTCGGCCATGGGGTTGAAGATGAGCAAAATTGGCTTTTAATTTTGTATTTTAATTCATTTTACCCCTAAATGACCAAAATGCCCTTACTACTAAACTTTCCAAAAATTCCATCCATGTCCGATTTTTGTCCATAGACTTAGAAATTGGTAAAATTGCTATTTTAGACCTCCTAATTAATATTTCAAAACAATTTCATACTAGAAACTTCTAGAATGCAAGTTTTGCAAATTATTCGATTTAGTCCCTAATTTCAATTTAAGCACTTTATGCATAAAATTTCTTCACGAAATTTTCACACAATCATGCAATCATATCATAGACCTCAAAATAATCATAAAATAATTATTTTTATCTTGGATTTTGTGGTCACAAAACCACTATTTCGACTAGGCCCAAAATCAGGATATTACAACTCTCCCCCCTTTTTAGGGATTTTCGTCCCAGAAAATCTTACAGGAAAAAGTGGTCTTCACTTTTAATCTCATATTCGGTGCTGAAGAACTTTCACTTAGGCTGTACCTCCAATACGTCTCTTTAATTTCTCATATGGTTTAAAAGCTTACAGTCTCAACTCTCAACTGTTCTTAAATTTTCAACCCTTCTCAGTTTCCCATGATATCATGACATAAAACTAGGATCTTAACTTGATTAATGGAGACCGGAATTCCCAGAAATCCAACAATCAAAGAGACCTGAAATTCCATGAATCTGATGAGTAGGAATTCATTCAATACCGATATGATTTATGGATTTCCCCAAACATTTAAGAATAGGATACATCATATTTTCCTCTTTCTGCCATAGAAATAATTTTGATATGGCCTCAAGAATAATCCTTCTCATTTCCATCCCAATATCAACATTGACAAGGATAATTTTGATAGATCCCAATGCTCAGCTTTAACCTCTTTAACAACTCAGATTTTATGTAACATCGAATGCTCTAAACTATCACATTACCTCACTGTCTTGAAACACATCACAATTCATACAACAGTACATTACTGAAAGTCAGGAAGTCTTTGGTCAATGTAGACTAGTCTAGTTCAGACGCTTCGGTTACCAATATTCTCATCTATCCGAACTCTGTCAACATGTAATAAACATTTCAGCTTTCATAAGATGAAAACCTTATCATTTGTAGTGACTTTAACTAATATCCAACTCTTTCTAATAAATATACACTTCTTGTTCAGACTATTTACTCTTTTATCAGTACAAAAATGAAATTCTATTATCAGACTTGAGAAAAATAATCGACATAATTGTCACATGAAATCTTTCAAATAAATAATTCACCATACAAATTTGAAACCCGCGCTTTTATCACCTATGCCTTTATCGATGTCAAATCCTTACACGAAATTAAAAAAATCCCAATACTAAAATCACCACATTACCAAGATCAAATTAGAAGTATAGTCATATTTGACATGATTATCACGAAAGTGAAGAATGCACTTGAACATGAGTCGTAATTGACAAATTATGGAACAAAGGTAACAAGAAAACCGAATAAAGAAATCCAAGATAGAGAAACTGGAATAAAGAAATCCGAATAAAAGATCCGGGATAAAGAAACCCAAGATACGATACTATATGGGAGAATCGAAAACCAAACTCATAGAGAAAATATAGAATACCCAGATAATTCTTCAAAGAAAGAAAGCCCAAAAGAAAACATCATTTAATCCCACTTTGAAATCAAATATAACAAGATCAATATATCTTCCCATACATATATATCGGATGAAGCATCAAGTAGAAGAAACAGAATTATAATATCATATGTATTCTCTCATCAATTCTTATCGCATTTAAATGAAATAGAATACCCGATGAAATAGAGCAATATAAATTATAAACCAGTCGGACTACCAATGCTTTCATCCAACACTGTAATTAGAAGACATTCCCATATAACAAGAATTTCTTGAGAAGATCAATAGCCATAGAAATATTTCGAGAACGGGTAAACACATAGAACATCTCAAAAGAGATGCTAAATCTGCCCAGTCATAATTGTCACACTCGGATAGTTCACATTTCAAATATCATTTCCCCAACTAGTTCTCATTAGTCATAAATTTCATATTAAACCATTCACTAAAGAAGGCCAGTTCTGAATAAATTTTGATTTACACTTTTCTCGACCTTGCACCTAAGTAATTCTTTACCAAAGAGAATTCCTTCTCTAATTGGGACAGTGCATAACTCTAATAATCTTTACGTCAATCCGATACTTTACTGGCTCTAACTTTACTTATCAGCTCATTTTCAATCTCTGATCATACTTATAATTATTCTATCACTGAACTCTTTGGGTTCTCAACTGGAAACTTATTCAATACAAATCTCATAAAATTCTATTATAAGTACCACTTCGATAAGGGGGAGGGGTTGTAGGACCTCTGACTCGACTTTTTTATACATACACATATGACACAACTTCCATCATCATAGCAACATCATCAAAATCATGTCATTCATTCAGGCAATACAACATTCATGTTGGCTTACACAAATTTTCCTACTGTCCCATTTAGACAATATACTTAGGCATACATTCTATGTTTTCTAGATAGCTTTACTTATCCATTCATTTAATTAAATTAATTCATGCTCATAACATCATATAGGGCCAAACAAACATAGATATTTGCATCACAATCACAACTTTCATTTCGTGCATCATGTACATGTCATTACAATCATATAATTCAGTCCAACAATTTAACATAAATAAGTTCATTTCATTATAATCCTTTATCTCATAAAAATTATTTATCATTAGCATTCATCAACATTCGACGTCCAAATCAAGACAAGGACATTTTCATTCATATCATAATATTATGACTTTTATTCATACCTTTACTACTTTCTATTTATTCCGTTCATCTTATCAAGTAAGCCATATACACTACATCATATGAGCATTAAGCAAATATGGATATTTATCACATATGTATCATAAACTTTTATTCATACTTTTCTGAACCGAGACTTATCATAATCATAATTTTACTCAAATACCTTCACATAACATTGAACATGATCGGCGCAGCTCGGTTGGAGAGTACCCTATCTAAATAAGACGGTACTCATATGCGTCGGAAGACATCACACTATCACAGATCAGTGGCATGTATAGCTAATTTTTACACATGCTAAGTTAGTCCGAGAACTGACTAAACCTGCTCTGGTACCACCAAATGTAACGCCCTGTACCCAAGACCGTCGCCGGAGTCGAACACGAGGTGTTAACAGACTTAATTCATTACTTTAAACAGCTCAAACAATTTATTTTTAAAATTTTTAGTCAAGCTAGCAATCTGCATCACAGTCGCTTAAAAATTTATATCTCGAGTTCCGAAACTCAAAATCCAATTCTGTAAATTTTCCCTGAAACTAGACTCATATATCTATTTACTAATTTTTTTATAGAATTTTTGGTCAAGCAAATTAGTACAGTTTATTAGTTAAAATATCCCCTATTTTAGGGTTTGACTGCTCTGACCTCTGTGTATTACGAATTAGATATCTCCCTGTACAGAGTTTCAATGACTATACAGTTTTATTTCTAATAAAACTAGACTCAATAAGGAATTTGTACATATAAATCATGACTTCTAATTATCTTTGAAAAATTTATGGTGAATTTCAAAAGTCAGAATAGGGGATCCAAAAATTGCTCTGGCCCTGTTTCACAAAAATTTAAACATCTTATAAAATATAACTCATATACCTATTTTTTTTCCATCCATATGAAAATAGACTTATCAAGCTTCAATTCCATAACTTATTCATTATTTAATTCCATTTCTACTATTTTTAGTGATTTTTCAAATTCACGTCACTACTGCTATCTGAATCTATTTTATGGTAAATTTTACCCATTTCATGGTTCCCATGGATTAGCTAGCAATTTAGCATATATAACACCAAATATGATCATGATTAGCCATTACCACCAAATGTAACGCCCCGTACCCAAGACCGTCGCCGGAGTCGAACACGAGGTGTTAACAGACTTAATTCATTACTTTAAACAGCTCAAACAATTTATTTTTAAAATTTTTAGTCAAGCAAGCAATCTGCGTCACAGACGCTTAAAAATTCATATCTCGAGTTTCGAAACTCAAAATCCAATTCTGTAAATTTTCCCTGAAAATAGACTCATATATATATTTACTAATTTTTTTATAGAATTTTTGGTCAAGCAAATTAGTACAGTTTATTAGTTAAAATCTCCCCTATTTCAGGGTTTGACTGCTCTGACCTCTGTGTATTTCGAATCAGATATCTCCCTGTACAGAGTTTCAATGACTATGCAGTTTATTTCTAATAAAATTAGACTCAATAAGGAATCTGTACATATAAATCATGACTTCTAATTATCTTTGAAAAATTTATGGTGAATTTCCAAAGTCAGAATAGGGGATCCAAAAATTGCTCTGGCCCTATTTCACAAAAATTTAAACATCTCATAAAATATAACTCATATACCTGTTTTGTTCCATCCATATGAAAATAGACTCATCAAGCTTCAATTCCATAACTCATTCATTATTTAATTCCATTTCTACTATTTTTAGTGATTTTTCAAATTCACATCACTACTGCTGTCTGAATCTATTTTATGGTAAATTTTACCCATTTCATGGTTCCCATGGATTAGCTAGCAATTTAGCATATATAACACCAAATATGATCATTATTAGCCATTCCAATGGCTAATCATTACCAAGCATTTCCATACCACTCAATAACCATATCATAAGACCATATATACAAAATGATGATAATGCTATACATGCCATACTCAAAATATAGAAGCCATTATGCCAATATGGTATACGGATAGTGTGAGCGTGCCTCCGACCGTTTTCGATTTCTGAGCTGGCTTGTCAACACTACAAGGAATGAAAAGGAGGGAGTAAGCACAAATGCTTAGTAAGTTCACATGCAAATAGCAAGTAACACAACTATATAAGCAAACATAAACATCATTTGCATAATCATCACCGAGACATTCATATCACATTTTCATTTATCATCTTACCATATTGTTGTTATATCGAGTTTTCAACCCGAGGGTTAAGTACATACCTGTTCAAAGTATCCATTTCACAACACTTACCAATACATCCCTTTCATCTCGAGTATTCCTCCATTTGAGTAGAATTTTACCCGTTGAACACATCGGAATATAATTCGGATACATGGAAAGTTTGCACATAAGTGCCACATATGTAGCCAAGCTACCATGTAACCCGCCCATAAGTGAACTCGGACTCAACTCAACGAGCTCGGATGCCTAGTTACATCTCACGAACTCGGACTCAACTCAACGAGTTTGGACATTCGCATCCATAAGTGAACTCAGACTCAACTCAACGAGTTCGGATGCCCAAATATCCCAGTGACACGTCACTTGTATCCTAATCCATTCCTAAGGTTCAATGGGACCTTTTTCCCAATCATGTGTCTGAACCATCTTCTACGGAATGCCGATATCGATACTCGATAGTATTTCACATTTTCTAAGTATATCACATAATTTGACATATTATCAAACAATTATCACAAGTATAATATTTCATAATAATTATCATATCATTTAAATAACATAAAAACATTTAAAATAAAAAACTATGTTACCAACATTTACTTATGAACTTACCTCGTATGTAAAAATGGCTACTTTTACCATTTCGTCGACAACTTGGTTTTTTCCCCATTTTAGCCCAAATTTTTGTTTTCCTTGCTCTATCATTTAAAATATAGTCTAATTAGGGCTCACATTATTCAAATTAACCCAAAATCATATTTTGGCAAAATTACAATTTTGCCCCTAAACTTTCGCATACTTACACTTTTGCCCCAAAGCTCGTAAATTAAACTTCACCATATTTTCTTATGTTTTATGACATGTTGAACATTTTTCCCTTCTATGACAACATCAAATTCTCACTCTAACACATAGTTATGAACAATAACAATTTTTACCGATTAAGCCGTTTTACTCATTTTTGCTTAAAATCGCTTAGGAAAAGTTGTTTAACATAATTTCAGCCTTCATATTCTACCATAAAACATCAAAATAAACACATTTCAAATATGGGTATTTTTCCAAATATGAACCCTAGCTTAAATTATTGCTAGAATAAGCTTAATCAAGTTACCGGGATTCCAAAAACGTAAAGAACTTGAAAAACGGGGCTAGAACAGACTTACAATCGAGCTTGGAAGCTTGAAAAACCCTAGCCATGGTTTCTCCTTGCTATATTCGGCCATGGGTTGAAGATGAGCAAAATTGGCTTTTAATTTTGTATTTTAATTCATTTTACCCCTAAATGACCAAAATGCCCTTACTACTAAACTTTCCAAAAATTCCATCCATGTCCAATTTTTGTCCATAGACTTAGAAATTGGTAAAATTTCTATTTTAGACCTCCTAATTAATATTTCAAAACAATTTCATACTAGAATCTTCTAGAATGCAAGTTTTGCAAATTATTCGATTTAGTCCCTAATTTCAATTTAAGCACTTTATGCATAAAATTTCTTCACGAAAATTTCACACAACCATGCAATCATATCATAGACCTCAAAAATAATCATAAAATAATTATTTCTATCTTGGATTTTGTGGTCATGAAACCACTATTTCGACTAGGCCCAAAATTAGGATATTACAATAGAAACGAGTGTAATCCTCGTAAACCTTATATTCCCCCTGATCAAGACCGAATCATGTTTTTCTTGATCTATAATGCCAAATTTAACTCGTTCAATACATACATTATTCATATCGACTCATAACACAAACTTTGGTAAAATTACCATTTTACCCCTAACTTTTCACTTATTTACAAATTAGTCCCTAGGCTCGTAAAATGAAATGCATGCATTTTCTTGGTTACCCAAGCCTAGCCGATTCATATTCTAACTCATATCAGCCCCTATTTCTCATTAAATCACATTTCTACTACCCATTTCTTCATCTTTTACAAATAAGTCCTTTTAGGTGTTTTCACTAAAAATCACTTAGTAAAAGATGTTTATCACACATCAAACATTCATATTCTTCCATTAAATATCAAAATACATACATGTCACACATGGGTAAGTTTTTGAACATTACCATTGCTTAAAATAATGGTAGAAATAGCTAGATCGATTGATGACAACTTCAAAAATGTAAAGAACATTAAAAACAGGGCTTGGGAGCACTTACAATTGAGCTTGAAAGATGAACAAAACCCTAGCTATGGCTCCTTGAAAATTTCGGCTAAGGTGGGAGAAGATGGACAAGATTTTTGCTTGATTTTTCCCTTTTTATTCTTTTATTTACTAAATGACCAAAATGCCCTTAGAGCCTTTCTTTCAAATTTTTCCTATTCATGCCCATTTTTGTCCAAAATTTTAGAACTTGGTCAAATTTATATTTAAGGACCTCTAATTAATAATCCAATGCAATTTCATGCTTAAAGCTTCTAGAACATGTATTTTGCAACTTATTAAATTTAGTTCCTAACTTTAAATTGGACACTTTAGGCATAAAATTTCTTCATGTAATTTTTACACAAACATGCATTCATATCATGGACCATCAAATAATCATAAAATAATTATTTCTATATTTAATCTGTGGTCTTGAAACCACTGTTCTGACTAGACCCTAAATCAGGATGTTACACATTGGTATAGGTTTAGATTTAACTTATAATGTTTATTATTGAAATGTAATATTATGCTTATGGTTTATACGAGCTTACTAAGCACTCATTTCTTATATGGTTTTCTTTCCTTTACTTTTTAGATTATCGAAAGCTCGATTGGGTTGGAAGCTCGTAAAAGATCTATCACACTATCCAGCAATTATAGCGGTAGATTTTAATGTCTTGGTTAAGGTTATAATGGCATGTATAGGTGAACTTATGGTTGATAATTAGTTGAATGTTAGTTGATGTGTTTGGCATGTATATGACATTTTGGGTGATGTAGTCTTGGTACATTTAGTGCCTTGTTGATATGTGTTAATTTGATATTGTGTTAAAGCATGGTTGAATGGCCAAAGTGATATATGATGAATTAACCTCAACATGGTCAAGATATGGCATGCTTTGGAAAGGTTTTAAACTAGATATGGCATGAATCTAATATGGTGTGGTGATTATGTAGCAATTATGTTATGTTTTGGCATGGAAATAAGTTAATTGATAATTGGATAAATATGCACATGAATGGGTGTTTTTGGTTGATATTTTAGCCATTATGTTTTGACTTGCGAATTTGGTATTTTGAATTATTGAAATGGTTGATATGTGGATATATATATATATATATATATGTGTGTGTGGCCTTTTGATGGATGACTTTATAGCCTTTTAGATGGCCATGATGGTTGGAGTTGAATTGGTTATTTGAAGTTGTGTTTTGAATAACCAAATTGGCATGTTTGAATGTGAATTTGGCATGTCGTCAATTATGGTATAACTTGGTACGGAATTAAACTATATATATATGGCTAAGTTATGGTCAAATATGTATGAGTTAGATATATGTATATTTGGGATGCATGAAAAATATAGTTCAAATGATAAGTTCTAATGACAAGGTATAAGTTAAGCATGGTATGTTTTAAAATGGTAGCATGATGATCAACTATGCATATGGTTATACAAGTTTAATTGTTGTGATTGAGGTACCTTTTTGGGCATATTGGTTGTGTGCATATGTATCTTATTTGGATAGCTTGATGTTGCATGGTTTGGTGTACTTCGGGATTCTTGATTACATGTGGTAAATTGGTTATAGTTGTGTGCGTCAATAGGTGAGAAAAATGGCTTGGAAATGGCCTATTTTTCATCCACACGGTCAAAGACACAGGCGTGTGTCTCGACCGTGTGTGACACAGGGCCAGGGAACACTGTCGTGTGTCCCCTGTAGGTTTTTAAAGGTTTCATTTCAAGAGTTACACGGTCTGACACACGGGCGTATGGCTTGGCCGTGTGACCCAAGTCAGAGAGTTACACGGGCTTGGACACGGGCTTGGACACGGGTTAGGACATGGCTGTGTGTCCTTACTTCGAATGTCCACACGGCTTGAGACACGGGCGTGTCTCTTACCCGTGTGGCCCTTACAGTTTTGAAAATTTTTATCTTTTCCTGAAAAATTCTAAATGTTTCTAATTTAGTCCCGATTTGTTTCTAATGTCTTTTTAGTGTAACATCTCGATTTTGGGCCTAGTCGAAATAGTGGTTTCGATACCACAAATTCGATGAGGAAAATTTTATTTTTAATATATATTTTTTTGGTCTACAATTTCACAAAATTATTTTGTGAAAATTTCGTTCGAAAATTTTGACGTTTGGGCACTCAATTTAGGCAAAAGGACTAAATCGTAAAAAGTGAAAAAGTTGAGTTCTACATGTTAGAGGTGTCCAATTGTTATGAAATTTTAAATTAGAAGTCCTTATATGATAATTAGACCATTGGTTAAGTCGGTGGACAAAAATGGACATGGTTAGGCATGTTTCCAAAGTTTTTTCATTAAGGGCATTTTGGTCATTTAGTTATTAAAATGAATTAAAAACAAAATTAAAAGCCAATTTTTGTCCATCTTCAACCTTTTGGCCGAAACTTGCATGGAGAAACCATGGCTAGGGTTTTTCAAGCTTCCAAGCTCGATTGTAAGTCGTTCTAGCCTCGTTTTAAATGATTTTTACATTTTTGCAATCCCCGTAACAAGATATATCTATTTCTACCATTAATTTGAGCTAGGGTTCATGTTTAAAAATTGACCCATGTGTGACATGCATGTATTTTGATGTATAATGGTAGAAAATGAGTGTTGGGTGTTAAATAAACGACTTTTACTAAGCGATTTTCGATGAAAACGTTCGAAATGACCATTTTGTAAAAGTTGTAAAAGTGGTATAAAAGGGTGTTTTGATGAGAATTGTAGTTTTCTATAGTTATGAAAATGGTTCGGCTAGGCCTATAGAGTGAGAAAATTGAATAAAAATCACTTTATGAGCCTAGGGACAAAAGTGTAATTTTGACAAAGTTTAGGGGCAAAAACATAATTTTTCCAAAATATGGTTTTGGGATCACATTAAATAATGTGACTAATAATTTGACTAAATGTGATATTATAGATTAAGGAAAACGAGGATTGGACCTAGATCGGGTGAAAAATGGAAAATCAACGGTTAAGTTCCTTTTTGCTATTTTGGTCCCGAGGTAAGTTCGTATGGTAATAATAATGCAATATCATGCTTTAATTGTAATTATCTATTATTATGGCATAAAATGTATGATTTAATATATTAGAAGAATTTATGGATGATGAATATGATGTGGAAAATGTGATGAATGTTAAATTATTATTACATGAGTTGTGTGAATTGCTACACGATTGTGCCAGACGAGATTTTGACAAGTAAGTTCATGTGATTAAATAAGCATGATATTCATGATATTGTTGTTACACTTGAAATCTATTTTGCTATGGTTGTATTGATTTATATGTAAATGATATTGTGTATGGGAACGTGATGTACCCATGAAGTAATCGATAGCTCAAATGTCGATAACATGTGATTGGATGATTGAATATAATGGAAATTTGATGAAACATGGTATTTCTTTGAAATGAGTAAGTTTGTATGTAAATAATATATCGATTCCTTTTTTATGTTATTATCTTTAGTTATTATATGAGATGTAGCTGCCTATAGAATGATCATTTAATGTAAATTACGAATCAAAATTGACTAAGAATGAATTAGTAAAATGTTGAAAAGTGAAGAAGTTCCTGGTTGGACCTTCGAAATAGAAAAGATACGAATGATCCGTTGTGAGAACATATGTGTAGTATTATGTGCAAGCTACTATGTGTTTAAGACGATTTTAGGTCACGTGTGTAGTACTAAGTTCAGGCTACTACGTGTACCAGATTGTTAGGTCGCATGTGTAGTACTAAGTGCAGGCTACTACATGTATCAGATGGTTAGGTCAAATGTGTAGTACTAAGTGCAGGCTACTACACGTACCAGATTGTTAGGTCACGTGTGTAGTACTAAGTGTAGGCTACTATGCATACCAGAGAGCTTCGGTTACAAGGGTGTTAATATGTATAGGCCACTGAGTATCTGTTATTAGTCTGATGAGTTCAACGGGAAATTTACTAAGTGAAAATACATATGAACATGACTATGTAATGAATAAGTGAAGGTTCGTGTGTGTAAAATTATGAGAAACGTGCTCGATATGTGATCGAACTTTTGTAAGATTGATATGGAGTAAATGTTATAATGAAAGTTACTACAAAGAAAACATGAAAGAGTGAAACTTAGTAATAAAACAATTTTGGACAGCAGAGTTGTGTGACTTTGAAAAATCACCAAAAATTGTGGAAATCAAATTATAAGTTGAATAAGATATGAAATAAAATCTTATTGAGTCTACTTTCATATAAATGAAACGGTGTAAGAAAAAAATTTCATATTATGAGATATTTGAATTTTTGTGAGACAGAGTCAAAATGATTTCGGAATCCCCTGTTCTGATTTGGGAAAATCATTAAAAAATTTTAAAAAATAATTATGGCTTATAATTTATATGATTAAAATCTTTAATGAGTCTATTTTCGAAATAAACAAACGGGAACATCATCCAAATCTTTTACGAAGACATATTTAATTTTTACTGTAGAGGGGTCTGAACTGTCGAATAGCGAAATAGGGGAGACTTTTAATAATAAACTGTACTTATTGGCTAGACCAAAAATTCTGAAACTTTTATGGTAATAAGTTATGTGAGTCTAGTTTCAAGAAAAATTAACTAATCTTAATTTGGAGCTCCTTAGCTCCGGATATAAATAAATTAATCACTACAACTTGAGAAAACAACTTGACTGGACTTTGAATAAATAGAAAGAATTTGAAAATAGCATGTTAATACAATGCTTATTATTTTTCATGCGAGCTTACTAAGAGTAAAGCTTACTCCCTCCTTTCCATTCCTTAGTGTTCTCAGGTCAGCTCGGGGTTGGAAATCGTTGGAGGCAGCATCACACTATCAAGCCAATACCTTTGGAGTATTTATACATAAGTTAGAAATATCAAGTGAGTGGCATGTATAGGGACTTAGTTTTATAACATGTGTTATTATAATTTGGCCAAATGTATTGGCCTATATTGAGCTATTGATTATGACTTGTAAATCTAGCTATTCATGTTGTGTCTAATAATTGTGATGTGAATATGCATGTTTGCCATGCATGGTTGGTAATATGTCATGTGTGTTGAATGCATGTTTTATGACCAATCGAGGTGGTCATGACCATGAATTAAATGTGTAACGTAGAAATAAAATGATATTTCCTTGAACATGGACGTTTGATGGATAGTTTAGTAACCATGGTACAATGGTATAAAGTGAGAAATAGTAATAATGTTAAATTGAATATGGAATTGGTATAGAACGTCTTAGTCAAGCATATTGTTTTATGCATGTGAAATGTGGACATTATATAAAGTTATGACTTGGCTAGAAGGTTATGCTTGATGATAAGTTGGAATTAAATAGACATGAAGATAACTATGGTATAAAGGTATAAGTGGTAAGGTATTGATACAGCCAAATGAATAAGATATGGTGTGTCTAGACTTGATTTAATGTGAGAATGTGTAACACATGTATGTTGATAAGTAAATGAAATGTCTGCATCATAATTGAGGATGTTGAATGCTTCTGGATCCATGTTGTGTGTGTGCATGTAAAGGGTGATAAAAAGGCTTGGAAAATAGCCAATGTACCGGCCACACAGGCAGAGACACGGTCGTGTGTCTCAGCCATGTCGAAGATACGGTCTAGCACACAGGCGTGTGACTTGGCCATGTGACCCTTATTTGTTTGCTAACGTCATAAACAGAAAGTTACACGGGCTGAGGACACGGGCGTGTCCAGAGCCATACAGGCGTGTGAGACCACACAGCCTACCCACACGGGCGTGTGAGACCACACGGCCTACCACACGGGCATGTGACTCTTCAAAACATGACAAGTTTTCTAAGTAATGTAAAACTTTTAGAGGTTTTTGGTTTAGTCCCGAACCCTTTCTAAAGTATGATTTGAGTTTCGTAGACCCAAATAAGGGACTATGTATATATGATTGAATATTTTGAAATATGAATGAAATTTTATGGTCGGGTTTGCATGATTGATTGCGTTTAAGTCTAGTAATGCCTCGTATCTTGTCCCGGCGTCGGACATGGGTAGGAGGTGTTACATTTAGGGCTTCGAGGGCTCGTATAAGGGACAATATGTATGTCATTGATAAAATTTGCTATGATTAATGTTGTAAAGTAAATGATTTATATTTTTGATAGATTTGAAATGTAAACTCCAGCAATGCTCTAAAACCCTATTTCAGTGATGGATACGAGTTAGGAGTGTTACACCAGACTTTTGTGCCATAAATAAGACTCATCTACTGAGCTGGTGTAGGCTTTTGAAGCCACCAAGTTCCAATCCAAGACAAAACTCTTATGATTTATTGCAATTGACATTATTTCTTGTCCTAGTGAGTCAAATATCATGCAACCCCTATCTTTAAAAATAATGGTGTAGTTTTTCTCAAGCAAATGACCAATGCTAAGGATATTTTAATCAATTTTAGACACTAAAAGAACATTTGAGATTGCTTTAGTACCTGATGGAGTGCTGATTAGCACTCTCTTTTTCCATTAGCCTCAATGAACTAACCATTTTCAATCTTGATCCTTGAGGTGAAGCTTCTATCAATCCCTTTGAAGATGATTTCATTTGAGGACACTGGGTTGGTGCAACCACTGTTAATCAACCAATTCTTCTTAACTTTGTTGTTGGTTCCAAAACAAGAACCAATTAACACTTACTCCTCCTAAGCTTGATTTCCATCAGTAGCCTGAGCTTGAACATTGTGTTGTTGTTGCTCATTCCCTTTGTTTTTTCACACTCTCTCCATGTGACCAAGTTGTTTGTAGGCTCTACATTGGATGTCTGGCCTGAACCAACAGTATTTCTCCAACTATGTGGTCTTCTTACAATAAGAACATTGTGGATACTTTTTCTTTCCACTATCTCTCATTTACTTCGCCCTTCTTTCATTCCAATTCTTCTTGCCTTCATTGCTTAATGAACTTGGACCTTCCTTGTTCCTAGCTTGGAATGCACCTTTAGAGTGGTCCCCTCGTCAGCTTACTCTTCTTTTCTCTTGAGCATAGAAAGCATTTATCAACTCAAACAGAAAAATTATTGACAAATCCCTCGAATCTTCCAAGGATGAGATCTTTGAATCATATTTTTTAAGGAGAGTTGTAATGACTTTCTCCACAATTCTATTGTCACTAAACTGGTCTCTAAGAAGTCTAATGTTGTTGACAACAGCCATAATCATGTCTGAATACTGCTTGATATTCTCAGCCTCCTTCATCTTCCAGTTCTCAAAGTCTCTCCTCAAATTGATAAGTTGTTCTTGCCTTGTCTTTTCTGAGTCATGAAACTCCTCCTTCTGTAACAGCCTATTTTTCAGTGAAATCGGAACAGTGGTTTCGGGACCATAAATCCGATCTAAAAATAAAATTTATTTTTATTTTATTACATGGTCCGTAATATGCTAGAAATGTCATGTGAAAATTCTGATAATAAAATTTTATCGATTTAGTGCTTAATTACGGGATCGACTAAATTGCATAAAACGAAAAAGTTAAATTCTAATAGCTAGAAGGATTAAATAGCTATCAAATTCAAAACTTGAGGCCCTTATATTGTAATTAGACCATTAAAGAAAAGTATGTAGATATTTTGGTGACTCATCCATGGAAATTTAGAAAAAGGGCAAGGACTAAATTGGAATTTGAAATAATTTAATTCATTAAAAGATGAAAAAGAAAATATCATCTTATTTACTCATATTCTTCCCCAAAAATACATCAAAACCCTAGGAGAGAGAGAAAAAACTTTCATGGCTTAATTGGGTAAGTTTCCTTTCTCATTTTTAGTAATTTTGATATTTTTGAAATCGAGATAGCTTAATCTATCTATTTGGGGGGTCAATTTGAAGAGTTATCAAAGTATGGGAATTAGTTCATGGATGTACATGCTAAAAATTAGAAATTTATAGTAGAAAATAAAAGGTTGTTGATAGATAAACAACTATTACAAAGTGATTTTTTATGAAAACATGATTTAGGGACTAAAATGTAAAGTTTTGAAAATTGATGAAAAATTCTAAAATTTATAGAAACTATGTGATGTAAATTTTATGTTGAAATTTTGGTTAGGCTTGGAATAGGGAGTAAATTCGCATAAATTTCATTTCCCGAGCCTAGGGACGAAATTGGAATTTATGGAAAAGTTAGGGGCAAAATGATAATTTTTCCTAAGATGTAAATTGAGTCCAAATGATTATGAAATGTGTGAAAATGATGATTAAATTTGTTTATGTAGATCCGGACAACACAAATTCGAGGTTAGATCGAGGAAAAGAAAAGGTTTCGGATTAGTAGATTTTATAAGCGAAATAGTGTCGAGGTAAGTTCATGTAACTTAATCGAGCATGCAAATATGTTAACTTGAATGTTATGATTGTATGCAATATGAATTATATTTATGTGAATGTTATAAATGTGTGAAATGATTACATGTTCGAAAATGTTGGAAAAAGGGTAAAGTCTCGTTTGAATATTGAATTTCGATAGGTAAATGTGCTTTCCTAAAATGAATGAGGTTTTGTATTTGTTGCTGACGAGATTTAGCTCAGACGAGTAATCCTATTGATCTCATTATAGAAAGGATTTAGCCCCGGACGGGTAATCTTGATATAATCTCTCTTGAGTATATGTTACAATTAGGGTTTAGCCTGGACTGGTAATCCTAATTGAGCTCTTTTGAGCATATGTTACATAATGGATTTAGCCTGGACTGGTAATCCTATAATATGATATGTGGCTTGAGAGTGTTGTCCTTGATTAAGTGCCTTATGGGTACTCTTGAATAAGAATTGACGGGTTATTGAATCGTACACCTCGAGTGTACTACTTGAGTACCCATCTGAATTTCAATTATTCAACAGACACAACTCTTGGTATGATGAGAGAATTATGAAATGAAATGATAATTTCTTGAAAGAATATTGCATGATGAGTTCATCTATGTTTACTTGATGTATAAGAAAATTTTTTGACTAACATGTTTGATTGAATGCATGTGTTTAGGCAATTTTGCTAAATGGATGGAAAACATGATATTCTATACTTATATTTAATAAATGGGACTGGGAAGTTTAGTTTTCGTTATACGAACTTCCTAAACATGTAATGCTTACTCTGTTTTATTTTCCCCTATTTTATTGTGCTTGAAAGTTCGCGAAGGTTGGTGATTATTAGAGCGTCGTCACACTATCTACTAGCTTGTTTTGGTATATATAGTAAAATCATTTTGGGTATATTGGCATGTATTGGCTAACTTGGTCATAGATGGCTTAACTATGTGGTTTGTAATCTAGCCATTGGAATGGGTAGTAATGGTTGTTTTTGAAATACTTTTAATGTCATACTATGGTAGCTACATACATGTTAAATGGTTGTTCAAATTATGCCTAACATATGGAATATACCAAGGTAAGATTATGAAATGTATGCATATAATGATATGCCATGTTGAATGATAGAGTTTGTGTAATTTGAATGCTTGAAATGGTTGGTATTTGGATGTGAGTTTTTGTGCAGGTCATTGGTATGACTTTGGGTGAGAAATGAAGCTAGAAACGGCTTCATTTTGTCCATACAGGCGTGTGCCTAGACCATGTGTGACACACGGCCCGGTACATAGGCGTGTGGTTGGGCCATGTGTCCCCTGCACCTTAAATTTTGAGAAACAGAATCCTTAGAATTGAGCACACGGACAGAGACACGGGCGTGCTCTCAGCCGTGTGTGCTACACGGCCTAGAACACGGACGTGTGTCTTGGCCGTGTGAAACCTGCACCTAATTTTGAAAGAATTTAATTAACCGCACGGCCTAGCACACGGGCATGTGGCATAGCCGTATGAACAAATCAGAGAGTTACACAGGGTCGAATACGGCCTGCAGCACGGGCCTGTCCCCTGGGCCACACGGGCGTGTGAGCCCTGCACCTTGGAAAATTTTTGAAATGTCGTGAAAAATTCTTAGAGTTTCCAATGAAGTCTTGATTCAATTTTAATACTCATATTGGGCCTCGAAGGTCCATTTAAGGGACGTTTTGAATAATCTCTGGAAATGAACAGTGATTGACGTGATTTATCTGTAAATATTCTAAAAGTTTCGGTAATGCTTCGTAACTCTGTCCTGACAATAGATAGGGTTAGGAATTTTACATTTAGTGGTATTAGAGCTACAGTTTAGCTGATTCTTGGATTTAAAGTACCAAACATGAGTTTAGCTATACATTTCATTATATAATTTGTGATAGTGTGATGTCTCCTAATCCTTTTAAATGTATTTTTCATATAGTAATGTCATCCAACCAAGTTAGAGCTGAATTCGAGGAAGCTGAAAGCAATGCTTCAACTTCAATTCAAAGAGTTGCATCTGCATCTGGTAGTGAAAGGCCCGTATCTGAGGGCCGAAGTGAGGAGGCAAAACATGTCTTCTTTCAATTGATGAATGAATGGTTTACTGAGTATTTAAGAACAAACCTCACTGTACAACAACCTCCCCTACCTGCTCCTCAACTGGTTCCTGAGGTACCACAGGGTGCTACACCCGTTAGAACAGGTAAGCCTCCAATAGATAAAATCCATAAGCATGGGGCGAAAGAATTTAGAGCTACTGCAGATGATGATCCGAAAAGGGCTAAATTTTGGTTGGAAAATACCATCTGGGTTTTTGATGAATTATCTTGTACACTTGCTGAATGTCTGAAATGTGCAGTATCTCTACTAAAAGATATAGCTTATTGTTGGTAGAATACCATAACTTCAGTTGTACCGAGAGAGAACATTACATGGGAATTCTTCCAGGCCAAATTCAGAAAGAAATATGTTAGTCAGAGATTTATGAATCAGAAAAAGAAAGAATTTTAAAACTTAAGTAGGGAGACATGACTGTATTTGAGTATGAACGAGAATTTGTTCGGTTGAGCAAATATGCTAGAGAATGGGTTCTAACCAAAGTCGAGATGTATAAATGCTTTGAAGAGGGTTTAAATGAAGATATCAAGTTATTGATCGAAATTCTCGAAATACGAGAATTTACGATGTTAGTCGGTCAAGCACACAAAGCTGAGGAATTGAGTAAATAAAAGAAACAAGCTGAAAGAGAGGCTCAGGTTTCTTGGAAAAAGGATTATGAGTAAGTCATAATTATCTACTTCTAAGAAAATAAAGAAGTATTATGATCATGTTACTACCTCTACAGGATATTTTGGAAAAGAGCGAGACTCTCAACGCCCTAACCCGAGGTCTTCATCTCCTTTTGTAACCAGTGTGGGTGGTGTCGGTAACCAAAGTGCAAGTATTGCAACAAATTTCATTTTGGGGAATGTCGTTTGAGAAGTGGAGCTTGTTACCGATGTGGTTCATTTGACCATTTTCTTAGAGATTGTCTAGAAAGAGTTGAAAAAGAAATAGAACTAGCTCCAAAGCTGAGTAATCATGTTTCGAGAGGCAGACCACCCCATCACTCGGCAACGTTAGTGGTAGTCGAGGTACTACTAGGGACACAACAGTTAAATCTGAGGCACGAGTACCTGCAAGAACATATGCTATTCGTGCTAGAGAAGATGATTTTGCACCAGACGTCATTACTGGTACATTTTCTCTACTTGATACTGATATTACTGCATTGATTGATCTTGGTTCAACACATTCATACATATGCACGAACTTAGTGTTTGTTAAAAATTTACATATTGAATTCACTGAATTTATGGTTAAAGTTTCAAATCCCTTGGGCCAGTGTGTTATGGTGGATAAAGTCTGTGAAAACTATCCATTGATGGTAAAAGGTTATTGTTTTTCAGTTGACTTGATGTTATTGTCATTCGATGAATTTGATGTGATTTTGGGAATGAATTGGTTAACCCAATATGATTCAGTGGTGAATTATAAACAGAAATATATTGTATTGAAATGTCAGAGTGGTGAATTACTTCATGTTGAATCTAATAAAGTGGATGGATTACCTAATGTGATTTTAGCAATATCAGCACAGAAATATGTTAGAAAGGGTTATGATACTTATCTTGTATATATGTTGGATACTAAAGTATCTGATCAAAGATTATTTCTTGATGTATTCCCAGAAATTACCTAGTTTACCACTGGATAGATAAGTGGAATTCTCTATAGATCTTGTTCCGGGTACAACACCGATATCCATAGCACCTTACAGAATGGCTCCTACTGAATTGAAAGAGCTGAAAGTACAGTTGCAAGAAATGATTGACAAAGGTTTTGCTCGACCAAGTTTCTCACCTTGGGGTGCACCGGTTATGTTTGTAAAGAAGAAAGATGGATCGTTGAGGTTGTGCATTGGTTACAGATAGCTCAACAAAGTTACAATAAAGAACAAGTATCCATTGCCTCGTAATGATGACTTGTTTGACTAGTTAAAATGTGCCACTGTATTTTCAAAGATTGATCTCTGTTCTTGTTATTATCAACTACAGGTAAAAGATTTAGATGTGCCAAAGACAGCTTTTAGAACCAGGTGTGGACACTATGAGTTTCTTGTGATGCCATTTGGTTTGATAAATGCACTTGCAGTGTTTATGGATCTGATGAACAAAATTCTCAACCCATATTTAGATAGGTTTGTGGTGGTATTTATAGATGATATTTTGGTTTACTGCCGAGATGAAAATGAACATGCGGAGCATTTGGGAATAGTGTTGTAAACTTTGTGAGAGAAACAATTGTATGCCAAATTTAGTAAATGTGAATTTTGGCTATAGGAAGTTAGTTTTCTTGGGCATATAGTTTTCTTGGGCATATAGTATTTGCTGAAGGTGTCAGGGTGGACCCGAATAAAATTTCAGCCATTGTTAACTAGAAGCCACCGAAGAATGTGTCTGAAGTTCGAAGTTTTCTAGGACTAGCTGGTTATTATCGGAGGTTTGTAAAAGGTTTTTTAATGATAGCTTCTCGGATGACCCGTTTATTGCAAAAAGATGTGAAATTTCAGTGGACTGATAAATGCCAGTAGAGGTTTGACAGATTAAAAGCTTTATTGACAGAAGCTCCAGTGTTAGTTCAGCCAGAATCGGGTAAGGAATTTATAGTTTACAGTGATGCATCATTGAATGGTTTAGGCCGTGTTTTGATGCAAGAAGGTAAAGTAGTAGTCTATGCTTCAAGACAGCTAAAACCACATGAAAAAACTACCTGACACATGATCTTAAATTGGCAGCCATAGTGTTTGCATTGAAAATTTGGCGGCATTACCTGTTTGGTGAAAAATGTCACATATTCATGGATCATAAAAGTCTGAAGTACTTGATAACACAGAAAGATTTGAATTTGAGACAGCGCAGGTGGCTTGAGTAATTGAAAGATTATGATCTAGTTATTGATTATCATCCGGGAAAAGCCAATATGGTTGTTAATGCTCTGAGCAGAAAATCCCTGTTTTCCTTGTGAGTTATGAATACGAGATTGTCATTATCTGATGATGGTTCATTTTAGCTAAGTTAAAAGCTAGACCAACGTTTTTGCAATAGATCTCTGAAGCTCAAAAAAATGATAGTAAGTTGCAAGAAAAATGGATACAAAGTGAATCGACTCCTGACTCAGAATTTCAAATCGAGACCGATGATTGTCTATTATTTAGAGGCACATAGCGAAAAGTTCAAAACTAGTACAGAAGATTTTGAATGAAACTCATAATGGTGACATGTCTATCCATCCTAGTAGTAATAAGATGTATAACGATTTGAAAAAGATGTGCTAGTGGCCAGGAATGAAACGATATATTTTTGAGTTTGTGTCTAAATGTTTGATATGTCAGCAAGTAAAAGCTGAACATCAGTTGTCTTCTAGACTATTACAGCCAATTACAATACTAGAATGGAAATGGAAAAGAATTACCATGGACTTTGTATCGAGATTACCCCTAACTCCAAAGAAGAAAGATTCCATTTGGGTGATTGTTGATCGGTTGACAAAGTCTGCACACTTTATTTCAGTACGTATGGATTATTCTTTGGACAGAATGGTTAAATTATATGTCTTTGAGATTGTCAGATTGCATAGAGTGCCTGTCTCCATTATTTCAAATAGAGACCCTCAGTTTACCTCTCGATTCTGGAGCAAATTGCAAAAAGCTCTAGGTACTCAGTTACACTTTAGCATTGCATTTCATCCACCGTGTAATATAGACTTTGGAAGATATTCTTCGGTGTTGTATACTTGAGTTTGAAGGTAACTGGGAAAAGTATTTACCTTTAGTTGAACTTGCTTACAATAAAAATTATCAATTTAGCATCAAAATGGAACCGATGAAGTTTTGTATGGTCACAAATGTAGAACTCCATTGTATTGGATAGAACTCTGTGAGAAAAAGTTACACAGAGTTGACTTTGTCCGTGAAATCGAGGAAAAAGTGAAAGTAATTCAGGACAGTTTGAAAGTAGCTTGTGATCGTCAAAAGTCTTATGCTGATCTGAAACGAAAAGAAATAGAATTCCCGGTCAGTGACAAGGTATTCTTGAAAGTATCACCTTGGAAGAAATTTCTCCGGTTTGGTCGTAAAGGGAAACTGAGTCCACGGTTCATTGGACCATATGAGATTATAGAAAGAATCGGACTGGTTGCATATCAGTTAGCTTTACCACCAGAACTTGGTCGGATTCATAATGTTTTTCATATGTCTATGCTACAGTGATATTGATCCGATCCTTCACAATTTTATTTCTCCAACAGAGATAGAGATTTAGCCTGATATGAGATATAGTGAAGAACCGATCAAAATCTTAGCTCGGGAAACAAAAGAGTTAAGAAATAAAAAAGTAGCTTTAGTAAAAGTTTTTTGGCAATAACACTGCATAGAAGAGGCTACCTGGGAACTGAAGGATACTATGAGGAAGCAATACTCGAATCTTTTTACTGGTAAGATTTTCAAGGACGAAAATCTTTAAGGGGGGAGAGTTGTAATAGTCCATTTTTCAGTGAAATCAGAATAGTGGTTTCAGGACCATAAATCCAATCTAAAAATAAATTTTATTTTTATTTTATTACATGGTCCGTAATATGCTAGAAATTTCATGTGAAAATTCTAATAATAAAATTTTATCGATTTAGTGCTTAATTACGGGATGGACTAAATCACATAAAATGAAAAAGTTGAATTCTAGTAGCTCGAAGGATTAAATAGCTATGGAATTCAAAACTTGGGGCCCTTATATAGTAATTAGACCATTAAAGAAAAGTATGTAGATATTTTGGTGACTCATCCATGAAATTTAGAAAAAGGGCAAGGACTAAATTGGAATTTGAAATAATTTAATTAATTAAAAGATGAAAAAGAAAATATCATCTTATTTACTCATCTTCTTCCCCAAAAATACATGGAAACCCTAGGAGAGAGAGAAGAAACTTTCATGGCTTAATTGGGTAAGTTTTCTTGCCCCGTTTTTAGTAATTTTGATATTTTTAAAATCGGGATAGCTTAATCCATCTATTTGGGGAATCAATTTGAAGAGTTATCAAAGTATGAGAATTAGGTCATGAATGTATATGCTGGAAATTAGAAATTTATAGTAGAAAATGAAAGGTTGTTGATAGATAAACAACTTTTACAAAGTGATTTTTGCTGAAAACATGATTTAGGGGCTAAAATGTAAAGTTGTAAAAATTGATGAAAAATTTTGAAATTTATAGAAAATATGTCCTGTAAATTTTAAGTTGAAATTTGGGTTATGCTTGGAATAGTGAGTAAATTCGCATAAATTTCATTTCTCGAGCCTAGGGATGAAATTAGAATTTTTGGAAATGTTAGGGGCAAAATAGTAATTTTGCCTAGTATGTAAATTTTGCCTAGGACGTAAATTGAGTCCAAATGAATATGAAATGTGTGAAAATGATGATTAAAGTTGTTTATATAGATCCAGACAACAAAAATTTGAGGTTAGATCGAGGAAAAGAAAAGGTTTTGAATTAGTAGATTTTATACGCAAACCAGTGTCGAGGTAAGTTCGTGTAACTTAATCGAGCGTGTAAATATGTTAACTTGAATGTTATGATTGTATGCAATATGAATTATATTTATGTGAATGTTATAAAAGTGTGAAATGATTACATGTTCGGAAATGTTGGAAAAAGGGTAAAGTCTCGTTTGAATATTGAATTTTGATGGATAAATGTGCTTTCCCGAAATGAATGAGGTCCTACATTTGTTGCTGATGGGATTTAGCTCAAACGAGTAATCTTATTGATCTCATTATAGAAAGGATTTAGCCCAGACGAGTAATCCTGATATAATCTCTCTCGAGCATATGTTACAATTAGGGTTTAATCTAGATTGGTAATCCTAATTAAGCTCTTTTGAGCATATGTTACATAATGGATTTAGCCTAGACTGGTAATCCTATAATACGATATGTGGCTCGAGAGTGTGGTCCTTGATTAAGTGCCCTATGGGCACTCTTGAATAAGAATTGACGGGTTTTTGAATCGTACACCTCGAGTGTACTACTAGAGTATCCATCGAAATTTTAATTATTCAACAGACACAACTCTTGGTATGATGAGAGAATTATGAAATGAAATGATAATGTCTTGAAAGAATATTGCATGATGAGTTCATGTATGTTTACTTGATGCATATGAAAATTTTGTAACTAACATGTTTGATTGAATGCATATGTTTAGGCAATTTTGCCAAACGGATGGAAAACATGATATTGTATACTTAGATTTAATAAATAAGATTGGTATGTTTAGTTTCCGTTATATGAACTTACTAAGCATGTAATGCTTACTCTGTTTTATTTTCCCCTATTTTATAGTGCTTGGAAGCTCGCGAAGGTTGGTGATCATTGGAGCGTCGTCACACTATCTACTAGCTTGTTTTGGTATATATAGTAAAATCACTTTGGATATAATGACATGTATAGGCTAACTTGGCCATAGATGGCTTAACTATGTGGTTTGTACTCTAGCCATTGGAATGGCTAGTAATGGTTGTTTTTGAAATACTTGTCATACTATGGTAGCTACATACATGTTAAATGGTTGTTCAAATTATGCCTAGCAGATGGAATATACCAAGGTAAGATTATGAACATGTATGCATATAATGATATGCCATGTTGAATGATAGAATTTGCTTAATTTGAATGCTTAAAATGGTTGGTGTTTTTGGATGTATGTTTTAGTGCAGGTCATTGGTATGATTTTGGGTGAGAAATGAAGCTAGAAATGGCTTCATTTTGTCCACACGGGCAGACACACGACGTATGTCTAGACCGTGTGTAACACACGGCCTAGTACATAGGTGTGTGGTTAGGCCATGTGTCCCCTGCACCTTAAATTTTGAGAAACAGAATGCTTAGAATTGAGCACATGGGCAGGTTCTCAGTTGTGTGTGCTACACGGCTTAGAACACAGGCATGTGTCTTGGCCTTGTGAAACCTGTACCTAATTTCAAAAGAATTTAATTAACCGCACGGCCTAGCAGACGGGCGTGTGGCATGGCCATGTGCACAAGTTAGAGAGTTACACGGGGTCAAACACGGCCTACAGCACGAGCGTGTCTAAGGGTCACACGGGCATGTGAGCCCTACACCTTGGAAACTTTTTGAAATGTCGCGAAAATTTTTTAGAGTTTTTGATTAAGTCCCGATTCAATTTTAATACTCATATTGAGCCTCGAGGGTCTATTTAAAGGACGTTTTGAATAATCTTGGGTAGTGAACAGTGATTGACGTGATTTATCTATAAATGTTCTAAAATTTTTGGTAATGCTCCGTAACTCTATTCCAGCAACGGATACAAGTTAAGGGTGTTACACCTTCAGCTTATCCCAAGCTTGTTTGAGAGTTTCACAGGCCATGATTCTAGTGAAGATCACATCTGATACACCTTTGTACAAGCATAAGATTGCTTTATATTTCTTGGCACACTCATCACTGTGTTGCCTTACCTAAGCAATAGTTAGGTTTGCTCTCAAGGGTGGTGGCTCCCTATCAGCCTCAACTATTTCCCATAAATCATAAGCCTAGAGGTAAGTCTTCATTCCACAAACAACCACAATAAGAAACAAAATAGATTCTCTTTCTTGATGAAAAAAAAACACAAACAAAGAAATGGCCCTTAAAGATAACAAGATCTAAATACCAACTATTGTTGTTAACTAAGAGAAAAAACAAAGAATAGATGAAAAACAACAGCAAAGGAAGAAAAAAATTGATCTATGTTCATTCCACCAAAAGTTACATTATATATGGTCAAATGGTTACCAAATACAAACCAAATTTCAACCACTCCCACTAAACATTGTGGAAACTTATTTAAAGGTAACTTGTGCATAACGAGAACTAAAAAATCAAGTCAATTATCACCTAAACATCAGTGCATTGGCAAACTAGAGCTAAAACTTAACAAAATTAAGCTACAAATGAACTAACAAGAACTTGCATGCAACTAAACAGAATTTGCATGCACCAAGGCTCATTTAGCCACATGATTGGCCAACTTGTAACAAATACTATTTGATATAGACATCGCTTTTCAAATATACAATCATTTGGTTGAAGATTCTAATCATATCTTTCTGCATTGTCTCATTACAAGAGTTGTTTGGTTTGGCAGCATTACTTGAGAATTCATTCATTTTAGCTTACTATTATTAGCACTTCAACACTCATTAAATCTTTAATCCTTTCCCCTCAAAGGGATGTACAATTTGAATGGTAGGTGTTTTTGGAATATATGGCCTCAAAGGGACAAAGTGTGCTTAAACAATAAAACTTTCAGCGAAAGTAAGAAACCTTTAAAATCAATCAAATTATAGCTGTGGGAACAAAGTTTCAGACAAGGTAAAGGTTTGATAAGGAATTGAATAAAATTAACCATGTTCGATAGGAAACTAAATGTGTTGATCATTTCCATATAGCATTCATTGATTTGGAAAGGAAAGAAAGAGGATTGTTGAACTTGGAGGGTCATTCATGATCACTGAGAGAAATGTCAAACAATGGTTCAATACTACAACACTTTGACTCACCGGGATAGAATGTTCTGCAAGTTACTCTTACTTCATAAGGTGCTATTATTTGCAAAGAAAATGAATTTTAGAAATATGAAACTGCATGGAAAAGGACTTGTAACACCCCTTACCCGTATTCGACATCGGAACAAGGTACGAGGCATTACCAGATGTAAACACCAGCAAACATACATTTTTGAGTTGTAAATTGGCACCAAATTAAACTTTTTGAAATCGATCATAAAGTCCCTAATACGAGCCTAAGAGGCCCAAAATGTGCTTTGGAAGCAGTTCGGGACTAAATCGAAAACTTTAGAAAATTTTACGACACTTAGAAAATTTTTGCTAAAACAGGGGTCACACGCCCGTATGGCTTGGGACACGCCCGTGTGGGCAGGCCGTGTGGTCACACACGTCCGTGTCCCTAACCTGTGTAACTCTCTATTTGTCATCCAAGAACAAATTCAAGACACACGGCCAAGACATACGCCCGTGTCCTGAGAATGTGTCCTTCACATGGCTAAGACACATGCCCGTGTCTGCCCGTGTGCTCAATTCTGAGCATTCTGTTTTGCAGCAATTTAGGTGCAGGGAACACACAGCCGAATCACATGCCCATGGGGCTGACCGTGTGTCACGCACGGCCTAGACATACGCCCGTGTGTCTACCCATGTGGACAAAAACAAGGCTATTTACCAAGACATTTTGCCACCCTCATTTGCACACATCTACACAATATCACATGGCACAAATTCAAGCATGTAAGATCAACCAAACTATCCAAAATTATGAACATCACATACCAATACCATATAAACATTTATCATACACACAACATTTATATGCCATAAATCATTCATGTCAATTTCACCTTCCTTAGGCTTCATTTAACTACTTTCTAGTTACCTTATTGTACACACATAGATTTATCATCTCATCAATAGACCACATTACCAAACATTCACATTCATGCCATATATCACATTCCCAAACAATTCACATTCAACATGCATACCATGATCATATCACCAAAGGCATTGACATATATATGAATATACTTAGGCTTACAACCATGTTAGCCAATATAAGCCAACTTATATGGCCAAATAGCAAAACAAGCTTTTAACAATTACAAGCTATTACATTGACTAAAATCATATGACGCATATAACAAATTACCAAGACCCTATACATGCCATAACTCAAAATACTTGAATTCATCAATACCCAAAATGATAGCTTGATAGTGTGATAGGATCTCCGGTAATCTCCAACTCGAGCTAGCTTCACGGCACTATAAAACATGGGAAAGGAAGGGGGTAAGCTATATAGCTTAGTAAGCCCGTATGAACATAATAAGCAACTCCTACCAATCAGTTACCAAGTCCAACAATATAAACACAAAATAATATAATCTAATTTGCAATAAATCTCATAACTTATTCAATCACATTGTTTGCTATATCAATTTTCAAGCAAAATTTAACATGTCTTAACTTTAGCCTAACAACCGTAGTCTCTCCATTATAATCGATTACCACAATCAACCAATCATTTCAAACATCATAATAAACATACACATTAATTAAGAGTATTCACTTTTCAAGCATATATTTTAACATCTTTCAATTGTTAAAGCTCATATCTTCCCATACTTCCATAGTCATTTTAATAGGCAATTATGCCAATCATTCATTTTTCTCATATCCGATAAATCGCAACTTAGGTGAATAAAAGACGCTATATCATAACTCAATTTGGCCCGAAAGCCAATCACATGGTCTTCAACTGAATTTATCATGAATTTCATACATCACAAGCATAGACCAATAATCACAAGGTTTCAAAAAAATCATTCTCGTGGAAATTATGAACTCATAATTTCATGAAGACAATGCTTATAAACTTTACGTACATACCTATACAAATTAGTAATACTTACATACTGTTTCTATCCTTTGACATACCCATTAAATTTCTCCTTGAACCACTTGGAATACTAAAGGATACTCGGGAGTCTCGTACACTCGGTACCATACCAATTCCATATCCCAAATATGGTCTTACATGTAATCTCGTATCGATGCCAATAGCCCAACTATGGTCTTACACAAAGTCTCATATCAATGCCATATCCTAGATATGGTCTTACACGAAGTTTCATACTGATGCCATATCCCAGATATGATCTTACACGTAGTCTTAGTAACGCTAATGTCTTGCCATTTGTATCATATCTATTCCTAAAGTTCAACCGAGACTTTCTCTATATTGAACCTCTATCGGTCATTTCTGTAATATCGTACTCAATAGCATTTACATTTCATTTCAATAATATAGCATTTACCACAATTATATCAATTAAGCATTTATACATATATAATTTAATGCTTATTAAACATACGAACTTACCTCGACATAAAAGTGGCGAAAAAGACCTAACCATCAAATACTCGTTTTTCCCCGTTCTAATTCCGAAACTCATTTTTCTTGATCTATAATATCACATTCAACTTATTTAATCATTATACTATTCAAATCAGCCCAAAAGCACATTATGGCAAAGATTACATTTTTACCCCTAAAGTTTCACATTTTTACAATTTAGTCCCTAGGCTCGTAAAATGAAATGTAATCAATTTCATCAATACCCATGCCTAGCCAAACCTTATACATGCTTATAGCAGCCCACATTTTTCTTTTATTTGCATTTTAACACCCATTTTACAACATTTTACAAATAGGTCCTTTTAGGCATTTTTATCGAAAATCACTTAGCAAAAGTCGTTTATCAAACAACTAACATGTATTTTCTACCATTAAACATCAAAATATACAAATATCCATCATGGGTAAGATTTTAGACTTTGATTATATCTTAAATTAGTGGTAGAAATAGATAGATCATGTTACAAGGATTTCAAAAACATAAAAATCATTAAAAACAGGGCTAGAACGGACTTACAATTGAGCTTGAAAGATTGAAAAACCCTAGACATGGTTTCTTCTTGTAAAATTTGGCCATGGAAGGAAGATGGACAAAAATTGGCTTTTAATTTGGCTTTTTAATTCATTTAATTACCAAATTACCAAAATGCCCTTAATGAAAAACATTAGAAACATACCTAACCATGTACAAAAACTTAACCAATGGTCTAATTACCATTTAAGGACCTCCAATTTAAAATTTCATAGCAATTAGACACCTCTAGCATGTAGAACTCAACTTTTGCACTTTTTACAATTTAATCCTTTTGACTAAATTGAGTGCCCAAACATCAAAATTTTCGAACGAAATTTTCACAAAATCATTCCATAAAATTGTAGGCCATAAAAATATAATAAAAATATTTTTTTCTAAGTCGAATTTGTGGTCCCGAAATAACTGTTCCGACTAGACCCAAAATCGGGTTGTTACAGGACTGCAGGATCTTGAAGCTCATGCATAAAAATGCTACCAAGTGGCACTAAACATACAAGCCCTTAATAAAAGAAATAAAAAAAAATTGAAATATATGCAGGCTTTGCACTAAGAACTCAGGGCAACGAAGAACTTGTGGAAGTAGGGAAATAGGCTTTAACCTTGTTAAATATATGATTTTGTCATTCCATAACTTGTTGTTTATTCTTGTTTGTTTGCTTTTTACTAATGCTTGTTAATTGGACTCCATACCAACAAAAAAAAAAAGCTTAATACCTCTTTTTACTAGAGCTAAATTAACACTTTAGTACTTGTATTAAATTTTCTATCAATTTAGCCATTGTACTTTCATTTTGTATACCTGTTACTCACATATTTTGTAATAACCTGAGAGACAATGGTGCCGAAAAATATAGTTTTGAGACCCCATTTTCGTAAATTGAGCCCATAGATTATTTTATTAAGTATTTATAGAGTTATATTATAGGAGAATTTAGTTTTGGTTAAGTTTTTTTTTTGCCAAATTAGTGATTAATTATGGTATAAGGACTAAACTGTAAACTTGGTAAAAGTTTGATCGTTAAATATTTTCTTAATTACAAAATGAACTAAGGATTTAAATGGAAATTATACCACTTTAGGATTTTAATGCACGATTGGTGGCTTATTTTGTTAAAAAATTGTTAAAAATTTTATTGAATTAAAATTTTATATTATTAAAATAACTTAGCATGGTGGAAAGAAAGAGAATTCATCCTTTTTCTTTCCATGCATGCCGAAATTTGAAAAAGAAGAAGAAGAATATTCGACCTTGGGGTTTCAAATTTGAGGCTTTAATTGGTTAGTGCAATTTAGTTTTTTTCTTGTAAATTTTATGTTTTTGAGGTCATGGGAGCTTAATCTAACTAGCCCATGTATTAAATTGTAAAACTTTTAAAGTTTTAGTAAGTTACCATTGTTGATTTCTTAAAGTTTTAGGTGTTAAATTGATAGATTTT
Organism: Gossypium anomalum; assembly: GCA_025698475.1. Taxonomy (NCBI): domain Eukaryota; kingdom Viridiplantae; phylum Streptophyta; class Magnoliopsida; order Malvales; family Malvaceae; genus Gossypium; species Gossypium anomalum. The sequence goes on along the minus strand of CM046959.1, from coordinate 37,620,214 downwards.
AAGCTTAGATGTGAAAAAGGACTAAATTGTAAAGTTAATTGATAGAGTACAATAGGTTATAGGAATAAAAAATAAGAGGTCCCAAATGGACAATATTGAAATCGAGTTGCAATTTGGAGTTCTAAATTGAAAATTATGTTAATCTCGATTTTAGGGATTAAATTGAATAAAAGGAAAAATTCATATGATTTGACAGTTAATTCTAATTTTGGTAGAGTATTAATGATATTGTAGGTTTATGCTAATCTGTAGCTAATGTTGACCCAGATTCCTCAATAGGGAAAGGAAAAGACAAAACCGTTGTCAAATAGCTTGAAGTTCTCGATTTGTATTTCGCCAATTTGAATTGCTTAAATTGTTGCATATTTGCATTATATAACATAGTAAGGTATTGAGGTAAGTTGAGTTTGATTAGTTGGAATGAATTGGCATGAAAATGCTTGATTTTAGAGATAGAGGACTAAATTGAATAAGATTAAGAATAATGTAAATCAATTAGAAATGTGAAATTGATTTCATATTGAGATGATTCATGTTATTATGCATACGAAATGATTATCTGATTGATGAATTGAATTGGATAAATTGTGAATCAATTATAAATGGAAATTGAATGGTTATTACCCTATTAACTGTTCGAGTAGGGTCAGATATAATTGGCATGCCATAGGATAGATCGAGTATGGGTTACTTCAACTATGAGTCAATGAGTGCTGGGAACATTTGTACTTCGACTATATCAATAAGCGTTGGGCGTAATTTATTTATTTCTACAATGCAAAATTGGTGTGTTGGTTGGATTTATGTATCCATTCGAGTAATTTATTTATTTCTACAATGCAAAATTTGTGTGTTGGTTGGATTTGTGTATCCATTCGAGTCCGAGTTAGGTTAATAGGGGTTAAATGTGTGAAGATTTGATAATGTTATTTGATATGAACTGAAATTGTGAAAGAGCATGTGAACCGGTTATAAACTATAAGTTTTATATGGGAACTTGGATGAATATATCAATTTGATTTGGAATAGGTACGCTAATATAGTATATACTTAAATTAGCTAAAGAAACATGATTAAATGGAATTATATGGCATAAATGATGTATTTAGCATGATGATTTGCATTGTTGTAAAAGACAAGATTGTTGAATATCATATGTTAACTTAACTCACAATTGTATATTCAAATTATAGAAATATCATTGAGTTTATACTCAGCATATGATTTTTGTTTTCCGTACACAAGTTAGGTCCAGTTCATGATCCCAAATATCAATTCGGCATCTAGCCAACAATCCTAGTCTCAGCAAAGTTCGCGTTAGTTTTACCTTGTGTTGGAGGGGCATGTAGCTAGGTTGATTCATTTTGGCATAAACTATGTTTATATTATTGTTTATGTTATACTAATGGTGTATGTTTTGGTCAAATAAAAGTAAATTAGTAAGTAGTTTTGATTGTGGTTGACGTGGTATGAAATGTTTTATTTTGATTGAATTATTGAAGTAGGAAAGTATGCTATGTTGAAGTGTAATGAGATGGATATTGGCTAGGTTGTATATATAAGGCATGTGAATAGGTAAGTAAATGTGATAATAATAGCTAATACTTTGTTGAAGTTGGCATGTTTTGATGATGCTTAAAAGATTTATAGGTATTTGAATTGGTAACCGAAATGGAAAATGGCATGAAACATGCTAGTAAGTAGCTAATGTATGATTAATGGTCTTAATGTATGATTAATGGTCTTAGTATGTAAAAACAATAACTATATGGATGATTTAAATTGTTGATATGAGTTATAAAGATGTAGAATGTTGTTTAGATATGAATTGAATGTCTTTCTGTTTGTTGTAGTATGATTGAAAATGTTTTGGTATGTTTGGTGATGATTATGAACAAGTATTGAAGGTGTTCTAAGACACCATTTGTATGAATTTTTAGTTTGGACATGGGATGGGCATAAAATGAAGTTTTTGACATTTTAGTACTAAAGTATCGATACCATGGAAGTAGGCATCAATACTTGGCATTTCAATCAATTTTTTCAAACAAACAGAATGCTAAAATGGTATTGATACCGAACTAAAGTATCGATACCCTACATCATGGGATCGATACTTTACAAGGGTATCGGTACACTTGTACTTGATTTAGTTTTTACAAAAGAAACATATTCATAAAACGGTATCGATATTTAAGGTAGAGTATCGATACCACAGGACAAGTATTGATACTTGTTAATTTTAGATGAAATTTCCAAACATCGAAGCCACTTTTGGTATAGGTACCTTTCAAGGGTATCAGTACCTATTACAAAATTTTGAAATTTTACAAATTGACCCTATTTCATGATCGGACTATCAATTAATTTTCCATAAGCTCAATTTATTCTTGAAAAGTCTATTTATCATACAATGATTGTAATTATAAAATGTTAGTATGCTTAATTGATTTATTTGCAATGTTCTTTATCCATAGTTGCTCCAACGACGGATGTAACATCTCGTAACTCAGATCCGGCGATCAAGTTAGGTATTGGGGTGTTACATATTTTCTGTTAAAAAAAGTTAAATCAACCAATGTAACACCGGCACGTCTTAATTAAAGTAAAAAAATCTTAATTATTTTAAAAATATTATTGAATTTAGAAATGTCATTAAAAATAAAAAAAATCTAAAAAAAACCCCCAAAAAAATCTTAAAACTTGAAAAACTATTAAACAAATTAAAAAGAAAATTGTAACTTATTTTTTTGAAAATTATAGTATGCGAAACTTCAAAAAATATTTAAAAATTTTAAAACTTTTCATAATTTTTTTTTTAAAAATCATTTGTTTGGAATTCTAGGTTTTTTTAGAAAATCTTAAAATTTTATGAAACTTTTAAAATAATTTTATTATATATTTTGAAATTTTTAGGGAATTTTTGAATTTTTTTATTTTAAAGCAAATTTAAATTTTTTTAGTAAAAAATATCATAAAATTCTTTAAAAATTAATTCAATGGAATAGATGTAGTTAAATAATATCTCCTAGAAATATATAAGAAGTTTTCTTCTAGTATGATTCAAGAAAAAATGACTAGTTAAAGGTTATGCTTATGTATGGAATTAGAATGTTAGAAAGATCAATAAATCAGCAAATCAATTATACATTTAACCTTGTCTTTTTTTAAAAAGAAGAAGAAAGCTCTGTACTCTCATAACTCAAGTCAAATAACTCTCAAAATGTTCAAAAAAAAAATCTTTAAACATCTTTTTATTCACTGATCTCTAATCCCATTTAAAGAATTTTATAGTATTTTTTACTAAAAAACTCTCAATTCCTTAAAAATGTAAAAAAGAATTTCAAAAATTCAAAAAATACCTAAAACTTTTAAATATATATATCATAAAAATATTTAAATATTTTAAGATTTTCTTAAAAAATCTAGAATTCCAAACAAATGCTTTATTTAAAATTTTATGATTTTTTTAAAGTTTTGCATACTTATAATTTTAAATATATATTTTCTTATAATTTTTAAAAATATGTTATGATTTTTTAAAATTTTTAATAATTTTCTAATTTTTAAGATTTTTTTGGGTGGTTTGTTCAGATTTTTTGAAAATTTTAATGATTTTTAAAAACAATTTTGTTATTTTTTAAAATTTAAAATTCTTTTACTTTTGATTGACACGTGGCAGCATGTCATTGGCTTATTTAACTTTTTTAATGGAAAATATATAGATGGGTCACCAAGTATATAGAACGAAAGTATAGGGGAAAACTAATAAAAAATAATATAGGTACCAAAATGATAATTTAGCTATAGTAAAGGGGTTAACGAGGTATTAAACCAAAAAAAACTCTTAGGTAGACAAACATTCTAGACGGATGCTTGTTCTAATCTTGAATAAGAAACTACAAGCCCAGAACATTAGTCAGTCAACAAGTTGGACAAGAAACTAACTAATTTTTACGACTACCTAACTTTTTTGGCTTTGCTAACGTCACTAGTTTTAGTAATTGAATTGTCTTCTCATTTCCTTTCCCATAGATTTCAGAAAAGAAAAAAAGACTTTGAGAAGAACCCAGACTTGTCTTTAGTAAATTGTTTTCTATTCAAGGAACTCGGTACTTTACCATAATCCTAGATTTTTAGACTGGAACAACAAAAAGGAGACCATGTTAGAAGACAAAGCTTACTCATGCTGCTCTTTAGTTATTCCCATATTCTTAATCCTAACATTAAGGACTAAGTAACAAACAGTTGTTAAGCTGTTAAGTAGTTAAAGTAGTTATTCTGTTAAGAAATAGTTAAAGCAGTTGAAGTCCTGTATAAATAAAGTATGATCAGTCTCTATGAAGTATCTTTTATTTGAGGAATGAAATTCATATTTTTGGTTCATTCTCTTGCTGTGTTTCTCTACATGGTATCGAGCTAAGGTTTTTTCTTTCTTTCTTTCTTGTGTTATGGCACCAGAAGTCGTTGCTGATAGTCACCATAGCTCTTCTAATGGCTTTGGAGAGCAAGTCAATTTTCCTTGTTCTGATCCTATTTTTGTAACTTCTATTGTTGGGAAGAAGGTTCAACAGTTTCCTAAACATGACACTGTTAAACTTTGTGAGAGCAATTTTCCTCTATGGAAGCACCAAATCATGTTGATTCTTGAGGGATATGGTGTGCAAGATTTTGTTTTAGGAACTACTAGTGTTTCTGCTCAGTTTGTTATTGATACTGATGGGCAGTTAGTCAAGAATTCTGATTATGTGTTGCATGTTCAACAAGACAAGCTACTGGCTTCTTGGCTACTTTCGACTGTGTCTGATGAGATCTTGATCTATCTTACTAGTGCTCGTACTAGTTTTGATGTATGGGCTACAATTGAAAAGAAGTTCTCCACCAATTCTACTGTCAAGATATCGAGTCTACGACATGCGTTGTATTCTCAGAAGAAGGGTCACTTGTCCATAAAAGATTATCTAGCAAAAATTAAGTCAATGAGTGATACATTGGTTGCTGCAGGAAGCATAATATCAGAGCAAGAACAGGTCAGCATCATTCTTGCAGTGCTATCAGTTGAATATGAGTCGGTACAAGTGGTAGCTTCAGTCACTTGTCTTTCCCTTGATCTGTTAACTGAAATGCTGCTAGACTGTGAAGCACGACAAGCTGAGTTCTTGGCTAACATTCCTATCTAAGCTAATTTAGCTAGCAAACAGGCCCGTGAAGATGTAGGATCATCAAAGAATTCTGATTATCATGATCATAAACAACAACACCGTGGTGGTTTCCAACGACAAAGAGGTTTCCATCATGGTAGGAGTCGTAGGGGTTAGTTTTCTCACACTCACCCCCAATGTCAACTATGTGGCAAAATTGGCCATATTGTTCAAAAATGTTAGTATAGGTTTGATTAAAGTTTTGCAGGTGTTTTTGATGAAAGAAAGTCCATGTCCATGAATCATTATCAACTTCTTGATTCAAGACAGGTAGAAAAGTCTGCTTCAAATTGTGCGATGCATCACTGTTGCAATCGAACTCCTATTTCTCAAGACCGTAGTGGTCAACCAGGCTGTCATTTTTCAGCAACTTCCATAAATGATACTGGTCACCTTTGGTACCCATATTCAGGTGCCACAAACCACATTACCAATGATGCTTCGACACTCAATCATCCTACTGAATATACAGGTATGAGCCAACTTCTGATGGGCAATGGTACTCCTATTCCTATCGATCATGTAGGGACCTCCTCGATCATTACTGGTAATAGGCTCTTACATCTTAAACATGTTTTACATGTTCCAAATGTCTGCAAAAAATTAATTTCTGTAGCACAGTTTGCAAGGGATAATCAGGTGTTTTTCAAATTTCATCCCGATCATTGTTTTGTGAAGGACATCAAGACAGGGACGGTTTTACTGGTGGGTCACATCCATAAAGGGTTGTACCAATTTGATATATCACCACAACAAGGAGGTTTTGCTAGTCCTAGTGTTAGTTTTCAATGTGCACATACTACTGAGGTTCATACTCAAGATAGCTCCTGTTCTGAGTTCGAATTGTGGCACAAATGTCTTGGCCACCCATGCACAAAAGTTCTTTATCAAGTACATCGAAGTTGTAACATTTTTCCTAATAAATCCATTGTAACATCCCGAAATAGGGCCTAAACGGAACAGTGGTTGCAAAACCACAAATCTGAGGTAGAAAAATTTATTTTATTATTATTTTGAGGTCTATGATATGTTTGCATGATTGTGTGAAAAGTTCGTGAAGAAATTCTATGCATAAAGTACTTAATTTGAAATTAGGGACTAAATTGAATAAATTGCAAAACTTGTGTTCTAGAATTATTTTGCATAAAATTGAATTAGAATATTAATTAGGAGGTCTTAAATAGAAATTTGACCAATTTTAAGTTCATGGAAAAAATTAGGACATGGAAGGAATTTTTGAAAGTTTAGTAGTAAGGGCATTTTGGTCATTTAGGGGTAAAATGAATTAAAATACAAAATTAAAAGCCAATTTTGCTCATCTTCTTCATGGAGGCCGAAATTAGCATGGGAGAAGCCATGGCTAGGGTTTTCAAGCTTTCCAAGCTCAATAGTAAGTGATTCCAAGCCCTGTTTTTAATGTTCTTTACGTTTTTGGAATCCCGGTAGCTCGATTAAGCTTATGCTAGTAATAATTCAACCTAGGGTTCATATTTGGAAAAACACCCATAGGTGAAATGTGTTTATTTTGATGTTTTATGATAGAATATGAGGTTTTAAATTATGTTAGACAACTTGTACTACTCGATTTTAAGCAAAAACGAGTAAAAGGACTTAATTGGTAAAAATACCTAATAGTCATAAGTGCTTGTTAGAGTATGAATTTGATGCTGCCATAGAAGGGAAAAATGACCAGCATGTCATGAAACATAAGAAAATAGGCTGAAGTTTAATTTACGAGCTTTGGGGCAAAAGTGTAAATAAGCAAAAGTTTAGGGGCAAAATTGTAATTTTACCAAAATATGATTTTGAGTCAATTTGAATAATGTGAGTCCTAATTAGACTATATTTTAAATGATAGAGCAAGGAAAACTGAAATTCGGGCTAAAATGGAGAAAATACCAAGTTGTGGACGAAATGGTAAAAGTAGCTATTTTTGCATACGAGGTAAGTTTACAGTAAATAAATGCAATATTCTTTTATTTTACATTATTTTCATCAATTTCCAGCATTTATATACTTATTTTATGAGAATATTTAAAGTCGAATTAAAGGCAAAGTGACAGAGAAAAAGCATTAGGAAGCCCCGTTTGAACCTTAGGAATGTTAGGATATTGGGGTTGTGAGACGAGACAGATGAGAAATGAGCCATGTAAGTCCATATCAGATATATGGCTTTGGAGACAGGAATGAGCCATGTAAGCCCATATTAGATATATATATATGGCATTGGAGACAGAATAATTCATGTAAGTCCATGTCGAAGACATGGCATTGGCAGGATATTGATAGACAGGAACGACCCCAGTATCCTTAGTATTCCGAGTGGTTCAATGGGTCATTGTACAAGTTAAATTACAGTGAATTATCAGCAAAAGGGAAGGTAGATTATATTTATGAATAGTGAAAGGTCAGGTAAGAAAGAAGGTAAGTGAGTAAAGAAGAAGGTAGAAAATGAGAAGTAAAGAAAGTTTATGAGGCTAGGTGACATTATGTATAATTATTCATTATGTTGAATGTTGTAATTTATTTGCTTGTAAGCTTACTAAGCCTAGTGCTTACTCTCTTTATTTTCTTTTTCTTATAGTTTTTATCAAGCCACTCGGGGATCGAAGGAAACGTCGGAGACCCGATCACACTATCGAAGGAATCACATTGGTATAGTTAGACGTTTCGTTTTGTGTATGGCATGTATAGGAACTTGGTTTCTTTTGATATGATATGATCAATGAATGATGTGTAAATACTTGCTAGTGATTAGCTAATAGAATGGCTGATGATATACATGTTTAATAGTATGTATAATTAAGTAGTAACTATCACATGAAAACTATGAAAAATGTGAAAGTAACTTAAAAACTGATTCAAGTATCAGAAATAACAGAAATGACGTGACTTTGAAAAATCACTAAAAATTGTGTAAACATATTTTAAGATGAATAATTTATGAAATTAAAGCTTATTATGTCTATTTTCTTATGGAATAAGCAAAACAGGTAAAGGTATTATATTTTATGAGATATCTGAGTTTTAGTGAAACAGGGTCAGAGCAATTTCTGGATCCCCTGTTTCAACTTTGGAAATTCACCATAAATTGTATAAAAATAATTATATGGTGTAATTTATATGGTTAGAATCCTTATTGAATCTAGTTTTAATAGAAACAAACAGTATAGTTATATTAATTTTTTATAGGGAGAAAAGTGGTTCGTAGTAAGTAGAGGTCAGTACAGTTGAATTCTGAAACAGGGGTAACTTTAACTAATAAACTGTACTAATTGGCTAAGTCAAAAATTCTAGAAAAAAATTAGTAGATAGATATATGAGTCTAGTTTCAGAAAAAATTTACGGATCTTAATTTTGAGTTTTGAAACTTGAGAAATGAATTTTTAAGCAGCTATGACGCAGAAAAACAGTTTATTCTGAAAATTAAAATAAGTGGTTTAGAGTTGTTTAAAAGGTAAGATAAGTTTAGTAACACCTCAAGCTTGACTCCGGTGACGGTTTCGGGGCGTGGGGGCTTACATTTATTGGTATCAGAGCAGGTTTAGTCAGTTCTCGGAATAGTTAGTGTGAGTAAATGTCTAGCTATACATGCCATACCTGTATTTTGATAGTGTGACGGCTCCTGACGATTTTTAAATATTTTGTTTTATTGTAATGGATCCCGAGCGAGCTGGTGATGATGATGTAGAAAGTAATGCGCCTGCTCGCGCGGAAGGGTAGCGCCATCCGAGAATAGGCCGAAATGATTAATCGGGAGGAGTGACTCGAGAAGCTCTCTTCCACGCTTTGAATAATTGGTTTGCCGAGTTCGTTCGTACGAATCCGGTAGTTAGACCTCCACCCCCTCATGACTTTCAGGCTACCCATGTAGCTCAAGCTTCCCCCCACAGTACAATGATAAGAGAAAAGCCACCAGTTGATAGAATCGGGAAACAAGGGGCGAGAGAAGAGTTCGAGCAACAAAACATGATGATGCAGAAAGAGCAAAATTTTGGTTAGAAAATACTATCAGAGTCTTTGATGAATTATCTTGTACACCCGAGGAATGTATGAAATGTGTAATATCACTTCTTAGAGACTCAGCTTACTACTGGTGGAAGACACTTGTATCAGTTGTACCAAAGGAGAGGATCACTTGGGATTTCTTTCGGGAGGAATTTCGTAAAAGTACATCGATCAGGGGTTTATTGACCAGAAGAGAAAGGAATTCTGGAATTGAAACAAGGGAGCTCTTGTGTTCTCCAAGATAGATTTGAGATCCGGATACTATCGGTTGCGAGTTAAAGAGTTAGATGTCCCAAGGCGCTTTCCGGACTAGGTATGGTCATTATGAGTTCCTTGTGATGCCATTTGACTTGACTAATGCTCCTGCCATTTTCATGGACTTAATGAACCGAATTTTCAGACCGTACTTGGATAAGTTTGTAGTTGTGTTCATTGATGATATCTTGATTTATTCTCATGATGAGACTGAGCATGCAGAGCATTTGAGAAACGCTTTTTACTGATTCGAGAGATAATCGATTGTATGCCAAGTTTAGCAAAAGTGAGTTACGGTTACGAGAAGTTGGTTTTCTTGGACATATTGTTTCAAGTGAAGGTATTAAGGTTGATCCGAGCAAGATTTCAGCCATTGTTGATTGGAAGCCTCCTAGAAATGTATCAGAAGTTAGAAGTTTTCTTGGTCTTGTCGGATATTGTAGAGGGATTTTCCATGATAGCTACCCCGTTGACAAGATTTCTGCGAAAGGATATCAAGTTTGAATGGATTGAGAAGTGTCAACAGAGTTTTGACAAGTTAAAAGCATTATTGACTAAAGCTCCTGTTTTAGTACAACCAGAACCAGGTAAGGAGTTTGTGATTTACAGTGATGCGTCCATGAATGGACTTGGTTGTGTACTTATGCAGGAAGGGAAGGTAATTGCTTATGCCTCTAGATAGCTAAAGCCACATGAGAAGAACTATCCGATACATGATTTAGAGCTAGCTGCCATTATTTTTGCGTTGAAGATTTGGAGACATCATTTGTACGGTGAGAAGTGCCACATATTCACTGATCACAAAAGTTTGAAATTGAAGCAAAGAAGATGGCTAGAGTTGATTAAAGATTATGAGCTAGTGATTGATTATCACCCAGGGTATGTGTGTAATAGAAGAATGATGAGCTTATTCGAAAGATCTTACGGGGAAGCACATAGTAGTTTTTTTGTCTATTCATCCAGTAGTACAAAGATGTATAATGATTTGAAGAAAAATGTACTGGTGGGTAGGAAAAAAGGGACATTTTTGAGTTTGTTTCTAGATGTTTGATCATCAACAGTAAAGGCCGAACATCAGTACCTTCAGTTTATTGCAGCTGTGCTAGTTCTGAGTGGAAATGGAATCAAGTTATTATAGATTTTGTGACGGGATTGCCGTTTACACCGAGAAAGAAAGATGCAAAGTATGGGTTGTGATTGATAAGTTAACGAAGTCGGCTCATTTTATCCCGATTCGTATGGATTTTTCACTTGACAAGTTGGCGAGTTGTATATTTCAAAGATAGTCGGACTACATGGGGTAGACGAGGCTACATGGGAACTCGAAGAGGCTATGAAAACAGTACCCAAATCTCTTCACATGTAAGATTTTGGGACGAAAATCCCTAAAGGGGGAGAAATGTAACATCCCGAAATAGGGCCTAAACGGAAGCAGTGGTTGCGAAACCACAAATTCGAGGTAGAAAAATTTATTTTATTATTATTTTGAGGTCTATGATATGTTTGCATGATTGTGTGAAAAGTTCGTGAAGAAATTCTATGCATAAAGTACTTAATTTGAAATTAGGGACTAAATTGAATAAATTGCAAAACTTGTGTTCTAGAAGTATTTTGCATAAAATTGAATTAGAATATTAATTAGGAGGTCTTAAATAGCAATTTGACCAATTTTAAGTTCATGGAAAAAATTAGGACATGGAAGGAATTTTTGAAAGTTTAGTAGTAAGGGCATTTTGGTCATTTAGGGTAAAATGAATTAAAATACAAAATTAAAAGCCAATTTTGCTCATCTTCTTCATGGAGGCCGAAATTAGCATGGGGAAGCCATGGCTAGGGTTTTCAAGCTTTCCAAGCTCAATAGTAAGTGATTCCAAGCCCCGTTTTTAATGTTCTTTACGTTTTTGGAATCCCGTAGAGTTCGATTAAGCTTATGCTAGTAATAATTCAACCTAGGGTTCATATTTGGAAAAATACCCATAGGTGAAATGTGTTTATTTTGATGTTTTATGATAGAATATGAGGTTTTAAATTATGTTAGACAACTTGTACTACTCGGTTTTAAGCAAAAACGAGTAAAAGGACTTAATTGGTAAAAAGACGTAATAGTCATAAGTGCTTGTTAGAGTATGAATTTGATGCTGCCATAGAAGGGAAAAATGACCAGCATGTCATGAAACATAAGAAAATAGGCTGAAGTTTAATTTACGAGCTTTGGGGCAAAAGTGTAAATATGCAAAAGTTTAGGGGCAAAATTGTAATTTTGCCAAAATATGATTTTGAGTCAATTTGAATAATGTGAGTCCTAATTAGACTATATTTTAAATGATAGAGCAAGGAAAACTGAAATTTCAGCTAAAATGGAGAAAATACCAAGTTGTGGACGAAATGGTAAAAGTAGCTATTTTTGCATACGAGGTAAGTTTCTGAGAAATGAATGCAATATTCTTTTATTTTACATTATTGTCATCAATTTCCAGCATTTATATACTTATTTTATGAGAATATTTAAAGTCGAATTAAAGCGAAGTGAGAGAAAAAGTATTAGGAAGCCCCGTTTGAACCTTAGGAATGTTAGGATATTGGGGTTGTGGGACGGAGACAGAGACAGAAATGAGCCATGTAAGTCCATATCAGATATATGGCTTTGGAGACAGGAATGAGCCATGTAAGCCCATATTAGATATATATATATATATATGGCATTGGAGACAGGAATAATTCATGTAAGTCCATGTCGAAGACATGGCATTGGCAGGATATTGATAGACAGGAACGACCCCAGTATCCTTAGTATTCCGAGTGGTTCAATGAGTCATTGTACAAGTTAAATTACAGTGAATTATTAGCAAAAGGGAAGGTAGATCATATTTATGAATAGTGAAAGGTCAGGTAAGAAAGAAGGTAAGTGAGTAAAGAAGAAGGTAGAAAATGAGAAGTAAAGAAAGTTTATGAGGCTAGGTGACATTATGTATAATTATTCATTATGTTGAATGTTGTAATTTATTTGCTTGTAAGCTTACTAAGCCTAGTGCTTACTCTCTTTATTTTCTTTTTCTTATAGTTTTTATCAAGCCACTCGGGGATCGAAGGAAACGTCGGAGACCCGATCACACTATCGAAGGAATCACATTGGTATAGTTAGATGTTTCGTTTTGTGTATGGCATGTATAGGAACTTGGTTTCTTTTGATATGATATGATTAATGAATGATGTGTAAATACTTGCTAGTAATTAGCTAATAGAATGGCTGATGATATACATGTTTAATAGTATGTATAATTAAGTAGTAACTATCACATGAAAACTATGAAAAATGTGAAAGTAACTTAAAAACGGATTCAAGTATCAGAAATAACAGAAATGACGTGACTTTGAAAAATCACTAAAAATTGTGTAAACATATTTTTAAGATGAATAATATATGAAATTAAAGCTTATTATGTCTATTTTCTTATGGAATAAGAAAAACAGGTAAAGGTATTATATTTTATGAGATATCTGAGTTTTAGTGAAACAGGGTCAGAGCAATTTCTAGATCCCCTGTTTCAACTTTGGAAATTCACCATAAATTGTACAAAAATAATTAGGTGGTGTAATTTATATGGTTAGAATCCTTATTGAATCTAGTTTTAATATAAACAAACAGTATAGTTATATTAATTTTTTATAGGGATAAAAGTGGTTCGTAGTAAGTAGAGGTCAGTGCAGTCGAATTCTGAAACAGGGGTAACTTTAACTAATAAACTGTACTAATTGGCTAAGTCAAAAATTCTAGAAAAAAATTAGTAGATAGATATATGAGTCTAGTTTCAGGAAAAATTTACGGATCTTAATTTTGAGTTTTGAAACTCGAGAAATGAATTTTTAAGCAGCTATGACGCAGAAAAACAGTTTATTCTGAAAATTAAAATAAGTGGTTTAGAGTTGTTTAAAAGGTAAGATAAGTTTAGTAACACCTCAAGCTTGACTCCGATGACGGTTTCGGGCGTGGGGGCGTTACATCCATAATGCCTAGGGTGTGTGCTCCTTGTCAACTAGGAAAGTCACATAAATTGGTTTTCAATAATTCTGGGGCTATATATTCTTCACCTTTTGAGCTTGTTGTGTCTGATTTGTGGGGACCGGCTCCTCTTTTTTCTGAAGGTTGTCTCTATTATCTGTCCTTTGTAGATGCTTATAGTTGATATACTTGGATTTATGCTTTAAAGATAAAAGCTGAAGTTCTTGCCAACTTTGTTGAGTTCTATAAGTTTGTGGAAGTTCAGTTTGGGTGCAGGATTAAAATGCTTCAGAGTGACTAGGGTGGTGAGTACAGACCACTGGCTACTGTTCTTTCTCAGCTTAGTGTCAAACATAGGTTGACTTGTCCTCATACTTCTGCACAGAATGGAATTGTTGATAGGAAACATTGACATTTGGTCAAGACAGGTCTCACATTGCTTGCTCAAGCTTCATTGCCTACGAATCATTGGAGTCATACATTTTTGCATGCTACCTACAAACTATCCACGTCTATTCTAAAAGGGCAATCCCCTCATGAACACTTGTGTCATACTTCCCCTGATTATATGTTGCTTAAGGTCTTTGGTTGTCGCGACTTTCCATATCTTAGACCTTACAATAAGCATAAACTTCAGTACCAATCTCGAGCATACACCTATCTTAGTTATAGTCCTAGCCAAAAAGGTTATAAATGTCTTGATGACAGTGGCAGGATCTTTGTGTCCAGGCATGTGATTTTTGATGAAGCCTTTTATCCATTTGCCAAGATAGAGGCTCTGTCTACAAAGACCGGCCTACCAATGCTCCATTAATAGTCAAGTGTTCCATTGTTACAGCAAATTCCAAGAGAATTGTCTTCTGGTATGTCTACTCCTCATTCTGATACTGCTGGTATTTTAGCTACTCGACCCTCTAGTCCTGGTGTTGCTAGCCCATTGTCTGGTGCTAATGATGTACTGCATGCTCGAGCCTCCTCACCTATTGGTCAAACTGATTTTTTAGCTGCTCCTTCACTTAGTCAATTTGGTGGTTCTCTCGAGGCATCACACGGGGCATCTCTCTCTAGTTCTAATTCAGGTTCTACTTGTGGTCCTATGGATCAACTTGGGGTTGCTCCTACATCTTCAGCTGCACCTGGTGAGACCAACAACATCCCATGCAAACTCGACCTAAATGTGATATTTTTAAACCAAAGCTTTATGCTACCAAGTTAGATGAACATGAGCCTTCGACGATTGATGAGGCATTTTTAAGTCTTGAGTGGACTAAAGCTACCCAGCAGGAATATGATGCACTCATGCATAATCAAACATGGGAGCTTGTATCTTTGCCTCCTAACAAAAGAGCAGTTGGCCGCAAATGGGTGTTCCTAATTAAGAGACATGCGGGTGGCTCTGTGGCTCGTTATAAAGGCAGGATGGTTGTCAAAGGGTATCTCCAAGAAGCAGGTATTGATTTCCATGAAACTTTTAGTCTGGTTTTTTAAGCCTACAACAATTCAAGTGGTTGTTTCTCTTGCGGTTAAGTTTGGCTGGAATTTGAGGCAAGTAGATATAAATAATGCCTTTCTTAATCGGGATCTGAATGAAGAAATATATATATATATAATTCAGCCTCTAGGTTTTGAACGACATAGTGGTGGTCAACCATTAGTGTGCAAGCTTAAGAAGGCATTGTATGGCCTCAAACAGGCACCTCGAGCCTGGTTTCAAAAGTTATGAGATCATCTTGTTGCTTCTGCCTTTGTGTTATCAAAGTCTGATGCCTCTTTGTTTATTAAGCATACTGGTGAAATTCTTCTATACGTGCTAGTCTATGTCGATGACATCATAGTCACAGGCAATCATCAATCAAGTATTGATGCCTTTGTGAAGTTTTCTTTTAAGGACCTGGGAAAATTAAGCTATTTTTTAGGCATCGAAGTCACACACAGAGCTTCGAGGCTCTTTCTCAGTCAACGAAAGTACATCCAAGACTTGTTGCAATGAAGTCACATGGAACAGTCTAAAGGCACTTTTACTCCCACGATATCCTCGTGTCTGTTGTCTGCTTATATAGGGAGTCTAATTGCAAATGAGTCTAAATATAGGACCATCATAGGGGCTCTTCAATACATCATGATTACCAGGCCTGATATTACTTTTGCTATCAATAAGGTCTTTCAATTCATGCATAAGCCCCTCGATCATCATTTCAAAGCTGTTAAGCGTATTTTAAGGTATCTCCAGGAAACACTTGATCATGGAGTTCATTTTACTACTGCCTCTTGTCTATCTCTTGTTGGTTATTCAGATGCTAGTTGAGGCAATGATCCTAATGACAGACGCTCAACATCGGGCTTTTTATTTTCTAGGTGGTAATCTTGTATCTTTGGGATCAAAGAAACAAAATGTAGTCTCTCGTTCTTCAGCAGAAATGGAATATAGGAGCCTCGCTCATGCTGTAATAGAAGTCACTTGGCTAGAGTCTCTGTTGGGAGAATTAAGAGTTCAGCTTGCTAGAAAGGCATCTCTTTGGTGTGACAACTCTTGTATAGTAGTTGTGTCTGCTAATCCAATTCTACATTCAAAATTCAAGCATGTGGAGCTTGACTTATTTTTTGTTCAAGAAAAGGTGACCACTGGGAAGTTAATTATTGGTCATTTTCCAGCTCAAGATTAGGTGGCTGATGTGCTTACCAAACCACTTTCAGTAGGATGTTTTACAAAATTCAGAACACAACTTAAAGTTTTCAGCAAACTTGAGACCTTACAAAGCGGGAGATGACAGAAGCAGATCGGTTGGGTGAATAATAAGGACTAAGTAACAAATAATTGTTAAGCTGTTAAGTAGTTAAAGTAATTATTCTGTTAAGAAATAGTTAAAGCAATTCAAGTCCTTTATAAATATAGTATGATCAGTCTCTATGAAGTATCTTTTATTTGAGGAATGAAATTCATATTTTTGGTTCATTCTCTTACTGCGTTTCTCTACACCTAATTACAAGTTGAAACCATTCGCTTATTATTATCTAAGTTCTTACCTTCTTCTTTTTTTATTACAGTTTTGCTACTCTTATAGGCATATATGTCCTACTAACCTCAAATGTTTTTTTAAACAGTTCTAGTTTAATGATATTATATATTTGATATGTTTAAATAAAGACTTCTATATCTTGTCCATGTTTTTTGGAGGTGAAAATTTTTATTTTTAGTCCTATCATTTACTCATGGTGATCCATTACAAGTTGTTTGCATTTGCAGCTTTTACTGCTGTTTCAGGAAATTCCCTAGACACAGACAAAGAAGTCTTGTTGAACCTAAAATCATTTCTGGAAGAAAAAAACTGAGTTAATTGAGGAAGATACACAGAATGGAATGAAAGGAGCTCAAATCCATGTGAGTGGTATGGAATCTTGTGCTCGAATGGCGAGGCGAGAATCATTGGTATAGACCTTTCTAACAGCAATATTTCAGGGGAAATGTTCAACAACTTCTTAGCCTTAACCCACCTTCAACATCTTGATCTCTCTACAAACACGCTAAATGGAGTGATCCTTGATTGTTTGAATAGATGCCACAACCTTGTGTATATCAACTTACCACATAATATTCTAGGAGGTGACCTGATGTTAACTGGATTGACCAGTTTAGAGAAGCTTGATTTGTTTACTAATCAGTTTCATGGGGAGGTCAAGTTTAGTTTCCCAGCAATTTTCCACAAACTAGTTGTTGCAAACCTTTCAATGAATAATTTTCGGGATAGCATTGACTACTTCAATGGATTTGAGCTCCAACAACTTTAGCGGTAATATTTGGACAAGGTTCAAGGCTAATTGAGTTTTCATTTGCTGAAAACTATTTCATAGGGTCAGTCCCAGCATCTTGTTTTATGAAGAATGATACTGTGCAAATTTTGGATTTATCAAAAAATAAATTCCAAAGTGAAGTTCCAGGGGAGATTTTGAATTGCAAGAATTTTTGTTGGATCTTAGAAAATAGAATAAGAAATTTTAGCTAAAACTTAAGCTTTAAGCTACAATATCTTGATGAACAAACAAAGAAATTAAGCTTAAGTTATAAGAACAGAATGCTTGATAGAAAACCAAAAGAAGAAGAAGAATTTGCTGAAAGATTCATCATCATTTCATTAAGAACAAAAGGCATTACATATACCAAGCAATCAACTTGTCAAAAAAAAATGAAAATGTTACCTAAACATATCTAACTCCACTAACTAAGTCTTGAAACTTATGAAACCTTGCTTGCACTCTTGGTTAAGCTGATTTATCAAATCTATCAGTACCAGATTACATCAAGCATGTCACTAACTTAGTTCTAATCTAACTAAGCAACAAAACATTAACTGGAAAGTAACATAACAGTAGCATATGCTTCAGCTGCTACTTGCATGGCTCGAACTACCTTGGTCTGCATGTAAGCCATCTTTTAACAATTTGGTTACCCTAAATCTATGGGGAAATAACTTTTCAGGGCCAATTCCCTCAGAACTGGGATTAACTTCCACCCTGGAAAGCTTATTATTGGGTAACAATCGTTTTTCAATACTGATTCCTGAATCTCTTTTAAACCTGAAGAAATTGGCCTCACTAGATTTGAGCAACAATAGTTTTGGTGGAAAAGTTCAAGAGATTTTTAGAAGATTCACACAATTGAAATCTCTTGCACTTCATGGGAATTCATACACAGATGGGATACTTTCTTCTGGGATTCACAAGCTAACAAATATGTCTCGACTCGATCTAAGTTACAACAACTTTTCTGGTGAATTACCAGTTGAAATCTCTCAGATGCTAGGATTGAAGTTCTTAATCTTAGCTTACAATCAATTTACAGGTGACATACTATTGGTGTATGGAGACTTGTCATATCTACAAGCCCTTGATCTCTCCTTCAATGGCCTCTTCGAATCAATTCCGCCTACGCTTGGAAACTTGACATCCCTACTGTGGTTAATGCTTGCAAACAACTCATTAATTGGTGAAATTCCCCGTCAGCTTGGAAACTGTTCTAGCTTATTATGGTTAAATCTTGCTAACAATTGACTTACGGGGAATTTCCCTCTTGAGTTAACAAATATTGGAAGAAATCCCACTCTAACATTTGAATCAAATCAGCGAAGCCAGCCGATGAATGCCAGTCCTACGGAGTGCTTGGTGATGAAGGGATTACTAACTATAGACTACTCGCCTTTTGGCTTTGTCTATACCATTCTTACTAGGAAGACTAGCAAAAGCATAAGGGATGGACTACTTAAAGGATATGATTTTTTTCAAATATGTGATAGAGGCTCACTAGTGCGAGAGTATGTGGTCTTAGGTTATCTTCAGCTTAGGGGGAATAAACTCTGGGGCGAGGTCCCTTCAGATATGGCTAAGATGCAGAAATTTAGTGTGTTAGATTTTAGCTCCAATGAATTCAATGGGAAACCGCCTGCAGAGATGGCTAAGTTGCCACTTATAGTCCTATACATTTTAGGAATGAATTTTTGGGCCAAATTTCGACCGAAATCGGGAATATTCGATGTTTAAAGAATCTTGATTCGTCAGTGAACAATTTCTTAGGCATTTTTCCCGTGGAGTTGGGTAAGTTGCATGATTTAAGCAACTTCAACATTTCATTCAATCCATTCCTTGCTGGTACAATTCCAACAATAGGGAAACTATCAACATTTGGGAAAGAGTCCTTCCTAGGAAATCCACTATTGCATAGTTCGTTGCTCAACTTTAATGATCAACTTCCACTACCACTGCCACCGCCACAGTCATAGGATAAAAGTGAATTTTGGAAGGTATTGTTGTCAGGGTATGGTGCAGAATGGTATTGGGAGTAGTTATATTGTATTTTGTTTTTCGAAAAGGTGAACCACATTGGTTTGCCTGTAACAGCCCATACCCGTAACCCACGCCGGGACAGAATACGAGGCATTACCTATCTCAATCTCAAGCACACAATCGTTCCCAAGCCACCAAGACTCCGTCAACTTTAAAACTTTTCAATTTCTACTTTAAACTTCTTATTATAGCCCTACAAACCTTTAATCGATCATTGGAAACTGATCGGGACCATTCTGGGTCCTTAAATCATCTAATGGAATCTTCCCTCTGAGACAAGGCACACGCCCGTGTGGAGGGGCAACATGTCCGTGTGACTATTTCGACATGGTCATGCTGATGGTCCATGTGGCTCACACGGCCTAAGCACATTGGGACACACCCATGTCCTATACCCATGTGGAATTAAATTCTAATTCGAACCTACATGGGTTTTCACATGGCCTAACACACGCCCGTGTCCCTCACACGACCATGACATGCCCGTGTTCTAGCCCGTGTGCAAAAACATGGACATTCTGTTTCTGATGTCAGCATCCCCAAAAATGTCACACGGTCAAGGCACACGCCCGTGTGCTAGGCTGTGTCCTTCACACGGCTGAGACAGATGGCCGTTTCTCTACCCGTGTGTTTACTACCATGCATACTGACTTGAAATTTTTACATGCAGGGGACACATGGCCGGACGACACGCCCATGAGGTTAGCCATGTGTCACACACAACCTAGACACACGCCCGTGTGTCTACCCATGTAGATAATATAAGTCTATTTACCAAGCCTCATTGCCACCCTTACATACATAGTTCCATACAAAACCAACCAATACCAAAACAAGTATAATTTATATAACTAAACCAGCTACAATAACCATTAATTCAACCACAAAAATGCATCCTTTATAAAAATCAAAACGAATGTTAGCCATCATTCAAGGCTTAATACAAAATGAATGGTTTCCAACCCAAGCTAACACATTTGGCCAATTAATAATAGCACAAAACACAAGTCTAGTTCCCTATACATGTCATACTCAAAAATATAAATCCAACTATACCAAATATTTTGGTTGATAGTGTGATCAATATCTCTAACTTCCGGTGATCCTTGAGCTAGTAAAGCGGCACTATAAGAAAATGGAAAGAAAAAGGGAGTAAGCATATAGCTTAGTAAGTTGCACATAAATAAATAAACAACACAAATTTACCCTTTATCAACAACCTCATAATACACAAGTGGGCATAAGCATAACTTACTCATCACTATACAATTCTCACCATATATCATTTATTGAGCTCATATCTCATACATATAAATTTGGTACTTGTACCACTCACAACATGGTTATACTTTCTTCATTAACTTAAGATAATAACTTTCACCGTTGAACCATTTAGAACACTACTAGATATTCAGTAAGCCTCAAACGTGGGTAAGGTGCTGATGCCATGTCCCAGACATGGTCTTACACTGACACATCTCATAATCGATGCATGTCCCAGACATGTCTTACACTTGCTTACGTCTCAAGGCCGATGCATGTCCCAGACATGTCTTACACTAGCACTCTTTACAATGTCGATGCCATGTCCCAAACATGGTCTTACACTGGCATCTCATAATGTAGCCGACGCATGTCCTAGACATGTCTTACACTAGATCACAATAACCTATATGTCATGGCATGAATATCCGATTTATTTCCTAGGTTCAAACAGGAACTCTACTATCTCTATTCTCATCATACTTTCACATGTCCACAATCAAGCAATTCATGCTATAATAATTCGAATACAATTCAAACACATATATTTGTAACGTATTTGTATTATTTATATACAACTTACCTCGGATTACAAAATGTATACAACTAGTCAGTTTAGTTGATTTGCTTGGCCTTCCCCCAGTCTAGGTTCGGATTTGGTAATTCTTGATCTATAATAGCAAAATGCACTCATTTAGTCACTAAATACAATTAGGCAATCGAAAATTCACATCTTTACTAAAATGACCATTTTACCCCTAGACTTTGATAAAATGACCATTTTACCCCTATGCTCAAAAATCAATTTTTATCAAATTTCCTCATATCTTAAGCCTAGTCAAACCCTTTTTACTCTTATAGCAACTCCAGATTCGCACTATTTCACACATTTATCATCTATTTACAACTTATGCAAAATAGTCCCTTTAGGTGTTTTCATGTTAAAACCTTTCACAAAAGTTGTTTATAACACACCCAAGACTCATTTTCTTCCATAAAAACTTAGCAAATATTACAAATCCTTTCATGGCAAAACCCTAAACTTTCAACCATTTTTGCAAGATAGTCCCATCATATGAAAGCTCATACTTCAAGGGTCTCAAAAATGCAAAAATCATCAACAAAGGGTATGGAAATCACTTACTTGTGAATCAACTAAGTAGTTGAAAATTTTGAGCTTTCAAACCCCCTTCAATGGCTGATTTTCGGTGGTGTAGAGGAGAAGAGAAAAAAGATGACAACTTTTCTTTATTTTACTCAATTTGCTAATGTCATCAAAACCTAACACTTTGACTAATTGATTTCCTTGTCTCATGGCCGGCTATGCCTTCTTTTAAGGGTTTATTTGCCCTTTAAAGACCCCTAATTTAAGTTTCATGGCAATCTAACACCTTTAGCTATCAAATTAGAACTTTTGCACTTTATGCGATTTAGTCCTTTTTTGCAATTGGGCTCACAAATGTTAAAATTACTTCACCAAATTTTTCATGCACTAATATAAACATGCTATGACTCTGAAATAATAATAGAATAATTTTTTTTACTTCAGATTTGTGGTCTCAAGACCACTATTCTGACTAGGCCCTAAAGTAGGCTATTACATTGCCACAGTGGTTGATGGTATCCATGAATGGAGGCGAAACGATTACTAAAAAGGAAGTTGGGTGGAAAAAGTTAGCTATAGTGGCATTCCAAAGGTTGTGTTACCTTCTCAACACAACTAGAGCAGTAGTAAGTGTAACGCCCCAAAATTTTAATTTTTGATTTTGTGTATGTGTGACACACAAGTGTGTATCTGCTTCAGTGGTTAAGTGTTCTGGGTGTGTGTGAGAGGTCCCAAGTTCAAGCCTTACTTGGGCAAATTTTGGTATTTTTATAAATAAAGTCTTAACCTTGTGTAAAGGGCTTAAGTTTAATTGTTGGTAAGTTTATATTAGAATGGGTCTGCTGGTTTGGTGGTTAAGTGGAGTGTTGGAGTGTTGGAGGTCTTGTGTTCAATTCTCTATGATGGCGTAGAGACAGTATTTTTGCTCCAATTTTGGCTGAGAGTTGTGTTGGAGCAAAATTCTGAGTAGTTGTGTTTTAGTGGGTTAATAGGGAGTGATTTTAGGAGATAATTAGGGAGAGGTTATCAGAAAATAATCTGATTGTCTTTTTGTTACAAAAAAATAATAATAAGAATAGAGTTTTGGTTTTCTCTCTAATCCCCCAAACTTTTTTTGACATTTTCTTCTTCTTCTTTTTTTCTCTCCTTTGTCGATTCTTTCCCTTAGTTGCTGTCGAAATTTCCATTATTTTTCCCCTTCCATTTTTTTTCTTTTTTTTCCCAATTGATTTGGTTGTTCATCGTTGGTTGCGCGTGTTCGGTAAGTAATGGTTTTGTCTATCGTTAATCATTCTTGGTTAATCTCTAAAAGGGGGATTCCTTTTTGATGTTTAGGAGTTAATTGTGCGAAGTCATGGTTACTCAAGCAAGGTAAGGGTTTTTTTAGGTTTTAGTCGAGTTCCTTCCAAAATTGGTTGGTTAAAAATGAATTAAGTGATTAATCCGGAGATATGTTAGTCGATTTTTATGTTCTGGAGGCTTAGGAGTGCTTACGCATCAGAAACGACACCAGGTGTGTACCCAAAACGCAAAAAATAGGATTTGGCGAAAAGTTGAAATTGCTTGTTGTCGAGAAATAAGAGAAAATGATGCGAAAAAAATTATAGAGAAAGAAAATAAGGGTGTTATAACCTTGGAAATCAACATTTTGCACTAAAATAGTTTTGGATAGCAAAAGTAGTCTAATTTTGAAAAATCATCAAAAATTGTGAAAATTGAGTTAGAGGTTGAATAAAATACTAAATTAAATTTTATTGAGTCTAGTTTTTCATGGGGGAAACAGTGTAAGCAGTGAAATTGTAAATTATGAGATATAATAAAGTTTGTGAGACAAGGTCAGAATGATTTCGGGTTCCCTTGTTCTGACTTTGGAAAATTATCAAAAATTATAAAAAAATTAATTAAGGCTTAAATTTATTTGTTTAAATACTTGATGAGTCTATTTTCAAGAGAAACAAACAGAAAGATCATCCAAATTTTGTACTAAGAGATAAATAATTTTTACTAAGGAAAGGTTGAAGTTGTCAAATATAGAATAGGGATAAATTTGAAGATTTTAATGTACTTATTTGATAAACTATAAATTCTTAAAATTTTATAGTAGAAAGGTATTTGAGTCTAGTTTCAAAAACATAAAGCAAATCTTAATTTGGAATTTTGTAGCTCAAGATATAAATAATTTAGTGACAATGACTCAAGTAGACAGCTTTGAATGAACATATAAGTAAATAGTGAAAACATATATGAATATTTTGCTAGCATGGGTTACATTAAAAATGGATCACACGACCAAGGCCAATTAGGCCGAGTGGGCCACACGCTCGGGCAGATTACATGGGCGTGTGAGCCCATTTTTACCAAAATGTTTTTAAGGTTGCATGGGTCGCCCAAATCGACTGTGAACCTACTGTAAGGTCGGTAAGCGCTACTTAGACCCCTAAATGTGTGAAATTGATTGAATGATATCTGTACTGAGCATGTTAATATCTGAACTGAATATATGTACTGAAAATGCATAATAGCATATCATCCATTGTATGTTGCATTGTATTGGGTTGGGGGTTGTTATTTGGAGGAAGTGTACTGAAAGGCTTTAAGCTTAATTTAGTGGCAGCTCTGCTGCAAACTACTATGTTGTGCCGCATTCGGTACTATTTGGAGTGTAGGGATGGGTGGGTTTGTGACAGCCCTAATTTGACCCTAGTCGGGAAGTGGTTTCGGGACCACAAAACCAAATCATAGAAATAATTAACCGTCAAATTCTATGTTTATTTTGTGTAAGTATAATGTGTGAAAAATATCATGCTTGAATTTTGTTATTTCATGTGAATTTTATTGATTAGGATTAATATGAAAAAAATTAGAAATGTGCTAGTTAATTGTGAAAGTGACTAATTTATGCATAAAGTAAAAGAAAGGTACTTGCATGTCAAATTATTAATTAGTTGAACTAGTGGCCGGCCATGATGGTTATTAAAGCTTATTATAGTATTATTTATCAATATGTTGACCTTTAAAATGAATTTATAATCAAGAATAAAAAAAATAAGGCATGGTTTAGTGGGTGGCAAAACCAAAGCCTCACCATTTTTGTTTCTCATTGCCGAACCTAGAAGGGAGAAAAGCTTGGAGAATCGGTCATGGGGGTTAGCTAATTAAGGTAAGTTTATTAATGATTCTTGAAGATTTTTAGCACTTTTGAATTAGTCATTAGGGTCTTAGCTTAGCCCATGACCAAATTTGGGATGGTATGGTGTCTTGTATATTCGGCCATGGTTGAAATGAGGAAGTTAGATATGGTTGATTTCATGCTTAATGAATAGGTTACCTTTGGGTGTTAATTGAATTAGTCAAGGTTGAAATGGTTTGAGGGTTTACCGAATCTAATTGAGGAAAATGGAATTATGTAAGTTCGGCTATACTATTGATTTTGGAGAAAAAATGTTTAAGGTATTTATTTTGTTTATGTTCATAAAGCTTTAGTAATTGAAATTGAGAAATTTAACTTGTTAAGGGAGTGTACGGTTTTAGAAGGAAACTATATGAAATTATTGTAGTAGGTTAAATAATTTATGGATGGCTTGTATACATAGAATTATGTATGTATGTATTTTCTTTTGTGTACGGCATTGAAGATAAATGGTGGTTGATAAGAGCATGTGTTATTGATATATATGCATGTGTATATGAGGTTGATCATAATTAGGAAGAAATGACCAAATGTTGTTAGATATATATATATATATATATATATATATATATGTATGATCATCAAATGTGATTATTGAGTGATAAAGTTGATTTAGTAAATAAACAAATCTATTTGTTTTAATTAAGCTCAAGAGCTAAGGGGATCGAAATCGGATAAAGGAAAAGAGAAAGCGGTCGACTAACTTATCCGTAACAAGTCAAATATATATATTCGAGGTAAGTTTTTTTGATAACGAAACTTAGTTTACGATTTGATTAAGTCATGATGTATGAGCATAACAATTATAGGGCGATAAAATAATTCTACTTGAATTATATGATGAGTTACTTAGTCTATACGTATGAAGGGTAGCCGTATGTGTATAGAGATTGTGTCGTAAAGCAAACTAAACTATGCTGTTTGTATGTGGCTAGTGAGCCGAAAATGAGATTTCTTAATACGTGAATTGTGTTTGAAACTTATTATGAAAATAAAAAAAAAAATGGATGTGTCATGATTTATTTATATGTACATGAATATTTGGATGTTAACAGGGCTAAGTCCAGAAGGCTTTAGTGCGAGTTGTTAGTTCGAGGCTAAGCCCAGAAGGCATTTGTGCGAGTTACTATATCCGGGCTATGTCCGAAGGCTTTAGTGCGAGTTGCTATATCCGAAGCACGTCCGAAGGCCTTTGTGCAAAATTACTATATCCGGCTATGTCCGAAGGCATTCGATGCGAGAAACTATACCCGGTTAAACCCGAAGGTACTTGGCTTGAGAATGAGTGATCATGCTGCCATAGTTTAAATTAAAATGCTCGTGAAATCCCAGCGATGAGGTATGTTTCGTATGTGCATTGATTTAGATAATTCCTTGCAAATAATACTCACTCAGTCGATAAATGAGCTACCGGTCTTTGGTTAAGTTAATCTTTTGTGTATGAATATAAAGGTTGGTAATATGGAATAAGTAGGATATTGAGAATTTGTGCATATGAAATTATCCGTTTAGCTATACAATGTTACATTATAGTTGTGTTTAATTTCATAGCTCAAAACTTACTAAGCATTAAAATGCTTACTCCGTTTTCCTTGAATCTCCGTTTTATAGATTTTGGCTCGTCAGCTATCGGACTCGGGATTGTCGAAGTTGAAGTCGTCCACACTATCAACACTCCTTTTTGGTATATTTTTGGTTGAACTTTGAAATGGCATGTATAGGACTATTTCTTTTTGTTTGATGGTCATGCAACTTTTGGAATTGTATAAATTTGGTTAGCCATGCGAAAATGGCTTGTGTTCATATTCGAAACATAATGTTATAATCATCGTGTATGTATATGGTTATCGAGAAGTACGGATATGTTTGGCAATGGTTGACCATTGGGATGGTTAATCACAATTATAAATTGTGTTATGTATGCTATCGGATTAGTTAAGTCATGGAAACTAGGCAATAGGTAAAGTCTACCCTAAAGTCAGATGTTGACAGTATCAATGGGGTAAATTTGAAAAATCGCTAAAATTTGTAAGTATGGAGTTAATTAGTGGATAAATTATGTAATCGAACCTTGATGAATCTACTTTCTTATAGAAGAAACGAAACGGTCAAATGAGTCATATGTTAAGAGATATTTAGGTTTTCATGAAACAGGGCCAGAGCAATTTCTGGATCCCCTGTTTTGACTTTGAAAATTTGCTATAAATTAACCAGAGATAATTAGAAGTCATGCCCCATATGTACAAATTCCTTGTTGAGTCTAGTTTCTTTAGAAACAAACGGCATAAGATTTGAAGCCCTGTATAGGAAGATACTTAAGTTGCAATGCAGGAAGGTCTGTGTAGTCGAACCCTGTAACAAGGGAGACTTAATCTAATAAACTGTACCGTTTTGCCTGATCAAAAATTCTAGAAAAAAATGTGTAGATATATACATGAGTCTAGTTTCAGGGAAAATTTACGGATTAAGTTTTCGAGCTTCGGAACTCGAGATATGATTTTTAAAGTGGTCGTGATGCAGTTAGCCAGCATGTCTGAAATTTTAAAAAAATGAACCGTGTAAGCCAATGAAGTAAGTTCGTATATACCTCGTTTTCAATCCCGGTAACGGTCTCGGGTCCGGGGCGTTACATTTTATTGGTATCAGAGCCACGGTTTAGTCGATTCTAGGACTACCGTAATATGTTTGGGTCTAGCTATACATGCCATTTTGTGATTATTTGATAGTGTGGTGATTTCTGACAATTGAAAATGTGTTTATTATAGTAATGGATCCCGATCCCGACCGAGCGGTAGCTGATGACCTTGAGAGTGTAGCGCCTGCTCTTGCACTAGGGACAGCTCTGGCGAACTCTCAACCTATTGCTAGTAATCCGAATGATGAAGCTAGACAAGCTTTCTAGAGCGTGATGAATGATTGGTTCAACCAATACATTCGAACTAATACGGCTATACCACAACCTCCATTCCCGACTAATGCCACCCCGCACCTACAATACCTCTAAGAATCGACCAAATAAGGTCAAGTAAACCCCGATTGACAAGATTCGAAAACACGGGGCTACTGAATTTAAGGCTACAGATAGCGACGATGCCGAGCAAGCTGAATTTTGGTTGGATAATACTATCCGGGTACTTGATGAACTATCTTGCACACCCGAAGAATGCCTAAAGTGTACTGTCTCTCTGCTACGTGATTCTGCCTACTATTGGTGGAATACGTTGATTTCTGTTGTGCCCAGAGAACGGGTAACTTGGGAGTTTTTCCAAACCGAGTTCCAAAAAAAGTATATCAGCCAGAGATTTATTGATCAAAAACGAAAGGAATTTCTTGAACTTAAACAAGGTTCTATGACGGTTACTGATTATGAGCGAAAGTTTGTGAGGCTTAGCCGGTACGCTCGAGAATGTGTTTCTTCAGAAGCTATAATGTGTAAACGTTTTGAAGATGGTTTGAACGAAGATATAAAGTTGTATGTTGGTGTTCTAGAAATCAGAGAGTTCGTAGTACTTGTCGAACGAGCTTGCAAAGCCGAAGAGCTCAGCAAGGAGAAAAGAAAAGCCGAAATGGGAACCAACGAGTTTCGTAAGAGATATTCGGGGAAACCCTTTCAACAATCATCGAAGAGGTTTAGAGATGATTCTGGCCGATCCAAAGACACTTCGGGTTTTTCCAGGCGAGATCGCGAACGACCCCCTACGAGTACGCGAGTCACTTCAGTTGCCAGTGTAGGAAATGATCGCCGGGACAGGTCAGAGTGTCATCATTGTGGTAAATGGCATTCGGGGAGTTGTAGATTCCATGATCGCTCCTGCTATAAGTGTGGATCAGCTGACCACTTTATTAAGGATTGCCCGAGATTATCTGAACAGAATGTAAAGCAGAGCGGGAAACCGGGTGCTACTACTGCTCGAGGTAGACCATCTAGAAATGCGGGGGATGCTAGCGGTGGTCAGAGAGGATCTAGAGATGCTACAACTAGATCTGAGGCTCGTGCTCCTGCTAGAGCTTACGCTATACGCGCACGCGAGGATGCTTCCTCGCCAGATGTTATTACCGGTATTTTTACTCTCTCCGATACTAATGTGATTGCTTTGATTATTGACCTGGTTCTACTCATTCTTATATATGTGAAACCTTAGCATCCAAAGAAGACTCTACCGTTGAGTCTCACGAGTTTGTAATTCGGGTGTCAAATCCCTTGGGTCGTTACGTACTTGTCGACAAAGTGTGCAAGAAATGCCCCCTAGTAATCCGAGGTTCCTGTTTTCCAGCTGATTTGATGCTTTTACCATTTGACGAATTTGATGTTATCCTCGGTATGGATTGGTTGATCAGTACATGACGCAATTGTAAATTGCAAAAGAAAAACAATCGATTTGAGGTGTGCAAATAACGAGATAATCCGAGTCGAAGTCATCGACTTGAATAGGTTGCCACCGTAATATATCGATCTTGGCTCGTAAATGTGTAAGAAAGGGGTGTGAAACATACCTTGCGTATGTACTTGATGACAAAGAGTTAGAAAAGAAGCTGAATCCGTGCGGTGGTTTGTGAATACCGGATGTTTTTCCCGAGGAATTACAGAGTTTACCACTGTTCGGGAGGTAGAGTTTGGCATTGGTGATGCAGGACTACACCGATTTCGATAGCTCCGTGATCGTATGGCACCAACGAAATTAAAGGAACCGAAAGCTCGGTTGCAAGAGTTGACGGATAAAGGTTTCGCTCGACCAAGTTTCTCACCTTGGGGTGCACCGGTATTGTTTGTGAAAAGAAGGACGGAACTATGAGGTTGTGCAATGACTATCGTCAATGAATAAAGCGGCGATAAAGAATAAATATCCGTTACGCGTATTGATGATTTATTTGACCAAGCGAAGGAGCCTCGGTGTTTTCAAAGATAGATTTGAGATCGGGTTATTATCACCATTTGCGAGTTCGAGATTCGGATATACCCAAAAGCGCGCTTCGAGCGAGATACGGCCACTATGAGTTCTTAGTGATGCCGTTTGGGCTCACCAATGCCCCCGTGGTATTTATGGATTTGATGAATCGGATCTTGCATGATATTTGGACCGATTTCAGATTGTGTTTATTGATGACATCTTAGTCTATTCAAGGGATGAGACCGAACATGCTGAGCACCTGAGATTAGTGTTGCGAATTTTACGGGATAAACAGTTATATGCTAAGTTCAGTAAGTGTGAGTTCTGGTTAAGAGAAGTTAGTTTTTTGGGTCATGTGGTATCTGCATCGGGTATTCGAGTTGATCCGAATAAAATTTCAGCCATACTTAACTGGAAGCCTCCGAGAAATATTACTGAGGTTCGAAGCTTTTTGGGACTTGCCGGTTACTACCGAAGATTTGTAAAAGGTTTCTCGATGATAGCCACGCCAATGACGAAGCTACTTCAAAAGGATGTTAAGTTCGAATGGACGGAAAAGTGTCAGAAAAGTTTTGATCAACTGAAAACTTATTTGACGGAAGCTCCAATTTTAGTGCAAAAATGTAATCGAGTGCAAAGAATTTGTCATTTATAGTGATGCCTCCCTACTTGGGTTGGGTTGTGTATTGATGCAAGAAGGTCGAGTTGTAGCATATGCGTCGAGACAATTAAAGCCACATGAGAAAAATTATCCGACCCATGATCTCGAATTAGCTGCCATCGTTTTTGCTTTGAAAATATGGCGACATTACTTATTTGGGGAGAAGTGCCATGTACTTTCGGATCACAAAAGTCTCAAATATTTGATGACCCAAAGAGACTTAAATCTACGACAAAGACGTTGGCTCGAGTTGTTAAAAGATTATGAACTTGTCATTAACTATCACCCGGGAAAGGCTAATGTGGTTGCGGATGCCTTAAGTCGTAAATCACTGTTTGCTTTACGAGCAATGAATGTACATTTGTCTATTTTACCCGACAATGTGTTAGTGGCGGAGTTAAAGGCCAAACCACTGTTGATTCATCAAATTCGTGAAGCTCGTAAAATTGATGAAGAATTGGTTGCAAAGCGGGTGAATGTGTTTGAGTATGGAATCGAGTTTCAAGTTGATGATGACGATTGTTTGAGGTTGAAGTCATTGTGTGTTCCAAGAAATTCGAGAACTTATTTCGACGATTCGAACGAAGCTCATTGTAGCCGAATGGCAATTCACCGGAAGTACGAAAATGTACAACGACTTGAGACGTCGATTTTGGTGGCATGGCATGAAAAGAGACATTTCGATTTTGTTTGAAGTGTTTAATATGTCAACAAGTGAAAGCGAAACATCAAGTGCCTCTGAGTTTACTTCACCGATCATGATACCGAATGGAAATGGGATCGAGTTACAATGGATTTTGTATCGAGGTTGCCATTGTCGGCAAGTAAGAAAGATGGGAATTGGGTTGTTGTTGATAGATCGACTAAATCGGCTCATTTTATTCCCGTGCGTATGGATTATTCAACGGATAAATTAGCTGAATTGTATGTTTCTCAGATTGTAAGATTGCACGGGTACCTATTTCTATTGTGTCGGACAGAGATCCGAGATTCACCTCGCGATTTTGGAAGAAAGCGCAAGAAGCTTTGGGTACTAAGTTGCATTTTAGCACCGCTTTTCATCTGGTGATCGATGGTCAATCCGAAGCGGATAATTCAGATACTCGAGGATATGTTGAGATGTTGTATCCTTGAGTTTAGTGGTTCATGGGAACGGTATTTGTCTTTGATTGAATTCGCTTACAACAATAGTTTTCAATCAAGTATTAAGATGGCACCTTACGAGGCTTTGTACGGTCGTAAATGCCGTACACCATTGTTTTGGACCGAGCTTGGTGAAAGTAAAATTTTCGGAGTTGATTTGATTAAAGATCTTTGAGCGTAAAGTAAAAATAATTCATGAGAGCTCAAGGCGACCTCGGATCGTCAGAAGTCGTATGCGGATTTAAAACGAAGAGATATTGAGTATCAGGTGGGAGACAAAGTATTTCTTAAAGTTTCACCTTGGAAAAAGATACTAAGATTTGGCCGTAAGGGCAAACTGAGTCCGAGGTTCATAGGGCCGTATGAGATATCCGAACGGGTTGGTCCAGTGGCATATAGATTGATTTTACCCCCTTATCTCGATAAGATTCACAACGTTTTTCATGTTTCAATGCTTCGACGTTACAGATCTGATCCTTCGCACATAATACATCCCTCCGAGGTTGAAATTCAAGCCGATATGAGTTATGAAGAAGAACCAATTCGTATCCTAGCTAGTGAAGTGAAAGAGTTGCGAAATAAAAGAGTTCCGTTAGTAAAGGTGTTATGGCTCAAGCACGGGATCGAAGAATCTACTTGGGAAACCGAGAACTCTATAAAAGAACGATATCCAAACTTATTTACCGGTAAGATTTTCGGGGACGAAAATTTCTTAAGTGGGGGAGAGTTGTGACAGCCCTAATTTGACCCTAGTCGGGAAGTGGTTTCGGGACCACAAAACCAAATCATAGAAATAATTAACCGTCAAATTCTATGTTTATTTTGTGTAAGTATAATGTGTGAAAAATATCATGCTTGAATTTTGTTATTTCATGTGAATTTTATTGATTAGGATTAATATGAAAAAAATTAGAAATGTGCTAGTTAATTGTTAAAGTGACTAATTTATGCATAAAGTAAAAGAAAGGTACTTGCATGTCAAATTATTAATTAGTTGAACTAGTGGCCGGCCATGATGGTTATTAAAGCTTATTATAGTATTATTTATCAATATGTTGACCTTTAAAATGAATTTATAATCAAGAATAAAAAAAATAAGGCATGGTTTAGTGGGTGGCAAAACCAAAGCCTCACCATTTTTTGTTTCTCATTGCCGAACCTAGAAGGGAGAAAAGCTTGGAGAATCGGTCATGGGGGTTAGCTAATTAAGGTAAGTTTATTAATGATTCTTGAAGATTTTTAGCACTTTTGAATTAGTCATTAGGGTCTTAGCTTAGCCCATGACCAAATTTGGGATGGTATGGTGTCTTGTATATTCGGCCATGGTTGAAATGAGGAAGTTAGATATGGTTGATTTCATGCTTAATGAATAGGTTACCTTTGGGTGTTAATTGAATTAGTCAAGGTTGAAATGGTTTGAGGGGTTTACCGAATCTAATTGAGGAAAATGGAATTATGTAAGTTCGGCTATACTATTGATTTTGAGAGAAAAAAAAAAATGTTTAAGGTATTTATTTTGTTTATGTTCATAAAGCTTTAGTAATTGAAATTGAGAAATTTAACTTGTTAAGGGAGTACGGTTTTAGAAGGAAACTATATGAAATTATTGTAGTAGGTTAAATAATTTATGGATGGCTTGTATACATAGAATTATGTATGTATGTATTTCTTTTTGTGTACGGCATTGAAGATAAATGGTGGTTGATAAGAGCATGTGTTATTGATATATATGCATGTGTATATGAGGTTGATCATAAGTAGGAAGAAATGACCAAATGTTGTTAGATATATATATATATATATGTATGATCATCAAATGTGATTATTGAGTGATAAAGTTGATTTAGTAAATAAACAAATCTATTTGTTTTAATTAAGCTCAAGAGCTAAGGGGATCGAAATCGGATAAAGGAAAAGAGAAAGCGGTCGACTAACTTATCCGTAACAAGTCAAATATATATATTCGAGGTAAGTTTTCGAGTAACGAAACTTAGTTTACGATTTGATTAAGTCATGATGTATGAGCATAACAATTATAGGGCGATAAAATAATTCTACTTGAATTATATGATGAGTTACTTAGTCTATACGTATGAAGGGTAGCCGTATGTGTATAGAGATTGTGTCGTAAAGCAAACTAAACTATGCTGTTTGTATGTGGCTAGTGAGCCGAAAATGAGATTTCTTAATACGTGAATTGTGTTTGAAACTTATTATGAAAAAAAAAAAAAATGGATGTGTCATGATTTATTTATATGTACATGAATATTTGGATGTTAACCGGGCTAAGTCCCGAAGGCTTTAGTGCGAGTTGTTAGTTCGGGCTAAGCCAGAAGGCATTTGTGCGAGTTACTATATCCGGGCTATGTCCGAAGGCTTTAGTGCGAGTTGCTATATCAAGCTACGTCCCGAAGGCCTTTGTGCAAAATTACTATATCCGGCTATGTCCCGAAGGCATTCGATGCGAGAAACTATACCCGGTTAAACCCGAAGGTACTTGGCTTGAGAATGAGTGATCATGCTGCCATAGTTTAAATTAAAATGCTCGTGAAATCCCAGCGATGAGGTATGTTTCAGTATGTGCATTGATTTAGATAATTCCTTGCAAATAATACTCACTCAGTCGATAAATGAGCTACCGGTCTTTGGTTAAGTTAATCTTTTGTGTATGAATATAAAGGTTGGTAATATGGAATAAGTAGGATATTGAGAATTTGTGCATATGAAATTATCCGTTTAGCTATACAATGTTACATTATAGTTGTGTTTAATTTCATAGCTCAAAACTTACTAAGCATTAAAATGCTTACTCCGTTTTCCTTGAATCTCCGTTTTATAGATTTTGGCTCGTCAGCTATCGGACTCGGGATTGTCGAAGTTGAAGTCGTCCACACTATCAACACTCCTTTTTGGTATATTTTGGTTGAACTTTGAAATGGCATGTATAGGACTATTTCTTTTTGTTTGATGGTCATGCAACTTTTGGAATTGTATAAATTTGGTTAGCCATGCGAAAATGGCTTGTGTTCATATTCAAACATAATGTTATAATCATCGTGTATGTATATGGTTATCGAGAAGTACGGATATGTTTGGCAATGGTTGACCATTGGGATGGTTAATCACAATTATAAATTGTGTTATGTATGCTATCGGATTAGTTAAGTCATGGAAACTAGGCAATAGGTAAAGTCTACCCTAAAGTCAGATGTTGACAGTATCAATGGGGTAAATTTGAAAAATCGCTAAAATTTGTAAGTATGGAGTTAATTAGTGGATAAATTATGTAATCGAACCTTGATGAATCTACTTTCTTATAGAAGAAACGAAACGGTCAAATGAGTCATATGTTAAGAGATATTTAGGTTTTCATGAAACAGGGCTAGAGCAATTTCTGGATCCCCTGTTTTGACTTTGAAAATTTGCTATAAATTAACCAGAGATAATTAGAAGTCATGCCCCATATGTGAAAATTCCTTGTTGAGTCTAGTTTCTTTAGAAACAAACGGAATAAGATTTGAAGCCCTATATAGGAAGATACTTAAGTTGCAATGCATGAAGGTCTGTGTAGTCGAACCCTGTAACAAGGGAGACTTAATCTAATAAACTGTACCGTTTGGCCTGATCAAAAATTCTAGAAAAAAATGTGTAGATATATACATGAGTCTAGTTTCAGGGAAAATTTACGGATTAAGTTTTCGAGCTTCGGAACTCGAGATATGATTTTTAAAGTGGTCGTGATGCAGTTAGCCAGCATGTCTGAAATTTTAAAAAAATGAACCGTGTAAGCCAATGAAGTAAGTTCGTAAATACCTCGTTTTCAATCCCGGTAACGGTCTCGGGTCCGGGGCATTACAGGGTTGATTATATCCCTATATGGAGTGTAGGGTTGGACGGTGATAGTGTGTAGAGGCTGGTTGGGTAGGATTGTGCTACTGCATAACTGTTACTACTATTAATACTGTGATGGGCTAAGGCCCTACTACATTTTTGACATTGTACTGAGATAGGATAAGGCCCAAACTGTCACTGATACTGAAAAGGGCTTAGGCCCAAGGCTGTTCAACTGTGCACTGTGAATACTGATTGTTTGTCTGTTTCTGCGGGATTACACACTGAGTTTACGTAAACTCACCCTTTTTGTTTAATGTGCACAGGTAACCCCCAGACTTAGACGGATCGGTGCAACGGAGGACTCAACAGTGACCACAGTAATTTTTGGACCTCACAATTTTCAATTTACGATTTATAATTTGATTATTATTGATTATTTGGGTTGTACTTTAAGGACCCTCTGGGACTTTGGTTTTAAATTTGGGTTTTTCTTTATTTATTTTACTTTATGGATTTCTACCTACTGGTTGTAGGAAATTCAGTTTTCAAAAAGTTAAAGTATTTTCTAAACGCATGATCACTTAGACTGTTTTATTAAAGCTTTCACAATGAGGGATGTTTCAAAACAAATGTTTTAAATGAATAAAGACGACTTCCGAAGTTCTAACAAAGGTTTACTAAAATAATAACATGGAATGTTTTCATTGTAACAACGAGGTTTCGAAAACAATATCATGTGACATTACCAGATACAGCCATAACGTCTAGGACGGGTTTGGGGTGTTACAGTAAGAGTATTGGCTAAACATCAGTCTAGTAGGATAAATATGATGTTTGTCATGTTGATGAAGAAATGTTCGTGTTCTTCATTTATCAATCTTTTAATTAATGCTAATTAAATTTAACATTCCAATGCATTGAATAAATCTGTAACTTTTTTCCTAATCTATCAAACAACAAAAACATGATGTAATTGCTTTCTTCTTATCTACAACAAAAACAAAATATAGAATTAAATATCAATTTAACAAGATATTTGTTGGATCTTCTAAGATCATAGTGTAATAACAAAGGAATTCTATTGAAATTAAATATTGATTGCAATATCTCTAATCCCTTACCTTATTAAAAATTAAAAAAATATCAAATGTATTTACTTCCTATTTTGGGGAATGATCATTATACATAAATTTTAAGTCGACATAATTCGTTATTTCATAATTCATAAGATTTAATTTAAAATTTAGAAATTCTTTAAGTTTTTTTCATAATATTAATGGATTTCATTATTATATAAATAGAAAGAATAAAATGCATATATTATGTATAAATAGTTTATGGATTTAACGTTGGATCTTGTGTATTAAGTGTAGTTTTTTCGTCTATGTACACTTGTATTTTTCAAACAAATTGGTTTAATAATAATACTCATTAATTACATTAATACACTTTAAATATTGTCCCTGATGTTTTTGCACGCAAAACAAAATGGAAACAAATATTACTCATTGGTTATCTAATATTTAACTAATACTAAGTAGTATTATGTGGTTGGATTGTAATACGAAAAGACAACTTATACTAGTAGATGAACCTAAACATGTCCTTAGTTTAATCAGAAATGAGCAAACTGATTGAAAGACTAATATGTCGTCTATCAAGTCCAATTGGGGAGATGATTTGTCTTGAGTATTGGAGTGGATGACTCCCAAAAGATAGACACATAGATACGACTAACTGGATTGACAGTACATGGAATAGGATCCAAGTAGAATAGATCCTAAATCCATTTATGGATTTATTCATTTGTGACATTCATAGTGTGATATACCTTAATCATTCATGGATAATAAACTATGTATGTATGACTCGTATACTTTGATGTAAGTAAAAACTCAAGTTCAAATAGATAAGGAATCGAAAGTTGATGTGTTGTGTATACAACTTCCGCAGTATGTAGCCTCATCGGCATTACATGATAGATGAAAAGTAAACGTAGTCATGAGTCATTTGTCTTTGTGATAAATGACTTGATTACTATTTGATAGTAATTGACTTTTCATGAGTAAAGATGTAATTGTTACTATGATATAAAATAAAATCATATTGAGAGAACAAATTTATTGCAAAGAGATTAAGGATATACTATGACGGTAATACACTTATGACAATGTCATTGAATGAGCACTAATTGAGTAGCTTTCGTAATGGTATGTAATTAGGGAGAACTTAGTCACAATACTATAGTGGAATGACTGCGTGACTACATGAGTTTATAATCAATAGACAAAAAGCTTAAACATAATTATAAATCATTTGAGCCCTAATTATATATGTCTAATCGATCCCTCCATTAGCTCATTAAAACCATAAATGAATTGCATGTATAACCAAATAAACAGAAATGGTTTGAAATGATAACGTTAGAGAAATGAGTCACATTTGCAAACGAATGAGTTTTCTCACTAAGTATAGAAATGAGCTGAGAATTAATTTAAGATTTTTGAATTATTATTTAATTAAATAATTGAAGTTTGAAAATGGAATTAAATTACTTAGTCATTCTAAATTCGTTGAATATGAAAATTAAATATGTATAAACCTATTTTCAGTGGTGTTAGAAATAGTGGTTTCGAAACCCCGTTTTTCGTTGGTCAAGTAAATTTATGTTATTATTTAATATTTACAAGTCTATCATGGTGTTATGTAGATTTTTGGTCTGATATTTTTTGTCGATTTGTTATTAATTAAGTTATAAAGACTAAATTGTAAAAACCATAAAAGTTAATAGCTATAGATTTTTATTGGTTAAAGGGCTTAAATAGTAATTGAATCAATTATTTAAATGGCAATTAGACCATTTTTCATTATAGTGGATGGTTAAGGCATATTTTTAATTTTAAAATATGTAAAATAATGTTAAAAATAAAATCAATAATGTGTTTAAACAATAGAAAAGTGTCATCTTCTTTAGTTTTTCTTTTATTCACCGAATATACATAAAATAGAATAGAGAAGCCATTATTGAATGCTTCAATATAATTGGCCTTGCATGGTAAATCTTCCTAAGTCCCTTTTTTTGTAAATTTTAGATTTTTGAGATCTCGGGAGCTTGATTTAGCTAGTCTGAGTATTAAATCGTAAAACTGTTAAAGTTTTGGAATGATATCAGTGATGAATTTTGAAGCTTTTGATGTTAAATGTTTAGCTTTTAAGCTTAGATTTGTAAAGTGAAAGTTGTTAGTTTTTAACGTAGGGACTAAAATAAAAATATTTCAAAATTAGCATGAAATTTCTATAATTATAGATATTAGACGGCTATAAAAGGGTGTGATTGAAATCAGATTGAAATTGGGACTTAAATGTGAAAGTTATGATTGTTTCAGTTTTAGGGACTAAATTGAATAAATTGTAAAAATTAGGGAATTTTTTAAAAATGAAATTGGACTATTATATGCATGAAATAAATTGTTATAAGACATTTTAAGCTGATAAATTGAAATGAATTACCATATAGATCAATATTTAAATCAACCAATAGATAATTGAGGAAAAGGGAAAATTGTTGATTAGTCTCTACACTTTAACTTGTTAGCAGTGTTTGCAGGTAAGTTCATATGGTGTTTCTATGTTGTAAATGATTCGAATGTGTTTAAATTATGAAATTGTATCTTGTGATTGTATGTTGAATTGGTTATAAAATGGTACAAAAGGTGAGAAAATGATTGAATTGTAAAGAAATGAATTGATGTGTCAAATGTGCCTAAATAAATGTAAGAAATGATAGGATACAATTGGCATGCCAATAGGTTTATTTGCATGTTGCATGAGATATGGTATGTGATGATATTGATATACGAAGAATTCACTGTTTATACCAAAATCTAGCATTTGTTGCAGATTACCGAGTTTTGCCTCTACGGAGACCACTATTACTAATTGTCTCTATAGAGACCTTGGTGTGTCCTAGAGGGATGTAATGTATTATAACATATGATGCCTATAGGTTTAGCACTTCAGTGCTCATGTTTGTATTGGAGTTATCACTCGAACGAGTAATCAGGTGTGTTTTGGTAGTTACTTACGTATCTGTATCTGTTTATTATAGTTCATCGGGCTAATCAATTATTTCAAAAGGGAAACAATTGAATGATGATATGTATTGTTTAGGAATTTTTTATCTGATATAAGTATGATGTAAATGAAATGTAATTGATGAGTTTGATTAAATGACACTGAATGGGATTGATTCGTACGGATTGAAATGTTTATGGCTCAGTTATTTGACATACTCACCTTGTTATTGTGAAATGTGGTAATAAGAAATTATATTCATGTAGCTAATTTGATATGTTAATTGTTATTTGAGGTGAGTTTACTATTTTAACTCCTATGAATTTACTAAGCATACAAAATGCTTACTCGGCTATGTTTCCTATTTTGTAGTTGTCTTTTGCGGAATAAGGCGATTAGATCATTTCAGAGTTCACACTATTAAGTCTTCGATTCAATAGTCTTTTAACCATTTTGAACTCAGTTATGTGACATGTATATAGGCAATGCTATGTTTATGTGTACTTTCTTGAATGATGTTGGTACTTTGGATCTTGAATGTGTCATATATTTTGAATGGTATATGTTATGTAATTAAGTGTACATATTTGTAATGTGTAAGGTTTTAGATAAAATAATTTGATAATAAAAGTTAATGGTGATGTTAGAGTAATTAATGAATGTGAATAGTATGCATTGTGAAAATAATGATTATTTGCATGATTGGTGAAAAGATGATTGAGTAGGTATTGTGGTTGTGTATAGTTTATTTGATATGAAATGTATAGATGAAAGTTGCATTTTGAGGGCCATTTGAGACATGTTGTATGGATATGTTTGTTTGTGAAAAGGTGCCAAATTGGTGGCATATTGGTTGTTGATAGTTAAGATCTTTAATATGGGATGTTGGTGTATGCTTGAATGGTGTTTTATATAGGTTATACATGTACTTAAGGTTCTTTTTGAATTGGTTTTAGTTTGAGCATGAGAAATGATACCAAA
This sequence comes from Gossypium anomalum, assembly GCA_025698475.1. Classification (NCBI taxonomy): domain Eukaryota; kingdom Viridiplantae; phylum Streptophyta; class Magnoliopsida; order Malvales; family Malvaceae; genus Gossypium; species Gossypium anomalum. The sequence goes on along the minus strand of CM046959.1, from coordinate 37,579,775 downwards.
CATGGGATTTTTAACCTTTTAACAAAAAGCATCAATACTATAGGTTAAAGTATTGGTACTTTACCAAATGAACAATATTTTTAAATCAACAGAATGCCAATTTGGTATCTTTACCATATAAGTATCAATACTTATATTTTCAAAGAACGATACTTATAAAGGTATCAGTAAAAAATTGGCTTGATTTTAAAATTTGAAATTGGCATAATGCCAAAACGGTATCGATACCTAACTTGAGTATTGATACTTATGTATTTTAACTTGATTTTTGAAACATCAAAATTAAAAATGGTATCGATACCTGACTTGATTTTTGACTTGATTTTAACTTATGTTTATTTATTCAGAATAGTTAAACAAAAATCACAAGTATCCTTACCAATAATGTGCCAATAATTTTGGTAGAAGATTGCCGGAAAGTCATCAGCACCTGAAGCTTTTATAGGTCCCATCCCTTTCAATGCCTCAATAATTTCTTCCTCTGTGCAAGAATCGATCGAGGAGTGGCTACGCATGCATGGCTTCAACTTTTCCTAACGTATTCTTTGAGACATCTCTCGCATTCCTTCTCGAACCATTGTCTGTTGCTCATTGAGATGGAGAATTCTGGAATGAGGAGAAGACCCATTCGCTTTCATTTTGAAGCATGGTGGACTTTAGAGGAATCATGTGAGGAGGAATAAGGAAGTTACGGGAAGGAAGTCCTAGATCCTTTCTAAATCGCATGGATACTCTTGCTAATGGGTTGATAGTTTGGGTGGGTAAGTTTAAGCATAAAAGAGGCCGAGAAGTGAAACGGTTAAATAGGAGATTAGAGGAATTGAATTGTGAAGAGAGCTCAGAGGAGAATTCGGGTGAGATTGTCGAAGTCAAACTCCATCTAAATTTGGAGATGGATAAGTGTAACACCTCTAACCCGTACCCGTCGCCGGAATAGGGTTACAAGATATTACTGGACGAGATACAAATTTTTTTTTCAATCATGTGCATATACTTACTCAAACTTTTAAATCAACCAAATGTTAACATATATAACTAATTTTAAAGTTCTTTACAAATCATATCATAACTTGTCTCATGTCAATCATATATCATATTCAATTATCACTTGCTATGTTCCAAAATCATACCACTATTACTTTAATCATACATCATTCAAAACATATGTTCATCATTTTAATATTATTTGAACACTTAATAAAAACAAGCATTTTAATTCATACTTCATTCGTGCACATATTAAATAAAATAAACCATATAATATAACCTATTACTCAATAACGTTCACGACATTAACAACTCAATAATACGAATGTATTATGCACCATTACATATCAAAGCGTTATACACATATAACCACATCCAAATCTATGCATTTCAATCGTAAATTATGTGCACATATTTGTGTTCATTAATAGGCTAACTTTATTAATTCAAGTCATATTTAAATTAATCATCACAAACCGAATCTATTGATTTTAAAATATAGCATTTGGTCTCCTAGAATAACATCAATGCATTTATATATATATATGTATATATATACTTTTCAACATGCTCATTTTAGCTTAAATTAAACTATACTTTGTGGTTATATAATAATATTATACAATTACAAACAAGCATACCAAATGATCAAATTTCATATGCATCATAAACCAATATATATTTTTATTATTTACTTGACTAGCATAAACCATTTTACAAGCACTTTAACTTTGTCAAAATGAGCAAATTCCATAAAACATAGATCCATCCAAAATTTCACATATACAACTCAACTAATTTGTTATATACCTTCAACTATTTAATCAAACTTTCAATATATATATATGTATATATCCAAACATCCTTAATAACTTCCTTACATAACATTTACAATATAAACATTCTTTACCATACTAAACCAGATAAAATATCAAACCATTCATCACGTTTAATGATTATAATTACTGAATCTCAACTAATTCATAACCATCACTTATATTTTATCACCTAACCAAATACATAATTACATAGACAATCCATAATTCAACCACATTCATCAACCATATATATATATATGTCAAGCTTTTATATTTTTAATAGTAGTAATCATAAGCCATATACAATTATTTCATACCAAATCATATTTTATACCAAGCATCACACAAATATCATTCCTTCATAGCACATAGCATTTTAACCAAAATGAATTTAAGCCATGATCAAACATAACCAAATTCAAGCATAGAAATCAAGCCATTTTTGCATGGCTTAGGTTTATACATAAACCAAAATCCAACATCTCAAAATATTATCCAACCTATACATGCCATAGGTTCAAAAATTCAGCTTATAAAATACCGAAGACAGTTGATAGTGTGATAGACTTTGCTGACGAATCCCTGAGCTCGTAACTTGAATCCAAAATCTATAAAACAGAGATAAACATGAACACACACAGTAAGCTATCATAGCTTAGTAAGTCATGAGCAAATAAATAACTAATTAACATACTCAGTTCATTTAAACTAAACCAAATTATACTATCATAATCACTTTAAATCTTAAGCTTACAAATTACATGTATTATATATACTTTCACATACAAATTATTCATGGCCGAATGAATATATATATACACATTAACAAACTATCATTCAATCTCCAAGCCAAAATATCTTTATCATACCAAGTACATATACACTTAAATGCATATATTCATAAGTCAAAATATAACAATCACATACTTATTTATATCAAATGGCCGAATATACCACCAAATGCACATATATTTACATTAATAACTTGTATTATTTGAATTACATATTAAATGGTCAACTTACCTTATTTTCAAGTAGGTAATTAACTAACTCATACTTGATTTTTTTAGCTCATTTTACACCTTCTATCACAACATATCATTACCCATTGAACCATTCAGAATTGGATAGGATACTCGAATTATCACACATATCGTACAATGCCAACGTCCCAGACGTGGTCTTACATGTAATCACATATCGATGCCACTGTCCCAGACAGGGTCTTACTCGCACACATATATCAATACCATGGTCTTACTCGCACATCACATATCGGAATCCTATGTCATGACATATGTGTCATAGCTATTCCTAAGGCTTATACGGGGCTCTCGGACGTCGTAACTCAGTCAAAACAGATCCAAAAACATAGTTTTCAAGCTTGTACACATTCACCTAATACATGTATTTATTCACATATTCATTTCAGCATATGGGCAAATTACACTTTTTCCCCTGACATTTCACATTTTTCACAATTTAGTCCCTATTTCACAAAACACAAAATATTCAAAATTTGAATACACCCATGTTGGGCAAAATTTTACCCATGTTCATACAAGTCCATATATTTCATTTATTTCACATTTTAGTCCCTCAATTTATTATTTTTGTAATTTAGTCCTAATTACTTAAAATCATCAAAAATTCCAATACAAAACATGTTAATCTATCACATATCTTTTATTTTCTACCATCAAACAACAAAAATAACAAGCTTTCAACAATGGCATAATTCAAAATATTCACCAAAATCAAAAATTCAAGCATGGGTCTTGTAGATAACTTAGCAACGATCTCAAAAACGTAGAAATTATCAAAAATCGAGCTAAACCTATACCTTAATCAAGCTTGAACAAGGCCGTACCCTAGCTTTCTTTTTCTTTTCTTTCTTATTTTGTTATTCGGCCATGAGAAATAAGAATAAAAATTTGGCTTTCTAATTATGTTATAATATAACATATATTAACATTATTATTTATTTTACTTAATTAACCTTTATCATAAAATATAAAACCATTATATGTTAATGTCATGATCGTCCATACATAAAATCAATGGTATAATTGCAACATAAATGCTTCATATTATAAAGACAACAACAATTAGGCACTTTCATACTTAACCATCAAATTTTCATTTTATGCGATTAAGCCTTTTTATTTAATCGGATACTCAAACGAAAAAATTAAATCACGAAAATTTCACACATACAAATTCACACATAATAAACACAGAATTATTTTTTAAATATTTTTCTAACTTAGATTCATGGTCCCGAAACCACCGTTTCGATTAGGGTCTAAATCAGGCTGTTACAATAAGGAGGAGAGATATTAGGAGCAACGTGCTAGAGCTAATTGGTTGACAATGGGGGATAAGAATACCTCGTTCTTCCATATATTTTCTTTACAGAGAAGAAATATTAATCGGGTTCGCGATTTATAAAAAAATGACGGCTCTCTTGCTACTGATGGTAGGGAGGTGGAGAACATTGCTCGGGAGTATTTTTCTGACCTTTTTGAGTCTAAAGGAATCGGGGATTTGGACCAAATACTTTTGGGGGTTCATTCATGTATTTTGGAAAGTATGAATCGAAGTTTGTTGGCCACTTACATAGAGGAAGAAATTATTGAGGCATTGAAAGGGATGTGACCTACAAAAGCTTCAAATGCTGATGGCTTTCCGGCAATCTTCTACCAAAAGTATTGGCACATTATTGGTAAGGATACTTGTGACTTTTTGTTTAGCTATTCTGAATAATAGAAAATCTTTGGAAGAAATAAATAGAACTCAATTGGTGCTAATTCCCAAAACTACTAATCTTATCAATTTGAAAATTTATCATCCTATTAGTTTGTGTACTGTTATTTATAAGATTATTGCCCAGACTGTGGCTAATCAACTTCAAAAGGTTTTGGATGGATGTATTGATGATTCTCAGAGTGCTTTTGTACCTGGATGACTCATTACTGATAATGTGTTACTAGCATATGAGGCACTTCATTCGTTTAAGAATAAAAGGTCTGGGAGAAAAGGTTTCATGGCCTTAAAATTAGACATGAGTAAGGCCTATGATAGAGTGGAATGGCCTTTTATTAGATGAATGATGGCTAAAATAAGTTTTGAAGATAAGTTCATCAACTTTATTCTCCAATGTGTTAATTTTATCCAGTATTCTATCTTACTTAACGGGGAGGAAGGGTCAAGTTTCAGGTCTTTTAGGGGTTTGCGCCAATGGGATCCATTGAGTTCCTATTTATTTTTGTTCTGTGGAGAAGGACTTTCTACATTAATGAGACTGGCAAGCCATGAAAAAAAAATTTGGTGCTAAGGTTTGTAGATCAGCCCTACCTATTACCCATCTAATGTTCGCAGATGATTGTATATTGTTTGGAGAGGTTTCAAATCGAGGGATTAATGTGCTGAAGGATATCCTTGAAGAGTATAAGTCTTGCTCGGGGTAGTTTGTTAATTTTGAAAAATCCACAGCTTTTTTCAGTTCGAATGTGAGTGATCAGGATAAGAATTTGGTTTTTCAGATTCTTAATGTTCGGTGATCGACAAATCCTGAGAAATACCTAGGTCTTCCAAATGTGATGGGTCAAAAAAAGAAAATGGCCTTTCAAAGTTTAAAAGATCGATTGAAGCAAAAGATCAATAGTTGAAGCCTAAGGCATATTTCACAAGGAGGTAGAGAGGTCTTTATAAAGGCTATTTTGCAAGCAATTCCAACTTATACGATGGCTTGTCTCCTTTTGCCAAAATTTCTTTGTCTGGAATTGGAAAATATAATGGGCTCATTTTGGTGGCGGAAATATTATGGAAAACAAGGAATGCATTGGTGCTATTAGAAGTCTTTGTGTGCGCTTAAGGAAGAAGGCGATATGGGTTTTCGTAGTCTAAATCTTTTTAATATCGCTTTATTGGCCAAACAGGGTTGGCGTTTGTTACGTAATCCTAATTCTTTACTAGCGTGTACTTTAAAAGCAAATTATTACAGAGAGTCTAATTTCTTAAATTCCAGGTTGGGAAATTTACCTTCCTTTACCTGGCAGAGTATTTGGGCTGCAAAGAGCCTCGGGAATGGAAGGCAAGTCTCTATTTGGGAAGACGCATGGGTTCCCGGAAATGATGAGTTCAGAATCTAAAATGTGAATGTTAATATAAGCTTTCTAAAAGTTGTTGATTTGATTGATGCTAATGCTAGAAAATAGAATTCTGAGTTGGTCTATAATACCTTTTCGGAGCAGGATGCAAAGAGGATTCTCTGTATTCCGTTGCCTTTGTCTAAGCAAGAAGACTTTCTCATATGGCGCAGTGAGCCGACTGGGGAATATTTGGTTCGTAGTGTCCATAAATTTTTTTTACATGATGGACATAATCATTTGCAGGCTACTTACAAAAAATTTTACAAAAAATTATGGAACTTAGATCTTCCCTTTAAAATAAATATTACAATTTAAAGATTTTCTCGTAACTTTCTGCGTACTTTTAGTAATCTCCACTATCAAAGATTGAGGGGTTCTGCAACTTGCCCTTGGAGCCGAAGTGGAGCAAAAATAAGGGAACATTTGTTCCGTGAATGTCCTACAACAAAGGAAACATGGGAGAATTTGAGTATTATTTGGCCTATTTCTGATGAAAACACTGACTTTAGAGATTGGTTAAAAAATATCTTTGATTCTAAATCTACGACTAATTGTAGAGTTATAGCATGTACACTTTGGGCGATTTGGACCTCCAGAAATAGATTTATTCATGAAGGTGAAATTAAAACAGGTACTTAAATTGTTGTTTTTGTGAAAAACTTTATGCAGGAACTTGATAAGTTGAAGGTGACTGTACCTGTAGAGTGGCTCTGTTAGGCCAAATGGGTCGCTCCGATGGGAATGAGGTTGAAAATTAATTTCGACGCCGCCTTTAACCAACACATAAAGGAATCATGTTTTGGATTAGTTATTCAAAATGCTAATGCGGAGGTTATTTGCTCAAAATCAATCATGAACTCAAACATACCGACTGCCTTTGCAGCAGAAGTAGTGGCGTGCCTTCAAGCATTGCAACTAGGTCCACACATTGGGTTGAGGGAGGTGGAGATCGAGGGAGATTCTTGGACGGTGATTTGTAAGCTGCAAGAGAAGAAGAAGGACAGATTTGATATTGCAACGATTATTAATGATTCTAAAAACCTGATTTTAGGTTTCTAGTTTTGTGTTTTCCTTTTTACAAATAGAGAATCAAATAAGGTTGCTTATCTTATTGCATCTGAAGGAGTAAAAAAAAGGGAGACAACTTATTTGTTGAATCTGGTTCCTTCTGGCACGGCGGACGTGGTGGCTAAAGATCAAAGGTGGATGGAGAACATGAGAGAGATGAGGGCATGAAGGAATGGAGATGAAGTTGAAAATGTTTTTTGAAATCTACCTGTTGGATGGAGCTTTTAGATTGAAATGGTCATCTGTTGGATTTGATGGATGATAATTAATTTGACGGTTTCTACTCCCAATATGTTTTGTTGCTTTCAAGAAGGGTTATCTGTTGGTTTCCAGCTAGAGCAAGAAGGCTCTAGAGCTTCCCTTTTGTCATTTTGCTGGGTGGTCGATTAGGCTATGTTTCTTTTCTGTTTAGTTTTTTGGCTCTTTTGGACTTTGTTTTGTTTTTGGGCTAGACTTGGACTATGTTTGGTTTTGTTTTTTTGGTTTTTGGCCCTGTTTTAATATACCCAACAATTATTACTCAAAAGAATATATATATATAGAAAATGCATTTGGTATAAAGTATTTTCTAAAAATTATTTTTTACAAACTTGTGACTTTAAAAACAGCATATTTTCTTGTAAAGAAAAAACTTAAATTGCTAAAATTTAAAAAAACCGGTACTAAAAATAACATATCAAATTAGTCTGTCTTTTGACACGTTTTCTTGGTCTGTCTTTTGACACGGGTTTTCCTCTTTTCTTTTCTTTTTTCGTCTTCCCTTTTCTTATTTTCTCTTGTTTTTGATTAATTCTGTGCTCTTTCTGGCTTTCTCTATTTATTTTTATCAGTTTTTTAAGTAGGTGTTATCATGGAGGCTGATTTAGCCAACCTGAAACTTACGGATGAAGAAGAGGAGGCGTTCCAGGAGGATTCTGTGTTAGTAGACCAAAGCTATCATTTTTGCTTGGTGGGGCAATGTCTCATTGATAGTGTTGTTAATTTTCCCTCTGTACGCAACACAATGGCTGATTTATGGCATCCTATTGGTGGTATATGCATTACTGATTTGGGTGATAAAAGATTTTTATTTCAATTTTTTCATGAGGTTGATTTACAAAGGGTTTGTTCGGGGGCTCCTTGGTTTTTTAATAATCACTTGCTTATTCTACAACCAGTCCTGAAAGGAGAGAATCCATCATCTATTGTACTGAATTTTATCGAATTTTGGGTTCGAGTTCATGATCTACCTGCTGGTTTAATGTCTGAAGCCATGGCCAAACAATTTGGTGATTTTTTGGGGGAGTTCTTAGAGTATGATCCTGCTGTACTGACATCGGCTTTTCAGAAATATATGCACATCTGAGTTCGTCTTGATGTTTCTGTTTCTCTAAAATGGAAAAAAAAAGATTCAGATTGGGAAGGACACAATTGTTTATGCTCATTTTCAATACGAAAAATTAAGTCTTTTTTGCTTCATCTGTGGAAATATGGGAATTTTGCTCTCAAACTCGATATGAGTAAAGCGTATGATCGCGTTGAATGGGATTTTTTGGCTGGTATGATGGCTCATATGGGTTTTCATGAGGATTGGATAATTCTCATCATGAGGTGTGTCTGTTCCATTTCTTATTCGGTGTGTTTTAATGGGATGAATGGTGAATGGTTCTCACCGTCCAGAGGGTTAAGGCAGGGCGATCCTCTTAGCCCGTACCTTTTTCTTATTTGTGCAGAAGGTTTTTCTACTCTTATAACCGAAGCAAAGCAAAAAGGCCTCATGAATGGTGCCCCTATTGGCAGGGGTAGATTTACGGTTAATCACTTATTCTTTGCGGACGATTGCATCCTGTTTGGGGATGCCTCTCTTGAGGGAGCTGTGGTGGTTAGAGAGGTTATAAAGGAGTATGTGGGTGTTTCGGGTTAGAGAGTGAATTTCAAAAAGTCTTTGATTTATTTCGGGGCTAATGTTGATACTCACACTAAAGACTCCATTACTAATACATTGGGTGTGAGGGTTGCTTCGAATCCCGAGAAGTATCTAGGCTTACCTATGATGGTGGGGAGAAAGAAGAATTGGGCCTTCGCAAACTTTTTAGACCGTTTTAGGAGACGTATTGCGGGATGGAATTTACGTTTCTTATCGATGGGGGAAAAGAAGTTTTTGTGAAATCTATTTTACAGTCGATCCTGATTTATGTTATGCAATGTTTTGCTTTGCCTAAATCCCTATGTCGCAAACTCGTAGGCGTCATGAACAAATTTTGGTGGTCTAATAATAGTATGCCAAAGGTATCCATTGGTGCAATTGGGATGGACTTTATAAACCGAAGAGTATGGGTGGGCTGGGTTTTAAAAATCTGTTCTTGTTTAATAAGGAATTATTAGCTAAACAGGTTTGGCGTCTTTTATCCTAGCCCACTAGTCTATTAGCCAAAGTTCTTAAAGCCCGATACTATCCTAATTTAGATATTTTAATAGCCAATGTAGGTTCTTACCCCTCTTTTACCTAGAGGAGCATCTGTAGTGCCCGAGATTTAATTGCTGATGGAATCTTATGGCGGGTTGGTAATGGATCTCGTATTAATATTTGGAATGATCCGTGGCTTCCTGGCAGATAGGAAAATAGAGTGTTAGTTCAACGAATTCATTCGCAGTTTACAACTATTAGCCATCTGATGGATAATGTTTCTAATACCTGGAATAAGGAGTTGATCTTTAGTATTTTTTTATGATGATCAGGCGAAGCGTATTCTCTTTATCCTACTCTCTGATTCTAGGTCGAAGGACATCTTGGTGTGGAAATTTGAAGGTTCTGGGGACTACTCGGTCAGGAGTGGGTATAGGGTCCTTGTTTCTGATTTTTTACAGAGAAATAATTACATCAATCCTAATCTGGGGGTTTACAAGGATTTTTACAATATTTTTTGGCCTATTCACATACCTGCCAAAATCAAAATACATTTGTAGAGACTCATTAATAATTTTCTTCCCCATTTTTGTAATCTGGCAATCAAATCTCTGAGGGTCGATTTACTTTGTCCCCTTTGCAAGAAGGCTCCAAAAGATATGGATCATCTATTGTGGTCATGTGAAGTTCTTCGTTCAGTATGGGCGTCTCTCCATATTAGATCTGCTCTTCCTGATAGTAGCTTGAGCTGCAAAGATCTCTTTATCAATACTTTCTGTTTGCCCGATGAGCAAAGCAAACAGCTTATTGCTATTTCTATTTGGGCTCTATGGTTCAGAAGAAACAAGCTTTTCCATGAAGGTATTAATTTTTCTTTGCAGGATATTTTAGGCTTCATTCGTGGCTATCAACAAGGGCTAGCTCAGTGTCAAGAACAGTTGGGAGTTATTTGTGCACCCCCTTCAGAAAAGTGCTGGTTTCCTCCGAGGTTAGGTGTTATCAAAGTAAATTTCGATGCATCTTTTCAAAGTGTGACAAGAACTTCCACTTCGATAGTGGTTGCTCGAAATCGTAGAGGAGAATTCATTGGGGCAGAGACTTATCTGTTTAGTGATGTGGCTGATGCATTCATGGCTGAAGCAAGGGCATGCGAGCGAGCGGTGCTTTTTGCGATCCATATGGGCTTCCATCGAGTTTTGGTGGAAGGTGATTCCTTGATGGTTATTAAGAAAATGAAGGCAAGGGAAGAAGACAGATCTCTCATTAGATCTATTATTCATCAGCTTCATAAATTGGAAAATTGTTTTGATGAATTAGATTACCTTTTTATTGCTCGTTTGGCTAATGACGTGGCTCACACTTTGGCCATGGAAAGACGGAGAAGTCGGCTTTCTGGGTTCTGGGAGAATGAAGTCCCAAGCTCTGTCAAACTGTTGATGGAGAAAGAACAGAGACTTTTGGCTCAACGATTTTAAGTCTGGTTTTTTTGGCTTTGAATATGGAAAAGGTTCTTTAAATCTCCATAGATGGATTCAAAGCTTTTGGGTTCCCCTCTGTGGTTGTTCTCTCAATTGTGTGGATGGAGAAGTTGTTTTAACTGATATTTGTGAAGGGTTATTTGATTCGTTTCAAGGCTTACGGGGTTTTGTTGCTTTTCATTAATGGTTTTGTTTTTCTAGGGGCAGTTTTGTTTTTGTCCATTGGTTTTCTTCTATGTTGTTTTTTCCTAGTTACCTTTTGCTGTTTTCTTTACTTTATCTTTATTGCTTTTCACCTGTATTTTCATTTACCTTGAGCAATATGAGGATCAATAAATATCAGTCTTTTACTAAATAAAAAAAAGGGGCACTAATTTTGCCCTTTTGATACCTATCACCTTAAAAATAACTCTCAATAATCCAGGTCATCGATCCACGCCGATATTTCTCTTCATCTGAACCCTCTGTTATGAGTAATCAACGGCCACTGTAAAATACGAGAAATCACACAGATCACTATCTAAACAAAAAAACACTCCCCAGTTCCTGCTATAAAATACCTCGCAATTTTGTTTCGCTCCTCAAATTTCCAATTTTATTATCCAAATCGTTGAAGTCTCTTAATTTTGGTTGGATATCGAACATGTCAGGAAGAGGGAAGGGCGGCAAGGGATTGGGCAAAGGAGGAGCGAAGCGCCACCGTAAGCTTCTCCGTGACAACATCCAGGGCATCACAAAGCCGGCAGTTCGACGCCTGGCATGTAGGGGAGGAGTGAAGCATATTAACGGCTTGATCTACGAGGAAACACATGGAGTTCTCAAGATATTCTTGGAGAACGTGATTCACGATGCTGTTACCTACACGGAACACGCCAGGAGAAAGACGGTGACTGCCATGGATGTGGTTTATGCACTAAAGAGGCAAGGTAGGACTTTGTATGGATTTGGCGGTTAGATGATTTAGTCCCTAGTTTTTTAATTAGGGGAAAATTGTAGGGCTCAGCCAAAATTACAAGCTGGGCTTCGTTGTTCGCTGTTATATTTTGTAATTCGCATAATCATTTCCATGTTTTTATTGAAACTTGAAGATCTTTTTGTCAATCTTAAATTTTTTTGAGAAAATGATTTTATCGTTTATGGTGGTTGTATGCTTCCCCAAAAGTGGAATTGACAATAAGGTTCCAACGTTGAGTGAAATGAAAATTTTAATGGCTACCTAAACAAAATGAAAGAAACGAGGCATTGACATATTTCTTTGGTCAATCAAAAGGGGTTTCCATCCCTCCTTTCCCCACCACATTTCCTTGATGTTTGGTGTCAGATGTGTCCCGGAGCTATAACAAAGCAGGCCAAAGTTTCAGAACATACTTCATCTTTTTCACCACATAGTTACCTCGTAATTCAAGGATTCAATTTATGTAAGACTTGAGTTAATCATGGTTGTCAAGGTAAAACAGACAATGGGATAACAACGGCTTAATTGTAGAGAGTTTTACATCATTTTGAATTGTTGTATCAATCTAGCCTTTGAAGCATATATTTGTTAGTTTTTCTTTAATTACAGTACTGTGAATAATAATGGATCAAGAAAAGGCTATTTAAAAGAAACATTGAATATATAAAAGGAAAATAAGTTACTCTCGTTCTCAATGGAAATCTTGGCTGACGGTGACGAAAATAATATTCCAATTGAGGACAGGAATACCAAAAAGGTTAGGTTCAAGGAAGTGAAGTTAGACTTGGGTAATGAGATCGCCGTTGTAATGGACTGTTTTTAGTGATATCGGTAAGTTATTTCGGGACTATAATTCCGACGAGTAAATTATTATTTTGTTATTTATTTAATGTCTACAGGAATATATTAAGGTCGTATTAAAATTTCGTTAAGAAATTTTAATGTTTAAGTAGTTAATTATGTAAAAAGGACTAAATCGTAAAAGGTGTAAAAATTAAGTTCTATTAGTTAAAGGGGCCTCTTGGCTATGAAATCTTAAACTAAAAGACTTGAATGGTAAATAAACCATTTAAGGTGTTAGTGGATGTGCATGGATAATGTTTTGTTGAAATTTTAATAGTTTTTAAAGGATAAAATGATAATTGAGTAATTACAAGAAAAAATAAGTAAAGAAAGATGAAACTTTCTCATTTTCACTTGTATTGGCCGAATTTCACCATTGAAGATAGGGAAAGCTTCGGTTTTGTTTTTTTCTTGCATGGTATACATTCAAGCCCCGTACCCAGAGAAGACAATCAGGATGCTGACAGAATGGTTAAACTAGTGCATTACAGATCTTATAATTTATGTTTGTATGAGGTCTCCCTATTGGGCGGGAGCATTTATGTTTTGTAATTAGTTTGAGTACATTCTTTTGTCTAAAAAAAAAACAAAAACCAAAAGGCTATTTAATTGTCATTAAGTATTAATTAATTTCCACGTTCATGAAGATGACAAATTTCAAAACAAAAGAAATTGTTTCGATCAGACCAGCATTGTTTCAATAAGAATACAAATGAAGGAGAAATAACCTTAGGATTTTGGATATATTTTTGTTCCTTAAATCTAGGGAGTTTTACATGTTTTCGGATTGGTACGTCGATCATTTGAAGTATATATGTTCGTAGTTTTTCTTTAATTACAATACTTACAATTAACCATATTATTGATTATTTAGAAACTAAAATAATACGTCAACAAGTTTACATGATAAATATAAAACAAAAGATTATTTAATTGTCATTTAGTATTAATTTCGATGTTGATGAAGATTACATTTAAAGAAAATGGTATACACATAATGTCTTGCTCAAAAGAATTAATTAAAAATATGTTTTATTAAATTTAATTTAGCTTTGATTTTATTGCTATTCGTGTATTGTATTTGGTTTGGTTTGATTTTTGACTCATGTTAAAATAACAATTATTCAAATTAAACCAAAAAAAATCAAATCAAACTTTATTTTGATTTAATTTTTAATTATTTTTTATAATATAGAAATAAATATATTATATTTAAATTAATAGAAATAACTTTAAAATACTTTATAAAATTTAATTTTTTAAAAATTTGAAATATTGAATTGATCCAAGTTTAATTTGATTTTTTTTGGTCGATAGTTAAATTTGATATTTTAAAAACCAAAATATTACCATAATTTCTTTTACTAAATTTGATTCAAATCTAAGTATTATCTGTGGCGCCCCAAACCTGATAGGGACAATCTGACCCGAATCTGGCACAATACATTAGTTATCAAAGTGAGCTAGAACACAACACAACATTTTCACATACAATTAATTGTTCGTTTACCTATTCAACACGTACCCAGAGAAGACAATCAGGATGCTGACAGAATGGTTAAACTAGTGCATTTCAGATCTTATAATTTATGTTTGTATGAGGTCTCCCTATTGGCCGGGTGCATTACATATTTTGTTAAGTGATTTTTGATGATTTTAAGGTTTAAGGGCCTATTTGATAAAATAGTAAAATTCAATGATAATAATATGAAATGGTGGAAATTATGGGTTGTAATGAACCCCTAGGAAATTCGGCCAATAGAGTTTTTCTGTAAAAATAGTGAATTTGCAAGTTTTTATTTAGGGACTAAATTGCATAAAATTTAAAATATTAGGGTAATTTTGTAAATTCTCATTAAAATGGGTTAGAAGTTTGAACTAATTGTTTTAAGCGATTTGAATGATTTAATTGAATTAAAATATTACTTAGATCAAGAAACGCATCAACCAAATTTGAATAGTGGTAAAGCTAAGGTTTTAGATTAGCTGTCGGCTCTATTTTTGCAATTGTTTTTGTCAAGGTAAGTTTATATAATGATTAAGCATGTCAATTTTTATCTTGGATGAATAATTGAGTAATGTTGTACTTTGTATAACATTAATTGATTATAACTTGTTAAATAGTATTTTGAATTAAATTGTAATGTTAGTATAATTAATGGTTACATGTGAAAAATGTGAACTTTATGGATTTATATATTCGAAATGGTGTAAGAGAAGTTAAAGAATTTGACATGGAATATGTCCCGTTTGAACCTTGTGAATACTTAGGATACAAATGACATGTCATTAGGGATTACACGTTTTTGAGTGTTGGTCTTGGATGTCTTACCGATGGCTAAGGTCTTGTATTTGTTGTAGATTCTCTACAGCTCGTGTAAGTAGCATCGTATAGCTTAACATCCTGACCCACAGCTCGTGTGACCAGGCCCATTTCATAGCTCATGTAAGCATTACAGATATGATTACAGTTACATGTACAAGCACACTTTGTCTGAGCATTCCTGAGTATCCGATGATATTCTATTTGGTTCAACAGGTAATTAAAGTTTTAATTGAATGAAAAATGTCGATATATGTATTTGAAATGAAAAGGGAGCAAATTGAACAAATGATAGATAAATTATATATTGGACTCCTTATTATGATATGTTTCTTGTTCAATTGATTTGGTATGCTTTTTAATACATCTATTGACTTTGTGAAGTGGTGTGAATAGGAAAGAAATGTATACATATGGTTTAGTTGCTTATTTAGTTGCTTATTTAGTTGGGTTTTTTTTTGTAGATCATTGAAAAGCTCGATCGGTTGGAATCTCGTCAAAGCATAATCACACTATCCTTCCATGATTTTGGTAGATTTTGGTTAATTTGGATTATTGTTATCAATGACATGTATAGGGTTAAATGTTTTACCTTGGTCCTTTGGTTGTTTTGGGTTTGTGATGAGCTTAATTGTGGTTGAATGCCTAGATGTTGTTGTTTTGTAAATGATGACGTAAATAGATGATGTTGGACTTGTGTATGCCATTTTCTTAAAGTAGGTAAATCATGGTTGAATGGTATGCTATGGATAATGTTTCTTGGTTTGTATGATATAGGTTTAAGGAATGATTTTGAAATGTTGAATGGAATTAAGTTTGACATGTTAATTGTGGTGCCTTTTGATGGCACATTGGTTAGGCATAGGTGGAATGATTTTGGCATGTTTCTAGTGTCCTTGAATGTGTTATAAACCATGTGAAATAAGCTAGGTAAGGTGTGTCTTGGTGTGCAAGAAATGGTGCTTGAAATGGCTTGTTTTAGGGGTAATTTATGAATCACATGGCTTTGGACATGGGTTGTCACACGGCCATATGCCACACATGGCCACCCCAAATGGTCGTGTGTCATTTAAATTATATGTGCAGTATGAACCACATGGTCACAGAGAGTTACACGGGCTGGCAACAGGAACGTGTGACCAAACTTCAAATGCACACACGGTTTAGCACATGGCCTACAACACGACCGTGTAACTCTATTATGAATACCTATACTGGTGGACATACGAGATGGGACATGGCCGTGTATCCCGTACTTCGAACACTCGCACGACCTAGGCTATGTCACACAGTCTAGCCACATGACTGTGTGACCCCTGTTTTCCAAATTTTCTAATTTTTCCAAAATTAAGAAATTTGTTTGAAATTAGTTCCTGGATGTTCCTAACTTATTTATATGACCTCGTATGCTCTAATTAAGGCCAGTGACCATGTTTATGCCATGAATAAATATTATTTTGAGTATTATTATTTAAAATGATTAATTATTTCTAAAGGTCATTATTTGTTATGATTTGATCAGTAATGCTCTGTAATCCTGATCCGGTGACGGAGATAGGTTAGGCTTGTTACAGGTCATATGACAGTGTAACCCCTATCTTTTTTACCTATCTTTTCCTAAAGCTTCAAATTAGTCCCGATTTGTTTTTGAGTTGGTTTAAAAGCTCCGTAAGCAAGTTTGGGACTCGAATATGTTTATAAATCATATTATGCTTAGATTAAATCATGTTTATGATTTAATGGAATGTTTAAAGCCGAAATTAATTGTGATATGTTTGGTTAACTGTGGTAGTATAATATAGCTAGGGTCCGGTGACTGGACCAAGTGAGAGGTGTTACATTATGCCTCTAAAATTTTCCTAGAAATCTATACACACATAATATTAGCTCCAATTTCTTACAACCTAACTCTTTTAAATGATCTAGCAATTATTTACAATTTACAACGCGACCCTTAGGCGTGACCTATATGGATTCCCCTTTTTATACATAAATAGCTACTGCGCATCACCTAATTCCAGGGGAGTCTAGCTTAGTCCCTCTTGATTTTCTGATTCTTTGTCTAACCTGCATTCAAGCAGTCACTTATTAAGTTTGGGAAAACATAGCGAGATACGTACATAAAATGCGAGTAAGACTACATAAATCTTAAGAAATTGAGATTTCTAGCTCAGAATTAAACTCCCTGAAATTTCATAGGAGAATTTGTGAACTTAGTTGGTAGAGCCTATGCTTCGTGCACTCTGAGTTGTTTATTGGCCAACTTAGAATCTAGTCTGGTCCTGATCATGTTCCCTCATGGGTCTCACCCCGTCCCTATCTCTCATTATTCCATATCCATGATACTTATATTCATTACTTCTGGCTGGCGACGCTTGGTGTCTACCCAAGTAATTGTCGTGACTACTGTCTTTATTAGAATACAACACCCTCACTTTTTAGAGAACTAGTGCCCACAATGCAACACCATAGTACCTGCTCTTTCAGCCTATTACCCTAAGATACTCCCTTAGACATGTGGTACCCGACGTACTATTTCCTACTCAAGTATTTCATGAAGGTTCCTAACTTTGGTAGATCCACAAGATATTTTGTGTGTTCCATAGTCCTGATGGACTTCCACTTTTCACAATTCTTTGGCGGACTTGATGGATAATTCAATATTGAGCTAGCATTTCCTCCTCGAAGACTCTGGTCAGTTGACCCAATCTTTCGTTTACCTCATTGTTGGCTTACAAATTAAAACCGTGTCCTATTATAGCCAAATTTGTATTTGCTTAGACAATGTGGCATACATTGTAACACCCTTTACCTGTATCCGTCACCGGGACATGGTTCTATGCATTATTGGACTCAAACATAAACATTCATAGAAAACCAGGCCATAAAATTTCATCTAATTTAAAACCATTTGTACACAAGCATATTGTCCCTTATACAGGCCTACGAGGCCCAAAACATATATTAAGTGTAGTGCGGGACTAAACCGAGAACTTTCAGAACTTTTACAACACTTAGAAAATTTTCTTATTTTGGAGGGTCACACGCTAGTGTGGTCACACACGCCCGTGTGGCTCGGGACACGCTCGTGTCCTCAGCCCGTGTAACTCCCTATTTATGACATCATCAACAAAATAGGGTCACACAGCCAAGTCACACACCCGTGTGCTTAGGCTGTGTGGCGAATTAAATTTTCTTGAATTTTCATAAATAAGGTGCAGAATTCACACGGCTTGGGCACACGCCCATGTCCTAAGGCTGTGTTTCTTACACGACCGAGACACACAACCGTGTCTCTACCCGTGTGTTTACTTCTGGGCATTCTATTTTACCTAATTAGGGTGCAGGGGACACACGGTCGGATCACACGCCCATGAGGCAGACCGTATGTCACACACGGCTTAGACACATGCTCGTGTGCACCCGTGTGGACAACTTTGAGGCTATTTTCCAAGCCAATTGCCACCCTTATTTGCACAAACACATACATGACTTCAAAGGCACTTAACATGGCATAATTGAGCACTTAAACCTACACAAACAAGAAATGATCATGATCGTTTCATCTTTACTTATACATGTATACGACTTCATTCTTTGTCAAACCCAACTCACCAATTCTCATTTAAGCCATGGTTATCATCATACTAAACAAATCCCACTTAAATCATCAAGCATTCATAGCCACGGCACATCTCATCACATACACACAACCACCAACCACATCACAATTGCATGGGCACATGCGTGCTTGAATAAATAGGCTTACAACCCAATAATCAATATGAGCCACATCTCATGGCCTTATACAAAATGAATCAAATATCATCATAAGCCAACATATTTGGCTAACCAATACGACATATAACAAAAAGACCAAGTCCGTATACATGCCATACTCAAAATGTTGAGACTAACTATACCCAAATGTCCAATTGATAGTGTGATCGAGTCTCCGACGTCCTTCAATCCCTGAGCTAGCTTGGCAATACTATAAGAAAATGGAAAGGAAGGGGAGTAAGCTTAAAGCTTAGTAAGTTCACATGCAAATAAACATAATAATGAATATTAGACAATTAACATAACATAATATACATATATGTCATCATAGCTTCATAGGCATGACTTACTCATTTTCACTCTTACCAAAGTTCATCACATGCCGAGGTCATTCATATGAGTTTTTCGTACATACCTATACCAAGTTGTAACACATTCTCATAATTTCTTATCATTGACTTACTTGTCGAATAACCCATTGACTTACCTGTTGAACACTTGGAATAATATCAGATACACGAAAAGCTTGCACATATTGCTTCATACGTAGCCATATGCTACCTCGTATCATGGGCCTGCTCACACAAGCTAATGATCGGGGACGTAACTACACGGTTGCGCTCATAAGGTCGATTGTGTACCGCAACACATCTTTGGGCTACCCAGCCACCGGTAGACGTACAAGACCAGCACCCGGATCACATTACATACATCACATAATCTCATGAGCTCATAGTCACATAGTTCCTAGTAACATGTCACATTGTATCCCAAAATTATTCCTAAGGTTCAAACGAGATTTTCTCGATGTCGCATCTTCGTCAAACTCGTTCACAATGTCATTCTCATTGACCATAATATTGTTCATACACTCATTATAACAATTAAATATAGAAATTCATACATTAATAAAGTATCAAAACATGATACAATATTGCATTATTTACGCATGAACTTACCTCGGTACAAAAATAGTAAAAACGGATCTAATCGTGTACACCTTGTTTTTCCCCCTATTAAGGTCCGTTCCTCGTTTCTCTTGCTCTATAATACCAAATTCAATTCATTTAATCATCACATTATTCAAATCAATCCAAAAACTATATTTTGACAAAATTATAGTTTTGCCCCTAAACTTTCACATATTTACAAATTCATCCCTAGGCTCGAAAAATGAAATGTGTCCATTTTCTTTGTCACCCAAGCCTAGCCAAACCTAACACATGCTCATTTCAGCCCACATTTCTCATTAAATCATGCATCTTACAACTCATTTTACATCTTTTACAAATAAGTCCTTTTTATGCATTTCCATCAAAAATCACTTAGTAAAAGATGTTTATCACTTAGTAAAAGATGTTTATTACATATCAAACTTTCATATTCCTCCATTAAACATCAAATTACATACATGTCAAACATGGGTAAGTTTTTGAACATGAACCTTAGCTCAAAATAACGGTAGAAATAACTAGATCGGTTGATGACAACTTCAAAAATGCAAAGAACATTAAAAACGGGGCTAGGATATAGTTACTATTGAGCTTGAAAGGATGAACAAAACCCTAGCTATGGCTCCTTAGAAATTTCAAAAATGAGGGAAGAAGATGGACACAAATTTTGACTTATTTTCCCTTTTTGTTCTTTTATTAACCAAATGACAAAAATACCCTTAAGGCTTTTCTTTCAAAATTTTCCTATTCATGCCCATTTTTGTCCAAAGATATGGACACTGGTTAAATTGCCATTTAAGGACCTCTAGTTAATAATTCAAAGCTATTTCATACTTAAAGCTTCTAGAATCTCATATTTTCCAACTTTTGCAATTTAGTCCTAAAAGTTGAATTGTACACTAATTCACAAAATTTATTCATGAAACTTTCATACAATCATGCGAACATATCATGGACCTCAAAACAATCATTAAAAAAAATATTTCTACTTCGAATTTGTGGTCTCGAAACCACTATTCTAACTAAGCCCAAAATCGGGATGTTACATACATAGCTTCCCTCGCGAGCTCATTTTGAAGTACATTACGTATACCTGCTTGTATACGGAGTCTCTTCATCTTTTCACCCTAACTGGGTTGAGACTTTTCCTTGGCCACACTCATCATACCCTTTGGTGGATTCTCTCATTATCCCAATGGTCTGTGTTCCGCACCAAGCTCATTAGTTCTTGTGACATAGCGCACCCGTCACACCATGAACTCTACCTTGTACCGTAAGGTGTATCCTTGTCTACAGATCTACGGACTTCCTACATGTAAACCTAATATTTTATGTCCTAGTGGACTTCCCTGTGTTTATTATCCTAGTGGACTACCTCGTGTGTTGCCATAGTTGAGCTATGGTCTTACTGTTGTTACGATGTCACCCCAAAAGACCTTGCTATTGTCGCAATGTCGCCCCATAGAGCCTGCTAACCTCCATCATGGTGTTTCTCTATGGAACCTAATAACCGTCGCCATGGTGTCGTTTTAATGAGCCAGTTTATAACAATTCATTTCATATTGAACCTTAATACTAGCAATGTCCTCTTTGCAAGGCTCAGAGCTTCACACATCACGATTTGCACCCAACAACACCATATGGTGTAATCTTAATGGAATTCTATTTCCCTATACCATTTCTAACCTTGATGCTCGGACACAGCAGTGTCCCCTCTGCAAGGCCCGGAGCTTCACATATCACGATTTGCACTCAGTAACAAAAAATTGTAGAATCTAATGAAAATTCCATTTCTCAAATCCTAACTTCATCTAACTCATCAACACTTTATCTTCCATACTTCACAATTTTATAAGATACGCATGCACAGTCATGCAATTTATCATTTCACATACATTGCATAGATTAACTAATCATCAATTAACTATCGTAAATAGTCAATAAACAACTAACAAGATATCACATAGTTGTTGTGTATACATAACCTACTCTTTCATCCAACACTCACACATCACGAACTTAGACCATCTCAGTACATATTCAACGTTGTTCTTGGATGCAAGATAACAACATTCTATCATCCAAAAAAGTAAGGTACAAAGAGTCACCTAGATTCCTTTATCCTCATCACCTTAGCTTGTCCAAATGCTAGAGTCTCCTTTATCCTGATAGCTAAGCATGACAACCATTTTTTAGTCAACGAAAGGTGATAAGTCCTTAGAAACCCAAAATCTTATATTATACAGAACTTTTAAGAGTCTTTACTCTACTTCTTTCTTTAATCCATGAGTACAGAGGGGTAAGAAAGCTTACCATTTCCCTACTTTATCTACTCCCAGACTTTAATTCTCACAACAGTTACAACATGCAAAGCTTCCTTTAGCTACATCCTCTTCTTCTTTGAAGTGATCGAAGAAGATAGTGCTGTAGAAAGGAAAATTGGTAATCATAATTGAGAAGAATCTTGTCTCCATGCACCCCTATATATATACTCCATTGGCATGACCTTCACTGCTCAATACAATTAGTTTCATTCTAACTAAACTAAAATTGAAATCCAACTATTTACTCATCAGCCACAAAATTTCTCAAAATTTTAGGTAAGGTTCACAAACTTTCCATGAGTTCAATTAGGTCCCCAAAATTTCCCTAAATTAAAGTTCATTTAGGGATCCAAGTGTGACACCTCACCCATCTAACACATGCTACGAATGACAGGTGTTACTAGAGCACTTTCCAAACTATATTCAAAATTTTCCTTAAACAACATTTGGTAACCTTATAGAATTTATTTTAAACAATTATCAATTTTCAAAAAAGATTAATATTTTGGGTCATTGAAAACATGATAGGACCTATTTAGTTCATAAACTAAATGTTCGAGGCTTATCGGCTTAAAGCGAAGTTGTTCGGGTTAAGGGAAATAAGAGTTATACTAAACTTGAAACTTTAAAAATAGTTTTGTAAAATCATTGATCCAATTTTTGATCAATTAAAATTGTAACACCCCTAACTCATATCTGTTGCCGGAATAGGGTTACGAGGCATTACCGAATAACACGCTTCATTCACATACATTTATACATTCATACTCAAAATCCATTCAAAACATTTACAATGTCCCTTGTAAGGCTCTACGAGACCTTAAAACATGCTTAGAAGTGGTTTGGGACTAAACCAATAACAATTGCAAACTTTGGGAAACTTAGAAAATTTTCTTTGATTTATGGGTCACACGCCCGTGTGAACAAGACACGTCCGTGTCACAGGCCGTGTGAAAACAGGGTATACATATTAACTTGTACCACACGGACGAAGACACGCCCGTGTGCCATGGCCGTGGGAAAACTGGAGGGGTTACTGACTTGGGTCACATGGCCAACCACACACCCATGTGCCAGCCTGTATGCCACACACGGCCAGTAAACATGCTCATGTGTCTAGGCCGTGTCAAAACTGTAGGGTATACTGCCTTAATTTGAAATGGTACCCCAAGGGACACACGGCCATGTAGCATGACCGTGTGTCACACACGGCTAAGACACACGCTCGTGTCTCTACCCGTGTGGACAAATATAGGCCATTTGAAAAGCCAATTTGCCACCCTTTTCTCATGCACACAAAATAACGAAATTGGTACCATTTCAACACATATATAGGCAGCCAACATATGCCAATTCATACACCTATCATGTCATCTATACTCAACCATTTCAACTACTTAATTCCATATTCAAAAACATACCAAATCAATGTGCCACAATCGTCAATCTCACATAACTTTGTAATGTATTTTCATCACCTTTCCATCAACTAAATCATGCCTCCCAAACATATCAATTCATCATCTACAAAACATACCATAATATACCATTCCTCAAGCATTAATACACCAACTTACAACTATCTAAAATAGCCAACTCATAACCATACCAAAACAAGCCAGCATATAAGGCATTATATACATCACATATATATTTCTTACCAAACACAATTCAAGCCAACTTAAATGGCCATACACACCAACGTTTACAAGCTAAATCACATGGCTAAAATCATAACTAAAAACATATCAATATGAAACTAGCCTATACATGCCATATACCATATATACAAAACTCTCAAAAGTACCAACAAGATGATCGATAGTGTGATGACGTTTCCCAACGATTCCTGAATCTGAGCTAGCTTCGATAATCTATAAAACAGGGAAAGAACACACAAAGTAAGCTTCAAAAGCTTAGTCAGCCATATACAAATAAAGTCAACACATGAATATTTGCATATCAATTCAAATATGTTAAACATAGCTAATCACATTCAAATGAACAAACCTTTCTCATTGAACATATATTCAATGTCTTAATCGAGTTCATTAAATATTTCCCCTTTTCAATACTTGTATGAATTTTGTACATACCTGAGTCACTTAGCTCTTTAACATATTCTTTCTCGACTTGACTTTGCCCGTTGAACCATTCGAAATTGTTAAGGATACTCAGAAATTACATAAAGCTCATACAATGCCATATCCCAGATATGGTCTTACATGTTATTATATATCGATGCCACTGTCCCAGGCAGGGTCTTACATGAAATTGATTAACGATGCCAATGTCCCAGACATGGTCTTACATGTAATCACATATCGATAACCTAATGTCATGATATTCATATCCTATTATATTCCTAAGGTTCGTACGAGACTTTCAGATATCGTAACTCTTTTGATTCTTGCTCGTAAGTACTCGTTCAACATTTATAACATTTCCATGACAAGTAAACATATGTAATTCAATTTAAAGACATTTATTTGCATACGAACTTACCTCGTAGTCAGAATAGAGGGATCGGATCACTATTCAATAACGTTCGACTTCCCCAGATCTAAATCTGATTTCTTTCATTCTTGATCTATATACATTCAAAATTAACTCTTTTATTCAGCAACACATTCAATTTAGTCCACAAACACATATTTGGGTATTTTTGCACTTTAGTCCCTAAAGTTTCACATTTCTTACAATTTAGTCCTTATTTCACAAATACACAAAATTACACAATTTCTTTCAAATACATGCTAGCCGAATCCTCCTAGTATATATATCAACTCATATTTATCATTTATTCACACATTTAACTACATATTTTCACATTTTCACAAATAAATCCCTATTTACAGTTTTGTCAAAAATCACTTAATAAAACTTGATAATCTATCAACAAATATCCATTTTTCATCATCAACTATCACAAAGCTCATAGATTCAACAATGGCACTTCATAGAATCATCAAAAAATTTAAAAATTAAGGTACAGGCTAGCTAAAACACAAAGCAACGATCACAAAAACATAGAAATCATTGAAAACGGAACAAAAACGGACCTTTAATTGAGCTTCAACATAGCCGAACCCTAAAACATGAAAATAGCTTCTTCTTTCTTCCATTTTCAGCTCAACGTGGTGAGAATATAAGCTTTAAACTATTTTTCTTTTATTTATTCTAACTTAACACTTAGTTTACCATTTTACCCTTGGTTCATAAACCATTTAATCATCAAATATAAGGCCATTTATGTCCATCTCCACCAACAATGGTCTAATAACAACATGAGTACCTTTCATTTAATAAGCCATGGTAATTAAGCACAACATATAGAATGCAACTTTTGCATTTTGCGCGATTAAGTCCTTTTCTCAAATTAACCACTTAAACGATAAAATTAGCACACGAAATTTTCACACATATATATTCACATGCTATAAACACCAAAAATAATATTAAAATAATTTTACGACCTCGGATATGTGGTTCTGAAAACATTATTCTGATTTATCTAAAACTGGGCTGCTACAAAAATACTTTAGAGACAAACCATTTTAAAGATGCTCAGAGGTGGTCGGAGGTGCTCAGGACCTAAACAGACCCCTAAAAGTCAAAACAACTCAAAAAAATGCAGTTTTTTGAGTTTGGGGCACTTGCTACGGTAGAAGTGCCTAGATGTACTGATACAAGTGTTCAAGATAGCCCCTTAAGGCCTTCTAATTCACTTATGTCGATACCTCTAAGCCCTTTTGTCGATACTTCAACCCTTAAAGCGAAATATTGCCCTAAAACAACTCTTTTTCATCCACAAACTTCACCATAATAAAAAAAATAAGATATCAAATAGCATATTTTATCAGTCGAGAACAAACACTGAAACACCTCCAAACTAGAATTTTACAAACCATGTTCAAAAAATAGATTAGAAGTCACAATCTATTCTCATGTAACATGTTCAAAATGAGGTATAACATGCCATACAACCAAGATATTAAGCTAGCCTATTAAGCCCATATAAAATCACCCAAAAACAATTATATGCATACATTCAAAAGATATAGAATTTGGCTCAAGCCTAATAAAAGTAAACAAAATTGAAGTAGATATCATCACCATTTCAACTAATAGTTATTTGAAACATTATATATGCATCCCTAAATGACTTTTATAGTACATGCCACTAGGTAACAAATGCAAATAGAAATGTTTCATACTCTTGAACGATGAAAATGGTGTATGCTTGTGATCTTCGAGAAGCACTGAGCCTCAGTTCGAAAGACCTATGTGCAAAAAAAAATTGGCACGTTAAGCACAGAGCTTAGTAAATATGGATGAAACCTGGAATACTTACATTCAAAACTGAGATTCCCATTATATACAAAATTATATAATACATATAAAAGTTATACGAATGACATCTACATGTCAATCCAGGAAAACCAAGAGCAATTTAGTACCATGAGAACACATACTAGTATTTGCATCGAAAGAATTTAAACATAAGTTTTCATCATGCCATAATCAAGTTATTTTCAGGGTTCATAGTTAGTTAACTTCATCCCTTAGTGTGCCTAGTAAACAAAGATAGGATACTAGGGATAAATTATTCAGAATTACATTAACAAGAGTGCTGAAGCACAAGTGTCCAAATACCATATTAGGATTGCACCAAAGTACCAGGAACAGGAGCACCAAAGTGCAAATAACAGGAGTAACGAAGTACAAAACATGAGTCCCCTATTGACATGCTAATCGTATCCTAACTATTTACTAAGTTACTAGGGCCTTGTTACAATATTACTAGTAAATTCACTACATTATTATCTCAAAAATTTTCCTTTACATCTCCATAAAGAGACTTCGACCGAAATTTAATTTACCACGTAGTCTTTATACCATTAACAAATTTTAACATTTTTTGATATACAACAACTTTTACAAAAAGATCCAAAAACACATTTTCACAACATATAAAATATTTGTATTCAACAATATATTTATTATAAGGCCATTAAATCAATTCTTGGTGACTTGCAATATAGTCAAACTTTTTCATACAAACCCAAAAACACATTATATACATTTTCAACCTTAATATGCTATAACATATTCAATTTACTAACAATAAATCAATTAAAATAAATATCAATTCAAGATTAGCATTTTTTAGCATTTTCCATGTATCTTACCATACAAAAACACCAAAAATGATGGAGGAACTTCCTTTCTAATCCATTCATTAACTCTTTCTTCTTCTTGCTTGATTTATTTTCTTCTTCTTTCTTATTTTTCATGAATAACAAAATTTCATTAACAACATAAGCATTAAATAGCTATTACTTTGGCTCACTGACTTCATAACTTGATTTAAAAGTAAAATTATGCATATATGTAATCAGAATCTATAAATTCTTACATTGTTCATCTCCTTTCTCACTCTACCTTCATATTTACTCACAAAAGCACCATAAAACCTAGGTTGGGAATGATGAAATTTATAGAGTGAATGAGCTTAGGATGTTGTTTACATGAAGATTCTAGCAAAATCCCAATGTGGGTAATGGAAAACTTGAAAGAAAAATGGAGAAAATGGAAAGAGAAGAGGAAGAAGATAAAAATTCATTAGGGTTATTGGATGACTGGGAAAGAAATAAAAATGAATGACCAATGGGTGTTCAACCATTGAAAATCATCCACAAATAGGTCCAAGGCCAATGCCCGTTATTCAAGTCCAATTTATGTCAATTTGAAGCCCATTTCTTTAATACGAGGTTCCAACAATCCAAAATAATTTTGGATATCAAATATCATATTTAATCATTATTTCCAACATGATAGTCAAGGGAATTGACCAAATGATTTTTTACAAAAAATTACCTTTTTGCCCTTTTTTATTGTTTTAGCGATTTCTTCTCAAAATTTGATACTTAGACCAAATCAAGTTTATAATTCATCATATATATTTATTATAACTTTATGATTAATGGAAATCACACTTTGGCTCTTTTCTAGATAAAATGAGAAAATCATAATTTAGTCCTTATACTATTCAAGTTTTCCAATTTAGTCCCACAAGTGATTTTCATCACACCAAATCACGTTCCAGTCCATTTCATGACAATTACTCCATAATAATTCATATTTTTCCACTTTTTGGTAGTTTTGCACAATGGTCCTCATACCTTTCAAAACTTATGATTTAGTCTTTTTTTGTCATATTTTCACTTTTATGATTTCTTTCACATATCACTATCTCAAATATTAATTTTCTTCTATAAAATTTCTCATCCAAGTTATTCCATAACTTTTATCATAAGTTTCTCAATTTTTGAGCCTGAAATTATGCCACATATCATATCAAAATTTTTGAGGTGTGATAGACAATCCTAATTTCCAAAAGGTTGTGGAGTTATGTTGACATATAAATCAGTGTATCGATTCTAGTGTCTATAACCAGTTAATAAGGGCAAACAAAACAAGAATTCAATATATAATAGTGATTTGATATGTTATTCGTTGAATATATGATGTTACGAAACTATGAACTATTGAAATGAAGATTGAACAACAAAATTAGGAAAAAAGATGCGTATTCCTTGATGGTGCATCAACGAAAGAAAGTAATAGAGAATTTGGAAAATATATGTGTAACACCCCTAACCCGTAACCGTCGCTGGAATAGGTTAAGAGGCATTACTGGTCTTGTAACTCAGATCAGAATAATCACATAACAAATATCATCTCATTTCAATAAACATAGATCATTCGTATTCAATATGAACTTAAAATGAGCATACAAAGTCTAAATCATGCGTTTAGGACCAAATCGATAACATATAAAAGTTTCAGAACATAGAAAAATTTTTAACTTTACAAAGGTCACACGCCCGTGTGAACAGGCTGTGTGCCTCACACGGCATTAAACATGCCCGTGTGTCTAAGCCGTGGCGAAACAGGGTATACATACTGACTTGCTCACACTGCCACAAGACACGCCCGTGTGTCATGGCCGTGGTCAACCCTGACTTGAGCCACACGGCTAGCCACACGCCCGTGTGCTTTGGCAGTGCTTAAGTTTGACTTACAATTGTAGGGTACCCTAGGGGACACACGACCATGTAACATAGCCGTGTGTCGCACACGGTTGAGGCACATGCCCGTGTCTCTGCCCATGTAGATAAAAATAGGCCATTTGAATAGCCAACTTGCCACCCCAATTGGGTCAAACCTACAAGCACTAAACTAAGCATATTTGCACAACCTTTTATGACCAAATCACAACCAAAACATAAGTCATTCATGACATAACATTTCCAACGAATTCCATGCTCATAAGCCTTACTAATCTATGTCAAAACATAGGACAAAAGCATATCAAAACATTTCTTTCAATACATCATTTAACCTTTATGATCAAAACTTACCAATTACCAAAGCTAACACATGCCAATAGCTTACCAGTCTTACCACTTCTTATATCCATACTTAAACACACCAAACATATCATATTGCCTCACATTTCATATACCAAAACCATAACACAATCATAACCATACCAAGCCATATCACATGGCTAAATATATACATCACCAAACATAATCTAAACTCTTCTAGCCTATACATGCCATACTTTAAGTTATACAATTTCAAAAGTACCAAAATAAGGTTTGATAGTGTGGTGACGATCCTCGACGATTCCCGAGCTCACAGTAGCTTCGATATCTATAAAACAATACAAACATACATAGAGTAAGCTTTCAAAAGCTTAATAAGCCATATACAAATAAACTTATCAACATAAGCATATAAACATCAAGAATACATGTACTTTATGACCAAGATACTAACATATATCACATGGTTTACCTATAATTCATATGTTCTCAAAGATACATGTACTTACCTTTCATTCTCAACATAATGTACAATTCAAACGTACCTGAATCGAATATGCATTTCAAAAAGTCATTCATTTCTCGGAATGCCGGTTTGAACCATTCAAAAATGTAAGGATACGTGAAAAGCTCAGAAAGCATATACAATGCCAACATCCCAGACGTGGTCTTACATGTAATCAAACATCTATGCCACTGTCCCAGACAAGGTCTTACACGAAATCAAATACAATACCGATGTCCCAGACATGGTCTTACACGTAAAACAGAAGTCGATGCCAACATCCCAGATGTGGTCTTACATAATAACACATATCGGAATCCTATGTCATGACATATGTATCCTAACTATTCCTAAGGTTTGTACAAGACATTTCGGACGTCGGAACTTTTTCGATACTTTCTCGAATGTCTTTTTTATCAACTCATATATTCATTCATCATATTTCAATGGCAATAAGCATAAATAAACCATTTCAAATACATCGTATGGATTCGTATGAATGAAATCAGTTACTCGACAACTTTCGACTTTCCCTGATCTAACTCCGTATTCTTTAATTCTCGATCTATATAAATTCAAATTTAACTAATTCAATCACAAATTCATTCAAAATTATCCATAAACACATATTTAGGGAATTTTGCAAACTAGCCCTGACATTTTTACATTTTGACACTTTAATCCCTAATTCACAAAATCACAAAATACACATAATTTGCTTGTACACAAGCTTAGCTGAATTTCCATAAGATTCATATAAGTCCATGTAGTTCATTTATTTCACATTTTAGTCCCTCAATTTACTTTTTTTACAATTTACCCCATTTTACTCAAATTCATCAAAAATCCAAAGACAAAACATGTTAACCCAAAACATATCTTCCATTTATCAACAACTAACTTCACAAAACTCATAGTTTCATCAATGGCACATTTCAAAATCATCAACAAAATCAAAATTTGAGGCATGGGCTTGATAGTATACGAAGCAACGATTACAAAAATAGCAAGTAACTTCTATCTTTTACGCGATTAGATCCTTTTTGCAAATTAAGCACACAATTGATCAAATTTTCATACGAAACTTTCACACATGCAATTTCACATATCATAAGCACGAAAAATAATATTTAAATATTTTTTGACTCGGATATGTGGTCTCAAAACCACTATTTCCACTAAGGTCTAGACCAGACTGTTGCAATATGAATAAATGAAATGCAATTATATGCATTTGTATTTATGTGAAGACAGTCAAAAGTGTTGGCCAAAATACCTTAATAGTGGCATGATTCATTAGTACAGTGATACGAAAATACATGATGTTTTGACTCTATTTGGTTTGACATTTATATATTGGACCATTGGTGAAAGAATGAATGAAAATATGTTTATCAATGTATTTGTTTATATTTTATTGAATGTGGATTATATTAGCATTATTGAGTATTTTATACCAATGTACGAATTTGTTTGTTTTTTAGCGCAAGTTCTAACAGGTTTTGATAAATTAAAGGACTCGAGAAGAATCCATGACTCAACAATTCAGCTTAGACTAAGTTTGTGTTCTTTTGTCTATAAATAGTTAACTGCATGTACCTAGATTGAGTCTTGTGTTTAAGTATCATTTCGGATGACTTGGTATGTTTTGGTATCTATTGAGCTTCTAGGATTTTTATGGTTAATTTGGTTAGTTAATTTCATTGATGATATGTATAGTATTTCTTAATCCATAACTTGTTCAATTAAGTTTAGTTTTGAAGCACGAAATGGTGTGAGTCATATGTGTTAGATGCATTTAAAATGGTTAATTTGATGAATGATGTATTAGTATATTACTGGTATAAATTAGGGATATTTCAAAGACCTTTTTGAAAGATTTTGGAAGTGTAACAAAGTGAATTTAACCATTTGGTCTTGAGACAGTAAGAACATGTCTCGAGAGACTATGAAAAAAATTAACCAAATAGTCATTTCTAGGTTTAGGTCTTGAGACATGCATTGCTATGTCTTGAGACAAGTGATCTTTTGTCGCAAGACACATAAAAATCAAACTTAAAATAGTCTTTCCATGTTTTAGGTCTCAAGATAAGGATCCCTTGTCTAGAGACATTCAAACATAAAAAAAAAATTAGAAAAACATGGAAACTATGTCTTAAGACCAATCTTATGACAGGACCGGTTTAATCCTGAGACATGAACCCCCATGTCTCAAGATATGACTCAATTGAAGCAAAATTACTAAAACAATAAAGGTCTATCTCGAGACATGGATTCATTGTCTCAAGGCACATTGTTGGATTTTAGTGTAACACCCCAAACTCGGCCTAGACGCTATGGCCAAATCAAGAGGTGTTACATTCAGTGGTATCAGAGCCAGGTTACAAAACTCGATTATGAATTTTGGGATTCAAAATTGTGTTTTCAAAAAGAATTGGTCCTTGAACAATTTGAACAATTGAGAAAGTATGTGGTACACCGAGTCTCTAGCGTCAATCCTATAAGTATTTCTGAAACTTAATTAGGAATACTCTGAAACACTGTAGTTAATACCTTCTGAAATTGTACTGAGTTAGCTAGAGACTGAAACCTCTGAAAACAATTTTGAACTTCTGATAATTTATGCATAAAACATCTGCTAATAACTACTGAAACTGATGCATAAAATTTTTAATGTAGAGAAAACTCAAAATATACAATGAGCTTTTGTGGAACTCATAGATGTGGTATTCGAGGCAATGGTAGAGGCTATAGGGGGCTCGAGCTGAGTCTTCCTCTCTGGGCAGTATGCTGAACTTAGATACGAGTGAGACACCAGTTTAACCTGCTACTAAGACTAGGTCTCAGAGTCACTCAGCTGGGGATGACGCACTCTCTAAAGCCATGCTGAGGATTTTGGAGAGGGTCGTTGGACCCATTCTAGAGCTGAGAGCCGAGGGTCGGTAACTAAACGACTCTGGTCCAATGGTGCTGAGTTGTTTAAAGGTGTCACTAAGTCACCCTTAATGTGACCGAGTATTGGTTGAAGGCCACTGAGAGGATCATGAATGATTTAGACTATACTCCTAAGCAGAAACTGAAGGGTACAGTCTATTTGCTTTTATGAGGCTTATAAGTGGTGGTTAATAGTTGAGGAGGGTACTCAGCCTGATCGTCTGAGTTGGGATTTCTTTAAGACTACCTTCCAAAGTAAGTATATGGGGGCGAGCTATGTGGATGCTTGTAGGTGTGAGTTCATGAATCTCACGCAAGGTGATAGATTTGTGCCTGAGTTTGAGGCTGAATTTTTGAGGTTGAGCCACTACGCTCAAGGCATGGTGGCGACTAAGTATGAGAGATGCGCCTGATCTAAGGATGGCTTAGAGGATAATTTGAGGGTGCTGATTGCTCTACAGAGGGAGCAAGATCATCGAGGATGTTAAGCGCGTGGAGTGCCAGAATAGGGATTGTGAGAGGGGTAAGAACAAAAGGGATTCAGAGCACTCTAGTTCTATTAAAAGGCCTAAGAAAAAGGCCAGATCTGATGGACCAGCTAGAGTAGGGGCTCTTGTTGCTCCTACTAGGATTCAACTGTGCAGTGGTTGTGGTGGGCGCCATCCAAGTGAGTGTTGAAGGAGGATAGGGACTTGTCTGAGGTGTGGGTCATTAGAGCACCGTATTCAAGAGTGTCCACAGAGGGTTGATTAGATGCAAGCTTTGGGACCAGGTTCTGGGTAGCCTCAGAGGACAGTTCAGCAGCCATCTAAGGGCCATGGTTAGGCTAGAGGTGGTAATGGTATGGGTCATGCATAGAGGGCATCGGGCAGAGGTGCTGGTCAGATTGAGGTGAGGTAGACTGTACTGGTTTATGTTGCATGATGCCAAGAGGATAAAAATACTCCTGATGTCATCATCGGTACATTCCTTATATTTGATGTGCCTTATACTGCTTTGATAGACATAGGTTTCACTCACTCCTACGTAGCTAGCACTGTATTTAAAAATTTAGGGATTTCTATGGAGAGCACTTCTTATGAAATTACTGCACTAAGTCCATTGGGGCAATCTGTTCAGATTAGTAAACTTTATAGGGATGTTTCGTTAGTGGTACAAGGGGCTTCTTCCTAAAAAAATTGATGGAGCTTTTGTTTGGGGAGCTCGATTTAATTCTGGGTATGGACTGGTTGGTTGAGCACTAAGTCTAAGAGCGATGACTAATTAGAGGACGATGTTTGCTCGCCTTAGTTTGTTTGACGATGGGAGTCTACTGGCTGAGTTTCAAGTTAAGCCAACTTGGATTGATCAGATTCGAAATAAGCAATTAGTGGATCAGATTGAGAGTGGCAGTACTTCAGATTTTAGGCTAAATAGTGATGGCGTTCTGTGTTTTCGAGGTCGAATCTGTGTGCTAAATGACTCTGATTTAAGGCAGTCAATTCTGAGGGATGCGCATAGCAGCCCTTATACTATGCATCCCAATGGTAACAAGATGTATCACGGCCTTCGTGAGTTGTACTGGTGGCCGAGTTTGAAGCATGAGATTATGAATTTTTTTGCTTGATGTCTGACGTGCCAGCAAGTTAAGGCTGAGCAGTAGTTACCTTCGGATTTGCTTCAACTCATTAAGATACCCTTATGGAAATGGGAGCGAACGACAATGGATTTTGTTAGTGGGTTGCCCTTAACAGCCACTAAGAAGGATTCTGTTTGGGTCATCGTAGATTGATTGACTAAGTCTGCTCACTTTATTCCGGTTCGAACGGACTATTCTCTGCAGAAGTTAGCGAAACTCTATATCTCTAAGATAGTTAGACTGCATAGGGTTCCTGTGTCGACTATTTCTAATAGAGATCTGCGCTTCACATTTTGATTTTGAAAGAGGTTGCATGATGCTTTGGATTCGAGATTGGACTTTAGTACTGCGTTCCATCCTTAGACCGATGGTCAAGCTAAGAGGGTGATTCAAATTTTTCAGGATATGCATCAGAGTTGTGTGATAGATTTTCGAGGTAGTTGGGAGGATTATCTGTCGCTAGCTGAATTCGCCTACAATAATAGTTTCCAGTCTAGCATCTAGATGGCACCTTACAAGGCTTTGTATGGTTGTAAGTGTTGTACTCCGCTATGTTGGACTGAGCTGGGTGAGCATTAGGTTCTGGGTCCTGAGTTGGTTTTTGAGATCGAAGATAAGGTTAGGCTAATTCGGGATTGTCTGAAGGTGGCTTCTAATAGACAGAAATTTATGCAGATCTAAAGAAGCGTGATATTGAGTATTCTGTGGGGGACTTTGTCTTTCTTAAGGTTTCTTCTTGGAAGAAAGTTCTGAGATTCGGTCGTAAGGGCAAGTTAAGCCCTAGGTTTATTGGGTCAGATCAGATTCTGAAGTGTGTGGGACCGCTTGCTTATCAGTTGGAGCTACCTCCAGAGTTAGACTGTATGCACGATGTCATCCATGTCTCAATGTT
The DNA here is from genome assembly GCA_025698475.1 of Gossypium anomalum. Lineage (NCBI taxonomy): Eukaryota > Viridiplantae > Streptophyta > Magnoliopsida > Malvales > Malvaceae > Gossypium > Gossypium anomalum. The sequence continues at coordinate 37,544,360 of CM046959.1, read as the reverse complement.
AAGGCGGTATCTGTCTGATCTTTCTCATGTTGTTTCTGTTGAAGAGATCGAGGTTAGGCTAGACTTGACTTTTGAGGAGGAGCCAGTTCAGATTCTGGATCGAGATGTTAAAGTTCTGATAAGGAAGTCCATTCCTTTAGTAAAGGTTCTTTGGGGGAATCATGGTACTGAGGAGGCCACACGGGAAATTGATGACTCTATACGTCAGCAGTATCCTCATCTATTCTGACCAGGTAAATTTTGAGGTCAAAATTTCTTTTAGGGGGTAAAGTTGTAATGCCCCAAATAATTTATTTCTGCTTCTGTAAAATCTCACACAAATTTTACTTCAGTGGTTATGGGAGTGCCTAGGAGGTCTTGGGTTCAAGCCTCATCTTTGCCAATTTTTTTTATTTTTGGATCCAAGCCTTTTCTTTATTCGGTGGGCTTATATTAAATTTTCTGATAATTCATATCAGAGTAAGCCTGTTGGTTCAAGTGGTAAGGAGCTAGCTTGCCTTATGGTTTTGAGTTCGAATCCTAGCGCAAGCGTGGGTATTATTTTTACTTGATTTTATGGTAAGAGTTTTGGTGGAATTAAAAGTCTGTAATGGTTGAGATTAAGGGGCTAGTGGGGAGGAATTTGGGGGAATATGATATTATCTGATTTGAATCTATTTTTTCTTTTTTTCAAATTTTCATCTCTCCTCAAAAAATTCCCAAAGATTCTTATGTGATTTTTTCTTCCTTTCTACTCTCTGTCATTTTCTCCTTCTCTTCCTTGTCATTGATTTTGTTTTGTCTGTCTCTCTATTATCAAATTTTTGCGTCTCATTACTTCAGTGCTTTTCGTGCGATACCGGTAAGTTTGGTGGGTGCGATTCTTATTTTGACTAGTGAATCATTGGTTAATAGAGTTTGTGTTATGTTTAGGATAAGATCAAGGGGCTAGGGGCTTCTAATCCACACTCTGGTAGGGTGAAATCATCATTGTTCGTTCGAAGGTAAGGGTTTTGATAAATTAAAAGGGTTGCCTTTTCTGTTGTGGTTCAGTTTAGCTGCACTTTTTAAACTACTGATATGATCAATTTGCTGGACAATTATAGGTTCTGGAGGTTTTGGGATTGAGTTTGCTGCGAAAACGTACCAGGTGTGTACCTAAAATACAAAAAATTGAGTTTCGACAAAAGCCGAAAAAAGCCACTGTCAACACCACACAGGCGTGTGGCCGACCGTGTAGGTGGTCGTGTGTGAGACACGACCGTGTGGTCGATGAGGGCATGGCCATGCGCAGCACACGGCCGTGTGGGCCACACAGGCTAGGCCAAGTTGGGTGTGTGGGCTACACGGGCATGTCACACAGGCGTATGGATTTTGGGCTAGGCCGTGTGGGCTACATGGGCACATGGGCCCATAATTCTAAAAATTTCCCTAAGATTGCACGAGTCACTCTGATCGACTGTGAGCCTACTATAAGGTCCGTAAGGGCTAAATAAACCATGATTTGCATGCTATGATATTCTGATAGACTAATCTGTGTAGGATACTAAATGTATGCCTGACTATAATGACATATGTATATTTGTTTAATTTGTTGACCATGTTTAATTTGTTATATCTGTATCTGAATTCTGTATCTGTTTTGGGGTGGGATTTGTATATGAGGACGAACTATTCTGTTTGGCGTTGATCGCCTTTATTCTGGCAGCTTAACTGCATATATTCTGATATGTGTCTTAGAGGCACAATGTGGTGTGTAGGGATGAGTGGGTGTTTTTAACCCCACATGGTGTGACGGGATGGTCGGAGATGGTGTGTAGAGGATGGGGGTAGGATTTATGCATATCTCCTTCTATAATCTGAATCTGAAAATGTATCTATTTCTAACTGTGCATATCATTCTGTATGTTGCATGCTTAATTCTGTTGGGTTACACACTGAGTTTTCGTAAACTCACATCTGTTGTCTGTTTTGTCAGGTAATCCACAGACTTAGGTGGATCAGTACAATGGAGCCTCTTGGTGACCACAAGTTCACAAACTGGTTATGTTTATGGTTTCTATTAAAACAAAGGTTTTCTAAAAATATGAACTAAATTTTTGAAACACAGCATTCCATAAGCTTCCGCTATAAAACATGTTTTAAGGCTAATTAATTAATTGGATTGACGTTTTGACAATAGACAAGGAAAATAAGAGTTTTAAAACTGAAATGGTTTTTAGCGTGTGGAGTTCGATATCAAAACCCACTCTTTGTAACACCTTCTGATTTGGCCATTGCGTCTAGGCCGAGTCTGGGGTGTTACATTTAGTACTTAGAGTTGGATTTGGATTTGAATCCTAACTCTGGATTCAACCCTGTGTACCCCAAGACTTAATAATTAAGGATATTTGACATCTATAAAGCGTGTATATAGATAGTAATGAAGATTGATGTGCATTAAATGATAATTATATGCCAAACTTTTGAAAATTGCACTAAGTTGGTTTAGGTTATTCTAGCAACGGAATGTGATGCCACACATTCGGATCCGATGATTAGATCGGATGTGGGGTATGACATTAACTCGATTCGGATGTGACGAGGAGGTAAATGACATTTCTGTTGCATGAACCCATGATGGTGAACATAATGGAAAGTAACATTGGACGAGTATGAAATTGAAGCTGATGCCTTTAAAGAAAATTGAGGAGATACAAAGTTCTAATTCACAATCAATGTTGAAATTTTCCAATTCTTTTAATGATATTTATTTATAAGGGTGCATACGAAATGCCATGTCTAATAGGAATTACAGATCTTGGTTCTACTATGAGTAAAAACATGATTATATTTTAGCTATTTGACTTATCAGCATATTCGATGCTTTTGTTTTTTAATCCTTACGAAGCAAGAAACAGAGAATGATTTGTGAATCTTTATGATATTTGGTCGCCTGCACACAATTTTTTCTTCAAATGAAATAGAAATTATTATAAGATATTGCTACTGAATGCTAAAGAATCATGAACTTTACGTGATAAATTTAAAAACAGAAGGCCTTATTTAGTTTTTAATTAAATATTCATTTCGATGGAAAACAAATTATTGATATATCATAAGGATTACATTTTCGAAAAAAATAATTTATGTAGATAATATATTAATTAGTTTAATTAATTATAAAATTGGAGGTTAAGCAAATCCTATGTGATGAAAATTTGTTGATATACTAACTAATGAGGAATTCCATGTCTATTAAGAATCCTATCTCATAAAAGATTAAACATTGGTTATTAATTTACATCTTAATATCTCACGAAAAGAATTAGATTAAGAAATTAAAGATTAAAAATAAATCTTTTTAAAAAAAAGTTGGGCCAAAAGGCGAAAAAACATAATTTATTCACATAAATCAAAATGTCGTTTCTCAATGTATCTGTATTGACTTTTACATGAATTTGGATTGCTCCATCAATCTAACCTTTGAAGCATTTTTTGTTGTTAGTTTTTCTTTAATTACAGTATCATTCCATTACAAGATTTCAATCAACTCTGATTTGAATATTCAGTGAATATACAAGTGTACAATTATAAAATATAAAACAATTTTTTTGTTTCAATCGTATATAAATGACTGGTAAAGAAAAAATAGAAAGTTGTTTAATCTCAGTCTGGATCTTAAATCCGCAATGACTTTGCTTTTGCCATTATTCAATGCAATCATCATGAAAGACATAAGAACATGGCATCTGAAAAGCTTCAAATCCAGCCTTGAGTTCCTTTAAACATATAATGTTGTCCTGTTCATCTCCGACTTCCACTTTGACTCCCTTTAGCATCTCTTTGATCGATGATTTGGTAACGGCGACCATGCCATATTTAATGCTCTCAAACTCCGAGGTCAGTTCCACCAAAGCTCTTGTCATCAAAGTCCCTTTGGTTAATCTCATATTCCACCACAAATGTGTGTATCACTGAATCTTAATATTGTTGAGATGGAAGTAGATAACAAAACAATCGATTGAAAACAAAAGCAATCAACTGAACAAGAAAAGAATGAAAAAAAGATATATGTTAAAAAAACTATCAACCTTGTTTCATAATTACTATGTTGTTGTTTATATACATTAACTACTACCTAGCAACTAACTTCCAACTAACTAACTATTTTAGCTAACTAACTACTAGCTATTAGTTATCCCGCTAACACTCCCCCTCAAGTTGAGGGCTGGTACAAGTCTTTAACCTCCAACTTGGATACTAAAAATTCATGTTGTTGGACTCCAAGCATTTTGGTCATAAAATCTACAAGTTGCTTAGTTGTCCTCATGTGTTGCGTTCAAATTAGTCCATCTTGAATTTTATCTTACACAAAATGACAATCAATCTCTATGTGCTTGGTGTGTTCATAGAAGACCGAATTTTCTACAATCTGAAGAGTAGCTATCAAAAAACAATAAAGTCATATCCATTTTCTCAAGGCATATATCCTTTACTAAGCCATCTAACCAAACAATTTCTACTACTGCTGCTGCCATACTCTTGTATTCTGCTTCTACTAATGAGCGTGAGACTATGCTTTGCTTCTTTGATTTCTAGGAAATTAGAGAGTCTCCAAGCTTGACAAAAACCAGTGATTGACCTGCTGGACATAGGACATGTAGACCAATCTGAGTCACAATACACAACCAGTTGTGACTTACCAGACGTTGACAATAAAATTCCTTGACCAGGGTCCTTCTTAATGTATCTAACTACTCGAAGAGCTTCTTCCAAATGAGACTTTTTTGGTGTAACGCCCATACCCCGATCCGATCGTCGAACCCTAGTTACGGAATGCTACAATCATAAACGGAATAGAACACATTCAAATCACATTGATTATCTCAAATAAACATAGAATACGTCATAAATGCATAATTACTACTCAAATTTAACAAAAAAAATCCAAACATAGCCAATTCAATTTATGATTAACAAATACGTCATTTCTCAAATCATATACAGGCTTATGTATGCTCCAATACCATAAAATATTTAACTAGGATTAATTTGCAACATTTTCAAAATTTCAATTCAACTATAAATCAAAGCAATTCAGAGCTCAATTCAATCACCACAAATCAATAGTTAATCATTTTTCATAGCATATATGTGTGAAAACAAAACTTAAATCGGGTCCACGGGACATTAAAAATAGTTTGGGAAAAAACAAGGACTAATATGAAATAAAATAGAAAAATATGGAAAATTTTGAAAACAAAGGTCACACGGTTGTGTGGCCAGGTCGTGTGATAGAGTCCAGGCCGTGTGGCTCAAGAACATGGCTTTGTGGCCAAATCGTGCATAGTTCGAAGTTAGGGGCACACGATCGTGTCCCTAGGCCTTGTAACAGCCTGACGCCGTGTGGAAAAACCAGCACCTAAAAATCAATAAGGCCCACGGTCGTGTGAGGAGGCCATGTGTGGTACACATCTGTGTTGCAGAACATGTGCAACCAAAATGACTTCAAAAACAAGTAATTTCAAACATCATTTCTTAGGTATCAAATCCAACCATTTCTACCTATTCAAAACACATTCAAACATTTCAAAAACATACTAAAAACATTCAACCTAAGTGCCTAATCAATGTTCCTTCATTGGTACCACAATTTGAACATTTAAAATCCAAATCACATACATCATTTCCCAAAACACAAAACATGTATCTATCAAGCATTTCATAACCTTAAACCACAATCAAAACGAAACTTAGAAAGGTGTGAATCTTACCACTTATACACATATGGTTAAAATATACCAAAATTGCCAAATAGACAGAACTGCAACATCACATACAAAGCAGGGAACAACATGTCTAATAACAAATGAATTTGAACTCCTAGTACATGTCACTTATAACCTAAATCAAAGTAATCACAATTTGTACCCAATCGATGAACGAATAGTGTGAGCTCCGACTTGAACTTCCAACCGACATAAACTTCCGATGATCTACAAGAAAAACAACACAACAGATGTAATCAAATATTTGCTTAGTAAGTTCGTGTTAAACTTAAACTTTAAGTTACAGTACATTTTGTAACTTAAACATTTTACAATTAAAATTCATAAGTAGGGTAATGAGTTCATTATTAACCTATACATATCATAAGGTTAGTGAGTTCACATATACAAAACTTATAACTTTATCATGTCATAAAACACATACAAGTAAACACATTTGAAATACCATTCATTCATTTAAAATTCACATTTCCATTTTAAGTATTCATTTCAAATGTCCCTTCTTACATATCTATTAATATAAAAATTTCATATAACACATCATATAGTTATTTCCATATAACTGATTCATATAATTGTTTCATTTACCTATTTCCATATAACTGATTCATATAACCATTCTATATATATATATCTATTTCTATATAACCAATTCTTATAATCATTTCACACAACCATTTCGTATAACCAATTCATATAACCATTTCGAATAGATATTTCAAAGTGTTAACCTAACACAACATGATCCAACAATTCCAAGTCAGTAAACAACACTATACGGATATTCAGAATTCGTATTTTTATCTATTTTAATGAAACAATTTAGCACTGCACAATCTTTGTTTTTCCGATGGAACTTTGTAAAAGAACTCAATACACCAGTCTGGGAAACAAATGATGCTTATTTGAGCTAATCGTAATCAGAAATATATGTGTCAGGTTACTCGTCCAGGTTAAACCAATGACAACACATAAAAATAGCTTGGCCAGGGCTATATATATACATGTAAGGTTACTAGTCTAGGCTAAACCTTTAACACGACAACAGATTACTAGTCCAGGCTAAACCTGTGTCATATTGATATTTGAGTCCGCAACAAATGCTAGAGCTTGGTCCAGAACGAGAATCATTCAGAAATCTCATGTATGAGACATTTACTCGATCCATCAGAATTATCACATAATTCAATTTAATACCAAATAGTTTGATTTCCAATTTAGCAATATGTATTAGTTAACCACAGTTAATAACAATTTGTAACAATAAAAAGAAGAACGAACTTACGTAGACAAAAACGGTTGTGAAAACAAGGCCAACGACTAATATGTTAATTTAGCTTTTGCACAATTCGAGTCCAATTGTTTCATTTCTTGATCTAAACAATAGTTTTTATTCAATTAATTCATTCAAACAACTCAAATAATTAAACTTAAACTTATAAGCTCTTTTAATATAAATTTACAAAATTACCCCTAAACTTTACACTTTTATTCAATTTAGTCCCTAAACCCGAAACTTTTGAATTTATCACAATTTAACCAATTGAATGCTATCCAAATTTTCTATAATTCCCATACAACCCATATTCTTCATATTTTTACAATAATTTCATATAACTTTATTATTTTAGCAATTAAGTCCTTTAACATATAAATTAACCAAAATCACGTTACAAAATTGTCCTATTTAACTTTCAAGCTTATAAATCTATCAAAAAAACTTCAAAAACATCACCAATTCATCAATAGAATAATTTAAAACGTTTAACAGTTTTACGAATTAGTCTCTGGGTTAGCTAGATTAAGCTACAACAATCTCAAAAACATAAAAATCACTAAAAACAGGCTCAAAACACATAACATACAAGAGACATAAAACTTGGCCGAATGCTTCCTCGCTAAAAAAATGGTTTTTGGTTGAAGAAAGGTTGAAGAAGGTGAGAATAAAATGATCACCTTTTCTTATTTTTGTTTTATTAACTTTTACTTAATTAAATTATAATAAAACATATAATTTTTTTTATACTTAAACTATTCATTAACCAGCCAATTAAAGTAAATATGACATATTTTCCAATTAAAACAATCCAACAATTAATTTAAACCCATTTAGTCCTTATAAACCAATAGCGATTAACTTTTGCAGCTTTTACGATTTAGTCTTATTTACTTAATTAACTATCTAAACGTCAAAATTTCTAGACCAAAATTCAATACACCTACATAATCACTCAGTAAATATTTTATTAAATATTTATGGGCTTGATTTACAAGAACTAGGTCCCGATACTTTCTTCTTTCGAAACCACTTAACTTTAAGGACAACCCACTTGTACTTAACTATTCATTCGATTAGTAAAAAATTGTCATCGAAATTCAATATTATACTATGTTTGACTTATAAATATTAAATAATAATATTTATAGACTCACTCATCAGGTTTGTGGCCCCGAAACCATTATTCTCGACACCACTAAAAAATAAGCTGTTATATTTAGCATATGCATGAACTGGCTCAAATGTTGAACCTCAAATGATATTTCTAGTTGATATTAGTTAGGTACAACAATTTCCCTAAAAGCCTCTGGTAAATTGCAACATCTAGGATTAACTCATCACTGTTATTATTTAACTTGGTGCATTTATCATAGTCAACTTATGTGAGTTTTTGGTTTTTTCCAGTGGTGTGTTCGCTAGCTTTGCCTCTCCTATCCAATATCTACTATTAACTCAAATCCATACTTCCTCTAGTTTAGTACAATACCCTTGATGGATCATGTCACTTCTATCCCAAGGAAATACCCACCCAAATTTTCCATTTTAAAATTCTAATGAAGCACTTTCTTTAACTCATTGATCATTCCAATGTCATTTCCAGTCATCAACATACACCAATAAAATCACAATGCAATTTCCTTGTCATTTGGTAAACAACGAGTAATCATACATGTTTTGGATGTAACCATCAACCACCAAAGATTCTTTAAGTTTTAAGTTCTGTTGTTGAGATGCTTGTTTCAAACCATACAATGATTTGAGCAAACAACAAACCTTGTACTCTCTCTGTTTGTGAAATCCATCAAGGATGTCCATATAAACCTCCTCATATAAATTTCCCTACAAGAATGCATTATAAACATCAATTTGGAAGAGGGGTCAATTATGCATAGTAGCTACGCTAATTACTGTATGCACAGTCACCTACTTAACTATAGGAGAAAAAGCCTCCTAAAAATTAACTCCTGCTTGCTACTTAAAACCTTTACCTACCGTTCGTGCCTTAAACCATTCAATAGAACCATCGGAGTGGTATTTTACTTTATACATCCATTTGCAGCCAATGGAAACTTTGCTATGTGGTAAAGGGACTACTTCCCACGTGACATTCTCCTACAAGGCTCGAATATCTTGTTTCATTGCTTCAATCCACCTTGGATCTGAAATATCTTCACTATATGATTGGGTTCAAGTATAGCAGATATACTAGCAACAAACATTTGAGTATGAGGAGGTAAGTGAAAAAATGAGTAAACTTGGGGAATAAAATAAGAACATGTAACACCCCTAACCCATATTCGTCACCGGAACAAGGTTGCAGAGTATTACCAGAGTTTACAGTTCAATTACAATTAATTTATGTCATTTACTATTCATTTTTGAAAATAGATCACAATCAATCATAATGTCCCTTATATGGGTCCTCAAGGCCCAAAATACATATTAGAATCCTGTCGGGACTAAATCGGAATCACAGAAAATCTCAAAAATTTTCTTAAGTGTAGGGGACACAAGCCATGTGGCCAGGCCATATGGCTCACACGGCTAATGACATGCCCGTGTCCCAAGTCATGTGGGCACTTGATGTGAGGCACACAGCCGTGTCCCAGCCTGTGTCCTTACCCATGTAACTCTCTGACTTGGGTCACACGGTCATCCACACGCCTGTGTGTTAGGCTGTGTGGATAATTTAATTTTCAAAAATTAGGTGCAGGATTCACACGGCCATGTCACATGCCCGTGTATCTGCCTGTGTGACCAATTCTGAGCATTCTATTTCTAAATTTCAAGGATTCAGGGGACACACAACCAAACCACACGCCCGTGTGAATGGCCGTGTATCACACATGGTTGAGATACACGCCCGTGTATCTGTCCGTGTGGACAAAATAAGGCTATTTTTCAATCCATATTTCTCACCCATTTTACATTGCACCTACATCAACACTTTGACACACTTTCAACCCAATTTAGCATATATAAACCAAGTCAAAACCAATCTTTTGCATGGCATATTAACATCCATACTCAATTGTTTTAAACTTACCAAATTCATGCCTGTGTTCATGAACAAAATTTATCAATTATACTAATTCAAATCCATTCATTATTTGATTTATATATCTTCTACTTTTCAACCATTTCAACACACTTCAAATATGATATGGCACTATATAATTATATCAAAATGCATATAACACTAGCTATTCCAAATGCTAGTTACAACCAAATATATGCATGCCTCCATTGGGCACTTTAAACTATACATGCCATTATGTCCAAAATAAGTTTACTATTTATACCAAAACAAGCTTGAGGATAGTGTGATGCTCCAACCACTCTCCAACCTTTACGAGTATCCAAGCACTATAAAACAGAGAAAAAAAACCAAGAAAGCATTTCAAATGCTTAGTAAGCTCGTATAATAAGAATTTAACTTACCATATATTTTCATTTAAGATAAGCACACAAAAATGCATCCAAGCAATTTGGCTAATAGCCTAAAACACAACTTCATCAATCATGTTAGTAAAGTAATTCACATAATACTAAAAACATGGATGAGCTCATCGTTTAATGATTTTCATATACATATGCTTTCCATATCATCATTCTATATTACATATACATTTCCATGACAAATCATTTCAAGTTCATTTTAGCCATGTCAGAACTTTACCCTTTGAATTTATTTGAAATATCGATGGATATGCTCATGTAGTACACTTAAAGTGCACAAAATTAAAATCCATCAATTCATATCCAAGGGTACCCAAATAGGGCACATAATTAGGAAGCACTCTCTCGAGCCATGTAATAGGATGCTTATGTGAGCCATGTATCAGAAAGCTTATCTAGGCTAAACAAGAAACTCATAGGAGTTTAGAACAAGAAGCTCATTGAGCTTAATAGGAAAATCCGAAGAGTTATTAACAAGGAGCTCCAAGTAGCATAATAAGGAGTTCAAGCAAGCAATGTTAGGAAGCTCATAAGAGCTATATCAGGACGCTCACGAAGAGCTACGTTTGTGTCCGCAATAAATGCTGGATCACAACCGATCGAATCATGTAACAGGACGCTCACAAAGAGCTACGATGGTGCGCAACACATGTAGGATCACTACCGATCAAGATGCTCGCAGGAGCTATATAACAAGATGCTCAAGAAGGCTTTTAACAGGATGCTCGTCCGAGCTATAATGTCTACAACATATGCAGGACTATAATCAATACAGGAAAATGTTGTACCCATCACATTTCATTATTCAAACGGGACTTATCAATTATCGAACAAAATCGGGTATGTGATTAATTTCATACATTAAACATTTATGCAATTCAAACAAATATAACATTCGCTTCAAACAAATTAATATACATAATTAAGTTACACGAACCTACCTCGATACTTGTTCGTATACAAAAATCTACTAATCCGGTACTTTTTCTTTTCCTCGATCTAACTTTGTATTTGAGTTTTTCCGATCTAAATAAATGAATTTAACATCAATTTAATCCATTTTATACTCAATTGAACTCAATTCACTTCCTAGGAAAAAGTACTATTTTGCCCCTATACTTTTCATAAATGACGATTTCGTCCCTAAGCTCGGAAAATGAAATTCATGCAATTTAATCCTTATTTCAAGCCTAACCAAATTTTACATGTTACAATAATTGCCCATGAATTTCACAAAAATCAGAATTTTTCCATGGGTTTTACCACTTTTCATTTTAGTCCCTAAATCATAATTACATCAAAATTCTCTTTGTAAAAGTTGTTTATCTATTAACAACCTTTCATTTTCTACCGTAAATTTCAAATTTTTAGCATATTCATCCATGGAAAAATTTCAATACTTTGATAACTTTACAAATTTATCCCTAAAATAGATAGATTAAGCTATTCCGAACTCAAAAATATAAAAATTACTAAAAACGGGACAAGGTTACTAAAAACAGGAAGAATATAATATAAAATGATGATATTAAACATTTATTTAATTTATCATCTTTTATAGATTTCCGTTTCCAATTTAGTCCTTTTCTTTTTCTAATTTTCCATGGATGAATCATCAAAATATCTACTAACTTTTCTTAATGGTCTAATTACCATAAAAGGACCTCAAGTTTTGAATTCCATAGCTATTTGATACTTAGAGCTACTAGAATTCAACTTTTACATTTTATGCAATTTGGTCCTTTCCACAATTAAACATGTAATCGGTAAAATTTTCTTATTGAAATTTTCATACGTATTTCCTATCATAATACAGACCATGAAATATTATTAAAATAAATTTTATTTCTGACTCAGATTTGTGGTCTCGAAACCATTATTCTGATTTCACTGAAAATGGGTTGTTACAGAACATGTATTAAGTGGAGAAGAGGATTAGTTGGAAAAAATGTAACCCTTCATCCATGAAGGTTGTTTGGAGGATTTGGAAGTACACCTTAATGGTGGCAAAGTAGGTGAGGAAGGCCTGGGATGAAAATAAGATGGGAAGGAATCGATGGTTCAGGTAAAAGAAGGTCAGGTGAAACAGGAAAATCATGGGAAGTGGTAGATGTATTTGAGAAAGGTGAGGTAGTAGGTAAGTGAGGAATAATTAGCAAAGATTCAATATAAAGGAAAAGTGAATAATCTTGTGTAGGGAAAATAAAAGAAGCCTTGGTAGGAAACTTAAATGGAAAAAACAGTTTCATGAAACACAACATCGCAGTTAATAAAAAACTTCTTGGTGGAAAGGTTGAATAATATGCATATTTTTTTAACACTAGAATATCCCATAAATACAGATGGAATAGCTTTAAGAGAAATTTTGTTTTAATAATGAGGTGTGGTCGCATAACAAAGACAACAAAAAATTTTTCTGTGAAAAGATCAAGTTTTCCATTATAAAAAACTTCAAAAGGACTTTACTAGTTTAGAAGAGGAATGGGTAACCTATTGATTAGAAAACAGGCTATTAGAACACATTCCCCCGAGAATTTTCTAGGCATATTTGATTGAAATTTCAAGGACCTACCAACCTCAATTAAATGCCTATGTTTACACTTAGCTACTCCATTTTGTTGTGGAGTATGAGTGCATGAACTCTGATGCACAATCCCCACTATATTGAAATAATCAGTGCACTCATGTTTAAAGAATTCATAATGATTGTCACTATGACTGATCTTTACATTGGCAAAAAAATGATTTTTAACCATAACAAAGAAAAGTTTAAGTTGTACAATAACATCGCTTTTCAGTTATAAGAGATACACCCATGACATTCGAGAAAAATCATCTACAGTGGTTAAAAAATACCTATGACCACTATAAGTAGAGACTTTATAGGGTCCCCACAGATCAATTTAAATGAGGGGAAAAATAGTATCTACCCGAGTTGTAGTTAGAGGAAATGGCAACCTAGTTTGTTGGGCTAATGGGAAAATGGGGCAAAAAAATATTATCTGCCCGAGTTATACTTAGTGGAAATAGCAACCTAGTTTGTTTGGCTAATAGCAAAATAAGGCATCGTTGGACTTAATCACTATTCGAAACTGGGCAAGGAAGATTAGGCACCTTTTTCAACCTTGAAAGGGAAGCATGGCCAAGTCTTGCATGCCAAAGGAAAGTGGAGTCAAAATTTGTAGAGGTTGTAAAGATTTTGGATTCAAATGTAAAGGCTACTGAGGTAGATGAGGTGGATGTTGTGACCGTGTTTAGAGCATTTGAAGATTGCAGGATGTAAAGGCCAACTTGTTCTCTACCAATCTCACTTATCTTTCCATTTAAGAGATATTATAAAAAAACAAAATTCAGGATAGAAAGAAGCAACACAGTTCAAATTTTTGGTAAGATTAGAAATGGAAAGAAGATTATAGTAAAACTTTAGGATGCAAATAACATTTTTAAGGTGAAGATCAGGATGAATGGTGCATGTTTTGATATGTGTAATTGGTGTAGAGGATCCATTGGGTAATCAAACACAAGATGGATATGATGCATATGAAACAAGAGATTCTAAATCATGGAGTGTAACACCCCTTACCCGAGACCGTTGCCGGAGTCGAGCACAAGGTGTTACCAGACTTATCTTACTTGTTCGGGGCATAAAAAAAATTTACTTTTTAAAAAAAATTAATTTGCTCACATTCATCCAATAAATCCCTAAAAAGGGCCATCGAATCCCTAAAACGTACAATTGCAACGGTTCAGGATCAAACCGGGAACATTAAAAATTTTCCGATTACTTACACAAATCAAACAATTTATTTCACTATTCATAATAAAACTATCCATCTGCGTAACAGTCACTAAATTAATTATAATTTGAATTACGAAACTTGAAATTTAAATCCGTAAATTTTCCCTGAAACTAGACTCATATATCTTCTTACCATAATGTTTCCATAATTTTTGGTTTGGCCAATTAGTACAGTTTATTCATTAAATGTTCCCCTATTTGACAGTTTAGTAGACCTGACCTCTCTTCACTAAAAATCAATTATCTCATTATACAGAAATCGGATAATGTTTCTGTTTGTTTCTAATGAAAATAGACTCACTAAGGAATCTAAAAATATAAAATTTTACTTATAATTATTTTTGTAAAATTTATAGTGATTTTCCAAATTTGGAATAGGGGATCACGAAGTCACTCTAAACTAGTCTTACAAAAATTTAAATATCTCAGAATATAGACTTCCTTTGCTTGCTCTGTTTCTTTCTTACAAAAACAAACTCAATAAGATTTAATTCTATATCTCATTCACCATTTAATTACATTTATAAAATTTTTAGTGATTTTTCAAAACCACCTCACTGCTACTGTTTCCTAACTGTTCCATAGCCAACTCTTACTCTTTCATAGTTTCTTTGCATCAAACCTCATTTAGGCATACATAATACCAAAACATGTTCTTATTTAGCTATATCATAAGCTAATAATTACCAAGTATTCGCATGCCATTCTTTAATCATATCATAAGGACATACACACAAAACAGCCAAGTCCCTATACATGCCATAACTTAAAGTATTTCTAGTCACAAAATATCGAGATAACTAGTTGATAGTGTGAGGCGATCTCCGACGTCCTTATAATTTTTTGAGTTGGATTTGCGATACTATAAAAAAGAGAGAAAAGAAAGGGAGTAAGCATAAATCTTAGTAAGTTTGCATGTAAATAAATAACAACATTCTAAATGAATTATCAAGATAACCTGAACCTTTCGAACATGGACTTATCTTACCTTCCCTTTGGTACACTCTTTGAATTTTCCGTTGAACCATTTGGAATACTAAGGATACACGGGTACCTTTCCTTTTTAAACTTACCATTGCCATGCATTGGCATGGTCTTACATGGGATCTTTGTCTTATAGTAGTTTATCAATGCCATGTCTTGACATGGTCTTACATGATTTCCTTGCCTTGTAAAACTTAACAATGCCATGCCTTGGCACGGTCCTACTTGGTATCCTTAAACCCTAATGTCATGACATTTGTATCCTACACATTCCTAAAGTTCAGCCATAACTTTTAAATATCATTTCTCAGTCAATTCTTACTTGAATCATCAAGGAATAAATTTAAAAAATAAATATATAGATGCTGAAAAATAACGTCATTAATTATAAATAATAAAACATTGCATTTATTTACCGCAAACTTACCTCAATACAAAATACGATCAAATATTTTGATTTAGTCCTCAACCTTTTTCTTTCCTCGGTCTAACCCCGAATTTCATTCTTCTTGATCTATAATAGCAAATTTAACTTATTTAATATTCACATTTATCAAAATAGTCCTTAACTCTAACTTTGGAAAAATTATGATTTTGCCCCTAAACTTTTGCATATTTACACTTTTGCCTCAAGGCTCGGAAATGAAACTTTAACCCTAATCCTTATGTTTTATGACATGCTGATCATTTATTTACCTACGGCAACATCAAATTCTCACTCTAACATGTACTTATGACCATTAGGTATTTTTACCGATTATGTCGTTTTACTCGTTTTCGCTTAAAATCGTTTAGCTCAAGTCGTTTAACATAATTTCAAACTTCATATTCTACCATAAAATATCAAAATAAACACATTTCACCTATGGGTATTTTTCCAAATATGAATCCTAGGTTAAATTATTGCTAGAATAAGCTAAATTAAGTTACTGGGACTTCAAAAACGTAGAGAAAATTAAAAACGGGGCCTGGAATCACTTACTATGAAGCTTGGAAGCTTGACAAAACCCTAGCTACGAAAAACCCTTGAAATTTCGGCCTAATGAAGAAGATGGGCACATTTTGCCATCTTTTTCTCTTTTTTAATCTTTTAATTACCAAATAACTAAAATACCCTTCATTAAAACTTTAGTTGTTTTTATCTATGTATGTCCATTTTTGTCCATAAAAACCTAATGGTCTAATTACCATTTAAGGACCTCTACTTTAATTATACTCTTCAATTTAATCTTTTAGCATCTAAAACTTATATTTATCAACTTTTGCAATTAAGCCCTAGTAGGCAAATTAAGCATGCTATCTATAAAATTTTCCATCAATACTCTAACACATGCATCTAATCACTCGGTAAATTATAAAAATTAATCGGAATAAGCTTTTCTATATCGAATTCGTGGTTTCACAACCATTGTTCTATTTAGGCCCTATTTTGGGATGTTACATTTCTCCCCCCTTTAGGGATTTTCGTCCTCGAAAACCTTACCTGTGAAAAGATTTGGATACTATTTTCGCATAACCTCTTCAAGGTCCCATATAGCCTTGTCTACCCTATGCCTATTCCATAATACTTTCACAAGTGCAATACTTTTGTTCCTTAGTTGCTTGACCTCTCGAGCTAAAATCTTTACTGGTTCTTCACCATAAGTCATATCTTGCTGAATCTCAACCTCTGTCTGTAAAATCACATGTGAAGGATCAGAACGGTAACGACGTAACATGGACACATGGAACACATCATGAATCTTCTCTAACTCTAGCGGCAAAGCTAACCAATATGCTAATGGTCCAACTCTTTCAGTCACCTCAAACGGTCCAATAAAACATGGACTTAGTTTGCCTTTCTTGCCAAATCTAAAGACTTTCTTCCACGGGGATACTTTCAAGAACACTTTGTCACCAACTTGATACTCAATCTCTTTTTTTTTCAAGTCCGCATAAGACTTCTGTCTATCTAAAGCTGCTTTCAAGCAATCTCTGATAACTTTCACTTTCTCTTCAATTTCTTTAACTAAATCAACCCCGTAAATCTGATTTTCTTTAAGCTCTGTCCAATACAAAGGTATACGAAATTTATGTCCATACAAAGCTTCATAAGGTGCCATTTTCAAAATAGACTGGTAACTATTGTTATAAGCAAACTCTACCAACGGCAAATATTTCTCCCAACTACCTTGAAATTCTAAGTCACAACATCTGAGCATATCCTCAAGTATCTGAATAACTCTCTCTGACTGACCATCGGTCTAAGAATGGAAAGCTTTACTAAAACTCAACTTTGTGCCTAAAGCTTCTTGTAACTTCTTCCAAAATCGCGAAGTGAATCTCGGGTCTCTATCTGAAATAATCGATAACGGTACTCGACCAGCTTGCCATGTGAATAATCCATACGAACTGGAATAAAATGAGCTGACTTCGTTAGCTCATCAATCACAACCCATACTGTATATTTCTTTCTTGGTGTGAACGACAATCCTGTCACAAAATCCATGGCAACTCAGTCCTATTTCCACTCAGGAACTAACACAAGTTGCAATAAACTTGAAGGTACCTGATGTTTAGCTTTTACCTCCTGACAGATCAAGCATCTAGAAACAAACTCTGAGATTCCTACCCACTAATACATTTTCTTCAAATCATTATACATCTTTGTACTACCTGGATGAATAGACAAAGAACTGCTATGTGCTTTCTCTAAAATCTTTCGAATAAGCTCATCATTCTTTGGTACACATATCTGATTTCTGAACATTAAACAACCGTCAGAACTGATCTGAAAGTCTGACTTTATACCTGACTCACACTGATCTTTTTTGGCTTGCAACTCACTGTCATCTTTCTGAACTTCAAAAATTTCTTCAAGAAACATTGGCTTAGCTCTTAATTCTGCTAAGATAGAACCATCATCCGATAAGGTTAAACTAGTGTTCAAAGCTCTTAATGCAAATAATTTTTTTCTACTCAAAGCATTAACAACTTCGTTTGCTTTACCCGGGTGATAACTGATCACTAGTTCATAATCTTTAATCAACTCTAGCCATCTTCTTTACCTCATGTTCAAATCTTTCTGAGTCATCAAGTATTTCAAACTTTTATGATCAATAAATATTTGGCACTTCTCACCATACAAGTGATGTATCCAAATTTTCAACGCAAATACAATGACAGCTAGTTCTAAATCACGTATCGGATAATTTTTCTTATGTGGCTTTAGCTGTCTAAAGGCATAAGCAATTACCTTTCCTTCTTGCATAAGTACACAGCCTAGTCCATTCAAGGACGCATCACTATAAATCACAAACTGTTTACCTGGTTCTGGTTGTACTAAGACAGGAGCTTCAGTCAACAATGCCTTTAACTAGTCAAAACTCTTCTGACACTTTTCAGTCTATTCAAACTTGACATCTTTCTGTAGCAATCTTGTCAATGGAGTAGCTATCATATAAAATCTTTCTACAAATTGTCTATAATAACTGGTGAGACTAAGAAAACTTCTGACCTCTGATACATTCCTGGGAGGCTTTCAATCAACAATGGCTGAAATCTTGCTTGGATCAACTTTAATACCTTTAGCTGAGAATATATATCCAAGAAAACCAACTTCCCTTAACCAGAACTCACTTTTGCTAAACTTGGCATAAAGTTGATTATCTCTCAAAGTCTATAAAACTGTTCTCAAATGCTCTGAATACTTAGTCTTATCATGAGAATAAATGAAGATATCATTAATGAACACAATTACAAATTTATCCAAGTTAGGTCTGAAAATTTGATTCATTAAGTCCATGAAAATGGCAGGAGCTTTAGTCAAGCCAAATGGCATCACAAGGAACTCATGATAGCCATACCTAGTCCGAAAAGTAGTCTTCGAAACATCTGACTCTTTAACTCACAACTGATAATATCCGGATCTCAAATCTACCTTGGAGAACACAGTAGCTCCCTTCAATTGATCAAACAAATCGTCAATTCTAGGCAGTGGATACTTTGTTGATCGTGATTTTCTGTGATAAGTTTTATAAATTTATAATTAATCATTCTTGAAACTAACTATTATCACGATGTAGGCAAGTGTACCTATCGAACAGTAGTATAGCTTTAGCAAGACCGGATTCTTGAACCCAAAGAAACTAAAAGTACTAGTAATGACTGTCTTTTTATTATCTAGCCTAAGAATAATGGGGTTTGTTTTAATTAACTAATTAACTAAACTAAGAAATCACAAAAAATAGAATTGAGGAATTACTTTTCGAAAAATGATTGAATTAAGACAATACCGAAGGAAAAATCCATCTAGACTTCACTTGTTATTTTGACTCCGAATCAGACGATTTATTCATTTAACTTGTTCCATAGAAATCCCTAAGTTATGTTATTATCCCTATTCAAGACTAATAACGTCTAACCCTAGATTGAATAATTGAAATTTCTTTCTAATTAACACCTTAGGGTTGCATTAACTCGATCTATGGATCCCCTTATTAGGTTTCACCCTAATCCAGCAAAATCTTGTCACCCTATCTCTAGGTGCACAATCAACTCCACTTAATTATGACAAAGTCACTCTTAGACAAGGACTATTCATCCTCCAACTAAGAGCATTAACTTGAATCAATATCCTGAAATACCGAAAGAAGAATTAAGAACACATAATTAAGAACAAGTCAAATATTTATCATACAATTCAGAAAATAATAACAAGATTCGTCTTAGGTTTCATTCCCCTTAGGTATTTAGGGGTTTTAGTTCATAACTAAATAGGAAAACCTCTCAGAAGAATAATGAATACAAAACATAAAGAAAACCCAAAACTCCTGAAGGGAAATTGAGGAGAGATCTTTAGTCTTGATGATGAATCCGACTTCTAAGATAGATCAATCGGCTTTCCTGGAGCAATTCCTTGCTCTCTACTCCCTGTCTCCCCTTTAATCCTCCTCTAGGGTGTTTAAATAGGCTTTAGAATGCCTAAAAGCCCTCCAACTTTGCCTTTTTTTGAATAGAACTTAACTAGAGCTCGGCAGGAACACGCCCGTGTGCTATTACTTCAGGCCGTAGTCGAGGCTGAGAGATCAACACGCCCGTGCTGAGCTTGTTTTAGGTCGTGGTCGAGCCTGTTAGAATGGCACGGGCATGTGTTCTGCCCGTGTGAGGAAGTCCAGGCCGTGTTGTTTTCCCACGTCGACCCATTTTCTTCGTTTTTGGCCCATTTCTTGTTCTTTTCGCTCTCCTATGTTCACCTAAGTATAAAACATGAAACTAAAGGATTAGGAGCATCAAATTCACTAAATCTAAGGAGAAGTCATTCATAATTGTGTTAAGCATGGGATAAAAATATGTATAAATTATGGTTTATCACTTGTTCTTAATAGTCACCTTGTTAAGCTATCGATAATCTATGCACAATCTCATCGAACCATCTTTATTTTTCAAAAGAGCACTGATGCACCTCATGATGAACAACTAGGTCTTGCAAAGCCTTTCTCTATTAGTCCTGCAACTGAACTTTCAACTCTCTCAATTCTATTGGATCCATTCTGTAAGGAGCAATAGAAATGGGTGTTGTACTCAAAACCAATTCAATACCAAACTCAACTTCTCTGATAGGAGGCAAACCTGGTAGTTCTTTCGGAAACACATCAGGAAACTCACATACCACAGGTACTGATTCAATTTTCAACTCTGGATCTTTAGTATTCAACACAAAAGCAAGATAAGCTTCATATCCTTTTCTCAAGCATTTCTGAGTAGACATAACAAAAATCATGGCAATTGAACTATCTGACTCATCTGAATTAACCCGAAGAATTTTACCATTTTCGCATTTCAACTTAATAAATTTTTTTCCACAATTCACTATCACATCATGCGCAAGAGTCACATCAAACTCATCAAATGGCAATAGCATAAGATCGGCCGGAAAACAGTAACCTCTAATCATCAAAGGGCAATTTTTACATACTTTGTCTACTAATACATACTGACCCAATGGATTCGATACTTTAATCACAAATCTCGTAGACTCTATGGACATGTTTATACTAGGCATCAATTTCATGCAAGCATAGGAATGGGTCGAACCCGTATCAATCAAAGTAATAATATTAACATCATGAAGAGAAAATGTACCCGTAATTGCATTGGGGGAGGATGCCTCTTCATGAGCACGGATAGCATAGGTCCTTGCGGGTGCTCTATCGTTGGGTCTCGCTGCTAAATCTCTAGATGCACCTCTGCCTGCCCCTATTCTCGAACTTCTCTGAGGTCTACCTCTAACGGGGGTATTGTCTGATCTTACACTTGGTATTACTTCTCTTTTAACCATCTCAAGACACTCCCGAATGAAATGATTCGATGCACTACATAAAAAACAACTAGTCTCAGTTGCTCAACATTGACTTGGATGACGTCGACCACATTGAGGACACTCAGGTCTATCAGGTTGAATACTGCCAACATTCGCAATTGAAGTGGTCTTTAGGTCAGTGGGCTTTTAAGGATTTGTTGGTAAAAACTTAACAGAATGGGCCTGCTAGTCTAGTGGTTAAGTGGAGTATTAGTTTGCTCAAGGTCCTGAGTTCGAATCTCTGCAGTGGCTAAGGGATTTTTTTTGTTGCAAGTTTCAGTTAAGTGTTGAGTTTTATTAAAATTCTGAGTAGAGGGTTTTGGGGAAAAGTTAGGGCTTCGTGGGTAAAGTTATTTTTCCTCATTTCTGTCAAAAGTGTTTCTCTGTCGTCTTCTCTTTTCCCCAAACCCTTACTCTAAAATTCCATTCTCTTTTTCCCCTCTCCTTCGTTTTTCTTCTTTTCAGATAAGCTTAGGCGTATTGCTAGTGGTTCTGTCGATTCAGTAAGTATCGCTTTATTAAGTTACGTGATTTTCTTTGGAGATCGTTTAAGAGGGTTTTTGTTTGCTGTTTAGGGGATATTCAAGGTTCTGTGGATCATTAAACGGGGTTCTAAATAGCGAAGAATCACCGTATTCGTTGAAGGTAAGTAGATCTCTCTTTTGAGATTTGGCAGTTCTTAAGGAAGTCGATTTAAGTGACTGATATTCAGCTCGATATTGTCGATTTTAGGCTTTGGAGTGCTCGTGCTGGGATTATCAATGAAAACGAACTAGGTGTGTACTCTGATTACGTAGAAAATGAGTTTCAAAAAAAGCTAAAAAGTGGTCTGTCAACGCCACACGGGCGTGTGGTCTGCCCGTGTGGTAGCTTGCATTGTGAGACACGGGCGTGTCACTGATGAGCTAGGCCATGCGCCAGCCACACAGGCACGACAGACACAAGCGTGTGAGGCTGGCTAGGCCGTGTGAGAGGCACGGCCTCGACCATTTGGGCCGTGTAAGCCACACAAGTGTGTGGGGTTTTAGGCTAGCCCATGTGATCCACACGGGCAAGGCTATTTTGGGCCATGTAGGCCGCACGGGTAGGGCACACGGGCGTGTAAGCCAAATTGTTTGATATACTCTGTAAGGTTGCACGGGTCGCCTAAGTCGACTGTGACCTGACCGTGGGGGCAGTAAGTGTTACTTAGACCCCAGACTCTGTTGATTACTGAAATGTATGTGAAAGTATGATATTATAAGCATGTGCATTTGTATGATTCTATATATCTGCTCTGACATGATGTTGATATGATCTGATAACTGCATATAAGCATGTCATACTATTTATGTTGTAGTGCATTGGGTTGGGATTGTTTTGAAGAGAAAGAAGTCTGAGAGGCGAATAGTCTGTTCCCTGGCAACCATGCTGCGTATATTTATTATGTATTGTTTTACAGTACCAGTTGGTGTGTAGGGTTGGATGGGTTGATTATATCCCCATACTTGGTGTGTAGGGTTGGGTGGGTCGATTTTACCCCCACATGTTGTGTTGGGTTAGACGGAGATGTTGTGCAGGGTTGGTGGGCATGATATTTCTTATATCTGATCTGTTATGCATGCGATATCTATATGGCTAAGGCCGAACATCTGTATTTTGTTATCTGTTTGTATGCATGCTGTTTGTGGGGATGTACACACTAAATTTGCGAAAACTCACCCCTTTGTTTATTTTGTCTGTCAGGTAATCCTCAGCAGTAGATGGATCGATGTGACGGAGGGCTCGATGGTGACCACTGGTAGACATTTACGGATTTTTGAGTAACACTTTATTTTGTTTGTTTTATTTAAATATTAATTTTTGGGATTAATATGTATTTGGACTCATTCTTGGGTTTATCTTGGGATTTTAAATTGTTAAATTATTGATTTATGAATTAATGATGTTTTAGCTTCCACATTAATGAAATGACTTCACTTAATAATTGGAATAGAGATTTCATAACTTAAGTAAGATAACGAACTAAACGTTTTTTTTAACTTACTAAGCTTTTCTAAAAGCACTCTCATATGACACCGCCAGATTCGGCCATAACGTCTAGGCCGAGTTTGGGGTGTTACAACTCAAATGTTAGTGATGTGTTCTTTTTTATATTGGCATGTACCTAGGAAATCCTTTGATTATAATGATCATTTTGTATTTTGTTGGCATTTTGGAGACTATATATATAAGTGTATATATATATATACATGCTAGTCATGTTGTTAATGTCTTTTTAGGTTGCTTGGGTTATATGTCTAATGTTTTAATGGTTGAGAATATATCATGCTATGTGATGTGTTTTTGGTTGATGCTTGGATATGGAATGATGGATGGCATGCTTAGGTTATGCCTTTGAGATGTTTTGGTAAGTTTGAGGCTTAAAACATGAGATTACTTGAATGGTTATTTTATGCTTGAGTAGCTGTTAGTGAAAGTGTCATGGAATGTTCATTGAATTGGTATGTATGTGATCTTTTGGTTGGTTTAATTTTTTGATTGAGGTGTTAATTGTGGTATATTGGTTAGACACTTACGATGGTTGTTATAAATGATGATTTTAGTATGATTTTGATGCAATTTGAATTGGATGAGATGTGGTTTAAATGGTAGCTTGTGACATAAGTGATTTAGGGTTGAATAACTTCTTTTAGAAGGTAATTTCTAGGTACACACGGCCTGGTACACGGTCATGTACCCTACACCGCTTAGGACATGATTGTGTAGCCTGTAGAATTTGGTTGATTTTTTATGCACATGGCCAGAGTTTGTTACACGGCCCAGTGACACAACCGTGTGATATATTTTTTAATATTTACACTTTTGACCCACACGACCTTGATGAGTTTACACGGTTGATCAAACGGTTGTGTGACTCCAACACCACACGACATCAGTCTGTTGCATGGTTCGTCAACACGGCCATGTGTCCCATTCCACACAGCTTTAGCATTTCCACACGGTGGCTATGACCCCTATTTTCAGATTTTTTTCCCTACTTTTTGTTTTAGTTTTAAAATGATCCCTGTTTGCTACCAGATTGGTTTTAAGCTTTCATAAGCTTGATATTAACCCGAAATTGATTGAATCACATGTTAATTTGATTATTTATGAATTGTTTGATAATTAATTGAGATTTTGAGTTATAATTTGTATACAAATGATTTGTAGTTGCCTATAACATTCTGTTACTCGAATTCGATGACTGGACCGAGTAAGGGGTGTTACAAAAATATTTTCTATTTGTATAATTAGTATCGATCTTATAAAATTTGGGTTCACAATCCAAATAGTCTATTACTTTAATTAAAAAAACTTATATAAACTTAATTTAAAGAAATACTTATGCTAAGACATCTATTTTAATAATACATAAATTAAGTAAAAGAATATAAAATTTATAATATATCACCTTTATACAAAAAATGTTTTATAAATTGTCCAAAACTTTCATAATACTCATATACATAATATAATTTTTTGTCATTACTTTAAAAAGTTATTTTTATAAATAAATTATGATAAAAAAAACTATAACATTTTTTTATGAATAAGTATATAATATTTATAATATATAGCAATGTCACATAACTAAGTTATGTTCATACTTCTTAGTCATAACCTTTTATAAATAAATATACTATAACAATTTTATAACATGTAGATTATTTTTATAATAAACTTTTTAGTCATAAATTTTGAAATTTTTTGGGTTTTAAATAATATTTTTTTGTTATAACTTTATAAAATATACAATTTTTTATAGTATAATTTTTTAGGATTTAAAATATGGGAATATTTTTGTCATAACCATCCCAAAAACTCATACATGTTCATGCTTATAATATAATTATTATAAAAATAATTTTTAAAATTAGATTTGATTGTAACTACTTGGATAATTACTACAATTCTGTAACACCCTGGGAAGTATATTATGACATATTGATTCAAGAAAGGACTAAATTGTAAAAGTGAGAAAAGTTTTGTGGCCCAAGAGTAAATACTCAAAATTTGAAGGATTAAAGTGTAAATATGAAAAATTTGAAGGACTAATAGTGGAAATATTTTAAGGGTGGAAGGATCTAGAAACCAAGGAAAAATTGATGAATTAGGACCAAATTGAATAGGTGAAGAATTATGAGGGACTCAATTGCAATTTTATCAAAATTAAGTGATGACTCAAGAATGAAATTTTAAAAGATCACAAAGGGCAAAATGGTCAATTGGAAGAGAGAGAAATCTAGAAAGTAATGATGATGTTGGAGATATTTTAGATTAATTAATTAATTAAATATTAGTTATTAATATTTTAATTTAATTTTTTTATATGATATTTTATTATTTTATTATTATTTTATTAGTATATATAAAGAAAGAAAGATGAAGAAATTCTCATCCATTTTCTATGCATTCACGTTAGGAAGAAGAGAAGAGAAGAAAGAAACTTTTTATTCTTTACAATTTAGTCCTTCTACCAAAAATTCACCATTTTCACCTAGAAATCAAAAGAATTTCCATAGCTACCAGAGAGAAAAATGTTAAGGAGACTATGGGGAGTTAGAATATCAAATTTGATTCAAGGAATAGAAGCTGGAGGAGAGAGAAAATCAAATTAAATATTGGAATCAATAGAACAAGGTAAGTACATCAAGATTTTAATATATTTTTAAGTTTTTTATTATTGACAAAACATGGAAATAATGTTATAATAGAGTTTTCTTATATAAGGTTCTATGATCTTGATGATTTAGTGAAGGGAAATAGGAGAAAGTGATGGGAAATATTGTAGAGAAAGGGAATAAGGGTGTTATAAACATGGTAAATAATATCTTGCACTAAAACAGTTTTGGATAGCAGCAGTAGGCTAACTTTGAAAATTCACCAAAAATTGTGGAAGTTGAATTATAGGTTGAGACATTAAATATTATTTAGTCTAGATTCTTATAGAAGAAATTTTGTAAGCAATGAAATTGTAAATCATGAAATATAATAAATTTTGTGAGACAAGGTCAGAATGATTTCGGGTTCCCCTGTTCTGAACTTGGAAAATCATCAAAAAATGGAGAAAAATAATTAGGGGCTTAAATTTATATTTTTAGAATCCTAAATGAGTCTATTTCCAATAGAAACAAATGGAAACATTATTTGAATCCTGTACGAGAAGATAATTAATTTTTAGTAAAGAAGGGTCAGAACTGTCAGATAGCAGAATAGAAGTGATTTTAAAGAATAAACTGTACTTATTGGCTAAGCCAAAAATTTTGAAAATTTTATGGTAAGAAGATATGTAAGTCTAGTTTCAAGAAAAATTAACGTATCTTAATTTGGAATTCTGTAGCTCAAGATATAAATAATTTAGTGACTATGACTCAAATGGACAACTTTAAATATACATATAAGTAAATAGTGAAATTATAGATAATGTTACTTATAAGCATATTATATAAATTAAGGATGTGGAATGGAAAGGAGGAGGAAAATATGTATGAATATTCAGCTAGCATAGCTAATTTGCATGTTTTAGGCTCAGGGACTTAATTGAATAAAACTAAAACTTTATGGGTAATTTTGTAAAAATGTTAGAAATGACCAATTTGCATGAAGTGGATTATTTTATTATTTAAAATTGCAAAATTGAATAAAATTATTAATTTAGTTCAAGATCAGGGAAAAACATGTTTTAAGGATTAAATTGAAAAGTGTTGAAATTATGAAAAATTCTGATATTTTATAGAATTCATGGGTTGTTATCAATTTGTATGAGAATAACGGCTGGAAATAAGGATTAAATTGCAAGAATTTTATTTTTAAATGCATGAAATATCGATATAATGAATTACCTGATTTATGTTTACGAAGAAATGGCAAGAGATTGATATTTATCATGATATGTCAATATGTGATTATCTTTGATACGTTGATACAAGGAAATTAAGTATATTGAGACGAGTAATAAATTCAAGTAAAACATGTTGAGAAAAATAAGTATGTTTAAGGGACAATATGGTTGATTTTAATTGGTTCCAAATATGAACGTTAGATGAAATAAAATATCTACTAAATAAATCGGTAACTTTGGTAATGCTCCGTAACTCTATTCCGGCGATGGATTCGGGTTAGGGGCGTTACAAATTCTTACTATAACACCCCCTAACCCTATCCCGTCACCAGAACAGGATTATGGAGTATTACCAGTCATTACAATTCAATCACAATTGAAACAGAAATAAATACGATACAATTCATAAAATATGTCATAGTATCCTTTAATGGGCCCATGGTACTTACTATGTATGTTAAAATCAAATCGGGACTCGATCAGAGGCTTATAAAATTTTTCATTAAATTCTTAAAATTTCCCTTTTATGAACAATACCACACACCCATGTGGCTTATGCGACACGCCTGTGTCCTCTACCTATGGAGCTCTCTGACTTTTGCCTATGAACAAATTAATTTCACACGGCCAAGACATACGCCTGCGTGCTTAGCCCTAGTGGCAATATGTTTTATAGCATCTTAGGTGCAGGGGACACACGGCCTAACAATATGGCCGTGTGCCAGGCCGTATAGACTCAAAATATAGGCCTTATAACTCAAATTTACCAACCCTGCAAACCTTGAACCATAAACGATTCAATTCTAATCTTTTAACTCGACCAAACCATGACTAAACACAAACAAATCATGTTCAAATTAACTCATATAAGCATCCAACCAATGTACCCTCAAGGCTACCACAATTTATCTTAACAATCCAATATTATACCATACTAACCAAGCTTAATACTTATATTTGCATCTTTCATACTAGACTTAATTAAGTTATATACTCAACCATTACCATTTATAACAACATTTGCAAAAACATTCCAAAATGACCACTTTTGACATCCTAGGTATATGCCATTACCAGTAATATACATGCATTACCTCATTGAATTCGGGATCGGCCTGAGATGCTGATTCAACGGTCTAGCTTTATTTAACCTACGCACGGAAACAAACCGTACGCTGAGTATGAACTCAGTGGTATTTCTATAAACCGATTCTTAAATCAATAGTAAATCATAAATCAATGAACTTTGATATTTCAATCTAATAATCTTAATAGTTCAATCATTTGTTTTCGTTTCATAAGACTAAGATCTTGTTAATCAATTTCAATGAAATATATATAGTTTCAGTGTTGGTTCAATATCAGTCGATTTTTCATTATCATAGAGTAACAACCAATATTCAGTATCATCCAAACATTCAGTAGTAGTCCAATATTCAGTAACAATCTTTATTGTTCAGTATCAGTCAGTCAACAGTAATAATCAGTTAATCAATAATAACCATTTATTTAGTAACAGTCGTTTATTCAGAAACAGTTAATTATTCAGTAACAGTCAATTATTCAGTACCTTTATTTACCCCCATTAACATGACTCGGACCAGGACGGATACACGGATCCAACCTACACACCAGGATAGCACACAGTGTTTCATCGGCCAAAGCCGGAATACGTCGTCTCAATAATGGTAATAGTAACAGTAACAATAGCAGTATGGTACACAGAGTACCGTATTAGAACGAATCCAGAATAGTAAAAGTAACAGTAACGTACGGAGTACCTCTTCGGAACGAATCTAGAACAGTAACAATAACAGTAATAGTATTCAACACACAAAGTGTTGAATCTGTAACAGTAACGGTAACAGTATTCGACACACAAAGTGTTGAATTGGTAATAAGAATGATAATGAGAATGATGAGTCGGAACATAAGTGCACGATCGATCAAGAAGCCAAAAAACCCGTACTCTTCCTTATCCTATGGCATACCAACTATATCCGACTTAACCCGATACTGTTAATAGGGTATTTAACCAATTTTCAGTTTTCAATCAATATGTATATATTTCAATTAATCATATAATTTAATAAATCAATACAATTCAGTATAATTCAATTCACTTTTCATTAACATATAATCAAATTCTACAATAAACACATATTCATAATTATTTCACCACATTTTCAAATCAATTCATTTCAATAATAAACACAATACCAATAATTCACGCTTTAATTATTTACCATAACATTCATTCAAAATATAACAAGTAATAATAAAATTCACTCTTTAATTCCAATCAATATTTATTCCTATTCAATTATTTACCTTTAAATACTTACTATACTTATCAAGTAAAAAATTCAACAATTAAGTATTAAGGTCGGATTATAGAAATACAAACCGTAAATTCCGAGCTATCCCTCACCGACTTTGTCTTTTCCTTGCTTAGCCGAGAGTTTCCGGGACAACATTAGCCGCGGAAATCAATTAAATTTTATCAATACACTATCATTCAATTTTCATATTGAATAATTTAATATCTATCCAACTTTTGCCTAAATTTCAATTTTGTCCCTAAACTAAGACTAACTTTTATTCTTCACATTTAACTCAATATTTTCATTCAATTTTCACTTTAAACTAATTTCAAATCTTTAATTTCATCATAAATCCTTAGTTTTGAAATTCTTTCAATTTAGTCCTTACTATCTTTACAATTCAATCATTATTTCACTTCTAACTTGAATTTCTATCAATTTAGCCATTAATTCATCATTTTATTCATCATGAACAATATCTAGAAATCTAGTAATTTTCAAAATATCAACTTAATTTCATCAAAACCTTGTTCTAAGCTTCCAAAACATCAAAATTAAGTAAAAAGTGCTAAATTGACTTACCTATTAAAGTTTGAAGCTTCCAAATCCTAATTCTCCCTTTTTCTTTTTCTTTCCCCTTTTCTTTCTTCTTTTCCCGTTTGCTATTCTGTTTCATTCTCTCTTTTTTTCTTTCTTTCTTTTATTCCATTTACTATATATATATATATATATATATATATATAATAACTTAATAATATACTTATATAATAAGTAAACATACATGTATTTTACCAATGTATATATATTAATATTACACATGTCACCATATATACCATACATTTGTCAAATTTTAATTTATTTATTACATAAAATCTTATAATATAATTATTTAATTAATCAATATCTTTTACTTAATAATAAATATCTATTAATAATTAAATACATGTATTACAAATGTATGTATTTTTATTTATACACTTGTAACAAATCATTGCCATACACTTGTCTTTATTTTTTTTATTTCATAATATAATATCAATTTAATAGCAATAATAACATTAATATTTACTTAAATAATAAGTAAATATATACATGTATTACAAATGTATGTACAATATTTATTACACATGCATTTTATTTTTATCACACACTTGGCATTCACTTTGGCTTATTTACTTATTTAGTCCCTTCAATTTTCTTTATTCTATAATTAAACTTTCACACTATATTCAATTTAATCCTTTTATCCAATTATCCTTAATTTAAGCTAATTCAGTTCATTAAACTTTAATTAACCACTCATTTAACTTCGTAAATATTTTTAATAAATATTTACGAATCTATTTTTCAAAAATAGAGACCCGAAAATACACTTTTCCAATAACCGTAAAGTTCGGGTCATTACAATTCTCCCCCCTTAATAAATTTCGTCCTCGAAATTTACCCGAAGAGAGGTGGGGGTACAGAGATCTCACTATTTCTTTCGGTTCCCGTGTTGCTTCCTCATTATTATAACTTTACCTTTTAATCTATTACCTCAATCGGTTCTTTTTCTTCATACAATGAATCAGTTCAAATTTCAATATCCTTTTTCGAGGTAACATGTGGAAGATCTGATCTATATCTTTTGAGTACCAAATCCTAAAAAATCTCATAAATTTTCTGTAATTTCAGAGGCGATACCAACCAATACGTTACTAGTCCGACTTTTCTACAATTTCACATAGCCCAAGAGAATGAGAGCTCAATTTCCCTTTTTTATCCAGTCCTCAAAGTTTTCTTCCACTGTGAAACTTTAAAAAAAAATACCTTATTATTAGCAGAATACTCGATATCTCGACATTTCAAATTCATATATGATTTTTGTCTGTCAAAAGCAGCTTTCAGTCTATTTTGAATATTCTTGACAGTATTCCCTGTTTCCTGAATCAATTCTAGCTCAATCATTTTTCTTTCACTCAATACTCATATAGAA
Source organism: Gossypium anomalum (assembly GCA_025698475.1). Lineage (NCBI taxonomy): Eukaryota > Viridiplantae > Streptophyta > Magnoliopsida > Malvales > Malvaceae > Gossypium > Gossypium anomalum. The sequence continues at coordinate 37,512,587 of CM046959.1, read as the reverse complement.
TTTCTGACAATCAAATACCGTCTTTAAACTATCTCAAATCACTTCCACTTTTCCTCGGTTTCTCGAATCAAACAACTCTGCATATTCCTTTTGTTCAATATGTTTAATCAAATACTGTGTAGTTTTACATTCATAACCATACGGAGCTTCATACAGTACTGAGTACTTGTTCTAGAATCAGAATGTGAACCATGTATCTCAATCAGAAATAATAAAAACTGGCATACCATGTAATCTGACAATCTCAGAAACCTATATTTCAGTCAATTATTAAGTAAGAAACTTATTCATACTGGGATAAAATATGCAGACTTTTCCATACCTTCGACGATTATTCAAATATCATCTTTCTTTTTCACAGATAGAGATAATTCCAATTCAAATCCATAGAAATTCTATCCCATTTTCATTATGATATCATCGCTGACTTTAACAGTTCTGAATTCTTCAGTACAGCTTCTGTTTCTAAATAACAGGCAATCATCAGATTCAATCAGAAATTTTTAATCAAAATTCATTTGTATACTATACACATTTAACCGGTAACTTATTATCACGTTTCTGAACTTTGCAGATCTACTGTAAAGAAGTCAGTTTAGCTTTTATCTTAACTAAATTGAGCCATCTTCAAATGATAATAGTCAGATGTTCATAGCTCATAACAAAAAACAAAGCTTTCAATTTTGAATATACATACCTTCATTTGTCTTTCTCGGATGATAATTAGCTATCATATCTTGATCCTTTAATGCAAGAACAATAACTACCACTTCCAAATTAGGTATCAAATAATTCTTCCTATGTGATTTTAACCTTTCGTAACATAAACCATTAGTTCACTTTCTTGTATCAAAACACTGCTATCCCTATAAATTACAAGTTTCTTCATCGGATTTCAGGCTAAACCAGAACTAGTGCTTCAGTTAACTGAGCTCTCAACTAATCAAAACCTTGCTGACATTTATCAGATCATTCCAATGCCATATCTTTCTATAGTAATCATATCATCCAAAAATCCCTTTTTCCAGCACATTTCTGTTTTGACATGATCAATATATCAATAGGTAAATCATTCAATCTTCTCTGATTCAAAACAAAACATTTCATCATCCTAACTTTGCAATATAATATACTTTTGCTTATAATTTACCACAGCATCATGCAAAATTAACCATTCTATTCTCAAGATCACATCAAACAGTAATAACATCAAATCGAACAGAAAATAGTATCCTAGTATCATTATCAGACAGTTCCTGCAGATCTTACCAGCCAATAAATACTGATCCGAGAAATTTAATACTTCTATCATAATTCAGTGAACTCAACAGGCAAGTCTTTAGCAAATACTGAATTCATGCAATCATAGGAATAAGTCAAACTAAGATTAATTTAGAATAATCATATTAGTGTCAATAAAGAAGAAAGTACCTGTAATGACATCCAGTAAAGATAAATCTTCTTATATACAATTATCATATGCCTTGGCTGATGTTCATTCTCTAGATTTTTCAGTGAAGTCCTTTGTTACACTTCGACTATCACTCGTATTTCTGGAGTTATAGAGTAATATACCTCTGGTAGCTGTGTTACTCATTCTTGAAATCTGAATAATATCTTTTTCAACTTTCTTCAAGCAATCACTAAGATAATAATCAAAAGAATTATATCCAGCACATGTTTCAAATTTTCATTCCACATTTTCCGTACCTACTACAGATGTAGCTCAAGATCTTGGACTGAAGCATCGGGTATCTCAATCTTTTACTTGAAGTTTTAATTTCCATTTCAATCTGTCTTTTCTCTGTACTAAATTCTTTGGCTTTATGTCTTCATTTAAACTGTCTTCAAACCACTTGTACATTACAGTTTTTGTCAGAATACACCCTCTAGTATATTTATTCAATCAGACAATTCCCTTCATACACAATTACAATAATATAACTCCGTTTAAACTTCAAGAATTTCTTTACATCTCTAATCAAGAAATCTCTAGCTGATATGTATTTCTTTCAAAGCTCATTTTGACAAATTTCCAAATAACCCTTTCTTAATCACAACATAAATCGGTATTTTCCACCACTAGTAAGCTGAGTCTTTTAACAGAAATATCATACTTTTTTAACATTTATTTGGTGAACAAAACAATTCATTCAAAACCTTGATAATGTTCTTTTAACTAAATTTCAGTTCTTTTAAGATCATTTTCAGTTGAAATTCTCAATTCTTCCACACTATATTTACAGAGTATTAACAACAGATAACTTACCCGTTCAGACAGGCTCTGTACCTTGAAGCACTTTGGGAATCGATTGAGAAACAGAAGGGGTAGATGTCGTAGCAGATACAGTTTCTTCTACTCACTGAAGAGCATCATTTATAATTTTAAATAATTATGTACAATCTCTTTCTCTGTTATTTCATCAGTCAACATTCAGTAATTAATTACTCATTGAGTTAATTCTCAATATTACCGATTCAATTTCCATCTAATTTACAAGACTATTCGTCTCCAGTATATATTTCATAATCAATACCATTGATATATTCATCTAACATTTTCAACTATGAAACAGAAACAAACAATTATATCAGCATCCAATCCTGACTCAATTTTGACTTAATTATGGCATGTATCTCTAGACTCAATTCTGAGCTCGATTTAGTCTAAAAATCGGCTAAACCTGAATAGCTCTAATACCACTAAATGTAACACCCCCTAACCCTATCCCGTCACCGGAACAGGATTACGGAGTATTACCAATCATTACAGTTCAATCACAATTGAAACAGAAATAAATACGATACAATTCATAAAATATGTCATAGTATCCTTTAATGGGCCCACGGTACTTAATATGTATGTTTAAATCAAACAAGGACTCGATCTGAGGCTTATAAAATTTTTCATTAAATTCTTAAAATTTCCCTTTTATGAACAGTACCACACACCTATGTGGCTTATGTGACACGCCCGTGTCCTCTACTTGTGGAGCTCTCTGACTTTTGCCTATGAGCAAATTAATTTTACACGGCCAAGACACATGCCCGTGTGCTCAACCCAAGTGGCAATATGTTTTATAGCATCTTAAGTGCCGGAGACACACGGCCTAACAACATGCCCGTGTGCCAGGCCGTGTGGACTCAAAATATAGGCCTTATAACTCAAATTTACCAACCCTGCAAACTTTGAACCATAAACGATTCACTTTTAATCTTTTAACTCGACCAAACCACGACTAAACACATATAAATCATGTTCAAATTAACTCATATAAACATCCAACCAATGTACCCTCATTGGTACCACAATTTATCTTAACAATCTAATATTATATCACACTAACCAAGCTTATTTATATTTATACTTAAATTTGCATCTTTCATACTAGACTTAATTAAGTTATATACTCAACCATTACCATTTATAACAACATTTACAATAACATTCCAAAATGACCACTTTTGACATCCTAGGTATATGCCATTACAAGTAATATACATGCATTAACTCACTGAATTCGGGATCGGCCTGAGATGCTGATTCAACGGTCTAGCTTTATTTAACCTACGCATGGAAACAAACCGTACGCTGAGTATGAACTCAGTAGTATTTCTATAAATCGATACTTAAATCAATAGTAAATCATATATCAATGAACTTTGAGATTTCAATCTAATAATCTTAATAATTCAATCATTTATTTTTATTTTATAATACTAAGATCTTGTTAATCAATTTCAATGAAATATATATAGTTTCAGTGTTGGTTCAATATTAGTCAATTTTTTATTATCATGTAGTAACAACCAATATTCAGAATCATCCAAACATTCAGTAGTAGTCTAATATTCAATAACAATCTTTATTGCTCAGTATCAGTCAGTCAACAGTAATAATCAGTTAATTAGTAATAACCATTTATTCAGTAATAGTCGTTTATTCAAAAATAGTTAATTATTCAGTAGCAGTCAATTATTCAGTACCTTTATTTTCCCATATTAACATGAGTCGACTTGGACGAATACACGGATCCAACCCACACACCAAGATAGCACACAGTGTTTCATCGGTCGAAGCCGGAATACACTGTGTCAATAACGGTAACAGTAACAGTAACAGTAATAGTACGGTACACAGAGTACCTCATCGGAATGAATCCGGAATAGTAACAGTAAGGTACGGAGTACCTCTTCGGAACGAATCCAGAACAGTAACAGTAACAGTAATAGTATTCAACACACAAAGTGTTGAATTTGTAACGAGAACGTAGCGTGATTCGACACATAAAGTGTTGAATTGATAGCGATAGAATAGCGAATAAGAATGAGAGTCGGCACATAAGTGCACGATCGAAGTCGGAAAAAACCCGTACTCTTCCTTATCCTATGGCATGCCAACTATATCCGACTTAACCCGATACTGTTAATAGGGTATTTAACCAATTTTCGGTTTTCAATCAATATGTATATATTTCAATTAATCATATAATTTAATAAATCAATACAATTCAGTATAATTCAATTCACTTTTCATTAACATATAATCAAATTCTACAATAAACACATATTCATAATTATTTCACCACATTTTCAAATCAATTCATTTCAATAATAAACACAATACCAATAATTCACACTTTAATTATTTACCATAACATTCATTCAAAATATAACAATTAATAATAAAATTCACTCTTTAATTCCAATCAATATTTATTCCTATTCAATTATTTACCTTTAAATACTTACTATACTTATCAAGTAATAAATTCAACAATTAAGTATTAAGGATGGATTATAGAAATACAAACCGTAAATTCAGAGCTATCCCTCGCCGACTTTGTCTTTTCCTTGCTTAGCCAAGAGTTTTCGGGACAACATTAGCCGCAAAAATCAATTAAATTTTATCAATACACTATCATTCAATTTTCATATTGAATATTTTTATTTCTATCCAACTTTTGCCTAAATTCCAATTTAGTCCTTAAACCGAGACTAACTTTTATTCTTCAAATTTAACTCAATATTTTCATTCAATTTTCACTTTAAACTAATTTCAACTCTTTAATTTCATCATAAATCCATCATTTTGAAATTCTTTCAATTTAGTCCTTACTATTCAAAACTTATTATTTACTTTACAATTCAATCATTATTTCACTTCTAACTTGAATTTCTATCAATTTAGCCCTTAATTCATCATTTTATTCATCATGAACAATATCTAGAAATCTAATAATTTTCAAAATATCAACTTAATTTAATTTCATCAAAACCTTGTTCCAAGGCTTCCAAAACATCAAAATTAAGTAAAAAGGGCTAAATTGACTTACCTATTAAAGTTTGAAGCTTCCAAATCCTAATTCTCCCTTTTCTTTTTCTTTCCCCTTTTCTTCCTTCTTTTCCCGTTTGCTATTCCGTTTCTTTCTCTTTTTTCTTTCTTTCTTTCTTTTATTCCATTTACTATATATATATATATATATATATATAATAACTTAATAATATACTTATATAATAAGTAAACATACATGTATTTTACAAATGTATATATATTAATATTACACATTTCACCATATATACTATACATTTGTCAAATTTTAATTTATTTATCACATAAAATCTTATAATATAATTATTTAATTAATAAATATCTTTTACTTAATAATAAATATTTATTAATAATTAAATACATGTATTACAAATGTATGTATTTTTATTTATACACTTGTAACAAATCATTGCCAAACACTTGTCTTTATTTTTTTTTTATTTCATAATATAATATCAATTTAATAGTAATAATAACATTAATATTTACTTAAATAATAAGTAAATACGTACATGTATTACAAATTATGTACAATATTTATTACACATGCATTTTATTTTTATCACACACTTGGCATTCACTTTGGCTTATTTACTTATTTTGTCCCTTTAATTTTCTTTATTCTATAATTAAACTTTCATACTATATTCAATTTAATCCTTTTATCCAATTATTCTTAATTTAATCTAATTCAGTTCATTAAACTTTAATTAACCACTCATTTAACTTTGTAAATATTTTTAATAAATATTTACGAATCTATTTTTCAGAAATGGAGACCCGAAAATACACTTTTCCGATAACCGTAAAATTCGGGTCATTACACTTACCCTCCTCCTAAGAATTAGAAAGTGTAATTTAATGCTCCAATTAGATCCCATCTGACGGGACTGACCAATTACAATAGTTACCTAAACATGTCACATTTGTATAATCAAAAGCAATTATATCCAAATTCATTTACTATCTTGCTTTCCTGTCATTATCTTAAAAAATAAATAAATAAAATACTAGTTGCTTGATGAGACTATTGAAACGTTGAATTGCATGCATGCAAATGTGGAAGGATAGTGGTAGTTGTTTTTGGCATTTTGATAGAAGGCTGGAGGTGGTCTCGGGTGGGGACCCTAGCCCTGGTTGGATTTAATTGAGGCATGCATGGACCATGGATTGACTGGGCAATATTAAAAAGAGTGAACGCTGACCTCCAGCGAAGCCGCCGTCGTCCAACCTTTTAAGGGTCATTTCAACGCTGCCTTTCAGCCAACTCTGTCTTTCGAAAACGCTTAACTATTTCTAACATGCTAGCTTATTGTTAACGTTGAAGGATTGGCATTTTAGATTAATGTTGCCTTGAAAATTAGACTGAAGTTAATCTTTTCTACTCATTTAAAAAAATCAAAGACCTAGATGGTTTCTTTTTCTGAGCCAAAATAAAATTATTATTAAAAATAAAACTAACCATAAGGTTGGGAAAGTATTGTATGAAAGAAACAGTGATACAATATTATCTATATCACTTTTTTAATAATTTAATAATATATCAGTATTTTCATTTTAAATTTCAACATTTTCATTATGAAAAAATAAAATTCAAATAAAAATCTTAAAATTCATGATAAAATTACTGATGTGGTATTAAACTATTAAAAATGAATAATATATTTATTTCGTACAATCCTTTCTCTCGTAATATTAGTAAGAAAAAAAAACCAAATACGACACCTAAGCATATTAAGATAAACACCTAAAAAGAAAGCATATTACAAGTAAGAACCACAAACAGTAGCATTGAAACTAAATATTGAACCTTAGCTGGCTTCACCATTACAATCTGATCAACACTTGGCACGGTTCAGGCAGAATCTGCAGCATATTGAGAGTCTAGATGATTATTAATTAATTGTATCTTAAACATGTTCTCTAGGCTATCTCTCCAGTGATCTTGGTAATACAATCATATATCAACTAAAATATACATATATCATGCAAAATGTATGTCAAATGATTCATGTTTCATACATTAATTCGCATATTTGACATATTTAATTATTTAACACCTACATTAAACAAGAAAGTTAATTGAGTTACACGAAAACATACATTCAAAAACTACAAAATAGCAGGATAACTTCTCTAATAGCTTCACTCCATCACTTTCTCTTTTCCCTTGTTTGAACCTACTTTAGTAAGCTCGTTGAATATTTAATGTATTGTTGGTACATAAGTTTTATAATATGACATCCTGTCATTAAATAAAAAGAAAAATAGTGGAGGGCATATAAACAAATACTAATAAATTTATTTACACAGAATTAATTATAAATAAATGTTAAAACTCCAAACATTTAAACCCAAGATCATAACTCCAAGAGTTATTAATATTCATTTAATAATTATGTTTGCATAAAATTATTATTATTTTGAAGTCCTCCATATTTTTCATTTAATTTAATGATGGCATGTCATATTATTATTCATTGATGATATAAATGGCTTATATATCGATGGAGCATCAAATATTTTTCCTAAAACATATAGGAACACCTTAATACGTCATGCAACTAACATTAAGTAGCTATGGGAATGGCTCAACAACCAAACGTTAGCTCATAAATGTTAAATGGGATGATTGAGATATTAAGAAAACATGAGTTTTTACATTGATGTTAAGTATGACTCCTATTTTTAATCAAATTTGAGAAATAATAATCTAGTTAAACTCTATTTATTTGTTTCAATCAAACTCTAATTAATTTGGATTATTTTATTATTATTTAACCTATGAATTTAGTCTATAAATAGGATCTTTTACAACCTTATAAAAAATACCCATTAGAGATTAGAACATATAACACATTTAGAGATTTTTATGTTTATGTTGTGAGAGGGTTGCTTGTTTTCGGATTTTCGGGGTTTAGTTTTTATCTCCATCTTTTGTACTCTTCGTTCTTTTGCCATTATAATAAAATTATCTTTACCCGTGGTTTTTTATCCTCTTTGGAGGGGTTTTTCTACATTAAATTTGTGTGTTCAATTTCTTAATTTCTTCCGCTATTTTTACTTGTTCGTTGCTTAATCAGTAGAAAAATGATAAGAAAAAGAAGAAAAATGGTGAAGGTTTAAAGAGAAATGAGTAGAAAATGGCAAAAGAAGGAAATGGAAGCTTTTCTTTCTCCCAAGATTGCTCGTCGGCTGGTTTTAGGTGAAAAATGCGGGTTTTCACAATTAAAAATTCAATTAAAGTGGTTAAAATTTCAAAATGTCATAATGTGTGGCTAATTTTTATTTTTAATGCTAAAATTCAAAATGTGGTTAAGGTGTAACTATATTTGTAAATATGTTGTTTTTTAAGTCATGGTTGGTGGTTCGATTTGTAGGCACCTAAGTATCTCCGTTATTATTCACACGTTTAATATTGACACTTTTTCAAAGTCTTGTAAGTATTTTCGTGAACCGTACATAATTCTCCACCAAGTTTGAGGACAAAACTCAAACTTTATATATTTCTCTTGAAAGAGCCAATCCGATCTCAATAGAGATATTTTAATCATTTATTTAATATATAAAACAAATATTACGAAAACTTTATTTAAAAAAAAAAAAAAACAATCATGTACACACTATTTTGGTAATTGACAAAGGGGGAAAGAATGTTTAAAACTCTTTCTTTTGGTACAAATGTCTCGGCCTAAAGATAGAAAAAGGGTTGCAAAGGGTGAGATTCAAAGACATGCTAGCATTACCTTTCAAGGATGCCTACACAAATCACATAAGTTAAACTCTAAGTTCCAAGTATGAAACTCTCGAATCTGTTTAGCTTTTCTCATTATGATGAAGCTGGATACGAAGAGCGCAGATTGCTAGGTATGCAAGGAGAATTCATCCATACTCTAGCATGCAATTTGAGCACCTCCTTAGCTTTCTCTTTAGTCTTGTGTCCACATTCCACTTGAAGCACCAAGCACAATTTAGCCACAATCCCTAATTGCAGCATCTCTTGAAGCACATTAGAAGTGGCACAGAACTTGGAAATAGACAATAGAATTCTCACTGCCCTTTGGTTTGCAACATGAGAAACCCTAAGAATCTTCTTTGAAACAACAGCAAGCCCTGCTCCATGATTTAGCAGCTCGGATCGGCCTTCGGCGCACCGGCAAACTTCATTGAGCACTGTTAGTATTGTTTCACAAGCCCTTTTCTGTGATGAATCAAGAAGCAATTCAATCAAGACAGGTACCGCGCCAGCTTCAGCTACCTTGACCTTGTTTCTTCCCCATGGAGATACACTTACCAGCAACTGTAGTGTAGCTTTTGAGGCCTGCTGAGAAATTCTATCACGTAAAACTCGAACCAATTCGACGAATAATTCGAGTCTCAAGCTGATAAGTTGCATTGGATCAGCTATCTCCAGCATTGATTTCAACAACAATACTGCATAAGCACGAGACTTGCAGGTTCCACGTTGCATTACTCTCGTTAAGGACACTACGATATCACCATTTTTGCGCATAAGATTCTTGAGAGCAGCTTCTGAGAGTTGGAGATTGTACAGAATGTTTAGAGCCTCATCAGTTGGTCTTATTGGCTTGAATTCATTATATAACAATCCGTCAACAGCTGTAGGGTCGTAATTTCTCACAATTGAAGCCAAGAACTCGACCGCGCCCGAAGATTCCATGCACCTCTTGTTTGTAGCATTCTCGGAAGCGATTGATTGTAGCTGCCTGAGACACTTTATCTGGTGCAAGGGTGACTTGGCGGCATCATTGAGGAGTTCGGTGATCTGAGCTTTGCTGATGGGTGGCTTTGGCGTTGGGATTCTTTCAATTCCATGGCAAGCATTTAACATGCACCATGATTGAATCAATCTTCTCAGAGTATGATTCGGGGTAAGTTCACAATCTGCAATAACATGCTTCGTAACGGGACATGCAGTGCTGTTCCCTGAAAATAACCACTTCTCAATGCTTTCCCTGTCGTACGTGATCCCTGTTTGAACTGTAACAGGATCCTTCATAATCTCCAGAGAAATTGGGCAGATAAAAAATGGAGGAATATCAACGTCTTCCATTTTCAAAGCAACCCAGACAGACAAGAAAGTGAAAAGGTATCTTAAGGTTGTTTAACAAAGATTAAGTTGTGAATTGGTTTGAATTTTGAAGAGGATTTAGAGGATGACAAATTGAGAATCTATATCTCTATATATTAATACGCGGGCGGATATTCAAACCCCGAGAAAGTCAAAACAACAGAAAGGCTGACTTTTCCAAGCAATTGAAAGGCTCAAGGATGACAACTTTAACTACTACAGCTAAAGCTAAAGTGAAAATTTGCCTGGTCCAGATTAGCTAAAAGCTTTTATGACTATAATTCTAGCATATGCTTCAACATAGCAAATGGTGCTAATACTAACCCATTTTAAAATTTGTCTAATTCTAAATTTCATCCTTCTAGTTTATTAAAATTTAGAAATTAATTCTTCTAATTTGATTTGTTAGTATTTGGTTCTCCTACTTCATTAAATTGAAAACTTAGTTCAGTTTAAACACATAAACTTGAATTTTTTATTTTTATTAATTTTATTGTATATAAATTAATGGTTGGTTTTTGCTAATTTATTGCGTATAAATTGTTGAACTATTGATTTTTTTTCTTTTTGAAATATTGAATTGTTGATTTTCAAATCAATAATTTAATAAATTTAATAGAGTTACACAATTAAACCAACTTATCTCTCTGGAACAAATTAAAGTATAAAGATTACTATTTTTTATAAAGTGAAGAGATGATAGTTAACAAGATAAGGAAACAGTGGTTAAGCCCCTTATCATTGGCACCTTAATGACCAAGGCTCAAGTTTTGTTGACGTAATCCCTTAATTTATAATATGAGTTAAATACAAAAATAAATAAATATTAAATAAAGTAAATTAATTTGATTGAAATTAACTTGGTCAAAGATTGATTAAAATAATTTTATTATATATATAAAAGCAAATAGTAATATGGTACATGATAGTGAGTGTGTGCCAAAGCAAAATAAAATATTCAATATAAAATAGAAGTCATAACTAAAAATATTAAAAATAACTCATGTGATGGTTTGACGGTCAAGGTGTTTACTGTTTGTGTAACTTGGATTTGAGTCATACTAATCGTGTTTGTTATTTGAGCTTTGTTTTGTTCTTATAATTCACCAAAAAAATATTAGAAATTTTTAAAATTTAAGATTAGTTTGATTAGTTTATTTTTGTAAAAGTTTTAGTTTAATTAACAATAAAATAATTTAAATTTTTGATTAATTCCAGTTTAATTTAATTATTAATTGATTTAATTTATTATTTAAATAAGGGAAAAATGATATGTTTTGAACAAGAAATATAAAACAATGTATATGTTCTGGATCAACAGCCTCGTGCTATTTTACCTGTACCCAGAAAAGGAAAACGCCGTCAATGGCCGAGAAATTGAAATGGTGAAGGCTAATTTGGCTGCGACAGCAACACTCGTTGGTTCTTTTACTTTGGCTTCGGTTGTCCACCTCTTTTGACCCTCCATTTTTTATAAAACAAAACGGAAGATTTTTCTTTTCTTTCTTTTTCCTTTGGCGGTAATTGACGATGAGAACGATAAAACTGATTTTGTCTTCATAAAACTAATAATAATTCAAAATTGGAATGTAATATAAAACTATTACCTATGTAGATTATTATAGTGTCTTATCATTCAATAACTAAATTTCAATAAAACTTATTAATTTTATAAAGTATGATAATATTTATATCTTTTTTATATTTTAATAAACTTAAAAATTATTTACAAAAATTATGAAATTTAAATCCAAGATATTTAGTCTTTCACTTTTCTAACTTTATCATTTGAATAAAAAATATATTTAATTTTAATATCATTTTTTAAAATTTACATCATTTCGTATATTTTTGTACGATTAATCTTTTAACAATCCAATCGTTGAATTTATCAATATAATTATGCTTGTCATATATATAAATTTTCAAACTAAATTGATATCTCTATCATATTGATATAAAATGGTTAAAAGTTTTTTACATAAAACAAATATTTAAATTTTTTTAATTTACTTTAAATTTGGCATACATGATTTATATGAATAAAATATAAAATGTGATAGTTATATCATTAAAATATTAATTGTACAAAGAGATATTAAATGGTGATCGAGTCTTAGCTCGATTGGCATCAGCATTGTTGATAGCGTTTATCTTTTTATTTAAGGATTGATGAGTAATTATACCGTAAGCATTGTATCAAAAAAAAAAAAAAGAGATGAAATTGTGTTTACACCAATACAAGTGAATCTCTCTTTTTATATATTTCACTTATATCGTGGATATTTAAAGTTTATTATATGTTGATAGTTTCTCTTTCCTCTTTTTCTTTCCCTTGATTAAGAAGGGATTGAAATCTGTATGTTAGGTTCCGGATTTGTAGAATAGGTAAAAGTTAATAAGGTTACTAATTTTAGGTCAATAAGAGCAATTCTTTGGTTATTAACAAATAATGTTGACTTTAAAAAGAAAAACCTAATAATGTTGACAAATTAAAACTTGTGGAATTGATAAGACGATAACTAAATCAACTTTAGAAATAAAGAATTATTCATCTTCACCGTTTATTTGATGTTTTCTGAAAATAATTGAAAAATGGATGTATCAATTTCACCTGCGATAAGTTAAAGAAGTTACAGACGAGGAAGTTGTATACAGCTTTGGAAAAAATGAAAGGTTAGGAATGATGGTAATTTAACAAGTTCATCCCCAACCCTGCAAAAATGCCTTAAGCTACCTCAATGAATGATACACAACAATCACAACTACTGACAAACAGTCCATACGATACAACAAACAATATAGGTATCCTATATTTTACGACATACTAACTATATCTAGAAGATTCTAGGATATTTTATCGGGCAATTTTATATTGATAAAAATAATTTAAGTTCTATTTGTTTCACTGAAAATGACTTCCAAAAAATAATTTCTGAAAAATGACTTAATTTTCTAAAAAAGCTAATATTTTCTGGTGTTTAGATGTGTAATGAGCCAAAATTCACGGGCATCGGAAAAGTACAATATCGGGCCTCCGTCTTAGTAAACCGAGTTTGAAAATAATTATTAGAAATATTTTTGAGTCTAGTGATGTATTTAATTAGGTTTAAATTAGGTGAATTTAGCTTAATTTAGAGTAATTAGTAAAAAGGACTAAATTAAATAAGGTGTAAAAGTTTAATTATAAAGTAAAAGAAAATAAGAGGGACTAGATAGGTAAATAAACAAATGGCTTAAGATGAGGCCGCAATACATGGAAAAATCTTAGATTTTTCTTGATTTATATTATAAAAATATTATTTAATTAAAACATTATAAATTATATTAATTAAAATTAAGATATTGTATTATAGGAAATAAATAAAATAAAGACACTTATATGGTAATAAAATATACATATGTAATAATTATATTTGTACAATTGTAAATTAAATACTTAATTACTTTTTATTTAAGTAAAAAGATATTTATTAATTAAATAATTATATTATAATTTTTTTTATGATAAATAAATTAAAAATTTACCAAATAGATGGTGATGATATTGTACAAATGTACAAAAATATATGTGTACAATTGTAGTATTTATACTTGTTATTAAATAGATATTTATTATAGTGTATTATTATTATTATTATTATTATTATTATTATTATTATTATTATTAATTTATTAAATTATAATTTATATTAATTATATTATGAGATTTTTATAGGATGAATAAATAAAAATATGAAAAATGTATAATGATGGAATGGTACATGTGTAAAATATGTATTTAAACACTTGTATTATAATGATATATTTTCTTAAATTTTAAGTAAAGATATTTATATATTATATATTAAATTATTATATTAATAAAAAATCTATATTAGTTAAATGTTAAAAGAATATAAAGTAAATAATAAAAAGAAGCAAAGCAAAAGAAAGAAACAGAAGGAAAGAAAGAATAGAGACTTTTGAAAGTAAGGAGAAAGAAAGAAGAAAAAAAAAAAAGAAAAAGGAAAAATAGGGTTTTTAAAGCTTGGAGTTTAATTTGCTAACAAGGAATTTGAGGCATCGGTACACAAAGAAAAGGAGAAAGCTATCGAGGACAAAAACGAGAAATTCACGGTTTGTATTACTATAATTCAAGTTATTTTTATTAAATTTTAAGTTTTTAATTATATGTATGGTAAGTATTATTATGGAATTGAAAAGGAAATTGAATTGATGATGGATAAGTATTGATATTGAATTGTATATTGATGAAAAGTGAAATTGAATTGATTCGTAAATGAATTGAAAGTAATATTGAATTGAGAAAGTGAACCAAATACCCTATTAACTAGTAGGGCTGAGTCAGATATAGTTGGAAGAGTTCAAGGATTCTTCGACCTTGAGTCGATGAGATACTGAGTGTCACTATTTTACTTCAGATTGATTCAATGAGGTACTGGGAACCACTTTACTTCGACTAGACCGATGAGACACTGGGTGTCACTATACTGCTTCGAACTATCCGATGAGGCACTAAGTGCCATTCTGGTGTGTTTGGTTGGATCCTAGTATTCGCCAAAGTCTGAGTTTTGTTAATAGGGTAAATAAACTAAAAAGGGCAAAACAGAATAGAATGAGGAATTTGTACTTAAAGAGTGAAATGTGGAATGAAGATAAGAAAATGTGATTTAGATATGTAACACCCCACACATGTGCCCTTCGCCGGGTCGGAATATGAGGCATTATCTAACTACAATTATGCAATTAAACGTCTTGATGACACCAAAACATGGTCTAATTAAAACTTTTTCAAATTTATCCATAAACTTTTCAGTAAGAAACTACAGGGCTCATAACATCCATTGAAACCCGTTCGAAAATCAATCTGGGTTCTAAAACGAACTCCAAAAATATCACTTAACACAGGGGCACACGCCCGTGTGACATTACAACATGGTCGTGCTTTTGGCCCGTGTGGTTCACACAGCCTAAGCAATACAGGGACACGGGTGTGTCCCTTACCCATATGGAATTAATTCTAAATGCACACCTACAAGGGTTTTCACACGGCCAGACACACGCCCGTGTCCCCCACACGGCCTCAGCACGGCCGTGTCTTAGCCCGTGTGTAAAAACCTAGGTATTCTGTTTCTGATATCAGCATACCCAAAATGTCACACGGCCGAGGCACACGCCCGTGTCCTTGGCCGTGTCCACTACACGACTGAAATAGATGGCCGTGTCTCTGCCCTTGTGTTTACTACCACGTATTCTGTTTGAAAATTTTTACGTGCAGGGGACACACGGCCGGACCATATGCCTAGGGGCAGATCGTGTGTCACACACTGCCTAGACACACGCTCGTGTGTTTACCCGTGTGGACAAAAAGAAGGCTATTTTCCAAGCCTCTTTGCCATCCTATTTGCACAACCCTACATACATTAAACATAACCACAATAGGGCACTTAAGGCCACTCCAATAGATACTAAATCATACATAACATTTACTCATTCATAAACATATCATCAATTAAATATATAACAAAATGAATATTAACCATTACTCATAGCCTTATACAAAATAAGGGGTTTTATCCCCAAGCCAACTCAATTTGGCAAATTTTAACCACAACACAACGATGTCACAAAGTTCAAAAGACAAGATCCTATACATGTCATAAACAAAATAAGAGATTTAATTATACCAAAAGGCTTCAAATGTTAATGTGACTGACTTTCTCGACACTGTTGATCCATGATCTACTTTGATAGCACTATAAGAAAGGAAAGGAAGAAGGGTAAGCTTGAGAGCTTGGTAAATACATATATGCAAATAGTGTGACTAAATCATATACCAAATGATAACATAACATGCTTAATATAAAAGGTGTAGTTCACTTAAAATCTTCTATCTTACTCTTTACTTTGTTCACATATACTTAACACATTCCATCACATACCCAGCCTTATATCTGAGTTCAATATACATACCTTATCAGCATTTCATCACTAAGCCTTTGAGCTACTCGTTGAACTCTCGGAATAATTACGGACACACAGGAAGTTTGCACCCAAGTGCCTTATAAGTTCAGTAGTCCAACTACCTCCCACTATGAAATGCTCGCATTCTGAGTTACTCACGGCCTTTTATCAAGTCAGTGCCCGGACCCCATAGTGCTATCATGTAACATATGCTCATTGAGCTACTCACGAGTCTGTACACAAAGTCAGTACCTGGACCCATGTTACATATATCATTTTCTCATGAACTCAGACTTAACTCATGAGTTCAGACCACATGATGCTCTTAGCATATCCTTTTGGATCCTACGTTATATTCGAGGCTCAACGGGATTTCATTTCTAACCGAATAGCATCGTACTTGTTCATAACATAATTCACCCTCATAACATATCATTTACAGTTTCATGGAATCAAATGGAATTTAAAGATATGATAACAACAACCCAATTTTGCATGTATATTATCAAAATATTCCAAAGTAAGTTTTAATAATACATTATTTACATATGTACTTACGTCGATATCAAAATTACGGAAATGAGCTTAATCCTTGTAAACTTTGTTCTTACCCCGATCAAGACCTGAATCATGTTTCTCTTGATCTATATTAATAAAATTCATTTATTTCATCAGCATAATCTAAACACTCGAAAATTCATAATTGGGCAAAAATGACCATTTTGCCCTAGACCCAAATTCGAATTTCATCACATTTTCTTGCAAATCAACCCTATCCGAATGCATTTTATAACTAGAAGCAGCCCAAATTCTCTTTATTTCATACATTTATCATCTATTTTACAACTTATGCAAAATGGTCCTTTTTTATATTTCACACTAACACCTTTCACAAAAGTTATTTATAATATACCCAAGACTCATATTCTTCCATAAGTTTTAGAAAACACCTATATGTTCTCATGGCAAAACCCTATACTTCCCACCATTTTGCAAAATAGTCCCCTCATTTGAAAGCTTATGTTTTAAGGGTCTAAAAAATGTAAGAATCATTAATAAAGAGCATGGAAATCACTTACTTACAAGAGGTTAACCTAGCTAAAATTTTAAAGCTTCAAAACTCTTCCTTTGCTGGTATTTTTAGTCAAAGAGGAAGGAAAAAAATGAAAAATATGAAGCTAAACCCTTAGGGTATTATTTTATCACCTAATATGACATCACTTTACCAAATGTTGACTTTTCAACATCCATATCTCCTATGGCCAGCCAAGCTTGCATTTTAGGATCTATTTGCCCTTAAAAAACCCAATTCTTATTCTCTATCTATTTGACACCTTTAGCTGTCAATTTAAGACTTTTGCACTTTATGCGATTTAGTCCTCTTTCATAATTAAGCTCACAAATGATAAAATTACTCCACCAAACTTTTCATGCACTCCTAAAATCATGCTATCATATCAAAATAATAAGAAAAAATTTATTTAACATCGAATTTGTGGTCTCGAGACCACTATTCTGACTAGCCTCAAGATCGGGCTGTTACAATTCTCCCCCCTTTAGGGATTTTCGTCCTCGAAAATCTTACTGGTAAAAAGGTTTGGGTAATGGCTTTTCATGATTTCTTCGGGCTCCCATGTGGCCTCTTCAACCCAATGTTTCTGCCATAACACTTTCACAAGGGAAACGCTCTTATTTCTCAATTGTTTAACTTCTCGAGCTAGAATCCTAATAGGTTCCTCACAATAGGACATATCCGGTCTAATCTCCACTTCAGTCGAAGAAATCACATGTGAAGGGTTAGAGCGATATCGGTGCAACATGGATACATGAAATACGTCATTGATCTTTTCCAATTTTGATGGCAAGTTTACCCAATAGGCTACCGGCCCAATTTTCTCAATCATCTCGTAAGGTCTGATAAAACGCAGACTCAATTTACCCTTCTTGCCAAATTTGTGAACCTTTTTCCAATGAGATACTTTTAAAAATACCTTATCACCGACTTGAAACTTGATTTCCTTTCGTTTCAAATCCGCATAGGATTTATGTCTATCCGAAGCGGTCTTTAAACAATCACGAATCACCTTAACTTTTTCTTCGATCTCCTTGACTAAGTCGACCCCGTGAATCTAGTTCTCTCTAAGCTCGATCCAGTACAAGGGCGTTCGAAACTTACGATCATACAACGCTTCATAAGCTGTCATTTTTAAACTTGACTGGAAGCTGTTATTATAAGCAAACTCTACCAATGGTAAGTACTTTTCCCAATTACCCTGGAATTCCAATACACAACATCGAAGCATGTCTTCTAAGGTCTAAATTACTCTCTCCGATTGGCCATTGGTTTGCGGGTGAAAAGCCGTACTAAAATTCAACTTTTTACCCAAAGCTTCTTGGAGCTTTTTTCAAAACTGCGATGTGAACCTCGGATCTCTATCCGATATGATCGACAAAGGTACTCCGTGTAACTTCATAATTTCAGAAATATATAACTCGGCCAGCTTATTGAGTGAGAAATCAGTGGGTAACGGAATAAAATGGGCCGACTTTGTCAGTTGATCAACCAAAACCCATACAATATCTTTCTTCTTCGGGGTTACCGGCAAACTCGTTACGAAGTCCATGGTAATCCGATCTCACTTCCACTCTGGGACCATGATAGGCTGAAGTAAACCTGAAGGTACTTGGTGCTCGGCTTTTACTTGTTGACATATCAGACATTTGGTTACGAACTCTAAAATATCTCTTTTCATCCCCGACCACCAATACATTTTCTTCAAATCGTTGTACATTTTCGTACTCTCGGGGCGTACTGATAAACAACTACTATGTGCCTCATTCAAGATCTTCCGAATCAACTAGGTGTCTTTAGGAACACAAATCCTTCCCCGAAATCTTAAGCAATCGTCGAAACCAATCTGAAAATCTGATTCACACTGGGTTTTCTTGGATTGTAATTCACTGTCACTCTTTTAAGCCTCATAAATTTCTTGAAGGAACGTCGGTCTAGCTTTTAACTCTGCTAGAACCGAACCATTTTCTGACAAAGTTAATCGGGCGTTCATTACTTTCAATGTAAACAATGATTTTCTACTTAATGCATCGGCAACCACATTCGCTTTTCCTGAATGGTAATCTATCATCAACTCATAATCTTTTAATAATTCTAACCATCTCCGCTGCCTCAAGTTCAAATCCTTCTGAGTCATCAAGTACTTAAGACTTTTATGATTAGTATATACACAGCATGTCTCTCCAAATAAATAATGTCACCAGATCTTCAGAGCAAATACTATGGTGGCCAACTCTAGGTTGTGTGTTGGATAGTTCTTCTCGTGAGGTTTCAATTGTCTTGAGGCATAGGCTACAACTTTTCCCTCTTGCATAAGTACACATCCCAACCCATTTAGAGAAGCATCGCTATAAATTACAAACTCCTTTCCTGACTTGGGTTGTACTAGCACTAGAGCCTCAGTCAGCAATATCTTCAACTTCTCGAAACTCTGCTGAGACTTATCCGACCATTCAAATTTAACTCCTTTTTGCAGTAACCTTGTCATGGGAGTCACAATCATAGAGAAGTCCTTCACAAATTTCCTGTAATAACCGGCCAACCCTAAAAAGCTTCTAACTTCAGTCACATTACTTGGCGGCTTCAATTCAACAATATCAGAAACCTTGTTGGGATCAACCCTAATACCCTCACTCAAGACAATATGACCTAAAAAGTAGACTGCTTTAAGTCAAAACTCACTTTTGCTAAACTTGGCATGCAACTGATTGTCTCTCAGAGTCTGTAAAACGATTCTCAAATGTTCAGCATGTTCTACCTTGTCTCTAGAGTAGATCAGGATATCATCAATGAATACTACTACAAACTTATCTAAAAATGGCCAAAGTACTCTATTCATTAAATCCATAAACACGGCAAGAGCATTTGTTAAGCCGAAAGGCATGACGAGAAACTCATAATGGCCATACCACGTCCTAAAAGCGGTTTTAGGCACATCTGCCTCTTTCACTCGAAGTTGGTAGTAGCCAGATCTCAAGTCTATCTTAGAAAACCATGTTGCTCCCTTCAGCTGATCAAAAAATTCATCAATTCATGGCAACGGATATTTGTTTTTGACTGTCCTCTTATTTAACTACCGGTAATCTATGCACAACCTCATAGACCTATCTTTCTTTTTCACAAATAACACTGAAACACCCCACGGTGAAAAACGTGGTCTCACGAAACCCTTATCGGTCAATTCTTACAACTGTAACTTTAGCTCTTTTAGCTCAGTCGGGGCCATCCGATACGGAGTAATAGAAATAGGCGTGGTCCCTGGCATTAGTTCTATACCAAATTCAACCTCCTTATCAGAAGGTAACCCAGGCAATTCCTCCGGAAATACATCTACAAATTCACTTACCACCGGCGCCGACTCAACCTTCAATTTCAATTCCTTTGTATTCATTACAAAATCCAAATAAGCTTCACATCCTTTCCTCAAACATTTCTGGGCAGGCATTGACGATATCATCATAGGTAAGTTCCCTGACTCACCTGATTCAACCCAAAGGGTTTCATTATTCTCACATTTTAATCTAATAGTCTTTTGTCTACAATTCACTACAGTATCATGGAATGTCAACCAGTCCATGCCCAATATGGCATCAAACTCATCAAATGGTAACAGCATTAGATCAGCTGGAAAACAATAACCTTTAATTACCAAGAGACATTTATTGCATACTTTATTAACTATCACATGTTTTCCTAATGGGTTCGACACCTTAATCATTAACTCTGTAGACTCAATAGGCATATTCATGCTAAACACCAACTTCATGCACACATACGAATGAGTAAAACCAGGATCAATCAAAGTAATAACAATATTATCGCAGAGAGAAAATATACTGATGATCACATCGGGAGATGATGCATCTTCACGTACACGTATGGCATAGGTCCTAGCCGGAGCTCTAGCTTTCGACCTTACGGTGGTATCTCTCGTCATATTCTTGTTGCCAGCCCAACTCTAACATTCTTCTGAGGCTTTCCTTTAGAATTAGTGTTGCCTAGTCTTGTACTTTGAAAATTTTCTTTATCATTCATCTCGGGGAAATCTTTGATAAAGTGGTATTGTAAACCACATCGAAATAGGATCCATCGCTCACTCTACACTTGCCAAAATGATTTCTACCACAATGTTGGCACTCTGATCTGGAAGATCTGACATTGCCCACACTAGCCACCGTCGTAGCCCAGGACTTAATGTCCGAATCTTACATCTTACGGTTTCGGTACGAGTGTCCGGTTGATGCATGAGAATGAAAGTAGGCATCTCTAGATTTCTTAGAATGAGAGGGAAACAACTTGCTCGCATGCCTCTCCCTTACATCTCTAGCCTCAGCCTCAGTTTTTTTTTTCCTTGATTAATTCCTTGGCCCGTCGATACATCTTAGCCTCGGAGGATACACACTCTCGAGCATACTTACTAAGTTGGAAGAACTCTCTCTCATATTCAGTAACAGTCATGCGACATTACTTTAAGTTAAGAAATTCTTTGCGCTTTTGATCCATAAATAATTTCACTGATATATTTCTTCTGGAATTCCTCTTGGAAAAATTCCCATGTAACCCTTTCGTGAGGTATCACTGAGACTAACGTCTTTTCCAGTGGTATACTGAATCCCTCAATAAGGATATGGCACACTTCAAGCATCCTCGTGAGTGCAAGATAGTTCATCGAATACCATGATGGTATTCTCAAGGCAGAATTCTACTCTTTTAGGATCGTCATCTTTACTAGCACAAAACTCTTCGGCTCCCTGCTTCCGAATCTTATCCATTGGAGGTCTATTCCATCTCCTAAGGTCTACACCCTGAAGTACTACGGGAACAGTTTGAGGAATAGGTGGGGGTGGAGCATTCGAGTTTGCTTGGATGAACTCCGTGTACCACTCATTCATCATGTGGAGAAAGGCCTCCCGAGCCCCCTCTCCTCCTTCCTGACTAACTATGGGAGGTCGATTTTCAGATGGCACCGCCCCTTCAGCAGAAGCCGACGCGTTACTTTTTACATCGTCTGCCATGGTTGAATCAGGATCCATTACTATATGAAAACACAATTTAAAAAGATCAGGAGCCGTCACACTATCATAATTTTTTTATGGCATGCATAACTAGACTCGTACACACGCTACGTTAGTCCGAGAACTGACTAAACCGTAGCTCTGATACTACTAAATGTAACACCCCACACCCGTATCTCTCGCCGGGTCGAAATATGAGGCATTACCTAACAACAATTATGCAATTAAACATCTTGACGACACCAAAACATGGTCTAATTAAAACTTTCTCAAATTTATCCATAAACTTTTCAGTAAGAAACTACGGGGCTCATAACATCTATTGAAACCCATTTGAAAATCAATCTGGGTTCTAAACCGAACTTCGAAAATATCACTTAACACAGGGGTACACGCCTGTGTGGGAAGGGCAACACACCCGTGTGACATTACAACATGGTCGTGCTTTTGGCCTGTGTGGTTCACACGGCCTAAACAATACAGGGACATGCTCGTGTCCCTTACCCATATGGAATTAATTCTAAATGTACACCTACAAGGGTTTTCACACGGCCAAACACACGCCTGTGTCCTTGGCCCGTGTCCCTCACACGGCCTCAACACGCCCATGTCTTAGCCCGTGTGCAAAAACCTGGGTATTCTAGTTCTAACGTCAGCATACCTAAAATGTCACACGGCCGAGGCACACGCCCGTGTGCTTGGCTGTGTCCACTACATGACTGAGACATGGTCGTGTCTCTGCCCGTGTGTTTACTACCAGGCATTCTGTTTGAAAATTTTTACGTGTAAGGGACACACGACCGGACCACACGCCCAGGGGGCAAACCGTGTGTCACACATGACCTAGACGCACGCCCGTGAGTCTACCCTTGTGGACAAAAAGAAGGCTATTTACCAAGCCTCTTTGCCATCCTATTTGTACAACTCTACATACATTAAACATAACCACAATAGGGCATTTAAGGCTACTCCAATAGATACTAAATCATACATAACATTTACTCATTCATGAACATATCATCAATTGAATATATAACAAAATGAATATTAACCATTACTCATGTCCTTATACAAAATAAGGAGTTTTATCCCCAAGCCAACTCAATTTGGCAAATTTTAACCACAACACAACGATGACACAAAGTTCAAAAGAAAAGATCCTATACATGCCATAAACAAAATAAGAGATTTAATTCTACCAAAAGGGTTCAAATGTTAATGTGACTGGCTTTCCTGACGTAACTGTTGATCCACGATCTACTTTGATGGCACTATAAGAAAGGAAAGGAAGGGGGGTAAGCTTGAGAGCTTAGCAAGTACATATATGCAAATAGTGTGATTAAATTATATATCAAATGATAACATAACATGCTTAATATAAAATGTGTAGTTCACTTAAAATCTTCTATCTTACTCTTTACTTTTTTTCGCATATGCTTAACACATTCTATCACATACTCAGCCTTATATCTGAGTTCAGTATACATACCTCATCAGCATTTCATCACTAAGCCTTTGAGCTACCCATTGAACTCTCGGAATACTTAGGGACACACGGGAAGTTTGTACCCAAGTGCCTTATAAGTTCAGTAGTCCAACTACCTCCCACTATGAAATGCTAGCATTCTGAGTTACTCACGGGCCTTTTATCAAGTTAGTGCTCGGACCCCATGGTGCTGTCATGTAACAAACGCTCATTGAGCTACTCACGGGTTTGTACACAAAGTCAGTACCCGGACCCAAGTTACATATATCATTTTCTCATGAACTCAGACTTAACTCATGAGTTCAGATCACATGATGCTCTTAGCATATCCTTTTGGATCCTACGTTATATCCAAGGCTCAATGGGATTTCATTTCTAACCGAATAGCATCGTACTTGCTCATAACATAATTCACCCTCATAACATATCATTTACAATTTAATGGCATCAAATGGAATTTAAACATATGATAACAACAACCCAATTTCGCATGTATATTATGAAAATATTCCAAAGTAAATTTTAATAATACATTATTTACTTATGTACTTACGCCGATATCAAAATTACGGAAATGAGCTTAATCCTCGTAAACTTTGTTCTTACCCCGATGAAGACCCGGATCACATTTCTCTTGATCTATATTAATAAAATTCATTTATTTCATCAGCATAACAATCTAAACACTCAAAAATTCATAATTGGGCAAAAATGACCATTTTACCTCTTGACCCGAAATTCGATTTTCATCATATTTTCTTAAAAATTAATCCTAGCCGAATGCATTTTATAATTAGAAGCAGCCAAAATTCTCATTATTTCGTACATTTATAATCTATTTTACAACTTATGCAAAATGGTCATTTTTGATGTCTTCACACTAACACCTTTCACAAAAGTTGTTTATAATATACCCAAGACTCATATTCTTCCATAAAATTTTAGAAAACACCCTAGATGTTCTCATTTAAAAACCCTAGACTTCCGACCATTTTGCAAAATAGTCCTCTCATTTGAAAGCTTATGTTTCAAGGGTCTCAAAAATGTAATAATCATTAACAAAGAGCATGAAAATCACTTACTTGCAAGAGGTTAACCTAGCCGAAATTTTAAAGCTTCAAAACTCTTCCTTTGCTGGTATTTTTAGTCAAAGAGGAAGGAAGAAAATGAAAAATATGAAGCTAAGCCCTTAGGGTATTATTTTATCACCTAATATGACATCACTTTACGAAATGTTGACTTTTCAACATCCATATCTCCTATGGCTGGCCAAGCTTGCATTTTAGGGTCTATTTGCCCTTTAAAAAACCCCTCAATTCTTATTCTCTATCTATTTGACACCTTTAGCTATCAATTTAAGTCTTTTGCACTTTATGCGATTTAGTCATTTTTCACAATTAAGCTCACAAATGATAAAATTACTCCACTAAACTTTTCATGCACTCCTAAAATCATGCTAGCACATCAAAATAATAATAAAACAATTTATTCGACATCGGATTTTTGGTCCCGAGACCACTATTTTGACTAGCCCCAAGATCGGTCTATTACAAGATAAATGAACCAAAGGCTCAAATCGCTAATAGTACTTGAATGTGATATTCATGATATTGAGTTGATAATTAGTTAAAATGAATTGCAATAGATATAAAATAAAGTTAAAGTGTGAATTTGTACTATATGTGAGTATATGTTCTATAGCTAAATATGTAAAATTCATTTGGTTATTTATAATTTGAATTATAGTAATACCACTGAGTATGAAATACTCAGCATATGATTGATTCCGTGCACAGGTCAGTAGGAGTACAGAGTCTTGGTCTAGCATCTAGAGCAATCTAGACTCCAGCACCAAAACTTGGTGATGTATTTTTCTTTTGGTAAAAGTGGCATGTACATAGGTATTGTTTTGGTCACTTAAAAATGCTATGTGATTTTAGTTATAAAATATGGATGAATTGTAATGTTTTGAACTAAGCTTTAAGTAAAATGGTAAAGAGTATATTATAAAATTTGGCATTAAGTTTGAATGGAAAATAAATCAAGTTATTAGTCATTTTGAATGATATTATGAATGTTTAATTATTAAATTACTATGTTAATGAATCGGTTATGATATAAGTGTATTTGAGTATAAATTGTTTTTGGTTGCGGTTTGAAAATTGTAGGGAAGGTTAGATATTTATAAAAGGGTTATATTGAGTTTTTTTTAAAAAAAATTTACGAAAAATTTTCGGAGCACTCGAACAAGTCCCGATTCACTCCTATTATGTATTTTTGGACTTCGAGGGTCCATTAAAGGGACTTAATGATTAAATTATACTATGTATGTATTTTACTTGTGAATTATTCATAAATTGCCTGATATGTCTGGTAATGCTCTGTAACCCTGATCTGGCGACGGTTTAGGGTTAGGGGGTGTTACAAGATGAATTTGTGTAAAATATTTTCTATTGTTTGGCAAATTTTCTGAAAATATTTCATAAAAGTTGTTTTCGATGAAACAAACATACATTTGAGATTTATGATAAAGAGTTTAAATGAAGTAGTGAATTGATTACAAAGTGATGGTAAGGTGAAATTATAGTAAATAATGAATCTTCTTGATGTTAAGGATTAAACTGTAAACTTTGTGAAATTTATAATTGAAACAAGAGAAGTGATATGCATGAAAATTTGCTATGTGAAATGAGATATTATAATAAATTATTTGATTAAAGTGCTTATACGGTGAAAAATAAATTACATGGCAATAAAGACTAAATTGAAAAATATACAAAAGTTTAAGTGTGAAACAATTTAATATGTGAATAAGGAAATTATGATAAAATTTTGAAGAATGTGTTTTGAGATGATGAAATATGCATATAGTGTTGTAAAAGTGAAATTGTGAAAAAATATGGAATTTTTACGATGACAATGACTAAATTGTTAAACTTGAAAAAATATGTGGATGAAATAATAGAAGTGAAATACATAGAAATTCGATATGTGAAATAAGAGATTGAGATAAATTATGTGATTAAGTGTAACATAAAAATTCCAAATTCTATGGTTGACTTTTAACATGGAGTTGATTTATTTAAGATTTATTAAGATTAAATTTGGATTTTTTAATTATATAGTTGGATTTTTTTAAAATTTGGATTAAATTTGTCTAAATTTTAATTATTCTAAGCCAGCAACTATAGAATTTTGATTTTTTATGTTCCACTGTATAATTATTCTAAGTCAAATTTTAATGATAGCAATTGACTTTTCATGAAGGAAGATTTAATAGTTACCATGAGATAAAATAGGATCGCATTGGGAGAACTAATATTATCCCAAAGAGATCAAGGATATCCCATGAGGGTAACACACTTATGACAAGGTCATTGGACGAGCACTGAGTAGTTGCTTTCATAATAGTATGTCGTTATGGAGAGCTCAGTCACGATACTATAGTAAAATGACTTCGTGACTAAATGAGTTTATAATTAATGACTAAATGAGTTAATAAATCATTTGAGCCCTAATTGCATAAGTCAAATTGGACCCTCCACTAGCTCGTTGGAACCTAAAATGAATTGCGTATTTGAATAAAAATGAATAGAATGAATACAAAAAGAGAAATTAGAATCATTCAGGAACGATTATGGTTTTTCCGAAATGGAGAAATGAAATCATTTGGAATTGAATGTAGGTTTTCAAAATGGAAATTGGAACGTAAATGATTCATTTGCATTTCTATATGAATTACTTAAAAAATGATCGGAAGAATGAATTTATGTTTTTGAGCTATTTTGAAGCCTAAAAATGAAAATAAACCATTCAATTATAGTAAACATGTTGAGTTATGAAATATTAAACATATTTTCTTGAAATTTTACCAGGGATAAAATCGTTAAAATTTACTAAGATAAAATTGGAATGAGAAAAGTATTTTATTAGAAAATTAATGTTTATTTTGGAAAATAGAAAAATATGTATTGGGTTGGATTAAATTATAAATTGTTGGTTTAAAAGTCTAGACAGTAATATAATTGAACCTAATACAATGAGAAGCCCGAATCTCTATTGTAATAAATATGAGGGGAAACACGCCGTATGAGCTCCTCTCCCTCTCCTAGTTGGACTAGGAAGTTGTTTTTTCTATTTGAAATAGACTTTTACAATTCAACAGGGTTCTACTTTCTCTTTCTATAAATAGATGGCAGCGATCATTGGATCCGATGTGAGAGAGGCCTAAAACCTCTCATGGACATGAAAAGGGTGACAACCTTAGTAGGAATACTAGGGTGTGTCATCCACCCTAGTCCTATTCTAAGTAGGATATTATTTTTCTATTTGAAATAAACCACTACAACCCAATAAGGGTTCTATCTTCTCTTCCTATAAATAGATGGCACCAGTAGAACTATGAACACAACTTTGAGAAATTGTTATTCTGTCAAGAAATAGAGAGAATTTATTTTTGACTATTACATATATTTTTTCAGAATAACAATCCCACCGGTTTCTATTAAAAAGAGAGAATTTCCGTTTTCACCCCAAAAGGAGAGAAAACTTTTTCTAATTATGCATTTCAATTGAATTGGTTCAAGTCCACACTCGAAACAGTTCGTGATACGAGAATGGTGAAGAAGATCGTTTGGATGAAAGTTAGGAACAACGAACGTCCGTTAAGCTGAAAACACAGGTACAAATTTGATTAAGATTTATTGTTATAAATATTACAAACCGGATTGTTTTCAAAATTTTAATTTTTTACTGTGTAAGAAAATCATTTTTAAACCAAGATTTTTCTAACACGTGGTTCTACCACTTAAGGGAGACATGTTCTTGTTCCCTTGATATTTAACTTGTTTGGATCGAAAGCTAATAGTTTGTTGCAAGGATTTATCATATTGCCAAAAAGAGAGATAGTTAGGAACTTTGCCTATATGTTCCATCTCACAGTTTGTTGGTCTTGTATAAAATGTTTTTTTATGCAACAAATGGGTAAGTGTTTCGTGGTAATGAAAACTAGATTCATGTGAAGACTCTTAATTCATTCGAATGACTTACGTAAAGGAAGAGAAAATATGTGTTTTTTAAGAACTTTATCCTTAATTTGATCGAAGAATTTGACATTGTTAGAAAACATGCTGATAAAGAAATTTATTGGATAATTATTGAAAATAATTTAAGTGAAAAATTCAAAATTCAAAAATATCATTTAAGAGAGTTTTTGAAGAAGTCTATAAATAGGTAGCATTAATTGTTGATTTGCAAAATACAAATTTTTTTGAATGTCTATTTCGATAGCAATTTTGTGCTTTATTTAACACTCTTTATAAATTTTATTAGAGAGAATTTTCATATTTGTATGTGAAAATATGTCGGATGAGTAATTATAATAATTAAATTCATTATCAAGCTACAGAATAAAATAGGTTTAAATCAATAGATAATACAGAAAAATTGTTAGATAAATAATTAACTAAGCAAAACTCAACAAAGTAAAATTAGTCATGTGAACTGCGTCTGGGTTAATAAATATTGCTTTTTTCTCTTGTTACTTTGCACTATTCTTTACTTTGTCGATAAGCAAGATGTTAACTTACTGTTCCATTCTCTCTTCCAACTAAACTTAAGACAACGAGTTGGGAGTTCATCAAACTGAGGTGTTTCAACATGTAAAAGTGTATATATATATTAAAAATAAATACACATTCAATTAATATACCTTGTGAAATGTTTTGTCGATGCAAGGGAACATGCGCCACTTATCAGTGTGTGATCTAAGGATTCCCATAGCTTTTGATTTCAAGTATGGTGCAGTACTGTCAACTTGCAGCAGCATGCAAAGCTTTGTTACGGTTCCAACTTCCACCATTTCTTCAAGAACCGAATTTGTGGCCACGAAGTTGCTTATCAACGAAAGGATGAACACGGCTCGGTCATCAGCCGTCGGGGACACCTTCATAATCCTCTTTGTCACGACGGCGAGACCGCCTTTATGGCTAAGGAACTCAGCTCTCCCATCTGCACAACAACATAGGTGGAAAAGTATTCCCAGAATAAGCTCGGTGGTTCTCTTCTCCGGTAATCCCAATTCAAGCTCGATAAGCGCGGAAACGGCACCTGATTCAACCATCATTAACCGATTTCTTCCCCAAGGACAAGCAATTAATAGCGCATGCAAAGCTGCGTTCATTCCCTGCTGAGAGACGGTGGTGGTTTGTTTCAAAACTCCGGTGATCATCTCAAAGAAGGGCGGTTCTAATCTTTCAAGTAACCCGGAGCTTGCTGCTTGAATCATCGTTTTCAATGCTAAAACGGCGTGGGATTTTACCATAACTTGGGGTTTGAATTCACATCCCAATACCCAAATCAGAGATTTGATTATCTGATCATTATATTCTTGAAGAAAAATCTTTGCTTCTGCCAATGGAATTCGAATGAAAACAAGTACCCTTAGGGCTTCTGCAAGGCCCTGATTAGAGATTTCCTCGAAACAATTTACGATGAACGATAACAGAGCTTTAGGCACCCCGGTTTCCACCATGAACTTCCGGTTTCTTTCATTTTTGGCCGCCAATAAATCCAGCTCTTGCGGGGCTTTGATATTGGAACCAGGTTGTTGAAGCTGTTTGATGAGTTTAAAGAAATGAGATTTATCAAGGGAAGGTTTAGGGGTTGGAATCCGATCAACGCCAAGCGACGCGTTCTCGGTGCACCAGGATTGGATCAAACGGCGGAGCGTATGGTTAGGCGTTAAATCAGATTCTGGAGGCAAAGGCTGCCGGGTGACTGGACAGCTTGTATTTTTGCATGTAAGTAGCCATTGCTCAATGCTCTCTCGATCATACGTGATGCCGGTTGTGGCTGTCACCGGGTCTTTCATAATTTGCAGAGATATAGGGCAGAGGAAATACTTGGGAACTTCAATGCCATCCATGAAAATATATGAAAAGAAAAATCAAAATGGAAAGAGCAGTGTTCATCCAGGAGAAATTAAGAAGCTGAAAATTGGAGGTTTGTTTTGAAGAACACAAGTGGAAGGGGAGGTTTTGAGGAGTAAAAGAAAGCGGCTTAATTTATTGACTAAAATCGAAAGGAATTTTGAAATAATTGGATTTGGTCGTCGATTACTCCATCAATTGGATTCTCATGCATTAATTCGAGAGAGTTGATTGGTCAACCAAGAAAAGTTTAATATTACGGCAGTTTATGGTTTTTAGTATGAAATATATGATGCATAATTGTATAATAATGAAAATTTATTTTTGTGTACGTTTCACAATTTTCATTATCACATCAAGTTACTTGTATATACATTAACAATTAACATTAACCACAGTACGATAATTCAATTGATTTATTTTTAGGCTTAATTCATAATTTAATCTTATATTTATTCTATTATATTAGTATTTAAAATTTTTTTAATCTAATTTGATATCTAAAATATTATTTCGTTATGATTTTTAGTTCAAATGGTTAATAGAGGATAAAAAAATTGTTAGTCAATTAAATAATGCCACGTGGCATTTTACTAAAAATATATAAATTTTTATTTTATTAATTATATATTTTAAAATTTTATAAAAATAAGAATAAATATATAAAAATCCAAAATTTATATAAATTAAATTTAAAAGTTACAAACTATATAATATATAAAATACTTACAAAAATTAACCAAAAAATTAGAAAAATTATGGGTTTCTTCTCCATCTTGGTATTCAAATCTATGCATATGAACCTGAATTGCTACTTTTTTCCAATTGTAAGTGAGCTTTTTCTTCGTTATCTTCTATGGATGAAAAACTAGTACTCAAAATACCATTTTTTCAGTCATAAGTGAAGAAAATAAAATTCTCATGTTTGGTTCATATGGATGAACCCGAATTACCAAAACAAAAAAAAATAATTTTTTTTGTTCTCTATTTCTCATTTCTCTCATTCTTAATTTTTTTCAACCTTTTTAACTCTATACATTAACCTTTTTAACTCTATACATTTTAGTTAAATTTTTAACCCAACTATTATGAAAAACTCATTCATTCTATGAAATAATTTAATTTTCTAAACCCAAATAATTGAACATTTAACCCAAGCTATTATGAAAATAAAAACTGAACCCCTCATTTTCTGGTTAATTCTTTTGTCTTTGGTTTCTTTCTTTTTGCTAAAAAATTGAAATATGATTATTGATCAAATCTCAATCTTGGATGGACATTCATGATACAACTAAGCAAAATAGTAGCACCTTGAATTGTGAATTCTTTGATTTGGATATCTGGTTTTACATTAGAAAGATGAACATGTTATGGCTTGAATTAGCAGTAGGATAGAAAGTTGTTAAGCTAGTTAGTTCAACATTGCGGTTTAAGTTAAAATTTAGTAAAATGGTGTGCAACACCCTCATCCAATTCGATCACCAGGTTCGAGCTACGGAGTAACTACAAACATTTAATGTTCAATTAACAACATAATAAAAGCATACATAAACATTTTAAACCATAATAACAGTATACAACCTTTCTCGAGTCTTATAAGAGCAAACTTATGCTCTAAAGTTAACCTAGAATCGAACAATGACCAATTTGCAACATTTTCAAAATTTCTTGTCAATGTCGTGACATGGCATACTGACTTGGCTCATTGTAATGACGGGGGTTCCACATCATGCCATGGCCTAAAATCTAGATCTCGTCACAACAACCATCGCTTGATGTCGCGACATGGACTCTGTTTTTGGCACCACTAAGGCCATCTAGTACCTATTTCCATACAAACAAACCATTTACACATTTGGTGCATATTTGCACACTTGTACCTACACAAAACCAATCCAAACTCATACTAAACATTACATTTTAACTAATTCAGATCAATAAATCTTCTAACATCCCAAAATTAGGCCTAGTCAGAACAGTGGTTTCGGGACCACAAATCTGATTTAAAAATATTTATTTTATGATTATTATGAAGTTTAGAATATGAAAATAATCATGAGTTAAAGTTTCATGAAGAAATTCTAAGTATAAGGTGTCCAATTGGAAATTAGGGATCAAATTGAATAAATTGCAAAACTTGGATTCTAGAAGCAATTTGCATGAAATTGCTTTATATTATTAATTATAAGGTCTTAAAGAGTAATTTTCCTAATTTTTAAGTTTTTGGACAAAAATGGGCATGCATGGAAAATTTTGAAAGTTATGAAAGGAAGGGCATTTTGGTCATTTGGTAATAAATGAAATAAAAAGGGAATAAGAAAGAAAAAATCAGCTCATTCTCTCCCTCATGCTACCAAAAATTTAGGGTTCTCCATAGCTAGGGTTTTCAACATTTTCAAGCTCAATAGCAAGTGACTCCTAGCCCCGTTTTTAATGTTCTTTGTATTTTTGAGATCCTTGTAACATGTTCTCTCCATTTCTACCCATATTTCTAGCTAGGGTTCATGTATGAAAAATGACCCACATGTGACATGGTTGTTCTTTGATGATTTATGGAGGAATATGAATGTTAGATGTGTGTTAAACATCTTTTCCTAAGTGATTTTCATGAAAAACCCCAAAAAGGACCTTTTTGCAAAAGTTACAAAATATGTGGTTGAAATGTGAAATAGAGGAAAATGTGGGCTGGTATGAGTTTAGGATACATTTGGTTAGGCTTGGGTAATTAAGGAATTTCATGTATTTCATTTTACGAGCTTAGGGACTAAGTTGTGAAATTTTAAAATGTTAGGGGAAAAATGGAAATTTAGGCCCGAAATAAATAGCATGGCGTATTAATAAATTATTTTTACTGATATAGACCTCGAGTAACCAATTTTGGAGGCCGAACGAGGAAAACAAAAGGTTTTGGAATAACCAAAACACGAACCCGAAGTAATTTCTAGGTAAGTTTGTGTATCTCTAAGTAAACTTTAGATATTCTTGAAAATGCATATTCTTAAATGTATGTAAATTTAGATGTTGATTTCATGATAAGTCTATGAAATGTGATGGTGTAGAATGAAAAGATGATAATTGCCCTAGTTGAATGAAAAAGGAAGATTCAATGGGTAAATTCATGGTTTACATGATAGGAGATCCTGCATGTGTTGCAGAAAAGGATTTAGTCCAGACGGGTTATCCAATGATCTCAGTATAGTAAGGTTCTAGCCCGGACGGGTGTTCCTTAAGTGATTGAACCTCCCGTTGAATATATGTGTATTACGTATTTAACCCGGATGGGTAATACGATTAAGGATTGAAATTAACCTGGAAAGGTATTTCAGATCCGAGTATATTAGAGTGATTGTAATCTGAGGGAGTTAGCCTGGAATGGTAATCCCGAAAATACTCCTTAAATTCACGTTATTAGGGATTTAACCTAGACTGGTAATCCTGTAACACCCTAAACCCGGCCCAGACGTTACGGTCGAATTCAGCATGCCACATGGAAATGTTGCTATTCGTTTTATCAAAAATCTCCTTATTAGGGTTTAAAGAGTGTTTATGTTATAAGTTTAAGTGAATGGAAGCTGTGCATGTAATATCCTGATTTTGGGCTTAGTCAGAATAGTAGTTTCGTGACCACAAAATTTGAGATAGAAATAATTATTTTATGATTATTTTGATGATTATGATATGATTGCATGACTATGTGAAAATTTCGTGATGAAATTCTATGCCTAAAGTGTTTAAATTGAAAGTAGGGACTAAATCGAATAAGTTGCAAAATTTGCATTCTAGAAGTTTTTAGTATGAAATTGCATTGAATATTAATTAGGAGGTCTTAAATAGCAATTTGACCAATTTTAAGTTCATGGACAAAATTAGGACATGGAAGGAATTTTTTAAAGTTTAGTAGTAAGGGCATTTTGGTCATTTAGGGGTAAAATGAATTAAAATACAAAATTAAAAGCCAATTTTGCTCATCTTCTTCATGGAAGCCGAAATTAGCATGGTGGAAGCCATGGCTAGGGTTTTCAAGCTTTCCAAGCTCAATATTAAGTGATTCCAAGCCCCGTTTTTAATGTTCTTTACATTTTTGGAATCCCGGTAGCTCGATTAAGCTTATTCTAGCAATAATTTAAGCTAGGGTTCATATTTGGAAAAATACCCATAGGTGAAATGTGTTTATTTTGATGTTTTATGGTAGAATATGAAGCTTGAAATTGTGTTAAACAACTTTTGCTAAGTGATTTTATGTAAAAACGAGTAAAACGACATAATCGGTAAAAATACCTAATGTTCATAAGTACATGTTAGAGTGAGAATTTGATGTTGCTATAGAAGGGAAAAATGATTAGAATGTCATAAAACATAAGAAAATAGGCTGAAGTTTAATTTACGAGATTTGGGGCAAAAGTGTAAATATGCAAAAGTTTAGGGGCAAAATTGTAATTTTTCCAAAATATGATTTTGGGTCAATTTGAATAATGTGAGTCCTAATTAGACTATATTTTAAATGATAGAGCAAGGAAAACTGAAATTCGGGCTAAAATGGGGAAAATACCAAGTTGTGGACGAAATGGTAAAAGTAGCCATTTTCGCATACGAGGTAAGTTCATGTGTAAATAATATAGTATAATTGTTTTTTTTTAAATTATTGATGTTAATTATATGATATGCTGATTTTTATCATGAAATATATGCTTTGTGGTTATTTTGAATAAAATGCAAATTATTTGTATTATTTGTTAAATATAAAGTGTTACTGAGAGTATTGGTTTCGGTATTTTACGGAAGATGGCAAGGATATGTGTTCGAGGAAAAGCTCGTTTGAACCTTCGGAATAGATTAGGATACAAGTGACATGTCACTAGGATGGTTAAGCATCCGAACTCGTTGAGTTGAGTCCGAGTTCACTTATGGATGCGAATGTCCGAACTCGTTGAGTTGAGTCCGAGTTCGTGAGATGTAACTAGGCATCCGAACTCGTTGAGTTGAGTCCGAGTTCACTTATGGATGCGAATGTCCGAACTCGTTGAGTTGAGTCCGAGTTCGTGAGATGTAACTAGGCATCCGAACTCGTTGAGTTGAGTCCGAGTTCACTTATGGATGCGAACGCCCGAGCTCGTTGAGTTGAGTCCGAGTTCACTTATGGGCGGGTTACATGGTAGCTTGGCTACATATGTGGCACTTATGTGCAAACTTTCCATATATCCGAATTATATTCTGATGTGTTCAACGGGTAAAGTTCTACTCAAATGGAGGAATACTAGAGATGAAAGGGACATATTGGTAAGTGCTGTGAGATGGATACTTTGAATAGGTATGTACTTAACCCTCGGGTTGAAAACTCGATATATCAACAATGTGGTAAGATGATAAATGAAAATATGACATGAATGTCTTGATGATGATTATGCAAATGATATTTTATGTTTGCTTATATGGTTATGGTACTTGCTATTTGCATGTGAACTTACTAAGAATTTATGCTTACTCCCTCCTTTTCATTCCTTGTAGTTTTGACAAGTCACTCGGAAAATCGGGAGCAGTCGGAGGCTCGCTCA
Source organism: Gossypium anomalum (assembly GCA_025698475.1). Taxonomy (NCBI): domain Eukaryota; kingdom Viridiplantae; phylum Streptophyta; class Magnoliopsida; order Malvales; family Malvaceae; genus Gossypium; species Gossypium anomalum. The sequence continues at coordinate 37,476,142 of CM046959.1, read as the reverse complement.
CACTATCCGTATACCATCTTGGCATAATGGCTTGTATATTTTGAGTATGGCATGTATAGCACTATAATCATTTTGTATATATGGTCTTATGCTATGGTTATTGAGTGGTATGAAAATGCTTGGTAATGATTAGCCATTGGAATGGCTAATCATGATCATATTTGGTGTTATGTATGTCAAATTGCCAGCTAATCCATGGAAACCATGAAATAGGTAAAATTTACCATAAAATAGATTCAGACAGTAGTAGTGACGTGAATTTGAAAAATCACTAAAAATAGTAGAAATGGAATTAAATAATGAATAAGTTATGGAATCTAAGCTTGATGAGTCTATTTTCATATGGAATGAACAAAACAGGCATATAAATTATATTTTATGAGATATTTAAACTTTTGTGAAACAGGGCCAGAGTGATTTCTGGATCCCCTATTCTGACTTTAAAAATTCATAATAAATTTTACAAAAATAATTAGAAGTTTTTATTTATGTACAGATTCCTTATTGAGTCTAGTTTTAATAGAAACAAACCTCATAGTCATTGAAATTTTGTATAGAGAGATATCTGATTCGTAATACACAGAGGTCAGAGTAGTCGAACCCTAAAACAGAAGAGACTTTAAATAATAAACTGTACTATTTGGCTCATCCAAAAATTCTATAAAAAAATTAGTAGATAGAAATATGAGTCTAGTTTCATAGAAAATTTACGGATCTTAATTTCGAGTTTCGTAACTCGAGATATGAATTTTTAGCGGCTGTGACGCAGATTTTCAGCTTGTCTGAAAATTTTAAAATTAAATTGTTTGAGCTGTTTAAGTAATGAATTAAGTCTGTTAACACCTCGTATTCGAATCCAGCGACGGTCTTGGGTACGGAGCGTTACAGTGCACCAGGTAGGAAACCAGAAAAGAGGAGGTGAGTCTTGTTGGACTGCTTAAGTACCAAGCTCTTCCCGGATCCAATCCTAGACATGCACACATCCATTGCCACACTTAAAGCATGTTACTCGTTTACGAAAATCATCTTTCGCTTAAGTCTTTTTAAAATGTTTATTTCTTTTGAAACATTCGCGTTGCGCAAACTTTGCTCGGTTGTCGTGTTGCTTTGAAAACAAGTGGTTTTTATAAAACGCGCCTAGTGCTAACCAGTTTAATAATCCAAAAATAAAATAATTTAATGAGCGGCCTTATTACAACCTTAAAACAAAACGGAAATAATCAAAAGTAAAGAAGTGTGAGCTTATTTAAAAACCAGAGTTATTCTTCATGGCCACTCACGAATCCCGCCACCCAAGTCCACCAACTAGGGCTCACCTGCAAGGATGGAAAGAAAAGGGGTGAGTTTGGGGAAACTCAGTGTATACAGAAACCCATCCAAAGCCCAAGTCAGCTCGAGCCCATTGGGCCTAAGCCCTATTCAGATAACAGTACACAGTGGACCGAAGCCCTTTTCAGAATACGGTAACAAGGCCTTAGTCCCTTTTCTAACATAACAGTGTGGCCCATAGGCCCAATTCAGTAATCATAATAATAATAATAACAATGTATGCAAACCCATCTGGGGAGACTACTCAACCCACCAACCGCTACACGCGCTCCCGTACCCATTTCTACACTCCATGTGGGGAATATCTCAACCCACCCAGCCCTATACTCCACAGTTGCAGCATCGCTGCTCAAATAACAGTAAGTTGAGGCAAAGCCTCCAGTACGTGGATAAACCACTTTAAGCACTTCCTCCGTCAATATCCCAATCCCATGCAACAGACAATAATGAAAACATATCATGCAGAATTACAGTATTAATTAATCATGCATTTTAGTCAATTTAAACCCTAGGGGTATATCGGTAATTTTGCTATTTAGGGTAAATTCGTAACTTACACATCTACACAAGTTATTTCAGTAATTCTATAACTATTATAAGCAATTTGATTCTACTATCCAACTATCAGGCCAATTTGCCCATCTCTCATCCATATTGGTCCGTAAGACCATTGGGCCCAGTTTTGGCCCATCGAGGCCCACTTACCGACGTACACGAATTATCGCATGAGACCAAATTACCACTTTACGATGCCAGATCTAATCATTAATCTATGTCTTGAGAGCATTCGCATACTCACAAGCCCATGAAATGCCGGATTTTCGGCTTTTCGGCTTTTGCCGATTTGAACTGAGAAAGGGTGTTCGGTACACACCTGTTACGCGACGACTGCTATCGAGATCCCTTTCGATGTCCTACAATTGATTAGCACAGTTCTTATTTACAAACCTCAATCACTAAACCCAAAACTTGCTTTTCCAAAATCAAACTATGTCCCTAAAAAGCCTTTAAAACCTTACCTTCCTGCCAAAACCGATAGCTTGCTCTGAATCCGATTGCTCCAACGATTTATGCCTTCGATCCAACGCTTAAGAAGACTCTAATCACCGAAAGAAAACATCAGTTACAAACCCTTAGAGCCTTATGCCCAAATCGATAGCCTCCCTAATTTTTAGGGATTTCAACTTTTCCTAACATCGTAAAATAAGACCAAATCTGAGATGATAAGCACTTACCCCCTTACTCCTTTTTGATTTCCATGTAATCTGATGTAGATTTATCTTTTAACCGGTGACAGAGTTTGAATCTAGGAGTCTTGAAGTTTCGGCTATAAGCCCCTAACCCAATGGTACTTTCGGCTTTTGGGTGGTGAAGAAGATGACGATGTGAGGCTATGACCTTGAAGTAGAATTGCCTACAGGTATCAAGGGTTTAGAAAAGATAATCGCTGATTAATAAGAATGAAAGAACATAGAGAGACCTGGCTTTGAAGAAATCGGCACAAACAGTGTGATCACAAGATTTCGGCTTTTGTGATTTCGGCAAAAAGTGCTGATGAATAGCAGGATTGATGGACGGCTTTGGAGAAGAAAGTAGAGAAAGAAGAATAGGGAAGGTGAAAGTTTCGGCTAGAGAGGAAAAGAGAGAAAAGAAAAACCTTGTGATGTCTGAGCAGAAGAAAACGGCACCACTTAAACCCTAGGTGCCGAAATGTTAATCTAATAACCCTCTGCCGATTTTCCCCTCTCCAATTCCCTAAATTCGGCCAACTCTCAGTCTCTCTACCAATCCCTTAAATATCTCCCCTTATCAGTCCTTAATTCAAGCATTCGGGCTGATTCAAACTCTCCTTTAGCAGAATCCACTTGGACTCCAACACTTACCCTTCCTGCACTTAAAAATAAATGCATCTATTTGCCAACACAGGGAATCGATCCCATGCCTTCCCCAATGCTCCACACGCCACCTTTTTAGGAGCCTAGTGGCGTCACCCTTGCAACTTTACTAATGCTCTTTTTGTGATGCAATTTACCCTTTACGCTATACAAGGGCCACTTAGCCAGAACCCCTACCCTTTTAAGTCTAAAATCCAAAAATCCAACCGAGTTTTGGCCAATACATGGGCCTTCCATAAGCCCATTTGCCTACTCAAAATATTAATTCCACATCTAAATACAAAATTTAAAAACTCTACCAAAATATTGAAAATTACGAATAAATCCAAAAATCAGGATGTTACAAATCCCGTCATAAGAGTGATGTTCACGGGAGTGTAGAGTTAAAATGGTCACTAGCGTGACTTGACGGTAAACGGGATACCCATCGAGATTCTTAGAAATTTAACGGGACTATAATAAGGAACGATAATGGCTTGAGATAGGGAATTGATGAGCTCATCTAAGATAAATACTATTTTGCTTGAGATGAAACTGACTTGGTGATTAAATGTATATGATAGGGAATTTATATTATGCATGTATTGGCATGAATACCTTGTAAGGTTGCATGCTAAATAACCGGTAAGTTTACTTTTCTGTTATCCGAATTTACTAAGCATGTTTATGCTTACACCTTTTTCTTTCCCTGTTTTACAGAGCTCATAAACTCGTGAAGATTGGAAGACGATAGGAGTATTGTCAACACTATCAACTTGTCTTGCTTTGGTATATAGATACTTTTATTTTGTTACAATGGCATGTATGGGTTTTTGGTTATTTTGTGATATGTGTCATTGGTTGGCCAATGTAAAGGCTTGAATGATAAATCTATTCATTTTGTATATGGCCATAAGACATGGCTCACATTGATGTAGGTTGTAACCTAGCAATTATGCATGCTGGAGTTTAAATGTTCATGGGTTGGCTAAATGTGATATATCATGAATGAATTTGAGGAATGTGACCAAATCACTTGGAAATGGTTAGGTCATATTGGTAATGAATTGTTAAATGAGGCAAGTATGAGTGTGGCATATGATATAGTAATCCTTAACACAAGAAGGATAATTTGGCATGTACATAACCAATGGGATGAGGTTAACATGCAATAGACCATTTATGGTAGTACTCGAGCTTAATTAGGCCATGTTAAACATCATTGAAGTTCACAAATGTGAATGGTTATTGAGGGTGACCATTGGCTTAGATTTGTAGCCTCCAAGAAGGTCCACACAGTTAGACACACGGGCTTGTGTCTAGGCCGTGTGTGACACACGGTCAGTCCCATAGGCGTGCGGTACGGCCATGTGTCCCCTGCACCCAAAATTTTTAGGTCAGAATGCATGGTAGTAAAAAAAAAAATAGAGACACGGCCGTGCGTCTCAACCGTGTGGAGGACACGGCCTGGCACACGGGTGTGTGTCTTGGCCGTGTGCCCCTAAATGCATGATGATGTCATAAATAAATGCTCGAGTTTTTGGACACGGATGACAACACGGGTGTGTCTAAGCCGTGTGAAGGACACCGACCAGAGACACGAGTGTGTGCTCGGCCGTGTGAAAACCCCTTTAGGTTCGAAATGAAAAGTAAATTCAATTAATTCCACATGGGTAAGAGGCACAGGCATGTCCCAAAGCACACAGGCGTGTGCATTGCCTCCACACAAGCGTGTGAGGCTTAACCCAGGAAATTTTCCTAGAATTTTCTTAAGTTCTTGGTTTAGTCCTTGACCATTTTCAATGTATGTTTTGGACCCCGTAGGTCCATAATAGGGACATTATGATTATGATTGACTGATTTTAATTTGGAACGAAATTTTATAGCCCGAAACTTTTCCGTAAAAGTCATGTTCGTGCTCAGTAATGCCCTGTACTTTGTCTCGGTCTTGGGTACGGGTAAGGGGCGTTACAAATCCAATATGTCACTACTTGGCACCAAAACATATCAATTTAACCTATTCAAACTCAACTTACACTATTATGCCTTTAAGCCATTCAAACTAACATTTAACTGTGCCAATTCATGCTCAATTATGTCATTTGAATACCATTCACACCACACATCATTTACCAACTCACATTGACATAACTTCCACAACATTAAGCATTAACCAAATTCAAACCAAATCTAAGATTTTAGATTAACAAAACAACACCTATGTACATGCCATATAACCAAATCTAAAATGATCAAAATACTACCGAATATATATCAAGATAGTGTAAGCTTCTTGTAGATTCAATCGACACATTCTGCAAGTTAACAATCTACAAGGAAAAAGGGAGGCAACAAAGTAAGCATAATGAATGCTTAATAAGTCCATGTGAAAATTTACTTAACTTACCTTGACAATATAACAATTAAACAATTGGAAACACATTGGTATAACACCTGGCATTCTTAACTTTCACGTACGATTCAATAATATAACCAACAAATTAGATCATTTGCATAATAAGATCATATTACTCAAATCATGTATACATACAACCATTCCATCTTATAACATATATATTTCAAACTATGCTCAATTTGAAAACATAACTATTCAACTCATTTCAACCATTTCATTTCCATTTTTAATTATTGTTTTTCGCCTGCAAAACTAAAGTAAATTGAATTTGGATACCAGACTTGTATGCTCACAAGAGTTGACATATTTGGGCTGCTTATACAAAATTCATATCATGTTCGATGATTGCTCACACAAGCTTCAAAGAATCTGCAACATATGCTAGATCTCAAATAATCATATAAGCCTCTAATTAAACATTTTTTTCCTTTTTGGGACCCTAATGTCATGTCATTCGTATCCCAATCATTTACTAAGTTCACATGGGCATCGTTACCATTATCGTATCATTTCAAACCCTATATCCGTATACACGCTTTGTTAAATTTCAAAATAGCAGTCCATATGCATTTCAATTATTTGTACCAATTCAAAATAACCATAATTTTTATATTTTACGATTCAATCCAATTGATGCCAAAACTACAAATTATACATTTAGATAGAATATCAAAGAAAGTAAACACAATTTAGTCATAACATAATAAAATAATGTAAATTCCATATGAACTTACCTAGCAAAACACAAGCAATTGAATCTTTAAGGACTAATTAGCAAATTTGCCTTTTCCAAGGTTATCTTTAGTTTGGTTTAAATCTCAATCTATTTAATAATTCAATTCAATTTATCAATTCCCAATATCTTATATCATCCTATCATAAGCATATATCAGTTCAATTTCATTATTGCCTTAAATATTTACTTTTTATTCAATTTAGTCCCTAAAACCGAAATTGCTATAACTTTAAAATTTGAGCTTCGATTTCGAAATCGATCTCAATTAACTCCTTTTATAACACTATATTAAAAACTCACATAAATATTACACCAATTTTGAAATTTCTGCACTTTAGTTCCTATGTTCAAAAACTAGTAATTAAACTTTACAAACTAGTCCTTTTTCACTCCTAAGCATAAAATCTAACAATTTAGTACCGAAAACTTCAAGAAATAAAAAATGGAAACTTTTGAAAACATTAATAGCTTTGCAAATTTGTAACACCCCTTACCCGTATCCGACACCGGAACAGGGTACGAGGCATTACCGAACTTAAACTCATGTAATCATACAAAATCGATACATGAATTTCCATCCAAATTAAAACCATTCATTAACATGCATATCGTCCCTTATATGGGCCTATGAGGCCCAAAACATACTTTGGGAGCGGTTCGGGACTAAATCGAGAACTTTGAGAATATTTGGAAGACTTAGAAAATTTTCTTGTTTTGGAGAATCACATGCCCGTATGGGTAGGCCGTGTGGTCACACACGTCCGTGTGGCCTGGGACACACCTGTGTCCTTAGCCGTGTAACTCTTTGACTATGACGGCATCAACAAAATAGGGTTACACGGCCAAGTCACACACCCGTGTGCTAGGCCGTGTGGCAAATTAAATTCCAAAAATTAGGTGCAGACTTCACATGGCCTGGGCATACGCCCATGTCCTAAGGTCGTGTCCTTCACACGGTTGAGACACGCGGTCGTGTCTCTGCTCGTGTGTTTACTACTAGGCATTTTGTTTTACATTAATTAGGGTGCAGGGGACACATGGCCGGAGCACACGCCCATGGGGCAGACCATGTGTCACACACGGCCTAGACACACGCCAGTGTATCTATCTTTGTGGACAACTTTGAGGCTATTTTCGAAGCCTTCTATCACCCTAAAAAACACATGCACACATACACATCACCATAGTATCCAACATGGCAGAAATGAGCACTTACACATTCATAACATGATTCATGCATGGAAATTTCTTATCAATTTATACTTCTATTTTACATCATTCATGCCTTAGTTGTTATCATGCCCTTTACTCACAATCCATCATTAAACATCCATGATCATATCCACAATTTAGACATGCCAAATGCATTTAACCACATCATGAGTAACCTTAGCACATGTATGCATATATGAATAGGATTTACATCCCCATAATCAATATGAGCCATATCTCATGGCCATATACAAAATGAATCATCAAATCATTAGAACCTAACACACTTGGCTAAACTAATATGACATATAACAAAACGACCAAATCCCTATACATGCCATACTCAAAATGTTGATACTAGCTATACCAAAAGATCCAATTGATAGTGTGAACGAGTCTCCAACGTCCTACGATCCCTGAGCTGGCTTGGCGATACTATAAGAAAATAAAAAGGAAGGGGAGTAAGCATAAAGCTTAGTAAGTTGCATGTAAATAATTAACAACATTAATAATACATTCCAGTATACATAACACAATATAATTTAACACAATGTCATTGAGTATCATAGATGCATTTTAAATCATGTTCTTTATATAGTGAACGATAAACTCATGATCATAATTCATTCATTCACTTCTTACCGAGGTCTCATCGATTCATAATATCAATATTTATGAGCTTCATGTACATACCTGTACTCTTTTAACATGATCGTACCTTGCCATCTCTTTGAATACTAAAGGATACCGGGAATCTCATACACATAGTAATATGCCAAAGCCATACCCCAGATATGGTCTTACATGGGATCACAACTCGATGCCAATGCCATGTCCCAGACATGGTCATACATGAGATCTCATGTCAACGCAATATCCTAGATATGGTCTTACAAGATAATACATACCGATGCCGATGCTGATGCCGTATCCTAGATATGATCTTATACAGGATCTCATCAACCCAAATGTAGTGACATTTGTACCCTAAGTATTCCCAAGGTTCAACCTACTTTCATCACCTCAATTCTTGTCGGACAACATCAATAATATTCACAAAACCAATATACAATTCATGCAACATTAAATGTTAAATACAAAATAAAATGCTATATCAATTACACACAAACTTACCTCAATACAAAATATGGACAATTAACTCGATTTAATCCAAGACCTTGCTCTTTTCCCAGTCTAGGCCCGAACTCTGTTTTTCTTGATCTATAAAAGTAAATTTCACTTATTTAATCATCACATTGTTCAAATCAGTCCAAAAACCATACTTTGGAAAAATTATAGTTTTACCCCTAAACTTTCACATATTTACAAATTAGTCCCTAGGCTCATAAAATGAAATTTATGCAATTTCCTCCCTTTACAAGCCTAGCCGAACCTTATGTAAACCTATAGCAACTCATACATTTCACCATTTCATACATTTAACCTACAAATTTCACATTTCTCCATCTAGCCCCTATTTGATAATTTCATAAAAAGTCCCTTAACAAAAGTTGTTTAGTACCCAACAAGGTTTCATTTTTCTTTCATTAAACTTCACAAATAACTATCATGCTATCATGGCAAATCCCTAGCTTTTCAATCATATTGCAAATTAGTCCCCTATTTAGCTAGCTTAAGCTTCAAGGGTTCCAAAAGCATAAAAATCCACAAAAACTAACACCAAAATGACTTACATGTAGAGGGTTTATTGAGCTGAAAATTTCAAGCTTCCATGGAGGTTTTTCTCCTTAAATTTTTGGTGGAAAAAGATGGAAAAGAAAGATGGCCTTTTGTTATTTTATTCATTTAGCTTTTGTCATCAAAATACCAACCCTACCAACTTTGAATTTTTGACTTTTCTTCTCCATGTACATCCATTCACACATATAATGGCCTATTTACTCATCAAAGACCTCAAATTTTAAGTTCTATAACTATTTAACACATTTAGCTAATAGAACACAACTTTGGCACTTTACGCGATTTAGTCATTTTTCACAAATTAAGCACTCAAACGATAAAATTTCTTAAATTTTTTTTAAAAAATAATATTATCATGTTGTATACCTCAAAATAATACTAAAGTAAATTTTATGACCTCAGATTTGTGGTCTCAAAACCATTATTCCGACTAGGCCCAAAATCGAAATGTTACAAAATTGGTATATGAGCTAGCTAAATCAAGCTCCCAAAACCTCAAAAACATAAAAATTACATGAAAGAGACTAAAGTGAACTAACCATTTTAGTTTTGAACCCTAACTTTCTTTTTTTTTTTTTCGTGAACTGAAGAAGATGACAAGAAAAATGTATGGTTTTTCTTTTATTTTAACTTATATACTTAGATTAATATCTAATTAATCTTAATTAATTTGATTAATCTTTAATTGATTAATAATTAACAACATTGAAATATAGGTGAGGTTTCGAAATCATCATTTTTGACACCCTTGAAATATAGGTTGTTACATGGTGCGTTTCAGAGGAGGATCGAGAGTACTGTGTTTTTTGTTTAATGAAATGGTGATTTTTGGGCTAAGAGGTAACAATTTTCATGTAACAGTTGCTTAATTGATATTCTTGTAACTTCCTTCCTTTCCTTTTTAGCAGGGCTGGGCACGATAAGCAGTTATGAAGATGATGAAATGAAATTTCTTCCTATTTGACCTCTCTACTCTCTTTTTCCTTCCTCTCTTCTTTAGATTCCTCATCTCTTTTCTAGATTATAACATATCTAAGGTATCAGATCTATACGATCCCCAATGGCTGAATATGGGGTCGCCACCCAATTATAGAAGGAAGTCGGTCACCTTCAACAAGAAGTCACTAAGCTTCAGGTTGAACTTTCTTAGTGGGATACCAAACTAAATGCTCATTTGAAGAAGTTAAAGGATGATTTTCATGGAGAGCTCAACTTGGAGCTACAGAACCTATTTTAGCAGTATTTAGGTAACTTAACCTATGCTCCTTCTATTGGACCATCACGGATAAGGGAAAAAGGCACCTTAGATGGTTGATCAGCTACAAATTGATGTGGTAAATTAGGCTTTTCTGACACATTTAAGGAGCTTTTTCTCGAGCAAAATAATTTTTTTAGCTTAGTTTTTCGTTATTTTCTTATTTTTATATTTTTCAGGTAATAAGTGATAATCTTTCATTTTTGTCTAATTTTTTACCCACATTTTCCAATAGTGCCATTGGGAAGTCTAATATGAGTTTGAGTGATGTAGGGATGTGTTGGAAGTCGAAAATGAGTGAGAACGACATCTAGGGCAAGGGTATCACCTGGAATCATGATACCTCCAGCAGTATAGAAGATTAAAGAGACCCTTCAGTGGTGTAACATCCTCTTTGGGTATCACGATATACACCTCTCAAGGAAGATCCCCAAGTCTAATAGTACCCGAGATAGTGCGATAGGCAACCTTTGTCTACCCAGCCCACCAATCACACATGGCCCATGTAAGGGCAATTTTGGTATTAAAAAGTTACCAAAACACACTTCAAAACAACCAAAAATTGTTGAGAAGGAGAGAGACACATTTAACTTAGTTTTAGGTTTAGTTTTCTCTAGGTTTTCTTTAGTTTTTCTTTGTATCTTTCTAGGGTTTTTATCTTGCTCTTCTTCTACCTTGGATTAGAGTTTATTTTTCTATATTTACTTCTTGTTCTTGATGTTCTTTATGTTAGTAAAGTTAGTTAACACTATAACTAAGGTAATTTACATTTACAATCCCTGTACCTTGCTTTTAAGACTCTTTAAGCTTTAGTTTAATGTATTTCAGTTTATTTTTACTTCAAATCTGTTAAACTTGTCCCTTTTATGTTTCTTTCTTTAGATTTCTTTGTTAAATACTTTTAGTTTCATGTTATTTAAGTGTTCTTGCATAAAATCTAAAATTTCACAATTTTCTTAAGCTTTACTTTCATAGCTGCTTTGTTTTGAATTTTTATGTTTATTTTCTTAACTTTGAGCATGTATAGCTAAATCCTTAAAGAGGTTGGTTGATGGAGATGTAGTTAAACTAAAATCTTTGGAAAAAGGAAAAAACATAACCAATTAGACTAATTTGAATAGAACTAAGAGCTTAAATAGTGAAACCCCTAAGGGAATATTACGATAAAGTGAGACCGGAAGGTAATCTTGTCGCGCACCCTTTTGTTAGTCTTAGATTAATTGGCGGGATCGGGAGATAAACTGGACTTAATTCGTCTAAGTCAGTAAAATTGAGATCGGAAGAAAATAGAGCCACTTGGTAATTTATGTGATTTATGTCCCTAGTCTAAGATTTGGTGAACTACATCGAAGTCAACCAACCCCTATTAGTCATTTTCCAAACAGTCCCTCTAGTTTACATTTCTTGTAATTTAGTCCCTAGAGTAGAATATTTAATTTTCTTGCAAACTTATCTTTTATGGAACATCGCAATATGAAGTCTTATTAGTAGCCACTTAACCTCTATTGCATATGCTAGTTATTGCTCAATCACCTCTTCTTTTGGGTTTGATCCTTGGAATACTTCAGTGTTTATTTGTAACACCATAGATCTTACAACTGGCCTAAATGCTTACAATGAAACTGGGCTTTAAAAATTATTATATAAATATAGTGTTTTATTGGGCATGCGCGTAACCGGTCAAGTTGTTGGCGCTGCTGCTGGAGAAGATGGTGTAAAATTGAGTAATTTTTAGTGTACATCTTTAGATTGAGATAAGTAGCCAAAGTAGGATTTATATATATGAATTTTTTTTCCATTTATTTTTTGTGTCATTCAACTTTTAGTTAATTTTCTTCAATCTCTCGTGCTTGTAAGAACATTGTATGACTCGAACCAGTAACGGTGTCTTACCATTTGAGCCGGAACTAGAACGTATCATCACATACAAAAGAAGGGCGTAACTTACGAGAGACATTCCATTTCCACCAAGAGAGCAACTGGAAACACAAAAATTTATATACTTTTTAATACCCAATTTTACTTAAATTCATGCAAATCCGGTTACATTCTTGTTGAAAAATAATTAAATATTATAAAATAATTAAATCGTGTTGAAAATATGAACATGGTGAATTTATTTAATTTTATACTTAATTATGATTAATTTTGACTATTTTCGACAGATTCGCGCAAATGGCGAAAATTGGCTTGGCTGACACTGCTGAAAGCACAAAACCGAGAAGCAATTTGAAGTATCGAGGCACTTTAATTTCCAGCCTAAGATGGTCCAAAAATGTGTATTAATTCATAATTAAATTAATTTTAATTTATTCCCCATTTAATCTAGGTTAAATAAATTATTTTTAATTAATTATGGAGAAAGGGCCCAGTTGAACCGCATCGATCGAGCCAAATCGAGTGAACCGAACCAGCCACTAAATGGGCAGCCCAGAACCGTCCATATGCTGAACCAAATCAGAATTTTAGCTAATTAAATATGCTTGCAAAAAGGCCCTCAAAAGACTTCTAAATTTCATTCAAACCCCACCTTAAATTATGGCTTTGTCGATTTGCCCCAAGCCTAAAATAGCAAATTTGAAACTCTCAACTTTGCCATGTGTATGGCCGGCCAAGGGAGAGCTCTTTGGCTGCTATAATTTGCTATTTTTAGCAGCCAAAATCAGCTATAAAAGCCACCCCTTTCTGATCATTCAAAGCATCCCTCACTTCACATCATTCTCTCATTCCCTCTCTCACTTTTCTCTCATTTTTCCATTCCATTCCCTCTTGTTCAAGTGCCGATTTCTACTCTTGGGAAAGAGGCTCTCATCAGCCATTTGGAGCAGTAATTTAGGTGTTCATAAGCCACCTTGATAGCCAAGGCCAACGAAGAACGAAGAGCGGAGTAACTAGTCAAGCCACAGAGAAACACTGGATTTGCCTCTTGTTCCCTATCTCTTTAAATTTTGTTGTTGTTTTGACGAACATGGTTATGAATATTTATGCTATTGAAACGGTTATTTTAATCAATTCAGCTTAAATTATGTTTGTGTTGGGTTGATTATATTCTGCCTACTTGAATTGTTAAAATCGTGTTTATGCTGTTATAAGCCTCGGTAAGATGCTTGATTCAGTAAAATCATGCCTAAGTTATTCTTGCGTTATGTCTGTGAGGTAACTAATGAATTAATTATTTAAACGGATTGCAATTGTAATTAATTGACATAGTACTTAGTCAGTGCATGTTTATTCTTCTAAGGTAGCTGAAGGTTAAATTAGCAATGTATCTGGCGATATTATTGCTTTGCATAACTTGCAAGATTATTGTGATTAAATTGTTTCAAGATAGGGATGCCTTGTTACTTCACATAGTATTTTATATGCTTATTAGATTTAATTAATCGTTTGAATTGACATAGGGATATGCAAGAGATTAGTTCAATTTAATGAGTATGTATGTGCAATAACATGTTTGCTTCCTAGAATCTGTTTAGTCGGTTTAATTGACATAGGGATATGTCAAGAGATGAATGGATTCTTGTATGTAAGTTTGTTCATAAGTTAGCAAATTACCGGGTTGCTGTGAATTTATTCGTAACAATGTAAACATGAGTTTAATAATTCTAAGTTAAAGAAATATAATTAATCCGACACAAGTATGTTACATTGATTAAATCTTATTTGAAATTGTGCATTAGAACTCCTTTGTTTTATTTTATTTATTTAATTAGTTTTTAAATAGTTTTTGACCATCTCTTAAAACCAAATTATTTTTACCCCACCAAAGTGTTTTACAATTAATTTCATAAATAATTCTTTTTACAGTCCCTGTGGGTGCGATAATTCGACACTTACTTGTCACTTTATTACTTGTTGCGATTGTGTACACTTGTACATATTTTCGTCGTTTCAGCAACCTATCGAAGATCAACAAGAAGAAATTCGACAACCACCACAACTACCCATGGAGCACAGAATTTTGTGTGGCAATGTGATGCCCAACATAAACGATGTTCGAGGTAGCATTAATTTCCTGGTGATTAATGCTTACAAATTTGAAATTAAACTGGCAATGATCCAAATGGTATAATTGAACCTTCAGTTCTGAGGTTCATTGAATTAGGATCCCAATCAACGCTTTAAGCAGTTTCTAACCATTTGTGATACTTTCAAGTATAATGGGGTATCCGATTCATCTTCAGTTATTCCCTTTTTCTCTTACTGGCAATGCTTTTATGTGGTTAGATTTACAGCTGGTAGATTCAATCAACACTTGGTATGAGCTAGCGAGCAAACTTTTGGCAAAATATTTTCCATCAAGCAAGACGATGAACCTTCAGATGGACATTATGAATTTTCGACAATTGGAAGGAAAGTCATTATATGAGGCTTGGGAGCACTTCAAATTGATGTTGCGTAAGTGTCCGTACATTGGTTAACAGGATTGGCTGCAACTTCTAGTCTTCTACAATGGACTTGATGGGAATTTATGCTTTAGTGTTGATGGAGCATTTGCTAGAGCATTCATGTCAAAGACTTATGTCGAGGCTTGTCAACTCAGCGAGGATATGGCGATGAACTCTTACATATGGCCAGCTGAGTGGTTCACATATCGAGCCAAACAAGCGGCAACAAGCTCTATCACTAGCGAGGATAAGTATCAACAAGTCCTCGAAAGGCTTAATCAATTGCAAGTGAATGCGACCAAGGCACAAGCCCAAAATCAACCCAATCAAACCAAGTTTAGTGTAGGGCACGATGATGAGAGCAACAATATGGAGGCTAATTATGTAGGGAATAGAGGATATAACCCTTACTCCAACAACTATAGCCCTGGATGGTGTGATCATCCTAACCTTAGCTAGGGAAGGAACCAAGCGATTAAGGGAACCGAAACACTAGCCCTCTAAAAACCCGACACATAATACCAACCTCTATTACCTTTTAGAGCACCCCAAGACCAATAAAGGAAGCCAACTTATAGTAGTGACCTTCTATTGTCGATTAGGGGGAGTAAGTTAGAGGAAGGTTTGCATCTAGTGCAACCTGATGTGTGCCAAATCCAGAGTTAATTGGGCCAAGTTTTGCAACCATTGCAAAATGATTTAGCCTTTAGCATACCAAGTAATACCGAACCTAATCCAAAGAGAGAATGAAAGGAGCACACAAAGGAAATCACCTTAGATCTGAGGTTGTTGTTAAGGAGCCTATCTGACCAAATTTTGAGGAGAAAGAAGTTGGTGAGAAGGACAAGAGCACTCACAATCCTAGTGTTGGAGAAGGGGTAGTTGAAAAGGAAAAACCTAAAAGTGAACCCACATAAGTCAAAACCGAGGATGGACGCTTTCCACTACCACCATCTAGTACAAAAATCGTACCTTTTTTAATCCATTTAGAAGAGAAGAAGAAGAGAGATGATGAGGAGTTCATAGAATTCCTCAAGATGTTTAAAGCCTTGAATGTGAACCTCCCTTTGTTAGAACTTCTTGAGAAGATGCCCAAATATGCTAAGTTCTTTAGGGAAGTAATGTCTCGTCTAAGGAGAATAGGGAGAAAAGAGCAAATATCACTTAACGAAGAATGTAGCGCAGTAGTGTCTAGAAAAGTTCCTCCTAAACTAAAGGATCTCAATAGCTTTACCATCCCCATTAAGATAGGAGGAGTAAGTTTCGGGAAGGCCCTATGTGACCTAGGAGCCAATATCGACCTCATGCCATTATCAATTTATAAGTGGTTAGGTTTGAGAGAGCTTAAGGAAACAAAAGTCACCTTGCAATTAGTCAATTGATCTTTAGTACACCCCAAGGGATTCCTTGAAGATATGTTGGTGAGGGTTAGACAATTCATTTTTTCAATTGACTTTATTGTGCTTAACTTCGAGGAGGATCTAAAAATTCTGAGACTCTTAAGGAGACCTTTCTCAGCCACATATAGGGCTATCATAGACGTAGGACAGGACGAATTGAATGTGGACATCGAGGGGGAAACTGAAGTTTTCAAATGTGTCAAGCCCGAGTCTAGGTCTAAGGAAGTGCAACCATCACAAGAGTATAAGTAGCAAGTGATTGAGACGAAAGAGTACCATGCTAACCAATTTGAAACTTTCATGAAATGGTGTAATTTTTTAGGAGTTCGCGGGCCACGGAAGAGAATCTAGAAATGAAAGAGGATAAGGAAGAAAATACGACTCTTAAGAGGCTCTAATCGCGCACTGAACAAAAGATGTGTTCGAGTGTCAAGGACACCGATTAAAAACCATTTCGGTGGTGTGACTGACTACCCGAAGTTATATTTTTAACTTAACACTTGTGGTGAATGAACAAAGATTTGTAAATAATTAGATGTTTTGAGCATGAACCCCATTTATTTTCTACATTTAGATTATAATTATAGTTTTTATTAGTTTAATTTTAGACTTGGTAGGTTGGGTTTTTAAGGATTGAGAGGAAATTTGATGATTTTGTCTTGTTTTTAGGGATTAGTTCAATGAAATCGCGATACCTGATAGAGGGTATTGTGATTTCCTAGATATTTTCAAAAATAGGCAAAAAATCTTTAAGGTATTGCGATATCAACCTCTTTGTATCACGATACCCTTGGAATTTCAAAAGTAATTTTTTATTATTTTACACAGTGGTATCACGATACCCAACCCTTAATAGCACGATAGCTCAAACAGAATCGAATGAGAAGGGTTCAAAAATAAGGGATATCGTGATACCCAACTTGGGGTATCACGATATTCAAGTCGGGTCATGCAATACCTGATTTCAGATATCACGACTCATATGTTTTGAAGGCTTTTTTAACCTTTAAACACCCCAAAACCTCTCATTATTCTCATTTTCCCCCAAATTCTTATTTTTAAATGATAACTCTTGAAAAGATTTATATTTTATGCCTTGGGGCCTAGTTAATTGCCTGTACTTAAGTACATCTAATTGCATTTTAGGACTTTTCGTTAATATTTTTTAGCATTGTATTAGAACTTGGGCTGTGTTTAAATATTAGGTGCTTTTAATTGCTTGTGTAAGGGTTGTGTTTTGTGGTATTGACAGGTGAAGGATAAGGGACAAGAAATAAAAGAGTGAAGTTTTGCTGGGGTAAAAGGGTGGTTAGATTGCCAGCCAATATGCCGTGGCAATTCCAGGAAGGTGTCCAGTCAGCATTCAGCGCATATCAGTTTAAGCTCAACTCTACCTTTAATAGATAAAT
This sequence comes from Gossypium anomalum, assembly GCA_025698475.1. Taxonomy (NCBI): domain Eukaryota; kingdom Viridiplantae; phylum Streptophyta; class Magnoliopsida; order Malvales; family Malvaceae; genus Gossypium; species Gossypium anomalum. Next base: position 37,458,422 of record CM046959.1, on the reverse strand, counting down.
TTGCCTAGAAAAGAGGAGAAGATAAATCTTGGGGCTGTTGGAATTATCCTAAAAAAACGAAGAAATTTAAAAAGAACTAAAGGAGGAAACCCTAGGGCACGACACTGCGGGTAGAGATCCTTAGGTAAATCAAAAGGTAGCAGCTAAATAAAGACAGGAAGAGGAAGACACATGCAACCCCTCTCAGCCACCTCAGGACACTGCACAGCTGGAGTGTGGATTGGACAAGTGAACGTTGTATTCCCGACGTTTTTCATAGTGATGAAAACAATGTTTGAGTTGAATTTTATTTGCCAACCTATGAGTTAAATCTCATAGGGTTCGGATTGCTTTGATGAACTTTAACTGTCTTTAATGGCTGCAGCAATAATCAGAGTTATTTTACAGTTTGATTCAATTATTTTATTCTTTAAAACGTATGTGAGCAATCTCTATGTAACACCCCTAACCCTATTCATCGCTGGAATAGGGTTACAGAGTGTTACCATAAAAACGCAACTTATAATCATTCATTTTTAAACATTTCATAAATCATATCTTATTCCATTCAAACACATGTGTATCGTCCCTGATTTGAGCCATTGAGGCCTTAGAAACACTTTAAAAACGACGAGACTAAATCAAAAGCATTTAAAAATTTTTGGAAAAAGATAGAAAATTTCACATTGGAGGGATCACACGGCCGCGTGGCCAAGCTATGTAGACATTCGAAATAGGGACACAAGGTCATGTCCCAACCCGTGTTCATACCTGTGTAACTCTCTGACTTGGGTCACACAACCAAGCCATACACCTGTGTGTCAGGCAGTGTAACTCTCGAAATACAACCTTTAAAACCTACTAGGGACACATGGTTGAGACAGGCCCGTGTCTTAAGCCGTGTAGATAAGAAATTGGCTAAAATCAAGTCATTTCCTTTACCCACCTCAAACATGATCCTAAATATCATTTGCACATATAACCAAGGCATCAAAACATGTTCAAATATGCATAAAATGACCAATTTCAAATAACCAAATTCCATTCAACCTGTAACACCCCTTATCCGTATCCAAAGCCGAAACAAGATATGAGGCATTACCTGACTCACATCACAAGCAAACATACATTTTTGAGTCATAAATTTGCATCCAAAATAAAATCATTTGCATTCAACCATAAGTCCCTAATACGAGCCTACGAGCCCCCCAAAAATACTTTGGAAGTGGTTCGGGACTAAACCAATAACTCGGGAAATTTTTACAAAACTTAGAAAATTTTTGCTATGGACAGGGGTCACACGCCCGTGTGGTTTTGGGACACGCCTGTGTGGGTAGGCCGTGTGGCTACACACGCCCTTGTCTCTAACCCGTGTAACTCTTTGACTTACAAGTCAAGAGCAAATTAAAGTCACACGGCCAAGTCACACGCCCATGTGTGAGGCCGTGTGGATAATTTAATTTTCATAAAATAAGTGCAGACTTTACATGGTCGGGACACACACCCGTGCCTGAGTACGTGCCCTTCACACGGTTGAGACACACGGCCGTGTGCTCAATTCTGAGTATTCTATTTCTCAAAATTAAGGTGCAGGGGACACAAAGCCAGAACACATGCCCATGGGGCAGACCGCGTGTCATACACGGCCTAGACACATGCTCGTGTGTCTACCCCTGTGGACAAAATAAAGGCTATTTACCAAGCCATTTGCCACCCTCATTTCCACCTACACTTACACCAGTTCAATGGCACAGTTCATGGCATACTTAGACAACCAAAACATCCACAATCATGGCTAGAGCATATCATTTCATTGTAACACTTAACATACTTACAACATCATATTCCACCAAACCAAATCATACCAATCTCACAACCACAAGTATCAATACCAATACCTTTTTCAAGCAAAGTTTTGTTTGAGTCTTCTAACATATCAAAATGCCAACTTAACCATTCCACCAAAACCAAAGAGTCACATACGACCATTTACCAAGCATTGAAAAACCATACCACCAACAAGGCATTGGCACATACTCGCATATATATAACATATAAGCTTACAACCAATTCAACCAAAATGAGCGAAGTTACATGGCCAAGTACCACATCACGCCCTTGCCAATTACAAGCCCATACTTTTGGCCAAATCATAATGACACATATAACAAAATGACCAAGTCCTTATACATGCCATATACTCCAAATGCTTAATTTCATCAATACCCAAAATGATAGTTTTGATAGTGTAAGGTGAATCTCCAACGATCCCCAATCCGAGCTAGCTTGGCAACACTATAAAACATGGAAAAATAAACGGAGTAAGCTATATAGCTTAGTAAGTCCGTATGTAAGAAATAAGCAAACATTACCATACTTGATCATGCAAGTAACATAACATAAGATAACATAGTAGACCATGAGATTCACAATCATAATTTGCAACACCCTTTACCCGTACCCGAGACCGAGATGAGGTACGGGGCATTACCGTACACAAACATGACAATTCTAGAAAATACGAGCTATGAATTTTCATTTAAAATTTAAAACCAATCAAACAAAGTCATATTGACCCTAATATGGCCTTACGAGGTCCAAAACATATATTAAAAACATTCCAGAACTAAACCGAGAACTTAAGAAAATCTTAAGAAAATTTCTAAGTTTAAGCCTCACACACCCGTGTCCCATACCCGTGTGGAATTATTTGAATTTATTTTTCATTTCGAACCTACAAGGGTTTCCACACAGCCGAGCACACGCCCGTGCCCCTGGCCCGTGTCCTTCACACGGCATAGACATGACCGTGTCATCGGCCGTGTCCAAAAACCTGAGCATTCTTTTTATGACGTCATCATGTATTTAGCGGCACACGGCCAAGACACACACTCGTGTGCTAGGCCGTGCCCTCGACACGGTTGAGACACGCGGCTGTGTCACTACCCGTGCGTTTACTACCATGCATACTGACCTAAAAATTTTAGGTGCAGGGGACACACAGCCGTACCACATGCCCATGGGGCTGACTGTGTGTCACACACAGCCTAGACACATGCCCTTGTGTCTACCCGTGTGGACCATTTTAAAGGTTATATTACAAGCCAATGATCACCCTCAACATCCACACTCATTTATAAACTTCAAAGATGATCAACATGGTCTATTTATACCCAAAGACTACCTTCACATAGTCTCTTGTATGTTAACCTCGTCTCATTGGTTTGGCACATGCTAGGTTATCCTCTTTGTATTAAGGATTACCATCTCATCCAACACATTTAGACTTGGCTCATTTTATAAATCATTGCCAATTATAACCTAACCATCTCCAAGTGATTTGGCCACATTTTATATGTCCATTCATGATATACCACATTTAAGTATCACATGAACAATTAAACACAAACATGCACAATTAGTAGGTTACAACCTACATCAAAATGAGCCATGTCTTATGGCCATATACAAAATGAATAGGTATATCATTCAAGCCCTTACATTGGCTAACCAATGAAACATATAAAAAAATAAACTAAAACCTATACATGCCATTGTAACAAAATAAAAGTATCTATATACCAAAGCAAGACAAGTTGATAATATTGACAATACTCCAATCGTCTTCCAAACTTCACGAGTCTGCGAGCTCTGTAAAATAAGGAAAGTGAAAGGGGGTAAGCATTGGCATGCTTAGTAAGTCCAAATAACAGGAACGTAAACTTACCAGTTAATTAGCACACAACCATAAAAGATATTCATGCCAAACATGCATAGTATAAATTCCCTATCACATACACTCAATCATCTTAAGCAGTATAGCATTAATCATAAATGAGCTCATCAATTCAAATATTTCCTTTCTCGTTCCTCATTATAGTCCCGCTGAATTTCTCAGAATCTCGATGGGTATTCCGTTTATCGTCCAATCATGCTAGTGACCATTTTAAGTACACACTCCCGTGAACCTCACTCTGACGGCGGGATTACCAGTCCAGGCTATCCTCATAACATGAATTTAAGGAGTATTTTCGGGATTACCATTCCAGGCTAAATCTCTTACAACGACAATTACTCCAATAAGCTCGGATCTGAATTGCCAGTCCAGGCTAATTTAAGTCATTAATCGTATTACCCATCCGGGCTAAATCCATAATGCACATATATTTATCGGGAGGTTCGATCACTTAAGGAACACCCGTTCAGGCTGGATCCTTAATATTCTAAGATTATTGGATTACCCATCTGGGCTAAATCCCTTTCTGCAACACATGCATGATCTCATGTCATGTAAGCAAGAATTTATCCATCGGATCTCCCTTTTTACATTCAACCGGGACAATTGTCATCCGTTTTATTTTACACTACAACATTCTATGGATTATCATGCAATCAATATCTAAATTAATACACAATTAGGAATATGAATTATTAATACACAATTAGGAATATGAATTTTCAAGTATATTTAAAGTTTACTTCGAGTTACACGAACTTACCTGGTAATTGCTTCGGGTTCATGTTTCGGTTATTCCGAAACCTTTCGTTTTCCACGGTCGACCTCCGAAATTGGTTCCTCGGGGTCTATATTAGTAAAACTAAATTATTAATACCCCATACTATTCACTTTGGACCTAAATTTCACCCCCAAGGGAAATGATGATTTTGCCCCTAACATTTTACAATTTTTTGAAATTAGTCCTTAGGCTCGTATATTGAAATGCATGAAATATCTTTACTACCCAAGCCTAGCCAGATGTTTTTCATACTTACAACAACCCACATTTCCTTTCATTTCACACTTTTCTACCCATTTTTACAACTTTTACACATTGGTCCCTTAGGCCATTTCCATGAAAAACTACTTAGTAAAAGTTGTTTGCCATCCTTTAAACTCTCATATTCCTCTGTAAATCATCAAAATACAAGCACCTCATGCATGGGTAATTTTCTAAATATGAACCCTAGCTTGAAATATGGGTAAAAATAGAGAGAGCATGTTACGAGGATCTCAAAAATACAAAGAACATCAAAAACGGGGCTAGGAAGCACTTACTAGTGAGCTTGAAAATGTTGAAAACCCTAGCTTTGGAGAAAATGAAATTTTCGGTAGCATGAGGGAGAAGAATGACTGATTTTTTCCTTCATTTTCCCTTTTATTAATTTTATTACTAAATGACCAAAATGCCCTTCTTTACTAAACTTCCAAAATTTTCCATCCATGCCCATTTTTTTCCAAAAACTTAGAAATTGGTCAAATTGCTATTTAGGACATTCTAATTAATAATCCAAAGCAATCTCATATAAACTGCTTCTAGAACCCATGTTTTGCAATTTATTCAATTTGGTCCGTAATTTCCAATTAGACACCTTATACTTAGAATTTCTTCATGAAACTTTAACACATGCTTACTTTCATATTCTAGACCTCATAGTAATCATGAAATAAATATTTTAACGTCGGACTGGTGGTCTCAAAACCACTATTTCGACTAGGCCCTATTTTGGGATGTTACATTTCCCCCCCTTTAAGGGACTTTCGTCCTCGAAAGTCTTACCAGTAAACAGGTTTGGATATTGACTTCTAATGGCTTCTTCAGGCTCTCATGCGGCCTCTTCCACTGTTTGACTTCTCGAGCCAAAATTTTAACCAGTTATTCACCATAGGTCATGTCCGATCTAATCTCAACTTTCATCGGTGAAATCACATGCGAGGGGTCCTACCTATATCTTCTCAACATAGATACATGAAACACATCGTGAATATTTTCTAATTCGGATGGTAGTGCTAATCGATAGGCTAATGGTCCAACTCTTTTGGTAATCTCGTATGGTCCAACAAACTTTGGACTCAGTTTGCCTTTTCGGCCAAATCTCAAGATCTTTTTCCATGGAGATACTTTCAAGAACACTTTATCTCCAACTTGAAATTCAATGTCCTTTCTTTTTAAATCAGCATATGACTTTTGCCTATCCGATTCCACTTTCAAACAATCACGTATCACTTTAACCTTTTCTTCAGTTTCCTTGATTAAATCAACTCCAAGAACCTGACTTTCCTTAAGCTCTATCCAATACAGTGGAGTTCGGCACTTTCGACCATATAATGCCTCATAAGATGCCATTTTTAAACTCGTCTAAAAACTATTGCTGTTGTAACACCCTAAACCCGGCCCAGACGTTACGGCCAAATTCAGCATGTCACATGGAGAGGTTTCAAAATCATGTATTTATCTAAAATCTTTGCTTAGTGTTCAGCAAAAATGTTCTTGTTTTAAGTTAAAGTGAATGGAAGCTGTGCACCAGGTAGGAAGCCAGGAAAGAGGAGGTGAGTCTATTGGACTGCTTAAGTACCAAGCTCTTCCCGGATCCAATCCTAGACATGCTCACATCCATTGCCACACTTTAAGCATGTTATATGTCTACGATAAACAAATCAAGTTTAAGTCTGGTTTAGATATTTATTTTCTTTGAAAACATTTATATTGCGGAAGCTTTGCGCGTTATCGTGATATTTTGAAAACATAGTCTTTATAAAACGCATCCTAGTGCTAACTAGTCTAATAATCCCCAAAACAAGTAATTATAAGAGAGCGGCCTTATTACAACTTTAAGCGGAATGAAATAACCGAGAGTGAAATGTGAATTCAATTAAAAACCAGAAATTAATCTTCATGGCCACTCTGAATCCCGCCCAGCTCCAAGTCCACCAATTAGGGCTCACCTGCAAGGATGGAAGAAAAAGGGGTGAGTTGGGAAACTCAGTGTGTACAAAAAAACCCATCCAAAGCCCAAGTCAGCTCAAGCCCATTGGACCTAAGCCCAATCAGACAATCAGTACATAGCGGACCAAAGCCCTTTTCAGAATACAGTAGCTAGGCCTTAGCCCCTTTTAGCATAACAGTGCGGCCCATAGGCCTAATACCAGAACAGAACAGATATATATATACATGCATGCAACCCAACCAGCCTATAACCAACCGCTACACTCCACCCAATCCAGCCCTACACTCCATGTGGGGAATATCTCAACCCACCCAACCCTACACTCCACAGTTGCAGCAATGCTGCTCAAATATCAGTAAGTTGAGGCAAAGCCTCCAGCACATGGATAAACCACTTTCAGTACTTCCTCCATCAATATCCCAGTCCCATGCAACAGATATTAATCATAACAAGACATGCAGAATACAGTATCAGTCAATCATGCATTTTAGTCTCTTTAAGCCCTAGGGGTATATCGGTAATTTTATTCCTGGGGTAAATCCGTAAACTTCCCCACTTATAAAATATTTCAATAATTTATCAGTTTTAATCAGTTTGAGTCCACAGTCTAACAGAACATATTTATTTGCCCATTTTTGATTATATTACCCATATGGACCAATAAGCCCGTTGGGCCCAATTTTTAGCCCATCGAGGCCCATTCTCCAAAATACCCGAATTATCGTATGAGACCAACTTACCACTTTGCGATGCCAGATCTAACAATTTCTATACATCTTGTGAGCACTCGCACGCTCACAAGCCCATGAAATGCTGGAATTTCGGCATTTCGGCTTTTGCCGAATTGTACTATGAAAGGGTGTTCGATACACACCTGTTTCGCGACGACTGCTACTGAAATCCCTTTCGATGTCCTACAATTGATTAGCACAGTTCTTAGATTGCAAAACATAACCACTAACCCAAAACTTACTTATCCATGTTCGAACCATGTCCCTAAAAGCCTTTTCAAACCTTACCTTTTTCCCAAAACCGATAGCTAGCTCCGAATCTGATCACTCCAACGAACCACGCCTTCAATCCAACACTTAAGAAGACACTAGTCATCGAAAGAAAACACCAGTTAAAGACCCTTAGAGCCATATGCCCAAATCGACAGCCTCCCTAGATTTTAGGGACTTCGGCTTTTCCTAACTTTGTAAAATATGTCCAGATCTGAGATGATGAGCACTTACCCCTTACTCCTTTTTGATTTCCACGTAATCTGATGCAGATTTACCCTTTAATCGACGATAAAACTCGAATTCAAGAGTTTTGAAGTTTTAGCTATAAGCCCCTAAATTTATGGTATTTTCGGCTTTTGGGTGATGAAGAAGATGATGATGTGAGGCTATAACCTTGAAGTAAAATTGCCGACAGGTAACTAGGGTTTTAGAAAAGATGATTGTTGATTAATAAACACAAAAATATTAAAGGGTTTGGCTTTGAAGAAATCGGCACAAGTAGTATGTTTTTCGGGGTTTTGACTTTTGTGGTTTCGGTAAAAGTGTTGATGAACAGCAGGATTGATGGACCGAAATATTAACCTAAAGCCCCTCTGCCAAATTCCCCTCTCCAATTCCCAAAGTTCGACTAACTCTTAGTCTCTCTCCCAATCCCTTAAATCTCTCCCCTTATCACTCCTTAATCCATGCGTTTGACTGTCCTCCAACTCTCCCCATCAGCGTTCCACTCTGCTTCCAACTCTTGTCTGCTCAAGTCATAAAAATAACGCCTCCAAATGCCAACTCCAAGAATCGAACCTTGGCCCTCCCACATCACTAACATGCCACATTTTTAGCTCCCTAGTGGCGTCACTCAGCCGCTCTGCCAAAGGTTCTTTTGTGTCATAACCTACACAGTTCTTCCTAAAAGCCCACTTAACCAAATTCCCCTTTTTCACTTAAAAACAACCTTGATATTCTGCCGTGTTTAACTTGAGCTTGGGTCTTCTAAAGGCCCTCTTCCACAATTAAACATGATACCAAAATTCAAAACATGAAATTTTTTTTAAAATTACTTCAAACATGAAAAAAAACCCGAAAAATCCCAAAAATCAGGGCGTTACAACTCTACCCCCTTAAAGAAATTTCAGCCTCGAAATTTACCTGATCCAAATAACTGAGGGTATTGCTGACACATGATCTCTTCGGACTCCCAAGTAGCTTCTTCCCTTCCATGATTGCGCCACAGTACCTTTACTAGCGGAATCGATTTCCTTCTCAAAACTTTAACCTCTCGGTCTAGAATTTGCACGGGTTCCTCCTCAAAAGTCAAATCAGTCTTTACTTCAATCTCCTCCACCGGCACTACATGTGAAGGATTCGATCGATATCGTCTCAACATGGACACATGGAAGACGTCATGGATTCTGTCCAACTCCGGTGGTAACTCTAACTGGTATGCTACTGGCCCTACCCATTTAAGAATCTGATAAGGCCCTATAAATCGCGGACTCAGTTTGCCTTTCCTGCCGAATCTAAAAATCTTCTTCCAAGGAGAAACCTTCAAGAAAACCATATCCCCAACAGCGAACTCAATCTCTTTGCGCTTCAGATCCGTATACGACTTCTGTCTATCAGATGCCTCCTTTAGTTGATCTCTTATTAACCTAAGCTTACTTTCAGTATCTGCCACCAATTCTGGTCCAAGCACTTGTCGTTCACCCAATTCTGTCCAACACGTCGGTGTACGACATCTTTGCCCATAAAGCGCTTCATATGGAGCCATCCGAATACTTGCTTGATAGCTGTTATTGTATGCAAACTCTGCCAATGGCAAGTAGTCCTCCCAACTACCACGAAAATCGATGATACAACCTCTCAGCATATCTTCCAGAACTTGAATAACCCTTTCCGACTGTCCATCCGTCTGTGGGTGAAAAGCGGTGCTAAAATCCAATCGTGTACCCAATGCTTCTTGCAAATTCTGCCAAAACCGAGATGTAAACCTAGGGTCTCGATCAGAAATTATCGACACTGGCACCCCATGCAGTCGCACTATCTCTGCCACATATAACTTGGCCAACTTTTGCAGTGAGTAATCGGTACGAACAGGTATGAAATGGGCAGATTTCGTTAACCTATCTACAACCACCCACACCGAATCTTTCTTGGTGGGTGTCAAAGGTAACCCACTCACAAAGTCCATAGTTACTCTTTCCCACTTCCATAACGGAATTTTCACCGGTTGTAGTAATCCAGAAGGCACTTGGTGCTCAGCCTTAACCTGCTGGCACGTCAGACATTTCCCAACAAATTCGGTCACCTCTCGCTTTAATCAAGGCCACAGTACACCTCTCGCAAGTCTCGATATAACTTATTCCTCTCGGGATGCATGGCACGAGTCCTCCATGAGCCTCTTTTAGAATTAATCGCCTCAATTGGGGTCCTTGAATACAAAATCTTTTACGAAAGCACAGAACTCCTTCTGTATTCAGTCTAAAATCTTCATTCTCACCATTCCTAACTTGTTGAAACCGAAGAGCTAATGAATCGTCCTTCAACTGTTTTTCTTTAATCTGCTCAGTCCAAGTAGGCCTCACTTGCAATTCTGCCAACAAGCTTCCATCGTCGAACAGACTCAAACGTGCAAACAAGGCTCTCAAATCAATAACAACCCTTCGACTCAACGCATCCGCCACCACGTTAGCCTTTCCTGGGTGGTACTCAATCGAACAGTCATAATCCTTAAGCAACTCCACCCATCTACGTTGCCTAAGGTTCAACTCCTTCTGAGTCAACAAATACTTTAGGCTCTTATGATCTGTGTATATGATACACTTTTCCCCATATAAATAGTGTCTCCAAATTTTTAACGCAAAAATCACTGCTGCTAGCTCCAAATCATGCGTAGGGTAATTTACTTCATGAGTCTTAAGCTGTCGCGATGCATAAGTGACCACCTTACCCTCTTGCATCAGTACGCAACCTAACCCAACATGCGACGCATCACTGTATATAGTGAAGTCCTTCCCAGACACCGGTTGAATCAACACTGGCGCTTCAGTTAATACCCTTTTCAACTGGTCAAAAGCTTTTTGCTGTTTCTCGGTCCAAACAAATGGTACTCCTTTCCTTATGAGTTTTTTCAAGGGTGCTGCCATCACCGAGAAACCCTCCACAAACCTTCTGTAGTAACCTGCCAACACTAGGAAACTCTAAATTTTCAATACTGACCTAGATGGCTTCCATTCCAGAATTGCTTCAATTTTACGAGGATCCACCTTAATCCCCTCAGCAGAGACCACATGCCCTAAGAAAGTTACCTCCCTCAACCAGAATTCACACTTGCTGAATTTCGTATAGAGTTCCTTCTCCCTTAATACTTGCAGTACAATGTGAAGATGCTCATCATGTTTTGTTTCTGTTTCAGAATATACCAGGATATCGTCGATAAAGACAACTACGAACCGATCCAAGTAAGGTTGGAATACTCGATTCATCAGATCCATGAAAGCTGCAGGTGCGTTCGTCATCCCAAACGGCATGACCAAAAACTCATAGTGTCCATACCGAGTTCTGAATGCTGTCTTATGAATATCCCCTTCCTTTACCCTTAGCTGATGGTATCCAGAACGAAGATCAATTTTGGAGAATACTGAAGCTCCCCTAAGTTGATCGAACAGATCATCAATCCTTGGCAGTGGATACTTATTCTTAATCGTCAGTTTGTTCAACTGGCGATAATCGATGCACATGCGTATCGTTCCGTCCTTTTTCTTCACAAACAGGACCGATGCTCCCCAAGGAGACACACTTGGTCTAATGAAGCCTCTATCTAACAACTCTTGGATTTGAGCCTTCAATTCCACCAACTCCTTCGGTGCCATCCTATAGGGTGTAATGGATACTGGAGCTGTTCCAGGCAACAAATCGATTCCAAACTCAACTTCCCGATTCGGAGGTAATCTAAGAAGCTCTTCCAGAAAAACATCCCGAAATTCCCTAACAGTTCTGATGGTCTCCACAGTCAGATCCTCAGTTTCAGCTTGGCTTACCAAAGCCAAATATGCCTCGCATCCCTTGCGCATCAGTTTCTCAGCCCTCAACGCCGATACTACATTGGACAAGTAATCCCTTCGTTCTCCAATAATCATTACCTCTTCATCATTGACAGTCCTTAACACCATCCTCTTAGATGCACAATCTAAAGTTGCCTTATGCTTGGTTAACCAATCCATCCCTAGAATCAAATCGAATTCTTCAAACGGTAACTCCATCAAATCTCCACAGAAAACCCTGCCTTGAATCTCTAAAGGCACCTCCCTGAAGAGTTTCTCTACCTTAACCGAATGACCCAAAGGACTTATCACAGTTACCCCACATACAGTCTCCTCAAAGTGCACACCCAGTGCCCCAGAAATGTTATATGCAACATATGAATGAGTTGATCCCACATCAATCAGAGCAGTATAAGGTACACCATAGATAAAAAACGTACCAGTTATGACATCAGGTGTGTCACCCTCCTCGCGGCGACGAGCAGCATATACCAAAGCTGGTTGACGAGCATCAGTATTAACAATACCCCTGCCAGGTGCCCCACGTCCACGGCCATTACCACCGCGACCTTGTCCACGATCTCTTGGCAGCGGCGGTCCATCTCTCACTAGTTGAGCCGGTCGTACAGCCCCTTGTTCAGCCACTTGAGCCCGAGCTGCCCTCCTAGGACAATCCCTAATCCTATGCTCCTTTGACCAACAACGAAGACAAGCCCCAGAACGCTTCCAGCACTCTCCTTGATGCATTCTACCACAATCTCCACAAGCTTGCAGTCTAACTGTGTTCACCGAAACTGTTCGAACTGGTTCTTCCATCCTAGCTCTCTTAACATATTGGTTTGCAGCACCAGCTGGTCCAGTATCCCTCCTGAACCGATTCCGATCCCTATCAGATTCTTCCGTTCGGCTTGTTTCACCTCCTCGGCTATCTTAGCCTTCTCAACCAGTGTAGCAAAATCGCGCTCTCTCTGCGGAGCTATGAGCACCCTTAGCTCATCCCTGAGGCCATCCTCAAAATGAACACTGCGCTCATATTCGGTGGAGACGATGCCACTAGCATACCAGCTTAATCGCAGAAACTCTGCCTCATATTCAGCAACGGTCTTACTACCTTGGGTCAGGTTCAGGAATTCCTTTCTACGTGTATCCACATAGCTAGCTCCAACATATTTTGCCTCAAAAGTCTGCTTGAACAGCTCCCATGTTACCCTCTCCGCTAAGGTACCCTCTCTCACAGTGATCCACCACTGATACGCTTCGTCCCGCAGTAACGACACCACCCCTTTCAACTTCTGTTCCACTGAGCAGTCCAAGTCATCCATAATCCGCTCTGTGGCTTCCAACCAGTACTCAGCTACATTTGGGGCTACTCCAGATACGCCCCTAAAAACCTCAGCTCCGTTGGCCCGAAGTCGTTCAGAAATAGACCCCATATTCATGGGTCCGACATTAGCTCCGGCCACCATTTCCAAAACCCTCAACATGGCCGGGGATAAAGCGTCGTCCTCTGCGGCCCGATCATACGACCTATTTTCATTAACCGGTGGTGGTTGTGCCTCGCCAGCTGGTAAGTGTTCAGAGGATGTAGATCCAGCTTGAGTACTACCTCGGCCTCGACTACGGCCTCTTCCCCGAGTAGCCCTCGCACTCATATCGATTTATCTGATTACGAATTTTATGCCGTTAGTTTACTGTTTCCACTGTTTATTACAAAATGTCTTATGAACGGATAGAGTTTCAGAGTTATTTTCGCGCAACTGCATTTTAGCTACGGTCTCAGTTTGTAGCCTTAACACTATCTTATCTATAGTACTATATCTAAGGCTCAATACTATCTATAGTGTTGTTTCCAATTCAGCTCCATATAAATACTTAAAGCAGAAAAATAATACTTACAGACTTGGTGCTGGGGATTCAGTGTGCCACTTCTTTATCAGTCCATTTTTTAAAAATTCAAGAAACCATGTCTTTGGTTCACCAAAAATAAAAAATTTGATTTGAAAACACCCGTGTTTTGAAACTATTAATTTAACCCCGTTTAAAACCAGAAAAACCTGAACATCTCTTTAAAAAACTTACCATTTCCCAAAAATACCCTTCTTAGGTCTAAGTTTTTAAAAAATTTTTGGACCCGATCCACAGTCGAGTTGTTGCAACTTGGCTCTGATACCACTAATGTAACACCCTAAACCTGGCCCAGACGTTACGGCCAAATTTAGCATGTCACATGGAGAGGTTTCAAAATCATGTGTTTATCTAAAATCTTTGCTTAGTGTTCAGCAAAAATGTTCTTGTTTTAAGTTAAAGTGAATGGAAGCTGTGCACCAGGTAGGAAGCCAGGAAAGAGGAGGTGAGTCTATTGGACTGCTTAAGTACCAAGCTCTTCCTGAATCCAATCCTAGACATGCTCACATCCATTGCCACACTTTAAGCATGTTATATATCTATGATAAACAAATCAAGTTTAAGTCTGGTTTAGATATTTATTTTCTTTGAAAACATTTATATTCATGGAAGCTTTCATGGCGTTATCGTGATATTTTGAAAACATATAGTCTTTATAAAACGCATCCTAGTGCTAACCAGTCTAATAATCCCCAAAACAAGTAATTATAAGAGAGCGGCCTTATTACAACTTTAAGCGAAATGAAATAACCGAGAGTGAAATGTGAATTCAATTAAAAACCAAAAATTAATCTTCATGGCCACTCTGAATCCCGCCCAGCTCCAAGTCCACCAATTAGGGCTCACCTGCAAGGATGGAAGAAAAAGGGGTAAGTTGGGAAACTCAGTGTGTACAAAAAAAACCCATTCAAAGCCCAAGTCAGCTCAAGCCCATTGGACCTAAGCCCAATCAGACAATCAGTACATAGCGGACCGAAGCCCTTTTCAGAATACAGTAGCTAGGCCTTAGCCCCTTTTAGCATAACAGTGCGGCCCATAGGCCCAATACCAGAACAGAACAGATATATATATACATGCATGCAACCCAACCAGCCTATAACCAACCGCTACACTCCACCCGATCCAGCCCTACACTCCATGTGGGGAATATCTCAACCTACCCAACCCTACACTCCACAGTTGCAGCAATGCTGCTCAAATATCAGTAAGTTGAGGCAAAGCCTCCAGTACGTGGATAAACCACTTTCAGTACTTCCTCTATCAATATCCCAGTCCCATGCAATAGATATTAATCATAACAAGACATGCAGAATACAGTATAAGTCAATCATGCATTTTAGTCTCTTTAAGCCCTAGGGGTATATCGATAATTTTGTTCCTGGGGTAAATCCGTAAACTTCCCCACTTATAAAATATTTCAGTAATTTATCAGTTTTAAGCAGTTTGAGTCCACAGTCTAACAGAACATATTTATTTGCCCATTTTTTATTATATTACCCATATGGACCAGTAAGCCCGTTGGGCTCAATTTTTAGCCCATCGAGGCCCATTCTCCAAAATACCCGAATTATCGCATGAGACCAACTTACCACTTTGCGATGCCAGATCTAACAATTTCTATAGGTCTTGTGAGCACTCGCACACTCACAAGCCCATGAAATGCCAGAATTTCAGCATTTCGGCTTTTGCCGAATTGTACTATGAAAGGGTGTTTGACACACACCTGTTTCGCGATGACTGCTACTGAGATCCCTTTTGATGTCCTATAATTGATTAGCATAGTTCTTAGATTGTTAAACATAACCACTAACCCAAAACTTACTTATCCATGTTCGAACCATGTCCCTAAAAGCCTTTTCAAACCTTACCTTTTTGCCAAAACCGATAGCTAGCTCCGAATCTGACCGCTCCAATGAACCACGCCTTCAATCCAACACTTAAGAAGACACTAGTCATCGAAAGAAAACACCAGTTAAAGACCCCTAGAGCCATATGCCCAAATTGACAGCCTCCCTAGATTTTAGGGACTTCGGCTTTTCCTAACTTTGTAAAATAGGACCAGATCTGAGATGATGAGCACTTACCCCTTACTCCTTTTTGATTTCCATGTAATCTGATGCAGATTTACCCTTTAACCGACGGTAGAACTCGAATTCAGGAGTTTTGAAGTTTCAGCTATAAGCCCCTAAATCTATGGTATTTTCGGCTTTTGGGTGATGAAGAAGATGATGATGTGAGGCTATAACCTTGAAGTAAAATTGCCGGCAGGTAACTAGGGTTTTTGAAAAGATGATTGTTGATTAATAAAAACAAAAATATTGAAGGGTTTGGCTTTGAAGAAATCGGCACAAGTAGTATGTTTTTTGGGATTTCGACTTTTGTGGTTTCGGTAAAAGTGTTGATGAACAGCAGGATTGATGGACGGTTTTGGAGAAGAAAATAGAGAAAGAAGAATAGGGAGGATGGTGGTTTCGGCTAGAGAGGAAAAAGAGAGGAAAAAACCACCCTAAGGTGTCTGAGCAGAAGAAAACGGCACCACTCCATACCCTAAGTGCCAAAATATTAACCTAAAGCCCCTCTGCCGAATTCCCCTCTCCAATTCCCAAAGTTCGGCCAACTTTTAGCCTCTCTCCCAATCCCTTAAATCTCTCCCCTTATCACTCCTTAATCCATGCGTTTGACTGTCCTCCAACTCTCCCCATCAGTGTTCCACTCTGCTTCCAACTCCTGTCTGATCAAGTCATAAAAATAACACCTCCAAATGCCAACTCCAAGAATCGAACCTTGGCCCTCCCACATTACTGACACGCCACCTTTTTAGCTCCCTAGTGGCGTCACTCAGCCGCTCTGCCAAAGGTTCTTTTGTGTCATAACCTACACAGTTCTTCCTAAAAGCCCACTTAACCAAATTCTGCTTTTTCACTTAAAAACAACCTTGATATTCTGCCGTGTTTAACTTGAGCTTGGGTCTTCTAAAGGCCCTCTTCCACAATTAAACATGATACCAACATTCAAAACATGAAAATTTTTTTAAAATTACTTCAAACATGAAAAAAAAACCCGAAAAATCCCAAAAATCAGGGCGTTACAGTTTTAGGCAAATTCCACCAAAGGTAAGTATTTTTCCCAACTACCCTGAATTCGAGGACGCAACATCGTAGCATGTCCTCGAGAGTTTGAATCGTCCGCTCAAACTGACCATCAGTTTGTGGGTGGAATACCGTACTAAGACTCAATTTTGTACCCAAGGCTTCTTGTAATTTCTTCCAAAATCTCGAAGTGAACCTCTGGTCTCTATCTAAAATGATCGACAATGGTACCCCATGTAGTCTCTCAATCTCAGATATGTACAAGTCGGCCAATCGATCAAGAGAGTAGTCTGTCCATACAGGAATAAAGTGAGCCGACTTTGTTAGCCTATCAACCACAACCCAAGTAGCATCTTTCTTTTTCGGGGTTAACGGTAGTCCAGTCACGAAATCCATGATAATCCTGTCCCACTTCCATTCGAGGACCATCACAGGCTGTAACAAATCTGAAGGTACTTGGTGTTCAGCCTTAATCTGTTGACATATCAAGCATTTTAATACAAATTTGGAGATGTCTCTTTTCATGCCATTCCACCAATATATTTTCTTTAAATCATTGTACATCTTGGTACTTCCCGGATGAATAGACAGACAACTATCATGTACCTCTTGTAAAATTTTCTGGATAAGCTTATCGTTTCTTGGTATACAAACCCTATATTTGAACATCAAACAACCATTGGAACTAATCCAAAAATCTAATTCAATGCCTGATTCGCATTGAGTTCTCTTGGATTGTAAATCACTGTCATAAATCTGAGCATCACTGATTTCCTGAAGAAATGTCAACCTAGCTCTTAACTCTGCCAAGATCGAACCATCATTCAACCACGCCAACTGTGTGTTCAAAGCTCTCAAAGCAAACAAGGATTTTCTTCTTAGTGCATCGGTGACCACATTCGCCTTTCTCGAGTGATAATCAATTATCAACTCATAATCTTTAATCAACTCTATCCATCTTCGTTGTCTCAGATTTAATTCCTTTTGAGTCAGCAAATACTTCAAACTCTTGTGATCTGTGAATATACGACAAGTTTTGCCATACAAATGGTGTCTCCAAATCTTCAAGGCGAATACAATGGCAGCTAGCTCCAAGTTGTGTGTTGGATAATTTTTCTTGTGCAGCTTTAGTTGCCTCGAAGCATATGCTATCACCTTGCCCTCTTGCATAAGTACGCAACTCAGTCCATTTAAGGATGCGTCACTATAGACCACGAATTCTTTTCCCGATTCAAGTTGCACTAAAACTGGAGCTTCGATCAGTAATGTCTTCAATTTCTCGAAACTCTGCTGACACTTCTCTAACCACTCAAACTTAACACCTTTTTGCAGCAATCTCGTCAAAGGAGTCGCAATCATTGAAAATCCATTTACGAAGTGTAGATAGTAACCGGCTAAGCCTAAAAAGCTTCAAACTTTGGTTACGTTCTTTGGCGGTTTCCACTCAATAATAGCAGATATCTTATTTGGATCAACTCGGATGCCATCACCCGACACAATATGACCGAGGAATCCAAGCTCTCAGAGCCAAAACTCACTCTTGCTAAATTTAGCATACAACTGTCTGTCTCGTAAGATCTATAAAACCGTTCTCAGATGTTCCGCATGCTCAGTCTCATCCTTGGCATAAATCAGGATGTCATCAATAAACAAAACAACAAACTTGTCTAAGTATGGCCGAAATAGCCTATTCATCAAGTCCATAAACACAGCTGGTGCATTTGTTAGCCTAAAAGGCATCACAAGAAATTCATAATGGCCATACCTCATTCTGAAAATAGCCTTAGGTACATCTGACTCTTTTACTCGCAACTGGTAGTAGTCGGATCTCAAGTCTATCTTAGAAAACACAGTGGCTCCCCTCAACTGATCAAACAAGTCATCGATTCTTGGCAACGGATACTTGTTCTTGATGGTTACCTTGTTGAGTTGTCGGTAATCTATACATAGTCTCATCGAACCATCTTTTTTCTTAAACAAATAATACGGGAGCACTTCACGGAGAAAAGCTTGGTCTTGCGAACCCTTTATCGGTCAATTCTTGCAACTGTGCTTTTAACTCTTTCAACTCGATTGGTGCCATCCTATACGAGGCAATAGAAATAGGTGCTATTCTAGGCATCAATTCAATACCAAATTCTACCTCTCTGACAGGAGGTAAACCGGGCAATTCCTTCGGAAACACATTCGGGTACTCGCATACTATCAGTACCGACTCAATCCTCAACTAAGATTCCTTAGAGTTTAGTACAAATGCAAGATAAGCTTCATACCCTTTTCTCATATACCTTTGAGCCTTCATTAAAGAAATCACAACCGGTGGTGTATTCAACTCACTTGAATCAACTCGAAGAGCTTCACCATTTGAACATTTTAATTCAATATACTTGTTACCACAATTTACTACCACATCGTGGAGGGTCAACCAATCCATGCCAAGTATTACATCAAACTCATCGAAAGGAAAAAGCATAAGATTAGCAGGAAAATAATGTCCTTGAATTGTCAAGGGACAATTCTTACAAACCTTATTGACTAAAACAGACTTGGCTAAAGGGTTGGACACCTTAATCACAAATTTCGTAGGTTTCACAAGCATATTCATGCTAGACACCAATTTCATGCATATGTATGAATGGGTCGATCCCGAGTCAATTAAGGCAATCACGTGAGTATAATGAAGAGAAAATGTACCTGTAATGACATCGGGAGCAGAGGCTTCCTCTCGAGCCTGTATCGTGTAAGTTCTCGTAGGAGCTCGGGCCTTTGATTTTGCAGTAGAATCCTTCGCAACAGCTCGACTATTGCTAGCACTTTCAGGAGTCGTAGTGGTCTACCTCTAGAACTAAGAGCATTCTGCTTCGGGGCTACTTCACCCTCTTTCTCCGCTCGCTCCGGGCTGTCTCTAAGGAAGTGGTCAAGAGAACCACATCTATAACATGCACCACTCCTCTTTTGAACACTCTCCAAAGTGGAATTTATTACAGCTTTCACACCTCAACTTTTGATCATCCACACTTCCTACACTAGTTACTTTGGGGAGGAAGACTTTGGGGTGTGACGTTTAGAGCTTCTTGTTCTACCTAAATATCCCATTGATGCAGTAGAGCACTCTTGCTGACTCTTCGATTTCTTTGAGGGAAAAGAGTGTGTTTTTCCGCTAGATCTCTAATTCAAAATTCTAGCCTCTCTCTTTGCCCGCTTTCTTTCATTGTTTAGCTTTTCAGCCTTCTTGGCCCGATCAGCTAGTGCTGCAAATTCTCGTATTTTAAGAATCCCGATCAACAGCTTGATTTCCTTACTTAAGCCTTCCTCAAAGCGCTTACACATTTCTGTCTCCGATTGGACCCACTCCGTTGCATACTGACTTAACCTTACGAATTCTCTCTCATATTCTGACACGATCTTATTTCCTTGCCTAAGTTTTAGGAACTCTTTTTGCTTCGAGTCTAAGAACCTTTGACTGATGTATTTCTTTTTAAACTCAGCTTGGAAGAACTTCCATGTAATATCTTCCTTCGGTACCACTAAAGATACAATCTTCCACCAGTGATATGTAGTATCTTTTAGAAGAGATACAACACACTTTAAACATTCCTCAGGTGTACATGACAACTCGTCCAAAACTTGCGTAGTGTTCTCGAGCCAGAACTCGGCTCGTTCAGCATCATCATCAATCTTAGCTCTAAACTCTTCAGCCCCATAATTTTTAAGTTTCTCCACTGGGGCCTTACCAATTCTCACGGGTGCCATACCTTGTGCCACTTTACCCTCAGGTTGAGCAGGGGGCAGAGGAGGTCGTGGTATATTGGGGCGGTTTCTCAAATAATCCCGAGACTATTCATCCATCATCTCGAAGAAGGAAGCTCTTGCCTCTTTCCGGCCTTCAAACATACACCTTCTACAAATACTAGCAGTAGCTCGCTGAACGAAAGCTGGAGCATGGCTCTCAGCTCCCTCGGACTCATCTTGGGCTTGATTGGAAGACATTTACTCTATTCAAATATAATTAAAAATGGTTAGGAGATGTCACACTATCATAACTTGTACATTAGCATGTATAGCTATACTTGATACAGGCTACGTTAGTCCTAGAACTGACTAAATCGTAGCTCTGATACCACTAAATGTAATACCCCTTACCCGTACCAAAAACTGGGACGAGGTACGGCGCATTACCGTACACAAACATGACAATTCTAGAAAATACGAGCTATGAATTTTCATTTAACATTTAAAACCAACCAAAAAAAGTCACATTGACCCTAATATGACCCTACGAGGTCTAAAACATACATTAAAAACATCCCGGGACTAATCTAAGAACTTAAGAAAATTTCTAGGTTTAAGCCTCACACACCCGTGTGGAGGCAATGCACACGCCCGTGTGTTTGGGACATGCCAGTGTCCCATACCCGTGTGGAATTATTTGAATTTATTTTTCATTTCAAACATACAAGGGTTGTCACATGGCCGAGCACACGCCTGTGCCTCTGGCTCGTGTCCTTCACACGGCCTAGACACGCACGTGTCGACGCCCGTGTCCAAAAACCTGAGCATTTTGTTTATGACGTCATCATGTATTTAGGGGCACACGGCCAAGACACACGCCCGTGTGCTAGGCCGTGCCCTCCACACGATTGAGACACGCGACCGTGTCTCTGCCCCTGTGTTTACTACCATGCATACTAACCTAAAAATTTTAGGTGCAGGGGACACAGGGCCGTACCACACGCCCATGGGGCTGACCGTGTGTCACAAACGGCCTAGACACATACCCGTGTGTCTACCTGTGTGGACCATTTTAAAGGCTATATTACAAGCCAATGATCACCCTCAACATCCACACTCATTTATAAAATTCAAAGATGATTAACATGGTCTATTTATACCCAAAGACTACCTTCACATAGTCTATTGTATGTTAACCTCGTCTCATTGGTTTGGTACATGCTAGCTTATCCTCTTTGTATTAAGGATTACTATCTCATCCAACACATTTAGACTTGGCTTATTTTATAACTCATTGCCAATTATGACCTAACCATCTCCAAGTGATTTGGCCATATTTCATATGTCCATTCATGATATACCACATTTATCCATTACATGAACAATTAAACACAAGCATGCACAATTAGTAGGTTACAACCTACATCAAAATGAGCCATGTCTTATGGCCATATACAAAATGAATAGGTATATCATTCAAGCCCTTACGTTGGCTAACCAATGACACATATAACAAAATAAGCCAAAACCTATACATGCCATTGTAACAAAATAAAAGTATCTATATACCAAAGCAAGACAAGTTAATAGTATTGACAATACTCCAATCATCTTCCAATCTTCATGAGTCTGCGAGCTCTGTAAAACAAGGGAAGCGAAAGGGGGTAAGCATTGACATGCTTAGTAAGTCCGAATAACAGGAAGGTAAACTTGCCGGTTTATTAGCACACAACCATAAAAGATATTCATGTCAAACATGCATAGTATAAATTCCCTATCACATACACTCAATCATCAAGTTAGTTTCATCTCAAGCTGTATAGCATTAATCATAGATGAACTCATCAATTCAAATATTTCCATTCTCATTCCTCATTATAGTCCCATTGAATTTCTCGAATTCTCGATAGGTATTCCGTTTATCGTCCAGTCATGCTAGTGACCATTTTAAGTACACACTCCCGTGAACCTCACTCTTACAGCGAGATTACCAGTCCAGGCTAAATCCCTCATAACATGAATTCAAGGAGTATTGTCGAGATTACCATTCCAGGCTAAATCCCTTACAATGACAATTACTCCAATAAGCTCGGATCTGAATTGCCAGTCCAACCTATCCGGGCTACATCCATAATGCACATATATTCATTGGGAGGTTCGATCACTTAAGGAACACCAGTTCGGGCTAGATTCTTAATATACTGAGATCATCGGATTACTCATCCAGGCTAAATCCCTTTCTGCAACACACGCAGGATCTCATGTCATGTAAGCAAGAAGTTATCCATCGGATCTCCCTTTTTACATTCAACCGGGACAATTGCCATCCTTTCTATTTTACACTACCACATTCTATGGATTATCATGCAATCAATATCTAAATTAACACACAATTCAGAATATTCATTTTCAAGTATATTTAAAGTTTACTTTGAGTTCCACGAACTTACCTGGCAATTACTTCGGGTTCGTGTTTCAGTTATTCTGAAACTGTTCGTTTTCCACGATCGACCTCCAGAATTGGTTCTTTGAGTTCTATATCAGTAAAAATAAATTATTAATACCCATACTATTCACTTCGTACCTAAATTTTAGCCCAAGCAAAATGACCATTTTGCCCCTAACATTTCACAATTTTTACAAATTAGTCCCTTGGCTCGTATAATGAAATGCATGAAATTTCTTGACTACCCAAGCCTAGCCAGATGTTTTTCATACTTACAACAACCCATATTTCCTTTCATTTCACACTTTTCTACCCATTTTTACAACTTCTACAAATTGGTCCCTTAGGCCATTTCCATGAAAAACTACTTAGTAAAAGTTGTTTACCATCCTTTAAACTCTCATATTCCTCCATAAATCATCAAAATACAAGCACATCATGCATGGTTAATTTTCTAAACATGAACCCTAGCTTGAAATATGGGTAGAAATAGAGAGAGCATGTTACAAGGATCTCGAAAATACAAAGAACATAAAAAAAGGGGCTAGGGAGCACTTACTAGTGAGCTTGAAAATGTTGAAAACCCTAGTTATGGAGAACATGAAAATTTCGGCAGCATGAGGGAGAAGAATGACTGATTTTTGCCTTCATTTTCCCTTTTATTAATTTTATTACCAAATGACCAAAATACCCTTCCTTACTAAACTTCTAAATTTTTCCATCCACGCCCATTTTTGTCCAAAAACTTAGAAATTGGGCAAATTGCTACTTAAGACCTTCTAATTAATAATCCAAAGCAATCTCATACAAATTGCTTCTAGAACCCATGTTTTGCAATTTATTCAATTTGGTCCTTAATTTCCAATTGGACACCTTATACTTAGAATTTTTTCATGAAACTTTAACACATGCTTACTTTCATATTTTAGACCTCATAATCATTATGAAAGAAATATTTTAACATCAGATTGGTGGTCCCGAAACCACTATTTTGACTAGGCCCTATTTTGGGATGTTACATAATTCATTTCTTCACCAACTTACCTTGAATTCATCTTTTTTTTTTTTAGATTCAATAAACCTAAGCTTTATGTACGTACCTGTACCATCTCGAAATGAACTTACACGTATTCTCATCATTGACATACCCGTGAACCACTTGGAATAATAATGTCAGATACTCGGGAATTTTGCACACTAAGTGCCACTTATGTAGCCAATGCTACCTAAGTCTCATATCTCATAATTGCTCGCTCTCGAGCTATCGACGGGCCTGCTCACACAAGCTGTCAGTCCAGACGTAGCTATACGGTGCTCCTCACACAAGCTGTCAAATAACCGCAACATATGCTGGTATACTCAGCCACAGGTAGGACGTACAGGACCAGCACCCGGATCACATAATCACGTAACAAATGGTAGCCCTAGTGACATGTCACTTGTATCCTACCCTATTCCTAAGGTTCAAATGGGAATTTTTTACTTGCCGAATCGTCTTCGAACTCGTTCATAGAGTTAAGGTCTTCTACATAGTCAATCATACAGTTCATGCACTATTAAAGCATTTAAATACAATTGTATTAAAGCTTATTTAACATACGAAATTACCTTGGTTACAAAAACGACTATTAGTTCAATTTAGTCCACAACCTTGTTCTTTCCCCGCTCTAAACTCGAACTTCATTTTTCTTGATCTATAATATAAAATTTAACTTATTTAATCATCACATTATTCAATTCAACCCAAAAACACACTATGGAAAAATTACATTTTGCCCCTAAATTTTTGACATTTTACATTTTAGTCCCCAGGCTCGTAAAATTATTTTCATCCGATTTTTCCATTACCCAAGCCTAGCCGAACCTTTTTCCTATTCATGACAGCCTACATTTTCCATTTATTCACATTTTACCACACATTTTACAACCTTTTATAAATAGGTCCCTTTTTAACATTTTCATCAAAAATCACCTTGTAAATGTTGTTTAACTAACAACAAACATGCAATTTCTACCATCAAACATCAAAATAAATACACATCCAACATGATTAAAATTTTAGACTTTGATTTTCTTTCAAATTAGTCCTTAAAATAGCTAAATCAAGTTACAACGATCTCAAAAATGTAAAAACCGTTAAAACGGGACAAAGACGAACTTATTATCGAGCTTGGAAGCTTGGCAAACCCTAGCTATGTCTTCTTTCCTAATTTTTGACTAAGGGACTAATTTGATGAAGATGAACATCTTTTATTAGTTAATTTTGTCTTTATTTACTAGATTACCAAAATGCCCTTCAGTTAAACTTTGAGATTTTTCCCTAACCATGTCCATTTTTGTCCGTACTAATGGTCTAATTACCATTTTAGGACCTCTAATTTAGAGTTTCATAACAATTAGACACCTTTAACTTATAGAATTCAAGTTTTGCACCAATTGCAATTTAGTCCTTCTAGACAAATTGAGCACTCAATCGATAAAATTTCTAAACGAAATTTTCACACAATTATTCTATCATGTTGTAGACCTTAAAGAAATAATAAGAATGAATATTTCTACTTCGAATTTGTGGTCCCGAACCACTATTCTGATTTGACCCAAAAACAAGCTGTTACAACAACCAATATGTCATATAGGCACCTTAAACACATACATAAATCATACCTAAATATGTGATATTTAACCATTCATTAACTAACTTGTTTCCATACCAAAACATATCCCAATTGACACATACCAACCTTACCATATTGGATTCATACCATATCAAAATAACATTACCATTTAGACCACTTCTCATATGGATTAAAACCATCTAAGTGACACCAATCTAGCAATTACCAAATGGTTCGAACAATAAACATATAAACATACCATATTTCAATCATGCACATCTATTCAAAACCTTTCCAAAGCATAACATAACTTGACTATGTTGAGGTCAATTATTCACCTATCACTTTGGCCCTTCAAACCTGCACTAACACATTATCAATACAACCCACAACAACAAGGCATCAAAAGTACCAAGGTTACATCAACCAAAATGACATATACATGCCAAACTCATCAACTAACATAAACCACAAGTCCACTTATACATGCCATTATAACCTTGATCAAAACATCAGAATCTATCAATTAATCTATGGATAGTGTGATAGGTCTCTGATGAGCTTCCAAACTGGTAGAGCTTTCGATAATCTGTAAAGTAAAGGAAAATAACTACATAAGCAATGAATGCTCAGTAAGCTCATAGAACATGAAACATAACTTATCACTTCAATACTATAATACATAGATTAACACCAATATTTTAAACCTAGTATAAACCTATTGAACACCATTCAACTCACATTTGAGTGTATTCATCAACATCACATACACTTTTCATATATAACATATTGGGATTTATAAGCCGTAATGCATAATCATCAACCTTTTTATAAGATTATGAATCATTATATTTACTTACTTTCTTTTCCATTTTGAATGCTTAGCATAAGCCTAAACAACATTATCATTTCACGAATTAGTGTATTTATCTATGATATAGGTAAATTCTTCCATAGCATAAATAGACTTATCACATATAAGTACATCATTTATCACATCAAACCTTTTATAACGTCATAATACATCCCCATTATGAACTTACCATTTCATTCCATTTTCTTACCACTTTCATATGTATAGTACAAAGCATAAGCATAAACATCAATCATAACCACAAGCCTGGCACAAGCCTAAGCACATCAACAACATATGTTAGTTCATTTAAACATAATTCATATGATTTTAACATGGATAACCATTATACTTGAGCATGATTCAATTGGATTTATCATCCATCATAAACATAACATGCTTTTCATGTATCTCACCATTTCAATGTACTTCATAAATACATGTCTTGGTTCATATTGAACACATACCTTTCCTTTCTTTTTTCATGCCTGTTGAACCGTTTAGAATATCATTAGATATGCGGGATAGCTAGCACTAAGTGTGCTAACATATAACTGTAACGTTTCCCTTCCTTTATATCATTGCTCACACGAGCTGTGAAATGGGCCTGCTCACACGAGCTGTGGGTCGAAATGTAAGCTACACAATGCTGCTCACATGAGCTGTGGAGTATTCGCAACAAATGTCGAACCTTACCTATTGGTAGGACATTCAAGACTAGCACTCAAAACATGGTAACCCTAATGACATTTCATTTGTATCCTACGAATTCCTAAGGTTCAAACGGGGCTCGATAATCGTAAAACGTCGTTGGATTTTCATCGTTTCATGACATGATAAATTGCATAATAACATATATATATATATATTGAATCATTTAAATTAGAAAAACACATTAACAATAAATTTAATCAATATTTAAGTGATTTTAGTTCATACGAACTTACCTGGCTAAATTGCAGAAATGTCAAAATAGATGGGTTTTTTGGTAATTTTCTATTCTTCTAGATTTTCCACTCAATCTTGATATAAATTAATAATTTCATTCAATTTATTAATCTAGATAGTAAAACAATTTATTTTATGCAATTTAGTCATTTTTGACATTTTTACAAAATTGCCCTAATATTTTACTTTTATTTAATTTACTCTTTAAGCCTAAAACATGCAAATTAACCATTTTTAATTCAAACCCATCCGAAAAAAATATTCATGACATCCAATACAGCCTACATTTGTAATAATTTCATACCAAATACTTGTATTTTTACTATTTCAATAATTTAGTCCCTAATCGGTAAATTCATCAAAATTACTTAACAAAATACTAATAAATAATAACTAATACCTCAAATTCATCATTTAACATCTAAAATCACAAAGATTCATCAATGTCAACATTCAAAATCTTTAATAGTTTCAAAAATGAAGGTATGACCTAGCTGGACCTAGTTGCAACAATATCAAAAATATGAAAATTATTAAAAATGAGGCTGAAACGGACTTACATGCATACATGGAAGCTTGGGCGAAGCTTCAAGGTCTAAAAATGGCTTTCTTCTTTTCAAATTAGGTGAATGAAGAAATTGAAAAGATGATAAAAACTTTGTTTTATTTAATTTTATTTAATTTATCAAATTACCATTTTACCCTTGGTTAATAATTAATTAAAAAACCAAATCTATGTCCATATTTTTCCACTAACTCCTTAAATGGTTTAATTACCATTTAGTTACCATTTAAGTCTCTTTTCCTTTATTCAATAAGCCATTTAATCACTCAAATCAAATAGTGATAAAATTTTACATCATTTACAATTTAGCTCTTTTTAATTAATTAACTATCGAAACATTAAAATTTCTTAACAAAACTTTAATACAACCTTAATAACACTCATTTTATAGAAATACGGTCCGGATACCTCATTTTCTAAAACCACTTCACTTTAGGGTCTTACCACTTGAACTTAATAAATCATTTATATAACAAAAATTAACAAATCAAAAACCTTTTTAAAATCATATTAGACTCGTAAATATTAAATAATAATATCTATGAACTTTCTAATCGAATTTGTGGTCCCAAAACTACTATTTTTGACACTATTGAAAAATGGGTTATTACACTCTAGACATAGTTGACTGTGTAGCAAACCTTTAAATTAATCTAAATTCTGAAAAGGTTAGATTAGTTGGACCGTGGTTGAATGATATGCGCAAGTACTCAATAGATACTTGTATTAAACTCTAGACATAGAGCATCATTCATACAGAAGGAAAACAGTGGTATAGAGCATCATTCATACAGAAGGAAAACAATACAGGGTACCTTATTAAAGGCCTAAGACACATGCAAGGTAACTAGGGGTTTCTGCTTTCAGAAGAAGCAAGCCACTTTAAAACTCTTTTGGTAGTAGGTTAAGTATTATTTTTTTGAGGCATTGCTGGCAGGAAAAGTAGATCCTTAGTAATCCTGACCTTCCCATTCAATATCGCGTAACCCTTATCTTTGTTGTAGTAGCTTTGCCATAACATTCTTAGTCATTTATTTATTCGTTGCATATTATTCAAGTAGTTATTCTCATAATTTCCATTACATTCCTACTCTTGTTTTGCCATAGAATTTCCAAGTATTCATTAGTTCCACATATTGCATACATCACTATTCCTTTAATTACCACTACATACTTATCATTGTTTTTGCCATAACAGAGCATTAATCACATTTTACTATAATAACTTGACTACTATAGTGCCTTAATCTGATCCTCGTGGGAAAGATACTCACTCATCACTTACTACTTGATTCGACGTGTATACTTGCACAAATCACATATTATTTCACAGGCGACAATTTTTTGGCGCCATTGCCGGGGATTGCCAACTTGGTACAAATTGGTTTTGTTATTTTACTTAGTTATATTAGTTTTATCTAACTTAGTTTAATTTAACTTCTACAGGTTTGCCATCAGTGCATGAGAAGAGGCATTCATGTTAACAAAGAATATCCTTTTGACCCAGATATTAATAGAACTTTATGCAGAAGGCGAAAAGAACTAAGAAAAATGGCTAGGAACATGAATGATCTTGGTCTTAATGATAATCTGAATGGTTAATATGCTAATCCTCCTGTTCAAAGGGTGATACCAGGTATGAATGATAATTTAATGGTCACAACACTAATCCGCATGTCCGTGGGGTGATAGATGACCGAGATAGACCAATCAGAGAGCATGTTGTGCCAATTTTGGATGATTTGAATCTAGGGATAGCTAGGCCGCAAATACAAGCACATCAGTTTGAATTGAAACCGGTAATATTTCAGATGCTACAAACAGTAGGATAGTTTAGAGGACTGCCCATTGAAGATCCAAGATTACATTTACGACTTTTCCTAAAAGTCTATGATTCATTTAGGCAACATGGTGTTCCTAAAGACGCTCTGCGACTTAAACTATTTTTTCAGCCATGCCGTCGGGGACATTAACATCATGGAATGATTTTTTCTAGAGGTTTTTGCAATGGTATAATCCACCAAACACGAATTCCAAGCTTAGAAATGACATCACATTTTTTTTGGTAATTAGAGGATGAAACACTATATGAAGCTTGAGAATGATTTAAAGATTTAACTCGAAAATGTCCAATGCCTGGATTTTAGCACTGGACTCAAATGGAAATATTTTTGAATGCACATACGAGAGTGTAAGTGAATGCATATGCTACAGGTACATTGCTGGATAAATCTTACAACAAAGCATATGTGATTTTGGAAAAGATTGCCAACAATAACTATTAGTACCCTACCACAAGAGTTGGGACATATAAGAGAGTTGTTGGTGCCATGGAGGTCCATTGACAACCAAAGTATCTTCTTTAGCTAATATGATTAAAACAATGAAAAATCCATCTGCTATCCATGAGATGAAATCAACCGAGTTGTCATGCATTTATTGTGGGGGAGATCATGTGTTTGATAAATGCCCATCAAATCCAGCATCTGTATACTACATGGGAAATTTTAACCGAAATAATAATCCCTATTCCAACACTTACAAGCTGGGGTGGAAGCAACATCTGAATTTTAGTTGAAATAATCAAGGTGCGGGGAGTTTACACAATGTTGTAAGAAAAAATATCCATAATGCACTGCCCAGTTATAATCATCTTATATTTAGGCAAAATGCTTAGCAAGGTCAGGTATCATCTTCTAATTGTATTTAATTTTTGTTAAAGGAGTATATGTACAAAAATGATGTTGTGATTCAGAGTCAAGCTGCGTCTCTCTAAGCTCTTGAAAATTAAGTGGGTCAAATAGTGAATGCTTTAAATTTAAGGCCACAAGGAACATTGTGAAGTGATACTGAAAATTCAAGAACCCAAGGGAATGAGCAGTGTAAGCTCTTAGAAGTGGGACTCAGTTGGATGAAGTTGTTCAAGATGTCAAGGTAGACGAGACAGATCCAACCACGATTAGGAAAGGATTTTAGAACCTACTGAATGGTAGACAACACCAGAAAAGTGTACACAGAGAAATGATGTGACAAAATCAGACCATGTTGCCAACATAAATTGTAATATCCCGAATTAGGGCCTAATCGGAATAGTGGTTTTGTGACCACAAATCCGAGATGGAAATAATTATTTTATAATTATTTTAAGGTTTCTGATATGATTACATGATTGTGTGAAAATTTCATGAAGAAATTCTATGCCTAAAGTGTTTAAATTGAAAGTAGGGACTAAATCGAATAAGTTGCAAAATTTGCATTCTAGAAGTTTTTAGTATGAAATTGCATTGAAATATTAATTAGGTCTTAAATAGCAATTTTACTAATTTTAAGTTCATGGACAAAATTAGGACATGGAAGGAATTTTTGGAAAGTTTAGTGGTAAGGGCATTTTGGTTATTTTGATATTAAATGAAATAAAATGGGAAAAATAACACAACATAGTCATCTTCCCCATTTAGTTGCTGCTGAAACTTCACTCTCACCATAGCTAGGGTTTCTTCAACTTTCAAGCTTCATAGTAAGTGATTTTAAGCCCCGTTTTTAATGATTTTTACGTTTTTGAGATCCTGATAACTCGATTAAGCTTATGTTAGCAATAATTTAACCTAGGGTTTATATTTGGAAAAATACCCATAGGTGAAATTTGTGTATTCTTATGTTTTATGATAGAATATTAAGTTTTAAATTATGTTAGACAACTTGTACTACTTGATTTTAAGCAAAAACGAATAAAAGGGCTTAATCGGTAAAAATACCTAATAGTCACAAGTACATGTTAGAGTGAGAATTTGATGTTGCCATAGAAGAGAAAACTGATCAGAATGTTGTAAAACATAAGAATAAGGAATAAAGTTTAATCCCGAGCCTAGGGGCAAAAATGTAAATATGTAAAAGTTTAGGGGTAAAATTGTAATTTTGCCAAAATTTGAGTTAAGGATTAATTTGATAATGTGAGTATTAAATAAGCTAAATGTGTTATTTTAGATCAAGAAAGACGTGGAATCGACCTCAATCGAGGAAAAGAAAAGATTGTGGACTAAATTGCAAAATCTTTGTATTTTGGTACCATGGTAAGTTCATGTGTAAATAATATAGTATAATTGTTTTTTTAAATTATTGATGTTAATTATATGATATGCTGATTTTTATCATGAAATATATGCTTTGTAGTTATTTTGAATAAAATGCAAATTATTTGTATTATTTGTTAAATATAAAGTGTTACAAGTATTGGTTTCGGTATTTTTACGGAAGATGGCAAGGACATGTGTTCGAGGAAAATCCCGTTTGAACCTTAGGAATAGATTAGGATACAAGTGACATGTCACTAGGATGGTTGAGCATCCGAACTCGTTGAGTTGAGTCCGAGTTCACTTATGGATGCGAATGTCCGAACTCGTTGAGTTGAGTCCGAGTTCGTGAGATGTAACTAGGCATCCGAGCTCGTTGAGTTGAGTCTGAGTTCACTTATGGATACGAACGCCCGAGCTTGTTGAGTTGAGTCCTAGTTCGCTTATGGGCGGGTTACATGATTGCTTGATTGCATATATGGCACTTATGTGCAAGTTATCCATGTATCCGAATTATATTCCGATGTGTTCAACGGGTAAAGTTATACTCAAATGAAGGAATATTCGAGATGTAAAGAGACGTATTGGTAAGTGATGTGAAATGGATATTTTGGACAGGTATGTATTTAACCCTCGGGTTGAGTATTCATACAATCACGATAAGGTAATAAGATGATGAAAAATGATTAGAAATGTGATATGTGTTTTAGTGATGCATGCTAATGTTGATTGGTATGACCGTTTGTTATGTTACTTATTATTTGCATATGAACTTACTAAGCATTTATGCTTACTCCCTCCTTCTTACTCATTGTAGTTTTAGACAAGCCAGCTCAGGAGTCGGGATAGGTCGAAGGCTCAATCACACTATCCAGAAGACTTTTGGTAAATGGCTTGTAAATTTAAGTATGGCATGTATAGCAATATACCTATTTTGTGTAAATGATCTTATGATATGGTGATGGAATGGTTGACAAAATGTTTGACAATGATAAATTATGAAAATGGTTAGTTTAGATTATGTTTGATGTTAAGGAAAATTATTAAGATACTTAGTGCATAAAAACTCATAAAAGGGATGAAATTTGCCATAAACAGAGTCTTTGCAGCAACATCGACACGAGTTTGAAAATTTACTAAAAATCATAGAAATTGAATTTAGTGATGTAGTACATATCAAATTGAAGCTTATTATGTCTAGTTTCACATGAAACAAATGAAATAGGAAAAGGAATTATATGTTAAAAGATATTTTAATTTTGGTGAAACAGGGTCATAGCAGTTTCGGAATCCCCTGTTTGAACTTTAGAAATTCACCATAAATTGTAAAGATATAATTAGGTGGTGTATTTTATATCATAAGAATCCTTATTGAGTCTAGTTTTATTAGAAACAAACCTAATAGTCATATGAATTTTTTACAGAGATAAATATGGTTCGAATTAAACAGAGGTCAAACCAGTCAAGTCCTGAAATAGGGGTAACTTTAACTAATAAACTGTGATAATTGGCTCAACCAAAAATTCTAGAAAAAAATTAGTAGATAGTTATATGAGTCTAGATTCAATGAAAATTTATGGATCTTAATTTTGAGTTTCTTAACTCGAGATATGATTTTTCTTGTGACAGTGACACAAGTAGCTTAAAAACTGTGAATGTAGAAACAAATAATCCAAAGTTCTAAAAATGTTAAATTAAGCTTAGTAACACCTCATACTCGACCAAGACGGCGGTCTCGGGCGTGGGGCGTTACATTCAAGTGGTATCGAGTAGGTTTAGTCGGTTCTCGGACTACGTGTTGTATGTACTGATTTTGCTATACATGCCATATGTATAAATTGTGATAGTGTGACGACTTCTGACCTTTTAAATGATTTTTTTTATAGTAAATAGATCCCGATCCAGCTATGGCAGATGAAGTAGAGAGTAATGCGCTAGCTCCAGCTGAAGGAGCAGCGCCGACTGAAAATCCACCTCCTACTGTTGGTCAGGGAGGAGGAGAAAGGGGTCGGGAAGCCTTTCTCCAAATGATGAGTGCATGGTACACTGAGTTCGTTCGTACGAACCCAAATGTACAACCTCCCCCAGCTCCCCCAATTCCTTAACCTGTACCCCCGACGCCTCAAGGTATAGATCTGATGAAATTTCACAGAACTCCAGTTGATAGAATTCGCAAGCAAGGGGCCGAAGAATTTAAAGCAAATATTGATGATGATGCCAAGAAAGCAGAGTTACGGCTTGAAAATTCTATCCGGTATTTGTGAATTATCTTGTACACTGAAGAATGTTTGAAATGCACTATATCTTTGTTGAGGGATTCACTTATAATTGGTGGAAGCCTTTGATTTTGGGTGGTACCAAAGAGAAAATAACTTGGGAATTCTTTCAAGAAGAGTTTGGAAGAAATATATTAGTGAAAGATTTATTAATCGAAGCGTAAAAAAATTTCTTGAGTGAAGCAAGGTAATATGATGATTCTGAGAATATGAAAGAGAGTTTGTTCGATTAAGTAAGTAGTATGTATGCAGAGTATGTTCCACAGAGGCCAAGATGTGCCGACGATTTGAAGACGGGCTCAACGAAGACATCAAGGTTTTTGTTGGAATTCTTGAATTAAAAGAAATGGTAGTATTGGTTGATCGAGCTTGTAAGGCCGAAGAATTACTTAAAGAAAAGAAAAAGGTAGAGGCTGAGACTAGAAATTGGAAGAAAAGACCGATGAGCAGTTCATTTTCATAGCAACCTGGAAAGTCAAGGAATATGAATCCTCGTTCCCAAGTTTCAACTGGGCAATCATATGGGAATTATAAGAAGCAAAATGTGGGTCCTAAATCCCAGACTACTTCGGCAGCCAGTGTAGGGAACTCGAGATTTGTTAAACACGAGTGCAGCGTGGTGTGGTAGAAATCATTTTGGTCCGTAGTAGAGCAAATGAATGTTTCGATGTGGTTCTCCGGATCATTTTATTAGAGATCGCGCCAGAGAAAGTGAAAAAGAAAAATTTGAGAATACAAAAACAAGTGGGGCGGATTCGAGAGGAAGATATCCAAGAAAAGCGGGAGCGAAGCAAGCGGTAAGAATGTAGCCTGAGGATGCACCAGCTAGACTGAAGGAAGGGCTCAGCTAGAACTTATGCTATTAAAGCGCGTGAAGATGCTTCCTCACCGATGTGATTACCGGTACATTTTCTCTCTATAATGTTAATGTTATTGCTTTGATTGATCCTGGTTCTACTCATTCATATGTATGCATGAAATTGGTGTCTAGTATGAATATACTGTTGAGAACATGTAATTTATGATTAGAGTGTCGAATCCGTTAGGCAAATGTATATTTGTTGATAAAGTATGTAAGAAATGTCCTTTAATGATTCGGGATCATTACTTTTCGGCCAACTTGATGTTGTTGCCGTTTGATGAGTTTGATGTTATTTTGGGTATGGATTGGTTGACATTGCATGATGCTAAAATAAATTGCAAAGAAAAGGTTATAGAATTAAAGTGTGAAAGCGGTGAAACTCTCATGGGTTGAATCGGATAAATCGAGGTATTGTCTAGTGTGATTTCTTCGATGTCGGCTCGAGATATTTGAGAAAGGGTTATGAAGCTTATTTGGCGTATGTAATTAATACAAAAGAAGTTGAAAAGAAAGTTGAATCAAGTGCGATTGTGTGTGAATTTGCGGACGTATTTCCGTAAGAATTGCGGGTTTGCCTCGATCGAGGAAGTAGAATTTGGTATTGATTTGATACCGGGAACAACTCGATTTTGATTGCTCGTATAGAATGGCACCAGCAGAGTTGAAGGAATTAAAGTCGCAGATTGCAAGAGTTGGTGATAAAGGTTTTGTGAGACCGAGTTTTTCACCTTGGGGTGCTCCGTGTTATTTGTGAAAAAGAAGGATGGTTCTATGAGGTTGTGTGTTGATTATCGCTTGATTAAACAAGGTGACAATCAAAAACAAATATCCGTTGCCAAGAATTGATGATTTGTTTGATCGGCTAAAAGGAGCGACATGGTTTTCAAAGATTGACTTGAGATCCAGGTATTACCAATCTGCGGGTAAAAGAGTCGGATGTGCCTAAAAGCGCTTTTAGAACAAGGTATGGTCATTATGAATTTTTAGTTATGCCATTCGGGTTGACAAATGCTCCTTTGTGTTTATGGATTTAATGAATCGCATATTCGACCATACTTGGACAAATTTGTTATGGTATTTATAGATGATATTTTAATTTATTCAAAAGATGATACTGAGCAGCATTTGAGCATTTAAGGATAGTTTTACAAACTTTGAGAGATAAGCATTTGTATGCTAAGTTTAGTAAAAGTGAATTTTGGCTACGGAAGTTGGATTTTTGGGTCATATTGTTTGGTGATGGTATACGGGTTGATCCTAGTAAAATTTCAGCCATTGTTGATTGGAAACCACAGAAAAATGTAATCAAGTTAGAAGTTTCTTGGGGCTAGCTGGGTATTATTGGCGGTTTGTAAATGGATTTTCTATAATTTCTTTGCTCCTATAACTAGATTACTCTCGAAAGGATGTTAAATTTGAATGGACGGAAGAATGTCAATGAGTTTTGAAGAATTGAAAAAGTTATTAATGAAGCACCGGTGTTAGTACATGCCCGAATCGGATAAAGAATTTGTGGTGTATAGTGATGCTTCTCTAAATGGTTTGGGGTGTGTGCTCATGCAAGAAGGAAAAGTGGTGGCATATGCTTCGAGGCAATTAAAACCTCATGAGAGGAATTATCCTACTCACGATTTGGAATTGGGTGCGGTGGTGTTTGCTTTGAAAATTTGGCGACATTATCTCAGTATGGTGAAAAGTGCCGGGTATATACCGACCATAAAAGTCTTAAGTACTTGATGTCACAAAAGACTTGAATTTAAAGACAATGAAGATGGTTGGAGTTATTGAAAGATTACGAGCTTGTTATTGATTATCATCCGGGAAAAGCGAATGTGGTTGCTGATGCTTTAAGCAGAAAATTACTGTTTGCTTTGAGAGCTATGAACACTCGGTTAAAGGTATCAGATGATGGTTCGATTCTAGCAGAGTTAAGAGCAAGACCGATGTTTTACAAGAGATTTGTGAAGCTCGGAAAAATGATCAAGATTTGCAAGCCAAGAGAAAAAGCAGTGTGAAGTTGATACTGAGTCGATTTGTAATTGGTTCTAATGGATGTTTAATGTTTAAAGATCGATTTGTGTACCAAAGAATGAGGAATTGATTCAAAAGATCCTACAAGAAGCACATAGTGGTTATTTCTTGATTCATCCGGGTAGTACGAAAATGTATAATGACTTGAAGAAAATGTATTGGTGGAATGGAATGAAAAGAGATATATCAGAGTTTGTGTCCAAATGCTTAATTTGTCAATAGGTGAAAGCTGAACACCAAATGCCTTCGGGATTACTTCAGCCTATCATGGTTCCTGAATGGAAATGGGATCGAATTACCATGGATTTTATATCAGGGTTGCCGTTAACTCCGGGGAAGAAAAATGCCATCTGGGTAATAGTTGATGATCGACTAAATCGGCTCATTTTATTTCGGTACGTATAGATTATTCTCTTAATAAGTTGGCTGAATTGTATATCCGTGAGATTGTTAGACTTCATGGAATACCTTTGTCAATCATTTCGGATAGAGATCCGAGATTTACTTCACGGTTTTGGCAAAAGTTGCAAGAAACATTAGGTACAAAGTTAAATTTCAGCACTGCCTTTCATCCACAAACCGATGGACAATCAGAAAGAGTAATTCAAATTCTTGAAGACATGCTCAGATGTTGTGTATTAGAATTTCAAGGAAGTTGGGAAAGATATTTGCCGTTGGTAGAATTTGCTTACAACAATAGTTATCAGACGAGCTTGAAAATGGCACCTTATGAAGCACTGTATGGTCGTAAGTGTCGAACGCCTTTGTATTGGGTGAGCTCAAGGAAAATCAGATTTATGGAGTTGATCTAATAAAAGAAATCAAGAAAAGGTGAAAGTGATTCAAGATTGTTTGAAAGTCGCTTGAGATAGATGTAAATCGTATGCGATTTGAAGAGAAAAGAGATTGAATATCAAGTTGGTGACAAAGTGTTTTTGAAAGTATCCCCGTGGAAGAAAGTCCTTAGATTTGGACGGAAGGGCAAATTAAGTCCGCGTTTTATTGGGCCGTATGAAGTAATTGACAAAGTTGGACCGATAGCATATCGGCTAGCATTACCACCTGAATTAGAGAAGATTCATGATGTGTTCCATGTATCTATGTTACGTCGGTATCGTTCGGATCCTTTACATGTAGTTTCACCAACAGAAATTGAACTACAACCAGACATGACCTACGAAGAAGAACCGATTAAGATTTTAGCTCGAGAGGTCAAACAACTAAGGAATAAAAATGTTGCACTTGTGAAGGTGTTGTGGCAAAGGCATGGAATAGAAGAAGCTACATGGGAATCCGAAGAAACTA
Organism: Gossypium anomalum; assembly: GCA_025698475.1. Classification (NCBI taxonomy): domain Eukaryota; kingdom Viridiplantae; phylum Streptophyta; class Magnoliopsida; order Malvales; family Malvaceae; genus Gossypium; species Gossypium anomalum. Next base: position 37,419,979 of record CM046959.1, on the reverse strand, counting down.
TGAGAAATCAATACCCACATTTGTTTACCGGTAAGATTTTCGAGGACGAAAATCCTTAAAGGAGGGGAGAGTTGTAATATCCCGAATTAGGGCCTAATCAGAATAGTGGTTTCGTGACCACAAATTCGAGATAGAAATAATTATTTTATAATTATTTTGAGGTTTATGATATGATTACATGATTGTGTGAAAATTTCGTGAAGAAATTCTATGCCTAAAGTGTTTAAATTGAAAGTAGGGACTAAATTGAATAAGTTGCAAAATTTGCATTCTAGAAGTTTTTAGTATGAAATTGCATTGAAATATTAATTAGGAGGTCTTAAATAGCAATTTTACTAATTTTAAGTTCATGGACAAAATTAGGACATGGAAGGAATTTTTGGAAAGTTTAGTAGTAAGGGCATTTTGGTCATTTTGATATTAAATGAAATAAAATGGGAAAAATAACACAACATAGTCATCTTCCCCATTTAGTTGCTGCTGAAACTTCACTCTCACCATAGCTAGGGTTTCTTCAACTTTCAAGCTTCATAGTAAGTGATTTTAAGCCCCGTTTTTAATGATTTTTACGTTTTTGAGATCCTGATAACTCGATTAAGCTTATGTTAGCAATAATTTAACCTAGGGTTTATATTTGGAAAAATAGGTAAAATTTGTGTATTCTGATGTTTTATGATAGAATATGAAGTTTTAAATTATGTTAGACAACTTGTACTACTCGATTTTAAGCAAAAACGAATAAAAGGGCTTAATCGGTAAAAATACCTAATAGTCACAAGTACATGTTAGAGTGAGAATTTGATGTTGCCATAGAAGAGAAAAGTGATCAGAATGTTGTAAAACATAAGAATAAGGAATAAAGTTTAATCCCGAGCCTAGGGGCAAAAATGTAAATATGTAAAATTTAGGGGTAAAATTGTAATTTTGCCAAAATTTGAGTTAAGGATTAATTTGATAATGTGAGTATTAAATAAGCTAAATGTGTTATTTTAGATCAAGAAAGACGTGGAATCGACCTCAATCGAGGAAAAGAAAAGATTGTGGACTAAATTGCAAAATCTTTGTATTTTGGTACCATGGTAAGTTCATGTGTAAATAATATAGTATAATTGTTTTTTTTAAATTATTGATGTTAATTATATGATATGCTGATTTTTATCATGAAATATATGCTTTGTAGTTATTTTCGAATAAAATGCAAATTATTTGTATTATTTGTTAAATATAAAGTGTTACCGAGTATTGGTTTCGGTATTTTACGAAAGATGGCAAGGATATGTGTTCGAGGAAAATCCCGTTTGAACCTTAGGAATAGATTAGGATACAAGTGACATGTCACTAGGATGGTTAAGCATCCGAACTCGTTGAGTTGAGTCCGAGTTCACTTATGGATGCGAATGTCCGAACTCGTTGAGTTGAGTCCGAGTTCGTGAGATGTAACTAGGCATCCGAGCTCGTTGAGTTGAGTCCGAGTTCACTTATGGATACGAACGCCTGAGCTCGTTAAGTTGAGTCTGAGTTCGCTTATGGGCGGGTTACATGATTGCTTGATTGCATATATGGCACTTATGTGCAAGTTATCCATGTATCCGAATTATATTCCGAAGTGTTCAACGGGTAAAGTTATACTCAAATGGAGGAATATTCGAGATGTAAAGAGACGTATTGGTAAGTGATGTGAAATGGATACTTTGGACAGGTATGTATTTAACCTCGGGTTGAGTATTGATACAATCACGATAAGGTAATAAGATGATGAAAAATGATTAGAAATGTGATATGTGTTTTAGTGATGCATGCTAATGTTGATTGGTATGACCGTTTGTTATGTTACTTATTATTTGCATATGAACTTACTAAGCATTTATGCTTACTCCCTCCTTCTTACTCATTGTAGTTTTGGACAAGCCAGCTCAGGAGTCGGGATAGGTCGAAGGCTCAATCACACTATCCGGAAGACTTTTGGTAAATGGCTTGTAAATTTAAGTATGGCATGTATAGCAATATACCTATTTTGTGTAAATGATCTTATGATATGGTGATGGAATGGTTGAGAAAATGTTTGACAATGATAAATTATGAAAATGGTTAGTTTAGATTATGTTTGATGTTAAGGAAAATTATTAAGATACTTAGTGCATAAAAACTCATAAAAGGGATGAAATTTGCCATAAACAGAGTACTGCAGCAACACTGACACGAGTTTGAAAATTTACTAAAAATCATAGAAATTGAATTTTGTGATGGAGTACATATAAAATTGAAGCTTATTATGTCTAGTTTCACATGAAACAAATGAAACAGGTAAAGGAATTATATGTTACAAGATATTTGAATTTTGGTGAAATAGGGTCATAGCAGTTTCTGAATCCCCTGTTCCAACTTTAGAAATTCACCATAAATTTTAAAGATATAATTAGTGGTGTATTTTTTATCGTAAGAATCCTTATTGAGTCTAGTTTTAGTAGAAACAAACCTCATAGTCATATGAATTTTTTACAGAGAGAAATATTGTTCGAAGTAAACAGAGGTCAAACCAGTCAAGTCCTGAAATAGGGGTAACTTTAACTAATAAACTGTACTAATTGGCTCAAGAAAAAATTCTAGAAAAAAATTAGTAGATAGGTATATGAGTGTATATTCAAGGAAAATTTATGGATCTTAATTTTGAGTTTCATAACTCAAGATATGATTTTTCTTGTGACAGTGACGCAAGTAGCTTAAAAACTGTGAATGTAGAAACAAATAATCCAAAGTTCTAAAAATGTTAAATTAAGCTTAGTAACACCTCATACTCGACTCCGGCGACGGTCTCGGGCATGGGGGCGTTACATAAATGCCAAAACAAAACAATATCAACAACCTGAAGGACGACCACCTTTATCGTTTCCTTAGCGATTTCACAATTCCAAGCAAGATATTCAGTTTAAAAGGTTTTTAGATGTTTTGAAGGAACTCCATATCAACATACCGTTAGTAGAAGCTTTGGAGAAAATGCCCAATTATGTGAAATTTATGAAAGACATACTGTCAAAAAAGCACAGATTGGGAGGTTTTGAGACTGCTGCTCTCACTGAAGGGTGCATAGCAATGTTGATGAATAAACTACATCTAAAGTTGAAGGATCTAGAGAGTTTCACTATCCTGTGTTTAATTGGAAATCATTATGCTACTAAGGTTATGTGATTTAGGAGCGAGTATAAATCTAATGCCTATGTCTATTTTTAGGAAGTTAGGAACTAGGAAAGCAAGACCTACTACGGTGATTTTGCAACTAGCTGATCGATCCTACGCCCATTCAGAAGGTAAAATTGAGGATGTACTAGTAAGAGTGGATAAATTTATCTTTCTTGCTGATTTCCTTATTTTAGAATTTGAAGCTGATCAAAATGTGCCAATTATCCTTGGAAGACCTTTTCTTGCTATAGGCAAAGCTCTAATTGATGTATAGAAAGGTGAACTGACCATAAGGGTAAATGACCAACAAATTACTTTTGTTTTTTATGCTTTGAAATATGCAGACGAAAATGAAGAATGCCACACCATTGGTTTGATAGAAACAACATTGGAGGAAGAATTTAATAGATTTTGCCACAACAATTCTGATAATAATGAAGACTCATTAGAAAGGATTGATGAAGTATGTTTCAAAGAACTCGGTGAATTCATGGAAGCCAAAAATACATTGGAGAGATTAGGGAAAAAGTTTGACTCTTTATATTTATCGAGTCATTCATCCAAACCTCCTAATCCTTCTATAGAGGAACCTCCTACATTAGATTTGAAACCTTTGCCACAACATTTAAAATATGAATACTTGTGTAACACCCTTTACCCGTATTCAACGCTAGAATAGGGTACGAGGCATTACCGGGCTTAAAAACAAGCAAACATGCAAAACTGAGATGTAATTTTCCATCCAAATTTAAAACTTTTCATACACATTTATATTGTCCCTAACACGAGCCTACGAGGCCCAAAACATACATTGGGAGTGGTTCGGGACTAAACCGTGAAGTTGCACCTCATCATTTATTTTAACTTATGCATAATTATGTTTTAGATTAGATATTAATATTTAGATTATAGAAATACCACTGAGTATACTCAGCGTACAATTTTGTTTTCTATGCACAGGTTAGGTACTTTTGACTTGATTGTCAACTTTAGCATCCAACGGCAATCATGAACTCCAAAAGTTAAGGATATGTTCATTTTGGTCTTGGCGTGTAGCTAGGGGGTTCTATGGTTTTAGTTATCTATTTGTATTTTGTTGGCAAATTGAAGATTATGTGTACAAGTATATGTATATATATGGAATGGTAAAATCCATGCTGAAGTTTTCATGGTAGGTAGTTTAATTCATATGCTTAATGACTTAATGAATGAGAAAATCATATACTATGTGATGTGGCTTGGTTGATGTTTAGAGATGAAATGATGGTTCGCATAATTAGAGTACGTTTGGTAATGAATTGGCAGTTTCAATGTTTTAGCCAAGAGATTTATATGAAGTCATTAGAGAAATGGTTTCAATGGTTGATTGTGTGTATTCTTTGCTTGTTATTTGAGATGTCATTGAAGAAATATTGGCATGGATTGATATAATATCTTGATTAGTTTTGATTTGTTGATTGAGGTGCCAATTGTGGCATATTGGTTAGGCACTTAGGTTGGTTGTTTTAAATGAAGTTGTTTTTTTTAATGAATTTAAAGAATTTTGAATTTGTTAAATCTGATGTAAAACATTACTTGTGACATAAGTGAAAGAGGATTAGAAATCTTTTTTTGGAAGGCATTCTCCAGGTACACACGGTCGTGTGCCATACACGGGCTCATGGCACAACCGTATGGTTTGTAAAATTTTAAGTGATTTTGGTGCACATGGTAACAATTAGCCTCACGGTCTAGGGGCACAATCGTGTAGCCTATCTCACACAGGTTAGCTCTTGCACATAGTTAGTGACACAGCCATGTGGTTCATCACACACGGGTTTAGCTTTCGCAAACGGTCAGGGGACACGGCCTTGTGACTTGTGTGGTTCAATTTGAAGTTGCATATTTGAAGTTGCATGCTTAATTTTAACATTTTGTAAGCTCGATATTAAACCACAATTAATTTAAATACACGTTAATTTGATTGTTCATGGATTTTGATGCGTCATAAACTAACTAAAAATTGGACTAAGGTAAGTGCAACTATCAATTACTAGTATAGCTACAATGAGCAAAGATATCGTTCCCACGAAGATTAAAAGTACTAGTAATTACCAATTTTCTATTATTTAACTAAATAATTTGAGTGATTTATCAAAAGCAAAAAATAACTAAATTAATTAACCAACTAACGAACACAGGAAATAATAAAAACAGGAAAATAATTGATTAACAACCAAGAAGCGAAACAATACCTAGGAAAGATTTCACCTAGACTTCATCTATCATTATCAATCTAAATTATGCAATTCCTTTACTTAGAATCTTGATCTGTAGAAATCCCTAAATTATGCTAATATCTCTTTCGAGAGTAAAAGCAACTGACTCTAGGTTGATTAATTGAAATTTTTTTCTAATTAAAACCACTATTATCACATTAACTCGATCTATGGATTCCCCTATTAGATTTGACTCTAATCCGGTAAATTTCTGTCGTCCTATTTCTAGGATTGCATGCAACTCCACTCAATTACGCTAGATCTAGTCTTAAACAGGTTTATTCCTCCTTTGATTTAAGCACATCAACCATTGATCAATAATCTAGGAATATCAAACCAAGAATTAAACACACATAATTAAGAACAAGATCTAAGTATTTATTGCGAAAAATAAAAATCAAATAACAAAATTCATCATAGGGTTCATCTCCCCTAGGTATTTAGAAAATTAGTTCATGCTTGCAAATAAAAACATCCCAGAGACAATATAACGAAAAGAAACAAATAAACTCATGATAATCTCAAAAGAAATCAATTGGGAGTCTTCAATCTTGATGGAAATCTACTTCAGAATTGGATTTAATGGTGTTTTTTGAGTTGTTTTCTTGAGTCTTCTATGATGGCTCACTCCTATCTTCTTATTTTTTTCATATTTACATCTTAGAATGCTTGAAAAACCTAAAAATCGTGTTTTTACGTTGTTTAAAGTGCAAATTCACGCAATTGACACGACCTGCCACATGGTAGTGTGGCAACCCGTGTGGCTCACTTAGCCATATGGCCAAGCAATGTGGAAGGGGTCAACCCGTCTGGCTCTTATAGCTTGCTCTAATTTTTTGATTTTCACTCGTTTTTCACTTCTTTTGCTCCTGAATGCTCTCCTAAGTATAAAAACATGAATTTAAAATATTAGGATTGTAACAGCCCGATTTTGGGTCTAGTCTAAATAGTGGTTTCGAGACCACAAATTTGACGAGAAAAACTTTATTTTTGTTATATTTTTATGGTCTACAATTTCACAGAATAATTTCATGAAAATTTCATTCGAAAATTTTGACGTTTGGGCACTCAATTTAGTCAAAAGGACTAAATTGTAAAAATTGCAAAAGTTGAGTTCTACATGTTAGAGGTGTCCAATTGTTATGAAATTTTAAATTTGAGGTCCTTAAATGGCAATTATACCACTGGATAATTTTTGGACAAAAATGGACATGAGATAGGTGAAATAGAATATTTTTAAGTTAGGGGTATTTTGGTCATTTAGTAATTAAATGACTTAATAAACAAAATAAAAGCCAAAATTTCTTTTCTATCTTCTTCCTTGGCCTAATTTCACATGAAGAAACCATGGCTAGGGTTTTCCAACCTTCCAATCTCGATTGTAAGTCCGTTCTTGCCCCATTTTTAATGGTTTTTACGTTTTTGAAATCCTCATAACAAGATCTACCTATTTCTACCATTTATTTGAGTTATGATGAAGGTCTAGGGTTTGATCCATGTTATAAATTTGTGTATTTTGATGTTTAATGGTAGATTATGCATGTTTATGGTTGGAGAAACAACTTTTGCTAAGTGATTTTCGGTGAAAATGCTTAAAATGACTAAATTGTAAAAGTTATAAAATTTGTAGTAAAAGTGTGTTCTAGTAGAAATTGTGGGCTTTTATAGTTATGAAAATGGTCCGGATAGGCTTAAAGTACAATGAAATTGAATAAATTTCATTTTACGAGCCTAGGGCCAAAAGTGTAAATATGATAAAGTTTAGGGGCAAAAATGTAATTTTGTCATAGTATGATTTTTGGGTCACATTGAATAATGTGACTAATAAGTGGGCTAAATGTGATGTTATAGATCAAATAAAACGAGATTCTGGCCTAGAATGAGGGAAAATGAGTAATTGATGGTTAGGTCCCTCTTTGCCATTTTGGTGTCGAGGTTAGTTCATGTGTAAATAATGTAATATTGTATCACATTTTAATTCTTTATTAATGTATGAATTTATATGTTTGATTTTTATAATGAGTGTATGAATGATACTATGGTCAGTGAGAATGACATTGTGAACAAGTTCGACGAATATGTGATATCGAGAAAAATCCCGTTTGAACCTTAGGAATAATTTAGGATGCAAAGTGACAAGTCACTAGGAACTATGTGATTATGAGCTTATGAGATTATGTGTATATGTGGCTATGTGAATCCGGGTGCTAGTTATGTACGTCTTACCGGTGGCTGGGTAGCCCGGCATGTGTTGCAGGTACCTGTCAGCTTGTGTGAGCAGGCCCGTGATTAGCTCGAGAGTGAGCAATGTGTGATATATGATATGAGGTAGCACGTGGCTTCGTATGAAGCACTATGTTTTAGCTTTCCGTGTATCCGATAGTATTCCATGTGGTTCAACTGGTAAATCAAAGATGAGTATGAGAATGAAATTACTACGAATGAACAGGCATGTACGTAAGCCTATAATTTTAAATTCATGATTATTGTGGAAATAATTGTTTATTATCCTTTGTGATTGATAGTGTACATACTTGTGATGTTGGATATATGATAAATATAAATGATGATTACGTGTTAGGCTTTTGGGCCAAATTGAAATGTGATCTAATATGTTTATATGCTTAAATTGTATTTCTACGGGTATGTTAAGAACGAGAAAGTATGCGACTATATTGCGAGCGGTACAGGTATGTACACAGAACTCATGTGAAGTGAATTTGATAAATGATGAATATGTGGTAAGAATGCATACGAGAAAGTTATGCTGTGAAATATTGATAACCTTGTGGCTAAAGATCTACATTTATGATGAATGGATGTATGATAAGAATTGAAAAATAATCATGTGTTGGGCTTATGAGCCTAATTGAATTGTGATATAGTACAATGTATATACTTAAGCTATGATTCAATAGATATGTGAAAGATTGTTAAGCTATATGTGAAAATTATGATTACTCGTAAATGATGTGCATGTTGTTAAGTGAGTTGAAATAACTTGCTAATAATGTGATATGCTATAATGGGGAGATTATGGTTGCTAGTCTAATGCCAAGACATACAATTAGTGTTTGTAAGATAAAAGAGTAAGCATTATGAATGAGTAAGTCATAATTATGGGATATAATGCAAATTGTAATAATGGTATCCTTACGGATGGATAAAGTAAATGAATGTTAAAAGTTGTATATTATTTGCATATGAACTTACAAAGCTATATTATATAGCTTACCCCCCTTCCTTTCCCATGTCTTATAGGGTTGTATGCTAACCCTGATTGGAGATCGTCGGAGATGCTATCACACTATCAAGCTATCATGTTGGGTAAATGAACGCAAACCTTTGAGTCTATGGCATGTATAGGGACTTAGTCATTTTGTGTATGTGTCATTAAGATATGGCCAAATGTATTGGCTTGTAATGAATAAGGATTTGATTTGGTATGTAGCCATATAAATTGGCTTATATTGGCTAATTGGTTGCAAGTATATTAATTACTCATATGCCTATGCCAATGTCATTGTGTGATGTGGTTTATAATGGTATGTTAATAAAATTCAGTACAAGGGAATCATGAAAGAGTAAAAATTAGCATTAAAATAGTTTTGGACAGCAGCAGTAGTTCAACTTTGAAAAATCACCAAAAATTTTAGAAATCGAATTAGAGGTTGAATAAAATATGAAATTAAATCTTATTGAGTCTAGTTTTACATAGAAGAAATGGTGTAAGTAAAATAATTTCATTTTTATGAGATATTTTAATTTTTGTGAGACAAGGTCAGAATGATTTAGGGTTCCCCTATTCTGACTTTAGAAAATCATTAAAAATTGTATAAAAATACTTGGGGTTTAAATTTATATTTTTAAATTATTAATAAGTTTATTTTCAAGAGAAGCAAACGGGAACATCGTCTGAATCCTGTACTAAGAGATAATTATTTTTTAGTGAAGAAAGGTCGAAACTGTCAAACAGCAGAACATGATGAATTTGAAGAATTAACTGTACTTATTGGCTAAACCATAAATTTTGAAAATTTTATGGTAGGAATATATTTGAATCTAGTTTCTGAAAAATAAAGAAGATCTTAATTTATAGTTATGTAGCTCAAGATATAAATAATTTAGTGACTGTGACTCAAGTGGATAGTTTTGTTATGAACAATAAATAATTGTTTTGATATGTTTAAGCTTTGATTATGGTTGTGTTGGTAGCTTAATTGTGCCATGACATGTGCCATTGAAAGTGTGTATGTGAGTGTGCTAATGATGGTGGCAATTGGCTTGGTAAATAGCAATTTTCTTGGCCACACTGGCAGAGACACAGCCGTGTGAAGGACACGGCCCCGGGACACGGGCGCGCGACTTGGCCATGTGACCCCAAATTGTGCATGACGTCATAAACAGAGAGTTACACGGGTGTGTCCCAAGCCACACAGGCGTGTGTATGACCACACGGCCTACCCACACGGGTGTGTGACTCTCCAAAGTATGAAAATTTTCTAAGTGTAGTAAAAGTTCCAAAAGTTTTTGGTTTAGTCCTGAACCACTCCCAACGTATGTTTTGGGCTTTGTGGGCCCGTATAAGGGACGATATGCATGTGATTGGATGAATTTGATTTGGTCCAAATTTTATGGACTGATTTTGTATGAATGTTTATGTTTAAGTTCAGTAACGCCTCGGACCCTGTCCCGGCATCGGATACGGGTAAGGGGTGTTACAAGGATCATAAAATTCACCAATAACATCGAATAATCACCCAAAATTGCATTAAGAATGGATTTGAAACATGTTACGTTTAACATTTATCAAATATCCCCACATTTAACCGTTTGTTTGTCCTCAAGGAAAATTCTCACATTCAAGTTAATTTTTCTCAATTTATTGTTTTCACCGATAATGTCTTAGGATAAGTTACAGATAATCATGCATTTGAAATTCACACTAAAATGACACTAATAAACACAAGCAATCCAAGCAGAGAATTTTAAGCTTTAAACATTAGGCATCTCCCCTATCTCAATGATTACCTGGAAGTTAAACTAAACAAGAAATAACATCCTTACTAAATATTCATTCAAAGCACTCGAAGTTTTTAAGATTCAAGTAATATGCACTCAATAGTCGAACGAGAAATATTTTTATCATATGCTTGCTTGAAAATCAAATCTTCACCACTATAGAATGAGATGACACACCAATCAAGAGGTCTTTACAAGGTTGTAATGGGGCTTAGGTTAAGGTTATCAAAGAGGTCAAAAAAGTTGGTTACAATCGAGAATCGAGTGGATAAATTACCAAACTAGAAAAAATCAGTTGCTAAATTAAAAGAATTTACATCAATAAGAAAATTAAAAAAAAATGAAAACAAGCTTTTCAACTAACATGAAACTAACGATTCAAGCTCAATCAATTTTTCTTTTCTTTTTTTTCTTTATTTTCTTTTATTTTTTTTTTAATAGAGTAAAATTCAGCAATACAAATGGTGGAAAATAGTTAGGCAACTAACCAAATCAAATCTCGACAAAAAGGGGTCAATAAAAAGGATAATTTTACAACATAGATATGGGTTATGAGTTAGTATAAATGGGTGAGAGAAAAAATGTATTAGGATCAACGGGGTTTACTAGGGGTTAATTTAGCAGGTAAGCTTTTTAAAAGTTAGGTGAGTTAAATCCTAAATGGCTCTATCATATTAGTAAATCAAATCAACAATGTGGTCTCGACATGCATAACCAAAAAAAGTTCTAGAATAACAAGTCAAGTCAACATACTCATAACCAAAAATAAAATGGGCATGAAATAATAAATATGCTCTATAGGCTCAAAAGCTCAAAAAAAAATTATAGTTTTATGTCAAACTTGCAAACTGAAAATTTCAAAATAATTTTTCAGTTTAGGGAGATAACCTAAAATTATAATTTTTGACAAATAACTTATCATGTTTGACTTTCTTGTGTCTTAGAGTATAAATCAAACAATACACAAAAGTCCACAAATTATTCCAAAACAGAATCAAAGAAAACTCCAAATTAAAAAAAATTAACTAAATGATAGTGTGAGAAATTTATTTAAACACAAACAATAATTCAAAGACTTCATTGCATAAGTATATAAACATCATCCCCGAACTTATGATGTACATTTCCCTCAATGTACAAAGAGATATAAACAAAATAAGCAAAATATCATAAGGGAATGAGAGAATTGAAACTGCCCTAAATTTGGATGAATTCGCCGGAATAGTGAAATCCAGAATCATAAGCAATTCTAAATTAAGTACATGGTTTTGAGGACATTAATAAGGACATAAAAAAATAAAGGGACGACAAAACAAATAAAAAACAGCCGAAAAAAATAAAGAATAATAAAGTACATAATAAAATAAAATAAAACATATAAATCTAAAAAATAAAAATAATAACAATAAAAATAAATGAAATATAAAACTAAATGAAATCACTTTGGTTGGGGTAGGAAGGAAACAAAAGAAGAAAAGAAAAGAAAATTTAAAAAAAAAACTAGCTTTAAAAAAAAGGGGTACATGGCCATGTGCTAGACCATGTAGGCCACACAGCCGTGTGATTAGGCCGTATAACTGTCTGAGGCCGTGTGGCCTATTAAAAACTTTTAAAATTTTTTTTAGTGTTCACACGACCTATAACACGCCTGTGTGTCCAAGCCATGTGTCACACATGACCGTGTGGAATCACTCAAGCCGTGTGTTGTTGTGGTTCATTTCTCCTACGTCAGTATACATAAGCGTGTGGGTGACATGACCATGACTCTAGGTTGTGTGTCTCTACTCAAACCATGTGGGTCAAAAAATAATTTTGAAAAATTAGCTCCAGTGTTCACACAGCCTGTAACACAACCGTGTGGATCACCCCAGACCATGTGGATCAATTTTTAAAAAAAAAATTTCTTTTTTTCCAAATTTTTTTCCTTTATTTTTTCAATTTTTTTCATTTTTAAGTAATAATAAAAAATAAGTGTACTAAGCGCGCAAAATAATTCAAATAAAATAAAATAAAAATACTCAGGTTACCTCCCGAGAAGTGTTTCTTTAAAGTTTAAGCTCGACTTCCCTTTCCAAGCTAACGATTAAGGCGAATCTTGGAGCTGGAGCTCCTTTCTCTCATTATCAATATCACCACCAAAATAAAGTTTGAGGCGATGACGTTTACCTTAAATGTGTCATATTCAGGAAGTGTTACTTCAATGGTTCCGTGTGGAAATATGTTTTGTATCACAAATGGGTTTGACCAATTTAACTTAAGGTCCATAGGGATCATTCATGGATGTGGCTCATCTAGCAGCACTTTGTCTCCAACTTTCAATTGATTTGTCCTCTTTACATGTGCACCAAGGCGTTGCTTTGTTGTTTCTTTGAACATTTCTAATTTCTCATTAAATTTTTGTCACCATTCACCTAATTCATCAAGCTACACAATTCCTTCTCCACTTGTCCCTTGATTTTTATCACATTGAAAAGGATACAGTTTTAACACGTGTTTGTGAGTGATTTCCTACAAGGAATTTTGAGTCGCGCAATTACTAACATTATCATAATAACGAGTATCATCTTGTTCGTTAGAGACTCTCACAAATTCACGTGCTTGAAGAGTAACCTCTTCATCACCTACCCTCACTACAAGTAAACCATTACCAACATCAATAACAGTTCTAGCAGTGGCTAAAAAGGGTCGACCTAATATCATGGGTACCTCAATATTCTCATCCATGTCCAATATAATAAAATCAATAGGGAATACAAATTTATCTACTTTGACAAGTACATCCTTAATAATACCCCTAGGATACTTAATTGATCTATTAGCTAATTGAATACTCATCCTAGTGGGTTTTGGTTCCCCGAGACAAAGTTGTTTGAACAATTTATAAGGCATTAAATTTATACTAGCACTCAAATCAACCAATGCATTTTATACATTTAAGCTACCAATCAAATAAGGAATAGTAAAAATCCCTAGATCTTTAAGCTTGGCGGGTAGTTTGTTTTGGAGAATGGTCAAGCAATCCTCATTGAGCTCTACAGTTGACAAGTTGTCTAACTTCCTTTTATTTGTTAATAGCTCCTTTAAAAATTTTGTATACTTTAGCATCTGCAAAAGGGCTTTAACAAAAGGTAAGTTAATATGCAAAATTTTCAGAAGTTAAAGAAATTTACCATATTGTTTGTTCATGCTATAACAACCCATTTTCAGTGGTGTCGAAAATTGTGGTTTTGAAACCACAATTCTAATGAGTGAATTATTATTTTATTATTTATTTAATGTCTACTAGATTATGTTAGGGTCGTATTAAAGTTTCGTTAGTTTAAATATTTAATTAAATAAAAAGGACTAAGTCATAAAAGGTGTAAAATTTGAATTCTTTTAGCTAAAAGGGCTAAATGGCTATGGAAAGGAAATCTAAAGGATCTAGATAGTAATTATATCATTCTAAATGTTAGTGGACATTTATGGGTAAGATTTTATTAATTTTTAAGTTAATAACCAAGTTTAAAATGGTAATTTAATAATTAAATTAAAATAAAAGAAATTAAAAGCATGTTATCATCTTTTATTTCCATTAAAAAATGACTTAAAAAAGGGGAAGAACTCCATTATTGAATGCTTGGTTCGACTAAGCTTATTTTGGTGCATGGTATGTATTTTTCAACCTATTTTTAATGATTTTTATGTTTTTTAGTTCGTTTTAGCTTAGTCTAGCTAGCCTGAGGGTTAATTTGTAAAATGTTAAAGGTTGAGGGACTTTCCATGGTTGTTTTTGAATATTTTTTGAAGTTATTTGATAGATTATTAATCTTGGCTGTGAAATAAACATATTTTGTTAAGTTGTTTTTGATGAAATTGAATTTAAGGATTTATTTATTAAAATTATGAAATAATGATTTAGGTGGGTTTGTATGAGTCCCTAAGAAATTCGGCTAGCTTGTATGGGGGATTAAAATGGCTAAATTTAAAATTATTAGCTTAAGGACTAAATTGTAAAAAGTTAAAATGTTAGGGGTAATTTCATAATTTTGCATAAATATGATTTATGGATTAAGTTGAATACTAGAAGTACTTAATTAAATGGAATTATCTATTTAGATCATGGTAATCAATAATCAGAATTAAATCGGGGAAAGGCTAAAGCTTCGGATTCTACTTTTGTAACCCTAGTTATCGAGGTAAGTTCGTATGAACTATGATCGTATTAATGTTAGTTAAATTGATTATTTCCTATGTTGTGTTAATATAAATGGACTTGAAATTGCAAATGTATCGACGTATGAATAATTGACAGATAACGAATCCCATTTGAACCTTAAGAATTCTTAGGATACGAATGCCATGTCATTAAGGATTTCCTGTTTCAGGTGCTAGTCTTGAAGGTCCTACCGATAGCTGAGGTCCTGCATTTGTTTTGGATTCTCCACAGCTCATGTAAGTATCATCGTGTAGCTAACCATCCGACCCACAGCTTGTGTGAGCAGGCCCATTTCATAGCTTGTGTGAGCACTATTGAAAAGGAAATGTTACAGTTATATGGAAAGGCACACTATGTGTGTGAGTATTCCCGAGTATTCGATGTAATTCTAGATGGTTCAACAGGTAAGTAAAGGAATGGCATGGTAAGTACACAATAGGATATTGAATCATGATCTATGAAAAGGCTAATGAATAAATGATGTGCATATGGAAATCTATTTACATTATGGTTGAATTCATATTATTATGGATGAACTTACTAACTTGTGAGTTTGATGATACTTGTACAGACTTTTACTAAGCTTATGGTCTTGGTAATGACATTATACTTGTTCTATAAATTGTGCTAATGAAATGGTAAGTAATGTTCAAGTTTATACAAGCTTACTAAGAACTAGTTTCTTACATAGTTATTTTCCTTTGTTTTATAGATTATTAGAAGCTCAATTGGTTGGAAGCTCGACCAGTTGGAAGATCGTCGAAGACTTATTACAATATCTAGCAACCATGTCGGTAGTTTTTGACTCATTTGGCCAAGGTTATATATGACATGTATAGGACCTTTTGTAATGGTAGCTCATGAATGTGTAAATGGTTGGTTTATTATGTTTATGCCTTCAAAGTTTATGTTTGGTTTAATGGACTTGTAGTGCTTTGTTAAGTTAGGAAATTTTGACCACTTTTAGGTAATTGAAATGCAAGTTCTTTTGGTATGTTTGTGATGGCTTGGAGATGTTCAATTGTAATATGATTTGGTAGATAATTGAACTAGGTTATATGCTTGAAAAGTAGCTATGTTGCTTTGGTTTGATCCATGATGTTTTGATACAATTGTGGTTTCTTTGAATGGCATATTGGTTAGATGAATTAGGATGTTTGAAATGGCATGTTTAGGTGTGTTTGAATGATGTTTAAATCCCTTGAATGTGTGCTCAAATGGAATGGTTGGATAGATATGGTTTGGTCTTGAAATGGCATGAATTTAAGGTCAATTTATAGATCACACGGCCTAGAACACAGGCTATCACATAGCCATGTGAGACACACGGCCTGGCTACACGGCCGTGTGTCATTTGAAATTTCTAAGTGTTTTAAGTCAGTAAGTTACACGGCCTACGACATGACTTGGCACACGGCACGATTGTGTGACCTTACTCAGTAAGTTACACGGGTGAGGACACGATCGTGTGTCCCTTGTTTGATTTTACGTGGCTTGAGCTATGTCACACGGCCTGGCCACACAGTCGTGTGACCCTTGCTTTCCAATTTTTGCAACTTTTTTCTTAAAACTTCTATTTTGTTTCAAATTAGTCTCGAATTGCTTCTAAGTTATTTGTAGGGCTTCAACGGCTTGATTTAGGGACCGAATGCATATGTTTGATAGGTTTCTAATTGAGAATATTTATTCAATGTTATGATTTTCATGTTATTCCTATTGTTTGGTAATGCTCCGAAATCCTAGTCCGACGACAGAAACAGGTTAGGGGTGTTACACATGCAGTCTTTCTTCACTAGTGCCGGATATGGAAATCATGATTTGTATTCTCTAATCACTAGCTAGTGGTCTTTCTTGCTTTCCTCAACCCTATCATTTTTCTCAATAGCCTCTAGATTTAGCTTCCTTTCAGGCTCAACTAGCCCTTCCATGCTTCGAACAGTGATTGCGTGGACTTGCTCCTTTGGGTTGGTTTCTGTGTTATTAGGTAAGCGACCTTACTATCTTTTCGAAACCAGTTTAACAAGATGCCGAATCTAATTTTCAAGCCATTGAATCAATGCTTGTTGATTTTTTAGAGTTGTCTCAATGTTCTGAAATCTAATCTTAGACGCCAAAATAAATTTAGGTAACATCTCTTCAAGGTTTGGTTTCTTTTCTTGCTGATAAAGTTGCTGAAAACTCGGAGGGGTTGTGACTTTTGATTACCTTGACCAATCCAATAAAAATTTGGAAGATTCCTCCCCTATGCTCCATGTTAGACTTGAAGGGTAAATACTCTAAATTAATCATCCCCACTCCA
This sequence comes from Gossypium anomalum, assembly GCA_025698475.1. Lineage (NCBI taxonomy): Eukaryota > Viridiplantae > Streptophyta > Magnoliopsida > Malvales > Malvaceae > Gossypium > Gossypium anomalum. Next base: position 37,403,025 of record CM046959.1, on the reverse strand, counting down.
GTTACATCGCATTACACTACCGAACTCCCATGTTTAATGCAACTCAAATTCTCTTTTTTTTTTACTCAGTGCTTCAACCTGACTCGCCAACATAGCAACTGCATCCATATTAAAACCATCAACTGCCTTGATTGGTTTTGTTCTCATGACTTACCACTAATAATTATTTAGTGTCATCTTTTTAATAAATTCTTCGGCTGCCTCAGGTATTTTTTATCCAATGTTTTGCCAGCTATCAATCATCTATCTAGTCAAAGGATTCAAACCATTGTAAAAGGTTTGAACTTGTAACCACAAAGGTAACCTATGATGAGGGCATCTTCTCAAAAGATCATTAAATCTCTCTCATGCATCATATAATGTCTCGAGCTTAATTTGGGTAAACAAAGAGATGTCATTCTTCAACTTAACTGTTTTGGCGGTGGACAATATTTCAATAAAAACTTTTCAGTCATCTTATCCCAAGCCATGATAGAATCCCATGGAAGCGAATTCAACCACTATTTTTTCTTGCTCCTCAAAGAGAATGGGAACAACCGTAAACATATGGCATCATCAGTAACCCATTAATCTTAAATGTGTCACAAATCTCTAGAAAGTTATCCAAATGAGCATTCAGATTTTCATCTTGCAACCCAACAAACTAAACATATTGTTGCACAATTTGAATTGTGTTCGACTTGATCTCAAAATTATTTGCAGCAACATTCGATCTGATTATACACAATTCAGCCCCAATCAGAGTAGGCTTAACATAATCAAACATAGTACAAGGAGTAGGAGGCGTACGAGGTTGCTGATTATTTTTATTATTTTTCATCTCCACAGTAATATCCTTTTCCTCTTGATCGTCTATTAAAATCTATTGACTTTGTCTTGCTTCTCAAGCTTCTTTCCAATTTCTGCGAGCAGTTTTCTCGATCTCACTATCATAAACTAACAGTTCCAACAAGCTTCCTCTAGTTATAAACCAAAAGAACATGTCATAATCAAACAAACAAAAAATTAAAATGTAAAAATTAAAATAAAAAATATTAAAATAAAAATAAAAAAGGCTAAATTAATAGAAATAAAAATTTTCCTAATATTTTAGTCCTCAGTAACGATGCCAAAAACTTGCTGTGTCGTAAACTAACAAAAATTTTAACTAAGGCAAGTACACCTAACAATTAATAGTATAGCTATGGTGAGCAAATATATTGTTCCCACGGAAGACTAAAAGTACTAGTAATTACCATCTTTCTATTCTTTAACCAAATAATTCAAGTGATCCATCAAAAACTAAAATCAACTAAATTAATTAACTAACGAACAAACAAAGCAAAGAACAAAATAGGAAAATAACTTATTAACAACCAAGAAGTGAAACAATCCCCAGGAAAGAATTCACCTAGACTTCATCTATCATTATCTATCTAAAGTACATAATTTCTTTACTTAAAATCTTGATCCATAGAAATCCCTAAATTAATTTCAAGAGTAAGAGCAACTAAATTTAAGTTGATTAATTGGAATTTCTTTCTAATTAAAACCCCTACTATTGCATTAACTCAATCTATGGATTCCCCTATTATATTTGACTCTAACCCGATAGATTTATTTCGTCCTATTTCTAGGACTGCATGCAACTCCACTCAATTACGCTAGATCTACTTTTAAACAAGGTCTATTCCTACTCTGATTTAAGCACATCAAGCATGGATCAATAATTTAGAAATATCAAGCCAAGAATTAAACACGCATAATTGAGAACAAGATTTAAGTATTTATTGCATAAAATAAAAATCAAACAACAGAATTCATCATAAGGTTCATCTCCCCTAAGTATTTAGAAAATTAGTTCATGCTTGCAAATAAAAACATCTCAAGGATGGTATAACCGAAAGAAACAAAGAAACTCATGATAATCTCCTAAGAAATCAACTGGGAGTCTTCAATCTTGACGAAAATCTACTTTAAAACCGGCTTCAATGGTGTTTTTCAAGTTGTTTTCTCGAGTCTTCTATGATGACTCACTCCTATCTTCTTATTTTTGTCATATATACATCTTAAAATGTCTGAAAAACCTAAAAATTATGTTTTTCCACTGTCCAAAGTGCAAATTTGTGCAATCAAAATGCCCTGCCACATGGTCGTGTGGCCAGGCCATGTGGAAGGGGTCAACCCATGTGGCTCTTGTAGCTTGCTCCGATTTTTTTATTTTCACTCAATTTTGACTTGATTTTCATTCCTTTTACTCCCAAATTCTCTCCTGAGTATAACAACATGAATGTCAAAGATTAGGAACATAAAATCACCATTAACATCAAATAATAACCCCAAATCACATTAATAATGGGATTAAAACATGTTACTTTTAGCACTTATTAGATTGTATGATAATTAATTGAGATTTAAGTTGTAATTTGCTTGTGAATGGTTTGTATTTGTTTAAAACATTATATTACTCGAGTGTCACGACTAGACTGGGTAAAGGGTATAACAAATTATTTGTTTTAATTATAAAAAAGAGATTTAAGTCATGGTCCTTTGGTGAAATGACTCCATGACTAAATAATGTTCTAATTAATAGACAAAGAGTCAGAACTTACAAATTATTTGAGCCCTAATTATATATGTTTAATTATTCCCGTTGGTAGCTCGGTATAACCTTGATTGTTTGCATTTGAACCGATCATATGAATATATGAAAAGGATGAATTAGAGAGAAAGGTCAAATGCATCACTATCAGTAGTGAATGCATATTCTCGCTATGAGCAAGAGATGACTTAGAGATTAAATTAATTTATTCAAATTATTATTTAATCAATTGTAATTAAATAATTGAAGTTCAAAATGGGAATTAAATTAGCCATCACAGTTTTGTTGTACAAGTTAATTAAATTTATTTACTCATAGATTCTAGTAAGGTAAAGTCACCACGACTTTATCGAAATTAAAATTGAATTGAGAAAATAATTTAATTATAAAATTATTTGATTTAATTTTAATTAATTTAAATAATATTTTGGGAAAAGAAAATTTACTTATTGGGTTAGATTAAATTAAATGAGTTGGTTTAAAAACCAAATGACACATATAATTGTGTCCAATGAATGAAATACCCAATAGATCCCTATATATGTGATGAGAGACAACCCTCGGTATTCTAGACAAGGTGTGCCACTATGTAACACCTCTTAATCGTACCCGAGATCGGGACTTGATACGAGGTGTTACCGGACATGTTCTTGAACATTTTCAGGAAATACGGGTTATAAAATTTCATTCCAATATAAAATAAATCAAATTGCATCATAATGTCCCCATTGTGGGCCTACGAGGCTCTAAACACCCATTGAGAATGATTCAGGACTAAACTGAGAACTTACGAAAGTTCATGAAAAACTTTCCAAGTAAAACCTCACACTCCCGTGTGGAGGAAATGCACACGCCCGTATGCTATGGGACACACCCGTGTCCTTTACCTGTGTTGAATTTATGAAAATTATTTTTCATTTCGAACCTACAGGGGTTTTCCACGGTTGAGTCACACGCCCGTGTCCCTGGCCCGTGTCTTTCACACAGCCTAGACATGCCCGTGTGGTCACCCGTGTCCAAAAACTTGAGCATTTTGTTTATGACGTCAGCATACATTTACAAGCACACAGCCAAGACACACGCCCGTGTGTCTAGCCCGTGCTCGAAACTGACTTAAAATTTTAGGTGCAGGGGACACACTGCCATGCCACACGCCCATGGGGGCAATCCGTGCGTCACACATGGCCTAGACACACGCCCATGCGTCTACCCGTGCTGACCTTGTAAGGCTATTTTCCAAGCCTTTGGTCGCCCTCTATCAACCAATCACTCTTATAGGTTACCTTAATACATAATAAGGCCAAATTTTACGCTTACATATAACCTTGATAAACCTCATTGCATGCAAACCTCATATCACCAGTTTTATACATGCTAGGTTAATTTCCTTTTTGTATTAAGGATTTATATGTCTCATTAACACATTTATGATTGGCTCATTCTTATAACTCATCGCCATTTATAGCAAGCCATCCCATGTAAACATAAACATGCATAAATTTGTAGGTCATAACCTACTTCAAAATAAGTTAATTCCCATGGCCAAATATAAGAAGATATGTAAACTTTTACAAGCCTTCATATGGGCAATCCAAATGACACATATCACAAAATGAACCAAAATCCTATACATGCCATTGAACAAAATAAAAGTGTCTTTATACTAAAGCGGGACTAGTTGATAGTGTGTTGACTCTCCAACCGTATTCCAATCTTTACGAGTTCTCAAGCTTTGTAAGACAGGGAAAAGAGAGGGGCAAGCATTTACATGCTTAGTAAGCCCGAATAACTGGAAAGTAAACTTGCCGAGTAATTAGTATACGACCATATTAGGCCACAAAATCAATAAGCATGGAATGGTTTCCCTATCACATACACTCAATCATCAAGTTAGTCACATAATAATGCATCATGTAAATTGGTCTTAAATGAGCTCATCATTCATCCTTTCCTTTATACATATGTCTCATGTTAATCTTGTTGAGTTTCTAGGAAATCTCGATAGATTATCCATTATTCGTCAAGTCATCAGAGCGATCATCTCATGCATGCACTCCCGCGAACCTCATATCTTACGGCAGGATTACCAGTCCATGCTAAATCCCCTCATAATATAAACTAATAAGGTGATGTCGAGATTACCAGTCCAGGCTAAATCCCATATAGTGACAAACACCCTTAATGAGCTCGAATCTGAATTACTAGTCCAGGCTAAATTCAGACCCTAATTGGATTACTCGTCCGGGCTAAATCTTCAGAGTACACATGTTCTTTGGGAGGCTCGATCACTCAAGGAACACCTGTCCGGGCTAGATCCTTTCTATATTTGAGATCAATGGATCACCTGTCTGGGCTAAATCCTTTCTGCAACACATGCAAGATCTCAAGTCACATGTAAATCATGGTTCATCCATCGAATTTCCCTTTTTAATCCCAACCGAGGATATTTATCAATGTGTCATTATTAAAGATACATTTTGTAGGTTTTCATGCCATAATCAAATGTAATTATCATACAAATAAACATGTTTTGAGTTTATTTTAAGTTATTCAAACTTACCTGGTATTAATCTCGGTATCGTGTTTCGGTTATTCTAAAACCTTTCGTTTTCCTCGATCTACCTCCAGAATTTGTTCCTCGATTGACCTCTGAAATTTGTTCCTCAGGGTCTATAACATTAAAAATAAATTATTAACACCTCACATTATACTCTTCAAGTCTAAATTTCACCCCGGTCCAAATGGCCATTTTGCCCCTAACCTTTCACATTATTTATGATTTAGTTCCTAAGCTCGTATAATGAAATGCATGAAATTTCTACATTACCCAAGCCTAGCCGAATGTTCTTTCCTCTTATGGAAGCCCAGAGTTTTCCATTATTTCACATTTCTACCTCATATTTTACACCTTTTGCAAAAAGGTCCTTTTTAGGGTTTTTCATGAAAATCACCTAGGAAAAGATGTTTAACACACATCCAACTTTCATATTCCTCCATAAACCATCAAAATACAAGTAACTCATGCATGGGTAAATTTCAAAACATGAACCCTAGCATGAAATATGGGTAGAAATAGAGAGAGTAAGCTATCGAGATTTTAAAAATTGAAGAACATTAAAAACGGGCCTTGGGAGCACTTACTATTGAGCTTCAAAATGTTGAAAACCCTATCTATGGAGAACTTCAAATTTTTGGAAGCAACATGAAGAATATGAGCTGATTTTTGGCTTGTTTTTCCCATTTTATTTCATTAATTAGCCAAATGACCAAAATGCCCTCAAGCCCTTTCTTTAAAATTTCATCCATACAAGCGCATTTTTGTCCAAAAACTTAGAAACTGGGAAAATTTCTCTTCAAGACCTTCTAATTAATAATCTAAAGCAATTTCATACAAATTGCTTCTAAAATCCAAGTTTTGCAATTTATTCAATTTGGTCCTTATTTTCCAATTGGACACTTTACTCATAGAATTTCTTCATGAAACTTTAACACATGCATATTCTCATATTCTAGACCTCATAATAATCATAAAATAAATATTTCAATGTCAGATTTGTGGTCCCGAAACCATTGTTCCGACTAGGCCCTCTTTCGGGATCTTACATTTCACCCCCCTGAGGGACTTTTTGTCCTCGAAAGTCTTACCAGTAAACAGGTTCGGATATTAACTTCTCAGGGTTTCTTTCAGCTCCCATGTAGCCTCTTCCACATCGTGTCGATGCCATAAAACCTTTACCAAAGCCATATCTTTGTTTCTCAACCGTTTAATCTCACAATCCAAAATCTTGACCGGTTCCTCATCATAAGTCATGTCCGGTCTAATCTCAATCTCCATCGGTGAAATCACATGAGAGGGGTCTGATCGATATCGCCTTAACATAGATACATGAAACACGTCGTGAATCTTTTCCAATTCGGGTGGTAATGCCAAACGATAGGCTAATGGTCCAACTCTTTCAGTGATCTCGTATGGTCTGATAAATTGCAGACTCAGTTTGCCTTTCCGGCCAAATCTCAATACCTTTTTCCATAGAGATACTTTCAAGAATACTCTATCTCCAACTTTGAACTCAATTTCTTTTCTTTGCAAATCAGCATATGACTTTTGCCTATCCGATGTCATTTTTAAATAGTCTCGTATTACTTTAACATTTTCTTCATTTCCTTGATAAGATCAACTCCGTGAATCTGACTTTCCTTGAGTTCTGTCCAATACAATGGAGTTCGGCACTTCCTGCCATACAAGGCCTTATAAGGTGCCATCTTCAAGCTTGTTTGAAAAACATTGTTGTAGGTAAATTCTAATAATGGCAAGTATTTTTCCCAACTACCCTAAAATTCGAGGATGTAACATCATAACATATCCTCAAGAATCTGAATCATCCACTCAGACTGACCATCGATCTGCGGGTGAAAAGTTGTACTAAAACTCAATTTTGTACCTAAGGCTTCTTGTAACTTCTTCCAGAATCTCGAAGTGAACCTCGAGTCTCTGTCTGAAATAACCGACAGTGGTACCCTGTGTAATCTTACAATCTCAGATATATACAAGTCATCCAATCTATCAAGAGAGTAATATGTTCTTACCGGAATGAAATGGGTCGACTTCGTCAACTTATCCACCACAACCCATATAGCATCTTTCTTTTTTGGGGTCAATGGTAATCCGGTAACAAAGTCCATAGCAATTCTATCCCACTTCTATTCGGGGACCATCACAGGCTGTAACAAACCTGAGGGTACTTGATGTTCAGCTTTGACTTGCTGACATATTAAGCATTTCGATACAAATTCTGAGATGAAACTTTTCATGCCATTCCACCAGTACATTTTCTTCAAATAATTATACATTTTGGTACTTCCCGGATGAATAGACAAATGGCTATCATGTGCCTCTTGCAAAATATTCCGAATAATCTCATCGTCTTTGGGTACACAAACCCTATCTCTGAAAATTAAACATCCATTAGGTCCAATCTGAAAATCTGATTCGGTACCCGACTTACATTGAGCTCTTTTAGCTTGCAGGTCACTATCACTAGTCTGAGCATCGTAAATTTCTTGAAGAAATGTCAGCCTAGCCCTTAGATCTGCCAAGACTGAACCATCATCAAACAATGCCAATCGAGCGTCCATGGCTCTCAGTGCAAACAAGGATTTTCTGCTTAACACATCAGCGACCACATTCGCTTTTCACGGGTGATAGTCAATGATTAGCTCATAATATTTAATTAATTCTAACCATCTCCGCTGTCTCAGATTCATTTCTTTTTGAGTCATAAAATACTTCAAACTCTTATGGCCTGTGAATATACAACAAGTCTCACCATATAGATAATGCCTCCAAATCTTTAAGGCAAAAACAATGGCGGCAAGCTCTAAGTAATGTGTCGAATAATTCTTCTCGTGTAGTTTCAAGTGCCGTGAAGCATAGGCTATCACCTTGCCATCTTGCAAAAGTATGCAACCCAAACCATTTAAGGATGCATTACTGTAAACACAAATTCTCTTCCCAACTCAGGTAATACTAACACAAGAGCTTCAGTCAATAGTGTCTTCAACTTCTCAAAACTCTGCTGGCACTTTTTTGTCCACTCAAACTTAACATCTTTCCGTAGCAACCTCGTCATTGGAGTCGCTATCATGGAGAACCCTTTCACAAATCTTCGGTAGTAATCAGCTAAGCCCAAAAAACTTCTAACCTTGGTTACATTTTTAGGCGGATTCCATTCAATAATAGCAGAGATCTTACTTGGATCAACTCGGATGCCTTCACCCGAAACAATATAACCCAAAAACCCTACCTCTTGGAGCCAAAACTCACTCTTGCTAAACTTAGCATACAGTTGTTTTTCCTGTAAGGTCTGTAATATAGTTCTCAGATGCTTCGCATGCTCTGTCTCATCCTTGGAATAAATCAAAATGTCATCAATGAACACAACGACGAACTTGTCCAAGTATGGCCAAAATATCCTATTCATTAGGTCCATGAATACAGCCAGTGCATTCGTTAACCCGAATGGCATGACAAGGAATTCATAGTGACCATACCTAGTTCTAAAAGCTATCTTAGGCACATCCGATTCCTTAACTCGCAACTAATAGTAGCCGGACCTCAAGTCTATCTTAGAGAATACGGTGGCTCCTCTCAACTGGTCGAATAAATCATCGATCCTTGGCAAAGGATACTTATTCTTGATAGTTACCTTGTTCAGTTGCCGATAATTTATACATAGCCTTATTAAAGTTACAAACAATACAGAATCACCCCAAGGTGAAAAACTTGGCCTTGCAAAACCTTTATTCGTCAGTTCTTGCAACTGTGCTTTTAACTCTTTCAGCTCAGTTAGCGCCATCCTGTACGGAGCAATAGAAATGGGAGTTGTTCCTGGCAGCTCGTTCAGGAACACGTCTGGATATTCACATACTATTGGCACAGATTCAATCTTCAACTCTGTCTCCTTAGTGTTCAATAAAAAATCAAGGTAGGCTTCGTACCCTTTTCTCATATATCTCTGAGCAACCATCGAGGTGATTACAACCGGCGGCATACCCAATTCTCTTGAATCAACCCATAGAATCTCACCATCTGGGCATTTCAACTCAATGTACTTGTTACCACAGTTTACAATTACATCATGCAGGGCTAAACAATCCATACCAAGTATAACATCAAACTCATCAAATGGTAACAACATAAGGTTAGCCGGAAAGCATTGACCATGAATCGTCAAAGGACAATTCTTACAGACTTTATCAACCAGGACTGATTTGCCTAATGGGTTCGACACTCTGATAATAAATTCTGTAGGTTCAATGTCAAACTAGACACCAATCTCATGCAAATGTATGAATGTGTCGACCCCGGATCAATTAAGGCAACAACGCATGTATTAAAAAGAGAAAAAGTACCCGTGATGACGTTAGGAGCAGAGGCTTCCTCTCAAGTGCGTATTACATACATTCTTGCTGGGGCTCAAGCCTCTAATTTTACAGTGTCCTTGGTCGCAACCCGACTATCGGTAGCACTCCCAGGATATCTCGGAGGTCTACCTCGAGTAATGGGAGTACTCGACTTCGGAGGCTACTTCCACCTCTTTATCAGTTTGCTCTGGGCAGTCCCTGAAGAAGTGGCCAAGAGAACTACATCTAAAACATGCGCTGCTCTTCAGTCGGCACTCTCCAAAGTGAAATTTGTTGCAGCTCTTACACTTCAGCTTTTAGTCATCTACACTCCCCACACTAGTCACCATCAGGGAGGAAGACTTCTGATTACGTCGTTTGGAGCCTCTCGCTCTACCCAAATACCCTACCGATGAAGTGGAGCGTTCAAGTTGGCTCCTTGATTTCTTTGTGGGAAACGAGAACGTCTTGTCGCTCGATCTTTTGCTCGAAACTCGAGCTTCTCTCTTTGCTTGCTTTCTTTCATTATTGAGCTCATCGACCTTCTTGGCCGATCAACTAATGCGGTGAACTCTCGTATTTCAAGAATCCCAATCAACAGTTTAATTTCCTCATTCAAACCTTCCTCGAAGCATTTACACATTTCTGACTCGGTTTGAACCCATTCAGTCGCATACTGGCTTAGCCTTACAAACTCCTTTTCATATTCAACTACAGCCTTATTCCCTTGTTTGAGTTCCAGGAACTCCTTTCGCTTCGAGTCTAAGAATCTTTGACTAATGTATTTCTTTTTAAACTCTACTTGAAAAAATTCCCAAGTGATGTTTTCCTTTGGTACCACAGAAGATACAGTATTCCACCAGTGGTATGCAATATCCTTCAAGAGAGACACGGCACACTTTAAGCACTCCTTGGGTATGCACGATAATTCATCTAATACCCGTGTAGTATTCTCGAGCCAGAACTCGACTCTTTCGGTATCATCATCGATCTTAGCTCTAAATTCCTCAGCCCTATACTTTCTAAGTTTATCTACAGAGGCTTTACCAATTCTTACAGGTGCCATACCTCGTGGCAAATCCTCATCAGGTTGGTTAGGGAGTGTGGGAGGTTGTGGTACATTGGGACGATTCCTCAGATAATCCTCAAACCATTCATCCATCATGTCAAAGAAAGCGGCCCTGGCCTCTTCCCGGCCTCATCCCAGCCTTCAAACATAGGCCTTCTACTACTACTAGAAACAGCTCACTGTACGAAAGCTGGAGCATGGCTTTCGGCTCCCTCGGACTCATCTTGTGCATGATTGGAAGACATTTACTATGTTCAAAAACAATTTAAACAGTTAGGAGATGTCACACTATCAATATTTGAATAATGGCATGTATAGCAAAACTTAATACTCTCTACGGTAGTCTTAGAACTGACTAAACCGTAGCTCTGATACCACTAAATGTAACACCCCTTACCCTTACCCGAGATCGGGACTGGATACAAGGCGTTACCGGACATGTACTTGAACATTTTCAGGAAATACGGGTTATAAAATTTTATTCCAATATAAAATAAATCAAATTACATCATAATGTCCCCATTGTGGGCCTACGAGGCTCTAAACACCCATTGAAAATGATTCAGGACTAAATCGAGAACTTACGAAATTTCATGAAAAATTTTCCAAGTAAAACCTCACGGGCCCGTGTGCAAGTAATGCACATGTTCGTGTGCTATGGGACACACTCGTGTCCTTTACCTGTGTTGAATTTATGAAAATTATTTTTCATTTCGAACCTACAGGGGTTTTCACACGGTTGAGTCACACACCAGTGTCCTTGGCCCATGTCCTTCACACGGCCTAGACATGCCCGTGTGGTCACCTATGTCCAAAAACTTGAGCATTTTGTTTATGACGTCAGCATACATTTAGGGGCACACAGCCAAGACACACGCCCGTGTGTCTAGCCCGTGCTCAAAACAGACTTAAATTTTTAGGTGCAGGGGACACACGGCCATGCCACACACCTATGGGGGCAACCCGTGGATCACACACGGCCTAGAAAATGCCTGTTTGTCTACCCGTGCAGACCTTGTAAGGCTATTTTCCAAGCCTTTGGTCGCCCTCTACCAACCAATCACTCTTATAGGTTACCTTAATACATAATAAAGCCAAATTTTACGCTTATATATAACCTTGATAAACCTCATTGCATGCAAACCTCATATCATCGGTTTTATACATGCTAGGTTAATTTCCTTTTTGTATTAAGGATTTCTATGTCTCATTGACACATTTAAGATTGGCTCATTCTTATAACTCATTGCCAATTATAGCCAAGCCATCCCATGTAAATATAAATATGCATAGATTTGTAGGTCATAACCTACTTCAAAATAAGCTAATTCCCATGGCCAAATACAAGAAGATATGTAAGCTTTTACAAGCCTTCATATGGGCAATCCAAATGACACATATCACTAAATGAACCAGAATCCTATACATGCCATTGAACAAAATAAAAGTGTCTTTATCCATTATCCATCAAGTCATCAGAGCGATCATCTTATGCATGCACTCCCGTGAACCTCATATCTTACGGCAGGATTACCAGTCCAGGCTAAATTCCCTCGTAATATAAACTCATAAGGGGATTACCAGTCCAGGCTAAATCCCTTATAGCGACAAACACCCTTAATGAGCTCGGATCTAAATTACCAGTCCAGGCTCAATTCAAACCCTAATCAGATTACCCGTCCAGGCTAAATCCTCAGAGTACACATGTTCTTTGGGAGGCTCGATCACTCAAGGAACACCCGTCCGAGCTAGATCCTTTCTATATTTGAGATCAATGGATTACCCGTACGGGCTAAATCCTTTCTGCAACACATGCAGGATCTCAAGTCACATGTAAATCATGGTTCATCCATCGAATTTCCTTTTCTAATCTCAACCGGGGATATTTATCAATGTGTTATTATTAAAGATACATTTTGTAGGTTTTCATGCCATCATAAAATGTAATTATCATACAAATAAACATGTTTTGAGTTTACTTTAAGTTATTCGAACTTACCTAGTATTCGTCTCGATATCGTGTTTCGGTTATTCCGAAACCTTTCGTTTTCCTCGATCGACCTCTGGAATTTGTTCCTCGGGGTTTATAACATTAAAAATAAATTATTAACACCTCACAATATACTCTTCAAGTCTAAATCTCACCCCCGGTCCAAATGGCCGTTTTGCCCCTAACCTTTCACATTATTTATGATTTAGTCCCTAGGCTCGTATAATGAAACGCATGCAATTTATACATTACCCAAGTCTAGCCGAATGTTCTTTCCTCTTATGGCAGCCCACATTTTTCCATTATTTCACATTTCTACCTCATATTTTACACTTTTTGCAAAAAGGTCCTTTTTGGGGTTTTTCATTAAAATCACCTAGGAAAATATGTTTAACACACATCCAACTTTCATATTCCTCCATAAACCATCAAAATACAAGTAACTCGTGCATGGGTAAATTTCTAAACATGAACTCTAGCAAGAAATATGGGTAGAAATAGAGAGTAAGCTACCGGGATTTCAAAAATACGAAGAACATTAAAAATTGGGCTTGGGAGCACTTACTATTGAGCTTCAAAATATTGAAAACCCTAGATATGGAGTACTCCAAATTTTTGGCAGCAACATGAAGAATATGAGCTGACTTTTGGCTTGTTTTTCCCATTTTATTTCATTAATTAGCCAAATGACCAAAATACCCTCAAGCCTTTTCTTTAAAATTTCATCCATACAAGCCTATTTTTGTCCAAAAACTTATAAATTGGGAAAATTGCTCTTCAAGACCTTATAATTAATAATCTAAAGCAATTTCATACAAATTACTTCTAGAATCCAAGTTTTACAATTTATTCAATTTGGTCCTTATTTTCCAATTGTACACCTTACTCATAGAATTTCTTCATGAAAATTTAACACATGTATATTATCATATTCTAGACCTCATAGTAATCATAAAATAAATATTTCAATGTCAAATTTGTGGTCCCAAAACTACTGTTCCGACTAGGCCCTTTTTCGGGATGTTACAACATACCCTAGTCAATCCAAAAGGGATTGTGTATTTTTCTATTCAAATATTGTTATTTTTCTTCTCCTTGTTCAACTAATATCCTTGTGATTTTCCCTATAAATAATTATCATTGGCTATGTAAAAAAAAAAACCATACTAAGCATCAACACTTTATCAAAATTTAGTGAGAGTTATTCTTCGAAATAAATTCTAAATTTTGAGATAGCTTGAGAGATATTGATAATCCTACTAAATACCAATATAAAGTTTTTATTGTGCTTATCTGTTCGTGAATTAGAACCAACACTCTAAGCAAGTCCATGTTTGAGAATAAAGAAGAAGATCGTGTTGGTCGAAAGTCGAGAAACATCCTTTACCGCCTAGTCCAAAACACGTGTACGAATTTAGACTAGTTTATTGTTGTATATAACACAATCGCCCAAGTTTTAGAAAAGAAAACTAACTTTCCGTTGTGCTACAAAATTGCTTTCTAAACCTAATTTTTTGAACAATTGGTATTAGAGTCAGTTTACCAAAATTATCTCTCTCATTTGTTTGACTAAATTGATGAGAAGTGACATTCTTGCATTATGAGCATGTTTTGGATTTGTATATGTGAATATATGGATTACAGTTATTTTATTTTGTTATAATGTAATTTTACCACAAATTGTGGTTCTTAGACTTTTAGAACGATTTTAATTTAGGTTATTAATTTTTGAGTTTATAATTAGATGTTGGACTACTATCTCCATGCAAGTTTTAAATTTTATATTTATTTTGTAAAATTAGGAAAAAAAATATGTGAGCCAAAAATAGATTAGGAATTTACGTAATCACAAAATTTTCGACCAAACCAAGTGAAAGTGTGATGGACCCATAATCCAAACTAAATAAAAAATCAAATGACTAGACAAACGATGGACAATAGGCTAGCAACCGACACAGGAGGCCAAGGTGTTGCACCCAACTGGACTCATGACATGCAAGGTGCCAGGCATTCATGCCCTAGCAAGCCATAAGATGGCGCAAGAAAACCAGGGCATCACCCTCCAACTATAACATCTCAAAAACTAGGCTAGAAGAAATTGAGTTAGCGAAACCAAGAGTGGTTAAGTCTTGATTTTGAGTCAGGATTTTGAAAATTTTGCAAAAAAAAAAAATTGGTTTGGTTTAGCAGCTAAGTGCTCAGGATCTATGTCTGAGGTCCTATGTTCAAACCTCTTCTTTGGAATTTTTTTTATTTTTGTCTTAACCTCTACTCCTGATCATCTACTATAAATTGTAATATCCTGAATTAGGGCTTCATCGGAATAGTGATTTCGTGACCACAAATTTGAGATAGAAATAATTATTTTATAATTATTTTGATGATTATGATATGATTGCATGACTGTGTGAAAATTTCGTGATGAAATTCTATGCCTAAAGTGTTTAAATTGAAAGTAGGGACTAAATCGAATAAGTTGCAAAATTTGCATTCTAGAAGTTTTTAGTATGAAATTACATTGAAATATTAATTAGGAGGTCTTAAATAGCAAGTTGACCAATTTTAAGTTCATGGACAAAATTAGGACATGGAAGGAATTTTTGAAAGTTTAGTAGTAAGGGCATTTTGGTCATTTAGTTATTAAAATGAATTAAAAACAAAATTAAAAGCCAATTTTTGTCCATCTTCTTCATTAGGCGAAATTTCAAGGATTTTCCATAGCTAGGGTTTGTTTCAAGCTTCCAAGCTCCATAGTAAGTGATTCCAAGCCCCGTTTTTAATGTTCTTTACGTTTTTGGAATCCATTGAGTTCGATTAAGCTTATGCTAGCAATAATTCAACCTAGGGTTTATATTTGGAAAAATACCCATAGGTGAAATTTGTGTATTTTGATGTTTTATGATAGAATATGAGGTTTTAAATTATGTTAGACAACTTGTGCTACTCGGTTTTGAGTGAAAACGAGTAAAAGGGCTTAATCGGTAAAAATACCTAATAGTCATAAGTACATGTTAGAGTGTGAATTTGATATTGTCATAGAAGGGAAAAATGATCATCATGTCATAAAACATAAGAATAAGGGATAAAGTTTAATTCCCGAGCCTAGGGGCAAAAGTGTAATTATGCAAAAGTTTAGGGGCAAAAGTGTAATTTTCCAAAGTTCGTATTAAATGCTGTTTTGATGAATGTATGTATTAAATAAGATTAATTGGGTATTATAGATCAAGAGAAACGGGAATCAAGTCGCAATCGAGGAAAAGAAAAGATTGTGGACTAAATTGCAAAATCTTTATATTTTGGTACCAAGGTAAGTTCATGTGTAAATAATGTAGCATAACTGTTATTTTTAAGTTATTGATGTTAATTATATGATATGCTGATTTTTTATCGTGAAATATTATGCTTTGTGGTTAATGTTGAGTAATATGCAAATTATGTTTACTACTTGATAAATATGAATTGCTACCGAGTATCGGTTCCGATATTCCGTGGAAGACGGCTAATGTCAGATCGAGGGAAAAAGCCCGTTTGAACCTTAGGAATAGATTAGGATACAAGTGACATGTCACTAGGATATTTAGGCATCCAAACTCGTTGAGTTTAGTCCGAGTTCACTTATGGATGCGAATGTTCGAACTCGTTGAGTTGAGTCCGAGTTCGTGAGATGTAACTAGGCATCCGAACTCATTGAGTTGAATTTGAGTTCACTTATGGATGCGAACGGCTGAGCTCGTTGAGTTGAGTCCGAGTTCACTTATGGGCGGGTTACATGATTGCTTGATTACATATGTGGCACTTATGTGCAAATTATCCGTGTATCCGAGTTATATTCCGATGTGTTCAACGGGTGAAAATTTCTATAAAATGGAAGAACACTTAAGATGCAAGTGACGTTTTGGTAAGTGTTGTGAAATGGGCACTTTGGACAGGTATGTACTTAACCCTCGGGTGGAAAATAGATACAACAATGATAAAGTGGTAAGATGATGAATGATGTTTAGAAATGTGATATATGTTTTGGTGATGCCATGCTAAGGTTGTTTGGTATAATTGTATTGTTATGTTACTTGCTATTTGCATGTGAACTTACTAAGCATTTATGCTGACTCCCTCCTTTTCATTCATTGTAGTTTTGAACAAGTAAGCTCGGGAATCGGGACAGGTCGAAGTTTCGATCACACTATCCGAAGGATTTCTATTGGTAAATGGCTTGTAAAACTTAAGTATGGCATGTATAGCAATGTACCTATTTTGTGTAAATAATTTTATGATATGGCCATGTCTGGTTGAGAAAATGTTTGATATTGATAAGTCATGGTGATGGCTAATTAGATCATGTTTGATATCATGGAAGTTTAATAGGTTATCTAGTTCATAAAAAAAATTCATGGAAAGATGAAACTTGCCTTAAAACAGAATATTGCTGCAGCAATGACATGAATTTGAAAAATCACTAAAAATAGTATAAGTGGAAATAAATGATGAGTAAGTTATTAAATTGAAGCTCAATGAGTCTATTTTCATTTTTATTGAACAAAACAGGCATATAAATTATATTTTATGAGATATTTAAACTTTTGTGAAACAGGGCCAGAATGATTTCTGGATCCCCTGTTCTAACTTTAAAAATTTATAATAAATTTTACAAAAATAATTATAAGTTTTTATTTACATGTACAGATTCCTTATTGAGTCTAGGTTTAATAGAAACAAACCTCATAGTCATTGAAATTTTTTATAGAGAGATATCTGATTCGTAATACACAGAGGTCAGAGCAGTCGAACCCTGAAACAGGGGAGATTTTAACTAATAAACTGTACTAATTGGCCCAACCAAAAATTCTAGAAAAAAATTATTAAATATATATATGATTCTAGATTTAGGGGAAATTTATGGATCTTGATTTTGAGTTTCGTAACTCGAGATATGATTTTTCTTGTAACTGTGACGTAGATAGCTAGAAAGTTGTGAATGTAGAAACAAATGATTCGAAGTACTTAAATTGATAAATTATGTTCGGTAACACCTCAAGCTCGATTCCGGCGTCGGCCTCGGGTGTGGGGGCGTTACATAAATAATATTTTCAATCAACTAATGTCAAGAACGAGCTTGCTGGTTAAGTGGTAAGGTGTTAGTTTACCCTTTGATTTTGTGTTTGAATCTCTTTGAAAGCAACAAGGAATTATTTTTACAATGTTTTGTAAATTAGTTATTTTATTTTATTTAAATTATATTTTTATTTATTCCTCAAAACTTCCACGTTTCCCAAATTTTGCTCCCTCTTCTCTTCTCTTCTGTTCTACATTTTCTTTTTTGTTTTCCTCAATGTCAAAGTGCTTGATTTCTTTAACCTTAGTAACTTATTTTCTGAATCCTTTCATATATGTTACTCAAAGTTTCGTTATGTTGTAATTCTTCAACCAAATTGTGTAAGTGTTCTTTGTCAAATTTTTCTATGTTTGAATTGTTGATGAACGAAGTCATATTCCTTTCATATGGAGTAGATTTCTTACTTGCGTAAGTCTTTGTTAGGCTAAGCTCTCGAGAGTGATGCTCCTCCAATGACTTAAGATTCGAGCAACTGTAGTTCAGTTATCAATAAGAGACTAGTTTTGTTTTAGGGTTTTTGGCGTCAAAGTTTTCAACGTAGTTCAGTTTGAATGCTAATTTAGCATTTGGTTTGATTAACTCATTTAATTAGGCACTTAATTTTCGTTTATAGGCTCTGGAACTGTCTATGTTGCTTCTACATTGAAACTGTATCAGGTGTGTAACAAAAACTTAAAATCTTGCGAATGACAGAGACAGAAAAATATGGCTATCGACGCCATACAGTTGTGTGTCAGGCCATGTGGTAGGTTGTGTAAGCCACACGGTCGTGTCTCAGGCCATGTAGTAAGCCTTATAACTCACTGTTTTAGAATTAGAGGAACCCAGACATGTGTCCAGGCTGTGTAACTCACTGTCTGGAATTAAGGTCACATGGGCCAAGGACATGGGCATGTGTTCCGGATGTGTAAGAGATATTTTGGGACTTGGGTCACATAGGTATGTGCTGAACCATGTGCTAGACCATGGAACTCACTGTTTGAGCCGCACAGTCGTGTGTCAAGCCATGCGGGCCACACGAGCCAGCCATGTAGGCCGTGTGAATCCACACGGGTGTGTGGGCCAAAAATTAAAACTTTTCCCTAAGGCCGTAGATGTCGTTCAAATCAAATGTAGGCCGTCCATAGGGTCCGTATGATATGAAACAAGCTATAAAATTTGATATTTGATGATCTATTGATGTACAATCTGTTATCTGTACGTATGTCTGATATGATATAAGCAAAATAAGTACGATCTGTTAGTATATAATGTGCTTTTGTTTAGGACGTGTTTAAGGTATGTGATTTATTCAGGTATGCCCTGTGCTCTGTTAATTTTAATGATTGGTTTTTGTGTTATTGTGTTGGATGAGAACATGTGATATTTGAATATGTTGTTGTGTCTGATATTGATTCTAATATGTAACCATACATGTGACTTCATGAAAAATACGGTATGAATCATTAAGATTTGATCAATCTATTCTGCAAAGCATGGATTCTCATGCCTTTTGTTTTTGTTATTGTACGACAACATGTCCTACATGCTTATCATTCTGATTCACAAATATTTATGTCGTGACACATTGCATGGGGTTCAGGATGATGTGAAAGGAAGGAGTTTCTGACAGTTTAATTATCTGCATTTATCTAGTGGTTTACCCACAATTCTGTCTAGCAACTTGTCTGCAATTATGGTGGTTTAACCACAAATATCTAATCTGGCAATTTTAACTGCAATTCTGGTGGCACTGTCCATAATTATCCATTGGTGTGATTTGGTTGGATGAGTTCTGTGGAACTCTATTTTGGTGTGTAGCGGAGTTGGGTAAGATGTTTTTTTGAAAAATCTGCATTCTGATTTTCTGAAAAACACCGTATTGGCATAATTATACATTATTCTTTAGGTTTATATGATCATTATGGAAATCTCTATGATACTTTAATTATTTTGCTTCGGTTATATGACCGTTATAGAATTCTTTATGTTACTCTTATATGTATATTGTGTTTTGTTTAATTTCTGTTTGAATTTGGTTATACTCTAAGTATCATTGCTCAACTTTTTGTTTTATCTTTGTCTGTTCAGGTAAACCTCTTGATTAGGAGTACTATTATTATATCCATACCTCAATTTGGACTAAGTTAGACCCTATTTTAACCCACTTAAGACCCAGTAATTGGATAGAAACCCTCAACTCCTTATAAATATTCCAAAATACCACTTGTTAGGGACTCCTTTCCATTAACAAAATCCTAATACATTATGTTCTGACCCTTCTCTATCTGAGTCCCTCTACCTTTCCAGCTCTTAATCATAGAATGGATGCACTGGCCTTCCTCAACACCTTCCCTCTTCTCCTTGTCTATCTCTATTGTATCAAATTCATATCAATATATATCCTACACTTATCATGAATTCAACAATGATATCCAAACTTCATGTTTTAATGAGGACATTAGAATTTCCATATTAGTTTCAACTATATATCCAAATATCAATACTTTAAAAGAATGTCAAACCTAAGATTATGATTAAAACCAAAATCCTTTTGTGTTAAGAAAAAAAAATTGTGTATAAAACAATTTAAGCATGAAAATACACCAAAGTAAAAACAACTAACAACTTTCGAAATGTACAAACAAGGGAAACATCGAAACTTCAGGTTATACACAAACATATATAAAGAAAATTTGGTATAGTCAATTGGAAATATGGTGAGTTTTGGTGATGGTTTTATGAAAAACCTGCCTATTGAGAGGCATTGAAGAAGCATGATGATCACCAATTACCCAAGCCTGATGATTTTTCTTCCTATACTCTTTATTATTTGATGATGATTCAATCACATTTTCAGCAAAACAAACCCTTCTTTTAACTCCACATTTACCACTCCCTATACCCAAAACAAAAACCCTTAGACTTTAATTCATCCACTATAAGAAAAGGAAATGATGAAGAATAATTAATATTACCTCCCAATTCAATTTCAATCTTCTTCATGAAATCTGAGAGGAGACGTTTATGGACTTCACGAGCAATGAAAACTACACTTCCTGTAACTGCAATCACTGCCATGCACCCTACTCCTCCAGACTCAGACTCCATTTTTGAAGCATTTAAAAGATGAACAAAGAAATAAGAGGGAAAGGGAGAAATAGACATTTTCTTTTCTAGGATAATTGGCATATATAAAGAAAATAGAAAATAACAATGAGATAATTGGTATATATAAAGGAAAAATAGTTTGTACTGAAGTGAAACAGACCATCAATTTTTTGCTATAATGCATAATGCTTAATTTGTTGAGCTTCTCCTTTTGTTTGCTTTTGAGACCCTAAAACAACAAAATTAAGTCTCAAAAACTAAAGAAAACCAACTATAATTTGGTGTGCCTAAAATAAGTCTAATGCAATATATACCATTACAAGTTGAAACATTTTTCTCAAAAAAAAATGGTATGGTTCTCAGTTATTTTAGAAAGTTAAGGTTTTACTTTTCAGTCTTCATGAATTGAAAATTTGAAAAGTCATCTGCGACCCCCTCGAGAATACAATTTACAATCAAATATTACTTTTAAAAGTTTAATGAATTACACGTCAAACAAAAATAAATCTCAACAAGTCAACATGGATAAATACAAAATAAATTACATCATTATTTGACTACTTTCTCCAAGGATTTTTTAAACATAATCAAATAGCTTCACTTATATATAATATTTTTATATCCCCGCTTTGGCAATGTCATGTATCACAACATGGAACATCTTGTAGATAATGTTCTGTTGGGAACGGTTCACATGCAACCTTCTATAAGGAACCATTCGTTTAGGGTAGCCAACGGATGAGCACCCATGCACCTTATCTGAACTAGCTTGGAGACAGCCCACTATGCACCCCTTGTGGGGACCTCTGAGCGACCAATAAAGCGTAGCAACCTCTTACAAACTCAAAGATAAGAATGTCAAACCAAGAAGACAAAAAACACTATATGGTGACAACTAACCTGTAACAATCCTACCATCTGGCCATGCATGCACAAACTTGTAGGCACTGCATTGTTTGTTACGTGGCACTACAAGATAAGGGGTGACCCCTCCATATAAGCCAAGTGCACGAAGGACCAATGATCTACTCATTTTCCTCTGAAAACCCTACCTCTCTCTTTCTCCCTCTCATTGTCCTCTCTTCTTCTTCCTTCTCTCCTCCTTAGTTCCAACTCTTCGCCTATCACAAGTGAACTAACACTTCCTATAACACCCCTAACCCTTATCCGTCACCAGAATAGGGTTATAGAGCATTACCGGGCTTTACGGACTAAATACAGACATTTTTCCACCTTTATTATTCATATTAAGAATCAATTATATAATACTTATATTATCCCTTAGATGGCCCTCGAGACCCAAAATACACCTTAGAAGTGATTCACGACTAAACCGGATACTCAAAAAAGTTTTCCCAAAATTTTAAAAATTTTCATAGGAACAAGGGACACACGCCTGTGTGGCCAGCCATGTGGCTCACATGGCCAAGAGACACGCCTATGTCTTAGGCCGTGTGGGCATTTGATGTGGAACACAAGGTCGTGTCCCAACCCGTGTCCTTACCCGTGTAACTCTCTG
This sequence comes from Gossypium anomalum, assembly GCA_025698475.1. Classification (NCBI taxonomy): domain Eukaryota; kingdom Viridiplantae; phylum Streptophyta; class Magnoliopsida; order Malvales; family Malvaceae; genus Gossypium; species Gossypium anomalum. The sequence continues at coordinate 37,380,763 of CM046959.1, read as the reverse complement.
GCTTGGGTCACACGGCCAACTACACGCCTGTGTACTAGGACGTGCGTAAAGTCCATGGGTCACACGGCCAATCCACACACCCGTGTGCTAGGCTGTGTGCTAAAACCTGAGCATTTTGTTTCAAAATTTTAAGGTGCAGGGGACACACGGCCAAACCACATACCCGTGTGCATGGCCGTGTATCACACACGGCTGAGACACACACCCGTGTCTCTGCTCGTGTGGACGAAAATAGGCCATTTTAAGGCCACTTTTCTCACCCAATCTTGGTATCAACCAATACCAAGTCTTATAACTAACATATCATTGCATATATTCAAATATCCAATCTTATCAAATCAACTATATACACAATTATGCATATTTTACTAAATTTACTAAGTCAAATTATACCTCATTATACCTATTAATTAACCATCAATTAACCATTTTAAACACACCTAATGCATGTTTAATTCATACTTATATAAGTTGGTTGGAAACTTAAACAAAGTATACATCATAATATTACACAAACCAACTTTACTTAAATCATACCAATCCCTATACATGTCATATAAACCATAGTATGTATAACAAAATCTACCAGAGCAAGCTGGATAGTGTGGCTCGATGTGCTGATCCGATCCTTCGGTTTCACGTTAATATGGGCTAATTGTGGAATTTGTAGTAGTTAGGGACTATTCTGTTAATTTCCTTTTTTTTTCTCGTTGATCTACAGCTCTTGATCTAAAATATAAAATTCATTCATTTTCATATATTTCAATTCAATTTACTTCAAAATTAATACCCTTTAATTTTTAAAATTAAACAATTAACCCAAATTTTACAGTTTTTACAATTTAGTCCTTTACCAATTATCCTATCAATTGACCTAATTTCTCTCAATTGACAATTTATTCAATTATTCTAGGCTATCTTACAACCTTTGATACATAGAAATTTAATAGCAAACCCTAATTCTTTAATTCTTCGCAATTTAGTCTTAAAATCAATTTTTATTGAAATCACTTGATAAAATCATCATATAAAAGAATTAAAACTTCAATTCCATGTTAATTTATCATAAACATCCAGCACTCATCAATGGTAATTTTCAAAAGTACCCATAAATCAAAACCTAATGAAATAGATAGTTGGACTAAATTGTAAAAGTCTCAAAAAGAACAAAAATTTCAAGAAAAGAGCAAGAATTGAACTCACATGATGCAAAACTATGAAAAACCAGCTTAGAGGACCTTCAATGGCATTTTTTGACTAAAAATTAGAAGAAGAAATGTCTAGAATTCAATTTAGTCACTTGTTTTATTTTTAATTTTAACCAAACTAGTATTTTGCCCTTAGTTCAGACTATTTTTTTGTGATTTTTCTCTACATATGTCGCCCAAGCCATCATCTTTGGGATAACTTTCCTTTTAAGTCCTCCCTCATTTAGTATTTAGGCTATTTTATCACTTTAGCAAATTTTGCACCTTTTCCAATTTAGTCCTTTTTAATTAATTAACTATCAAAACGTTAAAATTTTCTAACAAAACTTTAATACTAACTCAATGACACTCTGTAAATATTTATAAAAATATTTACGGCTCAGTTTATGAAATCGAGGTCTCGATACCTCATTTTCAAAACCACTTAACCTAATAAATTCTTTTAAAACACAAATCACTAATTCAAAAATCTTTCTAAAATATCACTTAACTCATAAGTAATAAATAATAAAATTTTTGAGCTCACTCGTCGAATTTAGTGATCTCAAACCACTATTTCCAACACCACTAACAATTAGGCTATTACAACTCTCCCCCCTTTAGGAAATTTTGTCCTCGAAATTTGTTACCTAAGAATAAGTTCGGATATTGTGATCTCATCGGTTCTTCTGTTTCCCAAGTAGCCTCCTCCAAACCATGACAGTGCCATAATACTTTTACTAACAGTACCTGTTTATTTCGTAATTCTTTAACCTCTCAAGCTAAAATCTTTATCGGTTCTTTCGAATACATCATGCCTGGTTACAGTTCAATCTTATTGTGAGGAATCACGTGTGAAGGATCAGATCTGTACCATCTCAGCATTGATACATGAAATACATTATGAATTTTCTCAAGTTCTGGAGGTAGAGCTAATCGAAAAGCCACAGGGCCAATTATTTCTACAATTTCATATGGTCCAATAAATCTTGGGCTCAGTTTTCCTTTCCTACCGAATTGTAGTACTTTCTTCCAATGAGAGACTTTTAAAAACATTCAATCACCAACCTCAAATTTTATATCTCTTTTTTTCAAGTTTGCATATGATTTCTGATGGTCAGAAGCAGCCTTCAAACTGTCCTGGATGATTTGAACTTTATCTTTAGTTTCTTAGATTAGATCGACTCCCACTAGCTTGGATTCACTCAACTCAAACCAATACAATGAGTCTTACATTTTCTTCTATAAAGAGCTTTAAATTGTGACATTTTTATACTGGACGGGAACTATTGTTATAGGCAAATTCGGCCAAGGGTAAATACCTTTCCCAGCTATCTCCAAACTCGAGTATACAACATTTCAACATGTCTTCTAGAATCTGAATCACTCATTCTGATTGCCCGTCAATCTGAGGATGAAATGTTGTGCTGAAATTTAGCTTAGTACCTAGAGTTTCTTGTAGTTTACTCCAAAACCTCGATGTGAAATTTTGCCTTGTTGTGCTGAAATAGTGGATATTGGAACCCCATATAGTCTTACAACCTCAGATATATATAATTATGCTAACTTATCAAGTGAAAAGTCTATTTTGACTGGGATAAAATGTGTCAACTTAGTCAATGTATCAACAATCACCCAAATCGAATCTTTCTTTCTCAGAGTCATAGGTAATCCGGATACAAAATCCATCGTGACATGCTCCCATTTCCACTCAGGAATCATGACAGGTTGTAACAAACCCGTTGGTACCTAATGTTCTACTTTGACTTGCTGACAAATCATACACTTTGCAATAAACTCACAAATCTCTCATTTTATACCTGACCACAAATACATTCTTTTCAAGTCACAATACATCTTCATACTACCCGGACGAATGGAATACATGCTACTGTGAGCTTCAAAAAGAATGTCATTTTTCAAATCTGAATTATTCGAAACACAAATTCTATTGTGATAATGCAACATACCATTATCGTCAATGGTATACTCTAAACTCAACTTGTCTCAAACCATTTGTCATTTCAACACAAATTTCAGATCATTATCTTGCAACTCCCAAATTCGTTGAAGGAACATAGGTTTCATTCTCAATTCTGCTAATATAAAACCATCTTCATTAAGAGACAAATGAGCATTCATCACTCGAAGTGCAGACAATGACGACTTTCGACTAAGTGCAGCTGCAGCCACATTAGCCTTCCTCGAGTGGTAGTCAATAACCAGGTCACAATCTTTTAGTAACTCTAACCACCGTCTCGGTCTCAAATTCAGCTCTTTTTGAGTCATCAAGTATTTCAGACTTTTATAATTTGTGTACACATAACATTTCTCACCGTATACATAGTGTCTCCAGATTTTCAAAGCAAACACAATTGCAGCCAACTCAAGATCATGTGTAGGATAATTCTTCTCATGTGATTTTAACTGCTGAGAAGCATAGGCCACTACTTTTCCCGATTGCATCATTACACAACCTAATCCATTTAAATACGTATCACTGTATACAACATACGATACACTAGATTCTGGCTGAGTTAAGACCGGAGCTTCTGTTAGCATTTTCTTCAACTGATCAAAACTCTGTTGATACTCATCAGACCAAACAAATTCAACATTTTTTTGTAGTAATCGAGTCATCGACGAAGCAATCATCAAAAATTTCTTGACAAAACAATGGTAATATCCTATTAAACCCAAAAAAACTTCACACTTCTATTATAATCTTCGGAGTTTTCCAATTCACCACTGCAGATACTTTGCTCAGATCTATTCGAATCCCTTCAGCTGACACAATATGACCCAAAAATCCAACCTCATGAAGCCAGAATTTACATTTATTGAACTTTGCATACAACTATTTCTCCCTCAAAGTCTGTAGCACAATTCTCAAGTGTTGTGCATGCTCAGTTTCTGTCTCAGAATAGATCAGTATATCATCAATAAATACAACCACAAATCTATCTAGATAAGGTTGAAAAATATGATTCATTAAAACCATAAAAGTAGCATGAGCATTTGTCAAACCAAATGGCATTACCAAAAACTAATAATGGCCATATCGAGTTCTAAAAGCAGTATTTGGTACATCACACTATTTGACCTTCAACTGATAATACCCAGATCTGAGGTCTATATTCGAAAATACTACAGTACCTTTTGTTTGGTTAAACAAGTAGTCAATACGGGGCAAAGGATATTTATTTTTAATTGTGACCTTGTTCAGTTGTCTGTAGTCTATACATAATCTCAAAGAGCCGTCTTTTTTTTCACAAATAAAACAGGTGCACCCCAAAGATATATACTCGATCTGATAAACCCTTTGTTAGTAATTCATGCAACTGTATCTTTAATTCCTTTAACTCAGCTCGTGCCATTCTGTATGGTGCTACTGATATCGGAGTCGTTCTCGAAATTACATCAATTACAAATTCAGCTTCACGACCAGGTGGTAAACCCAGTAATTCCTCAAGAAACACATCAGTAAACTCATTAACAACTGGTAACTATTCTAACTTCGATTGAGAACTCTGAGCATCAAGAATGCAGGCTAAAAATGCCTCATTACCTTTTCGCATTAACCTTTGAGCTGAAAAAGCTGAAATAATTCTAATAATTTCTTTCAGATTCTTAGACTCAATAATAATCATCTTTCCTGTCTGACATTTCAGATCAATCTATTTTTCTCTACAATTTACTATGGCATCATGCTTTGTCAACCAATCCATTCCCAAAATAACATCAAATTCCCGAAAGGATCGTAACATCCAATCAGCAGGGAATTCACAGCCTTTTATTTTTAATGGGCAATCACGACATACTAAATTAACTATTACAGTTTAGCCTAACGGATTAGTGACTTGAACATCATAATCAGTAGGTTCAATAAAAAATTTCTTTTCTGATGCTAATGCAGTGCAAACATAAAAATGTGTAGACCCTGGGTTAACCAATGCATATATAGTAAGATCAAAATGATAGAATGTACCAGCAATTATGTCTAGAGCTGTAGCTCCTTCCCTTGCTTGGATAGCATAAGTACGTGCCGACGCTTTAGTCTCTGACCGAGCAACCTTATCTCTCATATTTGAACGAGTAGCCCCAGTACCACGGCTTTAACCTGAACGTTTACTTCTTTAGGAAGTGGCTATTTGCTTTTCTCTTTGTTCTTCCTCCTCTTTTTGCAACTGAGGACAGTCTCGAATAAAATGGTCAGTGGCCGAGCATTTGTAACAAGCTCCTGCCTTACCTCTACATTCACCGAAGTGATTTTTCCCACAATATTTACATTTGGGTTTAGGAACATTTTGCACACTACCCACACTAGTTGTAGGTCTAATAGTCACCCCGAAATCATGTTGAGTCGCCTTATTCTTATTTGGTCGTTCAGGCATTGAAGTAGCTCGATTGAATTCCTCTGTAGGCTTTTTAGCCGAAAATGCTAAAAATGATTTAGAGGAGCTTCTCTTATAGGATTCTTTATTTCATCTATCTCTCTGCATCTTTCTATTGTACATTTCTTCCATCTTTTGAGCATGATCTGATAAAACAACAAATTCTCTTATTTCAGTGCCCCCAATCATCATTCTTATTTCATCACTTAGTCCTTCATCAAACCGAATACACATTTCTTCTTTGATTAGTACAATTTCTCGGGAATATCTACTAAGGTATACAAATTCCCTTTCATTCACGGCTATCGATCAATTACCTTGTCGAAAATCAAGGAATTCCCTCTTCTTTTTATCTAAACACCTCTTGCCGATATATTTCTTTTTGAATTCACTCTGAATGAATTCCCAAGTGATTTTCTCTTTTGACACCATGGCCACTATAGTCATCCACCAATTATATGCTTCCTCTTTCAGTAAGGAAATAGCACATCTCAAATAATCATCTAAGGAACAAGCCATTTCTTCAAAAACTCTTACTATATTCTGAAGCCAATATTCAGCTTTGACTGGATCATCATCTGACCAACCCTGAAATTCTTTGGCCCCAAACTTTCTGAGTTTTTCTATAGGAGTACGCTTACTGGATTCAGTTACCAGATGAGGTGGAGGTAAAACCGGAGGCACTTCAGATGGTATAATACGGGGAGGAGGTTACTAAACTTGATTTCTTTCTTGCATAAATTAATTAAACAATTGGTTCATAAATCCATAGAACATATTTTTAAGTTCTTGCTCTTGCATCAGAGAAATTGGGACACTACTACTTGTCCCATGTTCAAATGGTTGTACTCTACTATTAGCTTCATCACCTTCAGCATGTTCGGATCTATTTGACATTTTTAAAATCTATAAGAAAAATAAGGATTAGATTGGATCATCCACATCACACTATCACAAATTTATATGGCATGTATTTCTAAACACTTTACACATTACATTCGTTCCAAGAATCGGCTAAACTGAAGCTTTGATACCAATAAATGTAACACCCCTAACGCTTATCCGTCACCAGAATAGGGTTATAGAGCATTACCGGGCTTTATGGACTAAATACGGGCATTTCTCCACCTTTATTATTCATATTAATAATCAATTATATAATACTTATATTGTCCCTTAAATGGGCCCTCGAGACCCAAAATACACCTTAGAACAGATTCGGGACTAAACCAGATGCTCAGAAAGTTTTTTCCAAAATTTTAAAAATTTTCTTAGGAACAGGGGACGCGCGCCCATGTCTTAGGCGTATCGACATTCGATGTGGAACACACGACTGTGTCCCAACCCATGTCCTTACCCGTGTAACTCTCTGACTTGGGTCACATAGCCAAGCCACACACCCGTGTACTAGGCCGTATACTAAAACCTGAGCATTCTGTTTCAAAATTTTAAGGTGTAGAGGACACACGGCCAAACCACATACCCGTGTGCATTGTCGTGTATCACACACGACTGAGACACGCGCTCGTGTCTTTGCTCGTGCGGACGAAAATAGGCCTTTTTAAGGCCACTTTTCTCACCCAATCTTGGTATCACCTAGGCACAACTATTTACACACTCACAAAACACAATAAGACCTTCAAGTCAAACCAATACAAAGTCTTATAACTAACATATCATTACATATATTCAAATATCCTATCTTATCAAATCAACCATGTACACAATTATGCATATTTTACTAAATTTACTAAGTCAAACTATACCTTATTATACCTATTAATTAACCATCAATTAACCATTTTAAGCACACCTCATGCATGTTTAATTCATACTTATATAAGTTGGTTGGAAACTTAAACAAAGTATACATCATAATATTACACAAACCAACTTTACTTAAAATCATACCAATCCCTATACATGCCATATAAACCATAAAATCTACCGGAGCAAGCTGGATAGTGTGGCTCAATGTGTTGATCTGATCCTTCGATTTCACGTTAATATGGGCTAATTGTGGAATTTGTAGTAGTTAGGGACTATTTTGTTAATTTCCCTTTTTCTAGTTGATCTATGGGCTCTTGATCTAAAATATAAAATTTTTCATTCATTAGCATATATTTCAATTCAATTTACTTCAAAATTAATACCCTTTAATTTTTAAAATTACACAATTAACCCAACTTTTACAGTTTTTACAATTTAATCCCTTACCAATTATCCTATCAATTGACCTAATTTCTCTCAATTGACAATTTATTCTATTATTCTAGGCTATCTTACAGCCTTTGATACATAGAAATTTAATAGCAAACCCTAATTCTTTAATTCTTCATAATTTAGTCTTAAAAATAATTTTTATTGAAATCACTTGATAAAATCATCATATAACAGAATTAAAACTTCAATTCCATGTTAATTTATCATAAACATCTAGCTCTCATCAATTTTAACTTTCAAAATTACCCATAAAATCAAAACCTAATGAAATAGATAGTTGGACTAAATTGTAAAAGTCTCGAAAAGCACAAAAATTTCAAGAAAAGAGCAAGAATTGAACTCATATGATGCAAAAATATGAGAAACCGGCTTAGAGGACCTTCAATGGCATTTTTGGACTGAAAATTAGAAGAAGAAATGTCTAGAATTCAATTTAGTCACTTGTTTTATTTTTAATTTTAACCAAACTAGTATTTTGCCCTTAGTTCAGACTATTTTTTGTGATTTTTCTCTGCCTATGCCACCCAAGCCATCATCTTTGGGATAATTTTCCTTTTAAGTCCTCCCTCATTTAACATTTAGGCTATTTTATCACTTTAGCAAATTTTGCACCTTTTCCAATTTAGTCCTTTTTAATTAATTAACTATCAAAACGTTAAAATTTTCTAACAAAACTTTAATACTAACTCAATGACACTCCATAAATATTTATAAAAATATTTACAGCTCAGTTTATGAAATTGAGGTCTCGATAAGTTTATGAAATCGAGGTCTCGATACCTCGTTTTCAAAACCACTTAACCTAATAAATTCTTTTAAAACACAAATCACTTATTCAAAAATCTTTCTAAAATATCACTTAACTTATAAATAATAAAATAATAAATAATAAAATTTTCGAACTCACTCGTCAGATTTAGTGATCTCAAACCACTATTTCGACACCACTGGAAATCGGGTTGTTACACTTCCTCCCACCACCTCTTCCTTCTTATTGGTTACTTGAATTAACAATTAATGCGATGAGCATAAACCGAATAACCATGGCTCACTCTTTTAATATCATCCCTAATAATGCAACCAATCAAAAGCCAAAACTCCCTTCAACCAAAACAAAAATTCAACACTCAGCAACCACTCTTCAACCTAAACCAACAACAAGCCACCCAACATCATTCCCAACCTCCACCAGGAACCACTATCCCACATGAAATTCACACGTATGCACCTTATTACCAATACCTACCGCCACCATGGTGGTATGCCCAACCTCCCCAAGGTAACACTAGTGTTTCACCTAATGACCAAACTTGTCCAAACCCCAACACAAGCTTCCAATAGTTCACCGAGATATAAGAGAAAATAAGGTTCCTAAAAGACTAAATTTTAGAGTAGCAATGACTCTATTAAGAACAACAACACTAATGGCTGTTAGAAAAAAAAATGCCAAGAATGGGTAGATTATTGAAGAACTCAGAGCTGGTAAGGACCTTGCCAAAGCTAACCATCCAATCCAAGAGGAAGAAACAACCCAATTTTTCCTCCAAAGATTACGAAATCGTTAGCCACCAAACAACACCATGAACTAGTGCCACAGGCCAAAGTACAAAGCCCGTGACCATGGCACAAGATGCGCCCCGTAGAGGTCGATCTATTAGAAGAGGATCATTTAGCCTACGAGAACTAGCCCGATTCTAAGAATTGTTGGTTAAGCCTGTCAGATTGAAGCCTGGTTGGCCCAATAATAAAGATATGGCAACATAGGCTATTTTTAGTAAGTAGGGGAATCATATCTTGTAGAATTGATTTGATATGATATAATCTTGTAGATCCCTAAAATCAAGGGATAGGCTAATCTCATCCGTCGATGTATTTTGATCTTGAACATCAATTTTGGGGGAGCCCAACTATAAATAGAGAACCTCCCCCTCATCTGTAACTCATCCATTGTATGTTGAATTCTTAAGAGTAATAGAATTCTTTGAGCATTTACTCAAACATTTTGTGTGCATTCTTTCTTTGGCTTTCTGTTGTTCCTTTGTAGCTTCTTTTGGCACAATCGCTTCTGCTATACAAATTGGTGCCTTGGAGGAATTCTAAATGAATCTTTGGGAGTAAATGTTGACTTAGGCGAGTTTGGAGTGAACAGATCACCTAAGGTCACATGGATTGCAAGATGAAAGATCTAGCCCCATGACAAGTGGTATTCGAGCTATTGGTTCGAAGGCACTGTTGAGATGTCAAAAGAATTTGTTGATCAGAATGAGCCAATGAAGACCCTTGGGAGGGCCAAAAAATTAAGTCACTCGAGGGACATGCTGATAGTTTGAAAAATTGAGTGGTTAATTTCGAGGAGTCTGTAGGGAACATGAAGGAGACGCTTGAGTTGGTCAAGGGACGCACAGATGGGTTGGACTCAATGGAAGAGCAACTTAGAGATTTTGTGTTGGATTCTCTCGGTGCCAATGCAGAAAAGATGAATAAATTAGTCAATTCCACTATGAAAAAGCTAGCAGAGAGGGATGAGAATCTCGTGGATATGGTGTTAGCCATGAAGAAAGAAATCGAAGAGCTTAAGGGGAAGCTCACAATTTACAAAGCTGCTTTGAGTAATGGGATGTTGTCTTCAAGGCCGAAACAATAAGAAATAGATGTTCCCCAACCGGAGAAGCTCAAGGGTACAAGGTCTGCAAGGGATGTGGACAACTTCTTGCAGGAAATGGAGCAATACTTCTGACCAATAGGTATCAAGGATGATGCCATTAAGGTAAGCACTGGTTCAATCTATTTTACTGATGTGGCTCTCTTGTGGTGGCGTCCTAGGTCCATGAATGAGAAACGTGGTGAGAACGCAATTGGGACTTGGGAGGAGTTCCAAAGAGAGTTGAAGAAGTGTCGTCTTACACAACAAGGCACTGTTCGGGAGTATGTTCGGGCATTTAGTGATTTGATGTTTTAAATCTCTGACTTGAGTAAGAAAAAAGCATTCTATTAGTTCAAGGACGGGTTAAGGCCTTGGGCAAAGCATGAGTTGCATAGGCAAGGAATCACCGAACTTACTGTAGCCATGGCTAAAGTAGAGTCCTTTGTTGAGCTTGGTCCAATAAAAGTCGTCTGAGCCCAATGGGCTAAAATGCTTCCTTTGTCAAGGACCACACATGTTGCAAAAATGTCTGAAGAAATCGATGATTTCGACTATCCAAAAGAAAGATGAGCCGAAGGAAGAGGCGAAGCCTATTAAGGGAAAGACATCGACGCTCAATTAGATGGTGCTCATTCCAAAGAAAAGGAATGATGGAGAAGGGTTGATGTTTATGAAAATCAACATTGCAGGTCAAAAGTGGAGTGTTCTTATTGATACGGGAGCATCAGACTTGATCAAATCGAAAAAGCTTGCCAAAAAGCTTGGTCTGTCAATTAGGAAATCGAATAAGAAGATCAAGATAGTAAATCCTGAGAAGGCCCCAACTATGGGAGTAATTCGTAATGTGGAGCTTTAAATCAGTGCATGAAAGGGCAAGGAAGACTTTGAGGTAATCCAATTAGATGATTACAATTATGTACTTGGCTGAAACTTCCTTGAGAGGATTCAGATAGTTCTATTTCCATGGGCTGATCAAATTCATATTTTCACAGGTCCGTTATCAAAGATTGTTGTACTAGTGCAACGGGATATGAAGGTTGGGACCAAGGTGTTGTTGTCAATCCAACTAGTCAAAGATGTTTCATATGGGAGAAACATTAACTTGATAGAATGAAATGCTATGAAAGCCCCTTCAGAAAAGTTAGCGGAGCAAGAGATCAATATGAGACCTGTGGAGTCGACTATGGAGCTGTCACCTTTGGGGAAAGTGGATGGTGTATCGGACTTCAAGGGGGAAGAACCGATGCAAAAGCAGTTGAAGCGAGTAAATGCTATGAGTAAGGTATATTGCAAACACTCTGACAGTGTTTTGAATTCTGACTTGTTGGCTTGGCAAGGTCGTAAGGGCCCTCTCAAAGTTCTTAAGCAAGAAGGCCGAGGGACTGTGGATGGTACAAAGCCAAGATATGAGAATCTAGGGGATTCCAATAGGAACAAGTCAATTTGGGGCAAGTTAGAACGAAGACTTCTTGCCAACGAGATGTACCAATGAGTGCAACGGTTCAAGTTAAGAGGCGATAGAAGCTGAGGCAAAGTGTAACATCCCAAACCCAGCCTAGAAGTTAGACCCGAATCTGGCGTGTCACATTAAAGTGTTTCTTGAAAACCACGTTTTCATTAGAAACCCTTCTTATTTAAAACGTAGTGCATTGAAAACTTCTTAATTTTATTTCCAAAATTCCTTTTTACTTTGCAGAAGCTAATTCTAAAAGTAACTTATTTACGACAAAGTGATGTTTAAAAGTTAAGTTGCGAAAACGTAGTGTTTTGAAAATAGTTGTAGTTTTGGAAAACCGCGATCTATTTTTAACCATTATAAAATATAGTAATTAAAATCCCAAAGTAAAATAAAAACCAGAATCAAGAGAGGCCTTATTAAAACCCAATTAAAAAGAAATACGCAACAGTAATAACAAATCTGAAAACATAAGCAGTGTGTGGTCATCTCTTAGTCCCTGGCAGCAACGAACCACCTAATGCTGGGGATTACCTGCACAATTAAAATGGGGTGAGTTTACGAAAACTCAGTGTGTAATCCCCTCTTAAACTAAAATAGGTAATAGTCAGTAAGACAAACAGAAACAGAATCAAACTGGGTTTGTGCCCTTTTATAGAATCAGGTGGGCCTAAGCCCAAATCAACATCAGTACAATTGCAGTGGTCCTAAGCCTGTTACAGAATCACTTGGTTCTCAGCCCTTGTCAGAATCAAATCATATGCATAATTTAAAAATGTATGCTAACCCATCCCAATAATCCATCCGCTACACACCAGCTCCGTCCCCCGTCACATCATGTGGGGATATGAGTATCGACCCACCCAACCGGCACATCAATGGTAGACCGGTTGCGGAACTACCTTTATTGCAGCAAGTTGCCAATCACATATATACGGCTTCAAGCCTTCAGTAATGGTATTATAATTGGCACAAAGCCATCGGTAACTGTAATAAGTTCGGCACATAGCCATCATAACCGGCACACAGCCTTAGCTAAATGTAATCGACACCGAGTCATCAATAATTATATATTGGCACATAGCCTTAGGCAAATACATTTGGCACACAGCCATAATCAGAATAATTGGCTTTAAGCCATCGGTAGCTGTATCATGTTAGGCACATAGCCATCAGCGACAGTAATATAGTCAGCACACAGCCTCAGGTAAATATGATCGACACAGAGTCGTCAGTAATCATATATTGGGCTTAAAAGCCACCGGTGGATCCACGATCGTCAAGCAACTATGCTATCCTTAATCGGTGGATCCACAGTCGTCAAGCAACCATGCGATCCTCAATCGATGGATCCACGGTCGTTAAGCAACCATGCGATCCTCAATCGGTGGATCCACGACCGTCAAGCAACCATGCGATCCTCATATACTTCCTCCATTCCATAATTCCCACCCATGTGCAACATAATATTATATGAATACAGCAAATATACACATGGCATACAAAATCATACAAATCACAGTCACAACAGTCCAATCATAGCCACACATTCTCAGTCAAAACATAGTCAAATCAATCAAATTGTATTATCAGTGAATCATATACCCTAGAGGGGCAGAACGGTCCTTTTTACCTATTAGGGGTATTTTAGTCATTTCACCCTGCAAGGGTGTTTTGGTAAATCTACAAACTAAGGGTATTTCGGTAATTTTACAAACCAATGGTATTTATGTAATTTTTAAAAGTCAAGGGTATTTTTGTAATTTTGTAAATTAGGGGTATTTTTGTAATTTTCTAAATAAGGGTATTTCGATAATTTTACAGGTCGAGGGTATTTCGATAATTTTACAAATTAGGGGTATTTTGGTAATTTTACAAATTGAGGGTATTTCAGTAATTCTACCCTATAGGGGCATTTCAGTAATTCTACCCTACAGGGGTATTTCCGTAATACTAACCTACAGATATGAGATTCACGTAGTCCAATCCAATATTTACTACCCAATCATACAATTTACCTACTTGGGCCCATTGGGCCCACATGGCCCAAAGCAACCTAAGCCCACGAGAGCACTCATGATGGCCTCAACCATCACGTCAAAGCTCTCACACGTGTGCTCGCACGCTCGTGTGGCTGCCACCACCGTGTGACCGGCATTTTGGCATTCCGGCATTTGTCGTTCTACAACTAGAGTAGTGTGAAATACACACTTGTTTATGAGAACGCGCCGAAGTCCACGATCACCAACCTTGGCATATCCTGCATTGAGTCTTGCTCACTAACTCGTCTGGTTCGGCTCTATTTAAAGCCAGCTTCTCACCAATTCTCATGTTAGCTTCCCGATGTGGGATTACTTTCAACCAATAGGAAAATTCCTCATTCTTATGACCACTTCAACCACAGAGTTTCAGTCCAACTCCACCTCCTACACAGATCAAATAGAAAAATAAATACTCCACTGCGCATCCCAAGACTTGAACCTTAGACCTCACAGTTACACAACATGCCACCTTGCCACTCCACCACAGGCTCTTTCTATGATAAAAACGTCCGTAATTAACTTTAAGACATATGTGCCAGCATCCAAATTCACTTAAGAGAAAAACAAAAATGAATTGTAAGAGCCAAGACTTGAACCCAGGCTCTCTTGCAACCTTAAGGACGCCACAACCACTAGACCACATGCTTCCTTGTGTCATTTATTTAACACAATAATTTAAAAGGCCATCATCCGAGCATCCAGGGTATTATTCACTTAATACCAAAATTTTTCCTAAAGCCCATGTTAGAACCCGAGATTTCTCCAACACTTATCAGGGCCATTAACCACCAAAGTAGACATTTAATTGTGTCATTTCTTTGCACAATTAATTATTTATATATTACCTCCTTACGAACCCATACTCAAGGCCTAATACTTCTAGGCCCAAATTCAGGGCGTTACACAAAGGTTTCGAAAGAAAGGACAACCCGGTCGCAGGATAAATAGAGAAGAAGCCAAGGCAACGAGAAAGTTCCAAGGTGAATCAAGTCAGTGTCATTCAGAAGTCGCAACATGGGCGTTGTGAGAATGGTTAGGGAGAATGTCACGGGCCAAAGTACAAAGCCCGTAACCATGCCAAAGATGCGCCCCATAGAGGTTGATCTATTAGATGGGGATCATTTAGCCCATGAGAACTAGCCCAAAGCCAAGAATTATTGGAGAAGCCTGTAAGATTGAAGCCTGGTTGGCCCAATAATGAAGATATGGCAACATAGGCTATTTTTAGTAAGTAGGGGAATCATATCTTGTAGATTTGATTTGATATGATGTAATTTTGTAAATCCCTAAAATTAAGGGATAGGTTAATCTCGTCCGTCGATGTATTTTGATCTTGACTGTTGGTTTTAGGGGAGCTCAACTATAAATAGAGCGCCTCCTCCTCATTTATAACTCATCCATTGTATGTTGAATTCTTAAGAGTAATAGAATTCTTTAACCATTTACTCAAAACTTTATGTGCATTCTTTCTTTGGCTTTCTGTTGTTCCTTTGTAGCTTTTTTTGGCACAATCGCTTCCGCTATACAAATCGATGCCTTAGAGGAATTCTAAAGGAATCCTCACTTTTGGGAGTAAAGGCTAACTTAGGCGAGTTTGGAGCGAATGGATCACCTAAGGCTACACAAATCACGAGATGAAAGATCTAGCCGCTTTCACTAGCATCTAGATCCCCTTGCCCAATAGATTCTCAAAGTAGAGACCTTCATAATCATAATGCTTCTATAAAGGAGTAGATGCAAGTATTAAGAAGATAAATACAAGAGTTTCGTAGTACTAACCTTGAAGAAACCTCCTAGAGCTATGCCAATGAGCCCTTTTATGTAACAGTCTTAGCTTACAACTTCCTTTGAATGTTCAAATTCCCTAAGGCATCATACAGGGCCATGGAGACCCCGAGCATCACTTAGCTTATTACAATAATCATATGAACATCTTAAGAGCTCTCATGAAGTCAAATGTTGGGTGTTCTCCACAACCCTCACCCATATAGCCTATCACTGGTACTTGTCATTACCAAGGGGTTCCAACAACATAGTTGACCATGAGTAGATTTTTGCCAAAAACAACTTTTCAACAGTCCCCATCGAACCTAATGTCCATTCGCTAATGGGTGGATAAGTCCCTAATTTATTCAAAGGTTTAATGCTTCCACCATGATCACCAAAGAGGTTTTTTATTATCAAGCCATCAAAGCTTTCATAGCAAGCACTACTCACCAATTTCTTAAGTATAATCTCATTGGTAACCCCTCAGGCAAACTCTTTGTTCTGCATGAAATAGTTGTTGCATCTAGTGCCCTAAGTGTAGTATTTTTGTCTATGTACACTTGTATTTTTTCAAACAGATTGGTGTAATAAAATTATTCATGAATATCTTTTGTATATTGTCCATAATGGTTTTGCATACAAAGCTAAACAGAAGCAAATATTAGCTCAATGGTTGTCTAAGGTTTAACTAATACAAAGCAGTATTACGTGGTCAGATCATAATAAGGAAAGATGGCTTATATTAGTAGATGAACCTAAATATATCTTTCGTCTAATCAAAAATGAGAAAACTGATTGTAAGACTAATATGTCATCTATCAAGTCCAATGGGGGAGATGCTTTGTCTTAAGCATCGGAGCGAATGACTCTCAAGAGATAAAGACATAGATGTGACTAACTGGACAGACAATACATCAGATAAGACCCAATAAAAAAAGATCTTGAACTCGTTTATGGATTTCATAGCCCAAGACACGAGTAAATGATATCCTCTCATTGGCATTACATGGTAGATGAAAAGTAAATATGGTCGCAAGTCGTTCATCTTTATGATTAATGTTTTGATTATTGTTTGATAGTAATTTACTTTTCATGAAGGAAGATGAAATGGTTGTTGGGAAATGTGCCCATATTGTAGTAAGCATGTAACTATTTTCTATTTATTTGAACGATGAATAAATAAATAAAGCTAATTTCACATTTCACTATTATGTCTTTTGTATTTATGTCTTTTATATTTTGTATGCATATCAAAATTATGACAATATAATATTAGCTCATTGATTGTTTAAGTTCAAACTGAAGGTAAGTGACATTGTAAGAATGTTTACATTGCGAGAAAGATAACTTACTTTAGTAGATAATCTAAATGAATCTGTAATCCTGTAAAAGAATCAAAGTGAGCATTTGATTCAAATACTGAGAAGGATTATTATGTCATCTATAATTCCAATTAGGGAGATGGCTAGTCTTGGCTATCGGAGTAGTTGACTCCACGAGTAGAGACATAGATGTATTCATTGGTAGAAAAATACATTAGACTAGACCTACAATGAATTAATTCTAAATTCGCTTGTGAATTAATTCACTTGTGACGTTAATGGTGTGATTTACCTAAATCCTGAGTTAGTCACTGACTATGCGTATGCAACTCGTGTGCTTTGACATAAATTTTTTAGAAAAACATTATATACCTTTTATAGAAATTTTGGAACTGAAAATAATTAATAAAGCATGTTCAATTTAAGTAAGTTTTTTCCAAATAGTTCACGTTGTTACTTTTAGTATTTCAAAGAAAAATGCTCTGATATCAAATTTTGAAATGTTATTTTGCAAATGTTCTATTTCAAAAATACACATCGGACTGAATAATACATTTGAAAACTTATATTTAAATTAGTTTAAAAATTAAGATTTATCAATTTAAATTTTAAAATCAATGATTTAAGCATTTTAAAATCCAAAGTTTATGCATGCCTTTAGCATAAGGAACCTCTCGTTGCGAAGCGAAGATGGGAGTAATGGGGTGGCTCAAGTTGTGGGAGAATTACATATATATTTTGATAATTTTAGGAAGATCATATTATTAGACAGTTTTTATGTACCTACTTTTAGGAGAAATTTAATTTTTATTGCATGTTTATTCCAAGACAAATTTTTGTAACTTTTAATAAAGGAATTGGAATTCATAAAAATCATATTCTTATTTGTAATGGATGGATGCAAAATAATTTCTATTTTATCAAACTAAAGATGTGCTTAATACTTGAAAATGAAATTATGAATAAGAAACTCAAAAGTTCTCACTCTAATGAGGCGTACTTACAACATTTAAGACTTGGTCATATTAACCAAGAAAGAATCACTAGACTTTTGAAAGATAGAACTTTAAGTTCACTTAAAAAGGTGCATCTTCCATAATGTGAATATTACTTAAAAGGCAAAATGGTCAAGCGGTCTTTTATGCAAAAAGTAGAAGGATTATTTTACCCTTAAAAATTGTGCACAGTGATGTATGTAATCTCATGAGTGTTAGTGCGAGAGGTAGTTATGAATATTACATAACCTTTATAGATGATTATTCAAGATATAGGTATGTGTACCTAATGCACTGCAAGAATGAAACCATTGATAAATTTTAAGAGTTTAGTGCAGAAGTGGAGAAATAGTTAGGTTTACCCATAAAAACACTTTGATCTAACCAAAGTGGGAAATCCTTATCAGATGAGTTCTTAGGATACACCATAGCGAAAAAGATACTATCCCAATTAATTGCACTAAGTACTACATAACAAAATGACATGGTTTATAGAAGGAACAGAACCTTGTTAGACATGGTTCATTCAATGCTAAGTTATTTAAAATTGTCAATATCATTTTGGGGATATGCGTTACAAATGACTTACTACATTCTAAATGATGTACCAATTATGATCGTACCTAAAACTTCATACGAATTGTGGCATGAAAGGAAGTTAAGATATTGAAACATTTCGCGCTGATCGATTCCAAAAAAGGATCAAAACCTTTTGTTTCAAGATTTCATCTTTCTTTAGAGAACTATCGTAAAACAGCGAAAGAAAAAGAGTACATGAGAAAGATTCCTTATGGTTTGGTAGTAGAAAGTCTCATGTATGTTATGTTATGCACACGTCTAAATATATGTTATGCAATAGGGATGGTAAGACAATATTAGATGAATATCGGTCCATGACACTGGCAAGTAGTTAAGCATATACTTAAGTATTTATAGAAAATAAGAGATTATATGCTTGTATATTCTAGAGAAGATTTTAAATCTTATTAGATATATAGATGCTAACTTCCAAACATGTCGAGATTTGAGGAAACCAACATCGAACTGTGTTTTTATCCAAAAAGATAGGTCCATAGCATGGAGAAGTGTCAAGTAGGGTTGTACTGCTAATTCTACTATGGAGGCTGAATATGTGGTTGCTTTTGAGGCAACAAAAGAAGCAGTCTAGCTTCAGAAGTTCCTTATGAATCTCACAGTCATTTTTAGTATGGAGAAAGCTATTACACTGTATTAGATAATAGTGCGGTAATAGCTAATATTAAGGAAACACAGAATCGTAAAAGGACAAAATACATTGTTCGAAACTATTACATTATCCGAAAGGCAATGGAAAACAGAACAGTGATGGTAGTTAAAATCGCATTTGAGACAACCTTGTCGATCTATTTACCAAGACTCTAGTTGCTTTGAGTTTTGAGAAACATATAGAGGCTAAGGGAATGCGAAATATGATTAATCTACGTCACTAGAGCAACTGAAAGATTGTTAGGATCTAGTGTCCTAAGTGTATTGTAACACCTCTTACCCGTATTCGACACCAGAATAGGGTACGAGAAATTACTGGACTTAAACATAAGCAAACATACAAAATCGAGACTTAAATTTCCATTCAAATTTAAAACTTTTCATTTACATTCACATCGTCCCTAAAACAAGCCTACGAGGTCCAAAACATGCATTGGAAGTGGTTCGGGACTAAATTGAGAACTTTGGAAAATTTCACAACACTTAGAAAAAATTTCATGTTTTAAGAGCCACACGCCTGCGTCGCTTGGGACACGCCCGTGTGGGTAGGCCGTGTGGTCACACACGCCCATGTCCTTAACCCGCATAACTCTCTGTTTGTCATCCAAGAACAAATTGAAGTCACACGGCCAAGGCACACGCTTGTGTGCTTCGGCAGTACAATCGACTTAATTTTCATAATTTTTCATAAAATAGGTGAAGGCTTCATACGCTCGTGCTTGAGGCTGTGTCCTCCACACGGCTGAGACACACGCCCATGTCTCTACCCGAGTGCTCAATACTGAACATTCTATTTTACAACAATTTAGGTGCAGGGGACACACGGCTGGATCACACGCCCATGGGGCGAGCCGTGTGACACACGGCCTAGACACACGCTCGTGTGTCTACCAGTGTAGACAAAAATAAGGCTATTTTCCAAGCCATATTGTCACCCTTCGATGCACAAACCTACACAACAAAACATAGCACCGTTCCAAGTATATACATTCAACCAAATCAACCACAACCAAGGCATCAATACCTCATTCACATACTATCATTTATCATACATAAACATCACATATATTTCAACTCAAATCATGCAATTTTCCACATCCATAAAAGACATCATCATATGCATATATACGTAAATCAATATTAGCCAATTTCAATGGCCATTTACAAAATGAATTATCAACAATCATAAGCCAACTCATTTGGCCAATCAATTATAACACATCATAAAACGACCAAGTCCCTGTACATGCCATAACTCAAAATGTTAAAATCATTGGTACCCAAAATAATAAGTTGATAGTGTGACTGGATCTCCGACAATATCCGATCCCCGAGCTAGCTTGCTGACACTACAAGGCAAGGAAAAAGAAAGATGAGTAAGCTTTAAAGCTTAGTAAGTTCCTATCCAAATAATAAACATTATAAACTCACATTTAACATACAATTAACTTGAAGTAAATTAACATAAATGTCATTATAAATCTCACAATCCAATTTACTCAATCACAACCTTACCGAGGGATTCATCACATATCAAGCTCATTAAGAATGAGTTTCATGTACATACCTGTACCAATTTACAACTTACCATAGTCTTTCACAACTTTAACATTCTCCTTTCATTTCCCGTTGAACCACTTGGAATGCTAAAGGATACTCGGGTATCTCGCACACACAGTACCACACCAATGCCATATCCCAGATATAGTTTTATATGGGATCTCATTTCAATTCCAATAGCCCAGCTATGGTCTTACACGAAACCTCATATCAATGCCATATCCCAGATATGGTCTTACAGGAAATCTCATAATGATGTCATATCCTAGATATGGTCTTACACATAGTCTCGGTAACCCTAATGTCATGACATTTGTATCCTATCTATACCTAAGTTTTGATCAAGATTTCGCGATTATCGTAACTTTGTTGAACATGCTCAATGGTCAATCACAATTCATACAATAGTAAAGCATTTAAAACATAATTAAAACAATGCATTATTTACATAAGAACTTACCTCTGTACAAAAATAGTAGGAAATGGACCTAATCGTCAAATACTTTATTTTTCACCCGATCTAAGTCTGAACCTTGTTTCTCCTGATCTATAATAGCAAATTTAACTCATTCATTAAGCACATTACTCAATTCAGTCCAAAACTTACATTATGGTAAAATTATATTTTTGCCTTTAAACTTTGGCATATTTATGTTTTCGTCCCTAGGCTCGTAAAATGAAATCTATTCAATTTCATCAAAACCCAAGCTTAGCCGAACCTCTTTCATGCTTATAAAAGCCCACATTTTTCATTAAATCACACTTTTACACACATTTTGAACTCTTTTTACAAATTGGTCCTTTTGTCATTTTCATCAAAAATCACCTAGCAAAAGTTGTTTATCTAACATTAAACTTGCATAATCTACCATTAAACATAAAAATACACAAATATATAACATGGGTCAAACCCTAGACCTCAATCATCTCTCAAATTAATGGTAGAAATAGCTAGATCGAGTGATAAAAATTCAAAAATGTAAATAGCATTAAAAACGGGGCAAGAACGGACTTACAATCGAGCTTGAAAAGTGGAAAAACCCTAGCTATGTCATCTTTTAAATTTTTGACACCAAGGGAAAAAGATGGACTAAATTTTGGCTTTTAATTTGATTTTTAATTCATTTATTAGCTAAATGACCAAAATGCCCCTAACTTAAAACATAAAATTTTTCTTACCTCATGCCCATTTTTGTCCACTAACTTAACAAATGGTCTAATTTCCATCTAAGGACCTTCAATTTAAAATTTCATAACAATTTGACACCTCTAGCATGTAGAACTCAACTTTTTCACTTTTTACAATATAGTCTTTTTTGCTAAATTGAGTGCTCAAACTTCAAAATTTTCGAACGAAATTTTCACGAAATCATTTCGTAAAATTTAGACCATAGAAATGTAAAAAAATAATTTTTTCTACGTCAGATTCGTGGTCTCGAAACCACTTTTTGACTAGGCCCAAAATCGGGTTGTTACAACTCTCCCCCCTTTAGGAATTTTCGTCCCCAAAAATCTTACCAGAAAATAGGTTTGGGTACTATTTTCTCATAGCCTCCTCATGTTCTCACTTAGCCTCTTCGACCCCATGTCGTTGCCATAAAAATTTCACTAAGGCTATACTTTTATTTCTCAACTCTTTAACTTCCCCAGCTAAGATCTTAATTGGTTCTTCACCATACGTTATATTAAGTCGAATCTCAATCTCTGATAGAGAAATCACATGTGAGGGATCTAATCAATAACAGCACAACACCAACACATGAAACACATTATGAATCCTTTCCAACTCTTTCGGTAAAGCTAACCGATATGCCACTAGCCCTATTCTTTCGATAACCTTATACGGCCCAATGAAACATGGACTCAACTTGCCTTTACAGCCAAATCTTAGAATCTTCTTCCACGGAGATACTTTCAGAAATACTTTATCACCAACTTGAAACTCAATCTCTTTTCTTTTCAAATCCGCGTATGACTTCTGTCGATCTGAAGCTACTTGCAAGCAATCACAGATTACATTTACTTTTTCTTCGGTTTCTGTAATCAAATCAACCCCGTGAATTTGTTTCTCACTAAGCTCGGTCCAATACAAAGGCGTTCGGCACTTGCAGCCATGCAATGCTTCATAAGGTGCCATCTTTATACTCAACTGAAAACTGTTGTTATACGCAACAATAGAGCATATCTTCGAGTACCTGAATCATTCTTTTAGACTGACCGTCGATTTGCGGATGAAATGCAATACTAAAGTTCAACTTTGTACTCAAAGCCTCTTGTAACTTCTTCATAAATCTTGAAGTGAACCTCGGATCTCTATCTGAAATAATAAACATAGGCACTCCGTGCAATCTAACAATCTCTGAAATGTACAATTCGGCTAGCTTATTAAGTGAATAATCAGTACGTACCGGTATCAAATGAGCCGATTTCGTCAATCTATCAACAACGACCCAAACAGTATCTTTCTTTTTCGAAGTCAAAAGCAACCCAGTTACGAAGTCCATCATAATCCTATCCCATTCCCACTCGGGCACCATCACTAGCTGAAGTAAACCCGAAGGCACTTGGTGTTCAGCTTTCACTTGTTGACAAATCAAACATCTCGAAACAAACTCTGAAATGTCTCGTTTCATACCAAACCACCAATACATTCTCTTCAAATCATTATACATTTTCATACTACTCGGATGCACAGATAAACAACAGTTATGTTCTTCATGAAGAATTTTCTAAACAAGCTCATCATTTTTCGGTACACAAATTCTGCCTCGAAACATCAAACAATCTTTGAATTCGATATGAAAATCTAAGTCACTACCCGATTCACAATGAACTCTTTTGGCTTGCAAATCACTGTCACATTTTTTAGCTTCACAAATTTGTTGAAGAAACAATGGTCTAGCACTCAACTCAGCTAGAATCGAACCATTGTTGGTCAAGGTCAACTGTGTATTAACCGCTCTCAAAGCAAACAAAGACTTTTTACTCAACGCATCTGTGACTATGTTTGCCTTACCTTGGTGGTAATCAATTACTAACTCATAATCTTTCAATAACTCAAGTCATCTTCATTTTCATAAGTTCAAATCTTTCTGAGTCATCAAGTATTTTAAACTCTTATGATCAAAAAAGACATGAAATCTCTCACCGTACAGATGGTGTCTCCAAATTTTTAGAGCAAACACAATTGCGGCTAATTTCAAATCATGCGTCGGATAATTCATCTCATGCGGTTTCAACTGTCTCAAGGATTAAAATATCACTTTGCCCTCTTGTATCAACACACATCCTAATCCATTCAGTGACGCGTCACTATAAATCACAAATTTCTTTCTCAGTTCAGGTTGTACTAAAACCAGCGCCTCAATTAATAATGCTTTCAACTTCTCAAAACTTTGCTGACATTTTTCGAACCATTCAAATTTAACGTCTTTTTGCAACAACTTGGTCATAGGAGTAGCAATCATCGAAAATCCTTTGAAAAATCGTCAATAACAACCGGCTAAGCCTACAAAGCTTCTAAATTCGGATACGTTCCTTGGCGGTTTCCAATCAATAATTGCTGAAATCTTACTTGGATCCACCCAAATACCATCACCAGAAACAATATGTCCCAAAAATCTGACTTTTCGGAGCCAAAACTCACTTTTACTAAATTTAGCAAACAACTACTTATCTCTCAAAGTCTGTAATATAGTCCTCAAGTGCTCGGCGTGCTCAGACTCGTCTCGAGAATAAATCAGAATGTCATCAATAAACACAACCACAAACTTGTCCAAATACGGTCGAAAAATTTTATTCATCAAGTCCATAAAGACAGCAAGTGCATTTATTAATCCAAAAGTTATGACAAAAAATTTATAGTGTCGTACCTTGTCCTGAAAGCGGTCTTTGGCACATCCGACTCTTTGACTCTTAACTGATAGTAGCCAGATCTTAGATCAATCTTCAAGAATAGCGTTGCTCCTCTCAACTGACCGAACAAGTCATCTATCCTCGGTAAAGGATACTTGTTCTTTATAGTTACCTTGTTGAGCTGTCGGTAATCGATACAAAGTCTCACAGACCCGTCTTTCTTCTTTACAAATAACACTGGAGCACCCTAGGGAGATTAACTCGATATCGTAAAACCCTTATCTGTCAACTCTTGCAACTGAGCTTTTAATTCTTTCAATTTAGTGGGGTCATCCTATACGGAGCAATAAATATCGGTGAGGTCCTTGGTACAAAATCTGTAACACCCCATACCCATATTCTAGACCGAAATAAGGTACAGAGCATTACCGTTCACGAAAACATGAATTCACACATTAACCTGACCTTACTCAATTGACTTACTTTAGCTTAGACTAAATTTGATAGCATTAACAGATATACATAGATACATGTAGTTTTAAAATTTAGAAAAGTGATACTTTAAAACAAATAAATTATGACATATAACAAAATGATTCGTCTCTCTCTATACATGCCATAATTCCAAAGTAGTGATTACAAAATACCAAAAAGTATTGATAGTGTAGATGAGTCTCCGACGATCTCCAAAATCCCGAGCTGGCTTAATAATTCTATAAAACAAGAAAAAGAAAAGATGGTAAGCATATAGCTTAGTAAGTAAGTACTAAATTGATATATAATTTATCAAAGTAAAACAATCATACTAGTATATGGTTACATATATTGATGACAGGTTGTTTTCTAGAGTCCCGGTTAAAAGAAAAATCATATCTTGAGCTACATATCTCAAAATTCAATTCCGTAAATTTTACTTGAAACTAGACTCATAATTATATTTACTAATTTTTTTCTAGAATTTTTGGTCAGGCCAATTAGTACAGTTTATTAGTTAAAGTCTCCACAGTTTCAGGGTATGACTACTCTGACACCTGTGTATTACGAACAAAATTTATCCCTGTACAAGATTCCAACGACCATGCCGTTTGTTTCCCTTAAAAATAGACTCAATAAGAAATCCATGAATGTATGGTATGACTCTTAATAATTTTTTTACAATTTACGGTGAATTTCTAAAGTCAGAACATGGGATCTTAAATTCATTCAGAACCTGTTTCACAATAATTCAATTATCACATAATATAGAAGTCTTTTGTTTCCCCTGTTTCTTTTATATGAAAGTAGACCAATTAAGCTTTAATTCCATAATTTATTTGAGATTTAATTCTACTTCCATGATTTTTGGTGAATTTTCAAAATTATGCAACTGCTGCTGTCCAACATTGTTTTACTACAAAAATTCACTCTTACATAATTCGCTCAATCCTTTCCATTTTACCGAGGTTCGCTCACATATCAAGCATATTTCTCATAAATTCAAATAAACATATACTTGCACTTATTCATCACATAATCACTTTCACATGTATCTTCATTTAATCGATTGCCGTTGAACTCATCGGAATAACAAATGATACACAACTACCTGAACATTTTCCCATTTCCACACTTGTAGCGAAGCTATATGATACGCATAGTAGCTTCGCACTTAGTACTACACATGCGACCAATAATCTGGTACACGTAGTAGCTCGCACTTAGTACTACACACACGTGACCACGGTTTTCGGTGCACGCATAGTAGTGCGCACTTAGTACTACACATGCGACCAAATAACGGTACACGTAGTAGCTTTGCACTTAGTACTACACACGTGACCACACAATAGTTCATTTGTATCGTTTTTTTTTAGAAGGTTCAACAGAAATTTCTCACTTTTCCAACATTTTACTAAATTGTCCGAAATCAATTTAAATTCATAACTTACATCAAATAACCATTTGATAGGCAGCCATATTCCACATGTTATCAAAATACAATAACATAAAAGAAATCGATAATTTATTTACGTACAAACTTACCTCGGTGAAAAATATAGAAATTTTGCAGTTTAGTCCAAAGCTTTTTCTTTCCCCCGTTTGAGGTCGATTCCACGCCTTTCTTGATCTATAACAACACATTTAGTTCATTTAACACTCGAACTATTTGTTTCAATCCAAAAATCACATTATGCAAAAATTACATTTTGCCCCTAACTTTTACAAAATTACGATTTTGCCCCAAGGCTCGGAAATTTAATTTCAGCCCTTAGTCTTATGTTTAATGACATGCTGATCATTTTTCTCTTCTATGGTATCATCAAATTCTCATTCTAACACATAATTATGAACAATAGGTATTTTTATCGATTATCTTAGTTTTGCTCGTTTTCGCTAAAAATCGCTTAGAAAAGATCGTTCTCCTAACTTCAAACATTCATATTCTACCATCAAACATCAAAATACATGTCTATCATTCATGGGTAAATTTTTAAACATAAACCCTAACTCGAAATAATAGTAGAAATAGGTAAACCGAGCTACGAGGATTTCAAAAATGTAAAGAACATTAAAAACGGGGCTTGAAATCACTTACTATGAAGCTTGAAAGTTGAAGAAACCCTAGCTATGGAGGAGAGCAAATTGTGGCAGCAACTAATGATGAAGATGACCAAATTTTGTGTTATTTTTCCCATTTTATTTCATTTAATATACAAATGACCAAAATGCCCTTACTACTAAACTTTCTAAAAATTCCCTCCATGTCTTGGTCAAATTTCTATTTAAGACCTCCTAATTAATATTCCAAAGCAATTTCATACTAAAAACTTCTAGAACACAAGTTTTGCAATTTATTCGGTTTAGTCCCTAATCTCAACTTAAGCGCTTAATGCATAGAATTTCATTACGGAATTTTCACGAAATCATGAAATCATATCATAAACCTCAAAATAAATATAAAATAATTATAAAATAATTATTTCTATCTCGGATTTGTGGTCACAAAACCACTATTCTGATTAGGCCCTAATTCGGGTTGTCACAATTCTCCCCCCCTTTAGAGATTTTCGTCCCCGAAAATCTTACCAGTAAAGAGATTTGGGTATTGTTTCCTCATAGCTTCCTCAGGTTCCCACGTAGCCTCTTCCATTCCATGTTTGTGCCACAATACTTTCACTAAGGCTATATTTTTATTTCTTAACTGTTTAATTTCCCGAGCCAAAATCTTTATTGGTTCCTCCTCATAGCTCATATCCGGTCGAATTTCAATTTCTATCAGAGGAATTACATGTGAAGGATCAGAACGGTAGCGTCGCAGCATCGACACATGAAACACGTTATGAATCTTTTCCAACTCAGTTGGTAAGGCTAGCCGATAAGCCACTGGTCCAACTCTTCCAATAATCTTATAAGGCCCAATGAAATGTGGACTTAACTTGCCTTTTCGGCCAAACCTTAAAATTTTCTTCCACAGAGATACCTTTAGAAAAACTTTATCACCCACTGGGAACTCGATCTCTTTTCTCTTCAAATCCGCGTATGACTTTTGTCGATCCAAGCGTTTTTTGGACAATCACGAATCACTTTCACTTTCTCTTCGTTTCTTTTATCAAGTCAACTCAGTGAATCCGTTTTTCACTAAGCTCGGTCCAATACAAAGGAGTTCGACACTTGCGACCATACAATGCTTCGCATGCGGTGCCATCTGTATGCTCGATTGAACCGTTGTTGTAGGCAAATTCAACCAAGGCTAAATATTTCTCCCAACTACCTTGAAACTCTAAAACACAACATCGGAGCATATCCTCGAGTACCTGAATTACTCTTTCAGATTGACCGCCTGTTTGTGGAAACGCGGTACTGAAATTTAATTTTGTACCCAAAGCTTCTTGCAACTTTTTCCAAAACCTCGAAGTAAATCTCGGATCTCTATC
This sequence comes from Gossypium anomalum, assembly GCA_025698475.1. Lineage (NCBI taxonomy): Eukaryota > Viridiplantae > Streptophyta > Magnoliopsida > Malvales > Malvaceae > Gossypium > Gossypium anomalum. The sequence continues at coordinate 37,352,159 of CM046959.1, read as the reverse complement.
CGAAATAATAGATATAGGTACTCCGTGTAATCTCACAATTTCGAAATATATATTTTAGCCAACTTATCAAGGGAGTCGTCGGTACATACTGGTATAAAGTGAGCTGATTTTGTTAATCTATCAACCACAACGCAGATGGCATTTTTCCTTTTTGGAGTTAGAGGCAACCCTGTCACAAAATCCATCGTAATTCTGTCCCATTTCCACTCGGGAATCATCACTGGTTGAAGTAAACCTGAAGGTACCTGGTGTTCAGCTTTCACTTGCTGGCAAATCAAGCATTTGGCTACAAACTCAGAGATATCTCTTTTCATACCGTTCCACCAATATATTTTCTTGGTCGTTGTACATTTTCGTACTACCAGGATGAACTTGCAAACAACCACACTGTGTGCTTCATGTAAAATCTTTTGAATCAACTCAGTATCTTTCGGTACACATACTCGATCACGAAACATTAAGCAATCCTCTGGTCCGATTCGAAAATCTGAGTCACAATCCAATTCACACTGAGCTCGCTTTGTTCGTAATTCACTGTCATTCTTCTGAGCTTCACGAATTTGTTGAAGAAATAGCAGTTTAACTCTTAATTCAGCCAAAAGCAAACCATCATCAGACATAGTTAAATTTGTACCCATAGCTCTCAAAGCAAACAAAGACTTTCTACTTAAAGCATCTGTGGCTATATTCGCTTTCCCGGGGTGATAATCAATTATTAATTCATAATCCTTTAATAATTCAAGCCATCTCCGTTGACGTAAATTCAAATCTTTTTGATCCATCAAATATTTCAAACTTTTGTGATCGATGAACGATTTGGCACTTCTCACAGTATAAATAATGACGCCAAATCTTCAAAGCAAAGACAATGGCGGCCAACTCTAAATCATGTGGCGGGTAATTCTTCTCATGCGGTTTCAAGCGTCGTGAGGCATAAGCTACTACTTTACCTTCTTGCATTAAAACACAACCAAGACCAATTGATGACGCATCACTATAGATCACAAATTCTTTCCCGACTCGGGTTGCACTAACACACGGTGCTTTGGTCAACCGCTCTTTTAACTTCTCGAAACTTAGTTGACATTCTTGAGTCCAATCAAACTTAACATTCTTTTGTAATGACTTAGTCATTGGAGAGGCGATCATCGAAAATCCCCTCGACAAAGCGTCGATAATATCTAGCTAAGCCCAAAAAGCTTCTAACCTCGGATACATCCTTTGGCGGTTTCCAATTAACAATTACAGAAATTTTGCTCGGATCAACTCGAATACCATCACCGAAACTACATGTCCCAAAAATCCAACTTCATGAAGCCAAAATTCACTTTTTTGAATTTTGCTAACAATTTCTTTTCTCTTAAAATCGTAATACCATTCTTAAATGTTCAACATGTTCGGACTCATTCGAGAATAAATCAAGATATCATCTATGAACACAACCACAAACCTATCGGTATGGTCGAAAGATTCGATTCATCAAATCCATAAAGATAGCGGAGCATTTGTTAGACCGAAAGGCATCACAAGGAATTCATAGTGTCCATACCTCGCTTCGAAGCGGTTTTGGCACATCCGGCTCCTTAACTCTCAGCGGTAATAACCGGACCTCAAATCGATCTTTGAAAACTCTGTGGCCCCCTTTAAGCGATCGAACAAATCATCAATCCTCAAGAAGCGGTACTTGTTCTTTATAGTCACCTTATTGAGTGACGGTAATCAATGCAAAGTCTCATTGAACCATCCTTCTTCTTTACGAACAATACAGAGCACCCCAAGGAGAGAAACTCGGTCTCACTAATCCCTTGTCTGCATAACTCTTGCAACCGAGCCTTCAATTCTTTTAATTGATGAGCCATTCGTATGGAGAGATCGAAATTGGTGCGATTCTGTAACAAATCAATAGAAAACTCTACCTCTCTCGATCGAGGCACCCCCCGGCAATTCTTCTGGAAATACATCCGAGAACTCACAGACTACCGGTATTGATTCAAGCTTCGACTCAGACATTTTAGTATTTAATACGTAAGCAAGATAAGCTTCACACCCTTTTCGCATATATCATTTGAAGAGACATATATGAAATCACCATAGGCAATTTATTTGATTCATTTGTTTCCACCCGAAGAATTTCACCATTTTCACATTTCAACTCAAGAGTTTTCTGTCTGCAATTTACTCTAGCATCATGTAATATCAACCAATCCATACCCAAAATGACATCAAACTCGTCAAATGGTAGCAACATTAGATTAGCTTAGAAAAAAGCAGTGACTTTGAATCATCAAAAGACAATTTTTGCAAACCTTATCTACTAACACATATTTGCCTAAAGGGTTTGACACTTTAATCACAAATTCAGTAGATTCTACGGGCAAGCTCTTACTAGATACTAAATTCACACAAACATAAGAATGAGTAGATCGGGATCAATCGGTTCAATATGATAGTATCATAAAGAGAAAATGTACCGGTGATCACATCGGAGATGGCGCCTCTTCCAGAAAGCACGTATGGCGTAAGCTCTAGGAGGTACTCTAGCTTCAGGTCTCCCAGTTAATTCCTTTGTCACACTTCTACTGCTAGCTTCACTCCCAGTATTTCTCGGAGGTCTACCTCTATTAGCGACACTAGTCTGTCTGGTACTCTGAAATTTTTCTTCTTCAACCCTTTTTGGACAATCCTTAATATAATGTTCTCGAGAACCACATTTGAAACAAGCCCGGCTAATCGTCCAACACTCCCAAAATATTGTTTGCCACAAAGGTTGGTTTTCGGGTCTATTAGATCTCACATTACCTACACTCGCTATTGAAGTAGCTTGGGCTTTAGAATCCGAATATGATCTTCTACGATCCCGTCACGAATGTTCGGTTGAAACGATCAACCGAGGATTCATTTCTTTAGACTTCTTTGGTTGAGATTGGAATGACTTACTAATTGGCCTCTTTCTTGCGTCTCTGGTTTCTCTCAGTTTTTTCTTCTCGTTGTTCGGTTCTTGACTTTACCATTTCGGTCAACCAATACCACAAACTTTTTCAATTCTAAAATCCCAACTAGTAGCTTGATGTCTTCATTTAACCCATCCTCGAACCTCTTACACATAATAGCTTGGTGGACACACACTCCCGAGCATACTTGCTAAGTCGACAAATTCACGTTCATATTACGCCACGGACATTTTGCCTTGTTTGATTCAAGGAACTCTTTCCGTTTTGATCAATGAACGTGGCTTATATACTTCTTTCTAAACTCCTCTTGAAAGAAATCCCATGTAATCCTTTCTTTCGGAACCACCGATATCAATGTCTTCCACGGTGATATGCCGAATCCCTTAGCAATGATACAAAGACACTTCAAACATTCTTCGGGAGTACAAGAAAGCTCATCGAATACCACAGTAGAATTTTCAAGCCGAACTCTCGCTCTTTCGGGATCATCATCTATATTAGCTCTAAATTCTTCAGCCCCTTGCTTTGAATTTTATCAACTGGGGTTTGCTCGATCTTACCATTTTGGCACCTTGAGGAACTACGGGAACTGGTTGAGGAATAGGAGGAGGTGGAGGAGGCTGAGCGTTCGGATTTGCCCAAACAAATTCTGTATACCGATTACTCATCATACGGAGAAAGGCTTCCCGGGCCCTATCTCTCTGATCATGTGTCTCTTGCCTACTCTCCACTGGCGCAGCCTCTTGCGCGGGAGCCGGCACATTACTTTCTACATCATCAGCTACAGCTCGGTTGGGATCCATTTACTATAAAAAAAACATGATTTAAAGTGTCAGGAGTCATCCCACTATCATAATATAATTATGGCATGTACAGATAGACTTCCACACACAGTACGTAGATCCGAGAACCGCCTAAACCAGGCTCTGATACCACTAAATGTAACACCCCATACCCATATTCTAGACCGAAATAAGGTACGGAGCATTACCGTTCACGAAAACATGAATTCACACATTAACCTGACCTTACTCAATTTACTTACTTTAGCTTAGACTAAAGTTGATAGCATTAACAGATATACATAGATACATGTAGATTTTAAAATTTAGAAAAGTGATACTTTAAAACAAATTAATTATGACATATAACAAAACGATTCGTCTCTCTCTATACATGCCATAATTCCAAAGTAGTGATTACAAAATACCAAAAAGTATTGATAGTGTAGATGAGTCTCAGACGATCTCCAAAATCCCGAAGTGGCTTAATAATTCTATAAAACAAGAAAAAGAAAAGATGGTAAGCATATAGCTTAGTAAGTAAGTACTAAATTGATATATAATTTATCAAAGTAAAACAATCATAATAGTATATGGTTACATATATTGATGACAGGCTATTTTCTAGAGTCCCGGTTAAAAGAAAAATCATATCTTGAGCTACATATCTCAAAATTCAATTCAGTAAATTTTCCTTGAAACTAGACTCATAATTATGTTTACAAATTTTTTCTAGAATTTTTGGTCGGGCCAATTGGTACAGTTTACTAGTTAAAGTCTCCCTGTTTGAGTGGTATGACTACTCGACACTGTGCATTCTGAACAAAATTTCTCCCTGTACAAGATTCCAACGACCATTCTGTTTGTTTCCTTTAAAAATAGACTCAATAAGAAATCCATGCATGTATGGTATGACTCTTAATAATTTTTTTCAATTTATGGTGAATTTCTAAAGTCAGAACAGGGGATCTTAAATTCATTCGGAACCTGTTTCACAAGAATTCAATTATCACATAATATAGAAGTATTTTGTTTCCCCTGTTTCTTTTATATGAAAGTAGACCCATTAAGCTTTAATTCCATAATTTATTTGAGATTTAATTCTACTTCCATGATTTTTGGTGAATTTTCAAAATTATGCAATCACATCATGTCCAACATTGTTTTACTACAAAAATTCACTCTTACATAATTCGCTCAATCCTTTCCATTTTACCGAGGTTCGCTCACATATCGAGCATATTGCTCATAAATTAAAATAAACATATACTTGCACTTATTCATCACATAATCACTTTCACATGTATCTTCATTTAATCGATTGCCGTTGAACTCATCTCGGAATAACAATGGATACACAACTACGAACATTTTCCCATTTCCACACTTGTAGCCGAAGCTATATGATACGCATAGTAGCTTCGCACTTAGTACTACACATGCGACCAATAATCGGTACATGTAGTAGCTTTGCACTTAGTACTACACACGTGACCACGTTTTGGAGTGCGCATAGTAGCTCGCACTTAGTACTACACATGCGACCAATAACTCCGGTACACGTAGTAGCTTTGCACTTAGCACTACACACACGTGACCACACAATAGTTCATTTGTATCGTTTTTTTAGAGAAGGTTCAACAGAAATTTCTCACTTTTCCAACATTTTACTAAATTGTCCGAAATCAATTTAAATTCATAACTTACATCAAATAACCATTTGATAGGCAGCCATATTCCACATGTTATCAAAATACAATAACATAAAAGAAATCGATAATTTATTTACGTACAAACTTACCTCGGTGAAAAATATAGAAATTTTGCAGTTTAGTCCAAAGCTTTTTCTTTCCCCCGTTTGAGGTCGATTCCACGCCTTTCTTGATCTATAACAACACATTTAGTTCATTTAACACTCGAACTATTTGTTTCAATCCAAAAATCACATTATGCAAAAATTACATTTTTGCCCCCTAACTTTTACAAAATTATGATTTTGCCCCAAGGCTCGGAAATTTAATTTCAGCCCTTATTCTTATGTTTAATGACATGCTGATCATTTTTCTCTTCTATGGTATCATCAAATTCTCATTCTAACACATAATTATGAACAATAGGTATTTTTATCGATTATGCCGTTTTGCTCGTTTTCGCTAAAAATCGCTTAGAAAAGATCGTTCTCCTAACTTCAAACATTCATATTCTACCATCAAACATCAAAATACATGTCTATCATTCATGGGTAAATTTTTAAACATAAACCCTAACTCGAAATAATAGTAGAAATAGGTAAACCGAGCTACGAGGATTTCAAAAATGTAAAGAACATTAAAAACGGGGCTTGAAATCACTTACTATGAAGCTTGAAAGTTGAAGAAACCCTAGCTATGGAGGAGAGCAAATTGTGGCAGCAACTAATGATGAAGATGACCAAATTTTGTGTTATTTTTCCCATTTTATTTCATTTAATATACAAATGACCAAAATGCCCTTACTACTAAACTTTCTAAAAATTCCCTCCATGTCTTGGTCAAATTTCTATTTAAGACCTCCTAATTAATATTCCAAAGCAATTTCATACTAAAAACTTCTAGAACACAAGTTTTGCAATTTATTCGGTTTAGTCCCTAATCTCAACTTAAGCGCTTAATGCATAGAATTTCATTACGGAATTTTCACGAAATCATGAAATCATATCATAAACCTCAAAATAAATATAAAATAATTATTTCTATCTCGGATTTGTGGTCACGAAACCACTATTCCGATTAGGCCCTAATTCGGGTTGTCACAAAATCAATACCAAACTCAACTTCTCTAACCAGTGGTAATCCAGGCAACCCTTCCGGGAACACATCCAGATATTCACAAACTATCGGCACTGATTCAATTTTCAATTTTTAATTTAGACACTTTTGTATTCAACACATAAGCAAGATACGCTTCACACCCTTTTCTTACATATCTTTGGGCAGACATCAAAGAAATCACAACAGGTAACTCACCCGACTCATCTGAATCAATCCGAAGAATTTCACCATTTTCACATTTTAGTTTAATAATTTTCTTTTACAGTTTACCACAGCATCATGCAGTGTCAACCAATCCATACCTAAAATAATATCGAATTCATCAAATGACAACAACATTAAATCAGCCAGAAAATAGTGACCTCAAATCATCAAGGGACAATTCTTGCAAACTCTACCAACTAACACATGTTTGCCTAAAGGATTTGACACTTTAACCCCAAATTTAGTGAACTCAACAAGTAAGCTCTTACTAGCTACCAATTTCACACAAACATAAGAATGAGTCGATCTAGGATCAATCAATGCAACTACATTGGTATTATAGAGAGAAAAAGTACCAGTGATAACATCGGGAGATGTCGCTTCTTCGTTAGCACGAATGGCATAAGCTCTAGCAAGTGCTTGAGCTTCAAATCTCACAGCGGTGTCTTTCATCACACCTTTACTACTAGCTCCATTTCTGGTATTCATCGGTGGCCAATCCCTATTAGCAGTATTACCCAGCCTCGCACTTTGAAATTTTTCTTTCTCAACCCTTTCGGGACAATCTTGGATAAAATGCTCTTAAGAACCACACTTGAAGCAAGCATGGTCATTCATTCTACACTCACCGAGATGACGTCTGCCACAATGCTGACAATCAGGTCTGTTAGACCTTACATTACCCACCCTTGTCATTGAAGTGGCTTGTGATTTAGAACCCGAGTATTACTTCTCACAATCTCTATATGAATATCCCGCTGAAACATTCGAATGAGAATACATTTCTTTAGACTTCTTTGACTGAGATGGAAATGACTTACTCATAGGTCTTTTCCTTAAATCTCTAGGTTCAATATCAGCTTTCCTCTTTTCTTTATTCAACTTATCGGCCTTACAGGCTCACTCGACCAATACCATAAATTCTTTCAGTTCTAATATCCCAACTAACACACGAATATCCTCATTCAATCCATCCTGAAACCTCTTGTACATGATAGCCTCGGTGGCAACACACTCGTGAGCATATTTGCCAAGTCTGACAAATTCTCGCTCATACTCAGTCACTGTCATACGACCCTGTTTCAACTTAAGAAATTCCTTACATTTCTGATCGATGAATCGCTAACTAATATATTTCTTTCGAAACTCCTCTTGAAAGAATTCTCATGTAACCCTCTCTCTCGGTACCACCGATACCAGGGTATTCCACCAGTGATATACAGAATCTCTCAGAAGTGAGATGGCACACTTTAAACACTCATCCGGTGTGTAGGACAGCTCATCAAATACTCTTATGAAATTTTTGATCCAGAACTCGGCCCTCTTAGGATCATCATCCACATTAGCTCTGAAATCCTCAACCCTATGCTTTCGGATCTTGTCAACCGGAGGCTTGTTCATTCTTACAAATTTCATACCTTATGGAGCAACAGGAACTGGTCGAGGAATAGGTAGGGGTGGAGGAGGTTGGGCATTCGGATTTGTTTAAACAAATTCTGCATACCACTCATTCATCATGTAGAGAGAGGCTCCCCTACCCCCTTCTCCTTGACTAATCGTTGAGGGTCTACTATCAGACAGCCCTGCACCTTGAGTGGGAGCTGGCGCATTACTTTCAACATCATCAACCTTAGCTCGATTGTGATCCATTTACTATACGAAAACAAAATTTAATATAGTCAGGAGTCACCACGTTATCATAATTCATTTATGGCATGTATAGCTAGACTCGTACACAAACTATGTTAGTCTGAGAATCGACTGAACCGTAGCTCTGATACCACTAAATGTAACACCCCTTACTGTGTTCGACACCGAAATAGGGTACGAAATATTACTGGACATAAACATAAGCAAACATACAAAATCGAGACCTAAATTTTCATCCAAATTTAAAACTTTTCATTTACATTCACATCGTCCCTAAAACGAGCCTACAAGGCCCAAAACATGCATTAGAAACAGTTTGGGACTAAACTGAGAACTTTGGAAAATTTTACAACACTTAGAAAATTTTTCATGTTGTAAGAGCCACATGCCCGTGTGGCTTGAACACGCCCGTGTGGGCAGGCCGTGTGGTCACACACGCCCGTGTCCCTAACCTGTATAACTCTCTGTTTCTCATCCAAAAACAAATTGAATTCACACGGCCAAGGCACACGCCAGTGTGCTTAGCCTTGTAGTCGATTTAATTTTCATAATTTTTCATAAAATAGGTGCAGACTTCACACGCCCAGTGTAACAGCCCGGTTTTAGCCAAATCGGAACAGTGGTTTTGGAACCACAAATCTGAAGTCGTAAAATTATTTTAATATTATTTTTGTTTTTTATAGCATGTGAATATATACGCGTAAAAATTTCGTGAGTAAATTTTATCGTTTAATAGCTCAATTTGAGAAAAAAGACTAAATCGCGTAAAATGCAAAAGTGGCATTCTATATGTTAAAAGTGCTTAATTGCCATGGGTTATTAAATGAAAGGTCCTCATGTTGATATTAGACCATTAATAGCTTGAATGGACCATTATGGACATGAATTAGTTAATTTTCATGTTATTAATAAAGGTTAAATTAGTAAAATTGGTTAATAAGTTAGTATTAATAAAACAAAAAAATTAAAAGATGAGTGTTGTTCATCTTTTTTACCGTGTATAGCAAAGAAGAACACCATTTTAGGGTTGGTGATATTCGGCTACTTCATTTCTCAATTGTAAGTCCATTTTTGATCGGTTTTTGATAATTTCTATATTTTTGTGATCGTTGCTTTGAGTCCCTAATTTCTGAAATTGTTGATGATTTTGTGAAATGCCATTAATAAGTGTTTGAGCTCTTGAATGTTTGATGATGGGAAATGAGTATTTGTTGATAGATTACTATGTTTTGTAAAGTGATTTTTAGTGAAATTTCATAAAAGGGATTGATTTGTGAAAAGTGTAAAATGTGTGGTTAAATGTGTGAAATATTGATAAATATGGATTGTTATGGAGCCTATAAATGTTCAGCTAGCTTCGGTTTAGTTAAAATTGTTGTAAATTGTGTTTTTATGAAATAGGGACTAAATTGAAAAAATGTGAAATTATAGGGGTTAATGTGTAAAATGTACCAAATTGTGTGTGTTGGATAAAATTGAATGAATTGAGGAACAAAAGAGTTAATTTTAAATTTATATAGATTAAGAACGAAAGAAATCAGATTTAGATAGAGGGAAAGTAATCGATTTGATTCGTCTATTCCGACTACGAGGTAAGTTCATATGCAAATAAATGAATTTGAATTGAATTATATATGTTTTATTATGATAAACCGCAATATATACATGTTTTTACCCCATGCTTGGCATATTTATGGATGATTTTTCCTTGATTTTATTGAATTCGATGCTCCTAATCCTTTTAATTCATGTTTTATTCTCAGGAAAGCTTAGGACAGCAAAAAGAGTGAGAAATGGGCCAAAAACAGACCAAATAGACTTAGAACAGTGTTTCACACGGCCTAGGCACTTGCACGCGGGTAATCCACACGCCCGTGTGTGACACACGGGTACACCACACGCCCGTGTGTCATGGCCATGTCGACATTAATCCAAGTTAGAATAGCACACGGCCTGAGCACCTTCACATGGGCATGGCACACGACCGTGTCCCTGTCGAGCCCAAGTTTAGTTCTACTCAAAAAAGGCTAATTTTGGGCTATTTGGGCATTGGAAAGTCTATTTAAACACCTTAGAGGAGGATTAGAAGGATATACGGAGTTGGAAGCAGAAAATACCTAAGGATAGCCACCAAAAGAATCATCTCGGAAGCAAGGATCGACATCAAAACTAAAGATCTCCATCCAATTTCCTAGAAGTTCTTTGGGTTCTTTATGTTTTGTTGTTCTTCATATTTTGAGATGTTTTCCATTAGTATTATGAACTAAAATCCCTAAATACCTAAGGGAGATGAAACCTAAGACGACTCTTATTTTCCTTTGATTTATATGATAAATACTTGTTCTTATTCTTAATTGTGTGTTTAATTCTTATTTTAATATTCCAGGGTATTAATCCAAGTTTTGATGTGCTTATTCAGTGGAGCAAAAGTCCTTGTTTAAGATGAGATCATTCATAATTAAGCGGAGTTGAATGCAATCCTAGAGATAGGATGACATAAGTCTGTAGGATTAGAGTCAAATCTAATAAGGAAATCCATAAATCGAGTTAATGCGATAATAGGGGTTTTAATTAGAAAGAGATTTCAATTAATCAACCTAGATTCAGTTGTTTTTAGTCTCGAGAGAGATATTAACATAAATCAAGGATTTCTACAGAATAAGTCAAGTGAATAAATCGTCTAATTCAAAGATAATAAGTGAAGTCTGAGTGGATTCTTTCTTGGGTATTGTCTTCTCAATTGGTTTTCCTAAAGTATTTTCAGATTTTCATCTCTGTCATAATCTTAGTTAATTAAATAATTAGTTTTAGTTTAAAAACACTCTTAAATTCTTAGGCTAGATAATAAAAAGATAGTAATTACTAGTACTTTTAGTCCTCGTGGATACGATATTTTCGGTCTCACCAGAACTATACTACTGTTCGATAGGTGCGCTTGCCTTAGTCAAATTTGTAGTTAGTTTCACGACCATCATATTATCATTGAATTGCTATGAATATTGAACAAGAAAATACGAGCATGAATCGATGAAGTTACAATATCCGAAAGTCTCGTACGAACCTTAGGAATAGTATAGGTTACGAATGTCATGACATTAGGTTATCGAGATGTGATTACATGTAAGACCATTTCTGGGACATTGGCATTGTATTGAGATTATGTGTAAGACCATGTCTGGGACATTGTCATCGTTAATCAATTTTATGTAAGACCCTGTCTGGGACAGTGGCATCGATATGTGATAACATGTAAGACCATATCTAAGATATAGCATTGTACGAGCTTATGTGATTTTTGAGTATCCTTATTGATTCCAAACGGTTTAACGGGAAAAGTAATTGATGAATTGGTTTAAGTCATTGAATATATGTTCAATGAGAAAGGTTTGTAAATTTTGAATGTGATTAGCTATGTTTAGCATATTTGAATTGATATGCAAAGGTTTATATGATAGCTTTATTTGTTTATGGCTTACTAAACTTTAAAAACTTACTTTGTGTGTTATTTCTATGTTTTATAGATTATCGAAGCTAGCTCAGACATCGAGGATCACCAAGAACCATCATCACACTATCGACTACTTGTTGGTATTTTTGGATGCTTGTAAATATAGTATATAGCATGTATAGGCTATTGTGTTGATGATATGTTTTGAGATATGGAATAGCCATGAGATTTGGCTTGTAAATTTTGGTGTGTATGGCCATTTAAGTTGGCTTGAATTATGTTCTTGTTAAGTGATATATATGTGATATATATAATGCCTAATGTGTTGGCTTGTTTGGTAAGATTTATAGATGAAGAAATATGGCTTGAAAGTTGGCTTAATGTGGTTTGATTTTGGTATGATATTATAATGTGTTATGTAATATGGAATAGATGATAATATAATGAATTAATGTATTTGGAACTTATGTAAGTTGTGATAAATTTTGCATAATAGTTTGGTATGTTTGAATATGGAATTGAGTAGTTGAAATGATTATGGATAAATAGCATGGTATGTGTATTAATTGGTATGTTTTGGCTGCTTATAATTGTATTGAAATGGTATCAATTAGGTTGTTATGTGTGCTTGTGGAAAGGGTGGTAAATTGGCTTTACAAATGGCCTATTTTTGTCCACACGGGCAGAGACATGGGCGTGTGTCTCAGCCATGTGCGACACACAGTTATGTTGTACGGCCGTGTGTCCCCTGGGGTACCCTATCTAATTAAGTCAGTATACCCTACAGTTTTGCAAGGCATAGACACACGGGCGTGTCTATTGGCCGTGTGAAACACACAGCCTTGGCATATGGGCTTCTGTGGCCTTTTCGAATGGTACACGGGTTTGACACATGGGCGTGTGGTTGACAGTGTGGCCAAGTCAGTAACCTCCCTTAGATTTCACACAGCCTGGCACACGGGCGTGTCCTCGGCCGTGTGGTGCAAGTCAGTATGTATGCCCTGTTTTCACACGGCCTATGACATGGGCGTGTCTAGTGGTCGTGTGAGGCACATGGCCTGTTCACACGGGCGTGTGACCCTTAAATGTTTGAAAATTTTTTAAATCACCTGAAGTTTGCAAATGTTATCAGTTTAGTCTCAAACCATTTCTAAGCATGTTTTGAGGTCTCGTATGACCTTAGAAGGGACGATATGATTGAGATGAATGGATTTTGATATTAAATGAATAAATGTATGTGAATGATGTGTTTTAATTCGTAATGCCTTGTAACCTTATTTTGACAACGAATACGAGTTAGGAGTGTTACACCCAGGGCACACACCCGTGCCTGAGGTCGTGTCATCCACATGACTGAGACATACGCCCATGTCTCTACCCGTATACTCAATACTGAACATTCTATTTTACAACAATTTAGGTGCAGGGGACACACAGCTGGATCACATGCCCATGGGGCGAGCTGTGTGTCTACCCATGTGGACAAAAATAAAGCTATTTTCCAAGCCATATTGTCACCCTTTGATGCACAAATCTACACAACAAAACATAGTACCGTTCCAAGTATATACATTCAACCAAATCAGCCATAACCAAGGCATCAATACCTCATTCACATACTATCATTTATCATACACAAACATCACATATATTTCAACTCAAATCATGCGATTTTCCACATCCATGAAAGACGTCATCATATGCATATATACTTAAATCAATATTAGCCAATTTCAATGGCCATTTACAAAATGAATTATCAACCATCATAAGCCAACACATTTGGCCAATCAATTATGACACATAACAAAACAACCAAGTCCCTATACATGTCATAACTCAAAATGTTAAAATCATTGGTATCCAAAATAATAAGCTGATAGTGTCACTGGATCTCTGATAATCTCCGATCCCCAAGCTGGCTTGGTAACACTATAAGACAAGGGAAAAGAAAGAGGAGTAAGCTTTAAAGCTTACTAAGTTCCCATGTAAATAATAAGCATTATAAACTCACATTTAACATACAATTAACTTGAAGTAAATTAACATAAATGTCATTATAAATCTCACAATCCAACTTACTCAATCACAACCTTACCGAGGGATTCATCACATATCAAGCTCATTAAGCATGAGTTTCATGTACATTCCTGTACCAATTTACAACTTACCATAGTCTTTCACAACTTTAACATTCTCATTTCATTTCCCGTTGAACCACTTGGAATACTAAAGGATACTCGGGTATCTCGCACACATAATACCACACCAATGCCATATTCTAGATATGGTCTTATATGAGATCTCGTTTTAATGCCAATAGCCCAACTATGGTCTTACACAAAGTCTCATGTCGATACCATATCCCAGATATGGTCTTACACGAAATCTCATAATGATGTCATATTTCAGATATTGTCTTACACATAGTCTCGGTAACCCTAATGTCATGACATTTGTATCCTATCTATTCTTAAGGTTCAATTGGGATTTCTCTATTATCGTAACTTTATTGAACACACTCAATGGTCAATCACAATTCATACAATAGTAAAGCATTTAAAATATAATTAAAACAATGCATTATTTACATAAGACTTACTTCCGTACAAAAATAGTAGGAAATGGACATAATTGTCAAATATTTTGTTTTTCCCCCGATCTAGGTCCGAACCTTATTTCTCTTGATCTATAATTACAAATTTAACTCATTTATTAACCAAATTACTCAATTCAGTACAAAACTTACATTATGGAAAAATTACATTTTTGCCCCTAAACTTTGACATATTTACGTTTTTGTCCTTAGGCTCGTAAAATGAAATCTATTCAATTTCATCAAAACCCAAGCTTAGCCGAACCTCTTTCATGTTTATAACAGTCCACATTTTTCATTAAATCACACTTTTACACACATTTTGAAATCTTTTTACAAATTGGTTCTTTTGTCATTTTTATCAAAAATCACCTAGCAAAAGTTGTTATCTAACATTAAACTTGCATAATCAACCATTAGACATAAAAATACACAAATATCTAACATGGTTCAAACCCTAGACCTCAATCATCTCTCAAATTAATGGTAGAAATAGCTAGATCGAGTGATAACGACTTTAAAAATGTAAAGAGCATTAAAAATGGGGCAAGAACGGACTTACAATCGAGCTTGAAAAGTGGCAAAACCCTAGCTATGTCCTCCTTCAAATTTTCGGCACCAAGGGAAGAAGATGGACTAAACTTTGGTTTTTAATTTGATTTTTAATTCATTTATTAACCAAATGACCAAAATGCTCCTAACTTAAAACATGAAATTTCTCTTAACTCATGTCCATTTTTGTCCACTAACTTAACAAATGGTCTAATTACCATATAAGGACCTTCAATTTAAAATTTCATAACAATTTGACACCTCTAGCATGTAGAACGCAACTTTTGCACTTTTTTATAATTTAGTCCTTTTTGCTAAATTGAGTGCTCAAACGTCAAAATTTTCGAACGAAATTTCCAAAAAAAACATTCCGTAAAATTTTATACCATGAAAATGTAATAAAAATAAATTTTTTCAAGTCGAATTCGTGGTCCCGAAACCATTATTCCGACTAGGCCCAAAATCGGGCTGTTACATGTAGTGTATTAGTCATTTTGTACTTGTAATTTTTTAAAACAATTGGTTTAAATAAAATTTCATTATACATTAATATCGTTTGTATTTATACTCAACGATTTTTGCAATCAAAGAAAAACATAAGCAAATATCGGTTCATTGATTATATAATGTTTAACTAATATTAAGTAGCATTATGTGGTCGGCACATAATGCAAGAAGACAAATTATATTAGTAGATAGTCTAAACAATTTATAGTCTAATCAAAATTGAGCAAATCGATTGAAATATTATTATATTGTCTATCAAGTCAAACTAAGGAGATGTCTTGTCTTGGGTATCAAAGTCGATTACTCCTAAAATATAGAGACAGGTGTTATTATTTCGAGTGACAATATATTGGATAGGACTTAAGATGAATTTATCTTAGATTTGTTTATGGATTTATTCACATGTGACATTTATAGTGTGGCATACCTTAATATTGCATGGTTGATAGGCTATATATGCGTGACTCATATACTTTGATGTATTAAAAGCCTGAGTATAAATAGATAAGAAACTGAAAGCTGGTACTGTAACACCCCTTACCCGTACCCGAGGTCGGGATAAGGTACGGGGCGTTACTGTGCAAGAATATAACATTTCCGGAAGATTTTAGGCTATAAAATTTTGTTCCAAATTAAAATCAATTAATCATAATCATAATGTCCCTATTAAGGACCTACGAGGCCCAAAACATACATTGAGAATGGTCCAGGACTAAACCAAGGACTTAAGAAAATCTTAGGAAAATTTCCTAGGTTAAGTCTCACACGCCCATGTGGAGGTAATACCCACGCTCATGTGCTTTGGGACACGCCCGTGTCCCTTACCTGTGTGAAATTAATTGAATTTATTTCTCATTTCGAACCTACAGGGGTTTTCACACGGTCGAGCACACACCCGTGTCCCTGGCCCGTGTCCTACACATGGCCTAGACACGCATGTGTTGTCCCTCGTACCCAAAAACTCGAGCATTCTGTTTATGACATCATCATGCATTTAGGGACACACGGCCAAGACACATGCCCGTGTGCTAGGCCTTGTCCTTCACACGGTTGAGACACACAGCCGTGTCTCTACCCGTGTGTTTACTACCATGCATTCTGACTTAAAAATTTTAGGTGCAGGGGACACACGACCGTATCACACGCCCATGGGGCTGACCGTGTGTCACACACGGTCTAGACATACGTCCGTGTGTCTATCCGTGTGGACCATTTTAGAGGCTATTTCTAAGTCTTTGGTCACCCTTAACATCCTCACTCATTTCTAAACTTCGATGATGCTTAACATGGCCTAAATATGCTCAAGTACTACCATAATTGGTCAATTGCATGTTAACCTCATATCATTGGTATTGCACATGCTAGGTCATCCTTTTTGAATTAAGGATTATCGTTTCATCAATCACATTTTTGGACTTGGCTCATTTTATAACTCATTGCCCATTTGTGACCCAACCATTCCCAAGTGGTTTGGCCACATTTCACATGTTCATTGATAAAATACTACAATTAACCATCACATGAGCATTTCAAATATAAACTTCCATGATTAGTAGGATTACAACCTACATCTATATGGGCCATATTCCAAGGCCATATACAAAATGAATAAACATATCATTCATGCCCTTACATTGGCTAGCCAGAGGACACATATAACAAAGTGACCAAAATACCTATACATGCCATTATCACAAAATAAAAGTTTCTATATACCAAGTAGGACAAGTTGATAGTGTTGACAATGCTCCAACCGCCTTCCACTATTCACGAGTCTGCGAGCTCTGAAAAGCATGGGAAAAGAAAAAGGGAGTAAGCATTAACATGCTTAGTAAGTTCGGTAACGGGAAAGTAAACTTACCGATTATTTAGCATACATTTATATTAGGTATTCATTCCAACAAGTATAGAATAATTCCCTAGCACATCAACTTAAGCATAAATTTAGTTCATGTCAATAGATTATATCATTAACATTTTGATGAGCTCATCCATTCAAGAATTTCCATTTCTATTTCTCATTTTAGTCTCATTGAATTTTCTCGGACTCTCGATGGATATCCCTTTTTCCGTCAAATTATACTAGTGATCATTACAAATATGCAGTCCTGCAAACCTCGCTCTTATGGCGGGATTACCAGTCCAGGCTAAATCTCTTTCATTGCATGTACTCTAATGAGCTCGGACCTGAATTACTAGTCCGGGCTAAATTCAGACCCTAACCGGATTACCCGTCCGAGCTAAATCCGTAAAAGCACACATATTCTTCGGGAGGCTAGATCACACTAGAAACACTCGTCCGGGCTAGATCCTTTTTACCGTCAATTCATTTTCGAATAATCCATCAGAATCATTTTTATTCAATCAGGACATTTTCTTATATCATCGACTATACATGAATTACATACATTGAATACCATTAATATAATTCATACATGATCATACATTTTTAATGTATTTAAAATAATTTACATTCGAGTTACCCGAACTTACCTGAAAGATGTTTTCGTAATCTAATTTCGATTACTCCGAAACTTTTCGTTTTCCACGGTCGACCTCTGGTATTGGTTCCTCGGGGTTTATATCAGTTAAATAAAATCATTATTACCTCATGCTACTTATTTCGAACCTAAATTTCATCCTGGGCAAAAATGACCATTTTGCCCCTAACATTTCAAAATTTCACAACTTAGTCCCAAGGCTCATAAAATGAAATACATGCAATTCCTTAGTTACCCAAGCCTAGTCAAATGCATTATAAACTCATACCAACCCACATTTTCCTCTATTTCACATTTCTACCACATATTTTGTATCTTTTACAAAAAGGTCCTTCTAGGGGTTTTTCATGAAAATCACTTAGAAAAAGATGTTTAATACACATCTAACTTTCATATTCGTCCATAAATCATCAAAGAACAAACATGTCACACATGTTTCATTTTGCATACATGAACCCTAGCTTAAAATATGGGTAGAAATGGAGAGAACATGTTACAAGGATCTCAAAAATACAAAGAACATTAAAAACGGGGCTAGAAGTCACTTACTATTGAGCTTGGAAAGTGAAGAAACCCTAACTATGGTGTCCCTTGGAATTTCGGCAGCAAGAGGGAGAAGAATGGCTGATTTTAGCTTGATTTTTCCCTTTTTATTTAATTTATTACCAAAAGACCAAAATGCCCTTCCTTACTAAACTTCCAAAATTTTCCATACATGCCCATTTTTGTCCAAAAACTTAGAAATTGGGAAAATTTCTCTTTAAACCTTATAATTAATAATCTAAAGCAATTTCATGCAAATTACTTCTAGAATCCAAGTTTCGCAATTTATTCAATTTGGTCCCTAATTTCCAATTGGACACCTTATACTTAGAATTTCTTCATGAAACTTTAACACATGATTATTTTCATATTATAAACCTCATAATAATCATAAAATAAATATTTTGACATCGGATTTGTGATCCCGAAACCACTGTTCTGACTAGGCCCAATTTTTGGATGTTATAGGTACGTTGGGTATACGACTTCTGAATGATGTAGCATCATTCCACAACAATGGAATCATATCCCTATAATGGTAATGATATCTTCTCATTGGCATTATATGATTAATGAAAAAGTAACGAGGCCACAAGTCATTTTTCATAAGAAAAATGATTTAATTATATTTGTTAGTAATTGGCTTTTTCATATCGAAAGATGTAATGGAAACCATGAGATAAAATAGGATCATATTGGAAAAATGAATTTTATCTTAAAGATATTAATGATAACCTATGAGGATAAGACACTTATGAAAAAGTCATTTGACAAGCACTGAAATAGTAGTTTTCATACCGGTATATAATAAGGGAAAGTTCAATTATGGGTACTATAGTGGAATGGCTCCATGATTAAATAATGTTGTAATTGATAGGCAAATAGTTACTTAATTACAAAATCATTTGAGTTCTAATATATAAATTCAATAGGTCTATTCAATAGCTCAAGATAACCTAAAACGAATTGCATGTCAAACCGATAAACTATGAAATGAATGAAAAAGATAAGTAAGAGAAATGGATCGCATGTATCACTATCTGCAGTGAATGAGTTTCATCGCTCAATACAAAAGATGACTTAGAAATTAATTTAATTTTTTTGAATTATTATTTAATTGGTTGTAATTAAGTAATTGAAGTTCGAGTTTATAGAGAAACGATACAAGAGTTTTGATGCAATAAAGTGTAATTAAATAATAATAATTTAATAGAAAACACAATATTCTACTAAAAGTAGAATACATGGGGGCGACGACATACCTTTACTGGGACTAGGAATTGTTGCCCCCTTCACATGTGATTGGGTTTTTATTCTCATCTCGTGTATTGAGTACAATTATATGCATTACACGGACCTTTAATCCAACACTTTTAATTTATCTAATCCAATAATTGTTTTGTATTTCTCAAAATATTATTCAATTAATTAGTTAAATCAAATTATTTTCTTAACCTAATTATAATTCTGTAAGTTATATCAATTTTACTGTATTATAATTTATAAGGAAATATATTTAATTTTCTCATTCAAAATATCTATTTATACTTCTTTTTGAGAGCGTCGATATTTTGTCAAAAAATAATGGTAATTTTTTTTTAGAATAAATTTCATTTTCTGTGAAAGTTCATAGTTTCTGGTTATACAGAGAAAAATAACTTTCCCACCAAAAACTAAGAGAAGTTTTGTTTTCGTCCATACTCGAACCAATTCAAAGTTTTAAGGTAGAGGATAAGATCGATGATAGAAAGTTTAAGAACAGCCTAGATCACCTCGTATAAAACACAATTACTAGTTTAGTTAAAAATTTATTACTATAAATATCACAAAATTCGAAGATTATAGCTTAGTTTTCGGAGGATGCTTTTTCAATTAAGGAGATTCTGACTGAATATGCAAGGTGTTCGGGACAACATGTAAATTTGATAAATCAAAGCTCTACTTTAGTCCCAACACCGGAGTAGAACTGAATGATAGTATGAGTCAAGCTTTAAATTTTCCTGAAGTCTCTGAATTGGAAAAATATCTAGGTCTTCCCCCTATTGTGGGGAGGAATATGAAAGTGTTTCAGGCCATTAAGGACAAACTTTTATCCAGAATTATAGGATGGAGTATACGGGCTCTCTCATTTTGGGGTAAATATGTTTTCATCAAATCTGTGTTGCAAGCTCTACCCATGTGTTGTTTTGCTTTCCCTAAAAGTTTTTGCTCTGAACTTAATTCTATTATTGCTACCTATTGGTGGAAAATGGATGCTGCTGGGAGCGGTATTCATTAGGTTTCTTGGAAGAATTTATGCATTCCCAAGTCTAAGGGAGGACTGGGCTTCTGGGATATGGAAGCTTTTAACAGGGCACTGCTTTGTAAAAAAGGTTCGCGTCTTCCGATTAATCCTACCTAATTAATTGGACGAATCTTGAAAGCCGGATATTTTCCAATTACCGAGTTTCCTCAATCGGTTCTTGGCCAAAATCCATCTTTCACATGGAGAAGTAACTGGGGAATTAAGGATTTACTGGCAGATTGGTAATGGTATCGCAATCCGAATTTTTGAAGATAGATGGTTGCCTAGGCACGACCTTTTGGTGCCTGTACTTACTACGATCATTGACTTATTGATCAAGGTTCTAAGACATGGGAGGAGCCACTTCTGCATGCTTTATTTTCTGATGATATTGTTGAACAAATTTTCATATGCCTTCAAGCAGACACACCATGCAAGATCGATTGATATGGACGCATCATAATTCAGGGTCCTACGCTGAAATCAAGGTATTATGCAGCTTGGCTGGCTATGAATAAATGCTTCCCGAATGCGTATGTTAAACAGTCGTTTCTTTAAAACGCTATGGGAGGTTAGATTACCTGAGAAGATTCTTGTTTGTGTTTGGCGATGTTTCCACGGTTTCATTCCGGTGGTGATGGTATTTGCTACACGCCATATTGATGATTCGGCGTTGTGCCTCAGGTGTGTGAGGGCTGAGGAAGATGTTCTTCATGCAATTCGACGGTGTCACTTGGGAAATGATCTTTGGGTGGCTTAGGGGTTTGCTTGGAGCACTGACGAACTACAACTCTCTCTTGAGGGATGGTTCATTAACTGCATAAATCAATTTCCTCTTTTTGTTGCAGATATTTTTATACTACAATCCGGAGAAGCATGAAGGTCTTAAAGTTAGTGTGGTTTGTCAGAAGCGTTTTATTGATACTTACCACTTGGATTACTCTACAGCGACACATCTGACGGATCAAATTACACGGCCTACCATCCGGCGTTGGTGTCCTCCTTCTCCAGGGCTTGTCAAAATAAACTTTGATGGTTCTTTCTCCTTTCGATCCGGACGGCATGGAATGGGAAGTTCTTGTAGATGCAGTCGGTCCAATTTTTCATGCACCTTCCCCTTTTGCTGTTGAAGCTTTTTTTTGGCGAGCTATCAATTAAGCCATTGATGTGGGGTTTGAGCGTATTATCCTAGAAGGTGGCTCATCATCTTGAAGAAGCTGCACAGTTGCCCCCATTGTTGAAGATGTCTTGCTAGTTTTGTTTATATTTGTTTCACTCAGTCCATGAATTGGGAAAACATCTGAGGGAGGAAGTGCCACAGCATTTGTTAGCTCTGTTGGAATCAGAGAAGGCCATTTGATATCGGCCATATTTTCGATTTTTAATGATATCATTCTCTCTAAAATATGTTTAAAAGTTTCCTTATATCATCTTCAATAACAATATTTGCATTTAAATATTAAAGATACACGTTTGTTTTTATACACTAATAATTTATAACGCTCTAATCTTTTCATGTTACGTTACCCATCCCCATTCCTAATTTTAAGAAAACGTCAAGGAGAAAAGTCAAACTAATGAAATTGTAAATATTGTCTTTATTTTTACAAAATAATATAATTTTAATTTTTATATACAATCTAGAAAAATAATTGCACATGATAGAATTAAACTCAAAATATTAGAAGTGTGTAGTTTGTTGAATCTTAAATTAAGTTTCGTAATAAGATTACAGGTTCGGAATCTAAGATTACCTAGAAGAACATTTTATTCAATTGTTATTGTTATAAGATTTCTTTTAACAAGGTTAGTTCCTTTAATACTTTTAATCTCAATTAACATAAATTTATGATAAATATTACAATTCTTATATATTAATATATGTTGTTGAATAAATATATAAATCATAATCATAATAATTCATGAAAAATAATTACAACACAAATCATAATTGTAACCACAAGTAATATATTAATAAATAAATTATTAAATAAAATATAATAATTGTAATTGTAATGTATGACATTTACTAGTTCAAATATTTATTTTTGTTTTTAATTAGTCTTAAACTTTATCTAAGAAAAAAGTCTAAATTAATTAAAATAATAAAAACAAGAGGCAAATTGGACCTGAAATCTAAAATAACTTAAGGAATAGGTTGTAATAAGATTACACCCTATGTTAAATGTCGTAATGTTACATTTAGTAAACCAAATGCTACCTGTAACATCCCGAAACAGGGCCTAAACAAAATAGTGGTTGTGAAACCACGAATCTGAGGTCAAAAAAAATTTATTTCGATTAATTTTTAAGGTTTATTCATTGATTTAATAATTGTTTGAAAATTTCGTGAAGAAATTTTATGTATAAGTGCCTAATTTGATAATTAGGACTAAATTGTAAAATTAGCAAAATGTGTGTTCTAGATAATAAAGGGGATTTAATTGAAATGGGTTCTTAAAATGGAGGTCCTTATTTAGTTATTAGACCATTATATTTAATTTTGGACAAAAATGGGTAAGAATAGGATAAATTTGAAAGAAAAGCCTTTAAGGGCATTTTGGTCATTTAGTAATTAAAAGAATTAAAAAGGGAAAATAAAGTCAAAATTGGTCCATCTTCTTCATGGAGGCCGAATATATCATGGGGGAAGCCATGGTTAGGGTTTCCAAGCTTTCCAAGCTCAATAGTAAGTCCGTTCTAGCCTCGTTTTTAATGTTCTTTACGTTTTTGGAGTCCCGGTAACTTGATTTAGCTTATTCTAGCAATAATTCATGCTAGGGTTCATATTTGGAAAAAAATACTCATAGATTAAATGTGTTTATTTTGATGTTTTATGGTAGAATATGAAGCTTGAAATTATGTTAAGCAACTTTTGCTAAGCGATTTTAAGTGAAAACAAGTAAAACGACATAATCGGTAAAAATACCTAATGTTCATAAGTACATGATAGAGTAGGAATTTGATGTTTAAATAGAAGGGAAAATGTTTAGAGTGTCATAAAACATAAGAAAAATGGATAAATTTTAATTTCTGAGCCTAGGGGCAAAATCGTAATTCTGCAAAGGTTTAGGGGCAAAATTGTAATTTTGCAAAAGTTTGAGTTAGGGAATGTTTTGAATAGTAAATTAGTTAAATAAGTGAAATATGATGTTTTAGATTCCGAAAAGTGAGATTTGGACCTAGAACGGAAGAAAAATCAAAAATTGAAAAAGTAGGTAAAATGGTCATTTCGGTATCGAGGTAAGTTCATATGTTTAATAAGCATTTAATTATGCATATTTGAATGATAAATTGATATTTTGGCCATAAATACTTTAGTATTGAGTTTCAGATATAATGATTAATGTTCGATAATAATTTGATATTGGAAAGAGAACTTGTATAATTTATATGTAAGACCATATTTTGTATTATGGCTTTGTATGATAACAAGAAAGTATTGACTAGCATAGTTTGATAAGAATAAGTTAAGTTGATGATATGATGAGATTGAGAATGTAAGTATGTAAGTTGAGTAGCATTTTATTATTATGCAATTACTGTTATTAGTATTGTTATTATTGAGTTATGCGACTAACCTTGAGAATTTGAGCAAGTATGTTTCAGCTATGACTTGACAAGGTATTAATATCTCAAAGTCCATGGTTGTACCATGGCAATTAAGGAAGAATTGACGGAAAATTCCATGTTCATAACATGGCATTTAAGGAGGAATTGACAGTTAAGGATACCATGTAAGACCATGTCAAGACATGGCATTGGTAAGGCAAGGATCCCGTGTAAGACCACGTCAAGACATGGCATCGGCATTGATTAAGGACTCCATGTAAGACCACATCAAGATATGGAATTGGCACTAAGATAAGGATACAATGTAAGACCATGTTCGGAACATGGCATTTGGTAAGACAAGGATATCATCTAAGACCATGTTTGGAACATGGCATTTAGTAAGATAAGGATATCATGTAAGACCATGCCAAGGCATGGCATTGATAAGTTCTATAAGGCAAAGAAATCATGTAAGACCATGACTATAAGGCAAATGTCCCATGTAAGACCATGCCAAGGCATGGCATTGGTGAGTTCATAGGGCAAGGATACCACGTAAGACCATGTCAAGACATGGCAATGGTAAGTTCAAAAAGGAAAAGGTTCCCGAGTAATCCAAAGAGTAAGTCAAAGAAACGATAAGGTGAGAACATGAAGAAAGAGTACAAGTATGCATTTAAGGCTTACTTAATATTGAGATTGTAAGTAATTGAGATTATCAAGTATTAAGTAAGTGATGAGTTTTCAGTTATGCTTGTGACACTTTATGACATGAATGGCAATATGCCTATATTATGAAAGAGTACTCATGTGTTAAGTGAGATGTTATAGGTATGTCAGCAAGCTATTAAGTAAGGTGCCTTTTGTATTCTGAGCCTTTCGTAAGGTTACCGATGAGTAAGATGGGAAAGTAAGAACTAAACATTATTTAAGCAAATTATGACAGCATAGTAGTAAGCTAAATTGATTGCTAATGCTTATTTATGTGAACTTACTAAGCTTTATAAGCTTACTTCTTTCACTTTCCCATGTTTCAGAGTACTTAAAAGCAAGCTCAGGTTGGAGGTCATCGGATATCACTTCACACTATCGACTATCAAGTTACCAAATGGGTATCTTCGTTTACAAACGTTCTAGTTTATGGCATGTATAGGGACTTAGCCATTTTGTGTGTATGTCCTTATGATATGGCTAAAGAATGGTATGTAAATATTTGATAATGATTAGCTATTGAAATGGCTAATGAAGAACATGTTTCGGTGTTATGCATGTCTAAATGGTAGATAATACAAAGAAATCATGAAAAAGTGAAATTAGCATTAAAACAGTATTAAATAGCGGCAGTGACGTGATCTTGAAAAATCACTAAGAATAGTAGAAATGGAATAAGGTGATGAACGAGATATAGAATTAAATCTTATTGAGTCTATTTTCATATGAAAGAAAGAGAATAAGCAAAAGAAGTGTATATTAAGAGATATTTAAATTTTAGTGAGACAGGGCCAAAGCGATTTCTGAATCCTCTGTTCTGACTTTATAAATTCACTAAAAATTGTACAAAAATAATTAGGAGTTATAGTTTATATTTCTAGATTACTTAGTGAATCTACTTTCAAGAGAAACAAACGGCATGGTTATTTGAATTCTTTACAGGGAGAAATTTGATTCGTAGTAAAGAGAGGTCAGAGTAGTCGAACAGTGCAATAGGGGAAACTTTAACTAATAAACTGTACTAATTGGCTAGACCAAAAATTCTGGAAAAAAAGCTAGTAAGAAGATATATGAGTCTAGTTTCAAGGAAAATTCACGAATTTAAATTTTGAGTTTCGTGACTCGAGTTATGATTTATTTAGTGACTATGACGCGGGTGGCCAGTTTTATAAGGAATAATGAAATAAATTGTTTTGATTTATCTAAGTATTAGGAAAATTTTTAATGTTCCCGGTTTGGTCCCGAACCGTTTCAATTGCATGTTTTAGGGTCTCAAGGGCCCTTTTTAGGGACATATTGAATGAATGTAAATAAATTAATTTTAAAAGTAAATTTTATGTCCCGAATTAGTAAATCAAGTCAGGTAACGCCTCGTGCTCGACTCCGGCGACTGTCTCGAGTAAGGGGTGTTACACTACCAATGATTTTTAATAACTCAACTTTATTATTTCAACAAAAAAATATAATCGGTTGTCAATTTTTATTTTAAAAAAAATACCACATAAAATTTTACCCATATTTTAGTAGCCAATTTGGAAATTAAGCCAAAACCTAAAGTTTTTATTAACAGATTGAATGAAAATAAACAAAGGGAGACCAAATATGTAATAACAAAATAAGCACTTGGGTTTGAAATCCAAAGGATAATGCAAATTTTTGACACAGATGCTGTACACTGCGAGAGCATAAAAAATAAGATGTATCACACAAGAGATAAGCCAAGGTATGTATCTCAGTTTATCTAATTATAGAGCCATCTCCTAAGTTGCCTATGAATTATTCAAATATATGTCAAAATAGTAAAGCTATTGAAATTTGGATACATTTATTCCTATAGAATTTTTTATGCTGATTCCAGAGTCGATGTTGTTGCGGAGTACCTTAGAAAAGCCAAATTGATGTATCCTTCTTTTCATACCCTTCTAACCACTTCTGCTGCACACTCACCCAAGTGTACCCGTCTGAAGCACCAACGGATCCCTGCCAACATAAATGTCACCATTTTACAACAAAATTATGTTAAGCAATCTTCATCAAGAAATTAACAGATTAAAGCTCCTGTTCTTTGACGCGATAGCTATTCAAAACTTATAGCAAAAGTATCAATCAAACAGAATCTAGGATTTAAAAGTTCTTACCTTCGCATTTATTTTAGCAGTGGTCACACAACAACATCGCTCATCACCTACAAGAATTAGCAAGGCAATCAAAGGTGGGAAATCATTGCCAATCACGCCAACGTTGAATAATACTGAGTGGCTCTTAGGAGCTTGCCTAGTGTAAAGGTAGAGGCATATA
This sequence comes from Gossypium anomalum, assembly GCA_025698475.1. Lineage (NCBI taxonomy): Eukaryota > Viridiplantae > Streptophyta > Magnoliopsida > Malvales > Malvaceae > Gossypium > Gossypium anomalum. The sequence continues at coordinate 37,324,767 of CM046959.1, read as the reverse complement.
GCACATGTTCAAAAACATTATACATGCTTGCACATGTTCATAATACTGTTTTCTTTTCTTTCTTTTTTTTCCAAATGGAGATACAATGTAAGCATGCTTGCGAAATAAAGGTGCCTGCAGAATCAAATACAATGATAAACTACTTTTATAAAGAAAACACTCTCACCAGATAACTCCCACTTATCGAACTTCACTAGCCATGTGTTCGAGCCAATTGGTGTGGACAATACACGATCCACCCAGACTCGGAACTGTTTACCCTTTTGGTCTCCATAGCACCCTTTCATTGCGTATATGCATTCATGAAGAGTTTTCTCAACACCGGTAGGAAAGACAAAAGTAGCAGTGGGATCCTGAAGGAAAATAACATAAAATCTAAGCACAGTACTAATTAGTAAGAACAAATGACTCAAAATTAGAGTCTATTCACATAAGAGGAAAACAGTGTTTTCCTGGCAGAAATGCTTGGTCAGGAAAATAATCTCTATACTTGTTTGTTAAAATTCAACAGAACTTGTTAGATCTGTGGTTAGCCACAAGCTTGTCCATAAACTGATCGGCATGCATTCCAATTTGTAGATACACACCCGTAACAAATTGTAATCTTTGGCTGATTGTGAACTTGTTCTCATTTTATTATCTTATGATCACATTATGTTCTAGATGCATAACATTGCAGAAGAATAGATCCAACTGCTTTTACCTATTTGTTTTGCTAGTTACCTAGCATGCATACCCAACAGTCCCACAAGTTTTGTTACCTGCCGTGCCCTGGCTTTGTCAGTAATGGAGTGCTGTAGGTTGGTCACATTTTGCACGACAAAACGATGGAAGAGACAATGACATAAAGAATTCATGTCAAAAACCATATGGAAAAATGTAACGAGGGAATGTATTAAAAAGATCTGATTCACCAATACGTCTATATACCATAAAGCTAATTCATCCTGTTCAGAGAAGAGTTTCAAATCATCAGGTATTATGATTCAAATTTGTAATGTGTAAAGAGTTCAGATTAAAATAAGAAACAGAAGCCAATGATGCACCAAATTAAAATAAACAAATGCAAGACATGGTCTAGCTTTCAGACTAGCATTAATTAGAAGATGCTGATAAGTAACATGATTGTTGTCTTGTTTTTTTCCTTTCCCTAATAAGTAGAAGAATGTTGGATGTTGCCCAATTCTGATGAACTGATAAGTACCATGACAAAACATAACAATGAAAGAAAAGGAAGGGCAGTAACATACACAAGAAGCTTTCAGACTTGCTATATAAGTCTCACAGTTGGCAGCCTCCCCTCGCCTCCATCGCTCATAGAACAAGTAAAATTTCACTACTTCATAACCTGGATTGACATCGTCTAGCTTACATTCCACAAAATCAGCAACATCTCTTGGAGAAGTGTTTGAACCAAGATTAAAATGTCCAATGGCTTCTATGATTCCAGCTGCACACCTTTCTTTTGCATGGATTATATTAGGATTACCTTTTGCATTTTCAGCATGCCATTGCAACAATTCTTCTTGGGCATTGCTGACCTGAAGAGGGGAAGATTAATAGACCACAAATAGCAACAAAGAACTGCAATTCTAAAGGGCTAGTAATTCTGAATTATTTAAAAAGCTGAAGACTACCGACCATGACTCCATACACATCTGGAATGCTGAAGAGTTCAGCGTCATTTCCGGAATCACCGCAAGCAAGAATATTAACAGGTAGTGATCCCTCAGTCTTCAACTTATTTAGTAAATAGGAGAGGGCCTGTCCTTTGCCAGCACCTTGTGGTAATACATCCAAATCCATTCCCCCACTATAAATTAGTTTAACATCCAACTGGCACAGAATAAGACACAAGTTAATGGTAGCAAAACAACTTCCAGTGAATAAGAAACAACTAAGCAAGCAAGATGAAGAAATGAATACCAATGAATTGTAGTCTGGTGTACATCTTTCTATGTATATTTACTTGGGAAAAGTGCATATGATTGGATGCATAACATGCTTGGTAGTAAGTTGAATCTTACCCCTCGCTTTTCCAAACGGCTAGAAAGTTCCTTCATCACTACTTGGGCCTTAGTCTTATCAACATAAAAGCTAACCTTGTGTGGTCGCTGCTCCGTTTCTGCCTGCATGATCCAACATGGTTGAATTCATCAAATATATCATGACCAAGGCCTAAATATCCTGTTATATTGAAGATGCTCAACAGAATAACACTAAAACCTAGATATAAGGTTGCAGTTAATAATATATATTACGTAGACCTGAAGAGTGAGATCAGGAAACTTGCTGGTTTCTTCAAAGACTATGTTCCTATCCCATTTCTGATTCAGAATCTTAACCCAGCCATCATCAGGCAGCATCGAGCTGCCATATGTTATCTCGGTTCCCACTGACATAATAGTTATATCAGGAGTTAGCATGGGTTTCTCTTTCCTCAGCTGTTTGTAGAGTGTAGGTGACCTCCCAGTGGAAAAAACCAGCAGAGAGTCATGACGATAATTCGATTCCCAAAGGGCATTAAACCTAAGTAAAGACATGTTCTCGGGATCATGATGATCAACCTGGAAAAGAAAAAGATCATCAAATCCAATTAAGCAACTGTAGCACAAACATTTCCGAACATGAAAGCAAGACAAAAGCATACCATCGTATGATCAAGATCAGATACAATCATGAGACGTGCGGCCTTAGTAATCCGATCCATGACTATTGTACCGATTAAAATCCTATAGCGTGAAAGGAATTACTCAGTGTGAATTAATAAAAAAAAACATGAAATTCTACTGAACTGAGTCAGGATTGTGTTGAAGAAACTACTTAAGATTATTGACAAATGCCATAAAAAATGAGATAATTTAATTTCCCATCAGTTACTAACAACATTATTAAGATTAACAAAAATCCAAACCAATCAAAAATCAACAAATGCCATAAAATATGAAAAAAAATCTAGTACCAGAAAGAAACTGATAATATTTATTGAAACTACACTGAAAGAAACAAATTAACATGAGAAAAGCTTCAATTAAATTAAAAGAAAATCAATCTACGCAATTTAAGAGCACACAGAACAATGAAAAAACCTGAAATCAGAGATTGTAAAAAGGAAAATCAAAATTGATAAAGTACCTTGATCGACCAAATCGAAGCTTCTGAAAATTTTACCTGCGATCGCATGAAAATTACGACTCAATTGAAAATTATATACAATGAAAAAAAGAAGAAAATGAAGCGAAAACTAAAAGGAGTGAAGTTACCTAAGTGGAAAAAGAAAAGGAGAAGTGGAGAAGAAGATAAAGATTTGGTGGCCTTGGAATATTAGCGGAGATTAGGAGATCTGAGGATGAGATGATAAATGGAATTGGATCCAAATTCGTTGGCGCCTCCTCGTCTGTCGAGCCTTTTTACCGGATTATTAGGAGCCCACTATCATGGGGGTGTCATCACCAGGAATTTCATCTAATTTTTTATATACCTGAAAATATGAATCTGATTAGGCATATTCCTCTAATTTTTTTCGTCCGTTAAAATTGAATTAATGATCTAATTTAATTAATTGATTGGAGATCCAACTTAATTTGATGAGAAGTTGATTAATAATAAGTTAATTTGGTTCAAAATTAAATAATTAATCGAATTAACTGAAATAAATAATAAATATTATATAATATTTTTTTTTATATTAGTAATGTATTTTTGAATTATTATTTATATAATTTTTTTTTAACTATTAGAAAAAATGAACATCAGCAATGTATTATTTTTTATGTATTTTATTTTTTTAATCAGTAGACAAAAATATATAAATTCTGATTAATTCGGTTAACTGGCTAAATTAACCGAAATATTTCGATTAATTCGGTTAACGGACCGAATTAACTGAAATATTTCGATTCAACTAATATATTTGAAAAAAATTTGATTCGATTAACGGTTAAAGATATTTACATTTTGGGTAATTCTATTAATAGTAATTCTATTTGGTTAACAACCGAACTGACCGTTTAAACACCCCTATTACAAGGTGCTCATATTTATAAATTTATTTGAATTTCAAAATTATTTTCATTCCAAATACTCAATTTTATTAAAAATTTAATATCCCTATAAATAAAGTGAATTTTAATGATAAAAATCAAAATGTTTATATTTGGATCACTCCGAGTCCTCTTATCAATTAAACGTGGTAAAAATACAATAGAAGTCCCTATATAAAGAGCTAAATTGTATTTTACTTTTCCTACTCAAAAGAATAAATTAATCTTTGTATAGTATATCAAAGAGAAAACCAGTCTTTTAAAAAATTTATTCTTTTTTTTAAACCCTAAAAACTTTTCTCTTTTTTTTTCGCGCGCCCACTTTTTGTTTTCCTCCCACCAACTCTTTTTTTTCTTTCTTGACACGTCTATTGAAATAGCCTTTCTGGCTATATTTTCGGCTACTCCTCTCATTTCATAAAGTATTCTGCCCGGTTTAACGATAGCTACCCAATACTCAGGAGATCCTTTCCCCGAACCCATACGTGTTTCTGTAGGTCTTACTGTAATGGGTTTGTCTGGAAATATACGTACCCATATTTTTCCACCACGGCGTACATTTCGCGTCATTGCGCGGCGTCTCGCTTCTATTTGTCTAGATGTAATCCAAGCGGGTTCAAGTGCTTGAAGAGCATATCTACCGAAACAAATCCGATTACCTCGATAAGATATCCCCTTCATTCTTCCTCTATGTTGTTTACGAAATCGGGTTCTTTTGGGGTTCTTCTCATTCACTCCACATGTCTTCTCTTTTTTTCAGTTTGCAGATCTATTTTGTGGGTATCTTTATTGTCTTCACAGGTTATAGATAGATGACGATGCCTGTCGAACTCCACCGATCACCTGTGGTTTTTTTTTTTGGAAAGTGGATGGCATTTCACAAGTTGATTTGGACTCGTGTTGTGTTAAGTTTTATATGTTTTTTTTTTGTTTTTTTTTCTATTATTTAATAAGTCTTCAGTTTTAAAAGTTTTTGCCTACACTTGTAGCATGCTTTTAAGTCTTGCTTATGCATGTAATCTTAGTTTTACAAGTGATTTTAGGGATGGTTTTGTTGTCGTCCTCTATAATTTGGTGAATGCTCGATTCTTTTGTTGATTTTTACTTGCCACTTTGGACCATCCGGGGTTAATTTTCTTATCGTATTAAGTGCTTGCAATCACTCCAAATATGTCATGCTTAAGTTGTGACAAAACCAATTGTCAACGTGTCAAAATGTTCTATTATTGCTGAGGCTAAAGCCTTTGCTGTGTTGATGGAGTTTGTCTTTACCCATCTGTGACGAGTGTTTATTTTTTTCCCTAAATTGTATGATTCCATTCAGTGAATGAATTAATGAATTTAACTTTCAAAAAAAATTATTCATTTTTCCTATTAAAAATTGGTTCATGTATGTCAGTACGAGATGCACGTGACATGTCACATGTCTCTGTTTAGTTATTCCATTAATCATGTTGCTTTTTAACAGTATAAATAGATGAAATTTTTAATAGCAAAGGACCAATTTGCTCTTTAATCTAACGAACAGAGACTTAGTTATCTATTTCTTAAGTAGAAAAAGTAAAATATAATTCAACTCTTATGCTAATTTTACCATCAAATGATAAATTGTAATTTGAGAGTAAATAAATATCTGAGATTTGTTAGATGTGAAAACAAGAAGACGTAAGTTGTTGCATGATGGTAAAAAGGGTTGAAATAACCAATGAGTTTGGTTGTTCCTGCAATGGTCCAATCGAGGACGAGCAAAATTGATCCAAGTGGTCCGTTTTTCTGCAACAAAAATATTTAAGAACATTACAGAAACAACTCTTCAAAGCAGAGGGAAACCTACGAACCACGCCATTAACTTAGGTCCAAATAATATGGGTTCCTATAAGCTTTGACCTCTCTGCCATGGGGACGCTCCTTGTCAACAAGCCAATCTTCGCCAGCAAAATGTTACATGCCATTTTTTCTGCATAACCTTCTGAGAATCTAGATATGCTGGCCTTGCTAGTAGGCAAGATATGGTACCAAGATGGAAGTACCCTATGATTGAGTCGACCTTAGAGGCCAGCAAGATCACTACGGGACACAGCATCGAGCATGCTACAGTTTCTAAACAGAGCTGCTAAACAATTTATGTTGAACATGGCTACCAAGTCCCTGTCAGTTAGGATGAAACATCATGCAAGTCATTGACATAAATGGTTAAAACATGGATTTGATGACATTAGATGCTAGCAGCATAGTTTAAGGTTATACCGTGTATTCCTTCTTTTTTTTATCTTTTTCTATTTCAGACGAGGGCAAATGAATGGACTGATGAATGAATGACTTAACCTGGAAGAAATTGAGGGTCAAAATGAGTAAAGAGATCTCAGCTTGGGTGTAAATGTTGGAAAAGAGTATATATCTGATATGAGTATGTTCAAATTTTTCAAAGTTTTTGCATGTATTTGTAGGGCATTTTTAGGGTCATGTCTCCATACCCATTTCCAGATATGCATCAGACATAGGTGTCTAAGACGGGTACTTCAAGAAAAAGAAAAAGTCAAGAGTAGCATAGCTCAGTATAGTGAACTGAAAAGTGCTAACAAGATTCAGATAAGGGAATTACTACCCAACTTATGATAGTTTCGGTAGGGACTACCAAAAGGTCTGAGGTTAAAAATCAAAATTGTAGTCTAAAGAACCATGGAATAAGCAGTCTTACCGTAGCAAGATCATGTATCAATGCTTAAATGTTTTGTGCTTTCCGGTTAAACCTGTGTCTTGCATCATAGCTACAAACTCACTATAGTCAATACGTCCATCCTGAAGAGAAGAAATCATGATAATCGATGTATGTAAAATGAACATACATCTTTAACCAACATAATATTTGAAGTGAAAATGGAAGTTAAAAAGTCAGCTTGTAAATTCTTTACGTTATCCTGGTCAACTTCACGTATTACATCTTCCAAGTGAACATCTTGCAAGCCAAACTGCTCACAGGCCTGTTGGAGCTCATCTGGAGTAATGTAGCCACTTCCATCTTTGTCAAAGTAGTTGAAAGCTGCAAACAGATGATCCTCTTTCTGGATCTTGTTTAGATGAAGCATGGCCGCTATGAACTCGCTATAATCTATAGTACCACTGTTATCAATGTCTGCCTGCAGTATTTAAGAGAATAACTATACCAAATCAGCAACAATGTTATGGCCTGGGTGTCTGGTTGGCCATTCTTACGCCATGCATATACTGGTCAATCTCGCATTTAAGATGATGACCAGACAATGAAGTAGTTTCAAATGTAGCAAAAACTTATTATTCGAAAAAACTGCAGCTACTCTCCTAGCTCTTGATTCTTATCTATGCTAATAGTTTAGTAATCGAGTGTTTCCGGTCAGGAAAAGCATTGGAAACACCTAAAACTATCTACCTCATGCATCTTTAACATTAGACCTGTTCAGTGGCGAAAACAGGGGGGTTGCAGGGACCGGCTCCCCCTAAAATAGAAAAATTTCCATTTAGGCCCCTTTATAATTTATAAAATTTTAAATTAGTAATGGTAAAATTGCACTTTGGCCACCAAAAAATGATAAAAATTTAATTTAACCCTTTAAGGTGTATAAGATATAGCTATTAAAATGATGAAATTACATTTTTATTATCCAACAAATATAAAATTTAATTCTGACCCCCAAAAATATTTTCCGACTTCACCTCTGGACCTATTAATGCCCCCTGCGAGCACTTAATACTAAAACAAGAAAAGCCAGAATCATACTACACTACAGCAAGGCAGAGATTTGTTCAGTATAAACAGGCTTACTGCTTGCATTAACCCATTAATCTCAGAATCCTTGAGCTTAGAACCAACTTTTTCCAAACCAATTTTCAGTTCCTCAAGAGTGATATTCCCACTGTTATCTGCATCTATCATCTTAAACATTTCTTTCAGGCCTGCAATTTCCTCTTCTGATAGGCTATCAGCAATGACCTAAATATAAACAAATCTTCTAATAAGAAATATATATAAGGATGCCATGGCCCGCAAAAAAAAAAATCACAACTTGTTAGTTGCTGCAGCTGCCTGATATAATGGCTGCATTAAGCATCTAATTTGATAAAGATTCTTACTCTTTATCATTAAGAAGCTGCTTAGCCCATTCAACATGTTTCATTCATGCATGTTATTGGGGAAAAACACAATTCAATTTGAAAAATCTTCCACAACTACTATGAACTTCAGAGAGTTGAGATGAATCTGGGTACTAACTCTGATGGCAATTTTCTTCAGCTTATTCATTGCAGAAAATTGCTTCAAACGCGATAGGACAGCTGAATCAAGAGGTTTATCAGGAGCAATGCCATCCTCCTGAACCCAAGGGTGACCTGCCAAGATACAGGAAGTTAAGTAATCCCTTTACAATATATTTCTGCACCATTAGAAGAAGTACAGAAAATAAATTTTCTCAATAACTGAAATGCTTAAAACGGTAAAGAGACAGGGAACACATTACATCTGTCTTGAATTCTTTTGAACAATGATAAAATGCTTTCACATGGAGAAAATAATTGAAGTAGAAGTATTAGTTATGATAAACTTTTCATTTTGTTTGACAATACAAGGCAAGTGATAAATCCAACAATTTAAGTTCTTGGTTGATGTTGCAGAAAGGAAACACCAACCAAAACAAGAATGGCGATTCTTCTTCTTGCATTTAAGTAACTGAAATAAAACTGTTCATCGTCATCCAGATTCCTTGATTTTCAGAATATAGTTAGTGCCAGTTGTCTCAAAGATGTTCACTCAAAGAAGGAATATAAACCTATGTTGCTACGACTCCTCATTTTTCTTGAAGTACTTGCGTACAGCACCCTGTGTCCAATGCATTTCAGGACATAGGAGATATGTCCCTCCATGGACCCTCCAAAAACATGGAAAAGAAAAAATTAAGCATACCATGTAGGACACATACATGAGTTCGAATAACATAGCTATAAACTTTTTTGCAATCTGAAAAATATATAAGGGCAGAAACCAAGTGAAGAAAAAACTCATAAATGTGTGACAAGGTAGTCTACAGGTTAACACCTCTCTTCCGCAAAATATATGTACACCAAGATTTGATGGAATGCTTCCCTGATGACTAACTGGATTATGGTTTTCAATCATCAGTTCGTAATCTCAAATTGTTTAGAATAATCACTATCCAATTTCTCAAAATTAATCCTGAAACGATCAAATCAGACATATTTTAAACACTCCCCCACCAAGCATGTCAGGCTTATAAAGCAGAAAGTCCAAAGTTCAGCTCAGACATTTGCAGCCACATCCAGTGCAGGCTAAGATCAACTTTTCTCCAAGACTCCAACTTCTCTAATGATTGCTTTGAAGTCTAGCATCTTGAATCTCAGGTTACAAATTTCCCTGCTTTCCTCTGCCAACTCCAGTGGGTATAAAAAGGAATTGTTGGAAAATGGTATTCATGCAGGTCATATCGTATAGATGGAAAGAAGCAGCCACAGAGGACAAATTATGCATTGAGGTGAGGAAAGAGATAAAAGCAAAGCCTATATTTCTACTTATATTTAACAGAGTAGATTAATGTAAAGCATACAATATCACTCTTTTTGTCATTCTCCTTCAATATTAGGTCATAATTTACAACTGCCAACAAAGTAAAGTACGTAGTTTTAAAGATAAAACAGACAAAAATTATTTTCTTATATGTAAGGCACTAGTTTCTATAATCCTCACATCTAGGTAGTTCTTAAAAGATCATTCACTAAATGAACACTTATTCTTCCATCTCCATAACAAAATTCTGCATGAAATTAGATTGACTGCATGACAACTTGTATTTCATTAAATGTATTCCTTTTTGGCCAAATCAAAACTGTTTCTAAAGGTATATCCAATGTAACTCTCGACTATGTGATGCTGCAAAGGATCATTCAATTGAAATAGACAGAATAGCTTCAAGGCTTCCCAGATAAAATAATATTCAAGTTGACCATTTGTGCTAAATAGCAGTACGTTTTAGAGAAAGGGAGATTTATGCATACTCACAAAGAACTTCATGGGCTGTCAACCGCCTTTTAGGGTCCTTTATAAGCATTCGTCGTACCAAGTCCTTTCCACTGTTAGAGATACTAGGCCATGGCTCTGATGTAAAGTCGAGTTCACCTCTCATAACCTGCTCAAATATCCCTTGCTCCGTTTCTGATAGAAAAATTAACATCCGTACCAAATAAATCAGATATAAGTCAACCGTGCCTGGAAGCATTTACTGATGCTTCAAACCATTGAAGCCGCAAGCAGCAAAACACTCACCATCCCAGAATGGGGGGACTCCACAAAGTAAAATATAAATGATCACTCCAGCACTCCAAACATCACATTCTGGACCATAGTGCTTCTGCAACACTTCTGGAGCCACATAATACGGACTTCCAACCACATCATTGAATATTTCACCTAGAGGAAAAGGGATTAGTTCCCAGACAACAGAGTAAATTGACATAATAAAATTTAGTAAAATCCTTTATAAAGATGAATGACTCCATGTAAATGAAGGCAATGATCAGACTGTGATTTGGCTAGATATGACCACACTCTAAAGATGAGCAATAGCCAAGAAGGGTGATGAAGACATTGCACTAACTCCTATCTCCCAACCCCACCCTCTTTTTTCTTCCCCTCTTTGCTATCTTTGCAAGGTCAATGTAATGTGCATTCCAACTTAGTCAGGTAGCCTGTGACGGGTAGAGTCTCCATAAGCATTCCCAATATTGCTCTACCTCACATGGATCTAGAACTATTTTATGTAAAATACTTTCCATAACAGCACATGGTGATTATAAGAACTTCGTATGCTTCTCTGTAGTAACTAAGAATTTACTAACAGAATAAATATAATGGAATTTGTGATTTTTAATCTGAGAGAAAACAAAAACCAGTGAGACAGTTAGCACAGTATCAGCCGCGTAAGGTTTCTCAAGGGATTACAGGACATTTTATTCTAGCAATTGAAGATTCTCCTTTCCTTTTTCTTAAGAGAGAAATTTTGTGCTCACAGTCGCTAGGATGAATGATAATATATAATATAAAACTAAAAAGTAGGAATCTGTGCTCTCAATAGTTTCATAAATAAAATGAAAATTATGTCAACTGACAAAATTTGGTCCAACTGTCCAAGAAGATAACAAAATATTCACTCAAGCATTTATCTAGTGGCCAAAAACATTACCTTTAGCAAGAGTTAACTACTTTCATGGCAGCAAAGTGGACAAAAAAAAAATGATCAAATGTTTCCATCAGAGACATTTTAATTAAAAGTTGCTAATTGTAGTCAAACTACAAGACTGTCAAGAATGAACGAAAAAGAAGAAGTTACAACATGGGTAATACCTGGCTTAAAGAACATTGAAAGCCCAAAATCAATTGCTTTAAGTGGGGCGTCCTCATCCTTGTTAATGAACAGGAAATTTTCGGGCTTGAGGTCACGATGCATAACACCAAGAGAATGACATGCTTGAACAACACCAACCATTACCCTAGCAAGTGCAGCTGCCTTTCTCTCGGTATAATGCCCTCTCTGAATGATTCTATCAAAAAGCTCCCCACCAGCACAAAACTCCATAACAAGATAAATAGCCACAGCATCTTCGTAAGCACCTATGATTTGTATCACATTAGGGTGACCTGCGAGATGGTGCATTATATGAACCTCCCTTCTAACATCCTCCAAATCATCAGTTGAGGTCAGCTTCCTCTTGGCAATGGATTTGCAGGCGAACTCTTTCCCAGTGCTTTTTTCAACACAGAAAAACGTTGTTCCGAATTGTCCTTGACCTAACTTACGCCCCAAGCTATATAGCTCCTTCATATTCCCGGTTTTCCTTCCAAGCACTGACTCCAGTTCCGTGCTTGTCAACCTCTTCAAATTATTTGGCTTTTGACCCGAAGCCTTATTGGCATTGTTCCCTTCCTTATTCTTGGGCTCCACATTGGGGATCTTGACGGGTTCAGGGGCAGTGTTCTCAGTTGCAGCGGAATCTTGACAATCATCCGAGCCTTTGGATTTATTAGATTCGTCGGAACCTTTGTTGCTGTTATCTTCATTAGCCGCCGGCAATTGGTCCTGAATAGGCGGCCTTTGCCGCCAAACCGCCTGTGTGACAGACTGGAAGAATCCATTCCCACCAAGATCACTTGGCCCAGCGCATGCGTTCCCCATCAAAATTTCCCAAATTCTCAGGTCCTCATTATAATCTTCAACTCTCTCTTCTCAATTCCAACATCAATATGGGTCCTTGATAATTCCATTAAAGAGCAAACAAAAATCGATAGAATTCAATCTGTGAGAAGAGATCAAAGGCCTAGAACAGACCCCCCCCCCCAAGTCCAGCCCTTTTTCCGGTCCAAACAGCCTCTTCTAGGAAAATCCACCACCAATCCAAACTAATAGATCAGGAATCCTGAATTATGTCATCAATTCGATGGGGGAAGCAAAGCTTTAGGATTTGTTCCAAATCTAAAAAGATCCCAAAAAAGAAATTTAGACAGATATTGGGAAAAATTATTTCCGGGAAGATGAAGAAAATAGGTAATGGAAGCTATGAGAAGTTTACAAAGAGATCAATTTGCTTTGAATTTCGTCTCTTTTCAAAGAATATGCAGGAGAGTTCCACATCCAAGTTATTTGGTGAAGAAACAGAAAAATAAAATGATTGCTAAAATTTCATAATTACATCAAAAAAATTATTAATTAGAATTAACATAAAAGAAAATGGTGTTTTCCATTTTCCATGAATTGGGTTACAGTTTCATTGCATGCATTGCAGTTCTTAGGAGTCACACGTCATCATATGCACCTCAGTTTTGCGCATGCCCCCCACCCCCCCCAATTGCTTTAATAAATCTAAATTATTATTTGCATACATGATTAGCAACTGTTTTCAACATTTACCATCATTTTTATTATTTACATCTACATCTTTTGATTTCGTCATTATTTTCTAATTAAATTTAACTATTAATCTCTCAAACAAATTAAATCATTTTTTTTTAATAAAATTACGGGCTAAACCATTAATTCTTTAAACCTTATAGTGTAAACCCACTTGACAGCTCACGTGTATCCCATGCTAATATTGTTTTATTTATTTTATATGCCATGTTAGTAAATAATTTAAAAGTCATAAACATATTTATTTTAAAAGTATAATAAATTTAAAAAAATTAAAAATCATAAAAATACAGGTAGGTTCTCATGTGAGTGTCATATTTAAAAGTTTAACGTTTTACATAGTATTTTTGTTAAAAAAAATCAATTCAACTCTTTTTAGAAAATAAGTATGAAATTAACAAAAAAAATATAAATATCAATAATTAAATTTATCATTATATCTATAAAATTTGTGAGTATACTATTATCTAGTACACAACTACTCATATATACTAATTCTATTTGCCTTATCCTTCACTACTTGATTTAATAACATCAATCTCAACATATATTTTTTTTATTTAAGTCAAAGAATAAATCTTAAATTATATGAAAGTTTATGCATATTAATTTAGTGCAATTTTACAAGTTATGACTTTTTATTTTTTTAGTGGAACTTAAAATTTTTTAGTTACAACTAACATTGTAATAATTATTGAAAAAGTTATATTTTTAAGTTAGTGTTATAAAATAAAAGATAGAGAATAAAGAATAAAGAGAATGGGAGAGTAAAGAGAGCATATTTTATTGATCAATAAGAATATTTATAATGCTTCTCTTAAGTATCTATTTATGAGCATAAGACGTATAAATGAAAACAAGAAGTATAAATAAAGTAGAGATTTACTTCTAATCACTGTGATAAAACCTTACTAAGATAAAAATTCTATGAAAAAAATTCCTATTGAAAGAAAAAGAATACACATATATATAATACGCATAATATGTTAGCCTCATTAAAAATCTTACCAAGAAAACCTAATGGGACAAAACCTCGATTAAGGGAAAAAGAGTGCAGCGCATATTTACTCCCCCTCATGAGAACATCACATAATATATCATATTCTATTTATTCAATCTTGAATACTAACTTTTCAAATGACCATTTGAATATATTTGCTAAGCAATCAACATTTTTTTGAAAGTCATGAGTGAGGAAATATTTTGGGGAAAATATATTTTGATCTCAACAATAATCATAACAAATTTTAATCATGATCCCCCTATAAAAATACAAATAGGTATTTTGGATCATTTTATAATCCTCTTTCAACTACTATTGACTAAATCAAATTTATCACATATGTTCAATTATTTCAATTCATATAAATGAACAATTTCTCGATAATTTCAATATGTTTCTGGCATTCTAAATGCTTCAAGGATTTTAATATAAACTTTACTATATAGTGATTCATAAAAGGTTATAACAACAACCATTAGACGCAAGCTAAATCTTTTATGAACCGTTGGTGTAATAATATATCTAAAGGTTATTGTATCCAACATAAAAGAATATTATAACTTTTCATAATCAATGTCAGAACTTAACAAAAGCTTTATATTTTTTTATTTATTTTGCAAAACTACTTCATTTATACCCTCACTAGCTTTATACCTTTAGATATTTGGACTGTTAGTCAAAAAACTCCACGAATTTGAGTTGCGTCTTTCTATTTTGACCAATCTATTCCATATTTATATTTCTCAATAGATTTATTCAAGATTCTCCTTTCATTTCAACAATAATATTGCATGCAAAACCATTGTCGACCATTTTTATTATTCAGTTCCACATTTTCTTGAATTGACATAACTTATCGAGATCTCTTATTTTCACTATTTTAATCTTCAGTTTCAGCAATAAATCTCTTCTAGAGTTTTAGTTATGTATTGGGTCTCTTCTGGAGCACCCGCCTCCACTATATAACAATCTACAAGAATTATTTTCTTTTATGAGAATTTTCATATTTGGAACCTGTAATGAGTTATCATTGTTGAACTTCTGGTTCAAATTACTCTTCCCCCTAACTCATTACAAGTTATTATTTATCTCCCCTTAATATCAGGAAAACTATCAAATCAAAATAGTAATCACAAATCATGTCATAATTGAATCTCCAAAACATTTAAAACATACAATAATACAATGAGACTTGTAATTAAGATATATTCTCAACTTTCTTTGAGGATTTACTCATCTTTGGGTGTTGTGGTGGAGCAATTGAAACATATACGCATATACAAAAATTCAAAGATGAGAAATATTTAGCTCTTGACTAAAAACCAATTGTAATAGGGAGTATTTATAACTTATTGACTTGATGCGCACAACACGTAAATCAACATAATCTCATGTTGAAATATGAAGTTTAGTTCTCATAAGTACTGGTTTGAATATTGTGTTCAGTCAGTAATTTCTCTAAACTATTATGCGCATAAATAACAAATTTTTACAAAAGTTTTTCAAACTTAATCAATAAAAGACTAAGATATAAACTCATCAGTACTAGTAAGATGAATTATCTTAATTGCATGATTTGAAATTAATTATTTAAATAAGCAATCTTGCAAATGACAAGTTGCAAGTTGATAACACATACGTGATTATTTTGTAGATGCATCTACCAAAATCATATAATATCAAAACCATCCACATGGTGGATAAAAAGGCCCATATTCATTTAAGAAATTCAAGATATTAAATCAAAACTTTAGCTAGTGAGTTTCTAAGAATCAATTTTCATTGAGAACAAACAACAAATGAGAATTCTTTAAATTAAAAAATCTTCTGGTTCTTTAATGAATGTCCATATGAATTCTCAATTAATTTTTGAATCATATATGATTCAGGATGGTTTACTTTAATATACATTTTAATTGTACTAATAATGTCAATATAAATTGTGACAAATTGATAATTTTACTGTCATTTCTTTTACTTTGTATCTACATATAAGTACTATTGTGACATTTACTACTGGAAATGTCTAAATCAATATGAAGTCTAAGTTACTATTTTCTAGGTGTACAACAGGTACATAACCAATGACTTTTCATACATAAGTTTTCTCTCTTGCAAGTTCTCATCAGTAATATTTTTCCACGCAATTTTAATTGAGAACTTATTCTGAATAATGTAGAGTAATACTCAGTTTAAAAAAAAAACTTGCAACTTCATGTGCATCTAACCATAACGAGCTTTAGATAGAATTACTATATTCTATTGCTCATAAGTAGATCTTTCACAGTCAAATATTCTGCTTTCAACCCCTTAATGGGGATAATGATAAAAGAATATCACAAAGATAGTCACAATCAATTTAATTTATAACAATTGTAATAAATATAAATCAATAACTCAATCATCTTTTGATTCATATGAAATATATTTTTTTTCCTCATCCACAATCTCAATATGAGATCTATTATGAATATCTTTTAAAACCAATGGATTAATCATCCCAAGATATTAATATATTAGCTCTTCTGGAGCTTTCGACTAATTTTGTATTACCAAATATCAGAATAATATTGGTTTTTATTTTCTTTTATACTTGTGTTCACTTTAGGGAATGCAATAGATTTACTGGGACGAATTTACAAATGTCCCAATAGACTCTTTATTTCATAATCACCATCGTAAACATGCGTAGATTTTAAATCAAAATATTTCTATTCATATTGTCATGATTAATCTCCAATTATAATAAACATAATATAATAAATAAATTATAGTAAAATATACCTGAGATTCTTTAACATCATCATTATCACCCTGGCTGAGTGGTTAAAGGCTTTAATGATTACCCATAGTGCGCAGGCCTCAATTGAAATAGCAACAACTCTAGAAGGCAATCGACAATAGCAAATTTTGGGATATTTTTGTGACTTATGGAGAAAAAATTAAAAGAGAATCGTGCTATTAATGTGTTATAAAATAAAAGAAAGAGAATAAAGAACAAAGAGAATGGTAGAGCAAAGAGAGAGCATATTTTATAGATCAATCGGAACATTTACAATGCTTCTCCAAAGTCTCTATTTATAGGCATAAAAAGTATAAATAAAGTAGAGATTTATTTCTAATGACTATTAGAATTTAAAGTACATCAAAACTTATCTTGATCTTAATGGACATCCACTTAATAAGATATTCATAACAGTTATGTTATTTTTTTTATGTGTTTTAAGTTTGTATTAATGTAGTAAAATTAGATTATATTTAATATTCTTTGTTAAAAGGAAATTAAAGTATATTAGATTTTCAATTTTTCAAACCATAAAGCTCCATTGAGTTTAAGGAATTAGATTATGTTTTTTAGAAAATAAAAAATACTGAAAAAAACGTTGTTGAAATTTTAAAAAATGATTTTTGAAAAAATAAATAAAAATATGTGAAAATAAGAAAACAATAAAAAATTGTTTTCATTAAAATGTTTTATAAAACTGAAAAAGGTGAAAACAAAAATTTTTTAACTTTAACCCATATAACAATTTTTAAATATCAAACATATTACCTTGGCTGAAATCCATAAAAATGTAGAAAGTTTTATTTTATTTCTCATGTTTCTGTTATAAGAAAATTAGTACTTAACATGTTTTCAAGTTTACATTGTTGAGAACAACTTTTTATTTTTATTTACCAAATTTGTTTTCCAAATAGAGCCTAGCTTTTTTTTTTTATATATATATATAGAGAGATATGCCTTTGAAAAGATTGAGATATGTTTTTAAATAAGATAGACTTTGCTCCTTATTTTCAAGCTAATTCATATAGGCAAGAGCTTATGTGATAGATTCTAAAGTGAATTAAATATTTTGAGCTAGTGAATTAAATATTTTGAACTAGTTGATAGCATGAAATGTTAGAATTTTAAATAATATCTAATATAAAATTAGAACTGTAAACCAGTATTTATTATGTCAAATCATCAAGAATAAATAAATAACAAAATTAAATGCGGAAGTGTACCTGAATCCATTGTTTCCTTAAAATTATCTGGATCTTGGGGTTTTGATCTTCCAAATTAGCACACAAAAAATTTAGAGAATACATGCTCTCTCTTTCCTAATGATGGGATATTAGAAAAGATATCTTGTATATAATTTGGGGATCATAAACCTAATTTTTATAACTTTGGCATATTAGTTTTAATCAAATTCTAATTAGTCCATCATTAATTAGAATTTGATTAGAACTCAATTACTAGAGTATCTACACATATTTGACCCTTACTTTATTTAATAATTAAAGTCCAATAAAATTTTAACCAAATTAGATCACTTTTAATTTGGGATAACCTATTATGATAGTAAATAATAACATGTAATTACTCTTATTATATATGTGATGTCCATATTTTCCAACAATCTTCCACTTGGATCACATATATATACTAATTACTCTATAATTACATGTCATTATATAACATTATCAGCTCAAAATTTTACTATCATATCCAAAAGGTATTCCGAACAATCTCGTCCATTAATTTTGTTGACATAGAATCAAGGCGACTTTCGTTACATATATCGTAACTAAATCCATCCATGATCACGTATATTAACACAACCAAATGACATAGATCAAGTATGAATGTGTAGCATGGAAATTACATGCAATATGATCTAAACATGTCCATTTCCAACTGGTCCTCTTTAGTGAGATCAAACCTTACTAAAATCAGAGTGTGAATAAACCAAATAAACTTTATTTCTGCAGAAAATAAACTTATTATCTTTAAACTGAAATAACTGAAAATGTGTCTATAACATAAAAGCATTTAAAAATACAAACTCCCACTAAAACTAAATGTCCTTAAATGACATTACACCCATATGAACAATGTGCTCTTATAAAACCTTAGGTGTAGTTCCTTAGTAAGCGGATCCGCAATCATGAAGTTTGTTCTAATATGCTTTATAAGCACCTAACCACTCTGAACTTTTACTTTAACAACCAGGAAATTAAACTCTATGTGTTTTGACTTTAATGTGCTCCTGTTGCTATTGGAATAAAAGACTGCAATTTGTTTTCACAATTTGCACCTTAGTGACAAAATCTTTTATCCATATTACTTCAAAATCGGAGTTTATATACCTGATGATCTCTAACTAATTAGATCTCCGATATGTGAGCTTGTAATCTTTTGTTCTCTAAAAATACCTTATAACCCTTTTGGATGCTATCCAATGGTCCAAACCAGGGTTGCTTAAAATATCTGCCTAACATCCTAATAATATACACAATATTCCAATGTATACAAACTTGAATGTACATTAGATTTTCCATTGCTAAAATGTAAAAAATCCTATGCATTTTTGTAATCTCAAAATCATTCTTAGGGCATTGATTGAGGCTATACTTATTATTGACAAGCAGTATGTCATTAACATATAAAACCAAATATAAAACCTTACTCCTACTAAACTTATGGTATATACAATTATCAACAAAATTGATCTCTAAATCGAATGAGACAATCATTTGGTAAATTTTGTAATATTATTGACGAGAAGTCTACTTAAGCCCATAGATGAAGCTCTTTAATCTGCAAATCATTACCTTTGCATCATCAGACACAAAGTTTTTTAATTGCACCATATAAATGTATGATCAATGTTACCATTGAGAAACCATTAACTTAATATTCATCTGATGTAGCTTAAAGTCAAAATATTCCACTAAAGCCATAATAACCCTTTCTCTAGTGGACATTTTTAATAACATTCATTCTTGAGGTTGTTGAGTTTGTTCTTTTGGAACAATTACCTCATCTTAAATAAGGAGTTGTTCAACATTATCTTATTGAAGTTCTAGATTCATTTCTTAATCAATAATAGGTATGAAAACCTAAACATCATCAAAAGTGATAGTAATAACTGAGCTAGAATCTAATTCCTCCTCAAAAGCAATGTCTCTAACCTTATTTCTCCCCCCAAACTCAACATCCTCAAAGAATGTTGCAATTCTCATCTCAAAAATATTCCTAATTATGGGATCATAAAACTCATAGCCCTTAGATCACTCAGAATTTCTTTAACCCTTAACTTTACAGACATCAAAGAAGTCATAAGTGATGTCATTTCAACCTTATCATTTTTAGCAAAACGTTTCTCAATTTCGTCAAGAAAACCTTGGCCTGAGTAATATTTTCAGATTCTATGCCACTAAAGGCTTTTAAAATATTGTGCTTCATGATCATTAGACTCATGCAATTTGAACGATCCCACCTCTCAAAATCCCTTTTAACATTAGGGGTGTTTTCCACAGTGAGAGGTGCGAGTTGTTCTTCCTTTAGTGCAATGTCTATGTTCATACAACCAAATACTATAAGTAAGTGCCTTTTCCATTCATTGAAATTAGTCCCATTAAGCATGGGTATAGAATTTATATTAGCAGATATTATGGCAGTAGAAGATGAATTAGCTGAATATAGAACAAAAAATAAGCTCATATCAATATTCATAAGTAAACAATAAATTCAAGATAATGGCTAATCCCATCTCAAGATACCAAACACAACATTAATATCAAGTTTTTGGGCAGTAAAATTAACAGTAACCGGTACTCTTGTTGTAGCAATTAAACATTGACAATAAATTATGTCAAACAATGAATTAATCTTTGGACTAACTTATTGCTCACATAAAATACCTTATAATTGTCACACATTTATCACCACAGACGTCGTTGAAATTCTGCCAAATATTAACTTACCTTTGGGTCAACTAATAAATGCATGAATTACAAAAATATATAATCATCTTGATATTTCAAATAAACTAATCTACACAAAAGAGGTCACTTTGGCAGCATTTTGTTTCAACTAATCTATTTAAAATATTAGACATCCTTAATTAAAACCCAAAACCAAAATATGAAATTATTTGTTTTGAAATATTTCTTTCAATTTCATCTTTCAATCAAATTAAAAGATACTAGTATATTTATGTATATATAGTTATCCCAAAACAACATACACTGATGTTGGCAAATATAATAATAGTTGAATAAATCATAAATGATAAACAACTTCACATAAGACTTCAAGTTTAAACCAAAATATTTGAATAAAGGTAAACCTCATCTTAAGATATCAGACACTCCATTAATATTTCACCTTTGGACAAAATATTAACTTGTAAGTAATATCTTGATGTAGTAATCAAACATTGATAATAAGAACATGTCGAACAATAAATCTTCCTTTGGGTCGATTTATTACTCACTGGTAAAACTAAATAATCGTCACATGTTTATCACCATAGTTGCACATGTAATATTATTAACATTCATTTGGGCCGATCAATATCAACATAACTTAAGTTACATGCACAAAAACTTTTATATTTTAAAACAAAATAATTTATACAAAAAAAATCACTTTGGTGACTTAGTGCTTCAATTAAGTTATTTTAAAATATATATAAACATACCAATATTCAAATTTAAAGTTTCCCCAATAGTCAAATGTCAAAACTATTTTTCTTATTGCTTTATAGACTCCGAAATAACCCAAAATAAGGTTGTCTTAATAATGCAATAAAAAATCGAAAACCTTAATTTTTTTACTATTTTTTTTGTTCCAAAACCATATATATCAAAATCAAACAGAAATAATGTAGTGGTTCAAAGCCAAATAATTAACAAGCACATGTATTCATAAGTTTGGCATGGATAAAAACA
Organism: Gossypium anomalum; assembly: GCA_025698475.1. Taxonomy (NCBI): domain Eukaryota; kingdom Viridiplantae; phylum Streptophyta; class Magnoliopsida; order Malvales; family Malvaceae; genus Gossypium; species Gossypium anomalum. Next base: position 37,303,051 of record CM046959.1, on the reverse strand, counting down.
CTAAGCAATTCACGCATATACATATATTCATAATCAAATAGAAAAACTCACCCTGAATTTACCATGAAAATCCAAAGTTGTATTTATGATTAAATAGATATTCACATAAATACTTGAAAAATATTTTCAAGCTAATAAATCTCAAAAAACAAAATCATAATAGTTGCCATATCTCACAATCCATACAATAAACCATATCATCATAATTTAACTAAATATTTGGAACCATAAGATGCCAAAACCTAAGATTATAGTACCAAACTTAAAACCAAAATATCTAAATATGTATATAGTTGACATGAATTTGCACCAAAACACCCATAAAATTGAATATATAACCATAACAAAATAATAATAATAATAACAACTTCAATGATATCCATCAAAACTTAATTTCACCAATTAAACTATAAAATATATCTTATTGAATAATGGTTATAAAGACCTATTCACACAAACTATAATCATGCATTAATCTTCAAAATCATTGATATGCATATAATATATATACACACATAATATATACAAATAATTATAATAATATAAAAATAATACTGGCTTGCCTTACATGTAAACTCAAATTTATATTCATGACCAAAATTATCACAAAATTTCTTTATACGCACAAATACTTAAAAAAAAATCCATAACCACAAAATATAAAAAGAATCCCAAATTATATAAAAGTTTTTATATGCGCAACTACCTATGAAAATTTATATCCACCATATTTAAAAAAGATAATCCCAAATATTTTAATTTTAGTCAGATTCCTTAAGGACTAAAACTTACACAAAATAATTATAACAGAAACCAAAAGTAATCATTTGTATATATGAATTAAATTTAATTGTGAAAATAATTCATCATGAATAAAGACAAAAGATGATAATACAAAATTTAAAACAAATAGTGCGAAAAAAAAACATCTTATCAACATTTATTTATTCGATTATCAAGTGAATTAACTTTCAAAACTAATTATACAACCCAATTGGAATTCTTCAATTGCAAAAAGTTGTAAGTTTGTAACTTTAATTTAATAATGACTTTAACCAAAGTTTATAAAATAATTGTGTGAAAAGAAAATAAAAAAATTTCACAAATCAATTTTTATCAATTGATTATAAATAAATAAACCTTCATTTTTTGAATAGCATATGCAAATATTAAACGAGATTATATTTATAAAACCCTAAAACTTTATTTAAAGAATCAAACCCAAAAATTTATCAGGAATCTCAAAGATTCAACATAATATATAATTAAAATATCAAGTCCATAAAATTAAAAAAGAAAAATGAATTAATCCAAAAATAATAAAGAATCAATTCATTCTCAATGATTCAACATGACAAAGCTCGAATGCCACTTGTTAGAATTTTAAATAATATCTAATATAAAATTAGAACTATAAACCAGGATCTATCATGTCAAATCATCAAGAATAAATAAATAACAGAACTAGATGCGAAAGCGTACCTGAATCCATGGTTTCCTTAAAATTATCTGGATGTTGGGGTTTTGATCTTCCAAATTAGCACACAAGAAATTCAGAGAATATATGCTCTTTCTTTCTTAATGATGGGATATTAGAAAAGATATCTTGTGTATAATTTGGGGACATAACCCTAATATTTATAACATTGACATATTAGTTTTAATAATTAGCCTATCATTAATTAGAATTTGATTAGAACTCAATTACTAGAGTATCTACACATATTTGACCCATACTTTATTTAATAATTAAAGCCCAATAAAATTTTAACCAAATTAGATCACTTTTAATTTGGGATAACCTATCATAATAGTAAATAATATGTAATTACCCTTATTATATATGTGATGTCTATATTTTCTAACATGAAATGGATAAATGGTATAGAATTGTACAAATAGCTTGAATAACTTGAAGTAGACTATTTAACCTTGTTGTTTTTTGGTGTCAAATATGGCATATTGGTTAGCTGTTTAAAGAAAATGATATATGATATGTTTTGACATGAATTTTAAGTGTTTTCAACAGGTTTTCATGTCGGATAAGTGCACCTATGTGGTGACTTAAGTGGTTAGTTTGAACAAATACCAAATGCCCTATTCTTGAGACACGGCCATGTGACAAACGCGAGCTGGTGACATGGTCGTGTGATATCTAGAAGGAGGAAGTTTTTGGAGCCACATGGTTCCCGAATGTTACATAGGCCGGCCACACGGCCGTGTGAGTATTGTAGAAATGGTTATTTTTTTCACACGGACACAGAAAGTTACAGGGCCTGGGCACACGATCGTGTCCCATGTTTTTCATAAATGTCCGTATTGTTCTAAAATCTTTCAGAATAGTCTTTGTTCATACTCGGGTAAACTTAAAGGCTTTTGTAAGCTCGACTTGTACTCATTTTTCATTTGTAAAAAATGACTTGCGCGTATGTATGAAATAATTACATGTTTAATTATTATTTTTGAATTAAACTTTGCATGTAATTGTTCCGTTGACTGTTGTAGCATTCTATAGCTCAGGTTTGACGACCAAACCGAGTGAGAGGTGTTACACTATGAAATCGTGTAAAAGATTCATTAAATATGAATAAATTTTTGAAAGAAATTATGATAATGTAAAATTTCTCACTAGATCTACTTCATTCTCTAAAGTGAATGAAGCATAACATAATCAATTTTAAAGAGGACAAAGTTATAACTCTAGTTGTAACCATGATAGTGGATAAGCTAGTGTGGGTATAATAATCACTTAATTTGAGTGATTATAGTAATTCTTTTCTCTCTTAAAAGGTGGAATGATAAATATAAATGAGGGAAAAAATAATTATCTCCAAATAGCCCTTCAAAGAGCACAAAAATATTTATATGATACTAAAAAATCATTTGACACATGCACATTGTATTGCTTGAGTATTTTGCTAAAATTCAATTAAAAAAGAACAGGAAAGATGCATATGTGCATTTGATTTATCAAATGATATTAAAATAAATTTGTAAACAATGATGACTTTATTAGCCTTGTTAACAAATATATTGTGTACTCATTCCTAGAAGTTAATGGAACATATTGTCGTTATTAGCAAATAGACAAGAGAAAGATGGATAATTCAAAATGGTGATAAATATTCATTCCTAGAATAAAATGATCAATAATTTATAATAATTAATCATTTCTTGGAATGGATGGTATCTATATGATCTTATTGGTAAAGAATATTAGATATGCATACATTATTGTTCGAATTATCTCTTGCACATCCCTTGAAGTGAATGTCTGTAATAAATATAACATTTTTTATAATATTTTTTATCATTAAAGTCAATTTGGGTATTTGAAGATTTTGGCATATTCCCTTAAATGAATTATGCATATAATTGTAGGGAAATTATATTTCTTTTGTTGAGTCAATGACATTATGAACCTCACATTGATTTAGACATTTTCAGAAGTAAATGTCACAATAATACTTATATGTAAATACAAAGTAAAAATAATGGCAATAAAATTATCAATTGTCACAATTTCTATTGACATTATAATCATATTGGTTAAAAAAGTATAAGGCTACAACAACAAGATGATGCTAATAAACGTTATGATAAATATAAATACATTGTGTATATGCCTGTAGCATGTCTAAAACATTAAATTTTGTAAAGTCTTATAAAAAAAGGGATACTCCACAATGCATGAAAATAAAATTTGAATTGAAATTATGTCATAAGACGTAAAGGTTAGAAAATGTTTTTGTTTAAACCTCTATGCTACAAAGTTACTTTAATATTTTATTGTGATCTTATAATATTTTGTATTTTTTATGTTACAGTGTATAAATTTTTTATCTAATCACATGCTTGTTAAAGTGATTGATTAGTAACATGAATTTTGTATTTGTTATGTTTAATATATGTTTTATTTATACTTATTCTTTTTTTATATGAATAAATAAAGTTTTTGAGGATTCAAAATTTTTATCATTCATGTTGAAAAGAAGTGCAAAAGTACATATTATTTTAAATAAATTAAGCATTTATTATGTTTATATGATAAAGTGTTATTTTTATTACAGCTCCTAAAAAGTAATATTCGATCAAATTGTAAAAGCTCTTGAAGAGTTTACATTGCATGTCCTTCGATGGGAACAGAAAGGTGGATTCGCTTAAGATTCGATAAAGCTGTTAAAATCAACACAATTTATGCTGCAGTAGGTGGTGTATTGAGAAATCAGAATGGAAAATAAATACTTGGTTTCAATCGTAGATTGGGAAAATGTTTTTTTTTTTAAGCTAAATTATGGGACATTCTCAATGGTGTGACATTGGCACAAGGAATACAATAGGATAGAGTTTTGTTGTAGACAGACAATATGGAAGTAATTGGAGAGCTATCAATGAGTCCTTATTGAAGGGATCAAATTCGGCATTAATCAGGCATATTTTACAACTTTTGCAAAATGATCAATTGCTATGTCCCTACAGACGAGAACATGGAAGATGATAGTATCACCAACTTGGCCTTTGGTAAGGAGGAGGGGCTACAGTTATATGTAACTTCTCCTCTTGTGTCCTTCTAGTATTTTGTTATAGTTTTTCTTTATTTTCACCAAAAAAAAAATATTACATCTCCTTGTGATGCAAAATATTGTAGAACATAATATTATTATTTTTTAGATCAATAAGATATACGTTGAAGGAAATCCTTAGGCGTTTTACATTAAAACCATGGATAAAAACGAAATAAGATACGCATGTCCTTGCATTATGGATATTCCTTGAAGGAATACATTATACTTGTATGATTGATGTATGAAATAGCAACAAGAAGTTCACTAGTGTTGGAATGACTGCCTAAACCATCCCAAGTCAATGATAATGTAAAATACTTTGATGAGAAATTGTCTTTATTGTAATAATTTTCAGCAATACTAGTTTTTGGGGAAAAATATTGAACTAACACATGCTAAAGTTAGAGGTCGTTTGCATTTTTAGATGATATTCAAATAATATATGAGATCATGTATCACATGAGTGCAACCTAAAGTTTGCAATATTATTTATTGAAATAATTTGATTGTGCACAATCACTATAGAATGTAATTTGTGCTAACCATGCTTGTGCATTATATCCTAAACTTGATTTTTCGTAGTTTTAGCTAGGATAACATTAAGTTGTCTATGCTTATATATGTTATGCTTAATGGTTAGCAAAACTATGCCTCTATTTAGTTGATTAATCATTAATATAAGAATAGCTTTACATTAAGCATGTATTTTTATATGCATTGGGTCAGCATGTAAGAAATATTCCTTCCGTGGAATTGACTTTCATTTATAAGCCATTAGATTTCATTTAAGAATATTTGGATGTGCAATATCTATTTTATATTCATATTATAGTAAACATGTAACTGTTTTATATATATTTGAACGATGAATAAATAAAGTTAATTTCACATTTCACTATTATATCTTATGTGATTTTGTCTTTCAAGTTTTGCATGCATAGTAAAATTGTGACAAACAAATATTAGTTCATTGATTGTCTGAATTCAAACTGATGATAAAATGACCCTGTAAGAACGTTTACATTGCGAGAAAGACAACTTACTTCAGTAGATAAGCTAAATGAGTCTGTAATCTCGTAAAAAAATCAAAGTGAGCATTTGATTCAAATACTTAGAAGGATTATTATGTCATCTACAATTTCAATTGGGGAGATAACTAGTTTTGGTTATCAGAGTAATTGACTCCACGGGTAGAGACATAGATGTAATCATTGGATGAATGATACATTTAACTGGACCCAAGGTGAATTAATTTTGAATCCATTTGTGAATTACTTCACTGTGATGTTCATGTTATGATTTACCTAAAGCCTGAGTTAGCCACTGGTCATGCGTATGTAACTCATGTACTTTGATATAAGTGGAGGCTTATGCTTTAAAGATGATCGATCCCATAGCCGGTATGTTGGGTACATGACTTGTGTATGGCATGGATTTACTAGCAACAATGAAATTCATAGCTCGATTAAATAGTTAACGATATCCTCTCACTGGCATTGTGTTGATTGATAAATATGAAACGTGGTCACAGGTTGTTCCTTCTTGAACGAACAATTTATCATAGACATTTGTTGGCAATGATCATATTAATCATTAAGAAGGTACAATGGTAACAATGAGATAAAATATGATTGTAGTGAGTTAGCGAATTTAACTCAAAAGAATCAAGGATATTATATGAGGATAACACACATGAAGAGGTCATTGGAAAAATCAGTTGAATAAATTGCTTTTGTAAAGAGTATACAATAAGGATTTTTCAATCATGGTACTTCTTGTGGACTGACTCCATGATTAAGTAAATTGCGAATTATCAAAAAGAAGCTTTTGGATATAATTGCAATTACTCGAGCCTAATTATATGTGTCTGATTGGTCCTTTCGCTAACTCAACAAAAACTCGATTGGACTGCATTTGAATCAGAAGAAAATTCCATGACTTCGGAAATATTTTAATTGAGTCAATTTATTCGATGTGGAATTAAATTAGGCGGTCGTGAGAATTGTTCAATTAGAGAATTTGATTAAAGAATTTTCTTGAAAAATTAATTTGGAAAATCTCAGTAATTTTTGAGAAAATTAATTTTGATCAAGTAAAATAAAATTAATCAAATTAATTAAAATTAATATTCAAGTTAGACAATTGGCCTAATGGACTTGAAAATAGGATTTGAGATAAAAAAAATTGGGCCCGAGAACCCAAAATCGAGATCGAGACACAAAAACTGGTCGAACCGGGCTGATGGTCCAATCGATAGTTGGACTGGACCAGTCGGGCCATCACTAGGCCCAGACCGAATCAACAACAATTGAACCAGCTCGGGGTGTCGTGAGGATGTCGCACCTATGATGGCACCACCAGTGCCAGTAGGGATGACGGCTACATTTTAGTGGCCAGTGGGTGGTCCTTCGACGATTGAGTAGTGGAGAAATCACACTTCTACTGGGACTCTACTGGATAATTTGATTTCAAATTAACTATTCTAAAAATAATATTATTTTAATATTAAATTAAATTAAATATTTATATTGATAGTATTTTATTAATTTAATATTAAAGTGATTATGTTAATATTAAAATTAATTTAATATTTATATTGTAGATAAATATTCTATTAATTTAATAAGATTTAATTTTGAATTTAATCTAATATTTATCTTGATAAGTATTTTATTAATTTAATATTAAAGTGATTATATTCAATTATAGTTGAATTCTCTAAACTCTTCTTGTATAAAAAGAGTCTTGGGTTATTATTTTTCACACAGTTGAATTCAATAGGAAGTTGTAGAGAAAAAATTATTTAAAGAAATTATTTCAGAAAATTTTTAGAGATATTTTTCTTATTTACAACTTGGCCCAAAAGTCTAGAGAAATTGTGAAATTACCCCACTGATAATTTTGTGGAAATTTTTTTTGATTTGAAGTGAGCTTACACTCAGTAGACGTGAGCTTGAGGGTAGTGAAGAAAACTGCTCAGTTGAAGCGTTCATCCTAGATGAATCAAAAATGTACAATTTTGATTAAGTGTTTATTACTTTAGATATCACAACCGAGTTCTTGTTTTTGGAAAAAAAAAATTAAAACTATGGTTTTGTAACACCCTTAACCCCTCTCCATCATCGGATTAGGGTCACGGGCATTACTAATCAATCAGAACATTTATCAACATCATAAGTCATGGTGTAAGCTAACTATTAACAACAATATATTATACAGGAGCAGATCATGCCAATCAAATATTTTCATAATAGTGTTTTATACAATTGAATAATAATCATGCTATGTAATGTTAAACTTGGTCTTCCATTGCCTGCCTATTTATCTCATCTTGAAAGTTAGAAGTTGGATACATAACAAGACTATTTGAATTATTAGCATCAAAGTATTGGTCTATACTCTACCTATCTACTTTCGATGATATTAGTAGAATGATCTACTTCACCTAATTTAGGTTTGCTATTTTATTCCAAATCAGAGTAAAAATACTCTTACAATCCTTAATACAAGTTTACGGGACCCTAAAAATAGTCTAAAAACAAACAGGGGCTAATTTGAAACAATTCTAGAAATTTAGGGTAAATTTCAAAAATACCTAAAAATAGGGGTCACACGGCCGTGCGGAACGCCCCAGACCGTGTGACTTTCGAAGTTGGGACACACGAATGTGTCCCAACCTGTGTCTCTACCCGTGTAACTCACTAACTTGAGACATACGGCTATGTCTCAGCTCATGTGTCAGCCCGTGTAGGAACTGCACTTATACTGTTTTAAAACATGTTCAGGGAACACGCCCGTGTGTGTTGCTCGTGTGTGCCACACGACTATGTGACAGATCGTGCCCTAGGCCATATGTACCTAAATGTATCTTAGAACTCAAGTTTACCAATTCATACTTACTTGGACACTAAGCGACTCAATTGCCACTCGTTTGACCTATTCAAAACACAATTAAACATGCTCAAAATAGGCCAAATCAATCATCTAATATGCCTAACCAATGTACCCTCATTGGTACCACATTCTATATAATCAAACATATTAGCAAAGCTTCAACCATTCAAAGCTTTTGTTCATACCAAATTTTGTCATAATTGGACTAACATTTAGTTACTTAAGCTACTAAACTTTAAACTAACACATACCAAAACATTAAGCTAAGCTATTATACCAACATAGCCTCAACCACTACCATATATACACATAATCATCATTTCACTAGAAAACCAAAATATAATCACATTATAAACAATCTCAAACAAAGACTTCCTAGGTACATGCCATTACAATTTAAACATCACCACACTTGAGCTCAGGATTTGGATGCTATGTTGGCGATAAGCTGAAAGTACCTAACATGCGTTTCAAACAAAATCGCACACTGAGTATAACTCAATGGTATTTCTATAATCCGAACATAAAAGTAAAATACAATACAGTTACATGCTCAAGTTATAGTAAATGATGTTATACAATATTATCTCAATCATAGTTCAATTCATTTCATACTTAATTAAACATCATTCCTTAAATACATATCCATTCACTACTTTAGTTCCCAATTCGCATTTCATTTTATATTTCACTTCTTTCTATCACACTTGCTATTCAATAACATTGCCATTTTCAAATCATTACCACCTCAAGGCATTATCTCGAGTTTACCGTTTACTTCCTTTATTAACGTGACTCGGATTCGGACATATGGATTCCAACCATCTCATTTTCATATCAAATCCAATATCCCATACAATATACAATATTTTATTTTATGACTATGCAATTTAATACCTTGTCACTAATAATCATTCAATTCAAATTCACATCTTATGAAATTGTTTCAAAGGAATAACTCACCTTATATATATACTTACCAAATAATGTAATGTATAAAAGCATCATTTTTAAATAGTTTAGATTATATAAACACAAATCGTATATTCCAAGCTACTCGACTTTGACCTTATCTTTTCCCTTCTTACTCGAGGATTCCTGAACGACATTTGCTACAGAATAAAATAAATACAATAGGTTAATAATACACAACTCAATTCATGAGAAATTTCAAATTTTCTACTACATTTTGTTTATTCTTCAATTTAGTCCCTAAACCGAGACTAATTTTAATCTCCACATTTAACCTCTAATTTTTATACTAATTTCACTCTAAGCTAAATTTAGCTCCCTATTTTTCAATTCTACCCCTAAGTTTTAAATTTTTCACAATTGAGTCTCTATTACTCAAAATCAATAATTAACTTTACTATTCAGTCATTTTTCACTTCTAACTTTAAAATTTATCAAATTAACCCCTAACACTTAAACTACTCAACACTGATAACATCTTCAATATGAAACAATACTAAAAATTATAACTTGGGTCAGATAGCTCTAAGTATCGGGATTCTAAAAACATAAGAATTACAAGAAAATGGGACTAATTTGACTAACCAATTAAAGTCTGACGGCCTAAAACCTTTATGACCGTGCATTTCTTTCTTCTCTTCTCTTCTTGCTTTCTTTTCTTCTTTTAATTTGCATGCAAATCTCTCTCTCCCCTTTTCTTTCATTCCTTTTTCTTTTATTTATTTTCATTTTCGTTTTCATCATTATTATATATACATATATTAAAGTTAACTTAATTTATATAATATATATTTAATAACATAAAATTAAAGATCCTAATCCCATAACCTTCCACTTTAAACGAAACAAAAGTATAATTGCTATTTTAGTCCCTTTAATTTATTTCAATTTATAATTCAACTTTTAACACCTACGCGATTCTGTCCCTATACCTTAACAACTCCTAATTTCATGAAAATTACTTATCCAAAATTTAATTCGTCTCTAATATAACTCTATAAATATTTAATAAAAATATTTATGAGTTCAAGTTACGAAAACGATATCCTAATACCTTAATTTCCAAAACCACCGACTTTAGGATCGATACACTTGTACATTGTCTAACTTTCTAAACCATTAAAATGATTAGAACAAACATCAATATAATATTGTAATACGATCATAAATATTAATAAATAATATTCACAAATTCTATCATCGAAAAACAACATTTGGGAACCACCGTTTTTGACTCCATTGACTTTTGGAACATTATAGTTTTTCCTTTAAACTTATTTTCCATTGTGTTTTCCAAACCTGATTTTTCAGCAATTGGTATTAGAGTCAAGTTGTACTCTATCTATAAGTATAAACAGATAATCAAGATAGACTTCACTTCTTCTTGAATGATTTGATTACATGGAAAGTGACATTCTTTAGATCTTGAGTGGGAGAAGGTCCTTAAACAAGACCTACGACCTCCATTGATGGTCCCTAAGTGATAGCATGATAAAGTTTCGAGCCAGTTCCTGCATTGGCCACACCTCAAAGTAAAATTTATCATGTGGGTTCATTAGATGAGATTTCTATTTAAGGACAACTAGTCATACATTACTCTTAGCGAGATTGTCCAAGGTGACTCACAAATGAAAACATGTTCATGATAGGTATTGAGTCAATGGTTACACACTCAAGATCATCTCTTATTAAATAATTTCCCAAGAAATGATATTTAAGCTAGATATGATGGCCAAACGTTAAACGATCATTGACTCCTGTGGATTCTTAAGAATTAAGATTCATGAACTAATTGTATGTAATCAATGATCTTGCTAGTTATTCATGATACCCAAAGACGACATGATTGATGGGTGTGAGAATGGTTGTGGTAACACGGAAAATATTTTTAAAGGTTTTAAATACAAGACACATGTGTCATATTGCATTATTGATATGTTGCTGAAATGAACATATTTGCTTAATACAAATATAATAATTAGTGAGTCTGTATTGTTTTTCAATTCAAATATGTCTCCTACTCCTTTTATTAACATTCTTACTATGAATAAATTGAATGAGGATAACTTTTGAGAATGGAAATGAAACTTGCTGATAGTTTTCAACTATAAGAAACACAAATTCGTCATTGACAAACCTTGCCCACTTGAAGCTCAACCTAAAGTGAGAAATCACTAAAGAGATTCTGATTCGATTACTTGATGTTATATGTTAGCAAGCATGAATAGTGTGTTGTAAAAGCAACACAAAAATTTTCATACTACCAAAGAGATCATGAAAATTTTGGAGGATTTTCTCGGAGGCCAAGTTGCATTGGCTCGACAATCCGCTATTACAAATTTGATGAAATCTTAGTAGAAACCCAGCACTTCAGTCAAATAACATATACTTAAGATTATGAGATTCTTTGCGGAAGCAGAAGACAATGGGTTGAATTAGACATGAACACTTAGATAAAAATAGTGTTCAAATCATTGACCAATGATTTCACTGGCTTTAGGGTTGTTTATAATTTGGGGAACAATGCGCTTACCTTGACTCAACTCATGAAGGAATTACAATCCTATGAGTTGATACTGAATGGTGGCAACTCGGTTAAGGAGAAACCTAATGCAAACTTAGTTGTGGGCCTTTCATCCTCTAAGGGGAAGTAGAAAGATAAAGGTAAGAAGAAATTGACTAAGTCTTCGATTCCACCTCGTGTGTATATGAAGAAGACTAAGAAGTTAAAGGATTCTAAAAAAGATCAAATGTTTCTTTTGCAATAAGAAATAGAACTCCAGATCAAATTGCAAAGAGTATTTGGACTACCTAGTCGAAAAAGGCAAATGTATGGAACTCTTTGTGGTTGAAGCTTGCTTACTTGAAGAATCAATTAAAAACTGGGTTATTAATTTTGGAGCCACTAACTATGTGTGTGTTTCATTACAGGGGTTCAGCGAAACGAGAAGTTTATGTAACAGGATCCTCCGTTGCAGACCGGAGATGGGGGCTATGTTTCAGCCGAAGTAGTGGGAAAAGTTATTTTACATTTTGATAATTTTAAAAAGATTATTTTAAAAGACGTATTTTATGTAGCTCGTTTTAAGAGGAATTTAATTTTTGTAGCATGTTTATTTTATGACAGTTATTCCATGACATTTAATAGAGAGATTGTTATTCACAAAAATCATTTTTTTAATTTTTTAATGGATGGATGAAAAATAATCTCTATTTTTATCAAACCAAATAACTACTTGGTGCTTCAAATTGAAATGGTGAATAAGAAGCTTAAAACTTCTCACTCTAATGAGAGGTACCTGTGACACTTAAGACTTGGTGATATTAACTAATAAAGAGTCATTAGATTCGTGAAATATGGTCCTTTAAGTATGCTTAAGGAAGTTAGTCTTCCACAATATGAATCTTGCTTAGAAGGTAAAATGACTAAGAGGTCTTTTAATGTGAAAAGTACAATGGCCAACCAACTTTTAGAACTTGTGCACACTGATGTATATGGTCCCATAAGCATCAATGCCCAGGGAGGTTACGATTATTACGTGACTTTCATCGATGACTTTTCTCGATATTGATCTGTTTATCTAATCACCATAAAAGTGAAACCTTTGATAAATTTTGAGAGTTTCGTATGGAAGTGGAAAAGCAATTAAGTTTATCCATAAAAATCTTTGATTCGACTGTAATAATGACCCGATTTAGACCCTAACGAACGGTGGTTTGGGACCCATTTAACTGAGTCGAGAAAAATATTTTAAAATTATTTTCTCGTGTTTATTTTGTGTTAATTTATATCTGTGAAATTTTCGTGATTTAATTTTATCGTTTAGGTATCCGATTTAATAAAAGGACTTAATCGCGTAAATTAAAAATCTGTAGTTTAATGTATAAAGGGTTGAATTGTTATTGGCTTTATAAAAGGAAGCCCTTAAGTGGTAAATAGCCCATTGGATTATTAAATGAACGGTAGTGGACATATATTATATTGTTTTGTTATAACTTTAGCATGGATAAATAAGTAAATTAAATGTTAAGTTCATAAAATATATTATAACATAAAACATAAATAATAATAAAAAGAAAGCCATGTCCATTTTATTTCTATCATGGCGAAACTAAAACAAGAGAGAAAAAGAAAATAAAACCTAGGTCAAGTTGCTTTTCAAGCTCAATCAAGGTAAGAGTTTAACTCGGTTTTGATAATTTTACGTTTTTGAAATCGTTGTTTTGAGTACTACAAAACCCATGCTTGAAATTTTGATTTTGATGAATATTTTGAGTTGTGTCATTGTTAATAGCTTGTGATTTTTTTATTTGATGATGAAAAATAAAAGATATGTTTTAGATTAACATATTTTGTATTGGAATTTTTAATGATTTTGAGTAATAAGAACTTAATTGCAAAAATAATAATTTAAGGGACTAAAATGTGAAATAAATGAAATAAATGGGCTTGTATGAACACTAGGAATATTCGCCAAACATGGGTACCTTGAAATTTTGCATATTTTGTGTTTTGTGCAATAGGGATTAAATTGTAAAAATTGTAAATGTCAGGGGTAAAATGGTAATTTGCCCATTTACGTGTTTTTGGACTAAATTGAATGAAAATATGTTTGAATGAGCTTAATTTGAATATTTTTAGATCAAGAACCTCATTGTCGAAATGAGTTTTGAACTTGTTAAATTAGGTATTAATGAATTGGGTTTGATGCTTCAAGTGATTTATGCATACGAAACTAAAAGGTGAAGTAGATGATAGGCTAGAATCGGCTGGTGTGCTTAAGTATTTTAACATAATTGCCGAATATAGATTGGAGAATTTAGTTAAGTAAAATTAATGATAAATCTTTGTATTCATGTGAGCAAATACCGAATGTACTAAATGGTTGAAATGAATTTATTTTGTTTCTATGTAATCTTGGTATAGTAAAATTTAGTTGAAAGTTCCAAGTAGATTATTATGGTAGTGACGAATGTGATATGTGATAGTAGTAACCAAGTGGATTCAACCGTTTAGGTTATATGTACTATGGCAATGTGGTATTTTAGTCAAGAAATGATTTGATTAAATTAGTATATAAGCTATGAGCATACGGTAAATTGGTATATAAATGATTTATATAAAGATTTGGTTATGAGTTTATATTTATGTTCGATCATGAGAGAAATGCATTAGTTGGTGTTTTTGATGTTGCAATTGGAAGTATTAGAAAGATAAGGTTGAGTTGGCAAAATGGTTTTATATGTGTAATTTTAAATATACCAAATAATCGGCTAATGAAATTAAATGATTACAAGGTTTGATTTAATAGCTAAGTTAATGTGTAGTTGTGTGTTCGAATATAACTTACAAGTTCATGATTTTGAAAACGAAAATTGTATGTGAACATGAAAAGAAAACATATTTGGCTAAATGCATATGATATTAATGTATAAATTATATATAGATTTGGTTGTGAATAAATTTAGTTAAATGATGAACTTGTAGTTTTGGGAGTAGATCATTGAATGGTAAACTTTGTTTGCTTCTATTAGCTCGAGAACCAAGGACACCAAATTTGGATAGGGGGAAAATGAAAGTACTCGAATAGCCGTATATAATCGTTCAACCACTTTTGAGGTAAGTTTTTTTTAAGTACTTGGGGTTGATTCTTTTATAAGTTTTAAGTGATTTATTAAGTGTTGTATTTATTTAATAACATAGTATATTGTGAAAAGAAAGAAAGTCTTAGATGTTGGTATTTGATTTTATTATATTATTTGGTGTTATATCCGGCTAAGCCCGAAGGCATTCGTGCTGGTGTTATATCGGCTAAGCCCCTCAAGGCATTCGTCTTTGGTGTTATATCAGGGCTAAGCCCCGAAGGCATTCGTCTTTGGTGTTATATCCGGGCTAAGCCCCGAGGCATTCGTGCTTTGGTGTTATATCGGGCTAAGCCAGAAGGCATTTGTGCTGGTATTATATTCGGGCTTCAAGTCCCGCATGCTTTGTGGTGGTGATTGGATTTGAGTTTTAAACCCAGCAGACTTAATGCCGATGATTGGAGTAAGATTATGATTTCGAATATTCGTAGTAAACTACCATTGAATATGTCAAATACATTAAGTTGATCGTGTATGTATTATATACTTTTATATATTAGATTGATCGGAATTGAATCATGATTGAGAAATGAGAAGTATATGTGAAAATCTCATATGTGTATTCGGTTATGGTGAAAGGTTATATGAGATTGATTTGGTGATATACATGTTAAATAATATGAATGCAAGAATGGATAATAAATCTGCTTAGGACAGCAGCAGTAATGTGATTTCAGAAAATCACCATAAATGGTGGAAGTTGAGTTAGAAGCTGAATAAATCATGTCATGAAATCTTAATGAGTCTAGTTTCTTATAAAAGAAACCGTGTGAGCAAAAAGAATTGCCAATAATGAGATATTTGAAGTGGCGTGGAATAGAGTCAAAATGACTTCGAGGTCCCCTGTTCTGTCTTCAGAAAATCATTATAAATGGTACAAAAATGGTTATAAGATAAAATTTATATCCTTAGACTCCTTAATGAGTCTATTTTCAAATGAAATAAACGATAACATATTTCGAATTATGTATAATGAGAAAATTGATTCGTAGTGAAGAGTAGTCAGAATAGTCAAACAGTGAAACAAGGGAAGCTTCAATAAAAATCTGGTATTGATTGGTCAAACCAAAAATTCTGAAAATTTTATGGATGGAAGATATATGAGTCTATTGTTAGGGAAAATTAACGGCACTTGATTTGGAGTTTCTTAGCTCCATTTATAAATAATTTAGTGACTGTTGCTCAAGAAGACAGCTTGTAGTGAATTTGTGATTTTGTTGCAAACATGGTTAAAACTAGTTAATGAGATGCTTTTCGAGTTCTTATGATCTTATTTGTGATTTGAATATTTGGTTTTAATTGAGTTCAGATTCAAGTGAGATGAATTTGCTAAATATGCATTATGTTCATGGATACTTGGCCAAAATGGCAATTACCTAGGAATGATTTCTTGAAAATTTGAAATAATCGATCTATAAGTAAATTAATTGTTTGCATTGCTTAAGACTTACTAAGCATTGAAGCTTACTCCGTGTTCTCTTTTCCATTTCTTATAGGTTTACCCTTTAGTTCGAGTTGGAAGAGCCGGAGATATCATCACACTATCGAGTCATTATGTGAGTTGAGAAGATTGTATATCATCATGGTTTAAGGCATGTATAGGATAGACTATAGGTAGAATGATATTTCGACTTTGTATACATTATAGCCATGCGAAGATGGCTTACTCATTTTGTTTAGAGAAGCCTTATAATTGAACTAATATGTTTAAATGTTTTAGTTATAACTTGATAGTAGTTATTTTGTTATTAGATATTCGGTTATGTTTTGATAGTTAGTCATTTTGGAAACTTATAATAGCTCTTATGTAAAATCAATGAGACAGGTTTGCATTGTTGATAATACATGTTTGGTAAGTATCTTTGACCTTATAGAAGTTTTGTTCAGTCAAGTAATACCTCATAACCTTATTCCGGCAACGGATACGGGTTAGGAGTGTTACATGACCAATGTGAGGAATACTTGTCCAGCGAGTTCTTAGGATACCTCATAAAGATAGTTGGTTGGGTCAGGCACTCCACAGCAGAATGACGTAGCTGAAAGAAGGAACAGAGCCTTGCTTGACATGATTCATTCAATGTTAAGCTATTCACAACTCCCTACTTCCTTCTGAGTATATGCGATACAAATGACTTGCTATATTCTGAATGATGTGCCAACCAAGTTTGCTTGTAAGACACCTTATAAAATATGGCATGGAAAGAGACCCACTCTAAATCACTTTAGAACATGGGGTTGTCTAGCACACATTCTGGATAAATATGTAAAGAAGTTGGATGCATGGACAGAATTGTGCATGTTTGTAAGATATTCGAAAGAAACATAAGGTGAATTATTCTACAATCCAAAAGATAGTATAAATAATGTTTCTACCTATGATCCTTTCCTTGAGGAAAGCTACATAGATTAAGCATCAAAGTAAAGTGGTACTTGAGGAACTTTTAGGAGTTGTAGAACAATCACTAACTTTAATTTTCGAGAAAGTTGTAGAAAGACCTGCAAACAATCAACAACATACAGGAATCCATCGTAGTGGTAGAGTTTCTAATAAACCAGGATTCTTCATCTATGATGGTAGTATTTATAATATAGAAGCCAATCATAAGGATGATGATCCACTCCCTTACGAGGAGGCTATACAAGACGTTGATTCCAAGCTATAGAAACAGTCCATGAATGCCAAGATGGATTCTATAAAATCCACTATGGTGTGAGAACTTGTAGACTTGTCAGTTGGGATTAAACTCATAGGGTGTAAGTGGATTTACAAGAAGAAGAAAAATGTGGAAAAAAAAGTGAAAACACATAAATCTAGACTTGTAGGGAAATGCTACACAAAAAAGAAGAAGAAGAAGAAGAAGGCATTGATCACAATAAGACCTTCTCTCCGGTAGCCATTCTCAAGTCTATTCACATACTGTTATCCATTTTTGTTGCTCTCAATTACGAGATCTGGAAAATGGATGTGTATTCAATATTTTTGAATGATTATCTTGATGAGACCATTTACATGGCTTAACCCGCTGGCTATGTTGTCAAAGGAAATGAGTAGAAATATTGAAACTGCTAAGATCCATTTATAGACTTAAGCAGACGTTTCGCTCATGGAATAAAAAATTTGATCAAATGATCAAGACTTTTGGTTTTGAGCAAAATGCTGATAAGTTTTATGTTTATAAGCATATAAAGGATAAAAATATGATCTTCCTCATTTTGTATGCCTATGATATTCTATTTATCAGAAACGATGTAAGAGAATTGTCATCGGTTAAACTATAGTTAGCTCTACAATTTAGCTTGAAGGACTTTGGTGAAACTAGTCATATTCTTGTAATTCGATTTCTGAAGGATTGAAAGAATAAAACGATAGATCTATCACAAGCTTTATACATCTATAAGGTACTGGAATAGTTTGCAATGATCAATACGAAGTCAGGTGCTCAACTTACTACATCGGGTTTTCATCTTTCTTTAGATGATTGTCTTAAGACAAAAGAAAAAAGAGAGTATATGAGTAAGGTTCCATATGTTTTGATAGTTGGAAGCCTTATGTATGTTATACTTTGCACACGTCTAGATACCTATTTAGCCGAAGGAATAGTAGATGTGGTGAAAGTAGCTTCTAAATATAACATTGCAGATCCATTTGCTGAAACTCTTGTAACTAGGAGTTTTAACAAACTCGTTAAAGATATAGGAATGTGAAACATGACAGATTTACTTTACTAGAGCAAGTAGGAAATTATTGGGAAATATGCCCATATTGTAGTAAACATGTAGCTATTTTCTATGTATTTGAATGATAAATAAATAAAGTTAATTTCACATTTCACTGTTATATCTTTTGTGTTTTTGTCTTTCATGTTTTGAATGTATAGTGAAATTTTGACAAGCAAATATTAGCTCATTGATTATCTAAGTTCAATCTGATGATAAGTAGCACTGTAAGAACGTTTACATTGCAAGAAAGACAACTTACTTCAATAGATAATCTAAACGAGTCTGTAATCCCGTAAAAAAAATTCAAAGTGGGCATTTGATTCAAATACTTAGAAGGATTATTATATCATTTATAATTTCGGTTGGGAGATTGCTAGTCTTGGCTATCAGAGTAGTTGACTTCATGGGTAGAGACATAGATTTATTCATTAGAAGAGGACCAAGATGAATTAATTCTGAATCTGTTTATGAATTAATTCACTTGTAACGTTCATGGTGTAATTTACCTAAATCCTGAGTTAGCCATTGACCATGCGTGTATGTAACTCATGTGCTTTAATATAAGTGGAGGCTTATGCTCTACAGATAATCGAGCCCATAAACAATATGTTGGGTACATGAACTGTGTATGGCCTGAATTTACTAGCAACAATGAAATTCATAGCTCGATTAAAAAGTTAACGATATCCTCTCATTGACATTGTGTGGATTGATAAATATGGAACGTGACCACAAGTTGCTTGTTCTCGAACAAGAAATTTATCACAATCATTTGGTGGTAGTGATCATATTAATCATTAAGAAGACATGATAGTGGCAATGAGATAAAATATGATTGTATTGAGTGAGTGGATTTAACTAAAAGGAATCACAGATATTATATGAAGGTAACACACATGACGAGGTCATAAGTAAATTGAGAATTATCGGAACGATGCTTTTAAACATAGTTGCAATTACTTGAGCCTAATTGTATATGTCCGATTGATCCCTCCGCTAGCTCAATAAAAGCTTGATCGGACTGCATTTGAATCAGAAGAAAATTCTACGAATTTGGAAATAATTGAGTCAATTTACTCGATGTGAAATTAAATTAGGCAATCATGAGTCAATTGGATAATTTGATGAAAGAATTTTCTTGAAACTTTAATTTGGAAAATCTCAATGATTTTTGAAAAAATTAATTTTGATCAAGTAAAATTAAATTAATAAAAATTAATATGATATTTTTAGAAATTAATTTTCAAGTCAGACAATTGGTTGAATGAGTAATTGAACTTGAAAACTGGACTTGAGATAAAAAAATGGGCTCGAGAACCTAAAATTGAGACCGAGACCCAAAAACTGGTCAAACTGGGCCTGGTGTGTGAAATTGGACCTACGGTCCAACCAGTTGTTGGACCAGATTAGTTGGGCAGTCACGAGGCCCAGACCGAATCAACAACAGCCAAACTAGCTCCGGGTGTCGTGAGGGTGTCACGCCTATGATGGCACCACTGGACATGACAGTGCCAGTGACAACGACAGTTTAATGGCCGACGGGTGGTCTTTTGGTGAAAACACGACTGCATAACTTGGAGAAATCATCGTGACGTTGTGACATCCCATGCATGCTCGTCACGACGTTGCCGCCATGTTCGTTTGGGGTTTTGTCGCGACATTGCGACGTCGCTTGTCTTCATGTTGTGGCGTCGCCTCTGTTTTACCTCTTCTTCGGTAAATCTTCAAACATCTTCCTAAGTGTCTGCAAAACGTCTGATAAATGTGAGAAGCATCCCACAAGTCTCCACCTTGACTCATATCTATCATACCTCCTTTTCCATACCCCGTCACGGGCCTGATTCGAATTTTGTAGAATGTCAACCAAGTATAAATCGTGCTTGAACTTGGAAACTGAAAGACTCCTAATCTTCAAATCAAAGTTGTATAATGCAACATGGGCTAGTAATACCCGAACATGAGAGAAAGTATTAACTTTCTCCACTTGATTGTAACCCTCTGCAACCAACCTTGCTTCAAACACTCTACGAACCATTCGAGTCCTAAAGACCAAAATGGATGAGATTCTTCTCTAAATCAGGCACGTGCTTGACATTTGACACGACTCCACCTTTAACCAGATTATGTGAAGAGCAACGAAGCATCACCCTTGTCCTCGGTCAGATAAGCTATCTCCTTAATTATCTGAAACTGCCAGAAACTGAAACTTGTGATACCACGGGCAAATGAGGCTTCGACTTTTCACTAAATGAGTAAACAAACGAGAGTACAAAGATAGAAATAAAAACTAAGCCCTGAAACCCGAAAATAAGAACCCTCAAAACTTAAACACAAGATTCTCTGAAAGCTTGTAAAAACTAATACTTAAATATGTTATAGGTTAATCTTTCTATGGTAGAAAACGACCTATTTATAGGCTAAATTTATAGGTTAAATAATTTTAAAACAATCTACGCCAATCAAAGTTCGATTGGAATAAATAATCAGAATTTGACTAGGAGAAGAAAATTGAGAAAATTGCATGACAGGTTGTGACATCCCCTATCGTGTCGTTGCGATGTCATTTTTGCTTCTCTCCTGTTTCGTCATCATATTATCGTAACGTCACATGCTCCTTATCGCGATGTCGCTCTTTATTTGTGTGTCTATTGTATTTTCTCTTTCTCGTTAATTTACTTTTTCATTTCATTATTTCACTACAAAAACATATAACTATTGGCCAGGAACTTGGTGATTTGATTTCTTCACCCAACAAGGTTGCAATGCAAAAATCCCAAAACCCAGCACCCGAAAATAGGCAAAGGCAACCACGAGTGATCCGGTGCCAATTAACGGCACCCTGCCACATTAAATAAAACGACCGTATAACGCCGTCAATTGCAGGAGGGAAATCAAATTGTTAAAAAACCAATACAAAAGACCCAAAAAATTTTCACTCTCTCCACTTTAACGCAATTTCTCAGCCCCTCTTCTCTCTCTATTCTCTCCTTTTTTCGTGATTTTGCCCCAACGGTTCAATTTGGGGGCAAAGTTAAATCTTTCCTCGAAAACCTAGATTAATGTCCGCTTAGGGCATGTCCATATCCCCTCTCGCCTCTTTTATTGATTTATTAATTGGTAAGGCGTTGATTTGAATCTGATTTTCATATGAAATCTATTTGGAATTGTCACCATATTTTCTAAGGTTTTGACTATGAGCAGGAAATTGCGCATATTCTGTTCGATGTTTCTTTTTTCTATTTAAAGGAACGGCATAATAACTGGGATTGTTGTCGCTATTTCAGGTAAACAGGTCGAGGTTATTGTTCGAGAGGACTTTCGAATATGGCGAAGGTAGCTGCTCATGGTGCGTTAACTTCTGCTTCGTTGCAAATCGGTGGGGATGCCCTGAAAGTTGGTCCAACAGTTAAAAGGAAGACCACTTCGGAACTCAGAGTATTACTTTCTCTTTTCTGCTCTCAAACTGATATTAGCACTGTTGCGGATTGGCTATCTTGGTTTCGATTATTTCTTAGGACTATGATTGAGTTTTTTTTTCACATTTCCTAAACTACCCTCTAAACCCTTTGCTAATTATACTCACCTGAGGAGGAAGGATATTAGGCACCTAAGTCCATCCCAACTCTCCACCCCTAGGATTCTTTATCTACATTGGTGCCAACTAAGCTATTACTTGGTTGAAAATTCTTTTTAATTGTTTAGGGGGAAGGATGTTTTGATAATGATATCGTGCTACTCTTAAAAGTGATAAATTCATTGTTAGTCTCTTCTCTGTACCATTTATTTATTTTTAAAATTTTGTCCCACTAATAATTCAATGGCTTCTTTGATTTTATCATATATTTTAATTTTTTTATAATGGTTCACTAATTTAAGTGTTTCTTAATTCTGCCAAACCGAACCTTTCAGTGTGATGTTTAAACTTTTCATCATTCTCTGAACTTTTTTTTCTCCTGTTAGCTTATTTCTCATCTTACCTTAACTATTATATTTTTTGGTCAAATGATATAACATGTTTATGTCATTTAGTTTTGAACTTGTAGAAGCAGACACTAATTTGACTACAGTTTAGCTGATCTTTCAGAGGAATTGTTGTTTACTTTTATGCTTAATAAGAAATATTCACATAACAGGGGGAACAGTTAAAGCGAACCAATGTTGCTGAGCTTGTTAGTAAATCTTTGGCCCCAAGGTAATGCAATTAGTCCACATTTGTTTACAACTTTTTTAATCTTAAGTTGCAACTTCCTGAGAAATTTGTTTTCTTCATTCCCTTGGCTAGTGAGATGGATAATGGACTCAAGAAAACAGATCCTCCAAGGAATCCTAGATATATTGACACCCGTATGGATGAAGTATATCCTGCAAAGAAATCAAGGTTCAAACTTTCAGGAAAAGAAAATGCCAAGGTTGTTACATTTCCATAAAATGCATTTAATGGACATATCTGGATGCTTCTAAAGTGTTAATATTCATAAATTAATCACTGGTTAATTGATTTGTTCTATTGTGTTATCATTAATCAGGAAAATAGTTCAATTCAGCAGCCTATCAGCCTAAAGAAAATCTCCGCATTTTCAAATTTTGCTGCTGAGATAAGGCAACAATTTTCATTGTATGTCTGTTAATCCTAGTATTCCTCCACATAATACGTAGAGTAATTCTTTGATTTATTGGTTATATGTTGTTCCTTTCAGTCCACAGAATTCTGTTGCTTCTGTTGATGTTCCAAAAGATGATGTGCTCAGTGCCCGTCCTACACTTGAAAAATGTAGCCATGGTACATTTCTTAGTGTTACTGAGCTTTCATCAGGGGGTCAAAAGTTATCAGGCTTGGCAACTGTTGACATGGTATATGCTTTTAGCAGCTTCAAGCTTGATTACATAAATTATGTTTGTTCCCCTTAATAAGCCACTGACCATTTTGTAGGATAAAGCTTTGAAAGGACTAGCTGCCTGTGAAGCATTCCCAACTAGACCTCCTGAGTCTTCTGAAAAAATTGATGACCTTTCCACTGGAAACTTCTGCTCTGAATTCCATGTGACTGGCCTGAAGGTTCCTCTGGATTTTACTTTGAAAACTTATATGCGATTGGTGTCCTCATTGTCCGTGAATTGGTGAATAAACCTTTTGTTTTTCTTCATATATATATATATTATATTTTCTCTACTTGGAGATAAGGTCACTCCTGAGGTGTGTTCCTTTATATATGTGTGTATTGCCTCCTTGTTCCTTTTTAAGTGACTGCTTATTTTGCCTGTTTATGTAACTTAATACTGTTTTGGTAATTCCAGGTTAAATAGGTTAATTACGTGTGGTACATACAATGGTGTGCCTCAGTTTACATCCCATTCTGGTTCCTTTGAAGATCAAAATATTAGCAGTGCTTCACAGACCAGACTGACTTCCCAAATTTTGAATTCTAAAGCATTACATTCATGGATTTACCCTCAATCTAGCTTACCGCCATCTCTCATGTCAATATTGGTCTCATCAGCAGCAGATGGAGGTTTGTTTAATGGAAGAGTTCAATTCTCTCTCCTTTGTGGACTAACAAACACACACATGTCCAGAATGTTTGTTCCTCATACTTTCCATTCAGAAGTTATCTAATTAATGTTGTCCCTTGTTCCCCAGTTGAAATGGATTTCTTAAGAAAGCGAATTGGAGCATGGGAGGAGTCATTTCGGAGTCTTTATTATATGTTTCGGGAAAACGCTTGTAGCGTCTTTTATGGTAAATGTTTTTTCATGGTTATGACTTTCGTTGACACATTTGCAACCATGTGCTGATCTTCTTGAATATTTATAATTCAGCCAAGTCCTAAGGCTGATGTTTTATCTTGACATGAGAACATCTAATATTTTATGTCTTGCACATACACATCTCCATGTATGCATGTGCAGCAGTGCTTGTATTTATCTTGTTCAATTGTATTCATTTCTGCTTCTGAAGCATTGTTGAAAAAAAAACATGCCAATGTCATGCATATGCTTACTTTGGGGTTAATATTTGCTATGGCTCACTGGGTTAGTTATTTATTTGTTTTTAAGAGTAAGACAGGGATATGCCTATCCATTAAATCCTGCTCGGTTTCATCCTCTATTTCAAGTTGTCTTTTCTTCTTTTGATGACTGAATTCTGTGTGAAGTTTTATGTTGGAATGCAGTGCTCATTTGCATTGTTTTGTTTAAAAGTACAAAACTATCATGATAATGATTTGCTGGAAACTTTCTTCAGTGTGCACTTCACATTTTGTGGTAATGTTCACTTCTGTTGATGGTTCGGGAAGAAGTGGATCATACCAAGCTTATATCTCCCAGTCAACAAGAGGTTTGAGATCTTCACTAAAAGAGCATGTAAGATGCCATTCTTAAGTAGTTAAGCTATTGCATAGTGCTTGTTATCATGATCATGTTAAGTGGACTTATCCCACATTTTTTAGGCATTGGATTACCTGTGGTTTTATTTCAAGTTGTGCCTCTCCACCTATTACCAAATAGTTTTAGGTTGGATGCTTAACATTGTCTTATCCAGTATTTATCAGTCCTTTTAGAGGTTTTTCTGTGAAGCTATCATGCTCGTGATATTTACTGCCATATGATATTAACTACAAGAGTAGCAAGTGGTTTGCTTCTTAGATAGTGTGTTATTAGCATTCCCTTTACGAAAGTGGTTATTCTAGTCTATAAATGCTTCATCTAATGATACTCTAAACCATTCACTCTTAACCTAGTAAGTGTTGGTGCTAAGGTACAGAGGTAGAAGGTTTGGGTTACTGTTTTGTTCCAGTATTATAGAGAAAATGGCAGATTGATGGAAAGCTATAACATGCATAAAAGCAAGCTTTGCTAATGTCAGCATTGTAGAGAAACTATTGCTGATTTCTGACTTTACAAACATGCATGCAACTCCAGTCATGTGGTTGCTATTTCAGTTTTTTGCTTGTTTAAGGAACAAAAGCAGACACAAGTATCTGGTTTTAGTATTTCTAATGAGTGACAACTGATACAAGTTGTTGCCAACCCAATGTTATGACTGATGTATGAGGAATCAAATTTTGCCAATGTCATTTATTTAATACTTTCTGAGGAAGTAAAAGATGTTGCGCTGATCAGCTTATTAAATATATTCATTGACATCTATGCTGGTAATTTATATAGCCATTTTGATTCATTTTCATGCTTTATTGATATTGTATGTTGTGTTCCCTAGGATGTTTCTTTTACTATGCCTCTTTGCCGCTCTCAAGTAGAACAAGTAACTACTGAAGATCTCGTAGAGCTGTCAGAAATTGAGAAGCGTAATTTGGGTCAGGTTTGTACATCTTCTGATGATAGTTTTCTTGATGTGGCTTTTGACTGAATTCATGCCTTGGGCGGACACATTAGATACTTTTTGGTGCTATAATTTGGGACATCTAAAACCAGACCATCAGTTTGATACTTCAGCTGCGAAGTTGATCTTGCTTCGCCTGCTATTGTTCTGGAATACTGCTTGATATATTTATATATATATAAGGTTTTCTGAAAAAGATTGGAAAGTTTTGATCTGAGTGTGCTATATTCTTGTGTCTCTTTCCATTATCATTTTAGTCCCCCTTTCTTTAGTCCTACATGCTGCTGACTTCTTAGCCTTAGTTTCAAGTATAAATCAGTATTGTTCAACCTGTGACAATATTAAATATATATTTCTAGGTACCACTGAGCACATTTAGAAACTTGCAACCTAAGGAATAGTAGTTTCATGCATTAATCTCCGAAGTGGTTGTGTGTTTATAAGTAGGATGGTAAAAACAAAAACTTTCGTGTAGCTATACGGCCCCTTTGCTCATTTTATGGTATCTTTTTTTGGCCAAAGAATTTATGGTATATCTATTAACTTGTGCACAATTTCTGCAGACTCGACGCATGAATTCCTTCTCTGATGTTGATAATACTCCACAGTCTCTGCTGGCTTTCAGTGGAAACCAGAATGTACATGGCTTGTATGATATTTTGTTAAATTATAGGTGAGTTCCTTTTATTTCTCAATTCAAATGACAGTTCATTAAATTGATTTGGCCAGGTTGAAATAAATAGAAATTATCTTTTTTCTGCATTTTCGTGCCTGACTATTTTCCTAGTAACCGTCTTTAGATCTTTCTTGACCTTTTTGAATGCGGTGGACGTTCCTGTATTATATTCTCCTGTACCCTTTCAACATGCTGCTCTTTCTGCTCCAGAGGTGAGTAACAATGCGAAAAACAAGATTTGTTTCTCTTTTTAGCTTTCCTTGGTTGTGAATTCTAATTGCTTGTTCTTTCCCTATTTGGGTGTTACAACCCTAGATACATGCTATGATCTTGTGCAAACCTTCTCTGTTACGTTTGGCTGGCCATAGAATAGCTGTTTGACATAATATCTTATTTTTATTATGTAAAATAGCGATTCGCGTTTTAAACTCGCTTGTCAATTTTTGCAGAACCTCGTTTACATGTTTTTACGTCAACTGGATTTTCAGGTTAGATGCATGGAGATCAAAAGAGCTGATCACGGTACTTCTCTTTCCCATGCATCATCCACCTTGAACGATGGTCATTCCACTCCAATTTCATCTGCTGGCCTTTGCTATAGTGTTGAAATCAAGGATTCACATATTCCACCTTGGATTATCAGCAAAATATGTGCTCTAATGGCCTCTAAAGGACAAAGCTTTGAAGCAAGGTATAATATACATTCTTTTTATCGTTAATGGATCTTGAACTGCAACGTTAATCAATTATTAAACCTTGAACAATTTTTGTCCTTGATTTTGGGTAAAACTCGCTTGAAGTTATCAACTAATGTTTGGGATGATATGAAATTGTACTACTTTTTTCTTCCCTCCCCCTCCCACTCGAAAGTCCTTTAAAATGAGAAGTTTTGAATGCAATTATTATATCAGAATGGTTTAAGATGTTTAAACACACAAATGATGCTGTAATATATTGCTGGTTCCCTAACTTTTGAGGGTAAACAGCATAAACAGGAAAAAGATAAAAGGCAAACTAATGGCATTATCTACCTTTTTGTCTGATTTTATTTGGGTGGTTTTTCAGCTTTACAACGGAGCACACTTCAGTTGGCTTAAATACGGCTCTTGGGGTGGTTTCTCAGATAGCTGATAGTGAAGTCACAGTTGAAGAGACACAAGAAACAGCCTATACATTCGGTATTCCCGAAGCAATTGTTTCCCCTTGTTTGCATTCGGGCTTATTAAAGGGTTTGAGCTACTGCAATGGTTCTTATACGGTGTCTCTCTCACCCGTATGACATTCTACAGCTAGAGAAACTATATTTTGTTATCCATGCCTGATTTTGTTTTGCTGATTGTAATCAACGGTAATGGGATTTCATATTCATGAAACTATTGGTTCCCCTTGTTTGCTTCTAGTAGTCACGATATCTTAGAAGTTACATTTTGTTACTGATTGCAACTTGGCCTTTGTATTCTAGTTTGATTCACAGAATTTGTAACTTGCTCATGAATCCAAGTTTGTAAGGGCTTGTTGAGCACATGTTTTATTTTAATGCACAGAACTAAAACATAATGAATTTCTTTACTTTAGAAGAATCGATTCTCTGTTTTGAATATAATGATACCAATGGCAGGCAATGAAAAGAGTTGTTGGGTCTGGTCTTTAGTTGTTCTTCAGTGGGCCTTCACGGGTGACCATTTCCGATGGCTTTTACAGACAGGTCTAGCATTAGAAAGAGAACTTGAAGGCACCCACCTTGGAATCAATCACTGAATCCCAGAAAGACATTTTTTTCTGCTTTGCTTTCAGTCTCAGTCCATCAATTGTTCCAGGGAAAGAAGCCTCTATAGCATTCTTAAAATTTTCATACAAGTTTATTCTGTCTGTTGTCCCAGAAACAAGCTCGCTAGCATTCGGCTTCTTAAGAAAATCGAGAACGTTCAATAAATTTCTCCTGCAATAAATAATAAGTAAAAACTATATAAGTTATGCTAATATACCACTTGCAGAAGTGTCAAAAGTTAAACAATCATTAGAACAATGCTGTTGAATTGTCAGCTCCAAAATTAAGCCAGCATGGTGAACAACCCAAAATATAGAACTAAAAGTTACCGTATAATCTCTAACAAGTAATAACTCATGCAAACCATATATGAATCCATTAAAGATAATACACCATCATCTATTATCACGAGTGAAGGCTCTTTGGAGGACTTTCAAGAAGATTTGGCATAAATACTAGCATTTCTCAAACTCAAAAGGATTTGTAAGATGATTGAATAATATTCTACCCCTTCTCCACTTCTGTTGCAAACATTCCGATTAATCTCTCTCCAAAGACAGATTTCCTGTTTTCCACTTACTGTCCTAAGATTTCATGTTGCAAAAGCTAAGAAGACTAACTCAGAATCAACAACAATGCACAACAAGATTAGCCTAGCAATCTTCCTCAATGCAACCCTCTCTTCCTTAGCTGTGTTTTTATTGTGTGACGAACACATAATTTGGATGAGCACCCAGTGGTGTCAACACAGGTATCACACCCTAAAGTGCAGAGTCCATGTGACAGAGTTTATAACCAATTCAACATGCTATTTTGGATGTTGAGGGAATGGCCAAAAGTTAAGAACAAGATTCTTTCTAGATTCTACAAGTATTTCTTCAGTTAGGGCATCTAATCCTACTGCAAATCCTTATCAAATGAGCTTCATAAAGGTCAAAACAGTTGTGATTTTCTTTTTTGGCTATTAATATCAAACTGAACTCAAGAGACAGTAGTTAGTGAGTCTTCATAAACCATAGAAAAAACTAGAACGAAAGAGTAAAAAAGAAGGCATACCTGCTAACATAGTTCTGTGTAATGGCAACAGATTCTTCTAGGTTAATCACTAGATGCCACCATCCATTTGGCACAAAGATCACTTCTCCAGCCTTACAAATACACTCAATAGGTCTCTTTTTCCAATCCTTTGTTGCATCATAAAAATTCATGAACCACTCAATTATAGAAACAGGACATGCCACTTCTGCTCCATCTGGGCTCGGGTGCACCCCAGGTGGAACCACATCAGGTGGGAATAAAATCCATTTCTTAGATCCTCTAATCACCGCATTCCAGGCAGACGTTGAATTAGGATCAATATGGAAGGATGACCCAGACCCGGCTGGTCCAATTATAATCCACCTATAATCTGGCCTCCGATTACCCAAAACACTAAACAAATCCTCTCTGAAGTACACCGGAACATCGTACTCTGAGCCTAAAGTTGGAATTTTTTCTGCAAATTTCGGATCAAATAAGTACAATGGCCTCTCTTCTTTTACTTGATCTGCATAGCTAAAATAATCATCTAGCCTCATCTTAACTGGTCCAACTGCAAACTGAGCATCGCCACATAAATTAACCAAATAATCTCTATCCCACTTTCCCAATGCATCCCAATTATCCATGCACCCTTCCAACAAAACCGGCTTGTTAGGTTCTTCGAAGTTTGTCACAAAATCATCAACACTAATCCCTCTTTTTCGAATTATATTATCTCTTTCAAGCCATTCAGGTTTCATTTCAAGATTAGCACACAGCCAACTCTGAAACAAATAGTCAGAATAAAAATCCCTTACTCTCAAACCCGAAGAACGGGCACTCCTTGAAACATCAAATGAAGGATGAAATGTAGATATGTAAGTAACTTTCCATGACCGATTATAAAAAAATCGTCCTTTCAGGTTATCCAATACAAGATTCCTCCAAAGGGGTTCATGGCTAGTGAAAACATAAAATGATTTGCTAACAGTAGCTAAAACACCTAACTGGGTACCTTCCAAAAGGCCTAAAATCTCAAGAACAAGTTCGTCAGACAGGATTTGGAGATTACCTAAGCCGATGTTTCTTGAGTTGATAGCGCCTGGGTTGAAGTAAAGGTTTCCCAACGGTTGAACCCCATGAGAATGAGAAGGAGCTGAGGATTTGAGGTTGAATCTTACTTCTTCTTCATTATCTTCGAGATGCATGTTTTTGGAAATGAAATCTCGTGTTCTAGAAACATTTTTGTGAGTTTTCACTTTAGTTTTGTTTTTGGATTTGTTCTTAGTTTTTCTTTTTATGGTTTGAGACAGTAAGCTTCCCCTACAACTTAGCATGTTTCAGGGTTTTTGCTCTTAAGGGCTTTGCTTTGTTAGGGTTAGGGTTTTGCACTTTTGCTGCGGTTTCTTTCCGCCCTGGAAATAAAGTAAATCTGAGTATTTTTTATTTCAGAAATTTCCTTTAGGGACTTAAAGCCCATCCAAGTTTCTACTCAAGACTCCGAAAGTAGTCGGCCCAAATTTTGCTTCAATTATCTGTAAAGTAAAGGGTTTTCCGCCCAAATTTGTAATGCTTGGAGGTGAAGATAGAGATATCGACCACAACCTCCCTCCAAAATTTTCAATACAGTAGGTAGCACTGTTTCGGAAACTGCTTTAGTAAAATGTTAAAGGAAAATTCGATTATGAGACCAAAAAAACAGAATTTTAAAAGGGTTTATTATTTGAAAACCAATGAAGTAAATTTGGATGAGAAATTGTTGAAAAAGGATTAAATTATAAAATTAAAAAGTATGAGGATTAAAGTGTAAAGTGGCCAATTTGCTAAGTTATGGATTGATTATGTTTTGTAAATAAAGTCGGCATGGGACATGTATTAGTATGAAGAAAAAAAATGATTTTTGGATTAAATTGAATAAAATAAAAGGTACATGGATTAAATTGTACTTTTCCCTTTTTGTTGGGACATGGTATTAAGGAATATATTTAAATTATGATTTTTAGATTGGGTAAGTGCTTATTGTTGTGAAGAAATTGTACAAAAAGGCAAAAAGGGCAAAACGATAATTTTTCCATAAAGGGCATTTGGGTCATTTTCCAACATTTTATGATGAAAATATTATTTTGATGATATAGTTATTGTATGAAATTAATATGGACCTTTATAATAATATCAGAAGATTTAAAGTGTTAAGTGTTGTATTTGTTATTAATTAAAGAGAAGTTATAAGAGAAATAGGTTAAAGTGCAGGTTTTCCATTGAAGGATATTTTGGGACTTTTCATCAATTTTTTAATAAAAAATTTAGAATCTATTTAAATTGTATTATTATGAGAAAAGAGATGGTGATAGATTTTGGATTTTTCATTCATTAATCAAGGTAGATCACTCATTTTAAAATTAGTTTGACGGTAGAATAGTTTTATTTGAATAAAAGAAAGATAAGATGGAGAAAGCCTCCACCTTTCTCCTCGGTGCCGTCCACCATGCTTGGAGAAGAAAAAAATCTCTCTTTTCATTTTTTTTCGTCTTTTCTCAAATCTCTTTAAGAATTTCTACAACCCAAGCTACTTTCTTGTAAGAATCTTGTATAAAACCCATTTTTAAGCTTGAAAAGCTTGAGCTAGTGTGAGAATGTGAATAATAAGATAAGAAAAAAATATTTTTATCATCTCTAATATGAACATTCAAGGTTATTATACATTAGTTCTTCGTGAACATGATTTCTAGTATTATGTGTAATAAGTGTTGTTGGAGAAGAAAGAGTTGACTTGTGGATGTTGGAACTTTGACTAAGTAAAGGGAAGTCTTGGATTAGGAAAGGATTTTGGTGGCTTTGCTCATTCAAAGGAAGATAAGTTTTCAAGGAATTATCCTTTACCTTGTTTATGTTAAAATTTGTTAAATATTGAGAGTTTGAATGATTAAATATCAACATGAGAAAATATTAATACTTATAAGTGAAGGAAATAGTTAAATGAAAATGTAAGAAGAGATAAAGTATGGAAAGTGCCATGGTCGTAGAATAAAATGTGAATATAGAGTTTTATGGTACCTTGATGAAATTTAAAATGAAAAATTAACTTAAAAATATGGTATATGGCAATCTCAAAGATGATTGAGCGGTATTGAAGAACAAAAGTAAATTATGACATTAAAAAAGCCATTAAGTGATTTAGTGAAAAAAAAGGTGAAAAGAGTGATAACAATGCTTTGATTCATATAATATATAAATTTGGAAAATGACACATCGTATGAAATATAAAATGTATTGATAAAGTGTACTAAAGGAACAATTGCTAGCTCATAAAACTTTAATGAAAATGGATTATGAAATGTTGAACATATGGGAAATTAATGTAACAAAACTTAATAGTTTTTATTGAGAATTCCGTAGTGGACATAAGAGGGAAATAGTGCAAATTCATGATTTTAAAAGTGAATGAGTGTCAAATGGATGCTCACCTTTGAACATTATATGTAAATGCTACATTGACAAGTGAAAAAGGGAAATATGTATGCATGAGTGCCTTCATGAATGTATGAAATTTGTATGAAATGATATGTATGTAATGATCCGGTTTCTAGTGGTGTTGGAAAAGACAGTTTCGGGACCACAGTTCCGTAAATCAAGTCTGTAAATATTAAATAGGGATATTTACAAAGTCAGTGTATAGATGAATTGAAATTCAGTTATGTAAATTAGCCAAAATTGTGGTTAATTAAGGTCTAGAGACTAAATTGTAAAAGTTTAATCACTAGAAATTATCCAAAGGGTTAAAATGATAAATAGACCAAATTAAAATATATGACAATGGGATTTTATGGTGGATACCATTAACTTAAACTAATTAAATATTTATGTTAATTAGTCAATGTTAAAATATGTTAATTAAATTATAAATAATAAACATAATAGAAAGAAAGAGAAGATGTTATCTTTTTCATTTTCAACCCGTGGAACTTGGGTGCCAAATTTGTGTGTTGGATGAGATCCGTGTATCTGTTCAAGTTCAAGTCAGGTTAATAGGGGCATAATATGTAAATTTGATAAATGGTATATGAATTGGATTGACAATATGATTGTTGATTCAAAGATAGGTTGCAATATATGAATATTGATAGCATGTGAAAGATCATGCGAACCAGATATAAGAACCCAGAGGGCCGATATAAAAACATGACAAATCAATTGATTCAATTCGAAAATGGTATGTTAATATGATTGTATGTTATGAATTGAATAGAAATGTGAACATCAATCATGCTAATAATTTAATATGGTATATTCTTTAGATTGGTTAATTGAAACATATATAGATTGATTCATATAGT
Source organism: Gossypium anomalum (assembly GCA_025698475.1). Taxonomy (NCBI): domain Eukaryota; kingdom Viridiplantae; phylum Streptophyta; class Magnoliopsida; order Malvales; family Malvaceae; genus Gossypium; species Gossypium anomalum. Next base: position 37,269,120 of record CM046959.1, on the reverse strand, counting down.
TTTGTTAGTACTTTAGTTACATATGCTAATTGAAATATTGATTGAAAATTTGGTAAGAATGACATATTGATTGGATGAAAATGAGATTTGAAATGAATATATGAAATTGATTTAATTTATATCAATTGTCATGAATCATGGAAATACCACTGAGCATTATCGCTCAATTTACAGTTTGCTTTTCTCGTGCACAGGTATAGGTACATCTCAGGGTCTTGAGAAGTGATTCAGCATCCAAGAAGCGATCCCCGACTCAACAATATTTGTATAGTCTCATTTTGTTCGTTATACAACATGTACCGAGGTTTAGTCATTTTTGGTATAATACATAGTCTTATGAATGTTAATGTTAGAAATGGTAACTTGAGAATGGTCAAATGGATTGATTTTGTGATAGAGTTTGGCACTTAGTTGAATTGCTTAATATGTTACCATAATAGTGATCTATATATGGATGTGTATGACTATATAGCAGGAGCTTGAAAAATTTCCATAAAAGTATAAATTTGGAATTAAATTTATTTTAATGTATATATGATAAGATATGTTATGTAAAATTTAGTTGGTATAATTGGATGAATAGGTATACAATTGAGGTAAATTGGTTTTCTAGGTGGAGCTTGTTGGTACCAATTTGGACCTTTGGAAAACAGTTAGTCATGTCACAACGACATCCTCTTAGCGTCGCAACGAGACCAAACAGAGAGTTAGGTCATGACGACGTACTCTTAATGTCGCGATGTGTAAGACCTCTTGCCCTGTCCGGTTGTTGGACCCGAGCTATGAGATGTTATAAACATTACTAGAATAATTACCTATGAAAATTGATCGTCGATTTTCCTGTGATAAGTTTTATAAGATCGTTCTTGAAACTAACTATTATCACGACGTAGGCAAGTGTACTTATCGAACAGTAGTATAGTTTTAGCAAGACAGGATTGTCGAACCCAAAGGACTATGAGTACTAGTAATGATGATCTTCTTATTACCCTAGAAGAAAAGAGATTTATTTTAACTAACTAATTAATTAAACTAAGAACTTGCAGAAAATAGAAGTTGGGAAATTACTTTTGGGGAAAGCGATTGATTGAGACAATACCTAAGGAAAAATCCACTTAGACTTTTACTTGTTATTCTAGCTCCGAACCGGACGATTTATTCATTTAACTTGTTCCGTAGAAATTCCTACTGTATATTATTATCCCTCTCGAGACTAACAACGTCTAATCCCTAAGTTGAATAACTGAGAGTTATCTCTAATTGACACCCTAAGGTTGTATTAACTCGATTTATGGATCCCCTTATTAGGTTTCACCCTATCTCTAGGCGCGCAATTAACTCTGCTTAATTACGACAAAGTTACTCTTAGCCAGGGTCTATTCCTCCTCCAACTAAGAGTAGTAACTTGAAGTGATATCCTAAAATACCAAAACAAGAATTAAGAACACATAATTAAGAACAAGTCAAATATTTATCATACGATTCAGAATTAATAACAAGGTTTTGTCATAGGTTTCACCCCCCTTAGGTATTTAGGGGTTTAGTTCATAACTAAACAAGAAAACATCTCAGAATAATAATGATTATAAAACATAAAGAAAACCCAAAACTCCTGAAGGGGAAATTGAGGAGAGATCTTCAGTCTTGATAGTGGCTCCGGCTTCTGAGATGGATCGATCGACTTCTTTGGTGTAATTCCTTACTCCCTATTCTCCGTCTCCCTTTTCTTCCTCTTCTAGGGTGTATTTATAGGCTTTGGAATGCCTAAGAACCCTCAAAAGTGGCCTTTTCCGAATTGGACTTAACTTGGGCTCGGCAGGGACACACCCGTCTGACACGCTCGTGTGCGATAACTTTAGGTCGTGTTCGAGGTGCACGGCCGTGTGTTATACCCGTATGAATCGTGCTTCAATTCTGGCAAATTGACACGGCCGTGTGATCTGCCCGTGTGAAGAGGTTCAGGCCATGTTGATTTCGTGCTTTGGCCCATTTTCTCCGTTTTCGGCCCATTTCTTGTTCCTTTCGTTCTCCTATGCCTAGCTGAGAATAAAACATGAAATTAAGGCATTAGGAGCACCGAATTCATCAAATCTAAGGGGAAATCATTCATAAAATGCATTAAGCATGGGTTATAAATATGTATAAATTACGGTTTATCAAATACCCCCACACTTAAGCGTTTGCTTGTCCTTAAGCAAAATCCTCAGATCACAGTTAAAATTTCCTTTTTCTCAACTTTTAATTCCGATCAATATTATCTCAAATCATCTCATAAGTAATCATACATAGAGAATTCAACTAAAAGAACATTAGAGCTTCAAACATTCTAAATTGAGTATTTTAATCATGAAAAACTTAGATATCTCCCCTCCCCTAGGTAGTTATCATTGATTTGGAACCTCATAGAGTTTAAAATCCTCACTAAAGATTCACTCAAATCACTCGAAGTGTTTAAGGAAAATGAAATTAGCACTCATCAGTCAATATGAAAAGTTATTACCATAGGCTTGCATAAAAATCAAATTTCCACCACTATAAATCGAGATGATACATCAATCCAAAGGTCTTTAAAGGGTTGTAACGAGGCTTAGTTAGGGGGTGTGGTCACAAGCTGAAAGAAAGGGTTAAAATCGAGATTGACTTGAAAAATTACTTAACTAGAAAAAAATATTAATTCATCACTTGCGTACAACAAAGCTTTCTTCTTTGACTATGGAATGAGACTTACAAGCAACAGATAACTACTGATTTATATACATGCTTTTTTTTAAGAACAAGTCATATATCATAAATTACTATTAAGAACAAGGCATAATTAAGCAATTTATTCAAATCAATTCTCGACAAAAATTGGGGATCAAATTAATTTAAGAAGATTTCAACAATAATGGGTTAATGGTTAATATCGAGGGTGGTACAAGGAATGGCTTGTTAGGCTCAAAGGGGTTTACTAAGGGTTAATCGTGGAGGTAGGCTTTTCATGGCATGAGTGGGTTAATCCTAAGTGCCTCTATCATCTTGATATATCAAATCAAATAGTGTGGTCTTGGCATTCATAATCAGGCAAGTTCTAGAATAACAATTCAATATTGGCATACTCAAAGCAATAATAAAAGTGAGCATAAAAGAATTAATAGATGCTCAAAAGGCTCAAAAATCTCACAAAAATTATGGCTTTTTGATGTTTCAATCTGTGGAATTCAATTCAAGATAATACCTAAATTTGGGAAAACAACCTAAAATTTTAAATTCTTAAAAATTAACTTATCATGCTTGATTTTCTAGTGTCTTAAAGTTTAATAATCAATGCATGAATGCCTATGTTTTAATTCAAGATATATCAATCAAAATTATCAGTCAATCAAAATTCAACTTAAACATGATATGAGAGATTCACAAGAGAACAAAGCACTATTCAGGGATTTTCAGATAATGAAATGATTACCCCTTACACTTAAGATGTATATTGCCCTCAATGTACAAGGTTAGATATATAAGAAAATATAAGATTATAAGATAGGGAAAGAATTGAAACTTCCTGAGTACTGAATGAATGTCCTAGTGTCACGGGCCAAAGTTCAAAGCCCGTGACCATGGCACAAGATGCGCTTCATGGAGGTCGATCAATTAGATGGGGATCATTCAGCCCACGAGAACTGGCCCAATTCCAAGAATTGTTGGAGAAGCCTGTCAGATTAAAGCCTGGGTGGCCCGATAGCAAAGATATGGCAACCTAGGTTATTTTGGGTAACTAATCTTAGAAGATAGAGGGAATCATATCTTGTAAAAATTAGATTAGATTTGATACGGCAAATCTTGTAAATCCCTTAAATCATGGGATATCGTTAATCTCATCCGTCGATGTAAATGTATCTTGACCGTCGGTTCTGGGGAAGCTCAACTATAAATAGGGAGCCTCCCCCTCATTTGTAAATCATCCATTGTATGTTGAATTCTTAAGAGTAATAGAATTCTTGGGCATTTACTCAAACACCTTGTGTGCATTCTTTCTTTGGCTTTCTTTTGCTTGTTTGTAGCTTCTTTTGGCACAAACGCTTCCGCTATACAAATTGGTGCCTTAGAGGAGTTCTTGAGGAATCCTCATTGTGGATAGAAAAGGCTGACTTAGGCGAGTTTGGACGAGCAAATTGCCTAAGGCTGTACAGATTGCGAGACGAAAGGTCTAGCCCCGTGACAAGTGGTATCCGAGCCATTGGTTTAAAGGCACTGTTGGGATGTCGAAAGAAGTTGTTGATCAGAATGAGCCAATGCAGACCCGTGGGAGGGTCAGAAAAGCAAGTCACTCGAGGGAAATACTGATAGCTTTGGAGGATCGAGTTGTTAATCTCGAGGAGTCTGTAGGGAACATGAAGGAGACGCTGGAGTTGGTCGAGGGACGCACAGATGGGTTTGACTCAATGGAAGAGCAACTTAGAGATTTTGTGTTGGATTCCCTCGGTGCCAATGCAGAAAAACTAAATGATTTAGTCAATTCCACTACGGAAAAGCTGGCAGAAAGAGATGAGAATCTCGAGGAGATGGTGTTAGCCATGAAGAAAGAAATTGAAGAGCTTACGGGGGAGCTCATGATTTACAAAGTTGCTTTGAGTAATGGGATGTTGTCTTCAAAGCCGAAGCAACAAGCAATGGATGTTCCCAAACCGGAGAAGTTCAAAGGTGCAAGGTCCGTAAGAGACGTGGACAACTTCTTGTGGGAAATGGAGCAATACTTTCGAGTGATGGGCATCGAGGATGATGCAATTAAGGTAAACACTGCTTCAATCTATTTTACTGATGTGGCTCTCTTGTGGTGGCGTCGTAGGTCCTCGGATGAGAAACTTGGTGGGAACGCAATTGGGACTTGAGAGGAGTTCCAAAGAGAGTTGAGGAAGCAGTTTTACCCACAGTATGCCGAGAAGGAGGCTCGGGCTAAGTTACATCGTCTCACGCAACAGGGTACTGTTCAGGAGTATGTTCGGGCATTTAGCGAGTTGATGCTTCAAATCTCTGACTTAAGCGAGAAAGAAGCATTCTATTGGTTCGAGGATGGGTTGAAGTCGTGGGCAAAGCATGAGTTGCGCAGGCAAGGGATCACTGAACTTACTATAGCCATGGCAGAAGCAGAGTCCTTTGTTAAACTTGGTCTAACGAAAGACAAGTTCGAATCGTCTCAGCCCAATAGAAAGGGCAATGGTGAGAGAAACCATGAGGAAGATGAAGAGGGACATAGCGATGATGGCTATAGCACTGATAGCACAAGTGGTAATGAGAAACCACGAGATGCGAAGCGGGGAACCGATAGCTCAAGTGGCAATGAGAGACCACGAGATGCGAAGCGAAAATCCAACAACCCAAGGGACAAGGGGAAGAAGATAAAATGCTTCCTTTGTCAAGGACCACACATGTTGCAAAAATGTCTGAAGAGATCAATGATGTCGGCTATCTAAAAGAAAGAAGAGCCGAATGAAGAGGCTAAGCCTATTGAGGGAAAGCCATCGAGAGTGAATTCGATGGTGCTCATTCCAAAAAAAAAGAATGATAGAGGAGGGTTGATGTTTGTGGACATCAACATTGCGGGTCAGAAGTGAGGTGCTCTTATTGATACGGGAGCATCGGACTTGTTCATATCAGAAAAGGCTGCCAAGAAGCTTGGTCTGTCGATTAGGAAATCGAATAAGAAGATCAAGACAGTAAATTCGGAGGAGGCCCCAACTGTGGGAGTAGCTCGTAATGTGGAGCTACAAATCGGCGAATGGAAAGGTAAGGAAGACTTTGAGGTAATCCAGTTTGATGACTACGATTATGTACTTGGCTTAAACTTCCTTGACAGGATCCAGACAATTTTGTTTCCATGGGCCGATGAAATCCATATTGTCACTTGTCCGTTATCGAAGATTGTTGTGCCAGTGCATCGGGATATGAAAGTTGGGACCAAGGTGTTGTCGCCAATCCAAATAGTCAAAGATGCTTCGTATGGGAAGTATTAACTCGACAAAACAGGATGCTACGAAGGCCACTTCGAAAAAGCTAGTGGAGCATGAGTCTGATATGAGACCTGTGGAGTCGACTGTGGAGTTACCGTCTTTGAGGAAGGTGGATGGGGCATCAGATTTCGTGGGGAAAGAAGCGATGCAAAAACAGTCGAAACGAGTAAATGCCACGAGTAAGGTACATTGCAAACACTCTGATAGTGTTTTAAATTCTGACTTATTGGCTTGGCAAGATCGTAGGGGCCCTTTTAAAGTTCGTAAGCAAGAAGGTCGAGAGACTGTGGGCAGAACGAAGCCAAGATGTGTGAATTGAGGGGATTCCAATGGGATTAAGTCAGAATTGGGGCAAGTCAAGGTGGAGACTTCTTGCCAACTTTATGTACCAACGAGTGCAACGGTTCAAGTAAAGAGGCGATGGAAGCTGAGGCAAACGTTTCGAAGAAAGGGACAACCCGATTACAAGGCAAGTCGGGAAGAGGCCAAGGCAATGAGAGAGTTCTAAGATGAATCAAGCCAGTGTAATTCAGAAGTCGCAACGAGGGCGTTGCGAGAATGGGTGGGGGAGAATGTCACGGGCCAAAGTTCAAAGCCCGTGACCATGGCACAAGATGCGCCTCATGGAGGTCGATCGATTAGATAGGGATCATTTCATTACACGAGAACTCGCCCGATTCCAAGAATTGTTGGAGAAGCTTTGTCGATTAAAGCTGGGTAGCCCGATAGCAAAGATATGGCAACCTAGGTTATTTTGGGTAACTAATCTTAGAAGATAGAGGGAATCATATCTTGTAAAAATTAGATTAGATTTGATAAGGCAAATCTTGTAAATCCCTTAAATCATGGGATATCGTTAATCTCATCCGTCGATGTGAATGTATCTTGACCGTCGGTTCTGGGGAAGCTCAACTATAAATAGGGAGCCTTCCCCTCATTTGTAAATCATCCATTGTATGTTGAATTCTTAAGAGTAATAGAATTCTTGGGCATTTACTCAAACACCTTGTGTGCATTCTTTCTTTCGCTTTCTTTTGCTTGTTTGTAGCTTCTTTTGGCACAAACGCTTCCGCTATACAAATTGGTGCCTTGGAGGAGTTCTTGAGGAATCCTTATTGTGGATAGAAAAAGTGACTTAGGCGAGTTTGGACGAGCAAATTGCCTAAGGTCAGTCATGATTACGAGACGAAAGGTCTAGCCCCGTGACAAGTGGTATCCGAGCCATTGGTTCAAAGGCCCTTGTTGGGATGTCGAAAGAAGTTGTTGATCAGAATGAGCCAATGCAGACCCGCGGGAGGGTCAGAAAAGCAAGTCACTCGAGGGAAGTGCTGATAGCTTTGGAGGATCGAGTTGTTAATCTCGAGGAGTCTGTAGGGAACATGAAGGAGACGCTGGAGTTGGTCGAGGACGCATGCTACGGATGGGTTTGACTCAATGGAAGAGCAACTTAGAGATTTTGTGTTGGATTCCCTCGGTGCCAATGCAGAAAAACTAAATGATTTAGTCAATTCAACTACGGAGAAGCTGGCAGAAAGAGATGAGAATCTCGAGGAGATGGTGTTAGTCATGAAGGAAGAAATTGAAGAGCTTACGGGGGAGCTCATGATTTACAAAGTTGCTTTGAGTAATGGGATGTTGTCTTCAAAGCCGAAGCAACAAGCAATGGATGTTCCCAAACCGGAGAAGTTCAAAGGTGCAAGGTCCGCAAGAGACGTGGACAACTTCTTGTGGGAAATGGAGCAATACTTTCGAGTGATGGGCATCGAGGATGATGCAATTAAGGTAAACACTGCTTCAATCTATTTTACTGATGTGGCTCTCTTGTGGTGGCGTCATAGGTCCTCGGATGAGAAACTTGGTGGGAACGCAATTGGGACTTGGGAGGAGTTCCAAAGAGAGTTGAGGAAGTAGTTTTACCCACAGTATGCCGAGAAGGAGGCTCGGGCTAAGTTACGTCGTCTCACGCAACAGGGTACTGTTCGGGAGTATGTTCGGGCATTTAGCGAGTTGATGCTTCAAATCTCTGACTTAAGCGAGAAAGAAGCATTCTATTGGTTCGAGGATGGGTTGAAGCCGTGGGCAAAGCATGAGTTGCGCAGGGAAGGGATCACTGAACTTACTATAGCCATGGCAGAAGCAGAGTCCTTTGTTAAACTTGGTCCAACGAAAGACAAGTTCGAATCGTCTCAGCCCAATAGAAAGGGCAATGGTGAGAGAAACCATGAGGAAGATGAAGAGGGACATAGCGATGATGCTATATAGACGATAGCACAAGTGGTAATGAGAAACCACGAGATGCGAAGCGGGGAACCGATAGCTCAAGTGGCAATGAGAGACCACGAGATGCGAAGCGAAAATCCAACAACCCAAGGGACAAGGGGAAGAAGATAAAATGCTTCCTTTGTCAAGGACCACACATGTTGCAAAAATGTCTGAAGAGATCAATGATGTCGGCTATCTAAAAGAAAGAAGAGCCGAATGAAGAGGCTAAGCCTATTGAGGGAAAGCCATCGAGAGTGAATTCGATGGTGCTCATTCCAAAAAAAAGGAATGATAGAGGAGGGTTGATGTTTGTGGACATCAACATTGCGGGTCAGAAGCGAGGTGCTCTTATTGATACGGGAGCATCGGACTTGTTCATATCAGAAAAGGCTGCCAAGAAGCTTGGTATGTCGATTAGGAAATCGAATAAGAAGATCAAGACAGTAAATTTGGAGGAGGCCCCAACTGTGGGAGTAGCTCGTAATGTGGAGCTACAAATCGGCGAATGGAAAGGTAAGGAAGACTTTGAGGTAATCCAGTTTGATGACTACGATTATGTACTTGGCTTAAACTTCCTTGACAGGATCCAGACAATTTTGTTTCCATGGGCCGATGAAATCCATATTGTCACTTGTCCGTTATCGAAGATTGTTGTGCCAGTGCATCAGGATATGAAAGTTGGGACCAAGGTGTTGTCGCCAATCCAACTAGTCAAAGATGCTTCGTATGGGAAGTATTAACTTGACAAAACAGGATGCTACGAAGGCCGCTTTGAAAAAGTTAGTGGAGCGTGAGTCTGATATGAGACCTGTGGAGTCGACTGTGGAGTTGCCGTCTTTGAGGAAGGTGGATGGGGCATCGGATTTCGTGGGGAAAGAAGCGATGCAAAAATAGTCGAAACGAGTAAATGCCACGAGTAAGGTACATTGCAAACACTCTGATAGTGTTTTAAATTCTGACTTATTGGCTTGGCAAGATTGTAGGGGCCCTTTTAAAGTTCGTAAGCAAGAAGGTCGAGGGACTGTGGGCAGAACGAAGCCAAGATGTGTGAATTGAGGGGATTCCAATGGGATTAAGTCAGAATTGGGGCAAGTCAAGGTGGAGACTTCTTGCCAACTTTATGTATCAACGAGTGCAACGGTTCAAGTAAAGAGGCGACGGAAGCTGAGGCAAAGGTTCCGAAGAAAGGGACAACCTGATTACAAGGCAAGTCGGGAAGAGGCCAAGGCAATGAGAGAGTTCTAAGATGAATCAAGCCAGTGTAATTCAGAAGTCGTAACGAGGGCGTTGCGAGAATGGGTGGGGGAGAATGTCACGGGCCAAAGTTCAAAGCCCGTGACCATGGCACAAGATGCGCCTCATGGAGGTCGATCGATTAGATGGGAATTATTCAGCCCACGAGAACTGGCCCGATTCCAAGAATTGTTGGAGAAGCCTGTCAGATTAAAGCCTGGGTGGCCCGATAGCAAAGATATGGCAACCTAGGTTATTTTGGGTAACTAATCTTAGAAGATAGAGGGAATCATATCTTGTAAAGATTAGATTAGATTTGATAAGGCAAATCTTGTAAATCCCTTAAATCATGGGATATCATTAATCTCGTCCGTCGATGTAAATGTATCTTGACCGTCGGTTCTGGGGGAGCTCAACTATAAATAGGGAGCCTCCCCCTCATTTGTAAACCATCCATTGTATGTTGAATTCTTAAGAGTAATAGAATTCTTGGGCATTTAATCAAACACCTTGTGTGCATTCTTTCTTTGGCTTTCTTTTGCTTGTTTGTAGCTTCTTTTGGCACAAACGCTTCCGCTATACAAATTGGTGCCTTGGAGGAGTTCTTGAGGAATCCTCATTGTGGATAGAAAAGGCTGACTTAGGCGAGTTTGGACGAGCAAATTGCCTAAGGTCGCACGGATTACGAGACGAAAGGTTTAGCCCCGTGACACTAGTTTGGCGTTATGGAGGTGGAGGAGGATACTCCGGTGGTAGTAGAGGTTGGATACCACAGGTGCTGTGCCAAAAGAATATTATATCTCCTTATTGAGCAGGGCATGGTAACCATGGTGAACCTTTTCCATTGGATTTTGAAGTTTCTAAATGATTGTGAGCTTTGGAGTTCTGTGATAACTGTGATAAAAGCAGGAACTATTTAAGGAATATTCGGAAGAATGATTTACTCGTAAAAAATTAGCCGAGAGTAAAGATTGTTAGATAAATATTATAAATCCTAATAAAAATAAAATGAAAGAAAAATAAAAAGTTGTCTTAAATAAAAATAAAAATAAAAATAAAAACAAAAACATAAAATAAGAAAAATAAAAATTTCTAAACATCTTCATCGCTGGATGGTTCGCGAGGTGGGACTGGCGATGAGATGTGGAGGTGCTGACAAATCTGGTGTAGAGTAGCATCAATGTTGTCAAATCTTTGAAAACATTGCTGCTCGAATCTGTTAAGGCGCTCAGAGATGTCAGTGTATGAAGTTGCCGCATGAACTGGCCGAGAAGGTGATGGTGGTGGGTGGTGAAGTGGGTCCTCGTGTTGGGTAGGGACATCATCAGTAATATCCTTGGGAACCTCCTCCTTAGTGGATTGAGCGAGACGATATTGGATAGGTTCCTCGGCACCTTTCGATAATCCTCATGCTAATCATATTCGAGATGCCTTGTGGAGACATCTGGCCAATAAGGGTCAAGGATGATGCTTGGGCCGCGGTGTTGAGGAGTCTAAAGTATCACGCCAGTCGAGTCACGTATGGGCTAATAGGGATGACCCCTCTCCGATGTCGCTCCATCTAGTGGCGTATGGCAAGGGCGATGAAGTAGGCGAGGTCGATGACGTGCCCGTTGGACATACACCATAAATAATAGACGTCGTGGGTAGTGACGGCGCTGGTGCTCTCCCTCCATCCTGTCAAAGTGTGAGATAAGAGAGAATAAAGGTACCTTAGGGACGGAGGGAGGGATGATGCCTTTATGCGACTGGGGTTGTAGGTAGTCGGACGTGGGACGAGGGCGTCCCAACACCGTGAGGGAGAACGATGGATATGGCGGTCAAGAGCGTGTAAGTCATTATCCTCTCTAAACTCCTCGGTATAGAGACCCAATGCGGTACTGAACTCCGGAACGCTTAGTTGGCGGACTAATCCGCCTAAGTGAAACTGGACTGTGCCGGGATCGTTATAGTTGGTCATGACAGTTTTAAGATGGAATGTCGAACACAGTTCTATTGTGAGCTCAAGGTACGTCGGCTCGATGATCCTAAAGAATGACTCCCATGGGTCAGTGGTACGGAGGGCCCGGATCGCGTTAGCCAACTAGACTTGTTTGATAGTAGCCCTGTCTATGCAGCGGCCCGCTGCTAAGGGTCGGGCCCGTAGCATCTGATATAGTTCCTCTTGAGGTCCGTTGGGAAACTGAAGGAATGGGTGACGAATTTTCGAGGTAGGGCCCGTAGAAGATGATGCTCCCTTTCTTTTCTTCGCAGCAGGGACGGCGGCTTTCTTGCCTCGTGAGAATGACATTGTGAACCTATATGAATGAAGAAAAAAGAAATAACAATAGGTATATAAATTGAAAAGCCATAACTTTGAACAAATAATTTCAGCCAAAATACGTACCAAGCATAACCAACCCAATTTCTTTTAACAGCATAATTTCTTGACATTTATCAAAGTGAGGACATGTGGATGAGCATATGAATGGCATGTAAATGACAAAAGAATGAAGCTTTCCTAACAACTTTTATGAACATAAAATGCATGAAAAATTTTAACTATTCTTTATTATGAAAGTTTATTTCTAACTAAATGAATAAAGTAAAGAATGCATGCAAGAACTTAAACTAAATGATGGGTGTGATATTTAAATGATGAAAAATATAGAAATAAAGTCAAAAACTTACATATTATCATGATAACTAGGCCTAAAAATCAATAAAATAGAAAAGGAAGAAGTAAACAAATGCTAAGAAGAGGATAAAATGCATCAAAAATGAAGTTGGAGGCGGTGCACGGGCGTGGCGTGGAGGTCGTGTGGACTTGCAGCGGCTAGGGTTAGGTTTTTGAGTGGGAAAGACAATGAATAGTGCAAGGTATTTATAGATTTTGGGGCATACGGCCAAGGGACATGCCCGTGTATCCCAATTTTAGGCCGTGTGTTTCGCGTTTTTCCCCTTTTGGCGAGTCTAAAATTCGACACACGCCCGTGTTCCTTGGGTGTGTTGTTTAACACGGTTGTGTCGCACGACCGTGTTTTGCCTTGTTCGCTTCTCCCACACCCGTGTATGTAATCCCCACGCCCGTGTTAATTTGATAGGTTCGCCCACGAGTGGTCGACACGGGCGTGTCGCACGCCCGTGCTAGTTTATCAGTTTCGACCACGGTCCTTAAGCACGAGCGTGTCGCACGCCCGTGTTGTTTTGGTAGGTTCGCCCACGGCCATGTCCCACAGTCATGGCGGTTTATCGTCGCTCGTGTTTTGGGAAAATCTTACCCTATTTCCACACGGTCTTACACACGCCCGTGTGCTTGGTCGTCTCTTTGTGGTGAACCTGTTTTCAAGAGCTCTGTTAGTCATGGCAAGTGTTAAACACTAAAATTTAAAGAAGTTAGTGTAATTAGTGCTCGGGTTGCCTCCCGAGAAGTGCTTATTTATAGTCTAAGCTCGACTTACCTCTCTGTTGAATGGTCAAGGTGGTTTAAGGAGTTCGTAGGCTATCATTCTTATCAAAATAAAGCTTTAGCCGAGAATTGTTTACCTTAAAAGTGTTGAACTTGGGATGACTTATCTCCACTGTACCGAATGGGAAAATACTAAGTACCGTAAGAGGGGTTTCTTCATCCGGGTTGGGAGTGACAATGTGAGGGTCTGCGGCATCTAATAAGACTTGATCTCCAATCTTAAGTTGATTTGGAGATTTATCGAGCTTGTTGTGGTGTAGGTTCGGTTTATCGGGTGTTCTCGATTTATGTGCTCGCCATTCATCTAGCTCCTCTATCTGTAGCCTTCCTTCTTCATGAATGGGTCCTCTATTGTTGTTACTGGAACATGAGTCATGAACTTCTTTCAAACTTAATTTCTGCACAGTGGATTTTGTCATATAATTAGGTTTAGCAGATTGGTGTGGACAATTACCTTCACTTTTCGATGTGTTGCCAGAATTATGAGCTTTAAGGGTGATCATCTCGTCTCCTACACGAAGGGTGAGCTCACTTGTGCCAACATCAATAATTGTTTTAGCAGTTGCTAAAAAGGTCCTCCTTAAAATCAAAGGGGTGCTGGTATCCTCCTCTATGTCTAAAACAACGAAATCAACGGGAAATATAAATTTATCCACTTTCACTAATACATCTTCAATAATACCCCTAGGAAATCTTATGGTTTTATCTGCTAGTTGAATGTTCATCCCAGTTTGTTTGGGTTTCCCAAGACCTAGTTGTTTAAACATTTTGTAAGGCATGACATTAATACTTGCCCCTAAATCAGCTAATGCATTATTCACATCTAAACTACCAATTAAGCAAGGAATTGTAAAACTCCTTGAATCTTTCAATTTGTTGGGAAGCTTATTCTGTAGAATAGCTGAGCAAACTGCGTTTAGGTCCACATGTGATGCTTCGTCCAACTTCTGCTCGTTTGCTAAAAGCTCTCTTAAAAATTTCATTGCGTTTGGCATCTGTGACAGAGCTTCAATAAACGGTAAGTTGATATGTAATTTTTTAAAAAGTTTAAGGAATTTATCAAATTGTTCATCTGAGCGGTCTTTCCTTGTCGCGTTAAGGTATGGCACTCGAGGCTTATATTCTACATTCACCGTTTTATTATGACTTACCTCACCATCATCTTTGCTTTCCACATTTTCTTGCCTTGGTTCTGGCTCGGTCTCAACGCATCCTTCTTGAGCATCAATTGCATTGAGCTGTTCCCTTGGGTTTAGTTCAGTATTACTTGGCAAACTTCCTTGTGGTCGTTCAGAAATTAATTTGGATAGCTGACCTATCTGAGTTTCGAGTCCTTAAATTGATGCTTGTTGATTTTTGAGTGCTGTCTCGGTATTCTGGAAATGAGTTTCTGACACCGAGATGAATTTAGAGAGCATCTCCTCAAGGTTCAATTTCTTTTCCTGTTGATAAGATGGCTATTGAAAACCCTGAGGATTCTGTGGCCTTTGATTTCCTTGACCACCCTAAGAGAAATTTGGGTGGTTCTTCCAACCTGCATTATAATTATTACTATATGGGTTATTTTGAGATCTAAAATTATTGTTACCCATGTAGTTGACTTATTCCTCTTCGGTTGTAGGATTGAATGGTGGGTATTCTGTAAGCACACCTCCTCCACTTGAATCACACCTCATCACTGGATGTACCTGCGTAGAACCAAGTAAACCATCAATTTTCTTATTCAGAAGTTCTACCTGATTTGATAACATAGTGACCGAATCGACATTATAAACGCCTGCTATTTTTGTTGGCTTAGTTCTCATGACTTGCCACTGATAGTTATTCAGTGACATCTCTTCAATAAATTTAGAAGCCTCTTCAAGTGTTTTGTTGTTGATGGTCCCACCAGCAGCCGCATCAATCATTTGTCTTATCGAAGGGTTCACACCATTGTAGAATGTTTGAACTTGCAGCCATAGAGGTAATCCATAGTGTGGGCACCTTCGTAAAAGGTCCTTGTATCTCTCCCATGAATCGTAAAGAGTTTCTAAATCCATCTGTACAAAAGAAGAGATATCATTACGCAACTTAGCTGTTTTTGCCGGTGGAAAATATTTTAAAAATTTTTTTCGGTCATTGGTTCCCAAGTGGTAATGGACCCTCGTGGTAGTGAGTTCAACCACTATTTAGCTTTGTTCCTCAGTGAAAAAGGGAATAACCGAAGACGAATGACATCATCAGAAATGCCATTAATTTTGAAAGTGTCGCATAGTTTTAGGAAATTTGCCAAGTGAGTGTTGGGGTTCTCATCCTGCAAACCATCAAACTGAACAAATTATTGTATCATCTGAGTCGTGTTAGGTTTCAGTTTAAAATTATTTGCAGCAATAGCAGGCCTAACTATACTTGACTCAGTTCCTCTAAAATTAGGTTTAGCATAATCATACATAGTATGAGGAGCAGGATTCTGATTTGCTAATTCAGCAGGTATGGCTGGAGGTAGCATATTATCTTGATTTTTAGCCATCTCCTCGGTTGTAGTTGAGATATCGTCCTCTTGCTCTTCCTCTGTGTATCTTCAGCTGCGCTTGATTTCTCATCTGTTTCTACAAGCTGTACGATCAATTTCCTCGTCAAAAAGCAATGGTCCCGACGGGTTTCTTCTAGTCATAAACTATAAGAACCTGCCAGGAGAAAAAAGAAAGAAAATTAGTAAAATAAAAATTGAAGTTAAATTGCAAGAAAATAAATGGCTAAAGTAATAAAAATTGAGCGTTCCTAATATCTTGGTCCCCGGCAACGGCGCCAAAAACTTGATTGTCGATTTTCCTGTGATAAGTTTTATAAATTTATAATGAATCGTTCTTGAAACTAACTATTATCACGACGTAGGCAAATGTACCTATCGAACAGTAGTATAGTTTTAGCAAGACAGGATTGTCGAACCCAAAGGACTATGAGTACTAGTAATGACTGTCTTCTTATTATCTAGCCGAAGAAAAGAGATTTATTTTAACTAACTAATTAATTAAATTACGAACTTGCAGAAAATAGAAGTTGGGAAATTACTTTTGGGGAAAGCGATTGATTGAGACAATACCTAAGGAAAAATCCACCTAGACTTTTACTTGTTATTCTGGCTTCGAACCGGACGATTTATTCATTTAACTTGTTCCGTAAAAATTCCTACTGTATATTATTATCCCTCTTGAGACTAATAACGTCTAATCCTTAAGTTGAATAACCGAGAGTTATCTCTAATTGACACCCTAAGGTTGCATTAACTCGATCTATGGATCCCCTTATTAGGTTTCACCCTATCTCTAAGGGCGCAATTAACTCCGTTTAATTACGACAAAGTTACTATTAGCCAGGGTCTATTCCTCCTCCAACTAAGAGTAGCAACTTGAAGTGATATCCTGAAATACCAAAACAAGAATTAAGAACAAGTCAAATATTTATCATACGATTCAGAATTAATAACAAGGTTTTGTCATAGGTTTCATCCCCCTTAGGTATTTAGGGGTTTAGTTCATAACTAAACAAGAAAACATCTCAGAATAATAATGATTACAAAACATAAAGAAAACCCAAAACTCCTGAAGGGGAAATTGAGGAGAGATCTTTAGTCTTGATAGTGGCTCCAGCTTCTGAGATGGATCGATCGACTTCTTTGGTGTAATTCCTTACTCCCTATTCTCTGTCTCTCTTTTCCTCCTCTTCTAGGGTGTATTTATAGGCTTTGGAATGCCTAAGAACCCTCAAAAGTGGCCTTTTCTGAATTGGACTTAACTTGGGGTTGGCAGGGACATGCCCGTGTGACACGCCCATGTGCGATACCTTTAGGCCATGTTCGAGGTACACGGCCGTGTGTTATACCCGTGTGAATCGTGCTTCAATTCTGCCAAATTGACACGGCCGTGTGATCTGTCTGTGTGAAGAGGTCTAGGCCGTGTTGATTTCATGCTTTGGCCCATTTTCTCCGTTTTCAGCCCGTTTCTTGTTCCTTTCGTTCTTCTATGCCTAGCTGAGAAGAAAACATGAAATTAAGGCATTAGGAGCATCGAATTCATCAAATCTAAGAGGAAATCATTCATAAAATGCGTTAAGCATGGGTTATAAATATGTATAAATTACGGTTTATCAAAAATATAAAAATTATGTCATTCAAACAATAATTTATAACCTAAACACATTCATAATGTGATTCACAACTAAATCTAAGCTGAAATCGAGTTTAAATCAAGCTTACATAAGCTCTTTTGGTTATTTGATCACAAATTAGGACCAAATTGTAAAGTTTTGAAAATGTTTCATGACGTCACCAAGGCAGTGCGTCACGTCACAATGTCGGTCCACTTGACGTCAAGACGTCACAAACTGCCTGATCGATGTTGCAACGAGAAGAAGCCCACATTGCGATATGAAATCTATTTTGGGTAAAATGTGGCCTTTTAGTATCTATTTCGTGCCAAGTCAAACCATTTTCTCAAATTGTACACATGAGTATTCAAACCTGTACAAAACCATTCCAAAACATAGCATATAACAACCTTATAGTCATAAAACCAATATGCCTTGTTGGCACCATTTCACATCAAAACTATGTGAACCATTCATGTTTTCAAAGTAATACACATTCAGAGAACCATATAATCATCTCAAAGTATTACTATCCATCATACCATTTTAGTACCAAGATACCATTCAAGTTCATTAACTATAGCATAATCATAGTACCAAATATACATTCATATACATAATTTACATCCAACCAAAATCAACATCACATATAGTGACCAAAAGGATGATTTCTAGATTTACATCTATATCCACAACCACACCTATGTGTCATGGGCCACAGTTCAAAGCCCGTGACCGTCGTACACAATGCATCCCATGGAGGTCTATCATTGACATGGGGATCATTTGGCCCATGAAAATTGGCCCAATTCAATAAGCTGTTGGAAAAGCCTATCAGATTAAGGCCTAGGTGGCCCAATGATGCTGATTTGGAAAGATAAGCTACCTTGGTAAATAGGGAAAATAATCATAGAAGATTGAAGGGTATCATATCTTGTAAGATTGGATTAGATTAGATTATGTAAATTGATTATGTAATCTTTTAAATCCCTAAATTTAAGTGATAGACTAATCTCGCCTATCGATGTAACTTGATCTAAACAGTTGGTTCACTTGTAACTCACTTCATTCTTTGATTGCTTCTTGTATTCCTTGAGAGAAAGTAATACAGTTGAGAACATTTACTCAAACACCTCTCGTGCATAGTTTTCCGTGGCTTTCTATTGTTTTTAGCTTTCTTTTGGTAATTTCTTCCTTTATACAAATTGTTGCCTTAAAGGAATTCTAAAGGAATCCTTACTTGTGGTGGTTAGGCTGACTTAGATGATTTTGGAACAAGTAGATTGCCTAAGGTCGTACAAAATGTGAGACAAAAGTTCTAGCCCTGTGACAAGTGGTATCCGAGCTATTAGTTGTGATGGCACCTTTCGATCAGAAGTGGGCCAAAAAACTAATGCTTATGAAGGAAAATTTTTCAGCTCTATAGGAACATGTGGATAAACTTGAGGAGTCCATGGATGTAACACCTCAAACTCGTAACCGTCGCCGGAATAGGTTAAGAGGCATTACCAGACCTGTAACTTAATTCAAAACAATCATTTAACAAATTTCATCTCATTTCAGTAACCATCATTCATTCACATTCAAAATGTACTTAAATCAAACATATAAAGCTTTAATCATACAATCGAGACTAAATTATAACATATTAAAAATTTTAGAAACTTAGAAAATTTTCAACTTTTCAAGTGTCACACGCCCGTATGAACAGGCCGTGTGCCTCACATGGCATACATACTGAATTTGTAACACCCCTTACCCATGTCTGACGCCGGAACAGGGTACGAGGCATTACCGGACTTAAACATACACATTCATGCAAAAACAGGGCCATTTAATTCAAAACCTTTCAAACACATGCATGTCGTCCCTTATTTGGGTCTACGAAGCCCAAAACATTCATCGGAATTGATTCGGGACTAAACCGAGAACTTTGAAAAGTTTTAAGAAAACTTAAAAATTTTTCCCATGGAACAGGGTCACACCCCCGTGTGCCTTTGGCACGCCTGTGTCCTCAAGCCGTGTAACTCTCTGTTTATGACGTCAGCATACACATCGGGCCACACGGTCAGGCCACACCCTGTGTCTCCAGGCCGTGTCCCTCACACGGTTGAGACACACGGCCATGTCTCAACCCGTGTGGCCAACACTTAGGCTATTTTCCAAGCCTTCATGTTACCCATAATCTCTTACAACCTGATGCACATGAAAATCGCAAATCATGGCATCGTTTTAGTGATTAAACACTCTTTATTAAGACATATTCTTAGCATTAACATGTCCTCTTACAAGTAATGCATCTACTCATGCAATACACAGTCTAGATTCCTTATTTCACATTCATAAGACTTGTCATTTTGATGACCACTTTTACCATTATACTATGGTTGCCAACTTATCCATCAAGCACTCATGTTCAATCATTCATGTTGTGTTTATAACGTGCAAATACTACATGGCTATGACCACCTCAATTGGTCATAGAGCATACATCCAGCACACATGTCATATTACTAACCATGCATGGCAAACAAACATAATCACATTATAAACATTAGACATGACATGAATAGCTAGGCTTACAAGAAATAATCAATATGAGCTACATCTCATGGCCATATACATATAACTCAATATAAGCCAACACATTTGGCCAAAGCAAAATAATACATGTCAATCAACTAAATCCCTATAGCAACTTGATTGTGTGATGCTGCCTTCGATGATCTCCAACCCCGAGCTAACTTGAAAACACTAAAGGACAGGAAAGAAAGGGAGTAAGCTTTAAAGTTTAGTAAGACCGTATGAAAATAATAAGCAATTTATCAACTTGCTTCTCATGGTAATGCAACCCTATTTGCATTTTTACTCATGTTCCAGTCAAGCTATTTTCTCGAGTCACAGTCACTAAATTGTTTATATCTAGAGATAAGGAACTCTAAATTAAGTTCCACTAATTTTCCCTAAAACTAGACTCATATATCTTCTTACCATAAAATTTTCAGAATTTTTGGTTCAGCCAATTAGTGCAGTTTATGTGACAGCCCTAATTTGACCCTAGTCGGAAAGTGGTTGCGAAACCATAAAACCGGGTCACAAAATTATTTAAATGCTCTTTTCTATGTTTATTTTATATGAAGTATCATGTGTGAAAGTATCATGTCTTAATTTTGTCATTTGGATTTGAAATTATTAAAAAAGGACTTATGTGTGAAACTTTAAAAATGTGATAGGTTAAATTGTAGCGGTCAAATAATGCATGGTTTAAAAAATGTGGACTTGCATGTCAAGTTCTCCACTTTTGAGATAGTGGCCGGCCATGATGATATTTAATACAAAATATATGTATTTTATATTAGTATTATAGTAACTAAATGGTTTTATAATATAAAATAAATATAAGTAAAATAGCTAAAGGGTGAAGAAAACAAAGTGCTCATCTTTGTTTCTTCTTAGCCGAATTTAAAGATAGAAAAGGGAGCTAAGCCATTCGGCCACCTTTAAGCTTGAATTAAGGTAAGTAATTCATGTTAGTTCTTGAAATTTTAGCATATTTTAAGCTAGTTACTAAGTCCCTTACTTAGCCCATGTCAAAATTTTGAATTTTGTGGTGTTTTGAGCAATCGGCCATGGAAGAATTTGAAGGGATTGGTTGTTGTCTTTATGTTTAATGAGTAATTGTGGATAGGTGAAGTTTGAGCTAGTTAAATGTTTATATAGGTGGATTAGATGATAAGGGGAAATTGGCTTGTGTGTATGTGTAGTTGCCGAATGTGAATTTAGATAACATTTGAGTAGTGTTTGCATTTTAAAATGATGGAATGGAGATTTAAGCTTGATAAAATTTTGTTAAGAATGAATGAAAGAAATATGTGTATTCAGCTATGGATGATTGGATAACAAATTGGTGTGGATGCTTTGAATGAGATATGCACAATTATAAGTTGAATTTAAGGTTTGTTAAATTTGTTCTTATCATTGCCGAATGAGTTTAATGGTTAAAGAAAATTGTTAAGTGCTTAGTTAATGTGCATTCGGTCATTTAGGATGAGTATACATTTGATAATGTTTTGATACTTTGAAATGGAATTTAATCATTAAATGAGCTCTAAGCTTGTTGAATTTTGAGATGTGATTTAAATGTTGAGTTATGGTACCATGATATTAACTTAGTTATCAAATTGCCGAATGTGCTTATAAGTAAGTGAAGTTATGTTATAATTGAGCTAAGTGTGGCTAGTAAAGCCTATTTAGTTTTCTTGCTATATTTGACCATAAATATGTTTGAGTGATTTCGATTATAGCTTAATGTTTAGTTAAGTATGATTGATGCTTTTAATTATTGTTTTAGTTGAATAATAAGATAGACATGGACAAATGATACGAATGAATTGGTTTTTGAAATGTATATGGTTGCCGTATGTATGTGTTTGATTGAGAAGTAAATTTGTTTGATTTAGCTCAAGAGCTTAGAGGACCAAAGTTGGATAGGGGAAAGGAGAAAGTAATCGAATAGCCATTGTAATCGTTCGACAACATCTGAGGTAAGTTTTAAGTAATCAAATGTAAATAACAAATGATTATAATCAAATATATTATGTGAATTAGGTATTCCTTGTAAGGTATGGATTTAGCCGAATGTTAAAGATGAAATGATGGTGTATTATATCATGCTCATATGGCCTAATGGCAAGTATAACATGTTGGTAAATATGCAATGTGCTTTTATAATCGAATGATAAGTTTGAAATGAATGTGAGCGAAATGTTATGCATAAGCTATCGAATGCTAAGTGTGAAAATGAGATGAAAGAAAAGTGTTTGAGATGTATAATTATATATGTTCAAATGATGCTAGTACCTAATTGATATGATTATGTTATATGGAACTTGATGATTTGATTATCGTACAGTACTATTCGGGCCTTCGAGCCTAGCAGGCTATAATGCCGGTGAGTTAATATAGGGCATCGAGCCTAGCAGGCTATAATGCTGGTGAGTTAATATCAGGCTTCGAGCCTAGCAGGCGTAATGCCGGTGAATGAGTCCAGACTTAAAGTCTAGTAGGCTTCGTGTCGGTGATGAATTCGGGTTTTCAACCTAGCAGGCTAATTGCCGGTGATTTGATATAAATCTAGGATTTGAAACTTCGTGATAAAACGACAATTGAAATCGTATAATACCTTAAGTTGGCCAGGTATGTATCTAGTACTTATATGAGCTTGATTGGGATTGAATCCCAAGTATGTAATATAATGTATATGTGAATAAGTATTAAGACTATATGTATATGATCCTGATACATTCGGCCAAAATGTGAAGTTATGTGAAAATATTTGATTTACTTAGGTTATATGAATTCAGAGTCAAGTGAAGTTAATACGCTAAATATACGTTAAATGTTTGTATATATATTCGGCCAAATGGCAATATACCTAAGAAATGTCACTTGGGAATTTGATTGATCGGTTTATAATTGAATTTAACTGTTGCATTGCTTAAAACTTACTAAGCTTATGGAAGCTTACTTCGTTTGTTATGATTCTCTGTTTTTAGATCGTTGACTCCAGCCACTTGCTTAGGGATCGTCAGCAACTTGTCACACTATCTATCGTTTTGGTACTATTACGTTTTGGAATTCGTATGGCATGTATAGAATAGACTTAAGTGAATGATATTTTGAGATGTTGTTGTATATAAGCTATGTTAATATGGTAACTTTTGAATGTCAGTATAAGTTTGAATTTCGATCTTTGATTTTGTTTGGTATGCATATAATTGCTAATGAACTTATGTAAATGTGAATGTACAAATGTATTGTTTTGGATTGGTAACTCTTCATAACCCACTCCGGCGACGGATACGGGTTATAGGGGTGTTACAGTTTATTCCTTAAAGTTACCCCTTTTTTGCTGTCTGACAGTTCTAACTCCTCTTCACTAAAAATTAATTATCTCATAATACAGGACTCGGATGATGTTACTGTATATTTCTCTTGAAAATAGACACATTAAGAATTCTAAGCATATAAATTATAACCCATAACTATTTTTTTACAATTTTCAATTATTTTCTCAAATCAGAATAGGGGATTTCAAAGTCATTTTGACTCTGTCTCACAACAATTTAAATATTTCATAATATGAAACTCTTTTGCTTACACCTTTTCTTCTATGTGAAACTAGGCTCATGAGGCTTTAATTTAATATTTTATTCAACCTCTAACTCAATTTTCACAATTTTTGGTGGATTTTCAAATTCAGACTATGACTGCTGTCCAAAACTGTTTTAGTGTAAATTAACGATACTAAGTTTATCACACCATACTAATTCATTTTCCTACATTGGTAAGTTTACATATTCATACATCATAAGTATAAACCTATAATCACAAGGTCATCACAAAATCATTCTCATAAGCATGCATTACCTATTTGCATCTTCACTAAATGTGCATCATAAACTGAAATCATTTCTCATGAGCTTGGCATACATACCTGTGTTACTCAACATGCTCATATTCATTCCTTACTAATCATATGACATGAATTGAATTCACATCTCATCAATTTCATGTAAGTACCTGTACCACTTACAATATGGTCATAACCTTTCTCATTTAGCTTAAACCATAACTTTCACCGTTGAACCATTTAGAAAGCTATCGGATATTCACTAAGCCTCAAACATAGGGTATAATGCTGATGCCATGTCCCAGACATGGTCTTACACTGGCTCTCACATATCTGTGCCGACGCCATGTCCCAAACATGGTCTTACACTAACACATCTCGTAGCCGATGCATGTCCCAGACATGTCTTACACTGGCTTACATCTTGAGGCCGATGCATGTCCCAGGCATGTCTTACACTAGATCTCGTCTCAATGCCGATGCCATGTCCCAGACATGGTCTTACACTAGCTCTCATAATGTGGCCGATGCAGTCATGACATGAATATTCGAATTGTTTCTTAAGGTTCAAACGGGAATTCTACTATCTCAATATTCATCAAACATAATCATTTCCACAACCAAGCAATTCATGTTATATCAATTTAAACACATATAATAACAATGTAGTTGTATTATTTACATGCAACTTACTCGTTTCAATGGAATATCATATTCCATCAAATCTCTAGGCAATCAATCAACACATAAATGTTATTTACATTTGACATCACTTTCTCATATACAATATCATCAACCTAAACTTTAATAAAATCATGGAATGATAGATTTTAAAGTATAATAATAATGGCATAAATATCATGCTCATTTAATCACACGGACTTACCTCAATGTAATTTCGGCTAATTATTCTCTTTTTGTATTTAACCACGCACTTTCTCGATTTAAGCCCAAATCTTGATTTTCTTGATCTAACATGATGGAATTCACTCATTTAATCACTAAATAAATTTGGACAATCAAAATTCACATTTTTGGCAAAATGACGATTTTGCCCCTAGACTTTCACAAAATGACCATTTTACCCTTAGGCGCAGAAATCAATTTTTATCGAATTTCCTTATTATTCAAGCCTAACCGAATAATTATTACTCTTATGACAACCTCAAATTTCCACTATTTCACACAATTACAACCTATTTTATAACTTTTATAAAATGACCCTTTTAGGTGTTTTCCATGAAAATCCTTTCACAAAAGTTGTTTATTACACAACCAAGACTCATTTTCTTCCATAAAAATTCAGTAAATAACATAAATCCTTTCATGGAAAATCCCTAGACTATCAACCATTTCGCTAAATAGTCCCCCTATTAGCAAGTTCATGCTACAAGGGTTCCAAAAGTGCAAAAATTATCAAAAATAGACATCTAAATCACTTACTTGTAAGGGATAGAAGTTGCTGAAATTTTTGAGCTTTCAAAACCCCCTCTTTGCTGGTATTTTTGGTGGGGAAGAAGGAAGATGAAAATATGACAACAATTTTTTTCTTTTTGTTTTATTTTATTACCAAATAAGTCACCTAATGCACACCAACTTTGACTTTTCAACCTTTTTTTGTCTCCTTGATCAGCCACTAACATATTTATGGTCTATTTACTCAATAAAGATCCTAATTTAATGTTCTATAGCTATTTGACACCTTTAGCTAGCAAAACAAAACTTTTTCCCTTTACGCGATTTAGTTCTTTTTCGCAATTAAGTATGAAATCGCTAAAATTATTTCACCAAAACTTTCATGCACTCATAAAATTATGCTATAACACATAAAATATCATTAAAAATAATTTCTCTGGCCCTCAAATAGTGGTTTCGAAACCGCTATTCTGACTAGGCCCAAAATCAGGCTATTACAGACTTGTCCACACGGTCACAAGACACGCCCGTGTGCCAGGCCTTGTGAAAATTAGGGAGGCTACTGACTTGGGTCACACGACCGACCACACGCCCATGTGCCAGCCCGTGTGCCATACACGACTGGTCGACATGCTCGTGTATCTAGAACTTGTCAAAATTGTAGGGTATACTGACTTTAATTCATAGGGTACCCTAGGGGACACACGGCCATGTAACATGACCGTGTGCCGCACACGGCTGAGACACACGCCCGTGTCTCTACCCGTGTGGAAAAAAATATGCCATTTGAAAAGCCAAATTTGCCACCCTAAAACATATGCATTTACATTCATATTTGACTACATTTATGCAACCTATTTGGCAACCAAATTAACCAATTCAATATACATTGAAAGCCATATCTAAACTTACTATTTATATATCCAAATACCTATATAACCACATATACAATTCATTCATCTAACATCTATATATCAAGACTTCTTTTGCATAATTTCATTCAAATATTACCATACCAAAACATACCATCATTAAGTACATATATACAATCCAAATATGATACCAAAATAAGCCAAATCACATGGCTTAACTTATATACAAATTCATTCTCAAACCATGATACCAAAACATAACTATTACCATCAAACTAGCCTATACATGCCATTTTTACATAAGTTCATAAGTTCAAAAATACCAAACAGAAATTGGATACTATGACGTGCAACTCTGACTTGTGTAGAACGAGCGAGCTAACGAACCTCTATAAGACATAGAAATAGAAACAGAGTAAGCTTCTAAGCTTAATAAGCCCGTATAATTCAGAATTAAACTTACCATTTTAAAATAATCAAAGCAATAATAAAACGCCAACAATTCAATTTAACCATCACCTAGTAACACATAATCATCACATGTTAGTCATTTAATTAATACATAAACCATCTACTAAAATAATACTTCATATTTTTCCAAACTCATACATCATATATATAACTTTAATGACACTTATAAACTGTAACTTGTCCGTATAACATTGTTTAGGCCCGTTGAACTTATTAGAACTTCAAAGGATAATCGAGTGAACAATGTCAATAACCTGTTAATTCATCATCATACATGTTCTTTCGAGTCATGGTCGGTAAGCTCTCATCGAGGTGATAAAATGAGAAGCTCTCGAGCCGAAAAGCGGTAAGCTCTATTGAGCTGAATAGTAAGCTCTTTCGAGCTGAATCTGTAAGCTTCACTGAGCTGAAACAGTAAGCTCTTACGAGATATGGTGAGTCCGCAACAAATGCAAGAGCTCGACCATTACGGTAATTCCAGTAACACGTCAGTTGTATCCAATGAATTCATATAGTTCAAACAGGGCTCGGTAACGAATACAATATATTATCAAGGCATTCATATTTCAAATATTTCAATTAAATACATTCAATTCAACAATTACAAGTATAGAAAAGTTCGATTCTAATTATACGAACTTACCTCGTATTTGTTAGTATAACTGTCGTCTACTCGTTAACCTTTCGTTTCCCCTGATCTAATTCTGATATTTGCTTATCTTGATCTATATGATATCAAATTAACTCATTTAAACTTTCATTCAATTCAATTTAGCCTAAAACATTCATTTTAGCTAAATTACAAATTTACCCCTAGACTTTTAACTACTTTGCAATTTAGTCCTTAACACATAAAAATGCAAAATTACACAATTAAGCCATAACCCATGATATCCGAATTTCCTATATGCTACTAGCAGCCCAAATCTTTCATTATTTCACACTTTTAACTACCACGTTTTACATTTTTCACAATTTAATCCCTATTTAACATTTTTATAAAAAATCACTTTATAAAACTTGTAAAACTATCATCAAGCTTCCATAATCTATCATTAAACTTAAAAGAACTCAAGTAATCAATAATGGCACATTTCAAAATCATGAACAAATTCAAAAATTAAGGTATGGGCTAGCTAAATTAAATTGCAACGAGTTCAAAAACATAGAAATCATTAAAAACCGAGTGAAAATGGACTTACAATTTGATGCTCAAGTGACCGAACCCTAGGAGAGAAAATTTTCTTCTTTTTCTTCTTGTAGAATCGGTTAAGTGAGGATGATAACCAAAAATTATGCTTTTGTTTTAATTATCATAATATTTATTAACTATTTACCATTTTAACCTTAAAAACATTTAATAATTTCAAAATTACCAAGCCAACCACTTCCACTATGTCAAGTTGATAGCCATATAGTGCTTTTATCAAGTAGAACCCTAAATTTACACTTTACGCGATTTAGTCTTTTTTACCGAATTAAGCGTTTAAACGGTAAAATTTCTTTACGAAACTTTCACATAATAATTTTATCATGCTGTAAACCTTATTAAAATAATAAAATAAATATTTTGACTTCAGATTTGTGGTTTCAAAACCACTGTTCTGATTTAACCTAAAAACGGGCTGTTACAATGGAGGACGTAAAGGAGTCATTCGATATGGTCGAGGATCACATAGACGACTGGAAGGATCAGTTTAGAGACTATGTGAAGATGTCTCTCAATTCCACTGTGGATAAGTTACATGAGTAGTTAAATTCACACATGGATAAGCTAACAGAGAGGAATGATGCTCTTGAGGCCATGGTAATGGCTTTGAAGGAGGAAACAATGGCCACGACAAAGGTTTTGTGCACAATAATTGAGGAGATCAAGGGAGAGCTTTCCTTGTATTGAGCCGCCATGGGGAACAGAGTGGTGAGTGCAGCACTCAATTGCAAGGAAGTCCCGAAGCTGAAAGAGTTTATGGGGACAAGGTCTGCATGTGATGTGGACAATTTCTTGTGGAGGATGAAGCACTACTTCCGTGCCAAAAGCATCAATGTGAGTAAGGTAAATATTGCTTCAATGTTTCTTACTGATATTGCACTTTTATGGTGGTGAGGCAGGTCCACAAATAAAAGGCATTGTGAGATTGAGACTTGGGACGAGTTCCAATGTGAGTTTAAGGAACAGTCTTTGTAACATCCCGATTTAGGGTCTAGTCAGAACAGTAATTTTGAGACCATAAATTTGAAGTAGAAATAATTATTTTATGATTATTTGATGGTCCATGATATAAATGCATGTTTGTGTGAAAATTTCATGAAGAAATTTTATGCCTAAAGTGTCCAATTTGAAGTTAGGGACTAAATTGAATAAGTTGCAAAATACATGTTCTAGAAGCTTTGAGCATGAAATTGCATTGGATCATTAATTAGAGGTTCTTAAATAGCAATTTGACCAAGTTATAAAATTTTGGATAAAAATGGGCATGAATAGGAAAAATTTAAAAGAAGGGCATTTTTGTCATTTGGTTAATAAAATAATAAAATGGGAAAAATCAAGTCGAAAATGGTGTCCATCTTCTCCAAGGGGTGTCAAAAATTTTATGCTGTTCATAGGTAGGGTTTTGAACATTTCAAGCTTGATTGTAAGTGCTCCGTAGCTCCATTTTTGACGTTCTTTCAATTTTTGAGATCCTTGAAGCATGATCTATCCCTTTCTAGCCATATTTTGAGCTAGGGTTCATGTATGAAACTTGACCCATGTGTGACATGTATGTATTTTGATGTTTAATGGAGAAATATGAAAGTTTGATGTGTGTTTAACATCTTTTACTAAGTGATTTTTAGTGAAAACACCTAAAAAGGACTTATTTATAAAAGATGAAGAAATGGGTAGTAGAAATGTGATTTAATGAGAAATATGGGCTGATATGAGCTAGTATATGAATCGGCTAGGCTTGGGTAATCAAGAAAATACATATATTTCATTTTACGAGCCTAAGGACCAATTTGTAAATAAGTGAAAAGTTAGAGGTAAAATGGTAATTTTACCAAAGTATGTGTTATGGGTCGATTTGACCAATGTAGGTATTGAACAAGTTAATTTTGGCAGTATAGATCAAGAAAAACGTGATTCGGGTCTTCATTGAGGGAAAACCAAAGTTTACGAGGATTATGCTCGTTTTTATCATTTTGTACTGAGGTAAGTTCATATGTAAATTATGGAACATGTACCATACTTTAAATGCTTTAATGTTGCATGTATGGTAAGTACATATTTAATTAATGAAATGTTGTATCATGTGCTTAATGCCTAAATTTTATTATGTAATATGCTTTGATTATTCCATAAGTATGTGATTGGTGCTAAGAGTATTGAAATTTACATTACGAGCAAGTTCAACAGAAATGTGGTATCCAAGAATCTCGTTTGAACCTTAGGAATATTTTGGGATACAAGTGACATGTCACTAGGAACTATGTGATCTGAACTCATTGAATTGTGTCTGAGTTCATGATATATGTGACATCTGAACTCATTGAGTTGTGGTATGAGTTTGTGATATATATGACACATGTTTTAGCATTCGGGTACTAGTCTCGTATATTCTACTGGTGACGGGGTAGTCTGGCATGTGTTGCAGATACCTGACAGCCTATATGAACAGACCCGTGAGTAGCTCGAAAGCGAGCAACATGTGATGTAAAGTAGCATTGGCTACATATGAGACACTTAGGTGCGAGATTCTGATGTATCCGATAGTATTCTGAGTGTTCAACGGGTAGTTCTAAAGGAAGTTCAACGAGAAATCTTAATGATTACGTCGAAGACGAGAAAGTAAGTTATTGTGTGCAAGTGGGCAAAGGTATGTATATCGAACTCATGAGGATAACATGAGACATAATGAACATGTGGTATGAATATGTATATGTAGATGGATATAAAGAATAAGTTTAAGAGAATTGATAAAATACAAGATTATGTTTACTATGTTAAATGTATGACTAATGCTTGTTTAAGTTACACTTTATTTGCATGTGAACTTACTAAGCTTTAAAGCTTACCCTCCTTTCCTTTCCTTTTCTTATTGTGTCACCAAGCTAACTCGAGAATCATGGAACGTCAGAGACTCGATCACACTGTCAATTGGATTGGGTATAGTTAGAGTTATCATTTTGAGTATGGCATGTATAGGGACTTGGTCTTTTTGTCATGTGTCATATTGATTAGCCTAATGTGTTGGCTCATGATGGTATTATGATTATTTTGTATATGGTCATGAGAGGTGGCTCATATTGATTATTTGGGTTGTAACCCTAATTATTTATGCATGCATGCAAATGTGTTTATGCTTGATATGGCTGGATGCTTGTGGATGATATGTGAGATGATTGGTATATGTATTTAAAGAATAAATAGGGACTAATAGGCATGACCATAATTATAGTGTAATTGAGTAACTTGAAAGAAGAATTATAAAGATGAATAAATATGAAATTGGTGTGGAATGCCTTATAGTAGCATGATGATTGGAGTATGTGATATGTCCACACTATAAAGTCATGGAATAACCATGAATGTGTTTGTTTGTGAAATTAAATGTGCTATGTTGCATGCTATGAAGTAGGATTGAGTATGTGAATGTTTAAGGGTGGCAATTGGCTTGGACAATAGCCTAGAATTTGTCCACATGGGTAGACACACGGGCATGTGTCTAGGCCGTGTGTAACACACGGTCTGCCTCATAGGCCTGTGATCTGGTCATGTGTCCCTGCACCCTAATTATGCAAGTTAGTATGCCCAGTAGTAAACACACGAGTAGAGACACGACCATGTGTCTTAGCAGTGTGCAGGACACGGCCTTAGGACATGGGCGTTTGTCCAGGCCGTTTGAAGTCTACACTTAATTTTAGAATTTAATTCGACACACAGCCTAAGCACACAGGTGTGTGACTTGGTCGTGTGACCTTATTTAGTTGATGATGACATAGTTAGAGAGTTCCACGGGCTGAGGACATAGGCGTGTACCAAGCCACACGGGTGTGTGACTCTTCAAAACATGAAAATTTTCTAAGTTAATCTGAGGTTGTGAAAGTTCTCGGTTTAGTCCCAAATCACTCTTGATGTATGTTTTGGGCCTCGTAGTCTCTTATAAGGGACAATTTGCATGTGATTGAAAAGTTTTAAATTGTGTTGGAATTTTATGGCCCGGTTTTGTATGAATGTGTATGTTTAAGTCTGGTAAAGCCCTGTACCCTATTCTGGCATTGAATATAGGTAAGGGGTGTTCCAGTCTTACCCAAAACTTGCCAAGGAGAAAGCTCGGGCAAAGTTGCGATGGCTAACGCAATGAGGCACAGTGGGGGAGTATGTTGAAGAGTTTAGGGAGCTTATGTTTCAAATTTCAAATGTGACTGAGAAAGAGGCATTACTTGTCTTCATGAATGGATTAAAGCCGTAGGTCAGACAAGAAATGGAACAAGGAGGTGTCCAAGAGCTGTCGAAAGCTATTATGGTAGCGGAGTCCGTGGTCAAGCTTGGTCTAGGGAAAGACAAGCTTAAGTTTTCCAAGTCCGAGGAAAGGGGCGTATGTGAAAGGAATCACAAGGAAGATGATAATGGCGGTGGCAATGGCAACGATGTTGGTAATGGGAAACCGCGAGTTGGGAAGAAACCTGTAACAACTCTTACCCGTATTTGACGCCAGACTAGGGTACGAGGCATTACCAGACTTAAACACAAGTAAACATACATTTCCGAGTCATAAATTTTCGTCCAAATTAAAACTTTTCACAATCAATCATAAAGTCCCTAATACGAGCCTATGAGGCCCAAAACTTACTATGAAAGTGGTTCGAGACTAAACCAAGAACTTTAGTAAATTTTGCAACACTTAAAATTTTTTTCACTAAACAGGGGTCACACACCCGTGTGGATATGGGACATGCCCATGTGGGCAGGCCGTGTGGTCACATATGCCCGTGTCCCAAACCTGTGTAACTTTCTGTTTGTCAACCAGGAACAAATTGAAGACACACGGCCAAGTCACATGCCCGTGTGCTAGGCCGTGTGGTCAATTTAAAATTTATGATTTTTCATAAAATAGGTGCATACTTCACACGCCCAGGACACACGCCCGTGCCTGAGGCTGTGTCATCCACATGGCTGAGACACGCCCGTGTCTCTGCCTGTGTGCTCAATTCTGACCATTCTGTTTTGCAAAAATTAGGGTACAGGGGACACACGGCCTAATCACATGCTCGTGGGGCAAACCGTGTGTCACACACGGCCTTGACACACGCCCGTATGTCTACCCATGTGGACAAAAATAAGGCTATTTACCAAGCCATTTTGCCACCTTTTGATGCACACACCTACACAACACAACATAGCACCAATTCAAGCATTTACATCTAACCAAATCAGCCACAATTAAGACATCCACACGTCAATTACATGCTACCATCTATTATACACAAACCTAACATACTCATCAACTCAAATCATGCAAATTTCCACATTCATGAAGGGCATCATCATATAAATTACTTATACCAATAGTAGCCAAATCAATTATGACACATAACAAAATGATCAAGTCCCCTATACATGCCATAACTCAAAATGTTGAGATCATTGATACCAAAATAATTGTTGATAGTGTGAGTGGATCTTCGACAGTCTCCGATCCCCGAGCTAGCTTGGTGACACTATAAGACATGGGAAAGGAAGGGGGAGTAAGCTTTATAGCTTAGTAAGTTCCTATGCAAATAATAAACATTATAACCATACATCTAACATACAATTATCATGATAAAAATTAACATGAATGATATCAAAATCTTTAGTCTTAACTTACTCAATCATAACCTTACCAAGGGTTCATCACTTATTGAGCTCATTTCGTATGAGTTTTACATACATACCTGTTCCAACTCGTAACATACCATAGTCTTTCACAACTTTGACATTCTCGTTGAACACTCAGAATATTAACGGATACTCGTAAATCTTGCACATAAGTGCCATACATGTAGCCAAAGCTACCTCACATCTCATAATACATATAGGCTAGTTTTCGAGCTACTGACGGGCCTGCTCACACAAGCTGTCAGTCAGGACGTAGCTACATAGTGCTACTGACACAAGTTGTCAGGTATCCGCTACTCATGTTGGACTACCTAGCCACTGGTAGGACGTACAAGACCATCACCCAGATCACATAAACACACGGGTTCCTAGTGACATGTCACTCGTATCCTATGCTATTCCTAAGGCTCAACCGAGAATTCTCACTTGTCGAAACTTTTTCGATTACGTCCAAAGAGTCAATCACAATTCATACAATATTAAAGCATTTAAAACATAAATATAACAATGCATTATCTACAAACACCTCGGTACAAAAATAGTAGAATTTGACCTAATCGTCAAACACTTTGTTTTTCCCCTAATCTAAGTTCGAACCTCGTTTATCTTGATTTATAATAACAAATTTAACTTATTTAATATACACATTGTTCAATTCAGTCCAAAAATTATATTATGGAAAAAATTACATTTTCCACTTAATCACACTTTTACTACTTAATTTATAACTTTTACAAATAGGTCTTTTTTGACATTTCCATCAAAAATCACCTAGCAAAAGTTGTTTATCTTACATCTAACATACATTTTCTACCATTAGGCATCAAAATACACAATTATATATCATGGGTAAATATTTAGACTTTGATTATTTCTTAAATTAGTGGTAGAAATAGGTAAATCGAGTTACAATGACTTCAAAAATGTAAAGACCATTAAAAACAGGGCAAGAACAGACTTACAATCGAGCTTGAAAGTTGGCCAAAACCCTAGCTATGGAGACCCTTCAATTTTCGGCACTAAGGGATGAAATTAGAAAGATGAACATATTTTATTTTAGTTATTTTGGCTTTATTTACCAAATTTCATAGCAATTAGACACCTTTAGCTTCTAGAACTCATGTTTTAAACTTTTTACAATTTAGTCCTTTTTACTAAATTAAGTGCTCAAACGTCAAAATTTTCGAATGAAATTTTCACTGAATCATTCCATAAAACTATAGACCATAAAATATAAGAAAAATAAAGTTTTCTGTGTCGAATTTGTGGTCCCAAAACCACTGTTCAAACTAGACCCAAAATCGGGCTGTTACAACTCTCCCCCATTTAGGGATTTTCGTCCCCGAAAATCTTACCAGAAATAGGTTTGGGTACTGTTTTCTCATAGCTTCCTCGGGTTCCCACGTAGCCTCTTCAATCCCATGTTGTTGCCATAAAACTTTCACTAGGGCTATACTTTTTTTTTCTCAATTGTTTAACTTCCCGAGCTAGAATCTTGATCGGTTCTTCACCATACGTCATACCCGGTAGAATCTTAACCTATATTGGTGAAATCACATGTGAGGGGTCAGAACAATATCGTCGCAACATCGACACATGAAACATATTATGAATCCTTTCCGACTCTGTCGGTGAAGCTAACTGATATGCCACTGGCCCTATTCTTTCAATAACCTCATACGGCCTGATGAAACGTGGACTTAACTTGCCTTTACGGCCAAATCTTAGAATCTTCTTCCATGGAGATACTTTCAGAAATACTTTATCAGCAATCTGAAATTCAATATCTTTTCTTTTCAAATCTGCGTACGAATTTTGTCAATCTGAAGCAACTTTCAAGCAATCACGGATTACCTTTACTTTTTATTCGGTTTCTCTAACCAAATTAACCCCGTGAATCTGTCTCTCACTGAGCTCGGTCCAGTACAACGGAGTTTGAAATTTGCGGCCATACAATGCCTTTGAATTCTAGAATACAACATAGGAGCATATCTTCAAGAATCTAAATTACTCTTTCGGATTGACCATCAATTTGCGGATGAAACGCGGTACTAAAATTTAACTTCATAGACAAAGCCTCTTGTAATTTCTTCCAAAATCTCGAAGTAAACCTCGGATCTCTATGCGAAATAATAGACTTACGCACTCTGTGCAATCTCACAATCTCAGAAATGTACAATTCAGCTAACTTATCAAGTGAGTAGTCAGTGCGTATCGGTATAAAATGAGCTGATTTTGTCAATCTATCAACAACAACCCAGACAACATCTTTATTTTTCAGAGTCAAAGGCAAACCTGTTATGAAGTCCCTCGTAATCCTATCCCATTTCCACTTGGCTTTTACTTGTTGACAAATCAAACATCTTGAAACAAACTCCAAAATATCTCGTTTCATACTTGACCACCAATACAATTTCTTCAAATCATTATACATTTTCGTACTACCTGGATGAACCGATAAACAACCACTGTGTGCCTCGTGTGAAATTTTCTGAATGAGTTCATCATCTTTTGGTACACATACTCTATCGTGGAACATCAAACAATCATCTGAACCGATCCGAAAGCCTGTATGACTACCCGATTCACACTTAGCTCTTTTGGCTTGTAATTCACTATGATTTTTTTGAGCTTCACAAATTTGTTGAATAAATACTGGTCTAGCTATCAACTCGGCTAAAATTGAACCATCCTTAGACAAGGTTAATCTCGTATTGATAGCTCTCAAAGTAAACAAGGACTTTTTGCTCAAAGCATCTACGGCTACATTCGCCTTTCCCGGATGATAGTCAATCATTAATTCATAATCGTTCAATAACTCGAGCCATCTCCGTTGTCGCAAGTTCATATCTTTCTGAGTCATCAAATATTTTAAACTCTTATGATATGTAAAGAATGACATTTCTCACTGTACAAATGATGACGCCAAATTTTCAAAGCAAAAACGATGGCGGCTAATTCCAAATCGTACGTCAGATAATTCTTCTCGTCAGGTTTCAACTGTCTCGCGGCATAAGCTACCACTTTGCCCTCTTGAATCAACACACAACCCAAACCATTCAATGATGCATCACTATAAATTACAAATTCTTTTCCCAATTTAGGTTGTACTAAAACCAGTGCCTCAGTCCGTAATGCTTTCAATTTCTCAAAACTTTGTTGACATTTTTCGGACCATTCAAATTTAACATCTTTTTGCAACAACTTGGTCATAGGAGTAGAAACCATCGAAAATCCTTTGACAAAACATCAGTAATAACCGGTTAAACCCAAAAAGCTTCCAACTTCAGATACATTCCTTGGCGGTTTCCATCCAACAATGCCGAAATTTTACTTGGATCAACTCGAATACCATCACCTGAAATAATATGCCCCAAAGATTTGACTTCTTGGAGCCAAAACTCACTTTTACTGAATTTAGCAAACAATTTCTTATCCCTCAATGTCTGTAAGACAATTCTTAAGTGCTCGGTATGCTTAGACTTGTCTTAAGAATAAATCAGGATGTCATCGACGAACGCAACCACAAACTTATCTAAATATGGTAAGAAAACTCGATTCATCAAGTCTATTCCATCCAAAAATTACTGAAATTTTACTTGGATCAACCCGAATAGCATCACCTGAAATAACATGTCCCAAAGATTTAACTTCTTGGAGCCAAAACTCACTTTTACTGAATTTAGCAAACAATTTCTTATCCCTCAATGTCTGTAATACAATTCTTAAGTGTTCGGTATGCTTAGACTTGTCTCAAGAATAAATCAGGATGTCATTGACGAACACAACCACAAACTTATCTAAATATGGTCAGAAAACTCGATTCATCAAGTCCATAAAAGCGACAGTGCATTAGTTAATCTGAAAGGTATAACAAGAAATTCATAGTGCCCGTACCTTGTCCTGAAAGCAATTTTTGACACATCCGACTCTTTAACTCTCAATTGATAGTAGCTAGATCTCAAATCAATCTTCGAGAATACCGTTGCTCATTTTAACTGATCAAATAAGTCATCAATCCTCGGTAAAGGATACTTGTTCTTTATAGTCACCTTAATGAGTTGTCAATAATCGATACAAAGCCTCATAGATTCGTCTTTCTTCTTTACAAATAACATTGAAGCACCCCAGGGAGAAAAACTCGGTCTCGTAAAACCCTTATCTGTTAACTCTTGTAACTCAGCTTTCAATTCCTTCAATTCAGTCGGGCCCATCCTATACGAAGTAATCAATATGAGTGAAGTCCTAGGTACTAAATCGATAGGAAACTCCACTTATCTGACCGGTGGTAACCCTGGCAACTCTTCTGGGAACATATCTAGATATTCAAAAACTATCAACATTGATTCAATTTTCAATTCAGACATCTTTATGTTCAACACAGAAGCAATGTAAGCTTCACAACCTTTCCTTATGTTCCTCTGAGCAGACATAGACGAAATCACAATAGGCAATTCACTTGATTCATCAATTTCAACCCAAAGAACCTCACCATTTTTACATTTCAATTCAATAGTTTTCTGTCTACAATTTACTCTGGCATCATGTAGTGTCAACCAGTACATACCCAAAATAACATCAAATTCATCAAATGGCAACAACATTAAGTTGGCTAGAAAACAGTGACCTCGAATCTTTAAAGGACAATTCTTGCAAACTTTATCAACTAGCACATACTTGCCTAAGGGGTTTGACACTTTAATCACAAATTCAGTAGACTCAATAGACAAACTCTTACTAGATACCAAATTCACACAAACATAAGAATGAGTCGATCCAGGATCAATCAATGCAATAACATTAGTGTCATAAAGAGAAAATGTACCAGTAATCACATCAGGAGATTACGCATCCTCACGTGCATGAATGGCATATGCTCTAGCAGGTGCTCTGGCCTCAGATCTCACAGTTGTATCTTTTGTCACACCTTTATTGCTAGTTTTATTCCCTGTATTTCTCGGTGGCCTACCTCTATTAGTAGTATTGCTCAGCCTTGCACTTTGAAATTGTTCTTTCTCAGCCATCTCAGGGCAATCTCTAATAAAATGCTCTTGGGAACCGCACTTGAAACAAGCTCAGTCTTTCATCCTACACTCGCAGGGATGTCTTCTTCCACAATGTTGACATTTGGGTCTGTTAGCCTAACAGTACCCACACTTGCCATCGAAGTAGCTTGATTTTTAAAACTCGAATATTGCTTCCCGCGGCTTCTGTGCGAATACCCAACTGATACATTCGAACGAGAATTCATTTCTCTAGATTTATTTGACTGAGATTGAAATGACTTACTCATTGGCCTTTTTTTTTTTGCATATCTAGCTTCACTCTCGGCTTTTCTTTTCTCTTTGCTTAAGTCTTCGGCTTTGCAAGCTCGTTCAACCAATAGAACAAATTCTTTTAGTTTCAAGATTCCAACTAACAGTCGAATGTCCTCATTCAACCCATCTTTGAACCTTTTACACATAATAGCCTCAGAGGAAACACACATTCGGGCATACTTACTGAGTCTAAAAAATTCTCGCTCATACTTTGTCACTGACATTCGGCCCTGTTTCACCTCAAGAAATTCTTTACATTTCTGATCGATGAACCGATGGATAATATATTTCTTTCTAAATTCCTCTTGAAAGAACTCCTATGTAACCCTCTCTCTTGGTACCACAGATACTAGTGTCTTCCACCAGTGATATGTTGTGTCCCTCAATAACGGTATAGCACATTTCAAGCATTCTTCGGGTGTACATGATAACTCATCAAATACCCTGATAGTATTCTCAAGCCAGAACTTGGCTTTCTCGGGGTCATCATCTACATTAGCCCTGAATTCCTCAGCCCCTTACTTTCAAATGTTTCAACTGAAGGCTTATTCTGTTTTACCAAATCCACACTTTGAGGAACTACGGGAATCGATTGAGGATAAGGAGGGGGTAGAGGATGTTGAGCATTCGAATTTATTTGAACAAACTTCGAATACCACTCATTCATCATATAGAGGAAGCTTCCCTAGCCCCTTCTCCCTAACTGACTGTGGGAGGTCTATTTTTGGATGACGTTGCCCCTTGAGCAAGAGCCGGCATTACATTCTATATCATCAGCTACAGCTCAGTCGGGATCCATTTACTATATAAAAACACAATTTAAAATTGTCAAGAGTCATCACAGTATCACAGTTCATCTATGGCATGTATAGCTAGACTCTTACACAAGCTATGCTAGTCCGAGTATTGACTAAACTGTAGCTCTGATACCACTAAATTAACACCCCTTACCCATATTCGATGCCGGGACAGGGTACGAGGCATTACCAACTTAAACACAAGCAAACATACATTTTCGAGTCATAAATTTTGTCCAAATTAAAACCTTTCACATTCAATCATAAAGTCCCTAATACGAGCCTACAAGGCCTAAAACATACTATGAAAGTGGTTCAGGACTAAACCGAGAACTTTAGAAAATTTTGCAGCACTTAGAAATTTTTTCACTAAACAGGGGTCACACGCCCGTGTGGATTTGGGACACGCCCATGTGGGCAGGCCGTGTGGTCACAC
This sequence comes from Gossypium anomalum, assembly GCA_025698475.1. Lineage (NCBI taxonomy): Eukaryota > Viridiplantae > Streptophyta > Magnoliopsida > Malvales > Malvaceae > Gossypium > Gossypium anomalum. Next base: position 37,229,487 of record CM046959.1, on the reverse strand, counting down.
ACGCCCGCGTCTCGAACCCGCGTAACTCTCTGTTTGTCAACCAAGAACAAATTGAAGACACACGGCCAAGTCACATGCCCGTGTGCTAGGCCGTATGGTCAATTTAAAATTTATGATTTTTCATAAAATAGGTGCAGACTTCACACGCCCAGGACACACGCCCGTGCCTATGGCTGTGTCATCCACATGGCTGAGACACACCTGTGTCTCTACCCGTGTGCTCAATTCTGAGCATTCTGTTATGACACATAACAAAACGACCATGTCCCCTATGCATGCCATAACTCAAAATGTTGAGATCATTGATACCAAAATAATTGTTGATAGTGTGAGTGGATTGCCAACGGTCTCTGATCCCCAAGTTAGCTTGGTGACACTATAAGACAAGGGAAATGAAAGGGGAGTAAGCTTTATACCTTCGGAAGTTCCTATACAAATAATAAGCATCATAACCACACATCTAACATACAATTAGCATGATAAAAATTAACATGAATGATATCAAAATCTTTAGTCTTAGCTTACTCAGTCATAACCTTACTAGGGGTTCATCACTTATTGAGCTCATTTCGTATGAGTTTTACGTACATACCTGTACCAACTCGTAACATACCATAGTTTTTCACAACTTTGGCATTCCTGTTGAACACTTGGAATATTAACGGATACTCGTAAATCTTGGACATATGTTCCATTCATGTAGCCAAAGCTACCTCACATCTCATAATACATATAGGCTCATTTTTGAGCTACTCACGGGCTTGCTCACACAAGCTATCAGTCAGGAGGTAGCTACATAGTGCTGCACACACAAGCTGTCAGGTAGTAGCAAGTCATGTTGGACTACCCAGCCACTGGTAGGATGTACAAGACTAGCACCCGGATCAAATAAACACATGGGTTCCTAGTGACATGTCACTCGTATCCTATTCTATTCCTAAGGCTCAACCTGGAGTTCTCGCTTGTCGAAAATTTATCGAATATGTCCAAAGAGTCAGTCACAATTCATACAATATTAAAGCATTTAAAACATAAATATAAAAATGCATTATTTATATACGAACTTACATCGGTACAAAAATAGTATAATTTGACCTAATCGTCAAACACTTTACTTTTCCCCCGATCTAGGTTCGAACCTCGTTTATCTTGATCTATAATAACAAATTTAACTTATCTAATACACACATTGTTCAATTCAGTCCAAAAATCATATTATGGAAAAAATTACATTTTTGCCCCTAATGTTTCACATTTTTATAATTTAGTCCCTAAACTCGTAAATTGAAATGTATTCAATTTCTTCAAAACCCAAGCCTAGTCGAGCCATTTTAATACTTATATCACCCACATTTTCCACTTAATCACACTTTTACTACTTATTTTATAACTTTTACAAATAGGTCATTTTTGACAATTCCATCAAAAATCACCTAGCAAAAGTTGTTTATCTTACATCTAACATACATTTTCTACATTAGGCATCAAAATACACAATTATCTATCATGGGTAAAAATTTAGACTTTGATTATTTCTTAAATTAGTGGTAGAAATAGGTAAATCGAGTTATAACGACTTCAAAAATGTAAAGAGCATTAAAAACATGGCAAGAACGAACTTACAATTGAACTTGAAAGTTGGAAAAAACCCTAGCTATGGAGACCTTTCAATTTTCGGCACTAAGGGATGAAATTAGAAAGATGAACATATTTTATTTTAGTTATTTTGGCTTTATTTACCAAATGACCAAAATGCCCCTTACATAGAACTTTGAAATTTCACCCTACCATGTCCATTTTTTTCCAGTAACTTAAAAAATGGTCTAATTTCTATATAAGGACCTTCAATTTAAAATTTCATAGCAATTAGACACCTCTAGCTTCTAGAACTCATGTTTTGGACTTTTTGCAATTTAGTCCTTTTTACTAAATTGAATGCTCAAACATCAAAATTTTCAAACGAAATTTTCATAGAATCATTCCATAAAACTGTAGACCTGAAAAATAAATTTTTTCACGTCAGATTTGTGGTCTCGAAACCACTGTTCAGACTAGACCCAAAATCGGGCTGTTAAAACTCTCCGCCCTTTAGGGATTTTCGTCCCCAAAAATCTTACCAAAAAACAGGTTTGGGTACTATTTTCTCATAGCTTCCTCAGGTTCCCATGTAGCCTCTTCGACCCTACGTCGTTGCCATAAAACTTTCACTAGGGCTATACTTTTATTTCTCAATTGTTTAACTTCCTGAGCTAGAATCCTGATCGATTCTTCACCATACGTCATATCCGGTCGAATCTCAACCTCTGTTGGTGAAATCACATGTGAGGGGTCAGAACGGTATCGTGATAACATCATCACATGAAACAAAAAAACAAAGGCAAGTTGAAATGTTTTTTTTTTGCGACTGTCCACATATGTTGAAGAAATGTTCAAAGAAATCTACGCTTTCTAAGAAGAAGAAGAAGTCAAAAGGTAAGGCCTTGAGACTTAGTTCAAGCGCAAGGGGTGTTGAAGCCAAAGAGGTCAAAAGCCAGAAGAAACCAGTAGAGTGCTTATTGTGTCATGGTCCGTATAGGTTGCAAAAATGTCTGAGGAAGTCTACCATCGAAGGGGACAATGCGTCAGACAAGGAGTCCAAGAAACTTGGTAAGAACAAGGGAAAATTCGAAGCTAAGAGGAAAAAGAGGAGCAATAAGAAGCGAGTAAAGTGCTTCTTGTGTTGTGGTCCGCATAAGTTGCAAAATTGTCCAAAGCAAGCCGTGGTCATTGAAAAGGCAACATCAGAGCTTGTTGAGTCATCGGTGGGGCTTCCACCCAAGGAAGAGGTGAGTTTGTCATTGATCTTAGGGGAAAAAGTTACAATGAAAACAATGAAATTGGACTAATGAGGCTTCATTTGAGTAAAGCGACGGAGTTGGCCGAGTCGTCGGCGAGGCTTCCACCAATAGAAGAGGTGAGTTTGGCATCAGACTTAGAGGAAGAAGTAGCGATGCAAACTTTGAAGCTAGGATCAGTGAAGATCACTTTTGTTGTCACATCAAAGGAGCTACCACCTTTAGAAGAGGCAGGTTGTGCATCAAAATTTTGGAAAGTAATGATGCAAGTTGGACAGTTGACCAGAGTAAATGATGTGAGAAAGGTACATTCCAAACACTTTGGTAGTGTTTTGCATTCTAATTAGTTAGATTGGAAAGAACGTAAGGGCCCTTTTGAAGTTCTTAAGCCAGAAGGCCGAGGGACTATGGGCAATTCGAAACGAAGTGGTGTGAATCAAAAAGATTATGTTCAAAGTGAGTTAGAATGTGGGCAAGAGAGAGACATAACTTCTTGCTTTCAAGATGTACTAATGAGTGGGATGGTTCGAGTTAGGAGCCAATGTAAGCAGAGGCAAAGTTTTTAAACGAAGGAAAAAGATAAGGTGTCGAGAAGGGACCGAGACAAATCAAGTCAGTGTCGTTCTGAAGGCACAATAAGGGCATTGCGAGAATGGGTGGAGGAGAATGTCACGGGCCATAGTTCAAATATCGTGACCATCACGCACAATGCATCCCATGGAGGTCTATCATTAATATGGGGATCATTTGGCCCATGAAAACTGGCTCGATTCAATAAGCTGTTGGAGAAGCCTGTCAGATTAAGGCCTAGGTGGCCCAATGATACTGATTTGGAAAGATAAGCTACCTTGGAAAATAGGGAAACTAATCTTAGAAGATTGAAGGGTATCATATCTTGTAAGATTAGATTTGATTAGATTATGTAAATTGATTATGCAATCTTGTAAATCCCTAGATTCAAGGGATAGACTAATCTAGTCTTTCAATGTAACTTGATTTAGACTGTCGGTTTTGGAGGAGCTTAACTATAAATAGAGTGCCTCCCCCTCACTTTTAACACACTTCATTCTTTGATTTTTCTTATATTCTTTGAGAGAAAGTAACATAGTTGAGAGCATTTACTCAAACACCTCTCGTGCATAGTTTTCTATGGCTTTCTATTATCTTTAGCTTTCTTTTGGCATAATTGCTTCCGCTATACAAATTGGTGCCTTAGAGGAATTCTAAAGGAATCCTCACTTGTGGTGGTTAGGCTGACTTAAATGAGTTTGGAACAAACGGATTGCCTAAGGCCGCTCGGAATGCAAAACAAAATTTCTAGCCTTTTGACATATGTAAATGCCACATATAACCGGGCCAAAATGAAGAAAAGTCTACCAAATCATAAGACGGTTTGGTGTGATTCGACTAATCTAACCTTGTCCAATGATCTACAAGGAAGAAAATGAAAACATGTAAGCATGTTAGTACTTAATAAATTTGTACGAAAATTTAACTTAACTTACCTCGGCATTAAATAACATAAGTAGTTGAAATTTCAATAACATAAAACATAAAATTACCCTTGGCAATCTTGTGCAATTTCACATAACAAATAACTTAGTTAGTCCAACATCAATGTATAGTTAAGCAAATCACTTTATAATTCTTTACATTACTAAATCATTGAATACCATGTGAAAACATGCTCATCTTATAACTTTACAATTGAAAGACTTATTCATTCATTTAATTAATAGTTTCACCTGAAATATTATAGTTAGAAAATCAACACCGGTACATAGTACCTGTTGTATTTATATAGCATGAAAGTCGATACTAGTACATAGTATCTATGGTATGTATATCCTAATTGTTTACTAAGTTCACTCAGGCCATGATTCCATTTCTAATCTTCTAAACTATCATAACATTGTCATATACATGTAACATGATTCAGTTAACAATATATGAATCAATTAACAATCTATGAATCTTCCATTTCAAATAACTACTAATTTCACAGAGTACTATTGTCTTACTTATTCTATTTCAATCTCTATAGTTGTATACACATTTTTCATATTTCAAAAACAATCCAAATACATTTTAAACCGTATAATATCATCATATACACACCAATCATTTATACAATAATTTTCACGACCATTCAATACAATACATCTATTCATATTTATCATATGTTTCATATATTATGATTTAACCCATTTGATGTCAAAAGCTTTATGTGTGTATATATATATCATTTCTAACTAATAATAAAACAAGATAATACAAAGATGTCAATAATTAATAAAGTAAGTCCATATGAACTTACCTAAATAGAAAAGCAACAAACGCGACTCCAAGCACTACTCCACAATTTTTCCTTTTCCAAGCTTATCTTCCTGTTGATTTAATTCTTGATGTATATAATAATTTTAATTCAGTTTATCAATTCTAGAAAATTAATAACATAGTATGATTTGCATGAGCCCATTTTCTTTCATTTTTACAAAACACCTAAGGTTTTACATTTTATTCAATATTTTCATTTTAGTCTCTATACTCACAAACTAACATTTAGCTTTACAACTTAGTCCCCTTTTATTTCTAAGCTTAAAAGCTAATATAAAAACACCAAAAGCTTCAACAACTGTTAATGATAACATTTTAAATCGTTAACAGTTTTGAAAACGGAGGTATGTGTTAGCTAAATCGAGTTACAACGATCTCAAAAACATAAAATTTATGAAAAATGAACTTGATTTGGCTTACCAAGCAAAAGAAGAAAGTTGGAGCATTCAACAATGGCTTCTCCCCTAATCTATTTGTTTTTGGGTGATGGCAAAGAGAAATGAAAAAGATGTTGACATCTTTTCCTTTCTTTTACTTAATATTTATTTTATTATTATAAAATATAAAATTTAATATTATTCTAATAATTTTCACACCAAGCCGCCCACCATTATAAACATGGCATAATTGCCATATTAGGTTTCTTAAATTTTAAGTAACTAAAATTTATAAAAATTAATTTTTGCGGATTTTTTCTTTACACATTAGTCATTGTATCTTAATTAGTTGTTAAATTGGTGAAATTACTTATCCAAAATCTAATTCACCTATATACTAACTCCGTAAATATTTGATAAAAGTATTTATGGGCTTGATTTACTGAAATGAGATCCTAATACCACATTTTTGAGACCCAATAACTTTAAAGTTGATTCACTTATACCTTAACTAATTTTCAAATTAACAAACTCATTGGACTAGAATTCAATATAATACTATAATTGACTCGTAAATATTAATAAATAATGTTTACAGACTCGACCATAAAAAAATAGGGTTTGGAAACCACCATTTCCAATACCATTAAAAACGGGCTATTACACGATGAGCCAAGTCAGTATGTTGTGTCACGATGAGGAAATCTCGAAGTTGCAAAGTCAACCCGATACTTTGAAATCTTTACAATTTGATCCTATTTGACCTCAGGTTAGCAAAATAGCTCTCGTAAGCTCGTATAAAATAATAATATAGCATATTATGGGCATTTATTACTCATATTTGAATATATAATGGTTCTAAATTGAATGAAATTTTTCGTAGTTGCTCTAGCAAAAAATGTGTCATCTTTAAATGGTTTAATTACCATTTAAGGACGTCCAATTTAAAATCAGAACAATGGTTTTGGGACCACAAATATGAAGTAGAAATATTTATTTTATTATTTCTTTAAGGTCTACAGCATGGTAGAATAATTGTATGAAAATTTCGTTAGGAAATTTTATTGATTGAGTGCTCAATTTAGCTAAAAGGACTAAATTGCAGCAGGTGCCAAACTGGAGTTCCCCTTAGCTAAAGGTGTTTAATTGTTATGAATTTTTAAATTGAAGGTCCTTAAATCATAATTATACCATTATACCTTAGGATGGACAAAAATGGACATGATTAGGTGAAATTTTAAAGTTATGCATTAAGGGTAAATTGGTAAATTGGTAAATAAAGACAAATTAACCAATAAAAGATGTCCATCTTCTTCAATTTATCCCCCTTAGCCAAAATTTTGGAGGAAGCCATAACTAGGGTTTTGGCCAAGCTTTCAAGCTCGATTGTAAGTCCGTTCTTGTCCCGTTTTTAATGATTTTTATATTTTTGAGATCGTTGTAACTTGATCTAGCTATTTCAAGGACTAACTTGAAACAAAGTTAAAGTCTAAAATTTTACCGATGTTGAATATGTTCATATTTTGATGTTTGATAATAGAAAATGCATGTTTGTTATTAGTTAAACAACATTTGTAAAGTGATTTTCGGTAAAAATGACAAATATGGACTTATATGTAAAAGGTTATAAAATTGTAGAAAAATGTGAATAAATGAAAAAATATGAGTTGTTATGAGTACAAGTACTATTCTCCTAGGCTGGAGTTGTGAAGAAATTTAAAGAAATTCATTTTACGAGCCTAGGGACTAAATTGTAAAATGATGAAATGTTAGGGGCAAAAATGTAATTTTTTCCATAATGTGTTTTTGGACTATATTGAATAATGTGATGATTAAATAAGTTAATTGTGGTATTATAGATCAAGAAAAATGAAGTTCGGGTGTAGATCGGGGGAAAAATAAAATAATTAACGAATAGATCCTTTTTGTCATTTTTGTAACCGAGGTAAGTTCGTATGTAAGTAAGCTTTGTTATAATTGTATTTTAAATGATTTAATTTTGTATGAATTGTGTAAACGACTCTATGGATACGTTCGAAGATGTTTTGGCAAGCGAGAAATCCCAATCGAACCTTAAGAATAGGTTAGGATACAAGTGACATGTCACTAGGGTATTATATTATGTGATCCAGGTACTGGTCCTATACGTCCTACTGGTGGCTGAGTATACCAGCATATGTTGTGGTTACTTGATAGCTTATATGAGCAGCACCGTGTAGCTACGTCTTGGCTGACAGCTTGTGTGAGCAGGCCCATTGATGGCTCGAGAGTTAGCATATATGTGTTATGAGATAGAGGTAGCAATGGCTACATATGTGGCACCTTGTGTGCAAGATTTCTCAAGTATCCGATATTATTATTCCGAGTGGTTCATTGGGTATGTCAAAGATGAGAATAAGTATGAAATTAATTCGAGATGGTACATGTATGTACATAAAGCTTATGATTATTAAATTTGTGAAATGATGATTTCAAGGTAAGTTTGTGATGGAATAAATTATGGTCATGAGGTTATGGTAAATTGCACTATCTTACATTATATTACTTGAATGCTAAATGTATAGTAAGAATTGCTTATTTCTTTCATACGAGCTTACTAAGCTATATAGCTTACTTCGTTTTACTTTCCATGTTTTATAATGTCACCAAGCTAGCTCGGATTGGAGATCATCGGAGATCGCATCACACTATCAAACGGTCATTTTGGGTATCGATGATCTTAATATTTTGAGTATATGGCATGTATAGGCCCTTGGTCATTTTGTTATATGTGTCATCATGATTTTGGCCAAATGTATTGGTTTGTAATTGTCAAAGGCTTAATTTGGTATTTGGCCATGTAAATGGGCTCATTTTGGTTAAATTGATTATAAGCTTATATATATATATATATATATAAATATGCATGTATGTGCCAATGCCCCTTTGGTGATGTGGTTTATATTGATTTGCTAAATGTTGATTGTGGCTTATTGACTTGTTGTGAGATGGATGAGTTTGGTTTATTGGTATGATGGATTATCTTGATAAGGTAATGCAGATTGAAAGTAGTCCTAGTGGTGTTTTGAATGTGAAATTGGTATGTTTGATTTGGCATAATGTAATGTCATGAGCATGATAGATAATGGCATTGCATTGACATGTGTTGGCTATTATTGTAGATGTTTTGGTTGACTAAGTATACCATGGTTTATGCTATTGAATTTCTGTATGTGTATGTGTAAATGAGGGTGACAAATGGCTTGGTAAATAGCCTTTATTTTGTCCACACGTGCAGACACACGGGCATGCGTCTAGGCCATGTGTGACACGGCCTATCCCATGGGCATGTGTTTTGGTCATGTGTCCCCTGCACCTTAATTTTGAGAAACAGAATGCTCATAATTGAGCACACGGGCAGAGACACGGGCGTGTGTCTCAGTCGTGTGAGGGACCCGGCCCCTGTAACAACCTGATTTTGAGCCTAGTCAGAATAGTGGTTTCGGGACCCCAAATTCGACATAAGAAAATTTATTTTTTTATATTTTTATGGTCTGCAGTTTCACGGAATGATTTCGTGAAAATCTCATTTGAAAATTTTGACGTTTGGGCACTCAATTTAGTCAAAAGGACTAAATCGTGTAAAGTGCTAAAGTTGTGTTCTATTAGCTAAATGTGTTAATTAGCTATAGAAATTAAAATTTGAGGTCCTTATTGAGTAACTAGACTATTAAAAGAGAAAGTGGAAGCACACGGAGTGTAACTATGATGTTGGATGGGTTAGGTTGGTATTAGGTTATTATATGATAAAATAAACAAAAAGGAATAAAAATATCATTTTTATTTCTTTGCTCATCTTCTTCCATCATTTTTCACCAAGAGAATAGCCATTGGAGAACTCAAATTTTCAGCAAACTTAAACCCTTGCATGTAGGTGAAATTTGTGTTTGTTTTTATTGATTTATATGTTTTTGGAACCCTTGAAGCTTAAGCTAGCTAAATAGGGGACTAATTTGCAAGATGATTGAAAGGCTAGGGTTTTGGGCCATGAAAGCATGATAGTTGATTGTGAAGTTTAATGGAGGAAAATGATACCTTGTTGTGTGTTGAACATTTCTTGTCAAGTGATTTTTGTTGTAAAATGCTATTAGGGGTTAATTTGTAAAGTATGAATATTTTGAGTTATATGAGTGAAATTGGGGATTATATTGGCTACTATGAGCACCTAAATAATTTGGTTAGTCTTTGATGTGGATGAAATTTCATAAATTTTGTTTTACGAGCCTAGGGACTAATTTGTAGATATGTGAAAGTTTAAGGGCAAAACTATAATTTTGCCAAAGTATGAATTTTGGACTGATTTGAATAATGTGACTAATAATTAGGCTAAATGTGATATTATAGATCAAAAAAATGAGGTTCGAACCTAGAATGGGGGGAAAAACGAGAATTAATGATTACGTCCCTTTTTGCCCTTTTGGTGTCGAGGTAAGTTCTTGTGTAAATAATACAACCTTATGTTATGTATTTAATATTTCGATATTACATGGATTGTATATTTATTTCCATGAAATTGATTAATGATGATTTTGACGAAATTCGAGGAATGAGAAATTTCGATTGAATCCTTAGGAATAGATGGGTTACAAAGGTCATGACATAAAGGTTATTGAGATTCCGTATAAGACCATATCTAGGATATGGCCTCGGTATGTGATTTCGTATAAGACCATGTTAGGGACATGGCATCGATATGATATTTCATGTAAGACCATATCGGGGATATGACATTGATACGGTACTATATGTGTGAGATTTTCGAGTACCCTTTAGTATTCCAAGTGTTCAATGGGTATGTTAAAGACGAAAAAGTATGTGATTATATTATGAGTGGTACAGGTATGTACATAGAACTCATGTGAAGTGAATTTGGTATATGATGAATTCTTAGTAAGAATGTGCATGAATAAATTATGCTTGTGAGAATTTGATAACCATGTGATCAATGATTTATATTTATGATGAATGGATGCATGGTAAGATTTGAAAATGATCATGTGTTAGGCTTACGAGCTTAATTGGGTTGTGATTTAGTACGAAGTATATACTTGAACTGTGATTCATTGGAAATGAGAAAAAGGAAAGATAAGCGTAATTATCGATTAAAGTCATTATGAAAACATGGAGAGATATGAGCTATAGATAAGTGAAAGATTGTTAAGCTATACGTGGAAATTACGATTACTCGTAAATGATGTGCAAGTTGTTAAGAGAGTTGAAATAGCTTATTAAATAATGTGATATGTTATAATGGGAATATTATGTTGCTAGTCTAATGCTAAGACATGCAAATTAGTTTTTGTAAATTAAAAGAGTAAGCACTATAAATGAACAAGCGGAAAGCTTAAGATTTAATGCAAATTTTAATAATAGTAACCTTATGGATGGATAAAGTAAATGAATATTAATAGTTTTTATTTATTTGCATACGAACTTACTAAGCTTTATAGCTTACTCCCTTTCCTTTCTCTCATCTTATAGGTTTATTTAGCTAGTTCGGGTTGGAGATCGCCAGAGATGCTATCATACTATCAAATTGTCATTTGGGTATAAGTGAATGGAAATATTTTAAGTTTATGGTATACAACCATGAATGATGGCTTATGTTGATTATAAGCTTATGCATGTGTTAATGCCTTTTGTGAATGTGAAGCTAGTATTTTTATAATGATCTAAATAGGATGATTAAGTAAGACAAATGATGATATGAGGATGACATGTTGTTGACTTATTTGTGGTCATTTTCTTGCCTAAGTATGCTATGAATGATGCTATGTCATGTTGTGCAAATGTGTGCAAGTGAGGGTGACAAAATGGCTTGGAAATTAGCCTTGTATCTGTCCACACGGGTAGACACATGAGAGTGTGTCTAGACCGTGTGTGACACACGGTCTGCCCATGGGCATGTGATCCGGCCGTGTGTCCTGCACCTCAATTTAGCAAATAGTATGTCCAGAATTGGCCACACGGGCTGAGACACGATCGTGTTTCTTGGTCATGTGAAAGACAAGGCCCTGGGACATGGGTGTGTGCCTTGGCCGTGTGAAGTCTGCCCTTGTTTTATGAAAAATTATGAAATTTAATCGAACCCTGTTTCGGCATTGAATATGGGTAATGGGTGTTACAGCCCCGGACATGGGCGTGTATCCTGGCCATGTGAAGTCTAGACCTATTTTATGAAAATTAATTAACCACACGGCCTAGCACACGGGCGTGTGGCTTGGCTGTGTGACTTCAATTTGTTCATGCCTTGCAAAACAGAGAGTTACACGGGTTAAGGACATGAGCGTGTGAGAGCACACGGCCTGCCCACACGAGCATCTCCCAAACCAGATGGGCGTGTGACCCATGTTTATAGCAAAAATTTTCTAAGTTTTGTAAAAAATTTCCAGAGTTATTGGTTTAGTCCCGAACCACTTCTAAAGCATATTTTGGGCCTTGTAGGCTCGTATTAGGGACTTTATGATTGAATGCAAATGGTTTTTAAATTGAATGCAAATTTATGACTCGATTTGTATGTTCGCTTGCAACGTAGGTCTGGTAAAGCCTCGTAGCCTGTTCCGGCATTGAATATGGGTAAAGGGTGTTACATTAAATTATTCATAGTAAATAAAATGTGATTCGCAACTGCTAGTGGAGAAGTGGTAGGAAACCAGAGAAAATTTAAAAGACTAACGTATCGAGAAAACTTAATCCGGGGTATAGACTAAATTGTAAGGTTTTACAAAGTGTTAGGGTCAAAGTGAGAAATTAAAAGTACAAAAGAATTAAATTGAATCAGTGGTGAAAGATGAGAGGACATAGAGAGCAATTTCACCAAGATCAAGTAGATAAGTATGAAGGATATTTTGTTTTAGTTACAATAATATTTTATTTTTATCACTATTACTATTATGATTATTATATTAAATTAAACTATTTTTATTAAAATATTAAAGATATTTTAGAGGAAAGATGGAGAGAATTCTCTATCTTCTTCCACATTCATGTTACCATCATTAGAAAGAAAGATAGCTTTTCTTTCTTCTATAATTTGGTCCTCCATCTCCATTAAAGGCCTTTTTAAGCTCAAAACCATCAAATTTCTGAAGAAACCTTAGCTAAACAAAGTTACCCACAACTTAGCAAGCTTAGTTTTCAAGTTAGAAGTGGGGAGTACATGTTTGAATAGAGAGAAAATATAGATAATGTGATAAACTAAGGTTTTAAGGTAAGATCTTTATGATTTAGGAATAGAAACGTGTTTACCTTGATTATCTGAGCATGAAAGTGTTGTGGATAAAGAATATTGATATATTATATTTTATGATATTGCTATGAAATGAAAAAAAAGACAAGGAAGAATCTACAAGGAGTTTAAACAAGGGAAAGCAGGTAGACAAAGCTTGAAGGAAGTATAATTTAACCAAATTTGTAAGTACTGTAGAATTTTTCTTACTTAATGAGGATTTTGAAATTTTATGCTAATGTAATTGTTAATGTCATTTGAGTATTTGTAACTTAATAAATGTGTGAATAATCTAAGGAAATAGTAAATGAATGTGGTTGTTGTTTATGTGAATATATGTGTGGAGAAAAAGACTAAATTGTAAAATATTGGAAATTTATGTGTGACTATGAAATTATGAAACTTGATTGTGCTTGTGATGAATACTGGATTTATAATAATGTTAAAGCCTCTGTAGACAAGTTTTGAACTTGTGGGATATAGATGACTTGCTATTAGGAATTCCTTAGCGAGCTCGTAAATTTAGCACTTCAGTGCTTGTAACACCCTGTACTCAACTCGATCGATGGGTCTGAGCTATAGAATTCCACATTCGTTTCCAGAGCAAACACAACCTCAACTACAATTTAAATAAACAATTCATAGTATTACTAAGTTCATTACATCATTACAACAATCAATTTCAGGGTTTGAACAAGCTTACAAAAGCTCTTCCGGTAACCCGAGGCCAATTATGGACTAAAATGTAAAATATCAAAACTATCGGGTTGACTTCGTGACTTCGAAGGTTCATGGTCGCGACGTCATTCACTTTCTATTTCTCGTCATGATATTAAGGGTCTGACGTTGCGACGTCATTCACTGTTTCTACAATACTTGATAACATAAGTTCATAACAACTTGTTTGCAAGACTTATTTACCTATCTAATTTTGTATAGGGTCCAATGCTTCATTTATATACATATTTCCATTCCATGTTGATATGAAAGTGCGCGAGACTTGTTTACCTATCTAATTTTGTATAGGGTCCAATGCTTAATTTATATACATATTTCCATTACATATTGATATGAAAGAGTGCGGATAAGAAGATTGTAAATTTATCCAAGTTGCGAATTTGAATTAAAGCTCTAGACGATTGAAAATAAACTTAGATTTTGACACAACCTGCAACGCAAACAAATCCAAGCTAGATCTGAGAATTTAAAAATTAAAAAAAGAAATTAAAATAGATAATTAAGATAGAAAAAAATTAAATAAATCAAACATTTGAATAATTAAACATGAACAAAATAGAATAAAGAGGAATATCGAGAAGATAGATGGAAAAGATGAAAAATGGCGTGTAGATGTCCTAAGGAGCCTTGGTGTCACATCCTGAAAACTGGGTTAGGAGAATCGAGTAAGTAAATCGAGGGTTAGTGAACTGAAAATTGTAATTAGATTATATAATTAAATAATTAGGAATTAATTAAATAATTAGGAATTAATTAAATAAAATATTATAATAATTAGAATTAATAATTTTAGTTTAGGAAATTAAAATTAGGTGTCCAAGAATTAATTTGATGAAAAAAGATTTATAAAAACGAGGTTTGATTTGAAAATCATTTTAAAATTGGTTTTAATTGAAAAGTAAGGACCTATTTGAAAAAGGGAAGAAACTATAGGTGGTTAAATGGGCAATGGCCCAATTTCTAAAAATGGGTTGCCTATTTAATAGCCTCCACGTCTCCTTCCCTCCGATTCTTCATCTTCTTTAAAAATTTGCCAAACACCAAATCAAAGCTTTTCTCCCGAAATTATTTCATTCGTTTTGATTCCTAAGCTCTCTAAACACAAAACCTCTTTTTAATTTTGAAGAACACTCATGTTTTCATCCTTAAAATCCTCAAGATATATTCACATGTTTTCGGTCGAATTAGCTCCATAGCTCGTCAATTTTGCAAAATTTAGGTGAGATTCTAACTTTTTATGATTAAGCTAAGTGAACAGTTATTTCAATTTGAGATTTAAATGATTTAATCAAGATCTCAATATATCACTTGATTTTAAGTTGTTTTTTGGCTTGAAAATGGTAGATGTAACACCCATTACCCATGTCCGACACCGAAACAGGGTACGAGGCATTACCGGACTTAAACATACACATTCATGCAAAAATCGGGCCGTTTAATTCAAAACCTTTCAAACACATGCATGTCGTCCCATATTTGGGTCTACGAAGCCCAAAACATTCATCGGAACCGATTCAGGACTAAACCAAGAACTTTAAGAAGTTTCAGGAAAACTTAAAAAATTTTCCCATGAAACAGGGTCACATGCCCGTGTGGACATAAGGACACGCCCGTGTGCCTTTGGCACGCCCGTGTCCTCAGGCCGTGTAACTCTCTGTTTATGACGTCAGCATGCACATTGAACCACACGGCCAGGCCACACGCCCGTGTCCCTCACACGGTTGAGACACACGGCCGTGTCTCAGCCCGTGTGGCCAACACTTAAGCTATTTTCCAAGCCTTCATGTTACCCATAATCTGTTACAACCTTATGCACATCAAAATCGCAAATCATTGCATCATTTTAGTGATTAAACACTCTTTTTTAAGACATATCCTAAACATTAACATGTCCTCTTACAAGTAATGCTTCTACTCATGCAATACCAAGTCTAGACTCCTTATTTCACATTCATAAGACTTGTCATTTTAATGACCACTTTTATCATTATAGTATGGTTACCAACTTATTCATCAAGCACTCATGTTCAATCATTATCACATTGTGTCTATAACGTGCAATTACTACATGGCTATGACCACCTCAGTTGGTCATAGAGTATAAATCCAACACGCATGTCATATTACTAATCATGAGTGACAAACAAACATAATCGCATTATAAATATTAGACATGACATGAATAGCTAGGCTTACAAGCCATAATCAATATGAGCCACATCTCATGGCGATATATATATAACTCAATATAAGCCAACACATTTGGCCAAAGCAAAATAATACATGTCAATCAACTAGATCCCTACACATGCCACTCACTTGAAATTTCTAATATATGTTTCATTATTCCAAAGATAGCGACTTGATTGTGTGATGCTGCCTCTGACGATCTCCAACCCCGAGCTAGCCTAAAAACACTAAAGGAAAGGAAAGGAAGGGAGTATGCTTTATAGCTTAGTAAGACCGTATGAAAATAATAAGCAATTTATCAACTTGCTTCTCATGGTAATACAACCCTATTTGCATTTTCACTCATGTTCCAATCAAGCTATTTTCTCGAGTCACTTTCACTGAATTATTTATATCTGGAGCTACGGAACTCCAAATTAAGTTATGCTAATTTTCCCTAAAACTAAACTCACATATCTTCTTACCATAAAATTTTTAGAATTTTTGGTTTATCCAGTTATTACAGTTTATTCCTTAAACCCTTTTTCGCTGTTTGACAGTTCTGACCCCTCTTAACTAAAAATTAATTATCTTATAATAAGGGAATCAGATGATCTTCTTGTCTATTTCTATTGAAAATAGACTATAAATTATAACTCATAAATATTTTTTACAATTTTCAATTATTTTCTCAAATCAGAACAGGGGATTTCGAAGTTATTCTGACTCTATCTAACAACAATTAAAATATTTCATAATATGAAACTCTTTTGATTACACCATTTCTTTTATGTGAAAATAGACTCATTATGATTTAATTTCATATCTTATTCAGCTTTTAAATCAATTTCCACAATTTTTGGTGGATTTTTAAAGTCGGACTATGGCTGCTGTCCAAAACTGTTTTAGTGTAAATTAACGATACTACGTTTATCACACCATATTAATTCATTTTCACCACATTGGTAAGGTTACATATTCATACATCATAAGTATATACCTATAATCACAAGGTCATCACAAAATCATTCTCATAAGCATGAATTACCTATTTACATCTTCACTAAATGTGCATCATAAACTGAAATCATTTCTCATGAGCTTGGCATACATACCTGTGTTACTCAACATGCTCATATTCATTCCGTACTAATCATATGATATGAATTGAATTCACATCTCATCAATTTCATGTAAGTACCTGTACCACTCACAATATGGTCATAATCTTTCTCATTTAGCTTAAACCGTAACTCTCACCGTTGAACCATTTGGAAAGCTATCGGATATTCACTAAGCCTTAAACATAGGGTATAATGCCGATGCCATGTCCTAGACATGGTCTTACACTAGCTCTCACATATCCGTGCCGATGCCATGTCCTAGACATGGTCTTATACTAACACATCTCGTAGCCGATGCATGTCCCAGACATGTCTTACACTAGCACACACACATATCACCCAATGTCATGGCATGAATATCCGTTTATTCCTAAGGTTTAACCGGGAGGTTCCTCTACATCAATTCACATCATACATAATCATTTCCACAATCAAGCAATTTATGCTATATCTATTCAAATACGTGTAATAACGATGTAGTTATATTATTTACATACGACTTACTCGTTTCTATGGGATATCATATTCCATTGAATTTCTAATGTATTCTACCATAACGTGAATGTTATTAACTTTTGGCATCACTTTCATCGTACTCAATATCATCAACATATAATTCAATATAACCGAAGCAAGATAGATTCAAGTATATTAACAATAACATGGATAACATGCTTATTTAGTCATACGAACTTACCTCGAATACGAAACGACAATTTACCATTAGTCCTTAACCTTGTATTATCTCGATTTAAACCCGAATCTTGATTTTCTTGATCTATCATTTCAAATATAGCCCATTTAGGACTCACATTATTCAAATTGACCCCAAATTCATATTTTGGAAAATTTACAATTTTTCCCCTAAACTCTGTCAAAATTACGCATTTGCCCCTAGGCTCGTATCCGAACCATTTTCATAACTATAGCAACTCAAGATTTCAATTATTACACACATTTACTCTCTATTTTACAAACTTTATAAAATGATACTTTTAGGTGTTTTCATGCTAACACCTTTCACAAAAGTTGTTTATTTCACAACTAAGATTCATTTTATTCCATAAAAATGCAGAAAACAACATGAATATTCTCATGGTAAAACCCTGTACTTTCAACCATTTTGCAAAATAGTCCCCTCACTAGCTAGATTAAGCTACAAAGGTTCCAAAAGTACAAAAATTATCAAAAATAAGCATCTAAATCACTTACTTGTGAGGGTGAAGAGTTTGCTGAAATTTCAAGCTTTCAAACCCTTATTTTTGCTGGTATTTTTGGTGAAGAAAGATGGAAAAGAAGGGTGGCTACTTTTGTTTTATTTTATTATTGTTTGCTTATGTCATCAAATACCAACCATACCAAATTTTGACTTTTCAACTCTTTTGCTCCCCCTATGGCCGGCCATCACTTATTTAATGGCCTTAATTCACTTTAAAGACCCCCACTTAAGGTTCTCTAGCAATTTGACACCTTTGACTATTAAAACAAAACTTTTGCCCTTTATGCGATTTAGTCATTTTTCGCGATTAAGCACTCAAACACCAAAATTAATTCGCCAAAATTAATTCACCAAAATTTTCATGCACTTATATAATCATTCTATAACACATAAAATAATATTAAAATAATTTCTTGACCTTAAATTTGTGGTTTCGAAACCACTGTTCCGACTAAGCCTTTTTTGAGATGTTGCAGTAGATCTCGTATTTCTTGGATTAGCTTTTGTTTTAAAGTGATTTATAACTCATTTTTATCTAATTAAAAGTTATTTTATCTTAATTTAACAAATCCTTAATTAATTTAAGGAAATTGAATGTTTTCCCCTTTTTAAGGGATCACATAAGCTTGATTTTTTTGGAAAAATTAAATCGGTGAAATTGGGTAAAATTGATGGTTTATATTTGTAATTAGATGATATTTAGGATGTATAAAGTTGAAATCTAAGCTTAGAAGTGATACTTGAGTGGTTAAACACCTATTTCGGCAAAACTAGTTAGGTTTTCGGTATTGAGATTACTAGGCTTTGATTTATGATTTTGGAATGATTTAATGGTGTTTGTTGATTTTAGTAATGCCTTTGTAATGTGTTTGATGTGTTGAAAAGTTTCAATTCATTTGGAGCCTTTACAACCATGGACAAAGGCAAATAGAAGTTTACTTGAGCATGGTAGTTGAGGCGATAGTTGCTAAGGTAAGTGGTTTGATATACTACATTTAAACTCCAATACACAAGCTAAGGTAACTTATGCGAACCCCCACTTATGGTATGCGAACCTTGACTTCCTTTTGCGAATCCTTACCATTTTGGTTGAATAGTAGAGTATATACACTGAGCGATTTTAATGGTGAAAAAAATGCATGAACTTATGGTATATATACATGGGCTTTATTTTATATATAGTATATATATTAATGGGTTTTGGTAATATACATATATATAAGAGTGTGGGGTTGTATATATATTATATGCATCGGTTTTATTATATAATATATATGTTTATAGGTTTTGTTTTATCTAGTATATATAAATGTATATGAAACTTTTAATGTCTGGGAAAATTTGACGTGACAAAGGTCACTAAATAGGTACGTATATATATGTAATATATATTTGTATATGGTTATGTAATGCTTGCGAATGGATATAAAAATAAATATTATAATATGGATTTTTATAACATTTGAATTTTATTGATAATGTACATTTTTGCATGCACGAAGCCATAGGTGAATTATAAGTTTTACGTTATTGCGAGCTTTGATTAGTGCAAAATAATATTATCGTGAAATGCTAAGTGCGAGCCCAACTGTAGCATGAGCCAATTATATTTGTGTATTGTGTAATATTGTGAACTGTGTTAACTTGATGAATTATATTATTATGGAGAACTGTATTAATTTGGTGATCTGTATTAATATGGCGAACTGTATTAATTTGCCAAATTGTGTATTGTGAAATTTTGAGTTGTATTGCATGTAAACTAAGTTATTGTGTGTCCTATGATAAATAAAATATGTGAAAAATAACTTATATGAGCTATTTCATGAATGATAAGTTAACTACGATTACGAGTGCAATATATTGCATGGAGGTTATGTTATTTGCGAACCATGCTCTATTGTGAATTGTGAATTACAAACTGTTGTAACACCCTAAACTCGGCCTAGACATCATGATCGAATTTGGAAGCGTGATGAAGAAGGGTTTTGAAAACGATGATACTTCATAAAACATTGTATAGTGATTTGAAAAAAAAAACCCAAGTTTTATTAGGCATATTCATTACTAAAATCGTTACATGTTGTCCTTCAAAGTTGACCAAATGTCTAGCAGCAGAAGTTTGAAAAATTGTTTAAATCAAAACCACGCTCGTGTTTTCAAAAACATTTGTTCGTGTAAATCATCATAGTTTAAAGATCATAGGTGAAAACAAACCAAAAATCCAAAATGAACAGTCCCAAAGGAGAGTCCAAAAATTACAAAACTCTCTCAAAAACCAGAAATTAAGTAAAACTTGTAAATAAATAATAGTTTCTCGACAAGTGGTCACCATTGAGCCTCCGTCACACCAACTCGCCTATGTTTGAGGATTACCTAAACATAAGAGACAAACAGATGTGAGTTTTCGTAAACTTGGTGCATTACCCAACAGAGATAGTCATGTAATATACACAGAATCACATGTGCAGACAGATACAGATTTGGACCTAAGTCCTTAATAGATACATATATCAAAATCAAATAAACATAACAGATATACAAAATCCTACCCCTATCCTCTACACACCATCTCCGACCATCCCATCACACTATGTGGGGTTAAAAACACCCACCCATCCCTACACACCATATAGTGTCGATGTGACATATAACAGAATAATATGCAGTCAAGCTGCCAGAATATAGGCGAAAGGTCACTATATAGACCACTTCCTCCATATATACAAATCTCACCTCAAACACAGATACAGAATACATATACAGAAATAACAAATTTAACATGCTTAACATGCTTGTATACAGATAATATACGTACTTAAACAATACAGTCAAACATACATATCAGTTTCCTACTCAGATCAGATTATCAGAATATCAGATCACATAAAAAAGGGTTTGATTAGCCCTTACCGACCCTACAATAGGCCCACAGTCGATCGAAACAACCCATGAGACCCTAGGGAAAATTTTAGAATTTCGGGCCCACATGCCCAAATTGGCCTTACTCGTGTGGCCCACACGACCACACATTCACCATCACACGACACACGGCTACAAATTCACCATCACACGACACACGACCACACCCTCAAAAGTTACACGGCCGTGTGTCGCACACGACCAGCCACACGCCCGTGTGACATTGGCAGTCCCAGTTTTTGGCTTTCGTAAAACCTCATTTTCTCGTATTTAGGTATACACTTGGTTTATTTTTGAAGAAACCGCACCCCCGGAGTGAACAGTACCTAAAATTGTCAACCAAAATGCCCACAATTAACTTTAATTCAGAAATCCATCCGAGACACCTCTTAAGCACAATGCAAAATCACAACAAAAATTGCACTAAAATGATCCAAAAGCTTACCCTCAACAATGACAGCCTCAAATGTAACACCCATAACCCTTATCCGTCGCCGAAACAGGGTTATGAAGCATTACCAAATTTTTACGGAATATGTAAGTAAATTTTATAACATTTTAAAAAACATATCAAAAACCACTCAGAGAATTTTTCGTAAAATCTTAAAATTTTCTTAAGAGCAAGGGATACACGCGAAAACCCATTAGGGTTAATCAAAAACTCATACGAGTTAACTAAAGCTCATAAGAGCTGAACGGAAAGTAAACACGAAAGTTCACAACAAATGCTGAACCTCAGTTTACTTGGGTAAATTGCCGCCAATTCTTCCTTTGCCACATAACGATCGTGCTCAATCCCGCGTTCCACTTTAGTCAAATAATTATTTCAATTCACAATTTAATAATATTTCATTTTTCAACAATATACTAAATACATAATAACATTCACCAATTCAATATAATTAATGAACTTTAACCATATGAACTTACTTGGGTTAAGTTGCAAGATTTGTAGAAGTTCAAGGACTATTCTGCTATTTTCTCTTTTTCACGTTTGTCTACGGGCTCTTGATCTAAATGTAAAATCATTCATTCATTAGCATATATTTCAGTTTCAATTTACTTCACAATTAATACCCCTCAATTTTCAAAATTACACAATTACCCCAACTTTTACAATTTTTACAATTTAGTCCCCACTAACTATTCTATTAATTGAACTAATTTTTCTCAAATGATAGTTTATCTAATTATTCTAAGCTACCATACAGCCTTTGATAAACAGAATTTATTATCAAACCCTAATATCTAACCTTTTTCACAATTTGGTCCTAAAATAAATTTTCAATTGAAATCACTTGATAAAATCATCATATAAATAAATTAAAGCTCCAAATCCATGTTAATTCATCACAAACATCCAAGACTCATCAATGGTAACTTTTAAAATTACCCATAAAATCAAATACTAAGGAAATAGATAGTTGGGCCTAATTGTAAAAGTCTTAAAAACACAAAAATTCTAAGAAAAGAGCAAGAATTGAACTCACATGATGTAAGAATATGAAAAACCAGCTTTTGGAGACTCTTCTATGGTGTTTTTGGTTGAAGATTGATGAAGAAATGTCTAGATTTTCAATTTAGTCATTGTTTTAACTTTTACCTTAATTCCAAATGACCATTTTGCCCTTAATTCATCAAATTTCAAGATTTTTCTTTGCACGTGCCGTTTCAGCCTTCTAATAAGTGTTTAATTGCCTTTTTGATCCTCCCTCAATTACTAGTTGAACCAATTAATCACAAATTCTATAATTTGCATGTTTTACACCTTTTTCAATTTAGTCCTTTTTATTTAATTAACTATCAAAACGTTAAAATTTTCCAACAAAACTTTAATACGAACTCAATGGCACTCCGTAAATATTTATAAAAACATTTATGGCTCGGTTTATAAAATGAAGGTCTCAATACCTCGTTTTTGAAACCACTTAACCTAATAAATTCTTCTAAAACACAATTCACTAATTCAAAAGTCTTCCTAAAATCATATTTGGCTCTTAAACACTAAATAATAAAATATATGAGCTCACTTGTCAGTTTTGGTTGTCTTGAACCACTATTTTCGACACCATTGAAAATTAAGCTTTTACAACTCTCCCTCCTTTTAGAAATTTCGTCCTCGAAATTTGTTACCTGGAAATAGATTCGGATATTGTGATCTCATCAATTCCTCTATTTCCCAGGTAGCCTCCTCCGAACTATGACGATGCCACAACACTTTAACTAATGGTACTTGTTTATTTCGCAATTCCTTAATCTCTCGAGCCAAAATCTTTACTGGTTCTTTCGAATATGTCATATTCGATTGTAGTTAAATTTCACTGTGAGGAATCACATATGAGGGATCTGATCGGTACCGTCTCAGCATCGATACATGGAACACATTATGAATCTTTCAAGTTCAAGAGGCAAAGCTAATCTATAAGCTACTGGGCATATTCTTTTGATAATTTTATATGGTCTGATAAATCTTGCGCTTAACTTTCCTTTTCTACCGAACCTTAACACCTTTTTCCATGGAGAGACCTTTAAAAACACTCGATCAGCAACCGAAATTTATATATCTTTCCTTTTTAAATTTGCATATGATTTCTGATGGTTAGAAGCAGCTTTCAAACTTTCCCGAATGATTCAAACTTTATTTTTAGTTTATTGGATCAAATCAACCCCCACTAGCTTGGATTCACTTAATTCAGGCCAATACAATGGAGTCTTACATTTCCTCTCGTAAAGAGCTTCAAATGGTGCCATTTTTATATTGGATTGATAACTATTGTTATATGAAAAATTAGCTAAAGGTAAATATTTTTCTCGGCTGCCACCAAACTTTAGTATACAACATCTCAACATATCTTCTAGAATTTGAATTACTCGTTCTGATTGCCCGTCTGTCTGAGGATGAAATGTTGTGCTAAAATTTAACTTAGTGCCCAAAGCTTCTTATAACTTACTCCAAAATCTCAAAGTAAACCTCGGATCCCGATCTGAAATAATGGATGTGGGGACCTCATGTAATCTCACAATCTTCGATATATACAATTCCGCTAACTTCTCAAGTGAAAAGTCTGTTCTGACCAGGATAAAATGTGCCGACTTAGTCAATTTATCAACAATCACCTAGATCGAATCTTTCTTTCTTATAGTTACAAGTAATCCGGATACAAAATCCATCGTGATATGTTTCCATTTCCACTCAAGAATCATGACAGGTTGTATTAAACATGTTGGTACCTGATGTTCTGCTTTAACTTGTTGACAATCAAACATTTAGCTACAAACTCACAAATTTCCCGCTTCATACCCGGCCACCAATACATCTGTTTCAAATCACAATACATCTTCGTACTACCCGGATAAATGGAGTACATACTATTATGAGCTTCAGAAAGAATATCATTTTTCAAATCTGAATTATTTGGAACACAAATTCTATTACGATATCATAACATACCGTTATCATCAATGCTATACTCTGAACTCAGATTGTCCCGAACTATCTGTCGTTTCAGCACCAATTTCAGATCCTCATTTTGCAATTCCCGAATCTGTTGAAGGAACACATGTTTTGCTTTCAACTCAGCTAATACAAAACCATCCTCATTAAGAGATAAATGAGCATTCATTGCTCGAAGTGAAAAAAAAATGAATTTCGATTGAGTGCATCCGCAACCACATTAGCCTTTCCCGGGTGGTAGTCAATAACCAAATCATAATCTTTCAGTAATTCTAACCACCGTCTCTGTCTCAGGTTCAGCTCTTTCTGAGTCATCAAATACTTTAAGCTTTTATGACCCGTAAACACATAACACTTCTCGCGGTATAAATAATGTCTCCAAATCTTTAAAACAAATACAATTGCAGCCAATTCAAGATCATGTGTAGGATAATTCTTCTCGTGTAGTTTTAATTGTCGAGAAGCATAGGCTACTACTTTTCTTGACTGCATCAGTACACAACCTAAACCGTTTAAAGATGTATCACTGTAAATGGTACACCCGATGCTGGCTGAGTCAAATTAAAGCCTCTGTCAACATCTTCTTCAATTGATCAAAACTCTGTTGACACTCATCAGACCACACAAATTCAACATTCTTCTGTAACAATCGGGTCAACGGTAAAGCAATCATTGACAAATTCTTGACAAAATGTTGATAGTAACCTGTTAGACCCAGAAAACTTCGCACTTCTATAATATTCTTTGGAGTTTTCCAATTCACTACTGCAGATACTTTGCTCGGATCCACTCGAACCCCTTCAGCTGATATGATATGACCCAAAAATCCAACCTCGTGAAGCCATAATTCACAATTGCTAAATTTTGCGTACAACTGCTTTTCTCTCAAAGTCTGTAGCATAATTCTTAGTTGTTGCGCATGTTTGGATTTTGTCTTAGAATAGATCAATATATCATCGATAAACACAACCACAAATATATCCAAATAAGGTTGAAAAATTTGATTCATTAAATCCATGAAAGTAACAGGATCATTAGTCACACCGAATGGCATTACCAAAAACTCGTAATGACCATACTGAGTTCTGAAAGCAATTTTCGGCACATCATACTCTTTGTCTTTCAACTGATAATACCCGGATCTGAGGTCTATCTTCCAAAATACTGTAGCACCTTTCAGTTGGTCAAATAAATCATCAATACCGGGCAAAGGATATTTATTTTTAATTGTAACCTTATTCAACTGTCTGTAGTTAATACACAGTCTCAAGGAGCCGTCTTTCTTTTTCACAAATCAGACAAGTGCACCCCAAGGAGACATACTTGGCCAGATGAACCCTTTGTCTAATAACTCTTGTAACTGTGTCTTTAACTCATTTAACTCAGCTGGTACCATACGATATGTTGTTATCAATATCAGAGTTGTTCCCGAAATTATATCAATTACAAACTCAACTTCACGATCAAGTGGTAAACTCAGCAATTCCTCAGGAAACACATCAACAAACTCATTAACAACTGGTAACTATTCTAACTTCGATTCAGACTCCCGAGTATCAAGAATGTAGGCTAAAAATGTTTCATTACCTTTATGCAACAATCTCTGAGCAGATAAAGATGAGATAATTCTAATAATATCATTCGGATTCTCTGACTCAACCGAAATTACCTTCCTTATCTGGCCTTTCAGATCAATCCATTTCTCTCGACAATTTATACAACATCATGCTTCGTTAACCAATCCATTCTCAGAATAACATCAAATTCCCAAAAGGGTAGCAACATCAAATCAACAGGGAATTCACAGTCCTTTACTTTTAGTGGACAATTTCAACCCATTAAATTAACTATCACACTTCGAACTAATGGATTTGTGACTTGAATATCATAATCAATAGACTCAACAAAGAATTTCTTTTCTGTTACTAATGCAGTGCAAACATAAGAATGCATGGACCTAGGGTCAATTAATACATACATAGTAACATCAAAAAGACAGAATGTACCAGCAATCACGTCTGGAGCCGTAGCTTCCTCCCTTGCTTGAATGGCATAAGTACGTGCAGGTGCCCTAGCCTCTGGCCAGGCAGCAGAATCACTCATACCCGAACGAGCAGTTCCAGTAGCACTGTCGTGGCCTGAACATCTACTTCATTGTGAAGTCGCCAACTATTTCTCTTTCTGTTCTTCCTCTTTTTTTTTTGTGATTGAAGACAATTTTGAATAAAATGGTTAGTGGCTCCACATTTGTAACAAGCCCCCACTTTGCCTCTGCATTCCCCAGGATGATATTTTCCACAATATTTGCATTTGGTCCTAGGAGCATTTTGTACACTGCCCAAACTAGCAGCAAGTCTAGTAGATACCCCAAAATTATGTTGAGTAGCCCTCTTTTTATTTGATCGTTCCGACAATGAAGTGGCCCGACTAAAATTATTGCCCGACTAAAATCATCTCTAGAATTTTTTGCAGTTAAAGCTGAAAATGAATTGGAAGAACTTTTTTTGTAGGATTCTTTATTCCTTCTATCCCGTTGCATTTTTCTATTGTACACCTCTTCCATTTTCTGAACACGATCTAACACAACAATAAATTCTCGTATTTCTATGCCCCCAATCATCATTCTGTTTTCATCATTTAACGCTTCTTCAAACCGAATGCACATTTCTTCTTCGGTTGGTACAATTTCCAGAGCATATTTGCTGAGATATACAAATTTCCTCTCATACTCGGCTACGGATCGATTTCCTTGGCGCAAGTCAAGAAATTCCCTCTTCTTTTTGTCTAGATACCTCTTGCCAACATATTTCTTTTTAAATTCACCCTGAAATAATTCCCAAGTAATTTTCTCTTTTGGCACCACAGCCACTATAGTCATCCACCAATTATACGCTTCCTCTTTCAGTAGTGACACAACACATCTCAGATAATCTTCGAAAGAACAAGTTGTTTCTTCAAAAAATCTTATCATGTTCTGAAGCCAATATTCAGCTTTCACAGGATCATCATTCGATCTACCCCGAAATTCTTCAGCCCCACATTTTTTAAGTTTTTCGATCGGAGTACGTTTACTGGATTTAATCACAGGATGAGGTAGAGGTCCAACCGGAGCCTCTACA
Organism: Gossypium anomalum; assembly: GCA_025698475.1. Lineage (NCBI taxonomy): Eukaryota > Viridiplantae > Streptophyta > Magnoliopsida > Malvales > Malvaceae > Gossypium > Gossypium anomalum. The sequence continues at coordinate 37,201,927 of CM046959.1, read as the reverse complement.
GACATTACAGTAGGGGGAGGAGGCTGTTGAGCCAAGTTTCTTTCTTGCATGAATTCACTAAACCATTGATTCATAAACCCAAAGAACATATTTTTAAGTTCTTGTTCCTAAGCCAGAGGAATTGGGACGTTACTACTTGTCCCATGTTTAGATGTCTGTACTCTACTATTAGCCTCATCATGTTCTACATGTTCAGATCTATCTGACATCTTTACAATCTATAAGAAAAACAAGGGTTAGATCGGATCATACACATCACACTATCACAGATTTATATGGCATGTATTTCTAGGCACTTTACACACTACATTCATTCCGAGAATCAGCTAAACCGAAGCTCTGATACTAATAAATGTAACACACGTAACCCTTATTCGTCACCGAAATAGGGTTACGAAGTATTATCAGAAACCAATCATAAAATACTTATATTGTCCCTTGTATGAGCCCTCGAGGCCCAATATGCATTTTAGAAGTGAATCGGGACTAAATCTGAAACTCAGAGAACTTTTCGCAAAATCTTAAAATTTTCTTAAGAGAATGGGACACATGCCCGTGTGGCTCACATGGCTAGGTGACACGTCCGTGTCTTAGGCTGTGTGGGCATTTGATGTGAGACACACGGCCGTGTCCCAACCCATGTCCTTATCCGTGTAACTCTTTCATTTGGGTCACACGGCCAACAACATGCCTGTATGATAGGCCGTGTGTAAGGTACAGGGGTTACACGGCCAAACCACATGCCTGTGTGCTAAGCCGTGTGCAAAAATTTAAGCATTCTGTTTTGAAATTTTAAGGTGCAAGGGACACATGACCAGACCACATGCCCACGTGCTAGGCCGTGTGTCACACACGGTTGAGACACACGCCCGTGTCTCTGCCCGTGTGGACAAAAATAGGCCATTTTAAGGCCACTTTTCTCACCTAATTTTGGAATCAACCTATGCACAACCATTTCCATACACACATATCACAATAATAGCTTCCGTTCAAGCAAAAAATCGAGCTTCATATCTAACATATCATGACATATATTCAAAATCTAAACTTACCGAGTTATTCATGTATACATATTTGCATATTTAACTAAATTTTCTAACTACAACCATACCTCAATATGCCTTTTAATTAACTATCATTAAATCATTTTAAACTCACCTCATGCATGATTAGTCCATACATATATAAGCTAATTAGAAACATAAACAAAGTGTAACTCTTAATATTTGCACAAACCAACTTTGCTTAAAACCATTCCAATACCTATACATGCCATATAAACCATAGTATGTATAACAAAATCTACCAGAGCAAGTTGGATAGTCTGATCTGATCTCCCGGGTTCTCAAAAGTCTATAAAGAACATTAAACAACATAAGTAAGCTTAAAGAAGCTTAATAAGTTTGTTGGCTTTAAACATAAATGTTACCGAACATACTTTAACAAATTATTCAAATAAATTATTCAATATACAATTCCTGCAAGCACAACTTTAATTGATGAATTCACTTATTTCAGATCATTGTCAATAATAACTTTAAATATTCAATCATTAATTCCAAGTATCACTTACCAACTTTTGTCAAGTCGAAGAACGTCTTATGGATATTAGTACGTCATATACGAAAACCCGAAGGCTGCACAGAAGCACATAAGTGCTAAACGGAAACCCGTGAGGGTTGAACGGAAGCTCATAAGAGCTGAACAGAAACCCATAAGGGTTGAACTAAAGCTCAAAAGAGCTAAACGGAAATCCATTAGGGTTAATCAGAAACTCATATGAGTTAATTAAAGCTCATAAGAGTTAAACAAAAAGTAAACACGAAATTTCATAGAAAAGCCTGAACCTCGGTTTATTTGGGTAAATTATTTTCAATTCTTCATTTGCCACATAATAATTGTATTCAATCCTGCTTTCCACTTTAATAATTATTTCAATTCACAATTTAATAATATTTTATTTTTCAACAATATAGTAAATACATAATATCATTCATCAATTCAATATAATAAATAAACTTTAACCATACAAACTTACCTGGTTTAAGTTGCAAGATTTGTAGAAGTTCAAGGACTATTCTGCTATTTTCTCTTTTCCACGTTTGTCTACGGGCTCTTGATCTAAAATGTAAAATTATTCATTCATTAGCATATATTTTAGTTTCAATTTACTTCACAATTAATACCCCTCAATTTTCAAAATTACACAATTACCCCCAACTTTTACAGTTTTTGCAATTTAGCCTCTCACTAATTATTCTATCAATTGAACTAATTTTTCTCAATTGAAAATTTATCCAATTATTCTAAGCTATCATACAGCCTTTGGTAAATAAAATTTATTAATAAACCTTAATATCTAACAATTTTCACAATTTGGTCCTAAAATAAATTTTCTATTTAAATCACTTGATAAAATGATCATATAAATAAATTAAAGCTCCAAATCCATGTTAATTCATCACAAAAATCCAACACTCATCAATGGTAACTTTCAAAATTACCCATAAAATCAAATACTAAGGAAATAGATAGTTGGACCTAATTGTAAAAATCTTAAAAACACAAAAATTCCAAGAAAAGAGCAAGAATTGAACTCACATGATGTAAGAATATGAAAAACCAATTTTTGGAGACTCTTCTATGGTGTTTTTGGTTGAAGATTGATGAAGAAATGTCTAGATTTTCAATTTAGTCATTGTTTTAAATTTTACCTTAATTCCAAATGACCATTTTGCCTCTAATTCATAAAATTTCAAAATTTTTCTCTACACATGCCGTTTCAGCCTTTTTGATCCCCCCTCAATTACTATTTGAACCAATTAATCACTAATTCTTTAATTTGCATGTTTTACACCTTTTTCAATTTAGTCCTTTTTATTTAATTGACTATCAAAACATTAAAATTTTCTAACGAAACTTTAATATGAACTCAATGACACTCCGTATTTATTTATAAAAATATTTATGACTTGATTTATGAAATCGAGGTCTCGATACCTCATTTTTGAAACCACTTAACCTAATAAATTCTTCTAAAACACAATTCATTAATTCAAAAGTCTTCTTAAAATCATATTTGGCTCTTAAAAACTAAATAATAAAATATATGAGCTCACTTGTCAGTTTTGGTGGTCTCGAACCACTGTTTCTGACACCACTAAAAATTGACATGTTACATCAAAAGTTCATTACGCAACCGAAGCAGCATGACAGAAACAAGAAGTTGAAAAACTGTCAGTTGAAAGGAGAATTCTAACAGAAATCAAAAAAGAAAACCAAAGTTTGAGAATGGGAAAAGAAAAAAAAAAGAAAAAAAAGTTAGAGGGGGAAAATTTTTTGAAAGAGCAAATAAAAATTATAGAAAATTAAAAATATGGTAACATATCCCTAATTTTCCTCCAACTCCCCACTAATCCACTAACTTCAACTCCCCTAAAATTCTAATTCCACCCAAACTCTCTCAAACAACTGGAGCAAAAATTAATATTCGCGCTCGCACGAGGATTCGAGGACAATACCTCCAACAAGCTAACTCCTTACCACTCGAACCAGCAGGCTCATTTTGATATGAGTTTATAGACAATATAACAAAAGCCTACCTAGTAGGGATAAGGCTAGGATCAAGAAAATAACAGAATTTGCCAAATGTGGGACTTGAACCCAAGACCTCATACACACACCCAAAACACTTAACCACTGAAGCAGATACACATTTGTATCAGGATTTATAGAAACAAAAATAAATTATTCAGGACATTACAACTGTATTATGTTGTGTGAGCTCTGCTTAATTGTGTGCCCTATTATACTGAATATTGTGAATGTTTTAAAATATATGTTGGAATTGCGATTTTATGGAATCATTGGATATAGTTGGCATGCCATAGTATTGTGAGTACTCACCCTTTTCATTGTGATGGGCATTGTGGCTCGAAGATGTTTTGGAGAGATAAGGGAATGTTGAGCATAGCTCCATTCACTGTAGATAGCGTGGTGTGTTTGGAGAGTGTGAGCATACTTGCTAAACTTACATGGAGATAGCGTGCGACTTTATGAGTCATGTGGTGTGTTTTGAAGATCCATTTATCCAATGTATGGTAATAGAGTCCACTTATAGGTTCCCCTATGGGTTCCATAATCACAAAAATTCCAATTTATCATTATTTGAAATATATGAGTTATGATGGAGTATGAACTATTATTTTGTATGAACTGTTATGTGTTATGAACTACTAATTGGAATGAACTGTCATTTGGTATGTACTGTTATTTCATATGAATAGATGTTTTATGCGAATTGATAATTTATATCATCTGCCCATTTTATGTGGATTACTTATTATACGTGCATTGCTTATTTTATGAGAACTGTTGTATCGTGTGAGTTACTATTTTGTGTAGACTACAATAATATGTGAACTATTATCATTTGTCACCCTTTAAACTAACTGGTGTGTTTATTTGTAGTGTGTTTAAGCACACACTGAGCTTTCATAAGCTCACCCACTCTATTATAATATTGCAATGACTTAGCTTGTAAAGAGGTGTGGAAGTGAGTCATCCATGTGATCCAAATCGAGGCTATACCTGAGTATGTCATTGTGTTCCCAAACCCAATGAGGAAGGTTATGTGGGACCAAATTATGAGATTTAGAATTAGACTTAGTTATAATTGTTGGGTTGTAATTGGACACTATAGATTATTTAATTGGTTTAATTTTGAACTTTTATCATTGCGTTAGATAGATGATTGAATAATGGATTATGATTATTTGATAATTGGTTTGAATAATTGTTCGAGTTGAAGAGTTGCTAGTCATTGAGGTAAGCCTTAGATATTTTATGTGTGATTTGGATACAAACATGTGTTTGGTAGGCATGAGATGTAACACAAAATTTGGTCAAGTCATGCAAACTGTTAAATGCCTGCTAACTAATTGATTAATAATGTTATGAGGTTGTGCGATATGCTTTAATAAATTTTCCAAAATAAGGCTTATACGTTTAATCCTACAATGCAATTGTTATACATTGTGAAATGAAGTTTTTCCCAACATATTACTATATATTACGTTTTAAATTTAGTTATATGTTTTAAAACTAAACAGTTGTAACACCCTTAACCCTATCCATTGTCGAAATAGGGTTATGGAGTATTACCGTACAAATGGAACATTAATTCTTTCATTTCATACACATATACAAACATAATTTAATTACATTCAATAATATGCATAGCGTCCTTTAATCGAGCCCTCGAGGCCCTAGAATTACTTTAGATTCAATTTGGGACTAATTGGAAATGTTTGGAAAGTTTAAGAAAAAGTTACAAAATTTAGACTGCAGGGATCACACGGCCGTGTGACTCATACGGTTGAGACACACGCCTGTGTCTCAGGCCGTGTAACAATTAAAATAGGGACACATGGTTGTGTCCTCACCCGTGTAACTCTCTGAGTAAGGTCACACGGCCGTGTCACACGCCCGTGTGTCAAGTCGTGTAACTTTCGTAATAGTCCTACACACCCATGTGCCAAGCCGTGTGCTACCTGACTTACATGCAATGAAACCTATGGGGGACACACAGCTGAGTCACACGCCCGTTTGGACCTAAAATGAACCTTAAACATAAAGTTTACCATTTCAAGCTTACTTGGGCTCTAAGCGATCCATTTACCAACCAAATGAACTATTCAAAATGACATTAAACACACCAAAACATGTCAAATAAACATCCTAAGTGCCTAACCAATCTGTCCTCATTGATATCACAAGAATTTACATTTACACAACAAAATAAAAAATCAAACACAACTTACCATTTCATCCATTATAATACCTAACCAATGTACCTATCATGGTACTTCAATCACAACATATCATTGACACACATCATTCATATTTGCATTAGGACTTTACCTCAATCACATACATTATATAAGTTGGCAATTTACACATAATATCATACTTAGCATTTTACTTATTCCAAAACGTTAGTAATAATAATACAAAAGCCTATTACATGCCATATAAACCAAAACAAACATTCCAAAAATTATCGAATTAAGCTGGATAGTGTGACTTTGGTGCCGATCTGATCGTCCAACCTTCCGAGTATCCAAGAACAGTAAATAACACAAGTAAGCTAAATGAAGCTTAGTAAGTTCGATGTATTAAAACGATAAATCTTACCGAAGTAAGAACAATTCAAATAATAATAATCCAACTATGAATATTTCATATTATTCACAACCTCAATCGATAAATCACCAACAATCAATTCAATACTCAATGTATATATAACAATTCTATCAAGATCATGAAACAAGATACCTTACTGAGATTTTCAATTCGATGAATGTCTTACGGATAGGAGTACATCAAAAATCCAACCAAAACAAACCAGATGCTCATAAGAGCCAATCCATCTGAAACACACCAACGCTCGTAAGAGCTAATCCCTCCAAAACACACCAATGCTCGTAAAAGCTAGTCCAACCGAAACATACCAAAACAAAGAGTATAACACAAGAGTTCGCAACAAATGCTGAACCTCGGTGTACTCGAGAAATGTATAGACATAAATCCATAGCCATCTCTACTCTAATCCCCCATAACACACCATATCTCGATTGTACTTTATCTCGCATTCAAACCGATCCAAACATCAATTTCAATAACATTTCACAATTAAACTTTCATCACCAATAATTGAATATATCTATTATACCATGTTATACAATTCAACAATTCATATAGAATTTAAATTCTTAAACTGTACAAACTTACCTAGACTGAATTGTAGTAGTTGCAAAAGTTCAAGGACTATTCCGTAATTTTTCCTTTTCCATGAGTATTTACGAGATCTTGATCTAAAATATAAAATTCCTCAATTATCAGCTTACATTTCACATTCCAATCCATTTTAAAATTAATACCTTTTCTTTTCTAAATTTACACAATTACCCTAAACTTTTACAATTTTTACAATTTAGTCCCTTAGCCAGAAACTCATCAAATTAACCATTTTTTTCAAGTAAATATTTCATCCAAATATACTAGGCCCTTAAATAGTCCCTAATGAACATTAAATTCACTATCAAACCCTAATATTTTGACATTTCCACAATTTAATCTTAAAATCAAAATCTAACAAAAATCACTTTACAAAATCATCAAACAACACAATCAAAGCTTTAAATACATAGTATTCGTCAAAAACATTCAAGATTCATCAATGGCAACTTCTAAAATTTTTGAAAGATTCTAAAACAAAGGTACGGGCTAGCTGGACCTAGTTGCAATGATCTAAAAAACATAAAAATTACAAGAAATGGGTAAAGAAATCGCTCACATGCAAGGATTTATGCTTTTCCAAATTTGAAGCTCCAAAAATGGTGAATTCCTTTAGGTTTTTTGCTGGAAGCATGAAAAAGATGATAAAATTTTGCTTTTGTTTTATTTAACTTTAATTAATTTAGTAAATTACATATTCACCCTTAATTATAACCTTATAAATCCACAATTTAAAAGCCTATTATTGTCCATCAGTATCATAATGGACTAATTATTATTTAAGTCCCTTTTTATTTCATAATTAAGCTATCAAATTAATGGAATTCAAGATTTACTAAAATTTACACCTTTTTCAGTTTGGTCCTTTTTCCTTAATTAGCTATCTAAACGTTAAATTTTTTTAATCAAATTTTACTATGACTCTAATGACTTCATAAATATTCTAAAAATAATATTTACAAGTTGAGACGACAGAACTTGTGGTCCCAAAACCACTGTTCCGTCACCACTAAAAATCGGGCTATTACAATCCAAGTCCCTAAAAATATAGCCTTTTAAAATTACCCTACTACATGCATGTATGCTTAACTAAATTTTTCGAGGTAACTGCTTGATAAATATTAAATTGTGAATTAGTCTTGTTGTTGATTGTTGATCAGAGTAGTGCAATGGAAGCATGATATTAGGTTTTTATTAAATATTAATTGATTAATTGTGTGGTGTGATTGGTTTGTTGGTGTGCTTTGTGGTGGTTTAAACGGAGAGTCACTTCAGTGGCTAATGTGACGTTCAAAATTCGGGTCGGACCATTTCGGTCGGGTTTGGGGCGCCACACTTGGAAACAAGATAAATCGACAGCACCCTTCAAACAACTTCAAGCTTGTTAACATCTTCCACATGGGCTTTCCATTATGGATTAAATAAATTAAAGAAAATGTGAATTTAATTTAAGACCATTTAAAGACAACTTCTAACATATAGAAGTCTTATGCAAATTTTAAAAGAAAAGACATTGAGTATAGTGTGGGATCTGAAAGCATCACTATAGGAAAAGGTTCTTCGATTTGGAAAGAAAGGAAAGTTAAGTCCAAGGTTTATTGGGCCATATGAGATGTTGAAGCGTCTTGTACCAGTAGGTTATTGGTTAGCATTACCACCATAGTTGGCAAGAATCCACAATGTCTTTCATGTTTTTATGTTGAGAAGGTATAGATTGGATCTGTTGCATGTTATTACACCAAAAAATATTAAGGTTCAACTAGACTTGACATATGAGGAAGAACCAATCAAGATTCTTACCAAGAAGTTAAAAAGCTTAAGAATAAACAGATTGCTTTGGTAAAGGTACTTTGGAGACATCACAATATGGAGAAACCTGGTTAGGAAAATGAGAAAGTGATAAGACAACAACATTTGCAGTTGTTTGAATTAGGTAAAATTTTGAGGACTAAATTTTTTTTAAAAAGGGGAGAAATGTAACATTCTTGAAAACTTTAAGGTCGTGACAATATTATTTTGAGCAATTACGAGTCAAATTTTTTAGAATAACTAAAATATGATTTGTAAGTGCTAGTGGAGAAAGTGGTAGGAAACTAGAGAAAATTCAAAAGACTAATGTATTGAGAAAACTTAATTCGGGGTATAGACTAAATTTTAAAGTCAAAGTGTTAGGGTCAAAGTGAGAAATTAAAAGTAAAAAAGAATTAAATTGAATCAGTGGTGAAAGATGTGAGGACATAGAGAGCAATTTCACCAAGATCATGTGGATAAGTATGAAGGATAGTTTTTTTTAGTTATAATAATATTTTATTTTCATCACAATTACTATTATGATTATTATATTAAATTAAATTATTTTTTATTAAAATATTAGAGATATTTTAAAGGAAGGATGGAGAGAGTTATCCATCTTCTTCCACATTCATGTTACCATCATTGGAATGAAAGATACATTTCTTTCTTCTACAATTTGGTCCTCCATCTCCATTAAAGGCCTTTATAAGATCAAAACCATCAAATTTTCGTAGAAACCATAGTAAAACAAAGTTACCCACAACCTAGCTAGCTTAGTTTTCAAGTTAGAAGTGGGGAGTGCATGTTTGAAGAGAGAGAAAATATAGATAATGTGATAAACTAAGTTTTTAAGGTAAGATCTTCATGAATTAGGAATAGAAACATGTTTACCTTGATTATTTGAGCATGAAAGTGTTGTGGATCAAGAATATTAATATCTTTTATTTTATGATATTGCTATGAAACGAAGAAAAAGATAAGGAAGAATCTACAAGGAGTTTAAACAAGGGAAAGCAAGTAGACAAAGCTTGAAGGAAGTACAATTTAACCAAATTTGTAAGTACTTTAGAATTTTTTGTACTTAATTAGGATTTTGAAAATTTATGCTAATGTAAGCGTTAATTTCATAAATTTGAGTATTTGTAACTTAATAAATATGTGAATAATTCAAGGAAATAATAAATGACTATTGTTATTATTTACGTGAATATGTGTGTGGAGAATGAATTAATGTTGGAAAGTTATGTGTGACTATGAAATTATGAAACTTGACTGTGCTTGTGATGAATACTAGATTTATAATAATGTAAAAGCCCTTGTAGACAAGTTTTGAACTTGTGGGATATAGATGGCATGCCATTAGGAATTCATTAGCATGCTCGTGTTCTAACACTATTAATGTTCATGATAATCTAACACTTACGTGCTCGTATACTTCGTGATTGTATTCCATATACCCTTCTTGTCCACTCAAGTCTACAATGGGCAAAGTGAGTGATTAATGAATGAAAATGTATGGAGATAATGTGGTAAGTGAAATGATGCTATTTAACCTTGTTGCCCATATCAATATTTATCTTTAAGTAGTTTTTAGTAGCACTTATTTATTGATATACTATATTGAATAAAGAGATAAGTTAGAATTCTAAGTACTTTTAAGCTTTCGCAAGCTTAACGCGTTGTTTTGAACACATAGGTAAAAATCGTTTTGAAGACATCTTTTGAAGTTAGCCATCCTCATCCTCAAGCAAGGATTAAAGTGTATGGAACTTAGATTTTGGTAATAGATTGGCAAGTACATAGAATTAGAACCATATAAATTTTTGTTGTAAAGTAAAAAAGTGGTTCCAGAACTATGTCATGTGTGCCTAATATCATCTTGTACCTTGGGATAATCTTCCATGAATGGATATATTCATGTAATTTATGAATTTTTTGGATCACCATTTGACATAATTTGAGTATTAAAAATGTTCAGAAGTGCTATGAAATGATTTATGATAGTCTAGACTTGATTTTAGATGTTTCCGACATGTTTTGGGAACCTGTCTTCAGAGTTGTAACACCAAAAATTAGTGTCATGACATTGGACATGTAATTAGAGTAATCTATTCTTGGTCTCACGACATCAGTCAGTGTCATGACACGCATTTCCCTTTTTACCCTGTTTTGACCCAAATAAGCCCTGATTGATCCCCGTTTGCAACCAAACTTTAAAGAAAGCCTAAAAATTACTTGACTAGAGCTTCAAATCATAGATACCATGAATTTAGAGCTTGAAGCTTGAATTACATTACTATCTAGAAATATTTGGTCAATCAAGATTAATTAAACTATGATTTAAAAAAATATTGGTGTACAGAGATTTTTACTAGAGGGACTAAAATTTTATTCCCCTTCCCCTTATCTTTTAGGTTTGAAAGGAGTAGTCTGTAGGTTTTCAACATTGTAGCTAACGGTAGTCCTATATGGCAGTCCAAATTAAATTTATTTAATTAAAAACCTATTTTCATCCCAGCAACTGGATATCTAAGTTGACATTTAAAACCCATTTGGACTACCATGTAGGATTGCTGCTAGGGAGGTAATAAAGTTTAACGATAGAGTGACCACTTGGTAGACTAAAACGTAACATTTCAAACATAAGTGACTAAAATGTAATTTGAGACAAAAAAAAAGGTGACTAATTTTGTAGTTTACCCTAACAATTTTGTCTGCCCACCACAAACCATTATTTGGTTCAATGGAATGCCTGTTACGAGTCTATTCCATTACGGGTTTATGCATGGAATATGGGGCATTCCTATTCCATTTCCTCCCCACTGAATAGTTGATTCGTGCCTAAAGAATTTCATTTTACCCTCCCATTTTCTCACCTCAGAAAAGCTCTCACCCAGCCCGATAGCCACTATCAGTCCCAACCTCTCTTGCTTCATTCGTCTCTGGCCACTAGCTGTCTTCCCTCAGGTAAACATTTATCTCTTTCATTATTCCTTTTGATTTCCTCTCTACCTCTTTTAGTTACCCTAAAAACAAGTGTAACGCCCTGAATATTACATTTCTGCTTTTGTGAAAATGTGACACAAAAGGTGTAGCTGCTTCAGTGGTTAAGTGTTCTAGGAGTGTGTAAGAGGTCTTGGGTTCAAGGCTTACCCTTGGTAAATTTTGTTATGTTTGGAATTAAGCCCTATCTCTGCTCAATGGGCTTAGATCAAATTGCCTATAGTTCCACATCAGAATGAGCTTGCTGGTTCAAGTGGTAAGGGGTTGAAACATTAGAGGTCCTGTGTTCGAATACTTGCACGAGCGAGAGAGTTTATTTTTGCTCGTTTGACTGAAGGAGTTTTAGTGGAACTGAAATTCTGAGTAAGTGGGTTAGTGGAGAGAAATTAGAGATATGCTAGAAGTTTCTTTTTGTTGTTTCCCCAAAATCATTCTCTATGACATTTTATTTTTTTTTGTTTCCTTCTCTGTTTCCACTTTTAATTTTCGACTTCTTCCTTTCCTGATTCCTATTGAATTTTCCCTTTCAAACTGCGTATCATTGACGTACCGTTCTCCGTGTTGTGGTCTAGGTAAGGGTTTCGTTGCGTTATGAGCTAGTTTCTATAGGTGTAATCGTGAGGGTTGATTTTTTTGTAATTATTCTAGTGAAGGAGAAGGCTGTGAGCAGTGAGTATCACTCTTTTTGCTTGAACTGTGTTAGCGGTAAATTTTGGTGTTGCTAAGTCTTGAGCGTTATTTTGGGTTTTGGTACCGATTCATAAATTGATTGCTAATTGGGAAATTGGATGCCTTTTCATAGGTTTTGAAGGCCTCAGGTGTGCTTTTTCATCAAAATCGTACCAGGTGTGTACTCTAAATGCAAAAATTGAGGTTTCGACAAAAGCTAAAAATAGCCACTGTCGACGTCACATGGGCGTGTGGTTGCTTGTGTGGTACGCCATGTGTGAGGACACAGCCGTGTGATCGATGAAAGCATGGCCGTGTGGTGGCTCGAGTATGGCTGTGTGGCCACACGGGCTAGGCCAAGTTGGGCGTGTGGGCCCACACGAGCATGTAGATTATAGGGCCAGGCCATGTGAGCCACACGGGTAACCAATCTGGGCGTGTGGGCCCACACGAAAATATGGGCCCATTATATTGAAATATTTCGTAGGGTTGCACGGATCGACTTTGGGCCAACTGTAGGGTTGGTAAAGGCTAACTAAACCCTGAAATCATGTGTATTGTTAGACTGAGATTTTGTTCTGAGCATGATTAAGTTATGTATATCTAATATATGTTTATGTAAGCATGTTTTATATGTATGTTCTGTATCTGATTTTGGGGGTTGGGATGATGTATAATGGAAGAAGTGTTCTGAAAGGCAATTTACGCCTATTATATGTCAGCTTGGTTACATTATATCTATTATGTGTCGCATCAGTACTATATGGTGTGTAGGGATGGGTGGGTGTTTTAAACACCACATGGTGTGTAAGGATGGTCGGAGATGGTGTGGAAAGTATGGGGGTAGGATTCTGATTCTGATTTGTGTATTTGTATCAGTAATGGGCTTAGGCCCCAATCTGTATCTGACTTTTTCTGATTTTTTGGTTGTGTACATGCTTAATTATATGGGGTTACACACTGAGTTTACGTAAACTCAATCTTTTCTGTTTAATCTGTTTAGGTAATCCATAGAGTTATGCGGATCGGTGCAGTGGAGGACTCGACGGTGACCACCCGCTTTTACGATTTTATTTTATTTTATGGTTTTATTTAAAGTTTTGGCTTTGAGTTGGAGAGGTTGTATTTTCTAGGACTTTCTGAACTCTTTTAAACGGTTTGGCATTGGTTTTGGGTTTTTGGTTTTAACTTGTTTACAACTACGATGGTTTTATCTAAAACATGATTTTCTTAAAATGCAAATTGTTTTCCTTAAACATGATGAGTTTCCTAAGCTTCTGCTAAAATGATACGTTTAGAGGCAAGTCGACTAATTGATTATATGTTTTGAATTAAATGAGAGCAATTTATGAGCTTAAGTGTTTTATCGAGTTAGCTCTGTTTTCAAAATCCCTTTCATGTGACATCGCCAAATTTGGCCATAATGTCTAGGCCGAGTTTTGGGTGTTACATTTAGTGGTATCAAAGCCAGGTTGCAAAACTCAGCTGTGAATTTTGGGTTCCAAATTTGGTTTTAAAGAATTGGTTTTCAAATGATTTTAAACACTCTGATGAAGTACGTGGAACACCGAGCCTCTGGCGCCGATCCTGTAAGTATCTTTGTACTTAGATTAAATTGTTCTGAAATACTGTAGTTAGTACTCTTTGAAACTGTACTAAGATAGTTAGAAGACTGAAACCTCTGAAAACACTTCTGAAGTTCTACTAAATTGTGCATAAAATATCTGTTAATAAATATTGAAACTAATGCATAAAATTTTTAAAGTAGATAAAAATTTGAAATAACAATGAGGGCATAAGGTATTCGTGGACGTGGTATTCGAGGCCGAGGTAAAGGCCGTAGGGGGCTCGGGCTGAGTCCTCATCTTTGGGCAGCATGACAAATCTGGACACTAGTGAGACACCTATGTCACCAGCTATTGAGACTGGGTTTTAGAGTTGTTCAGCTGGAGACAGCGCACTGTCCCAAGCCATGCTGAGGATATTGGAGAGGGTCGCTGGGCCTAATTCTGGATTTGGGGCTGAAGGTCAGTAACTGAGTGACTCCGGTCTAATGGAGCTAAGTTGTTTAGGGGTGTCACAAGAGTTGCCCCTAATTTGGTTGAGTATTAATTGGAGGCCACTGAGAAGATTATGGATGATATGGACTGTACCTCTGAGCAAAAATTGAAGAGTGCAGTCTCCTTGCTTCCTGATGAGGCTTACTAGTGGTGGCTGACAGTTAAGGAGAGCACTCAGCCGGATCGTTTGACTTAGGAATTCTTTAAGACTACATTCTAGAGCAAGTATGTGGGAGCTAGTTGCGTCGATGCTCGCAGGCGTGAGTTTCTAAATCTCACGCAATGTAACTGATTTGTGGCTGAGTATGAGGCCGAATTTCTGAGTTGAACCCCTACGCTCGAGGCATGGTGGCGTCCAAGTATGAGAGGTGTGTTGGGTTTGAGGATGGCCTAAGAGATAATCTGAGGGTTCTGATTGCTCCGTAGAGGGAGTGTGAGTTTTCTATTCTGGTAGAGAAGGTGAAGATCGCCGAGGATGTTAAGTGCGCGGAGCGCCAGAATAGAGATAGGGAGAGAGGTAAGAACAAAAAGGATTCAGAGCCCTCGAGTTCTATACAGAGGCCTAAGAAAAAGGTTAGATCTGATAGGCTAGTTAGAGTGGGTGGCCCTGTTGCTTCTACTGGGATGCTGCCTTGTAGAGATTGTAGGAGACGCCATCTGGGAAAGTGTTAGAAGAGGATTGGGGTTTATTTGAGACGTGGGTCTCTTGAGCATTGTATTAGAGATTGTCCGCAGAAGGCAAATCAGATGTTAGCTCCGAGTTTTGTACAGCCGCAGAGGGCAGTTTAGCAGCTACCTAGGGGTTGTGGACAAACTAGGGGTGGTAACAGTTTGGGTTGTGGACAGAGAGCACTGGGCAGAGGTACTAGTCAGACAGAGGCAAGGAAGCCTACTTTGGTTTATGCTGCACATGACTGAGAGGGCAGAGATGCTCCTGATGTTATTACCAGTACGTTTTTTTATATTTGATGTACCTTATTTGGCCTTGATATACATAGGGTCTACTCATTCTTACATAGGTAGTACTATATCTGGAAACCTGGGGATTATGGTTGAGAGCACTATGAGTGAGGTCACTGTATTGAGTTCGTTGGGGCAGTCTGTTTAGGTTAGCAAACTATATAGGGATGTCCCCTTAGTGGTGTAAGAGATGGTCTTTCTGGCTAATCTAATGGAGTTACCATTTGGGGAATTCGATCTAATTCTGGGATGGACTGGTTGGTCAAGCACCAGGTTAGTCTAAATTGTGCGACTAAGAGGGTTGTTCTGAGAACTGAGGTGGATAAAGAAATGGTTATGATGGGAGAGTGTCGGGATTATTTGTCTAATGTGATTTACATGCTTGTGGTTGAAAATTGGTGCGGAAAGTGTGTGAGCTGTTTCTGGCCTATGTCAGTATTTCTGAATCTAGGGGTTCTTTTTTGGGAAATATCAGAACTGTGAGGGATTTTTCGGATATTTTTTTCTTGAGGAGTTACCAGGATTGCCATTGAATCGAGAGGTTGAGTTTGGGATCGAGCTTCTTCCGAGTACAGCTCTGGTGTCCATCGCTCCCTATCATATGGCACCGAAAGAGCTTACAGAGCTTAAGGCTCAACTATAAGAGTTGTTGGACCGTGGTTTCATTATCCTAGTGTGTCTCCGTGGGGAGCACCAGTCCTGTTTGTTAAGAAAAAGGATGGGACCATGAGGATGTGCATCGACTATCGACAACTGAACAAGCTGACTGTAAAGAATAAGTATCTGCTTCTGAGGATCAATGACTTGTTTGATCAGCTCCGAGGGGCTTTTGTGTTCTTCAAGATTGTTCTTCAAGATTGATCTTCAATCGGGATATCATCAGTTGAGGGTTAAGGAGGTTGATGTTCATAAGATCACATTTGGGACTCGTTATAGACATTACGAGTTCCTAGTTATGCCTTTCAGTTTGACGAATACATCGGCTGCATTTATGGATCTGACGAATCGTGTGTTTCAGCCTTATTTAGATCAGTTCGTCGTGGTCTTCATCGACGACAATCTGGTATACTCTAAGACGGAGGATGAGCATGATGAGCATCTTAGAGTAGTGCTTCAAATTCTTCATGAGAAGCAGCTTTATGCTAAGCTAAGCAAGTGTGAGTTCTAGTTGCACGAACTGACTTTTCTTGGGCACGTGGTTTCTGCTGAAGGAATTCAAGTTGATCCTAGTAAGATCGAGGTTGTGCTTGATTGGAAACAGCCTAAGAATGTATCTGAGATCTGTAGCTTTCTACGCGGCGTTTTGTAGAAGGGTTCTCTCTGATTGCAGCTCCTCTTACTAAACTTCTGTGTAAGGGTATGTCATTTTTTTAGACTGATGCGCAGCAATCGAGCTTTGAGAAGCTCAAGTCGGTTCTGACTCAGGCTCTTATTCTGATACAGCCTGAATATGGAAAGGATTTTGTAGTATAAAGTGATGCGTTGCATGTTGGATTGGGTTGCGTTCTGATGCAAGATGGAAAAGTTGTAGCTTATGCATCCCGTCAGCTTAAGACACGAGAAGGGAACTATCCGATGCATGATCTTGAGTTGGCTGCAGTGGTCTTTGCGTTGAAGATCTAGAGATATTATTTGTATGGTGATAGGTGTATCATCTACACCGATCACAAGAGTCTTAAATATCTCCTTACTCAGAAGGAGTTGAACCTTAGGCAACGACGATGGATTGAGCTGCTCAAGGATTACGACTGCACGATAGAGTATCATCCTGGTAAGGCCAATGTGGTAGCCGATGTTCTAAGTCGTAGAGCGATGTCTGATCTAAGGGGGATGTTTGCTCGCCTTAGTTTGTTTAGTGATGGGAGTTTGTTGGCCGAGTTGCAAGTTAAGCCGACTTGGATTGAGCAGATTCGAGATAAACAGTTAGTGGATGAGACTTTAGGTGTGCGGTTCCGTCAGATTGAGGGTGGTACTACTTTCAACTTTGGGTTGAACAGTGATGGTGTTTTGTGTTTTCTAGGTCAGATTTGTATGCCAAACGATTCTGATCTGAGGCAGTCAATTTTGAAGGAGGCGCATAGTAGCCCTTATGCTATGCATCCCGATGGTAATAAGAGTATCGCGATCTCCATGAGTTGTACTGGTGGCCGGGGTTGAAGCGTGAGGTTACCAATTTCGTTGCTTGCTGTTTGACTTGTTAGCAGGTTAAGGCTGAGCATTAGTTCCCTTCGGGTTTGTTATAGCCAGTTAAGATTCCTTTGTGGAAATGGGAGCGAGTAACGATGGACTTCGATAGTGGGTTGCCTTTAACACCTACTAAGAAGGATTCTGTTAGGGTCATCGTGGATCGGTTGACCAAGTTGGCTCACTTTATTCCGGTTCAGACAAACTTTTCTCTTTAGAAGTTGGCAAAGCTATATATCTCCGAGAAAGTTAGGCTGTATGGAGTTCCAGTGTCGATTATTTCTGACAAAGATCTTCGTTTTACATCTCGATTCTGGAAGAAGTTACATGAAGCTCTGGGGTTGAGATTGGACTTCAGTACCACGTTTCATCCTCAGACCGATGGTCAATCCGAGAGGGTGATTCAGATATTGGAGGATATGCTTCGGAGTTGTGTGATCGACTTCTGAGGTAGTTGGGAGGATTATCTGTTGCTAGCTGAGTTTGCCTACAATAACAGTTTCCAGTCTAGCATTCAAATGGCACCTTACGAGGCTCTATATGGTCATAAGTGTTGTACTCCACTGTGTTGGACTGAGTTAGGCGAACGTCGAGTTTTGGGTCTTGGATTGGTTTTCGAGATGGAGGATAAGGTTTGACTAATTTGGGATCATCTGAAAGCGGCTTCTAATTGGAAAAAATCGTATGCAGATCTGAAAAGACATGAGATTGAGTACTCTGTGAGGGACTTTGTGTTTCTTAAGGTCTCTCTGTGGAAGAAAGTTCTGATGTTCGGTCGGAAGGGCAAGTTGAGCCCTAGGTTTATTGGACCATACCGGATTCTAAAGCGTGTGAAACCAGTTGATTATCAATTGGAGCTACCTCCTGAGCTAGACCGTATTCATGATGTGTTTCACATCTCGATGTTGAGGCAGTATCATTTTGATCCATCCCATGTTGTTTCGGTTGAGGAGATTGAGGTTAGGCCAGACTTGACTTTTGAGGAGGAGCCGGTTCATATTCTGGACCGCGATGTCAAGGTTCTGCGAAAAAAGCCCATTCCTTTAGTGAAGGTGCTGTGGCGAAATCATAGCGCTGAGGAGGCCACGTGGGAACCTGAGAACTCGATGCGTTCGCAGTTTCCTCATCTGTTTTGATCAGGTAAATTTCGAGGTCAAAATTTCTTTTAAGGGGTATAGTTGTAATGCCTTGAATATTATATTTATGCTTTCGTGAAAATGTGACACAAAATGTGTATCTGCTTCAGTGGTTAAGTGTTCTGGGAGTGTGTATGAGGTCTTGGGTTCAAGGCTTACCCTTGGCAAATTTTATTATTTTTAGAATTAAGCCCTATCTCTGCTCAATGGGCTTAGATTAAATTGCCTGTAGTTCCATATTAGAATGAGCTTGCTGGTTTGAGTGGTAAGGGGTTGCGAGGTTGGAGGTCTTGTGTTCGAATCCTTATGCGAGCGAGAGAGTGTATTTTTGCTCGTTTGACTGAGGGAGTTTCGGTGGAACTGAAATTTTGAGTAAGTGGGTTGTTAGTGGGTTAGTGGAGAGAAATTAGGGATATGCTAGCAGTTTTTTTTTGTTGTTTCCCCAAAATCATTCTCTTTGACGTTTTGTTTTTTTCTTTCCTTCTCTGTTTCCACTTCCAATTTTTAGCTTTTTCCTTTCCTGATTCCTATTAAATTTTCCCTTTCGAACTGCGTATCATTGACGTGCCGTTCTCCGTGTTGTGGTGTAGGTAAGGGTTTCGTTGTGTTATGAGTTAGTTTTGTAAGTGTAATCATGAGGGTTGATTTTTCTGCAATTATTCTGGTGAAGGAAAAGGCTGTAAGCAGTGAGTATCGCTCATTTTGCTTGAACTGTGTTAGCGGCAAATTTTGGCGTTGGTAAGTCTTGAGCGTTATTTTGGGTTTTGGTACTGATTCCTAAATTGATTGCTAATTGGGCAATTGGATGCCTTTTCGTAGGTTTTGAAAGCCTGGGGTGTGCTTTTGCATCAAAATCGTACCAGGTGTGTACCCGAAACACAAAAATTGAGGTTCCGACAAAAGCCAAAAATGGCCACTGTCGATGCCACACGGACGTGTGGTTGCCCGTGTGGTAGGCCGTGTGTGAGGACACGACCATGTGATCGACGAAGCCAAGGCTGTACGCAAAACACGACTATGTGGGCCACACGGGCTAGGCCAAGTTGGGCGTGTGGGCCCACACGGGCGTGTGGATTATAGGGCCAGGCCGTGTGGGCCACACGGGCAAGGCCAATCTGGGCGTGTGGGCCTATTGTACTAAAATATTTTGTAGGGTCGCACGGGTCATCCTAATCGACTATAGGCCAACCGTAGGGTCGGTAAAGGCTAACTAAACCCTGAAATCATATATATTGTTAGACTGAGATTCTGTTTTGAGCATGATTAAGTTATGCATATCTGATATCTGTTTATATAAGCATGTTTTATCTGATAATTCGATATGTATGTTTTGTATCTGATTTTGGGGGTTGGGATGATGTATAATGGAAGAAGTGTTCTGAAAGGCAATTTACGCCTATTATTTGGCAGCATGATTGCATTATATCTGTTATGTGCCGCATTGGTACTATATGGTGTGTAGGGATGGGTGGGTGTTTTAAACCCCAAATGGTGTGTAGGGATGGTCGGAGATGGTGTGTAGAGGATGGGGGTAGGATTTCGATTCTGATTTGTGTATCTGTATCTGTAACGGGCTTAAGCCTGAATCTGTATTTGACTATTTCTGATTTTCTGGTTGTGTGCATGCTTAATTCTGTGGGGTTACACACTGAGTTTACGTAAACTCAATATTTTCTGTTTAATCTGTTCAGGTAATCCATAGAGTTAGGCGGATCGGTTAGGCGGATCGGCAGAGGACTCGATGGTGACAACCTGCTTTTACTTTTGTTTTATGATTTTATTTAAATTTTTGGCTTTGAGTTGGAGAGGTTGTATTTTTTGGGACTTTCTGGACTCTTTTAAACTGTTTGGCATTAGTTTTGGGTTTTTGGTTTTAACTTGCTTACAACTACGATGGTTTTATCTAAAACATGATTTTCTTAAAATGTAAATTGTTTTCCTTAAACATGATGAGTTTCCTAAGCTTCCGCTAAAATGATATGATTAAAGGCAAGTCGACTAATTGAATATATGTTTTGAATTAAATGAAAGCAATTTATGAGCTTAAGTGTTTTATCGAGTTAGCTCCATTTTCAAAATCTCTTTCATGCGACATCACCAAATTCAGCCATAACGTCTAGGCTAGGTTTGGGGTGTTACAACAAGACTAGTTCAATGTCTTAAAAATGGAAAAAGCAAATCTGTGTTTTGCAAACGTCCCCGTCTGAACCTCTGATCTGCCAAAAAATTTCCCCAAATTTCCAGTCGATTCATCTGAGTGTAATTATCTCTTCTCATTTTTTTTCCATTTTTTCTGATTTTTTTAAAATTAGATGAGCTTTCGTTCTCAATTTTATGATCTATCTACATTCTTTGTTTAATTGATTATGAAGTTTTTGTTATTTTTAACAAAGAACCCATTAATCCATAAATGGTTGGAAATCATTTTCTTGTTTGCAAACAAGTAGCTTTTAGTAAGGTGGTTGATGAGTTTTGTTTTTTGTATTCATTCTAATATATTTTTTCAATGTTTTTTAGTTTTAATATATATTCAAAACATCACTATTGTTTGTCCATTTTCTTAAAACAATGTTGTTATATGTCTCTTCTTTCATTGAAAATTTGCAACTCTTTTTTCCTTTTCAATTCTATTGCTACTATATTTGATTGGTTATGATGACATTTAAGAATAATGAATTATTATATATTCTTTTTATAGCTTCTCTCTGGTGTTTATCCTTGTTGGCTTCTCTAGTTTAATACCCAGGTTTGAACTTAAGTACCTTATCAATTTTTTTTCTAATTTTTTTTTGTACTTCTTCTAGGTTTAATTTGAACTTCTTGTGTTGTTTAAAAACAATGTGGTGTCAAATTGCCTGTTGGATTCAATTTCATTTTTTATGAAGGGCATGGGATAAGGATTTTCAAGTGATAAACTCGAGATTTGGGAAGAAAATTATAATTAGTAATTAATATTTTACCAACTAAAGAAATAATATATTAATCTTTTCCCAACTAAATTGGTGCTTAATTGACTTATGATACCAAGTTAAAAGCTTAATATATAGAATATAAGTATAGGTAATATATTTTAAATATCATGAGTCAATCAAACACCAATTTAATTGATTAATGACTAAAATAATTATATAATTTTAAAAGTGTTTTTTATGTTTTAATATAATATTCAAATATATACAATTGCTGAGGGCATATAGAATTATATAAATATATAGGCAACTTGCAATTTACAGTCATTCGACCATATTATGTGTTTGATATGCCTGTTTGGGTGTGGGAAAATATATGTTTCATATGGTGCCATGTTCAAATATATTATATTAGTCATAAAATTTGAAGGAGTTTAGATAAAATGTACAAATTAATAACATCATACACTATCGCAATTATTGATTTTAAATTGGTTATAAAACTTCACCCCTTAAAGATTCAACCTTGGTATTTACTATTTTAGTTATAATCATGGCATTTCATCAATAACTGGAATTTAAAAGAAAACTTGTAGAAATTCCTCATAGATAGATAGCATTTTTGTATAGACCTAAAATTTCTCAATCCTGATAGCACCTTTGATCATAATTCCAGTTCTACATTACCTGATTCAATCAAAAGTTGTTCAAAGTGAAGAAGTGAAATTTATAAACTCTTTTCATGATGCTTTAAGTTGGGTTTTTCCATTGAGTTTCCAATATCCTAAGGTATGTACAATCCAATGGTATAAAATAAAATGAGCATTCAAGTTATACTTATAAACAATGATTCAAGTTGTATGAGATTATAAATAATAGAAAATAATGAAGGAGAAAGTCACTAATATAATAAAAAAAAAGCGATAAACATAATAGATGAGAATTCCATGGAATAAAGTGTCTGATATAGCATCTCTAAAGATATAAGATAAAAAAACATGTTTATGTGGACATGAATTTTTGTTTGCAATAGCAAAATGAACAAATCCTTATGTTTTGATTTCAGGGAACTCCTGATTCCAACATCCAACTAGCATCTTGTTTTGAGATTAATTTATACTGTGACTTGAAGATATCTAACACTTTAATATCTTGCAGTAATGACTCGTTCGCCTTTAATAGTACAAAGTGAGAGGCGAAAAAGAATTGGTCTTGCATTTACAATATGGTTGCAAATGTGTATAGTTGTGAGTTGGTTCTTAGTTACATTGGGTGTCATCTCTAGTCTACATACTTATAAACCAAGGATTAGATCATATATTTTAGATTTTTATACACAACGAGATTATGTGAAAAGACTTGTACATGCTAGTGACGAGACCTATATTGAACAAGTTAGGATGAATAGAGTTACTTTTTTTAAACTATGTGAGATATTACAAACTTTAGAAGGATTAAAGTTGTCAAGGAACATGCTTGCTGATGAGCAAGTGACAATGTTATTACATATCATTTCCTTAAAAATTGAGTTATTAAGCATCACTTTAATAGGTCCAGGGAAACCGATAGCAGATCATTTCAAAATGTTTTAAATGTTATCATACGCTTACAAGATGTGTTATTTAAAAAGGCAGAGTCAATTACAGCTAATTCTACAAACCTAAGGTGGAAATGGTTTAAGGTATTGGAGTGCGTTCCATTTATAGTTTGTATATAATTCACTTGATTTGGATTTAAATATAGTATCCTAACTTGAGGTTTTTAAACTATTTTTTGTAGAATTACTTAGGTTCTTTAGATGGAACCCACATCAAGATTAGAGTTCCAAAAGCTGATAAACCTAGATATTGAACACGAAAAGGTAGCATAGCAACAAATATGTTAGGTGTTTGTACACCTGATATGCATTTTGTTTATATTTTTCCTGGTTGGGAAGGTTCTGTTATTGATGGACAGGTTCTTTGATATGCCGTTAGTAGAGGATATGGACTAAAAGTTCCTCATGGTAAAGTGCAGAATTGGAGGAATTTGAATTAGTTTTTAAGATCAAACTATTTTGGAAAAGTTAACCATGATAAATAATTTTTTTTTCTTTTTTATAGGTTGCTATTATCTAGTTGATACTGGTTACACAAATTGTGAGAGATTTCTTGCACCTTTTAGAGGACAAATATATCATTTGAATGAGTGGCGTTAGGGTTACCAACCTAGTACTCCAGAAGAATTTTTCAATATGAAACATGTTTCAGCACACAATGTTATTGAAAGATTCCAAATTTTTTTTCTCATCTAATTTTTTTTGTTAATAATCCTCATTTTAAAAGTAAATTGAAGATAATTAACAAAATGAGAGAACTACTTTTTTTTTATCTAATTTATATCATATCTTTGTAGCTTTCGGTTATGTCATTATTACTATCATGAAAAGCTGTTAAATTAAAAGAATTATAGTAAAGCATAAAATACATGTTTTTACTAAATTAATAATACAAAGCGGGGAAATAATGATGTCAATTTGCAAACAAGAATAATTTGTTGATTATGCCTTAACAATTATTAATATATATATATATATATTAGATTTTGTTGAAATTTTAGGTAAATTTGTTTTGCTACTTTTAGATTTATGAATATTTTAAATTTTCAAGAAATTGTTGCGATTATAATATTAAATTTTTTATAATTTCAAAAACTAAATTATGAATTTTTTTATTCTTTTCAAGATTTCAAGATTTTTAGAATTTGTTTTGGCCGACGACATTAATAACCATTTTACATTTTACAACATTTTATATTTGAATCACAAAATAAAAAAGCTTACATAACAAACCATGTTAACATTCAAGAGAACAAAATAAACCAAAACAATTAATTTCAAATAGGAGTGACCTAGAAGTGCTCATGGTCTAAATTGAGTTAAATCTAAACATGATATTAATATATTTTATACTTATCTAATCCCAAAATATGAATATAAAATTTTACTCAAACCCATTCATATTTACAAAAAACTAACCCAAACCTATTATAAACTCGCTCATATTATATTTTAAATATTTTTTTACTAATATTTATATTATATTATTTTAATATTAATAATTTTATTTTTTATTTATTAATTTTTTATATAATCATCTTAATATTATTTTAATATATTATAAATTACATAATGCATAAAAATAACATAATATAAAATATTATGAATTCAGAAACAGATCAAATTAGACCAAACTCAAGCCTAGAATGTTCAAGCCCATTTCAAACCTAATATTTTTGTTCAAACCTCTCAAATTTTAAGCAAAACTTCAAGCTTAGTTAGGTAACCTAACCTATGAACAAGTTTAGACTGACAAAATTATAATTTTTCATAATTAAATAACTAAAAAATAAAGTTGAATGACCATGGTTTAATTTAACAAAAAAAAAAAAAAAAGAAACTTGTATTTACATAAAAAAAAAATTATTCCATAGTCGCGGCAGTTTTTAGAGCTCTCAAGGTTGAAATAGGTTAAAGTATACTAGAAGTTCTAGTACATTTCAAAAAGCTCATTTTAGACTCCTCAAGGTTGAAATAGGTTAAAGTTTACTACAAGTTTTAGTACCATTTCAAAAAGTTTCATTTTAGTCCCTGTACATTTGAAAAACTAACATTTTAATCCCTGCAAGCTTACTTTGCTGTTAATGAACTATTGACTTAACAGTGACTAACGTGACAAATCAAATTAAAGAGCTTGCTGGTCTTAAAACACAAATGAAAGGACAGTGGCAGGTGACATGAACCAAACTACAAATGTACAAAAAACAAATATAAGTGGTAAAAAGAAAAATAAGTTTCTTATCTCTTCTCATTCTTCAAAACTGTTTTTACCTTTTATATTTAATTTACAGTCAAATCCATTTATGCACTCATGTAGGGATTAAAATGTCAGATTTTCAAATGTACATGAACTACTAAAATGAATTTTATGATATGACAGAAGAACTTGTGGTAAACTTTAACAGATGAAATGATGACATGTAAGTGTAGGATATCATAAACTAAGCATAGAAACGGGGAGCTGTACACATTCCAAGCACACTTTAAATCCTTAAGCACTAATTCTCCTAGTATTAATAATAACAAAGAAGGAAAAGAATGTGATGAGGCCGGTATGATATTCATCCCGTCAAAATCTTCCTATGTTCTGCTAAATTACATAAAGAAAGAAAACAAAACTATATCATATATTGATATTTATATTATTTTATCCTACAAAAAAACAATAATCAAACCCTTCTGGATAAATTCTCTCTAAGCAACAACGGTTTCCTCCATAATCATAATAATGATGATATCTACAATGCCATCATTTGTAAGGAAAAGGGTATCTCCACATCAACTAACTTACCTGCTAATCTCTCTATCAAATTAGCTTTCTCCTAGTTGTATATTTTAACTGCTTTCTCGTATGTGTGACGGTTCTGCATTTTTTATATATGCCCACCAACATACAATTAGAAATAAATAAATAAATAATAAAAACGGCAACTAAAACATATTCTAGAATATGCATGTTACTTAGCATAGAACGTTGGGACTGATTATTGCACTTTACCTGATTTACATAAGCCCTCTTAGGAGTGTTATCACTATGCTCTAACCCAAGGTATTGCTCCCAAGCACCGTAAACATCTCTTCTCTGTATTACACAGCACAAATTAAAACACCAGTCAGTTTGCATAAATATATATAAAATTTATAACAAATTAGTGATCCAACGTGCAGAAACACAATAAAGAAGAAATCACATACCTGAAAACGATTGAACACAATGTCCGACTCCTGTAGATACTCTGGTCGACTCAATGACATGAATGCAAACTTCCACTGTACAATGAAATGGGAAAAATATCAAGAGAGAAGTCAAAAACTGGTTTCAGAATTCCATATTCATAATAGTGCGTGTACATGCGTGAAAAGCAATGATAAAAAAATCAGACCAGACTGGCCAATTCAACCAGAGACTGGCTGATCCAGCAGTTCAACCTCATATGTTTAACCACAATTTGATGAACCGGTAGAAATAGAGAAATCGGGAACTGGATAAACCAGGAAAAAACCAAAAGAACGGAACCTTTAATTTATTATTTTTTATGTTTGGAATTATTCCATTTTTAGCCCAACAGATAGTCATCATGCATATATGAACCACTACATTGTTGTTAATATACTTATATACATGTAGTGAGTCATAAATGCATGATGACATTTTATGAAATTTTCTTAATTAATTTTTTAGTTAAACGGGAAATCGGAGGTCCAACTGGTTCGACCTCCAGTCTAGATTTTTATTCCTTCATAAAAGTGTAACTGCAAGTGAGAGGATATAAATGCTAAATTTTTAAGTTATGGCAGTAAAGGGAAAAAAGAATGGAATAGCAGAGATGTATAAAGATATACCTTGGAGAACTCTTCATCTGGAACCTGCAATTTCTTTTGTATCCGCACTTTAACTTCAGCCAGAGTTTCACCTTCATGGATGACTAAAAAAAAGGGCTCACCAAAATTCTGTATTTGCTGTTAAGAAATGGAAAAGAAAAAACAGAATATAAATTCCTAGAACATCCAAACTGTATTAAACAGATAGTCATTTTCCACCATATATCTTAAAAAGTCAAAACAAATCATCCATATTTATCAGTTCATTCATATTTCCACCATATATCTTAAAAAGTCGAAACAAATCATCCATATTTATCAGTTCATTCATATTGAATACCATCTGATTCTGGGCAGTTTCTTTTGTGAAGTGGTATACATGAATCAAACGATCGTTGGGACCAAGGTTCTCTTCTTCTGGGATCTAAGATTTGATAAAAATGATAATAAAAAAGGAAAAGGAAAAGAAACGTTAGTTCTATTAGTAGATGTTGCAGGCATCAATAACAAAAGATCAGAGATACTTATTTAGTCATGAACAAACTCTTAGGGTGCTTGGTAGAGCAGAAAAGTGGATGGATGGAAAGAAGAGAATGAAAAACTGAAAAGAAAATCAATTTTGAGAGTGTTTGGCAAGAAAGGGAAGTGAGGGAAAAGAAAATAAAGATCATTTTCCATCCCCATGAATAAAAACAAATCCCAATTTGGAATGTTAAAGAGGAAAGAAAATGTAAGATTTAAGTTAAGTAAACAAAGTTATGCATTTTCTAAAATTTTATTTCTTTCCTCTCATTTTTCAACTTATCAAGCATTGATTGAAAAGCAAATTACTTGTTTTTTCCATTTTTCCATTTTTCCATTTTTCCATCTTTTCTACCACACAAACAATGGAAAGAAAAAAATATATTTCTTCCTTTCTACTTGTTTCTTTTTAGAATGTAGGTAAGAATATTACAAACTGCCAGTTGCATCTACTCAGGTAGAAACAATAGAGTATGTTACTTCTTTTGGTGAATCACTTCCAGAGCCATACTCCTATAATCTCAATAAAGAGCAGTCCCTTCTATATATGTGTTTAAAAAGCAACAGTAGTCGAAGGGCAATTTAGCCATGAAATTTCAGCTAAAAAGGGATGGAAAAAGGAAAACTTGCCTCTTCTGCACGCAATGTCCAATACTGGTCATTTATGTTCTCAATCTTTTCACTGGGTGGAAAGATCTGGAAAAAATTGAGGTGCATGAACCATGAGTCACATAAGAAAAGTTTACAGCATCTGTCATTCCATAGAACACTTAAAATTCAACCATATAAAAATTATATATATATACATACAACTGAAATTACAACAACTAGCAAGCAAATATTGACCAATTTCTACCTTATAGATCTTGTGATAGAAAACTTCAAGCAGTCTAAGCTCTGCATTTGGATGTGACAATTCCACCTGTTTCAGAAATGAAAAGCACAGCTTTAACTGAATATTAACTTCAAGTTGCATGGGAAGTTAATAAGGAAAACACTACCAAACACAACTCCTTGAAGGGGGAGATTATGCA
This sequence comes from Gossypium anomalum, assembly GCA_025698475.1. Classification (NCBI taxonomy): domain Eukaryota; kingdom Viridiplantae; phylum Streptophyta; class Magnoliopsida; order Malvales; family Malvaceae; genus Gossypium; species Gossypium anomalum. The sequence goes on along the minus strand of CM046959.1, from coordinate 37,173,439 downwards.
TTAACACACAAAAACCAAGATATTTCATTGTAAGGATCCATCATACTTATGATAAAGAAATATGGGCAAGATTGTGGTTGGTTTCTGTGCATATTCGTACAATAGTTACTTTTTATATGATAACTTAATGCTAGAAAAAAGTTATTTCTTGACAAAATAGGAAATAATCATTGCAAAAACAGAACCACACAAGTCCCTCATCACAAATAACACTATCCATCTCTTCTTAGTTTCGATTATTTAGAATATAAAATTAGAAGCAAGAACTTACTTTTGTCTTAAGTTCATCAATCACGTCTCCTACAGTGCTCTGTTTAGGCAATCTAATATTGTGAATTACAACCTGAAAATCATGCTAAGCATTATAACAGGAAGGTGCATAAATATCAATTGATCCTAAAAGAAGAGGAAATTGGAAGGAGTAACTACAGATTCTATACTTACTTCATCCTTCGTAGCATGATGGAAAGCAACTTTCAGGTTTTTCAGCCCTTGCAATTCTGGCAAAGGGATATCCAAAACTTCATAATACAAAATGTCAGAAGTCTGTAAATGACGAAACAAAAAAAAAAAAAAAAAAAAAAATCAGTCAAAGTATCTTTTGCATAAATGAAACAAACATAGCAAGATGTCAAACCCATACGGGAGCTACCTGGTTATAGTGGATCAACATTTCTGAAAGATGCTCTACTCCTCGGTATTTAATAGGTTGAGGCTTAGGTTGTTGAGAGTAGCAGTTGTGAGATGTGAGCCTGATTTTGGATGGATCATCCAGACCAATTTTGTAAGCCACTCTTTCCACAACATCATCATAAGTATGTATCTTCGACCTTGAATGTTATAGAGAAACTGGAGTATAAGTATCTGACAGCTAATAATCAATCTGAAAAATAGTTTGCACCAGAAGTACTCACAGCTCTAGACAAAAATCATCTCCTTTTGGTCTTTCCAATGATCGAAAACGAACAATCTAAGTAACATCAAATCACAAATGCAACTTATTGAGTTAAAAGAGTCTATACACAAATTGAATTATGTGTATGAAAAAAAAGATCATGTTAACAATAGTAAATGCCTCTGAGAAGTTTCTTGTCTTGAACGAATCAAACTGACTAACTTTCTTGGTAACCAGCTAATTAAATAAATATAAACAACTCTCGACATGTTAGACCATTTTTCTTTTTCCTTTTATGATCATTAATATCCTTTGCCTCATAAATGTGCCCCATTTCGATCAGCTTTCACCACCAAGAGCGACCAGATGAAGTAATTTAAAAAAAATAAACAAAGTTTTGGTGTTACCTACTTCCCGTATTAGCCCATGAAACTCCATTAACCATCTTAGAAAAATGAGATAGAAAGGACTGGCTCCATAAGCCAAAATTGAAGAAAGTATAGACAGATCAATTTACCTTTTCCTTATATTACAGGCAAAAAATTAGTGAGAGATGCTGTTTTCAAAGACCTCAATACTAATATTTTTAAAGATGATAAAACCCCTTTTAGCCAAAACACACCATGAAGGAAACAATTTGTTTGTAGTTGTTAGTGAAAAAAAAAAAATAGAACATTTCTCTTAATAGGGTTTGGAAAAACAATCAGGAAAACATGGAAAATGTATGTTAGTGTAAAATTAAGTAAAAGAAAAATTGCAAATTTAAGATTAAAGAAATGATCAACACAAGATGATTGCAAGCAGATTGGATGGTGCGGAAGTTCTTCCGGGCATCATTAATGGGGAAAGAACCAGGCCCAGCAGAGGGGAGAAGACTTCTATTTTCTACTATCTACCAAAGATTTCTTGGAAAAAAAGAGTTGAAAGCCAGAGTTGAAATTGAGAACTTTTCCTAACAAACTATTAATCCAGATTCAATTAGCTTCCCATTTAAATTAATTCTGATTTTCGAATTAAAATTATCCTTCAATCTTTTTCCAATAATTTCTCATTTGGTTGGTCGTCCTCCAAAACATTAACAACCATGAATAATTTCCATTAATCTCTCACTCGGACTAGCAAATTGTTCTTTCCAAGGTGATTTTTTTATTTATGTATTTATTGTTAGAAGTATTTACTGTACTAAAAAAACTGGATTTTGTTACGAAGTCCTCTAGATTTCATTTATATGATATGGTTAACACAGTGTAATTGCAAAAGAACAAATTGCATTCCCAGGAAGTATGAGGAGACAAGATATACAAAATAAACAGGAACAGTTAGATACTGTAGTTCTCCTTTCTCCAGGTTATAGAGCTTGAAGAAAAGTAGAATATCATTCCTTGTCTTATAATGAGGAAAGTAAATAATTCCTAAAAGACTTTTTTTATTAATTACTCCATGTGGCAGCTACTGGCGAACAGGGAAAGAAATGGAGTACACCAAAGGGATATCTATTCATCAATTAACACCCTAAAAGAATGAAAGATCTCATATCAATTAAAAGAATATTACAGAACTGGGTACAGGTATCTCTTTTTCTCTCAACCACTAGATTCTAAATCTTTATTTACAGTTCTATAAATTAATACCAATGAGGAAATGGAGGAATTCTATTGCTTCAGACAAATGAGGACACAGGGTTTAATAAAACACTATCAGGCTACCAAAAAAAAATCAGTTAGCTATGAACTGCAAAATATCAAAAAGAGATTAGATGAATAGGTTTAAGCAGACTATACCTGGCGGTTGTGCACATATTCCAGAAATGAAGGCACATCTGGACACCGGCATGCTTCTTCACTTTGAATTGGAGAAGACTTCTGAAAGCATATGATATCCCCATCTTCAATCTGCAAGCAAGGACACTGTCACTGGCAATTTACATTAAAAGGGTGTATGTTCTAAAGAAAAATATACCTGACTTAACCGGAATGAGCATCTCTTATCAAGGTGTTCACACATCACACAAGGCTCAAACTTTATTTCCTAAAAGATACAAAATTACCAGGTAGGAGAATTGGTTAAGAAAATTATAGCGGTGTGTATAATAGCACACAGTTGAGCAGTAACAAACCTCATAGAGTTCTATTTCTTCATCAGGAGAAAAACCGGCCATTTGGTTTAGCTTCGCTATATAGTCTATTGGCTTACCAGAAAGTTTTACTAACAGTCTACCAACATAACTGCGAAAGAACAAATTGCATTGTCAGGAAGTATGAGGAGACAAAATATACAAAATAAAGAGGAACAGTTAGATACCACAATTCTCCTTTCTCCGGGTCATAGAGCTTGAAGAAAAGTAGAATATCATCCCTTGTCTTATCAGGTGGAGGAATAGGATGTAAATCCTGAAGTTATCAAACAAAAGGGGAAAAAGAAATGTGAGAGAATAAAAATTTACCATTTTAAAAACTCAAAACAGAAGTTAATAGAACATTACCTGGCCACGCTCAACTTCCAAGAACAGTTTTAGTTCTGCATTGTGGGCTTTATTTGAAACCTCCCTCAATTGTCCAACCTGAATTAACCAATCATAAACAATTAACTCACAGGATTAATCAAAGAGAAACAAACAATGCTCCTTACCAGCTACTCCCTCCTATAACATTGGCCCTAGTAAAGTTCCTACTATAAACATTTCTAAACAATAAATATTTGCCAGATGACAAACAAACTACATTGATAAGACACAAACATATATCATCGTTTAAGTCAACAAACTTTCTTTAACTTCAACTAAAAAAATTTGGAAACACATCTAATCTTTTATTCCCATAGAAGATGCCAGCAAAGAATTCCCCCTTGTAAGATACAGTAGAGACAAGCAGAAAACTCAGAAAATGTATGTTCCAAATAACAATGAGAGAAACAAGATGCAAAGCACAAAGACCAGAAGGAACTACTTACAGATTGAGCCTCCTCCTGAGGGGTTAATGGTCGATTTGGCCGATATGTATGGTTCTGACGCTTTGCCCAAATCCAAAAACGTTGATACTGTAATGGTATGCCAAACTCTTTCGCAACTTCCTCCTGTGAAAAAGCTCAGAAAGTTACACATTAAAGACAATAATAACAACTTGAAACCCATAAGAAATCCCAAAGATAGAAACAAAGTCATTTGTTTACTAGTATGGTACTAAAGATTATGAATTAAGCTAAAGCAGACATATCTATATTACTTGATAGTTAGAATTAAGGAATGTTATATGCATAGGCATTCAGTCTAATTTTCAAGAGGTAAAACTCTCTTTTGATTAACATCTTGTTATTAAGCAGTGCAACTCCTAGTACAATCAAATGCCATCTCCTCAGCAACATGACTAATATTCAAATGGCAAACTCCCAAACTTTCCCCTTGTAACACCATCCCCAAAAAGCTAACTAGATAACTGAACTGCATATCCTTGGATTCCAAAACACATGTAAGAAATATGCTGTCAGGACATTTAAAAGAAAACTGAAGTTCAAGATAGATAATCAGAAGAATGATGTTAGGCTCCGATTACAAGTAACAATTAGAAATGTCATCAACCACAATAATCAGATCAGCTATTGTGTCGACTACATTTTAAGTCCGATACATGCAAACAAGCAATAAAAAATCATAAATGGTACCTTAAAAGCAAGGAAGGATGTCTGCTTCTGGATGCGGAAACTCCTAACTTTGTCATGATCCACGAGATCAAAATATATGTCCTTTCCGATTTGTTCTAGAAGATCTTCATCTCTAGCAACCTAAATGCATTAATTATATTCACTCAAATGCATGAAAAAAAGAATATCCATAAATGCTGTAACCTTGAATGTAACAGATAGATACTTTTATAATAGTATAAAGGTGGGCCTGTGCTTTATATCTCCTTCTGTCTTCCTTCTCTTCCTGCTCCTTCTTTAACCTCATCTGATATTTGCATTGAATGCACTGATCGTCATTAACAGGGTCAACATTAGGAAGATCACATCAATTTCAAGGAAATGAAAAAATTACCCTCAAGTGTTCAGCAATGTCCTTCTCATCAACATTGCAAATTATTTTGTCCTTATCACTTTCTCGTATGTAGACAAGCATGTATGCATTTGAGTATTTTGTAAACTTGAAAGGCGTGTTGTTGAAGCCAGGGTTTGTCTGTGGCAACTAATGAATATGTAAGAACAAGGCAACAAAGTCAATTAAATCTTACATATGGTTCACAAACAGACGGGGCATTTTAAGCAGAACATAGAAAAATTACCTCTTCCTCACCACCATACTGCTCTTCTAGTACTCTCTTCATATCTTCTTTTGTTACCCGTTCATCATCAAATTTATACCTAACAAAACAAAGAGATATATTAAAGGGTCCTAACATGAATTTTCCCCCATTTTAAAATAAACTTTAACAAAAGCCAACATAAAATCCAAAAGCACCAGATACTAAATGCCAAAATATCATTAGATGTGATGCTTTAACAAAAGCCAACATTAAATTCAAAGGCACCTGATACTAAATGCCAAAATATCATTAGATGTGATGGCATTGAATATTAATCTAAAGATAATACTAATCTTAAGATGTGCCTGAGTTAAACCTCACAAAGTAGTCATATGTCAAGTGTAAGTTTCAAAAGAAATTTAACTTCTTTAACAACTCTTGAGTTTGATACTGCTGTTATTTCAATATCCATATAATTGCTAACCAAACAGGAAAAATAAAATACGAAAAGTCATCTTAGAGAAAATGTGTTCTTACGTCAATCATGCCATTCTTCAGAAAATCTTGTTCAAATTCAAGAAAAAAATAGTATACAAGTGCATTTGAGATTGTAATCAAATTAGTCGACTATTAATTCAAAAATGTTTGCTTACCACTGGTCAGAAAGGGTTGGCCTAATAAAAGCATAGTAGTGTCCACCATGTACTCCTCCACTATGAACTAAGACACTGTAAGCCGAAGCAGGACATGCAAAAAAAGAAAAAAAAGTCTCCTGTTTAGCAAGGGAGGTAAGCAGGGAAACTACTAGAACAATGCATTACTGACTTGCATTACCTAAGAACAGATTAAAAACATGAGTGAAAATTCCTGAGGAAGTTAATACCTGTGAAGCATGTAAAGGTTGCGAACGCTCCTATCTGCATCAGGTGATAAATACTTCCCATCTTCTCTATCAAGGTCAAGTTGAAGAGGAAATTCATAGCGGTCATTTATCTACAAAACAAAGAAACTATTAATACAAATAGCCAAAACTAACATGCATAGTATCTAAATTCATATAAAAACTCCATAATGCCAACTTATTTTCATTCCCACTGTTGAAAAAGATAAAATGGATGTTAACACTTTGAAAGAGAAAAACTATAATTTTTATCATAGGAAATCAGTTTCATAAAAGTGACATTTGGAAAAACATTAAACCAGATCAGACGGTAATAGTGTATTAAACCACACAAAGAAAAGACAATAAGTAAAAAAAATTGTGAAAGGAAATATGGCTATTAAAATACTTTCTTTCATTCCTAGAAGCAATAAAGCCAGGCATTTTTTGCTTTCGCATATAAAGATTTTATTGATCTTCTATGAAACCCTCATTAATCAACATTGACGAAAGGGAATATAAGGAAACTTAACAAGGAAACAGAAATGTTTAGCCGATATGAAAGAATTAATATTCAAATGAATAGATCATATTTAGTGCAGCAGATAAAGGAGTCAGTAGAAGTGTTTTCTTAGCAGATTACATAACAGTCCAAAGCCTTGATTGAAATTGCAAAATACCAACCAGTATCAAAAGTAACCAAGTAACCCAGTTACCCAACAGAATTGGAAAAACTGTTTCCAACACTGACCTTCACCATCGTATCCCGCATAAAATCATATTCAAATCGCTTTAGCTGAAGTTGAAGAACAGGAGGGAAGTCAATAAATAAGACACCTTTCTTTGCATCCTGAAATGAACAACAGAATATCAGCACAGAATTAAGAAATGTCATTAGGATTTAAACTAATCAGAATGCCTTAGTTTGTGCCAGCTGAATGGCTTAAGTTGATAAAAATCACGGATAAAGTCTAACCATGGAATAAATTGTTAAAACAGCCTTGTCTATGCATTATTCTAAACCCTAAGAGGGCCAAAGGACATTTCAGGCCCAGTTTTCATCACATCAAAAAAACTAAAAACGTAACTAACCTGTAAGCCATGCTCTTCAGCATGATATTTGTTGTCACCCTCAAGGCGCTCAACTTCGACATATTTATCAAAGGAAGCATAAACATCCCGACAACCTTTGACATCAAGCTGAAGGTCTGCCACACAATATGTACACTCACATTTTGCTCTTAAAGGGCATTTCAGTATTTCAACTAATATTGGTACACATCAGTAAAGAGAAAATACCATAAAATGATTCCCTTCTTGTAGACTTGTAATCCACATTGATGCATTCAATATAGTTCATATGATGACCCTCAAATAACTGCTGTATTGTCCCCTCCACAACAGTTCCCTGTAAAATGAGAAGGATAATAATCAGCATTCAGTAACACAACGTGATATTGCAAACACCCAGAGAGAGAGAGAGAGAGAGAACAGCACCTTCATTTTGTCCTCAAGCTTTTCACACAGCACTCTGTTGAGTTCTTGCACGTCATGCTGCATGAAAGAATCATATGTATCCCATCCAAAAGATTTGGTCAACTCCTTTGTCGCGACACTAGTGTCATTATATTGAAGCTTATAAAATAAACTCTGCAGAGCCAAAGGAATACTTCCTATAGGCATATCATTTTCAGTTGTTGGCATGTGGTACACAGCCTGAAAGAGAACATTAAAGAATGAGATGTTTCACTCCAATTGAAGAGTATAAGAGCAAGCCAAACAGAATAATAACAACACCATCACCTTTCTAAAGTATGGTATATGGTATAGAGTCTGTAGGAGTGAGTTCATGTAACAAGTAGCCCCTTGGTTCTTAAGTCCAACATAACCAGTCTCTTTCTTTGAGTCATATGACCAATAATCCAGTATCTTACGAACAGCAACCTCAGCTTCAACAACAACAGTATCATTCACAAGATATCCTCTACTAGGGTCATAAAGATCACTGAGAGGCATAAATGATGTGAAACCCCAATCGCTCTCTCTTGCATTGAACTGGTGTTGAGTATCTGCAAATGAAAGTTAAAAACAAAGCAGTAAATAAGTTCTGGACAAACTTTAATATTGAATACTTGGTCGCTATGTAATAGGATTGACAATAACGAATCTAGACTATCATGCAAGTTCCTTTATTCCCCGCTATATGTCAACCACCAATCACTTAACACAAATCTGCTTGTAATAAACACAACATAAAATGATCCAATCCAGAGGAGAAATTACCTAAACGTTAACCTATCCTGGAAGAATTTAACAATTTTGGAAAACCTTGCAATATTATAAACCTTTCATCCTTAAAATTTAACCACGGCAAACTGTTTTCAGTTCAGCAATATTACTTAGTTGCCATAAAATAGGAATGACAGGAATGCTTAAAACACAACTGGAACATTATATAGATTAGGTCAACAGAAAATGAAATATAAAAGTAGCAAAAACTAGATACAAGCAAAGCAGGCCAACATAATACTAGAATTGTCACTAAAAATCAAACTCCGAAAATAAACCTCCTTGAAACGAGAAAGGGTAGAAGTATAGAACAAGGCAATGTTACATAAAATGAAAGTAATTTTATTACCCAATTTGGAACAGAAAGCTTGTGGAAGAAAGTTAATGAGGAAGGACGCAAAACAAATAAAGTTAACATCCCATTAATAACTTTCTGTCTAAATATTATAAAAATAATCAATAAAAGTATTATTAGCTAGAATGTTAAAAGGAAACTGCTAATCTATAGAAAGAAATAAAACAGGTTTGATTGCGTAGCACCAAATGTTCGTTATCACAGAAGGAAGAACCTAACCTTTTGAGCAATAAGTCAACTTAAGTATCATCACCACGAAAATTTCATTATCATCAAAATCTCTCTAATTTGGAATTTTATAAACATTAAAACATTCTTCTTAATATCCAATTCCCTTTCTAATCAAATTCCCTAAACATCCAAGTGAAACAAACAATAAAGGTATCCATAAATAGAAAAAAATATCAAATAATGGAGCTGCTTGTAGTTGTTTCTAGCCAAAGAGAATACGTGCAGCTGAAACAAGTTCACATGCTAAATCATTGTCGATTGTTACAAGTCCAATGAATGAACACTATATAACAAAATGCTCAATCACGCATTGAGTAAAAAGACAATAAACAAATTCTTTCTAGGCAATGAAAGATTGCTTTAAATTGAAACTTCAATATACAGGAACAAAGAGGGTGGAATTTTCCCATTAAATGCTGTTGTCATAAATAACAAAACGACAAACTCAGTAACAGTAAGAATACCCTTTCTTATTGAATATTTGTGATGGATTTGATTAACTACCGCCAAGCTAAACTGAGCATATCTACTCCAACCATATGGCAATGCAGAAGAATCCGCAACATCCAGGTACATAGACAAGTGATCCACATTGTTTCCCTTTGGAAAAATTAGTATCCTCCTGCACAGAAGAATCAACCCGACAACCAAAAATCTATTACATACAGTCTGCAGCACACCAAATAATAGATATTCCAATAATGACAACACAAAGAAAAGTCACCATTTACCATTTGTAACCACCAACAACAAATATATCTGAATAATGCTTCTTGGTGTTGAGCCTAGAAAAATTCTCAATTGTCCAAGTGAATTTCATTGATGGAGGCTCCTCCACTTGCTGATTCTCAACCGTACTAGCTGGCTCAACTTGAGCAACTAAATTAATCGAGATCATAAAATCAGCAAAAAATCAAAACCCTAACAACCTGACTAATCAATTTATTACTCCATACTAAATCACGCCATAATTACAATAAATAAATAAATAAAAGAAAGAAAAACCCAACTTCCGGATCAACCTAAGATTATAAAATCAATAACGCAATTAGAGTGAACTAAAAAATTTCTATAAAAAGAAACAAACCTTCCATTGGCTGAGTTCCATCTACTAGATCAGAATGCGGCACGAGCATCTCCTCATCTTCTTGCTGTTCCAAAGTCCAAAGTTTAAAACAATCAAAACTCTGAACAACCAAAACCTAACCCTAACTCTCGCAATCAAAACCCTAATAATCAAACCTCTCAATGCATTCAGAAAAAATTGCACGAAATCCACGTAAAAAATTAATCACTTGTCAATTTAAAAATAAATAACTTGAGAAAACAAAAAGTAATCCCTTTAAGCACATCCACCAAGAGAGAAATTCAAGAACAAAATAATTATTGAAGTAACTATTGAAAGTGAAGAGAGGAAAGAGTGTTATGTACATCTAACGGCGGAGTCGTCATCATAGTCATGGCTGGAGCGATGTGAATCGTTTGATCAGAAAATTAGAAAAAATAAAAGAAATTAAAAAAGAGGGACAGAGAGAGAGAGAAATTAAAGAAGAGAGTGAATTTCGACAAAAGCTGAGGACGGGAAGGGAAGAAGCGGACACTGCAAAGCCACTCAGTAAAGAAGAGTGGTGGTGGTGGCAATTTGAGTTTTAGTTGAACGTAATGGTATTATCGAGGTTTTATGGATGGAGCGGGGGTTGTTTTGGGAAGAAAAACATATAAGAAATGAATTGGTGACGTGAGAATTATTTGAGGTAGGGGGCTAAAGGTATTATGGAGTCATAACTAAATTAAATATTTATGTATTAGATTAGATTAAAAAGTGAATTGATTTTTTTTTTGTAAAATTTTATCCATTAATTTTTGTACCTCATATGATGCTGTTGAATTATTCCGTCAATAATATCAGTTTTTAATAATATAAATAGATGAAATTTTTAATATAAATAATTAATTTAACGATGAATTTATGTTTAATTTAATGTATAAAAATTAATTTTTTTTTTCTAAAGAAAGAGTAAAATATAACGTAAAATAATAATTTTTTTTATGATAAATTATGTGATCATTTCTATTACATAATGTTGGCCCTTGCATACATGTTTGAATCTGTCCACAAAACAAGCCTGATTTGTTATTATCATATGTATTTTTAATTGTGTTAAATTTTGCTGAGTCTTTTTTCTGGAAGAAAATTGTAATTTTATTAAAAATTTAACAATTTCGGATTCTTTATCCCGAAAGAGGTCTTTAATTTCTTCATTATGAATTTCCATGTAGGAGGAATGTAATTCAACATCCAAAAAGCTTCAATTTTGAAATATGAATTAATAAAATTAATTGATTTATATTATTGTCTGAAATATATCAGAAGAGTTGGATAAATAATTCTTGGAGCGTTCCTTGAACCATTCATGGTGAAGGTCTTGTCGATGCTTGCTTGTTCTACGCAAATGTAGTCTCAAAATCATTAGGATAAATAAACCATTAAAGCTGTGACATCCTTTGTAAGAAGCTCATAAACCTTAGCATATGAGCAACTTTTATCGAATATATGATCTACAAACAAATAAAAGGAATTCTTGAATCTTCTCTCCATTTTATTTTATGATATCTATTTTAGCCTTTCTTTTCTTTCCTTCAACTTACTCAAAGCCACTAATTTTTCTTTTTTATCTTTACTCGCTTCAAATTTGGATTCATTTAATGAATTAAATCAATGAAGGATAAAAAAAATGAGTAGTGAAAACTAAAACGTTGATAAAATAAAATAAAAGGTTTTTGTGTCTATGGCAAAGTGGTGAAATATGTACAAGTAAGTAAACTCTTTGTAAACAGCAATGGTTGTCAAGCTTTGCTTTTGATATAATGCCTCTAATTCATTTAGTTCTCATGTAAAGAGCTCCTGTTGTAGTTACAGTTTTATAATGCGCGGTAAAAAAATTATAATTTCATAAGTTTAAAGTGCTTGGACAATATATATTTTCGTTTTAATAATTAAAAAATTAAGTCTAATTATAATAATATAACTATTTTTATTTTTATATTAAATTAAATTAAATGGAATTTTGCAAAGAAAGATATAAAAGGTTGCCATCCGATTATAAATAACATATGAAAATAATAAAACTATTTTATACAAGAAAAAAAAAACCTTTCAATTTGTAGGTAAATGTGAACCTAGCAAATTCAAGCTATCTTCGGATTTGAATTATTTCAGGTTTGGACTTTTTTAGGCTCGTATTCAAATTTCCTTGAGCTTGAGCTTTCTCGAGCTCGAATTTTTTCAGGCTCGAACTCTTTCAGATTTGATTCTTTTTCAAGCTCAATTGTTTTTCGAATTTGGATCAACCTAGGTGATGTGTGCTAAATTGGCATATGCAATTAAGGTGGTGTCATACTTGCTTTAGCTTGTTTTTTTAGTGAATTTGAGTAATTTAGTGCTTAGTAGTTTAATTTGTTGCATGTAGGACTAGTTATGTTTTTACGCTTGTTTTAGTGTCTTTGATGTTGTTTTAGTTTTAGGTGGTTCATGATACTTATGGTGCTTAATTTGTCTATTTATGAAAGCTAGGAGACCAAAGCATACAAGGCTTGGGAGTTGGTGGAACAAAGACTGACATCGCAACGTGAGGATTCTTTAAGTCGCAACATGAAGGACTATCCAAAAATGTCTTAAGATGATCAGCTAGGAGGTCACGACGTAAATGGAAGTTAGGTCACACTTGACAAACTATTTGGAAATGAATGGATAGAGTTTTGAAGGCAACGCCGTAACATGAAACCTTTGAGGTTGCAACATTGGATGAGCTTAGCTTGAAGATGGTGTGGACAATAGGTGACACCGTGACGTGAAAAAGGCTAAAGTCACAACGTCAGATCGCTAGGTTGTGACATGCGAATCTTTAGGTCAAGATGTCAATGCCTTGAACCAAGCCAGAGAGAAGTCATTCGCCAATTTTGTGATGCCTTGATATTGTTGGTCACGACATCACTCTGTAGATTTAAATCAAGTGATGGTTATCCAAGGGCATTTTAGCGGAATTCTAACTTCCAGCCTTTGAAAAGTCTATTTCTTAGTAAGGACCACTTAGTGATTTAGCTCCCTACCATATAAACTTGTTTGTATTAGAATTAGAAAAGAGAAAGATAACTTAAAATTTTTAGAGAGCATTTTCAAATTTAAAAGGATTTTTGTAGAGAAAACTTGTAGAAGTTTTGTCTTTTGTTGTAGTTGCTTCATTTCTTTCTTGTTGATGACAATGTAAATGGAGATCGGTGCAAACTCTAGCTTTGATTTAGACATTTCTCCATGATTGAGCATTTCTAAACTTGTGTTTAATTCCTTATATTGATTGATTGTTTAGAATTGTTGTTTGTTTGTGATTACCATGATGTGCTAGATTTTATTGATGGTTGGTTAGAATGCTAGTGGCTAAGTGTTGTTAATATATATGTTGATGATCAATTGATTGTTTCATTGTGTTGCCATGCTTATTAAGCTAGAATTGACACCTCTAGTTGAACATCTAGATAGGTGAAACTGAGAGATAAATTTATAGAGTAGAGTGTTAACACAATCATGTCAAATAGCGAGACTAAGAGGTAAGCTATGAACTAGGTGAGATCGAGATACCCTAAGCTGTAGATTTTAAGTTAGGATGAGATTGAGAGGATATTTCTACTTAGCAACGGTAATTGAATTAATCGAGACATGTATGTTAGCCTCATTAATAACTAGTTAACCAATCAACCATTACTTCACTAATTACATAGTTTAAGACAAGTAAGAGGACAACTAGATTAGTTCATACAATAGATAATCTAGATTAGCTTTCATGAATTTGAATTGATTTGCATTAATAATTCTTAAATTGACTAGATTGGTAATCACTAAACTAGTAGATCATGTAACTATTTCATAATTCTTTATCAATCCCTATGGAAGAACGATCCTTGAAATACGTGCTTGAGTTTTTTTTTGTAAAACTATTGTAACGTGTAGGTTTGTGCAAGGGTACACAATTGTTTTCAAGTAATAAGTAAGTATCGAGTTATCGTCTCTACATGGATTGTATTTGTGTTAAATAACTTAGTTGTAAAATTATATTAACAACTTGGTAAATAAAAACACAATATGATTGAGAAGTGATGATTAAAATTAAATATATTAAACTAAATGCAATGATCCCCAATGCGAATTATCCTAAATATGCAAACTATATGAATGAAATAGATTTTAGTAAAATTAAACACAATTTGCAACAATTATAACATAAATAAACTAAGACAATTACTTTAATTAAACTCAATTTATTATCAACATGCTTAATAACATTCAGAAAAACATTTCATGGCAACTCGATCTTTTATGAGTTTGGAAACCACATTAGGTCTTTTTAGAATCATTTACTTAGTAAATATGCATTTTACTGATCCTTATTTACTAAGGGTTTCTTAGCATTAGTGCGAGGTGCGAGGTAATAGGGACGTGTTAGGTTTGAAATAATTTAATCATACAAATCTAGCAACTATGCAGATAACAAAGCTTGGTTAGAGTTGTTATGCAACCTGCAATTTAATTGGGTTAGGGTCTAAATTGAGCATGCACATTTCAATTATGTGTCCACTAGCCGTCGTCTAGTTAGGATCGCTCAGCTAACACAGGTGCATTTCAATCACGTATGAACGGAATGTAAACTTGATTTTAATTGAAAACATGATCGATTGAGGCACAAACATTATAAGCATGAATCAAATAAATATTATTTAATCAAAGTAATCATCCTGGCTTAAATAAAATTAAGCTAACATTGTTGTAACAAGAACAAAGAACACATAGCAAACATTTTCAGATTAAATCAAAGAAAAGAAAGATTAAACCCAAATCAAAGTGGTTGTCACCCAAGACCCTAACCGACAAGGCTCTTTCGCTCCTTCGCTTTGCTCCTTTGGTGATGGCTCTCGAAGGTGGCCAACCAAGGGCTCTTTAAAACGCTTAATTGCTAAAATCTCTATGAATAGATGATGCTAGGCGTGGGGAATGGAAAATGCTAAAGAGAATTGAGAGAAAAGAGAGAATGATGAGGGATGAGGGATGAGGGATGATTAAAAATGGTGAAATGAAGTCTTATTTATAGGTGAAGAGAGGAGAGTAGTTTGCTAAAAATAAAGAGGTTTAGTCTCTTCAAGCTTCTTCAATGAGTGGTCGGCCATGATTAGTGGATTTTGAGTTGAATTTTGCTTGATTTTTAAGTAATTTAAATGCCATAACAACTCAGGACTGAGACTCGGTCAAATGTAAATCTTAGGGCAAATCTCTAATTTCTTCAACATTGCAAGGACCTTGTGTAATTAAACCAAAAAGTGGTTTATGTGGACAGCCATGTGTAGCCGAAATTGGGTTGACTTGGTCTTCAATTTAGACGATTTTTGTGATCCAACAAAGCTATCAGACCTATCCAAAATAAATCAATAAATTAAAGGACAAAAGAGTAAAATAAATAAATAATTAAAACCCAAATTATTAATGAAATATTTTAAAATGAACTATTAAATATAATTTTATATTTTATTATTTAATTTAATCATGCATGGCCCATTTTATGTGACAGCCCGATTTAGGGCTAGTCGGAATAGTGGTCTCAGGACCACAAATCCAAAGTTAGAAAATTATTTTTATCATTTTTATGAGGCTATAGTATGATTTGATTAGTGCATGAAAAATTTGGTGAGCTAATTTTAATGTTTTCAAGCCCGATTGCGAAAAAGGACTAAATCGCATAAAAGGCAAAAGTTGTATTTTAGTACCCAAATGTGTTAAATAGCTAGAGAACTTAAATTTAGGGTCTTTAAAGGGCAATTATACCCTTGTGAATAGCCTAGCCAGCCATGGTGTGAGGGGAGACAAAATTGACATAGTTAGGTGTGGATGAGGTCATCAAATTTGACTAGTTTTTGATTAAATAAAAAAAAAAAAGCCATTTCTTCTTCATTTTTCCTTCTCTCCACCAAAAATATCAGCCATTTTTGGGGTTTAAGAGCTTAAAAACTTGCAGCAACAATAAGCCTCACAAGTAAGTGATTTTAATGAGTTTTCTTCAAGATTTTCACATTTTTGAGACCCTTGAAGCATGAGCTTTCAAATGAGGGTGACATCTTGCAAAATGGTCAATAGTTTAAGATTTTGCCATGAATGATTTTGAGATGTTTATTGAGTTTTTATGGAAGAATATGAGTTTTATTTATGTTATAAACAACTTTTGTGAAAGGTATTGGCATGAAAACACCTAAAGGGGCTATTTTGCATAAATTGTAAAATAAATGATAAGTGTGTAAAATATTGAGAATTTTGGATTACTATAGTATTAAAAAGTGTTTATCTAGGCTTGAAATACAAATAAATTCGATAAAAATTGATTTTCGAGCATAGGGGCAAAATGGTCATTTTGTCAAAGTCTAAGGGTAAAATGGTCATTTTACCAAAGGTGTGAATTTATGATTGTTTAATCCTAATTAGTGACTAAATGAGTGCATATTGTCATTATATATCAAGACTTACCAAATTCAAACCTAGATCGGGGGAAGGCCAAGCAAACTGATTAAACCGAGTAGCTAAGTACTTTTTGTAAACCGAGGTAAGTTGTATGTAAATAATACAACTACACTGTTAATACTTGCATTCATATTGCCTTTGAATTGATATTGAATGAGTTACTAAGTTATGAATCGAGAATGCCTAGTAATATTTGAGATAATAGAAGTATCCCATTGAAATATTAGGGTACGAACTGGATATTCATGCTAAGGCATTGGGTGAATTGTGCGCCAGTGTAAGACATGTCTGGGACATGTTTCGGCCACATTTTGAGAGCCAGTGCAAGACCATGTCTGGGACATGGCATCGGCTTCTAGATGAGGGCTAGTGTAAGACATGTCTAGGACATGCATCAGCCATACAGAGACAGCCAGTGTAAGACCATGTCTGGGACATGGCATCGGCACAGAGATAGCCAGTGTAAGACGTGTCTGGGACACGCGTCGGCTAAGATTTGTGCTAGTGTAAGACATGTTTGAGACATGCATCAACATGCACATATGAGTGCCAGTGTATGACATGTCTGGGACATGCATCGGCCTCGACAGAGATAGCTAGTGTAAGACATGTTTGGGACACGCATCGGCAATATATCCTATGTTAAAGGTTCAGTGAATATCCAGTAGTATTCCAAACGTTTCAATGGTGAGAGTTATAGATCAATCTTGATAAAGAAAGAATAATCATGTTGTGAGTGTTACAGGTACCTATATGGTAAGCATGCGTATCGAGCTTAATTTAGAAAATATGACTCGAGTAGATGACAAAGAGTAAGTTGAGTTATGTTTACTTTTGAGCATGATAAGTAATGGTGAGATTGTTGTTGTATATTTATTTATATGTAACTTACTAAGCTTTATGCTTACCCACTTTCCTTTCCCTCTTCTTTCAGCGTTATCTAGCTAGCTCGAGGATCCCTTATAGTCAGAGATAGCGATCACACTATCGTCCGCAGCATTCGGTATAGTTTGATTTATATTTTTGAAGGTGGCTTGTATAGGGCTAGACTAGTATATTCATCATAAGAATTGTTTATGTATTTTGGCCTAAGTCAAAAGCCCTTTATTTTTTATTAAGCCTAGAATAATGGCTATTATTCATTTTGATGAATGCATACGATGTTCTTTCTATGGTTGAATTACTGTTCATTGTGATGAGATGGGTATATTGAAATGATCTTGTGTAGGTTGTGCAAGATGGGTGACAAAGGGCTTAGAAAATAGCCTAATTTGTCCACACGGGTAAGACACACGGGCGTGTGTCTTACCCTTGTGTGACACACAGTTCATGTCCACGGGTGTGTGTTATGGTCGTGTGTCCCCCGCACCTAAAACTTTAAAGTCATTCTAGCACACGGGCAGGCCACACGAGCTTGCGTCCATGCTGTGCCATGAAGTCAGTATGTATGCTAGTAGCACACGGGCAAGAGACACGGCCATGTGTCTCGGTCGTGTAAAGGACACGGTTGCCGGGCACGGGTGTGTGCTTGGGCTGTGTTGTTTTGGCAGAATGCCCAAAGACACGGGCTCGGGACACGGCGTGTCCCTAGCGCACGGGTGTGTAGAGCTTTGATACAAGAGATTTTTCTAAGTTTTAAATGAGTTCCCGGTTGGGTCCTGAACCACCCCGAATGTATGTTTAGGGCCTCGTAAGCCCGCATAAGGGACATATTACATGGGAAAGGAAAAGTTTTAAATTTTTTGAGATTTCATGGCCCTGTTTTACATAGTTGATTGAGTTAAAGTCAAGTAGCACCTCGAACCCCGTCCTGGCATCGGATGCGGGCGAGAGGTGTTACATTTTATGTCTTAAAAATATAATATGTTCAAATAAATATAAAATAAGCCATTTTATGCATGAACACTATACAATAAAGAATAAAATCACATTTTAATAATTTTTATGTCCTAATTTCATATTTTCACATATTTCATTAATTTATTAAACAATTAATTAGTTTTAACAACGAATTTAAGTAAAAAGGTGATAAATTGCATAGGAAAAATCCTATATATTTTTCAATTTACACACCCCCAAACTTAAATCATTACTCGTCCCCAGTAATGTTTATGCATAGTAAAAGGTCTTGCTAATGCAAAATTGCTAACTTTGTAAGCAGCATCAATCTTTGTCCCATAATCATGCATTAATAACTTCACGTTCATAGATCTCCTTTATTAACAAGTAATTCATATGCAAACATTTTTAGAATTTTATACTAAGTTTCAAAATATGCCAACATGAATCATAGTTGGTATGTATGTCACAGCCACAGATAACATTCTTCATTCAACATAATTTCTTATCAATCAAGCAAACAATCATAAGGCTTATTTATGATCTCCATATGTTGAACTTAGTACTTCCTCTCCACTAATGTAGGTGTCATAATCATCAAATCAATAGGTCTTTTATAAGGTTGTAATAGGGCTTGGTTAAAGGTAAGGATTTAAAGAGATGAGACATTTTGGTTTCAAAATCTTAACCTTTAACTTTGTCTTGGATTTCTTGAAATACAGCCTTTTTCTTTAAGTGAACCTTTGGAACACCCCCAAACTTATTTTGAACTCATGCTCATACATTTTTCTTTTTGGAGACTAAGCAAACTTTTCTTCGCTCTTTCTTCGTCTCTTTTTTTTTTTTTAAGCATTAGCACATACATCTTTTTGAAAATTTCCTCAAATGTTGATTACTAAGGCAACTTTAGTTATGATGGGTGCACAAAATTAGGATAACTTAAAAAGATGGTAATGTGGCTTATAATGTAGATTCATTGCAATAAACAGGCCTTTAAGCTCAAAATTACAGTTTCAAGGGTCTAATATCATTAGGTTGGCTCGAAAAGTCTCAAATGATCCAAAGAAATAGTGTCTATATCATTTTAGATTTTTATGTCTCCTAGGATTTCGCCTAAAGAAAGTTACTAAGTCAATTCTAAATATATAAACCTTTATGCATGTCTAATCTTAAGAGAAACTAAGTTTTCATGGCAAACATTACTAAGACTAAGATAATACAAGCATTCCATTCTTTATGATAACATACGTTCCCTTAGATAGAATCATCATTCATACTTGCATACAAACTATCTCATTAACAAAAAAAATGTCTTTAAGCATTCATTTATTAAAACATACTTATGAAAGAAATGATTGAAACATACTTGAAAATTTTAAAAATTTGATCAATTTATTTGCCTTACCCCCCTTTAAAAAGAAGCAATGTTTTCATTGTAAAAATAAAGTAATGAATGAAAACTGAACACCAGGTAGGGTTGTAAAGAAAGAGAGGTGAGTCATTAAGACTGCTTAAATACCAAGTTTTTCCTAATAACCCAATCTTAGATATGTTTATTCCCATTACCACATCATTTAGTCTTTTTCTTTCTAAAGAAGTGTTAAGTTTATTCATGCTTGTTATATTTTATTCTGTAGAAATTAAATCCTAATTACAAAAGAAATAAATTCCTAAAGACCTAAAAATAATTAAATAAATAACAAGACAATAATCCCCCATTTTATTTTTCTGACTCGTTCCCCTTTTATTCTTCAACTCTATCTCCGCTTGTTTAGTCAGTATCTTTCGTCCATGTCTCAAGGATAGCATCTCGGAATTCAGGAACAAAAGTATTAAAGCTATTCTTAAAAGTATTTCGAATTGAGTCATCTCTAATTTTTGCATATGCCAGTAAGTTTGTTGTTGATTATGCATGAACTTGCACATATCCATCATAATTGACAACTCTGATTTCTTTGAAGTACTTGCAGAAGTCAGCATTGGAGTTATAGATTCAGGTTCAACACTTAGCTTGACTCTTTCTTCTTCTGGCTCAACCTTTGGTTTAGGGTTTGTAGATCCTTTAACTGGTTTAGACTATTCAGTTCCTTATCAGATTTTTCTTCAGTTTCTATAACTGAATTAGCTTTAGTTCCAGTTTCATTTGTTGACTCCTCGGTATCTGGCTCAGTTGGCTCTTCTTGCTCGCCTTGATTCAGCTCATGCACCTTCTCTACTAACCTTTCAAGATCATGATTTGTAATGCACCCTTGAACATATTGCCCCTTCAAATTTGCTTATGTTTTAACATGGGCCCTTAAGTGTGAAGTGATTAATGATGGGAAATAAGCACTTCCTGTCTTTTTTTTAGCACAGTCATGAATCTCCTTGAGAATAATTTTCCCAACATTAATGGATTTTTCTGTTAAAATTGCATATAAAAAGAGCATCCATTCCATCGAGATGGTGGAACTATGTGAAATAGGCATAAAACTGTAGTGAATGAAATAAAACCATACCTTTTCTATTGGTTTTAGGTATTCCCTTAGGCAAGAATGGCTCCCAAACTCTCTTATAATCCATTGGGATCCCGAATTTGTCACAACATCTAGCACTTGTTGAAGAAAATCCCAATTGATATTGTTCATCATATGGTAGTACTCATCTTCTTCAACATCAGGTAAGTTAAACAAATCATTGATGGACTTAGAAGTAAGAGGTATCTTTTTCTTTCGAATGATGACCTTAGTAGCATCTTGCATAGTCAAACTAGCATAGAATTCTCGAACTAGTTCATCATCGGGAAGTGAACGAGCATCACAAAATAGTTCCCACTTGAGAACATTGATTTTCTTTCTAATTGGTATAGGAACAACCATCAAATCATGACTTTTCAAGTTAAAACCTTTTTCTAGCATCATAGGTTGATGCTTGAAGATCGAATCAAATCTCTCTTTTACTTCTTCATCGATCAAAATTGGGTTTTTAGGACTAGTCCTTGAAGATCTAGTTCTTTTGCGAGACATGGTATCTTTTCTTGAGAATTTAACAAAGTTTTTACACAAGGGGGAAAAGAGAAATCGACAAGGTGGGTAAGGACTTGCTATGATGAAAATCTTGTGACGACAAGGATGGTGCGGTGGCAACAACAGCTTGTGACAGCAACAGTGGTATGCTGTAGCGACAACAGCGATGTACGGCAGTAAAGTTCGTATTTCGACAATCTTCTTGTGGTGGCAATAGGTGATTTCGGTAAAAAAAGAAAAGAAACTAGGGTTTCTTTCGGGATTTGAGGCTAATGGCACAAGAGGGAGATTTAGGGATTTTTAGGGTTAAACAAATTACTTTGAGGGATATGAAAAATAGTAGAATGAATAGGAGTTTATATAGGGAAGAACTAGGGCAACATGTAGCGAAAATTTAGCTACATTAGGGTTACTTGGGTGGCAAGTAATGGGAGTGGTGGCAAAGTATGGATTTTTCCCTCCTTTTGGCTGTCTTGGGCATCAAACTCAGACTGTATTTACAAACTTACTCAAGAAAAAAAACTGATTAATACTTGGGCCAAATTTGAGCCCCTTTATTAATATAAAAATTAAAAATTAAAAAAAAACAAATGAAACTTAAAAATTTTAAATTTTTATTAGAAAATATCTTCTTAACAATTTACATTAAATTAATTCCCAGGAACGGTTGGAGGGGTCACAGCAGTCCCGCTTAAGTTCCAATTTCCTTAGATAGAATTAATTAAATGTAATAAGTTAATAAAATAATTTCTAATTATTTATTTATTTACAAAACAAGTTCATGAAAAGTTAAGGGTCTATTAATTTGAACGAGGATTCAACTCGCTCAACTTCACCATCCCAGTAGTGTTTGAGACGTTGATCATTAACTTTAAACGTACCTCCGTAATTCTTGTATAATTCAATAGCTCCATAAGAATAAACTCGGTAGATGGTATAGGGTCTTTTCCATCGGGATTTAAGCTTCCTAGGAAATAACTTCAACATTGAATTAAACAACAAAACCTTCTGACCTTCTTTAAACTCGCAAGGTTGTATATGACTATTATGCCATCTCTTTGATCTTTCTTTACACATTTTGGCATTCTCATAGGAAAACAACCTCAGCTCTTTCAACTCATCAAGTTGTAACATCCTTCTCTCACTGGCTTGCTTAAAATCAAAGTTCAACTGCTTCAAAGCCCAGTGAGCTCTATTCTCCAACTATAACAGCACATGACATGCCTTTCCAAAGGCTAACTGATACGAGCTCGGTTGTTGTTATCTCGAGTCGTATGAATTTGCCTGATCAATAAATTGGGTAAGTCTTGGCTCGTTTCAAAGAAGGCTGAAAAGAAAGATGGAAAATGGCTCACAAAGGGTTCAAACAAAGGTTAAAGGATATCTTGGTGATAGATAGTTAAAATCGGCTAAGGCTGAAGTTTGAACCAACACAATAGGCTATGTTGACCCGAAACTTAGGTAGCACTTAGATGTTCGATTTAAGGGAAATTGGGAAAGAAACCTTGACCCACTATTGAATGTGATAGGAACCAAATGTATATTGAACGCCACATTCTTCATCTTTAAGGAATACACATGACATGAATTTGAGCTTCCATGTGATCAGTCACAATGCACCTTCATTGAAGCATCTTCATTTCCGTCTATGCATTTATTATCTTCAATGTCATCCATGCATGTACCTACAAACAAACAAATTAAATTCAGCTAAGACATGATAAATTAGCTGCAACAAAAACATATTAATAGCATGTATTGAGCTAAAAACATATTTATAAGCTAAATTAATTTTTAACTAACTTAAGTAAATACTTAGTTTATTTCAGCAATTAAATGCATGAGCTAAAAAGAAGTAGAGATGAGCTCAAATGAGATGAATTGAGCTGAACTAAGCTAAGCTAAACTAATCACATAAAATAAAAAGATGGAAATGAGCTCATTGAGCTAGAATCGAGCTAAATTGAGCTCAACGAACTAGATTTGAGCTAGGTCAGCTTGCGAAAGATGGCTAGCCTCGCTTGGTAAGCTGAACCAAGGGTGTTCCAAGCCGCGTTCATATCATTCCTTTCCTCTTTGAAGTAATTTGTCCCTAAATCGGGCCACTTGCTCGAGAAAAATTTTGCATCGCCATGACCCTTTGGTTGATGGAATTGGCATAGTTGCTCCCAAGAACCTGAAAATCACATATAACTTGAGAAGAAAACAAGTTATGTTCATGCCCTCCCTCTTTAGGAGGGAACCACTTCAAAGTGTCACCTACACAAAAATTAAATAGATTAGTGACACCATGGTTTATAAGTTCAAAAGGACTTCCTGAGATCTTATTAAAAAATTGAACATATGAACCAATACCGGGATCAAAAGCAGAAGTTGATTTTACCTTTCCGCAATGTGTTAAAAATTTCTTCGTCGGTAATATACCAGAATAAAAAAGCATTCGGGAATTATAATTTTGGACAACAAAAGTCCATGACACAAATCCTTTGAACAATGATGTAGAACCAAAGCTTTGATTTAGCATTTGTAACTTGTCATAGTTCAACAACTTCATTTCAGATTTAAAGTCATAACATCAAGCAAGCACAAATGGTTCACACATTTATTCACACGAAATTCAGATTGCTTGATTGCTCTCAATAATGATCCAAAATAACAAAGCTTTCGATAGTGATAGTCTCGAAAATCAAAATCCATTGGTTCAAATCCCTTGATCAATAATAAATAATAATAATCACCGGGATCAAAAACGAAGTTTTTACTTACCATTTCACATTGACTTGATTTTTTCTTGGCTTGCAGCATGGTAGGAACACGAAGCAAACTACAGTTATAAGTATGCAATTCATGTTCGAATCCCTTAAACCATAATATGGAGCAATTTCCAGAATCATAAATTGAATTTTGACTTTGCAAGCCAACAATATTCACATGCTTTGTCTTCACATATAGCGAAAAAATTCGAAGAAGGAAATTTATTCCAAACAAAATTATAATACTCACCTTTACTTAGCAACAACATAGGATCTCATACTCTGAGCTTAAAAACATAGTTTTGGTCACTCGTTCCACAATGCAGCAAGAATTTTGTTTTCACAAGGAAATCACACATGCCAAGCAAACCATATTTAGGCAGGCAAACATGCAAACATTCAAGCTTCTCAAATCTTAGTCGAATAGGCAGACAAAGGCATGAAAATTTCGCACAAGGGTTTAGCAATTTCTTATGAACATCACAATCAAACATATTAAATGTCTTACACGAGAATTCTTTACCATATATGCTAGTCAAGGAAGATGTGAGCATACAAACATTCAAACAGTCATATATCTCAAATTTCATTCGAACAAACTTACACAAATATGCATAATTTACACAACGAATCAGCAAATTCAAATTATCATCACATACAAGCAGATTAGGCGTGTGATATGTCAACCTTTTATCACAAAAACCCAAATTTTGTTCGGGCTGATCTGAACTTACTTCTCGAACAATCTTGCTAATGTCAGACTCATGAGCAGAAAAACGCTTTGTATAGCTATGTAAAACAAAATCATCAACAATCAGATTATGATTTTCAACAAATCAAGACGAAGAGCTCTTTCACAAACTAAGTCTTTGGTAGTCTTGTCAGTAAGAATCAAGTGAGATTGGGAAGATTCAAATACGGTAGAACCCTTACCTGGCTTGCCTTTAAGCACTTGTGGACTAGGGTCATCTATGATCTTACCTTTCTCGATCAGTTAGAATCGTGTCTCATCAGAAAGGTATTGAAGTTGAAATTTATCAATAGGATTTCGAGAAACCTGAAAAGAAGAAACAATACAAGGAGAACTCACAGGATGGTTAGTAAAAACAGTCATCACTTTTTCTTGATTACTTTCTTCCTTTTCACTCGTTTCTTTTTCTAACTCATTTTCAAACTCTCATTCTTTTACCACAGTGTCTTTTATTTTGGAAAACTTGATGACACTCATTTCTCTCTCATTTTCTTTTCTTTTTCCAAACTCACTTTTTATCTCACTTTCATTTTTAACAATATTCGTTTCGTTTACACTTTCGTTTCTTTCTTCAATTTCTTTCTCTTTTTCAATTTCTTCTTCTTTCACTCCTCTTTTTTTTCTCTCGATTTCGTTTAAGATCCACTTATTCTCTCGCATCAACATTTCTTGACTCTCTTTTCTTCTATTTTCTTTGTCTTTTTGCCTCACTTTTTCATTACATTATGAAGATGACATATAAGAATCAGAACGGTAAGCTTTTCGTTCGAAGGAAAGAAAAGCATCTACATATGAAAAACGATCACCTCTTTGTGAATATTTCTCTGTAGATGAATGCCTTGATGCACTTGAAGACATATATCTACCTTCTTGTTTGTCGTCTCAAAAGATCTTATTCTCGAAGCTTTCTTTCTTTCTACTCGAATTCCTCGATGAGTAGGAATCACTATATGGATCTCTTTTCGAATAGTCTTTGGATGTTTGTCTCCGTGGTGATCTTGACTCCATCTTTTAACTTGGAGACAGTTGTTCCCGTTGGTCTTTTTCCTCCAATCGGTCCAATCGTTCATGCAATTTTTCAAATTTAGAGTTCACGATTCTATGCATCTCTTGCATCACATATTGAAATTCTGATTTTGGAAGCTCTTCTTGAAACATGATTAATGGATGGAAAAGAAAAGAATTAAAAATAAATAAATATATAAATAAATACCTCACCAACACAAACCTCACGTTTCACTCACAAAGAAAAAAAAAGTAGACGGCAGTCCACTCGTTTTTGCACTCTTTATTTGGCTTTTTCTTCACTCTAATGCTCTCACTTTGCTTGTGCCTTTTTCCACTCGATTCTCCTCTCTAAGTTCGCAAATGACTCACTTAGTCTTATCAGAAACTTGTGGTTCGACTTAAAAAGGCTTTACAAGGGTAGATGACGTTTTGGTGTAAGGTAGGCTGAAAAAAAAGAAAAAAAAATTGGTGCTAAAGTGTGGCATATTGGGTGTTTGATGGTAGGAGAAAATAAATCTTTTGAAGATCGGGAATTCCAAAGAAAATTAATCACTTTCCAAACACTTTTTTTTCCTTTTTTTTTTTTTAACTTCGAAATTTCTTCTTCTTCTTTTTTTCAATTACGATATATTGGATACAATAGAATACTTTTGATACACGAAATTTTTTTAAATTTTTTTTGATTTTTTTCAAAACTTACCCCGTGACTTCACGAACGTTCGTACTCCTCGATTTTAACTAGCTTTGATACCAAATGATGCGAGATCGGTTGTTGTTATCTCGAGTCGTATGAATTTGCCCGATCGATAAATTGGGTAAGTCTTGGCTCGTTTCAGAGAAGGTTAAAAAGAAAGATGGAAAATGGCTCACAAAGGGTTCAAGCAAAGGTTAAAGGATAGCTTGGTGATAGATAGTTAAAATCGGCTAAGGCTAAAGTTTGAACCAACACAATAGGCTATGTTGACCCGAAACTTAGGTAGCACTTAGATGATTCGATTTAACGAAAATTGGGAAAGAAACCTTGACCCACTATCAAACGTGATAGGAACCACAGGTATATTGAACACCACATTCTTCATCTTTAAGGAATGCACATGACATGAATTTGAGCTTCCATGTGATCAGTCACAATGCACCTTCATTGAAGCATCTTCATTGCCGTCCATGCATGTATTATCCTCAATGCTGACCATCCATGTACCTGCAAACAGACAAATTAAATTTAGCTAAGACATGATAAATTCGGTTGCAACAAAAACATATTAACAACACGTATTGAGCTAAAAACATATTTATGAGTTGAACTAATTTTTAACTAACTTAAATAAATACTTAGATTATTTCAGCAATTAAATGCATGAGTAAAAAAGAAGTAGAGATGAGCTCAAATGAGCTGAATTGAGCTAAACTAAGCTAAGCTAAACTAAATTATTTATTCCAGCAAGTAAATCACATAAAATAAAAAGATGGAAAAGAGCTCATTTAGCTAGAATCAAGCTGAATTAAGCTCAACGGACTAGATTTGAGCTAGGTCAGCTTGCAAAAGATGGCAAGCTTCACTTGGTGAGCTGAACCAAGGGCGTTCCCATCCGTGATCATATCACTAATTGATAAGGAGTCATTCCTAACGGTGTCTTAAATGTTGTTCGATAGGCCCATAATGTATCTTCGAGACCAATTTTTTTTGCTAGGGCGTACTACTCTTTCAAGGATACCTTTAATTTCATGGTTCACTCTTTCAACTTGCCCATTAGACTGAGGGTGATAGGCAGTAGCAATCTTATGCTTCACATCATATTTGTCAAGCAACCACTTAAGCCATTTGTTCACAAAGTGAGAACCTTCATCACTAATAATAGCT
Organism: Gossypium anomalum; assembly: GCA_025698475.1. Lineage (NCBI taxonomy): Eukaryota > Viridiplantae > Streptophyta > Magnoliopsida > Malvales > Malvaceae > Gossypium > Gossypium anomalum. The sequence continues at coordinate 37,145,782 of CM046959.1, read as the reverse complement.
CTTGGTGTCCCAAATCGTGTAAACAGATGCTTATGTAGGAATTGCTTGACTACCTTAGCATCATTTGTAGGGTATGCTTCAGCTTCAACCCACTTGGATACATAGTCCACAGCAACTAAGATGTATTTGTTCCCATACGAAGAAGGAAACGAGCCTAAGAAGTCAATGCCCCATACGTTGAATAATTCAATCTCAAAAATGTTTGTTAAGGGCATCTTATTCTTCCTTGATATATTTCTGATCCTTTGGCATTTATCACAGTTCTTCACATAAGCATAAGCATCTTTAAATAGTGTAGGCCAAAAGAAACCTGCTTGCAAAATCTTTGCTGCAGTATGTGAACCACCAAAGTGTCCCCCACTTGGAGATGAATGGAAATGATACAAGATCTCAGCAATCTCATTTTCAGCTACACACTTTCGGATTATATTATCTACACACTATTTAAACAAAAACAGATCCTCCCAAAAATAATACCAACTATCATGAAGGAAATTTTTCCTTTGTTGGTATGTCATTCTCGAGGAACTATTCCACATGTAAGATAATCGGCAAAATCAGCAAACCAATGTGTTTCATGAATTTGAATTACCTCAAATAAGTGTTCGTCTAGGAAATTCTCGTTGATAGGCACACATGATCGAGTTACCTCATCTTGCTCCAACCTCAACAGATGATCAGCTATTTGATTTTTGACACCTTTTCTATCTTGGATCTTAAGGTCAAATTCTTGGTGTAAAAGTATCCAACGAATTAGCCTCGGTTTCGCATCTTTCTTTGTGAACAAGTATTTAATGGCCGCATGGTCAGTAAATACTGTAACTTTGGTACCTATAAGATATGAACAGAATTTGTCAAAAGCAAAAACTATAGGAAAGAGTTCCTTTTCAGTTACCGTATAATTGAGTTGGGCTCCTGTAAAAGTTCTACTTGCATACTAAATAGGGTGAAACACTTTGTTTCTTTTTTGACCCATCATAGCTCCAACGGCATAATCACTTGCATCGCACATCAACTCAAAAAGTGAGCTCCAATCAGGTGTAACGATTATTGGGGCTGAGATTAAAAGCTTCTAAACATGCTTTGTTGAAATCAAACACTGTATCTTTCTCTAACAATAAACACAACGGTTTAGAATTTTTGAGAAATCTTTGATAAACCTTCGGTAAAAATCGACATGGCCTAAGAAACTTCTAACTCCTTTCACATTCATTGGGGCCAGTAATCTTTCAATTACGTCCACCTTTGCTTTATCAAGTTCAATTCCTCTCTTTGAGATTTTATGCCCTAAGGCAATCCCTTCCTTAACCATAAAATGGCATTTTTCCCAGTTAAGGACAAGATTCGTCTCTTCGCATCTCTTCAATACCTTAGCCAAATTACTCAAACAAATATCATAATTGTTACCAAAAATAGAAAAATCATCCATGAAAACCTCAACAAAATTTTCAACCATATCAGTGAAATTGCCATCATGCATCATTGAAATGTTGCAGGTGCATTGCATAAACCAAAAGGCATTTGCCTAAAAGCAAACGTACTGTATGGAAAAGTAAATGTTGTTTTATGTTGGTCCTCCGGAGCTACAACTATTTGGTTATATCCCAAATAGCCATCTACAAAACAATAGAATTCATTACCTATCAGTCGATCTAACATTTGATCCATAAAAGGCAACAGAAAATGGTCCTTCCGAGTGGCTTTATTCAACTTCCTGTAATCAATACAAATTCTCCAACTAGTAACAGTTCTCATTGGAATCAACTCGTTACGCTCATTTTCAACAGTCGTGATTCCACCTTTCTTTGGCACACACTACATCGGACTTACCCACAAACTATTTGAAATATGATAGATGATTCCTGCATCTAACTATTTGATCACTTCCTTTCTCACAACTTCTTTTATAATACGATTGAGCCTCCTTTGCCCATCAATTTGAGCTCTTTCACCTTCTTCTAAAATAATTTTATACATGCAAAAAGAAGGACTTATACCTCGAATATCAGCTATGGTCTAACCAATTGCTTTCATAAATTTCTTTAGAACAACAATTAGTTACTCCTCTTGATCTTTCATCAATTCTGCTAAAATAGTCATGGGCAAAGTGGAACAGTCACCTAAATAAATGTATTTCAATACCTTTAGTTCGATTTTAGGTGGTTCTTCAATTGATAACTTCAGTTGCACAAATTCTCTGACTTTTAGCTCCAATGGTTCAAACTGTGTGGATTGAATAAAATTTCTTGGATTGACTTCCATCAAAGCCATGTTTGCTTCACCTTCTTCATCCTCTAAAGGGTCAAGATTTAAGGCTCTCTCCAATGGATCTTCTTCAAAATTACTTTCCATAGAAACCAATGTTTCTATCTCTTCCATAACTGAACACTCTTCTGCAGAATCGAGAAATTTCATCACTTTAAGAATGTTAAAGGTTACCTGATTGTCTTGAACTCACATGGTGAGTTCACCTTTCTGCACATCAATTAACGTTCTTTCCGTGGCTAAAAAAGGTCTCCTAAGGATGATTGGCACTTTCTTATCTGCTTAAAAATCTAAGACAATGAAATCTACAGGAAAAATAAATTTATCGACTCTTACCAAAACATCCTCGATCTTTCCTTCGGGATATGCTAAAGATCAATCCGCTAGCTGAAGCGTCACAGTTGTAAGTCTTACTTCACCTATCCCTAGCATTTTGAAAATAAACTTAGGCATCAAGTTGATACTCGCTTCTAAATCACACAAAGCTTTACCACGGTAAGATTCACCAATGTTACAGGGTATAGTAAAGCTTCCTGGGTCTTTCAATTTTGGTGGCAGTTTGTTTTGCAAGAACGCACTGCACTCCTTTCAAGGCAATAGTCTCATACTCACTTAGTCATTTCTTCTTGGACAGTATATCTTTCATAAACTTCACATAGTTTGGCATTTGTTTTAAAGCCTCCACCAACAGAATATTGATGTGTAACTGCTTCAAAACATCCAAAAAATTCTTGAATTGCACCTTCTGTTTCTGCTTGTGTTGCTGCAATCTTTGCGGATTTGGAGGTGATGAAACTTTCAGTTGAATCAAATAACTCTTCTGAGTAGATAAATCTGCATCCAAAGAAGATGTTAAAGTATCTGAATTCACTAAGTTAGGATTTTCCTTGTCAGTCTTTACAAATTCTGACTCTTTTGGTGTAGGAATTTCAACAGCTGGTTGATTATTCTCAACAGGCTTATCTTCGACATCAACCAATCGGGGTTCCAAAATTGTACCACTTCGCAATGCCACTGCCTTGATATGTTCTTTACCCAAATTTCTTGGATTTTTAGTATTGCTCAGCAAGGTTCCTTGCGGTCTATTACGAAGCTTCGTAGCTAACTAACCCATATGGTTTTCCAAAATTTTCAATGTTGCTACTTGGCTTTGGATCAAAGCGTTATTCTTTGCCATGTACACTTTCAACAAGTTTTCCAAACTATTTGATGCTTCAGCTTGAGGTGGTTTTGGAGCTTACTGATTAAACCCCTGAGATTGGTGGGGTCTATGTTGTAATAAGTTGTTGTTCGGTCCATTTCCTTGATTGCTACAAGAGAAATTAGGACGATTACACCATGAAGGATTGTAGAAGTTGGATTGGGGTCTTTGTCCACTCCTATTTTGATGTTAGTCCCCCACATAGTACATTGACTCGGGATTTGATGGACAATTCTCAAAAGAATGACCTTCCCCACAGTACATATAGGAAACTACTTCAAACGGACTTGGTGGCTGAGCTGCAAAGTTATTAGCACTACTAGCGGTAAATTATTTTAACATAGAGGAAATAGATGATACCTGAGCTGATAACGAAGTGAGGGCTTCAACTTCATGAACTCCAGCTACACATCTTCCTAAAGCTGTTTAATTTGTTGGCCATTGATAGTTATTAGTCACGATCCTCTTGATGATCTCATAAGCCTCATTATAAGACTTAGACAAAATTGCACCATTCGTAGAAGCATCTACCATGAATTATGTATGTGCATTGAGGCCATTATAGAATGTCTCCAACTGGATATAATGAGGGATCCCATGATGAGGACACTTACGAAGTAACTCCTTGAATCACTCTCAAGCCTCATACAAAGACTCGCCATCCAATTGTTGGAAAGTTGTGATCTCGTTCCTCAACTTAGTGTTTTTGCTAGGCGGAAAATACTTAAACAAAAATCTCTTTGCTAATTCTTGCCATGTAGATATGGAACTTGGTGGCAATGAATTGAGCCATGCTCGTGCTTGATCTCGCAATGAGTACGGAAACAACTTTTACTTCAATGCGTCTTTAGCCGCACTGGCTATCTTGAATGGATCACTCACCTCTATAAACAATCACTCACCTCTATAAACAATCGAAAGTGGAGATGTGGGTCTTCCGTGGGCATACCTGTAACACCTCTTACCCATATTCGACGCCAGAATAGGGTACGAGGCATTACCGGACTTAAACTCAAACCAACATTCAAAATCGAGACATGAATTTCCACTCAAATTGAAAATTTTTCATAAATATTCATATAGTCCCTAAAACGAGCCTACCAGACCCAAAACATGAATTAGGAGTGGTTCGGGATTAAATCGAGAACTTTAAAAATTTTTAAAACACTTAGAAAATTTTTCATCAAAACAGGGTCACACGCCCGTGTGGTTTAGGACACGCCCGTGTGGGTAAGCCGTGTGGTCACACACACCCGTGTCCCTAGACCGTGTAACTCTCTGTTTATGACATCATCAACAAATTAAAATCACACGTCTGTGTACTTGGGCCGTGTGAGAGATTTAATTTTCATAATTTTTCATAAAATGGGTCAGACTTCACACGCCCCGGGTACACGCCCATGTTCCTGGGCCGTTTCCTTCACACGGCTAAGACAGACGGTCATGTCTCTACCCATGTGGCCAATTCGAAGCTAAAATTCAAAATGTTGGGGACACACGGCCAAATCACACACCCATGGGACAAGCCTTATGTCACACACAGCCTAGACACACACCCGTGTGGACAAAAATAAGGCTATTTACCAAGCCATTTTGCCACCCTTACTTGCACCAACCTACACAACAATAAGAAACACCAATCCAAGCATATATACACAACCGATTCAACCACAACTAAGCCATCCACACATCAATTACATGCTATTTTCTATCACATGCAACATCTCATACTTATCATCTCAAACCATGCAAAATCCACATCCATGAAAGACATCTTTATATTCATATATACTTAACCAATATTAGCCAATTTCAATGGCCATTTACAAAATGAATTATCAAATAACATAATCGAACACTTTTGGCCAAATCAACTATGACACATATCAAAAAGACCAAGTCCCTATACATGTCATAACTCAAAATAATGTAATCATAAGTACCCAAAATAATAATTTGATAGTGTGAATGGCTCTCCAACCTTCTTCGATCCCCGAGCTGGCTTGGTGACACTATAAGACAAGGGAAAAGAAAGGGGAGTAAGCTTTAAAGCTTAGTAAGTTCCTATGCAAATAATAGGCATCATAAACACACTTTAACATAGATTTAACATAAAGTAAATTAACATAAATGTTATTGTGAATTCATAATCAAGCTTAGCATAGATGTATTTAACATCTTAACATGATAACTTACTCGATCAAATCAATCCGAGGTTTCATCACATATCAAACTCATTAAGTATGAGTTTTGTGTACATACCTGTACCAGCTTGCAACTCACCATAATCTTTCACAACATACCATAGTCTTACCCAAATTTAACATTACCGTTAAGGTTCCCGTTGAACCACTTGGAATACTAAAGGATACTCGGGAAATCTCACACACATAGTACCATACTATGCTATATCCCAGATATGGTCTTACATGGGATCCCAAATCGATTCCAATAGCCCAGCTGTGGTCTTACATGGAATCTCATATCGATGCCATATCCCATATATGATTTTACACGCAAACTCAAATAACCCTAATGTCATGACATTTGTATCCTAACTATTCCTAAGGTTCAACTGGGATTTTCTCGCTTGTTGAACTTTGTTGAATTCATTCAAAGAGTAAATCACAATTCATACAATATTAACACAATTAAGGCATAAAAAATAATGCATTATTTACATACAAACTTACCTCGGTACCAAAAATAGTAGATAAGGATTTAATCGTCAAACACCTTATTCTTTCCCCGATCAAGGTTTGAACTTCATTTTTCTTGATCTATAATAACAAATTTAGCTTATTTAATATTCACATTACTCAAATTATTCCAAACATCAAATTATGGCAAAATTAACTTTTTGCCCTTAAAGTTTCACATTTTTACAAATTAGTCCCTAGGCTCGTAAAATGAAATGTATTCAATTTCTTTCTTACCCAAGCCTAGCCGAACCATACACATGCTCATATCAGCCCACATTTTTCATCGAATCATATTTTTACTACCCATGATGATAGTCAAAGCATCAACAACTACATTTGCTTTCCCTTGATGATAATCAATCACTAATTCATAGTCTTTTAGTAATTTTAACCATCTCCGCTGTTGCAAATTCAAGTCTTTTTGAGTCATCAGATATTTCAAGCTTTTATGGTCAGTATAAATATGGCATTTCTAGCCAAACAAGTAATGACGCCAAATTTTCAATGTAAACAATATCGCGGCTAATTCTAGATCGTGCATCGAATAGTTCTTTTCATGCGATGTCAATTGTCTCGAGGCATAAGCTACAACTTGCCTTCCTGCATCAAAACACAACCCAGACCATTTAACGACGCATCATTGAAAACTATGAATTTTTTACCCGATTCAGGCTGAACTAATACTAGTGCCTCTGTCAATAATGCTTTCAACTGTTCGAAGCTCTGCTGACACTTTTTTGACCACTCAAATTTAACATCTTTTTGAAGCAATCGTGTCATCGGAGTCGCAATCATCGAAAAGCCTTTCACAAATCATCTATAATAGCTGGCTAGTCCCAGAAAACTACGGACTTCAGGTACATTTCTCGGAGGCTTCCAATCTATAATCCCTGATATTTTGTTCGGGTCAACTCAGATACCCGCGGCTGAAACCATATGTCCCAAAAAAATTTGTAAATAACTATTTATCTCTGAAAGTTTGTAATACGATTTTCAAATGCTTGGTATGTTCAGATTCTTCACGAGAGTAAATCAAAATGTCATTAATAAATACAACTACGAATCGGTCTAAATACGGCCTGAAAATTTAATTCATTAAGTCCATAAAAACAACAGGTGCATTGGTTAGTCCGAAAGGCATAACAAGAAATTTGTAGTGTCCGTACCTTGTTCTAAATGCAGTCTTAGGCACATCAGAGTCTTTAACTCGCAACTAGTAATAACCCGATCTCAAATTAATTTTCAAAAACATTTTTGCCCCTTTTAACTGATCAAACAAATCATCTATTCGTGGGAAAGGATATTTGTTCTTGATCGTCACTTTGTTGAGCTGTCGATAATCTATAAACATTCTCATCGTGCCATATTTCTTTTTTACAAATAACACTAGTGCACCCCAGGGAAAGAAACTTGGTCTAGCAAAACCTCTATCCGTCAATTCTTGCAACTGAGCTTTCAATTCTTTTAACTTTATTGGTGCCATTCTGTACGGAGATATCAATATTGGCTTTGTAACTGGTACTAATTTAATACCAAACTCAACCTCTCTAATAGGTGGTAAACTCAGTAACTCTTCTGGAAATACATCTGGATACTCGCACACAACTGGTATTGATTTAATCTTTCTTTCTATCACTTTCGTATCAAGTACATAAGCAAGATAAGCTTCACACCTCTTTCTCACAAATCTCTGAGCTAACATAGATGATATCAGAACTGGCAAACTATTCAGATCATTAGATTCAATTCTAATAGTCTCATTATCTTGACATTTCAGCTTTATTATCTTTCTTTTACAATCCACTATAGCATCATGCATAGCTAACCAATCCATACCCAAAATCACATCAAATTCATCGAATGGAAACAACATCAGATTAGCTGAAAAACAAAAATCCTAATGCATTAACAGACAATTCTTGCAGACTTTGTCAACCAAAACACATTTTCCTAAGGGGTTCGATACTCTAATAAAAAAATTAGTAGACTCTACAGGCAAAGTCTTACTGGATACTAAATTCATACATATATAAGAATGAGTTGATCCTGGATTTATCAATACAATCACATTAGTATAATAGAGAGTGAAAGTACCGGTGATAACATTTGGAGATGACGCTTCTTCGGGAGCATGAATAGAGTAGGCTTTGGCAGGTGCTCTAGCATCGGATCTCGCAGCAGTATCTCGAGTTGCACCTCCACCACCACTCACATTTCCAACATTACAGAATGATCTTCCTCTTACAGTAGGGTTGCTCGATCTTACATTCTAAGACTTATCTTTCTCATTTAGCTCAAGGCAATCCCGGATGAAATGTTCATGTAAGCCACATCTAAAACAAACTTTATCATTCAATATACACTCTCCAAAATGTCGTTTTCCACATCGTCTGCATTCAGGTTTATTTGATCTAACATTACCCACACTTGCTACTGACACAGCTAGAGATTTTGAACTCGTAATTTGCTTCCCACGATCTCTACTAGAGTATTCCACTGGCGTATTTGATCGACTAAACAAATCTCGAGATTTTTTTGATAAAAAGTGATACAGCTTACTCATTGATCTTTTTCTCAAGTCTCTAGCTTCTGGTTCTACTTTTCTCTTTTCTCTTTTCTTTACTAAGATCCTCAGCTTTACAAGCCCTTTCAACCAGAACAACAAATTCTTTCAACTCTAGAATTCCAACCAGTAGTTTTATATCTTCGTTCAACCCGTCAACTAACCGTTTACACATAATCTCCTCAGTAGACACATATTCTCGAGCATACTTGCTTAACCGTACGAACTCTCTTTCATACTCGGTGATAGTCATGCGGCCTTGTTTTAACTCTAAGAACTCTTTATGCTTTTGATCAAGAAATCGTTAACTTATGTATTTCTTTCAGAACTCCATCTGAAAGAATTGTCAGGTCACTCGTTCCCTCGGTACTATAGACACTAAGGTATTCCACCATTGATATGCGGTGTCTCTCATTAAAGATACAACACATTTAATACATTTCTCAGGAGTACAAGACAATTCAAAAAATAATCAAATCGTATTTTTGAGCCAAAACTCAATTTTCTCAGCGTCATCATCAACAGTAGCCCGAAACTCTTCAGCCCCATGCTTATGAATTTTATCCACTGGTGGCTTGTTCAACCGTATCGAATCTACAACTTGAGGAACAACAGGAATTTGTTGAGGCATAGGTGGGGGTAGAGGTTGTTGAGCACCTGGATTAGTACGAATGTATTGCATGAATCATTCGTTCATCATCTGGAAAAAGGCTTCTTTAACCTCACCTCTGTGACTACTCGACACAGGTCTAGATTCAATAGGATTTGTTCCTTGAGCAGGAGCTGACGCATTACTCTCTACATCATCCGCTATAGCTCGTTTGGGATCTATTACTATACGAAAACACAATTTAAGCTGTCAGGAATCATCACACTATGGCAGAGTATATATGGCATGTATATTTAGACTTACACACACATTACGTTAGTCCTAGAATCGACTAAATCGTAGCTCTGATAATAATAAAATGTAACACCCCAAGCCCGTATCCTTTACCGAAATAGGGTTATGAAAAATTACCGATCAAAACACAACATATAGCATTCATTCTCATACATCATTCAATACAACCACATTGTCCCTTATAAAGACCTACGAGGCCTAAAACATGCTTTAGAAATGGTTCGAGGCTAACCTGATAGCATACGATAATTTTGGAAAACTTAAAAATTTTTCATATAAACAGAGGTCACACACCCGTGTGAACAGGCTGTGTGCCTCACACGGCTAGTAGACACGTCCGTGTCTTAGGCCATGTGGAAACAGGGCATACATACTGGCTTGCATCACACGGCCGAGGACACGCCCGTGTAAAAACTGGAGAGTATACTGACTTGAGTTACATAGCCGACCACACGCCCGTGTATCTAGCCTATGTGCCCTTCGAAATGGCCACACACGCCCGTGTGCTAGGCCGTGTGCCATTTAGGAGGGTATACTGAGTTATACCACACGGCCAGTCACACGCCTGTGTGTGAGACTGTGTGAGCATACTAACTTCAATTCAATTTCATCACCAGGGGACACATGGCCATGTAACCTAGCCGTGTATCGCACATAGCTGAGACACATGCCCGTGACTCTGCCCGTGTGGACAAAAATAGGCCATTTGCAAAGCCAATTTGCCACCCTTTTTGGACATACCTAAGTAAACTCAATTTGTACCATTTTAATTCACAAATATGCCAAAGTTCATCATTCAATACATAATCATAACATATCTATTTCAACTAAATTCAATACTCAAATCCATTTCATTTTCCTATTCAAATACCAATCAATTTATTTTGCTTTACTAAGCATAATTCACATATATAATTCATCCAACTAAACCAATTCAAATATACATAATCACTTTAACCACTTCATTCACTATAGGTCTATTACCAAACATTAAAATAGAACCATTGCACATTCATAAAACATCATCAAGTTTATCATCTTATGCCAACACAAATGACCAAAATACTCATCCATCAAACAAACCAAATTGACACAAGCCTATACATGCCATATACCAAATATACATAACTTCAAAAGTACCAAAATAGATGATCGATAGTACGATGAAGTCTCTGACGATTCCCGGATCTGAGCTAGCTTCGTAAAACTATAAAACATCAAAAATTAAACAGAGTAAGCTATAAAGCTTAGTAAGTCCGCATGTGAACATGAAATAATCACAACATTTATTAACAATTCAAAATGAATAATATCATAAAAATTCAAAGCATCAAATCATGAGCTATCATAGAATTTATCCCTATCATGATTCATGAGTTCTTAACTTCATCTAACTCGGTACTTGAATAGTTTTCGGTACATACCTGTATCGATACATTTCTATTTCTCATCAATACTCTTATCAAACCACTCTGGTTTACCAATGCTTACAATACAGATTCATCGATTTTCCGATGCCATAGTCCAACTATAGTCTTACACATACATTGCCAAGGCCCTGCCGTGGTCTTTCATTCACATGCCATAACCCTGTTATGGTCTTATTATTCGATTGCCATAACCTGGCTATGGTCTTATTCAATAACTTGTCTTACTCAATTCATACATTTCATCCATCAATTATATGAACTTACCTCGTATTCGAAATTGTCGTATTGGGTCTGCTACTCGATAATCTTATTTTCCCCCGATCTAAATCTGAATTCGTTCTTTCTTGATCTATATGATTTCAAAATTGACTTATTCAATCACATATTCTTTCAATTTAGTCCAAAAATACACACTTGGGCGTTTTTGCACTTTAGCCCCTAACTTACACATTTAATCAATTTAGTCTCTATTTCACAAATACACAAAATTCACATAATTTCTTTAAACCCAAGCTTGGCCGAATTACATATAGGTCCCTAGCAGCCCAAAACTTTCATTTATTTCACATTTTAACCCTTCAATTTACATATTTCACAATTTATTTGACACTTTTGTCAAAAATCACTTTAGAAAACATGTAAAACTATCATCAAGCTTTCATATTTCAACATTAAACATCAAATAACTCATAGATTCAACAATGGCAACTCTAAAAATGTTTAACAGTTCTAGATTGAGCTGTAACGATTACAAAAACATAGAAATCATCAAAAACTGAGTTAAAACCGTACCTTAATCAAGGAATATACTAGCCGAACCCTAGCAAGCCTTCATAAGCTTTTGTTTCCTCTTAAATTCAGTTGAAGATGATGATTTTAAGCTTCAATTTGGTTTTGTTTTATTTAATACATAATAATTATACTAATTATCATTATAACCTTAATGAAAAACCATTTAAAACATTCATTAAATGTCCATATATGTCCATTAGCACTACTAATGGTCTAATACCATCATAAGGACTTTGTATTTAACAAACCGTGACTATTAGACACCTTTAACAAGTAGAATGCAACTTTTGCATTTTACGCGATTTAGTCCTTTTTTCTCAAATTGAGCAATTAAACTATAAAATTAACTCACAAAATTTTCACACATACATGCTATCATGCTGTAAACACCAAAAATAATATTAAAATAATTTTTCAACATTAGATTTGTTGTTCCAAAACCACTGCTTCGATTTAGCTAAAACTGGGCTGTTACATGTTGCAAGAATATTGGTCTAGCTTTTAGCTCAGCTATGATTGAACTATCATTTAACAATGACAACCGGGTATTCATTGCTCGCAAAGTAAACAAAGACTTTCTGCTTAGAGCATCAGCAACCATATTGGCTTTTTCCATATGATAATCAATAACCTGATCATAATCTTTTAATAACTCAAGCCATCTACGTTGTCTCAAATTCAAGTTTTTTTGCGACACCAAATATTTCAAACTCTTATGATCAGTGAATATGTGACATTTTTCACCAAACAAGTAATGTCGCCAGATTTTCAATGCAAACATAATAGCTGCTAAGTCCAAATCATGTATTGGGTAATTTCTTTCATGTGCTTTTACATGTCTAGAAGCATAGGCAATTACTTTACCTTCTTGCATCAAGACACAGCCTAAACCATTTAATGATGCGTCACTGTAAATTACAAATTCTTTACCTGATTCAGGTTGAACTAACACAGATGCTTCAGTCAACAAGGCTTTTAGTATGTTAAAGCTTTGTTGACATTTATCAGACCACTCGAATTTTACATCTTTTTGCAACAGATGAGTCATCGGAGAAGCTATCATTGAGAACCCTTTTACAAACCTCTGATAATAACCGGCTAATCCCAGAAAATTTTTGACTTCAAACATATTTTTTGGTGATTTTCAGTGAACAATAGCTGAAATTTTATTCGGGTCCATTTTAATGCCTTCAGCAGATACTATATGTCCAAGGAAACCAACTTTCCGAAGCCAAAATTCACATTTACTGAATTTGGCATATAATTGTTTCTCACGCAGAGTTTGTAACACAATTCTTAGATGATCAGCATGTTCATTTTCATCTCGAGAATATACTAGAATATCATCAATAAACACCACCACAAATCTATCTAAATACGGTCTGGAAATTCTATTCATCAAATCCATAAATATCGCAGGTGCATTTGTCAAACAAAACGACATCACAAGGAACTCATAGTGTCCATACCTGGTTCTGAAAGCTGTCTTTGGTATATCTGATAGTATCCAGAACGAAAATCTATTTTAGAGAACACAGTGGCACCTTTCAGTTGATCAAACAAGTTATCAATTCAAGGAAATTGATACTTGTTCTTGATTCTAACCTTGTTGAGCTGTCTATAATCAATACACAGCCTCAACGATCCATCTTTCTTCTTTACAAATAGAACTGTTGCACCCTAAGGTGAATGACAAGGTCGAGTAAAACCCCTATCTATCAATTCTAGCAACTGTGCTTTAAACTCTTTGAATTCTGTTGGGACCATTCTATAAGGTGCTATAGATATAAGAGTTGTTCCTGGAATAAGATCTATAGAAAATTTCACCTCTCTGACTGGTGGTAATCTGGGTAATTCTTCCAGAAACACATCAGGAAACACACAAACAACTGGCACTAACTTAATCTTCGATTCGGATACTTTAATGTCCAACACATGCAAGATAAGCATCATACCCTCTTCTGACATATTTCTGTACTGATATAGTTGAAATTACATTAGATAAGCCATCCAGTTTATCAGATTCAACATGAAGTAATTCACCATTCTGACATTTCAACACAATTTATTTTTGTTTACAATTCACCTCCGCATCATGTTGAGTTAGCTAGTCCATTCCCAAAATTACATCAAATTCATCAAAAGGTAGTAGTATTAAATCAACTGAGAAACAATAACCCTTTACCATCAATGGACAGTTTTTACAAGCTTTATCCACCATAACATACTGACCCAGGGGGTTTGAAACTTTAACCAGAAATTTAGTGAACTCAACAGGTAAATTTTTAACAGACACTAAATTCATGCATATGTATGAATGTGTTGAACCAAAATCAATCAAAGCAGTAATATCAGTATCAAGAAAAGAAAATGTACCAGTAATGACGCCTGGTGCAGAGGCATCCTCTCTTGCACGTATAACATACGTCCTTGCTGATGCTCTTGCTTCAGATTTAACTGTTAATCTTTCATAGCACTTCAACTACCACTAACATTGCTGGGGTAACAAGGTGGTCTACCTCTCGAGGTGGGGTTACTTAGTTCCTAAGTCTGATCAGTATCTTTTTCAATCCTTTCTAGACAATCTTTGAGAAAATGGTCAAGAGAACCTCACCTATAGCAAGCTTCACTTTTCATACGACACTCCCCAAAATGAAATTTATTACAATGTTTACACCTCGACTTGGTGTTACCAACACTTTCAACACTTGCTACTGATGGAGACAAAGATCTCGGGTTAGAGCTTTGAGAGCCTCGTTCCTTCCCAAAATATCCCGTAAAGGTGGTAAAATGATCATGGTATTTCTTTGATTTCTTTGAAGTAGATGAGTGTGATTTGCTCATAAATCTCTTACTAGAAATCCAGGCTTCTCTCTCTACTTGTTTCTTTTCTTTACTCAATTTCTTGGCTTTGTGTGCATTCGATGTGAGGCACACAGCCATGTCCCAGCTGTGTCCTTACTCGTGTAACTCTCTGACTTAGGTCACATGGCTAGCCACACGCTCGCGTGTTAGGCCGTGTGGTCAAATTAATTTTCAAAAATTAGGTTCAGGTTTCACACGGCCAAGATACATGCCCATGTGCTTGGCCATGTATCACACATGGCTGAGACACACGCCCGTGTCTTTGCCCGTGTGACTAATTTTAAGCATTCTATTTCTCAATTTTTAAGATGTAGGGAACACACAGCCGAACCACACGCCCGTGTGCGGACACAAAGCCGAACCACACGCCCGTGTGCATGGCCGTGTGTCATACACGGTCAAGACGCAGATAAAATAAGGACATTTTCCAAGCCTTATTTCTCACCCTTTTTACCTTGCACCTACATCAACACTTAAGCATTTTCAACAACCAATTCAAGACAACTTAATCAAGCCAAACACAAGAGTTATGTATGATATATTAACACACGCATTCATGTATTTCCAAACTTTCCTTATTACGAAAACATATAATTTACCACAATTCAATTTAATTATACCATACACATATATGTTAAACAAATATAACCTTATAATTATGTACTAAAACATACCATTACTAGCCATTCCAATGGCTAGATTACAAACAACAATTTACATGCCAACATTGACCAAGTTATCCTATACATGCCATTATACCAAAACAAGTTTTCCATTTATACCAAAATGGGCTGAAGGATAGTGTAATGATGCTCCGACCGGTTCCAACCTTTATGAGCTTTTGAGCACTATAAACTAGAGAAAAGAAAATCGAGTAAGCATTTCAAATGCTTAGTAAGTTTGTATAATAGGAAATTAACTTACCATATATTTTCATTTAAAATAAGTACACAAAAATGCATCCAAGCAATTTGGCTAATAGCCTAAAACACATAACTTGTAACGCCCCGTACCCGAGACCGTCGCCGGAGTCAAACATGAGGTGTTAACAGACTTAATTCATTACTTTAAACAGCTCAAACAATTTATTTTTAAAATTTTCAGTCAAGCTAGCAATCTGCATCACAGTCGCTTAAAAATTCATATTTCGAGTTTCGAAACTCAAAATCCAATTCCGTAAATTTTCCCTGAAACTAGACTAATATATATATTTGCTAATTTTTTTATAGATTTTTTGGTCAAGCAAATTAGTACAGTTTATTAGTTAAAGTCTCCCTTGTTTCAGGGTTTGACTGCTCTGACCTCTGTGTATTACGAATCAAATATCTCCCTGTACAGATTTTCAATGACTATTCCGTTTATTTCTAATAAAACTAGACTCAATAAGGAATCTGTACATATAAATCATGACTTCTAATTATCTTTGAAAAATTTATGGTGAATTTTCAAAGTCAGAATAGGGGATCCAGAAATTGCTCTGGCCCTGTTTCACAAAAATTTAAACATCTCATAAAATATAACTCATATACCTGTTTTGTTCCATCCATATGAAAATAGACTCATCAAGCTTCAATTCCATAACTTATTCATTATTTAATTCCATTTCTACTATTTTTAGTGATTTTTCAAATTCACGTCACTACTGCTGTCTGAATCTATTTTATGGTAAATTTTACCCATTTCATGGTTCCCATGGATTAGCTAGCAATTTAGCATACATAACACCAAATATGATCATGATTAGCCATTCCAATGGCTAATCATTACCAAGCATTTCCATACCACTCAATAACCATATCATAAGACCATATATACAAAATGATTATAATGCTATACATGCCATACTCAAAATATACAAGCCATTATGCCAAGATGGTATACGGATAGTGTGGGCGTGCCTTCGACCGTTTCTGATTTCCGAGCTGGCTTGTCAACACTACAAGGAATGAAAATGAGGGAGTAAGCACAAATGCTTAGTAAGTTCACATGCAAATAGCAAGTAACACAACTATATAAGCAAACATAAACATCATTTGCATGATCATCACCGAGACATTCATATCACATTTTCATTTATCATCTTACCATATTGTTGTTATATCAAGTTTTCAACCCGAGGGTTAAGTACATACCTGTTCAAAGTATCCATTTCACAACACTGACCAATACGTCCCTTTCATCTCGAGTATTCCTCCATTTGAGTAGAATTTTACTCGTTGAACACATCGGAATATAATTCGGATACATGGAAAGTTTGCACATAAGTGCCACATATGTAGCCAAGCTACCATGTAACCCGCCCATAAGTGAACTCAGACTCAACTCAACGAGCTTGGGCGTTCGCATCCATAAGTGAACTTAGACTCAACTCAACGAGCTCGGATGCCTAGTTACATCTCTCGAACTCGGACTCAACTCAACGAGTTCAGACATTCGCATCCATAAGTGAACTCGGACTCAACTCAACGAGTTCGGATGCCCAAATATCCCAGTGACATGTCACTTGTATCCTAATCCATTCCTAAGGTTCAACAGGACCTTTTTCCCAATCATGTGTCTCAACCATCTTCTACGGAATGCCGATACCGATACTCGATAGTATTTCACATTTTCCAGGTATATCACATAATTTGACATATTATCAAACAATTATCACGAGTATAATATTTCATAATAATTATCATATCATTTAAATAACAAAAAAACATTTAAAATAATAACTATGTTACCAACATTTACATATGAACTTACCTCGTATGTGAAAATGGCAACTTTTACCATTTCGTCCACAACTTGGTTTTTCCCCATTTTAGCCCGAATTTTAGTTTTCCTTGCTCTATCATTTAAAATATAGTCTAATTAGGGCTCACATTATTCAAATTAACCCAAAATCGTATTTTGGCAAAATTACAGTTTTGCCCCTAAACTTTCGCATATTTACACTTTTTCCCCAAAGCTCGTAAATTAAACTTCAGCATATTTTCTTATGTTTTATGACATGCTGAACATTTTTCCCTTCTATTACAACATCAAATTCTCACTCTAACACATAGTTATGAACAATAACAATTTTTACCGATTAAGCCGTTTTACTCATTTTTGCTTAAAATCGCTTAGCAAAAGTTGTTTAACATAATTTCAGCCTTCTTATTCTACCATAAAACATCAAAATAAACACATTTCACCTATGGATATTTTTCCAAATATGAACCCTAGCTTAAATTATTGCTAGAATAAGCTTAATCAAAGTTAGGGATTCTAAAACATAAAGAACTTGAAAACGGGGCTAGAACGGACTTACAATCGAGCTTGGAAGCTTGAAAAACCCTAGTCATGGTTTCTCCTTGCTATATTCGGCCATGGGGTTGAAGATGAGCAAAATTGGCTTTTAATTTTTTATTTTAATTCATTTTACCCCTAAATGACCAAAATGCCCTTACTACTAAACTTTCCAAAAATTCCATCCATGTCCAATTTTTGTCCATAGACTTAGAAATTGGTAAAATTCTATTTTACACCTCCTAATTAATATTTCAAAACAATTTCATACTAGAAACTTCTAGAATGCAAGTTTTGCAAATTATTCGATTTAGTCCCTAATTTCAATTTAAGCACTTTATGCATAAAATTTCTTCACGAAATTTTCACACAATCATGAAATCATATCATAGACCTCAAAATAATCATAAAATAATTATTTCTATCTTGGATTTTGTGGTCACAAAACCACTATTTCGACTAGGCCCAAAATCAGGATATTACATAACTTCACCAATCATGTTATTCAAGCAATTCACATAATACCCAAAACATGGATGAGCTCATCATTTAATTTCATATATATATGCTTTCCATATCATTTTTCAATATTAAAAGTACATTTCCATAACGAATCATTTCAAGTTTAGTTTAACCATGTCAGAACTTTATCAGTTGAATTTATTTGAAATATCGATGGATACGTCCATGTAGTACACTTAAAGTGTACAAAACTAAAATATGTCAATTCATATCCAAGGGTACCCAAATAGGGCACATAATCAAGAAGCACACTCTGGAGCCATATATTAATCAAGAAGCACACTCTGGAGCCATATATTAGGATGTTCATGTGAGCCATGTATTAGGAAGCTCATCCAGGATAAATAGAAAACTCATAAAAGTTTAGAATAGGAAGCTCATTAAACTTAATAGGTAACTCCGAAGAGTAAATATCAGGGAGCTCCGAAAAGCATAATAGGGAGTTCAAGCGAGCCATATCAGGAAGCTCATTAGAGCCTATATCAGGACGCTCACAAAAAGCTGCATCTGTGTCTACAAAATAATGTTGGGTCACAACCGATCGAATCGTGTTACAGGATGCTCACAAAGAGCTGCTGTAGTGCGCAACACATGCAGGATCACTACCGATCAGGATGCTCGTAGGAACTATATAACAGGACGCTCGAGAGGCTTATAATAGGATTGCTCGTCTGAGCTATATTCTGTCTGCAACATATGCAGGACCACATTCAATACGGAAAATTATGTATCCATCGAATTTCATTATTCAAACGGAACTTATCATTTTCTGAACATTAACGGGCATGTGATTATTTCATACATTTATGACATTTATATAATTCATGCAAACACATACCACATTCAATTCAAGTATAAAAATAAACACAATTTAGTTACACAAACTTACCTCGTCACTTGTTCGTATACAAAAATCTACTAATTCGACACTTTCTTGGGCCCCGAGTGTAATGGGTCTGCTGGGCTTAAGCTAAGACCGGGTGTAGGGCTTTTGGTAGTTGGGTCAAATGTAAACGGGTAGTGGGTAGTTTAGCTGGGTCAATTGGGCTTGTGAATGTAAATGGACTGTAATAAATAAATTTTTATTTGTTTATTTATTTATCTCACGAGCCCGGGCAGATTTGGGCTGCTACATATACCTTGAGCATACTACCCGAATACCCATCGAAATTACAATAGTTCAATGGGAATTATTCTTGAAATATGGAAAAGTGACATGAAATAAAAGTTTATATTGTGATAAGCATCCATGTTTGTTTGGCATTTATATGATGTTATGTGCCTGACTTGTTTGATTAAGTGAATGCGATAAGTAAACTTACTCAAAATTTATGGAATGTATGTATAAGTGCACTTGTTTGAATAAGATAATCAGAAAGTTCATGTAATATAAATATGTATGTTAATTTGCCTCAAGTAAATGGTATAACTGTGATGATATTATGATGATGATGAATGTTAAGTCACATGTGTGCATATATAAGAGTCGAGTTAGAGGCTTTATGACCACACGACCTACCCACATGGGCGTGTCCCAAGCCACACGGGCGTGTGACCACTATTTTAGCAAAAATTCTCTAAGTGCTGTAAAAATTTCTAAAGTTCTCTGTTTAGTCTCAAACCGCTTCCAAAGCATGTTTTGGGCCTCGTAGGCTCGTATTAGGGACTTTATGAGTATTTGTAAAAAGTTTTAATTTTTGGCTCGAAAATGTGTGTTTGCTTGTGTTTAAGTCCAGTAATGCCTCGTACCCTATTCTGGCATATGATATGGGTAAGGGGTGTTACAACTGCATTATATCTGTTATGTGCCACATTGATACCACATGGTGTGTAGGGCTGAGTGGGTATTTTAAACCCCACATGGTGTATAGGGATGGTCGGAGATGATGTGTAGAATATGGGGGGAGGATATATGATTTCTAATTCTGACTTTGCACATTTGTATATGTATCTGAGATAGGCTTAGGCCCGAATCTGCATTTGCATCCATAATGGGCTTAGGCCCTAATTAGTTTATGCCTGATGTTTGATAATTAGTATGTTTGCATGTCTAATTCTACTGGGTTACACACTGAGTTTACGTAAACTCACCCCTTTTCTATTTATTCTGTACAGGTAATCTATAGAGTTAGGCGGATTGGTGCAGTAGAGGACTCAACGGTGATCACCCGCTTTTACTGTTTTATTCTGTTTTATTTTATGGTTTATTTAAGTTTTGGCTTCGAGATTGAAGAGGTTGTATTTTCTCAGATTCTCTGGACTCCTTTAAACTGTTTGGCGTTGGTTTTAACTTGCTTATAACTATGATGGTTTTACCTAAAACATGATTTTGTTTTCCTTAAAAACGATGATTTTCCTAAACTTGCGCTAAAATGATACGTCTTAAGGCAAGTTGACTAATTGAATATACGTTTCGAAATAAATAAAAGCAACTAAGGGTTTTAAGCTTAAGATTTTTATCGAGTTGACTTCATTTTCAAAATCCCTTCTATGTGACATCGCAGATTCGGCCATAACGTCTAGGCCGGGTTTAGGGTGTTACAACTAAACCTATTTAGAATTCCATAAAAACCATCAAAAACATAATAGATTTCGCTATTGCTTAACTTTTTGGTTTTCTGAATTTTCAATCAAATGCTCGGTTCTTCATCAACTAATGTAACGATTCATTTTTCTATTACTTTTTTATGTTATCTAGTCTTTTAAATAGAGTTTTTACCCATTAAATCATATGTTTTGAATAAATGCAAAAAATTGGGTCGTTAATTGTGGATTTTGGGATTTTGGATAACAACGTGGATTCAAAGTGTTTTTCAATTAGTTTTGATGTGAATAGAAGGTTTCTAAACTGAATTTCAAGTTTCGTTAAAGATTTCTTAAGTTTTATTGGATTTTAATGAAAATTGCTATGATTTGTTAAAAAATTTGATACCATGAATTAAGTACTTTTGTGTAATTTAGGGTTGAGAATCAGTCGTAGGTGAATAATTATGTAATAGCCCATTTTTAGGTCAAATCAAAATAGTGGTTTCGGTACCAAAAATATAAAGTCAAAATATTTATTTTATTATTTTATTAAAGTTTACAGGATGATAGAATTATTATGTGAAAGTTTCGTAAAGAAATTTTACCGTTTAAATGCTTAATTCTGTAAAAAGGACTAAATCACGTAACACGTAAAAGTTGCATTCTATTGTTAAAAGTGTTTAAATTGCTATGATTTAGTAAATCAAGGATCCTTATAATGTAATTATACCATGATTAAGATTAGTGGGCATTTATGTCCATGATTTAAGTGTTTTATAAGTTATATTTATAAGGTTAATTTGGTAAATTATTAAATAACCTAACTAAAATAATGAAAAAAAAATGGTTGTATTCTTAATTATCATCATCCACTAAAAATAAGTCAAAGAAACACCATACTTGAAGCTTGAAGCTTCGACTAGGGTTCCTCCTTACATGTAAGCTTATTTTTTATCCGTTTTTAATAATTTCTACGTTTTTGATATCGTTGCTTCGTATTCTAGCTAGCTCATACCTTAATTTTTGAATTTGTTCATGATTTTGTAAAGTTCTATTATTGAATACTTGAGTTCTTTGATGTTTAATGATAGATTATGGAAGTTTGAAGATAATTTTGCATGTTTTGTAAAGTGATTTTTGACAAAAATGTCAAATAAGGATTGAATTGAGAAAATGTAAAATTATGTGGTTAAAAGTGTGAAATAATGAAAGATATGGGCTGCTAGTGGTATATAGTAAATTCGGCTATCATGGGTTATGGCCTAATTATGCAATTTTGCATTTTTATGTGTTAAGGACTGAATTGCAAATTAGTCAAAAGTCTAGGGGTAAAATTGTAAATTAGTCAAATGAATGTTTTAGGCTAAATTGAATTGAATGAAAGTTTGAATGAGTTAATTTAATATTATATAGATCAAGATAAGCAAATACCGAAACTAGATAGGGGAAAACGAAAAGTGGACGAATAGCAGATAGTTTTATCTGAGGATACAAGGTAAGTTCGTATAATTAGAATCGAACTTCTATATATATATATATATTTGAAAATAATTGAAATGAATATTTGTGATTGAGTAATTGATATGTTTGAAATACAAATGCCTTAATGATATAGTTTAAAGGTTATCAAGCCCCGTTTGAACTGTATCAATTCATAAGATACGACTGACCTGTCACTAGGGTTATCGATTTGGTCGAGCTCCTGTATTTGTTGCGGACTCACCACAGCTTGTATGAGCTTACCGATATATCAGCTTGTAAGAGCTTACTGTTGTCAACTCATTGGAGCTTACCATTTTAGCTCGTACGAGCTTACTGTTCAGCTCGATGGAGCTTACCGTTTAGCTCAATAGAGCTTACTATTCATCAGCTCAGGAGGAGCTTACCGATCATGGCTTGAAAGAGCATAAATAATAATGAATTGACAAATTATTGATGTTTATCACTTGAGTATCCTTTGAAGTTCTAATAGGTTCAATGGGCATAAATATTGTTTATACCGATGAGTACCGTTATTGAATGAATCATTGAATATGTGATTAAAAATGAAATGTTAAAATTTTTCTAAGTTCCCAAAATCTTAATATGTTACTGATTTAGTCCCGAATACATGATTTAGGCTTTGTATGCTTGATTTAAGTATATATATTGAATGCGTATGAATTATATATACTGAAATGTGACTATATTGATAAATGATTGTTCGGAACTGAGTTACAAGTTCAGTAATGCCTCTTAACCTATTCCGGCGATGGTTACGGGTTAGGGGTGTTACATTTGTTGGTATCAGAGCTACGGTTTAGTCGATTCTAGGACTAACATTGCGTATGTGAGTATAACTTTATATGCCATATATAAAATTGTGATACTGTGATGACTTCTGACATTTTCAAATGTGTTTTTATATAGTAATGGATCCCGAACGAGCTGTAAGGGATGATGTAGAAAGTAACGTGTAACGCCCTAATTTTTGGGCCTAAAAGTATTGGGCTTTGAGTCTGGGTTCGGGTAGAAGACGGCTCGAATAATTTGAATGTTTTATAATTTGGCCAAAAATGTGTGTTTTAGGCTAAATTGAATTGAATGAAAGTTTGAATGAGTTAAATTGATATCATATAGATCAAGATAAGCATATACCGGAATTAGATCGAGGGAAACGAAAGTAAACGAGTACTCGACGGTTATTCGAGCAACTCGAGGTAAGTTCGTATAATCAGAATCGAACTATACTGTACTTGCAATGGTTGAATTGAATGTATATAATTGAATTATTTAAGATATGAATGTTTTGATGATATATCGAATCTGTTACCGAGCTTTAGTTGAACTATGTGAATTCATTGGATACGTGTGACAAGTTACTGTACCTATCAAAATGGTCAAGCTCCTGCATTTGTTGCAAACTCACCATAGCTCGTATGAGCTTACTGATTCAGCTCGAAAGAGCTTACTGTTCAGCTCAATAGAGCTTCCCATTTTCAGCTCAATAGAGCTTACTGTTATCAGCTCATGAAGAGCTTACTTGCCATGTCTCGAAAGAGCATGTATGATGATGAATTGATGAATTATGGACATTGTTCACTCGGTTATCCTTTGAAGTTCTAATAGATTCAACGGTCATAAATAATATTATATGAACAAGTTACAATTTATGTATTAGTTAAATGACTAACATGTTATGATATTGTGTAATTAGGATTGCTTATATTGAATGGTTGGCATTATACTATTGCTTTGATTACTTTAATGGTAAGTTTAATTCTAAATTATACGAGAGCTTAGAAGCTTATTCTATTTCTTTTTCTATGTTTTATAGAGGTTCGTTAGCTCTCTCGTTCCGGACAAGTCAATTTCGTTTGGTATTTTGAACTTATGAACTTATATAAATATGGGATGTATAGGCTAGTTTGGTAGTAAAAGTTATGTTTTGGAATGATGGTTTGAGTATGAATTTGTATATAAGTTAAGCCATGTGATTTGGCTTATTTGGTACCATGTTTTGATTGTATATATATATGTTTGAATATGGTATGTTTTGGTATGATAATGTTTGAATGAAATTATACAAAGGTAGTCTTTTATTTATGGATGTTAAGTGGATGAATTATATATGTTGTTATATAGGTATATAGACATATAAATGGTAAGTTTGGATATGGCTTATAATGCGTATTGAATTGGTTCATTTGGTTGCAAATTGAGTTGTTTAAATGTGGTCAAATGTGAATGTATATGCTTATGTTTTAGGGTGGCAAATTTGGCTATTCAAATGGCCTATTTTTGTCCACACGAGCAAAGACATGGGCGTGTGTCTCAACCGTGTGTGACACACGGTCACGTTACACGGCCGTGTGTCCCCTGGGGTACCCTACGAATTAAAGTTAGTATTCCCTCCAGTTTTGACACGGCCTATACACATGAGCATGTCTATTGGTTGTGTGCGGCACACGAGCTAGCACACGAGCGTGTGGTCGGTCGTGTGGCAAAGTCAGTAACTTCCTTAATTTTCACATGGCCTGGCACACGGACATGTCTTGTGGCATGTGGACAAGTCAGTATGTATGTCCTATTTTGCCACGGCTTAGACACACGAGAGTGTCTAAGGCCGTGTAAGGCACACGGCCTGTTCACACGGGCGTGTGACCTTTGAAAAGTTAAAATTTTTTTTAAATTTCTAAAACTTTTATATGTTACCGATTTGGTGCCGAATGCATGTGTTAAGTATTGTATGCTCAGTTTTAAGTTCTTATTGAATATGAATGACTAAAATTTACTTTAATGAGATGGTATTGATTTACGATTATTCTGAACTGAGTCACAAGATAGGTAATGCCTCTTAACCTATTTCGGTGACGGTTACGGGTTAGGGGTGTTACATTTTATTGGTATCAGAGCTACAGTTTAGTCAGTTCTAGGACTAACGTAGCATATGTGAATCTAGCTATACATGCCATATATAAAACTGTGATAGTGTGACAACTCATGACGTTCTTAAATGTGTTTTTATATATAGTAATGGATCCTAAACGAGCTGTAGCGGACGACGTAGAAAGTAACGCGTCAGCTCCTGCTCAAGGAGCGACGCCTACTGAATCTATACCTGTGACGAGTAGCCACAGGGGTAAGGCTAAAGAAGCCTTCTTTCAGATATTAAATGAATGGTTCACACAGTATATAAGTACAAACCCGGCTATTTCGCAACCTCCACCCCCACCTGTTCCCCAACTGATTCCAGTAGTTCCTCAAGGTACTGATCTTCTGCGATTGAATAAACCACTTGTTGATAGAATATGGAAACGTGGGGTTGAGAAATTTATAGCTACTACTAATGATGACCCAGAAAAGGCTAAATTTTGGCTCGAGAACACGATTCGGGTATTCGATGAATTATCCTGCACACCTGAAGAATGTATGAAGTGTGTAGTATTGTTGTTAAAAGATATGCGTATCAATGGTGGAATACCTTGATATCCGTAGTTCTGCCAGAATAAGTAACTTGGGATTTCTTCCAAGTTGAATTTAGAAAGAAATATATTAGCCAAAGATTCATATACCAGAAGAGAAAAGAATTTCTTGATTGAAGTAGGGCCATATGTCAGTTACAGAATATAAACGAGAGTTTGTACAACTCAGCAAATATGCCCGTGAATGTGTATCATCTGAAGCTATAATGTGTAAACGATTTGAGGATAGATTAAATGAAGAAATCAAAGTGTTGGTGGGAATTCTTGAGCTAAAAGAGTTTGTTGTTCTGTTTGATCAAGCCTGTAAGGCCGAAGATATGTGTAAAGAGAAAAGAAAAGTTGATTATGAGGCTAGAAAGTCTAGAAAAAGATTTACGGATAAATCACATCAATCAGCATCAAAGAAATTTAAAGAATATCACCCTCGTTCTACAGTTTTTATGGGAATTTCTATCAAAGACAAAAATGTGAGACAATCAAGTTCAAAAGCTCAAGCAACATCTGTGGCCAGTGCGGGAAGTGTTAGAAATACTGCATCTGAATGTAAACATCGCAATAAGCGACATTATGGTGAATGCATATTAGTGAACGAAGCTTGTTTTAAATGTGGATCTTCGGATCATTTTCTCCGTGATTGTCCAGAAAAGTTCACAGCTGAAAGAGAACAACTAGTGAAAACAAGTAACACGGCTGCTAGAGGGAGACCGCCCCAAAACACCAAAAATGTGAGTGGTAATCGAGGTGCTACAAGAGATTTAACTATGAGATCTGAGGTACGAGCGCCTACCAGGGCTTATGCTATACGTGCACGAGAGGAAGCATCATCACCAGACGTTATCACCTGTACTTTTTCTCTTTTTGATACTGATATAGTTGCATTGATAGATCTTGGATCAACCCATTCATATATGTGTATGAACTTAGTATTTAAAAAGAGTTTACATGTTGAGTCTACAGAATTTGTAATTAAAGTATCGAACCCCTTAGGCAAGTTTGTTTTAGTTGACAAAATTTGTAAAAATTATCCTCTGATGGTCCGGGGTAACTGTTTTCAAGCTGATTTGATGCTTCTACCGTTCGATGAGTTTGATGTGATTCTGGGTATAGACTGGCTGACTATGCTAATGCAGTTGTGAATTGTAGATAGAAGACTATTGATTTGAAATGTCAAAATGGTGAGATTCTTCAGATTGATTCTAATGATTCGAATAAATTACCTACTGTAATATCATCTATGCTAGCTTAAAAATACTTGAGAAAAGGTTATAATGCATATCTTGCTATATATTGGATATGAAGGTATCAGAATCAAATATTGAATCCGTACCAAAATAGAATTTGTGTACAGAAAAATACAGAACTTATTTAGAAAATTCTGCATGAAGCACACAGTAGTCGCTTTTCTATTCATTCGGGTAGTACTAATGTAACGCCCCAGTTTACGGGAATTCTGTGAATGTTGGCAAAATTTAAAATTTCTATGTTCTGTCTGCTTGGCGTAGGTTTAATTATGTTAAGGGGCCTCTAGAAGGCCCAAGATTAAGTTAAACCCGATAATTTTAATTAATTTTAATTCCATAAGAAAAAGGGGGTTCTAGTCGACTAGGCTTTTAAGTATTAATTGGGTAAAATAAAACACAAGGAAACAGGTGGCAAAGTGGCATGTGACGCCACTGGGAAGGCTATAGAAGTGGCGTGTGATGTAAGGGAGAACTGAGGTTCAAGTCACAATGACAGTATATTAAGGGCATTATTTTTATGAGTATGAAAGGTAGCATTATTTTTATGAGTATGAAAGGTAAGTAATGGAACTCAAGTAAAAGTTTATCAGGAGGAGTTTGAGTTGCTCTGGAGATTGAGCAAGGAGGGGATAAGGGAGAGAATTTAGGAGCTGATTAGGGAGAGCAGTGTTGGCCGAATGGTGGACTCTTGAGGAGCAAGAGTTGGCGGCCAAAGGTTTCTTTAGGGGGCAAATTTCGGCTAGGTTAAGTACCAAATATAAATTCGGCATTAGGGGTAAGTTGTGCCGTTTCCTGACTATTCTTCCTCTTCTTTTCTTTTCTCCTCTCTTCATCAACTTCTTTTCTTCTTTTTGTCTGCCGAATCTCCCTACCATTCTGCTCATCTTCATCTTTTACCAGTTGTTTTCAAGCCTATAGCCGATTGCTCAAAAAGCCGAAATCCCGAAAGCCTGATTTCTTTTGTGCCAATTTCTTATAGCCAAGACCCTCTTATTTTTCCTCATCTTCTTGATCGATTTTCTAGTCCTCTGAACCCCAAGTTTCAGTCGACAAAGCCATTACAAAATTCTCATCTTTTCTCCACTATTACAAAAAGCCGAAAACGCATAGCCATAGGGACATAACCGAATTTTAAGGTCACTAAAGGCTCGAATTTTGTTGTCATTTGAGGGGTTAGATCTGTATCAAAATTGAGTAGGAGTTAACTGGAATCATTGACCGAAGGAACCGGTGGTAAGTCTTTCAAACCTATTCTTTATTTCGGGTTTTAGAAAAAGTTGAAACCCTTAAAGGTTAGGGAGGCTGTCGATTTGGGCTTGAAGCTCTAAGGGTTGTGATAACTATTTTATTTTGGTAATAGTGTGTTCAAGAGGCCGCTGATCAAAGGCTTGGACAAGTGGAACGACTGGATCTAGACATAATCGCTAATCTCGGCAAAGGTAGGATCGCTAGTGCCTAAAGTGTTAAAGGCCGAATATGGTAAGGGCTTAAATACGTAGTTGATTTCGATAGTTAGATTAACGTGTTAGTAGCCCAATTGTAGGCAGTTCGTATGTGGATCTCGCCAACGTACCGCTATAAATTAGTTGTGTAACTGACACCCTCACATAGACTAGATCGACAAAAGCCGAAAAGCTGAAATGCCGAAAAATCGGTATTTTGGGAACTTACGAGTGTGCAAATGCTCATGAGATTGAAAGTTGATGTATATGGTAAAATAAAGTAATAAGACTGCAGAGTGCACGATTCCGTGCATTTCGATATTTTGGCTTAATGGGCCAAAGTCAGGATAATGGGCCAACTGGCCCATTTCGGTAAGAGCACTCGGTAAGTGTTTCTATTAGTACGTAAACATTTATGATATGCATGAAAACCCTAAGAATAGTAAAATTACTAGAAAACCCCTATGTATGCAAAATTACCATTATACCCCTATGTGTAAAATGACCATTATGCCCCTAGGGTTAATTTTGTCTGAAAAGCATGATGATCTGATTCTGTATGATGTATGCCATGATTGTATATCTGTTGCATGGGGACATGAGTTATATTATGGAGGAAGCGTCCTGGTGGCTATGCCACAAATTATCGATCCGTAGCTCGCCACATATATACATTCGGTGGCTCGCCACAATTATCATTTCGTGGCTCTATCACATTATCTCATTCTCGTAGCCATGCTGCATATTTCTATGGCGTGTAGCGGTTGGGTGGGTCGAGTAGTCTCCCCACATGGTGAAAGGCTGGTATGGGGGTGCATATGGTTGGATATGAGTTGGGTTTCTGCATAAACATGTAATATCTTTTCTGTTCTGTTATGGTCCTAAGGCTTTATTCTGAATCTTGTTCTGGGCTAAGGCCAACTTATTACATTTACGTGTTTTAAGGTCGATATAGACTATGGTTGGGTTAATTTCTGATCGAGTTTTCCCAAAACTCACCCCTTTATTTTCATCCACGCAGGTAATCCCCAACCATAGTGGGCTTAGAACTGTGAGGGATTTGGAGTGGCCACACGTTCTGCAAATTTGGTTTTCTTCTGGTGAATTAGACATCCTTCCTATTTACATTTAAGGTTTTGGGTTTTTAATTGTAATAAGGCCGCTTTAATTATTTTATTTTATTTTTAAATGGTTTTGTTATGTTTAATTAAGATAGATATGATGTATTCTTAACTGTCAAAATTGGTTAGCCTTAGGGCGCGATTTCAAAACAATACTTGATTTCAAAATAACACGACAACCAGCAAAGCTTCCGCAATAAAAATGTTTTCCAAAATTGATCACTTTTCTTAAAATAGACTTAATCGAATTGGTTTCTTAAAAATATACACGACGTTAAGGTGTGGTAATGGCAGTATGCGTGTCTAAGATTGGTTCCGAAGAGAGCTTGGTACTTAAGCAGTCCGATGGACTCACCTCCTCTTTTCCGGTTTCCTACCTGGTGAACAGCTTCCATTCACTTTAACCTAAAATGAAATCATCTTTTAAACCACTAAATAAGTTTTTGATTAAAAGCATAAAATGTTTCAGACACTTCGATGTGGCACGTCAGATCTGGTCAGAACTTCTAGACTGGGTTTAGGGTGTTACATTTAGTGGTATCAGAGCCCAGTTGCAACAACTCGACTGTGAAATGGGTTTACAAAAACAAAGATTTTCGAAAACAAAAATTTTATAAATATTGTAAAAACTCAGTTTTCAAAATCTGGATATTCAGAAGGTGGCATTCCGAATCTCCGACCCAAGCCCGTAAGTATTATTCTGAGCTTTTCTGAATATTTTCTGAATTATCTGTTTATACTCTGCTAGGATACTTTAGTTAGGGTGATACTGAAAACTATAGAAAATTTGATTAGGACTGTAGCTAGACCGCGATTTTGCGGAAACAAACTTTGAATCACTATTTATTCATAAAATATCTCAACAAACATTGAAATATTTAATGGATGCATAAAATTCGTAATCAGATAATACGATATGAGTACGAGAGCAGCTCGTGGAAGAGGCCGGGGACGTGGCCGCGGTGGTGTTAGAGTAGGAACTGCATCTTCTGGGTATATACCGACGGCAGAGGCACCGGTACCACCGACAACGGAGGCGAAGTCTCATGATCGTGGTGCCGGGGATGATGCCCTATCGCAGGCAATGCTTCTTGTTCTGGAACGAGTTGTCGGGGCAAGTATAGGTAACGGAATTCGAGGATCCATTTCTGAGCGACTTCGGGCTAACGGAGCAGAGATCTTTAGGGGTGTATCTGGTGTAGCCCCGAATGTGGCAAAATATTGGTTGGAGGCCACAGAATGGATTATGGATAACTTGGACTGCTCTGTAGAGCAGAAGCTGAAGGGAGCCGTATCGTTGCTGCGAGATGAGGCTTATCAGTGGTGGCTCACTGTGAGAGAAGGGACCCCAGCTGATAGGGTAACTTGGGAACTGTTTAAGATGGCCTTTAAAGGGAAATATGTTGGGGCGAGTTATGTGGACGCCCGCAGAAAGGAATTCTTGAATCTGGTTTAAGGAAGTAAAACTGTTACTGAGTAAGAGGTTGAGTTCTGAGGCTGAGCCGGTATGCCGTGGGCATAGTCGCTACGGAATATGAGCGAAGTGTGCGCTTCGAAGATGGTCTTACGGATGACCTTAGGTATTGATTTCTCCGCAGAGGGAGCGTGATTTCGTGGTTCTGGTGGAAAAAGCTAAGATAACTGAGGAGGTGAAGCGTGCTGAAAAGCAAAATCGGGAGAAGGATCGAAACCATTTTTGTAAGGATTCAGGACCCTCTAGTGGCGCAAATAGGAATGGTAAGAGAGCAAGAGTGGAGGAGCCAGTTCGAACAGTTCCGATGAATATTGTTAGACTACCAATCTGTGGAGACTGTGGTAAAGTGTATCTAGGCGAGTGTGGGAAACGTTCCGATGCTTGTTTTCAATGCGGATCAATGGAGCATAGAGTTAAAGACTGTCCTCAGAGAGCTGATCAGGTTCAAGTTGCTGAACAGAGGGTTGCTCAACCCGTGAGAGGTGGACCACAACCACCGAGAGGACGTGGACAAGGTAGGGGCAGAAATGGAAATGGATGAGGTCAAGGGGTACCTGGCAGGGGTGTCAAAAATGCTGAGGCTCGACAGCCAGCGTTGGTGTATGCAGCTCGTCGTCGAGAGGAGGGCGATGCACCCGATGTCATAACTGGTACATTTTTGGTTTCTAGCATGCCGTATACTACTTTGGTGGATATTGGATCTACTCATTCTTATGTTGCATGTGCCATATCTGGGTCGTTGGGTGTGTACTCTGAGAAGATTATGAGTGAGGTATCTGTACTAAGTCCTTTGGGTCACTCGGTTAAGGTAGACCAACTGTATAGGGATGTGCCCTTAGAAATGCAAGGTAACATTTTCCCTGGAGACTTGATGAAGTTACCGTTCAGAGAATTTAATCTCATTTTCGGAATGGACTGGCTTGTTAAGCATAGGGCGACTCTTGATTGTGCTGCCAAACGGATGGTGTTAAGGACCATAGAGGGAAAATAGGTTATGGTGATAGGTGAGCGAAGGGACTATTTGTCCAATGTGGTGTCGGCATTAAGGGCCGAAAAGTGGATTCGAAAAGGTTGTGAGGCCAATTTGGCGTTTGTAAGTCAGTCGGAAGTTGAGGGGCTGACAGTGGATAAGGTTAGGACCGTAAGGGAGTTCCAAGATGTTTTTCTGGAAGAGCTTCCGGGATTGCCTCTGAACCGAGAGGTCGAGTTTGGAATCAACTTGTTGCCTGGAATAGCACCAGTGTCCATCGCACCGTATAGGATGGCAGCGAGGGAGTTAGTGGAGTTAAAGGCGCAAATTCAAGAGTTGTTGGATAGAGGCTTTATTAGGCCAAGTGTGTCTCCATGGGGAGCACTGGTGCTATTTGTGAAGAAGAAGGATGGGACGATGAGAATGTGCATTGATTATCGCCAGTTGAACAAACTGACGATTAAGAATAAGTACCCACTGCCGAGGATTGATAATCTATTTGACCAACTTAGAGGAGCTTCTATATTTTCCAAAATCGATCTTCGATCTGGATATCATCAGTTAAGGGTTAAAGAGGCAGATATTCATAAGACGCCATTCAGGACTCGGTATGGTCATTACGAGTTTCTGGTTATGCCATTTGGACTGACGAACGCTCCTGTAGCATTTATGGGTCTGATGAATCGTGTGTTCCAACCATTCTTGGATCGATTCGTAGTCGTCTTTATTGACGATATTCTAGTATATTCTGAAACTGAAGTGAAACATGATGAGCATCTCCGCATTATGCTTCAAGTGTTAAGGGAGAAGGAACTCTATGCGAAGTTCAGCAAGTGTGAATTCTGGTTGAGGGAGGTAACTTTCTTAAGACATGTGGTCTCTGCTGAGGGGATTAAGGTGGACCTTCGGAAGATTGAATCGATTCTGGAATAGAAGCCACCAAGGCCAGTGTCAGAAGTTCGGAGTTTCCTAGGGTTGGCAGGTTACTACAGAAGGTTTGTGGAAGGATTTTCTGTGATGGCAGCACCTTTGACAAAACTCATAAGGAAAGGGGTACCGTTTGTGTGGGCAGAGAAACAGCAGGAAGCTTTTGAGAAGTTAAAGAAAGTTCTGACTGAAGCACTTGTATTAATTCAGCCGGAGTCTGGGAAGGATTTTACTGTGTATAGTGATGCATCACATGTAGGTTTGGGTTTGTGTTGATGCAAGAGGGTAAGGTGGTTACTTATGCATCACGACAGCTTAAGCCTCACGAAGAAAACTATCCTACTCATGATTTGGAGTTGGCAGCAGTAATCTTTGCACTTAAGATTTGGAGACATTACTTGTATGGAGAAAGGTGTGTTATATACACAGACCATAAGAGTCTTAAGTATTTGCTGATTTAGAAGGAGCTGAACCTTAGGCAAAGGAGGTGGATAGAGTTGCTTAAGGATTATGATTGTTCGATTGAGTATCACCTAGGCAAGGCTAATGTGGTAGTTGATGCTCTAAGTCGTAGAGCTGTATCTGATCTGAGAGCAATGTTTGCTCGTCTGAGTCTGTATGATGATGGGAGTTTATTGGCTGAGTTACAAGTAAGGCCAACCTGGGTGGATCAGATTAGGGAAAAGGAGTTGAGAGATGAGTCTTTGGTTGCTCGTTTCCAACAAGTTAAGGAAGGGGAAACTTCTGAGTTTGGGTTGAATGGTGAAGGAGTTCTGTGTTTCCGAGGAAGAATTTGCATTCTGAAGGACTCTGACTTAAGGCAGGCAATACTTAAGGAAGCTCATGGGGGACTTTGTGCCATGCATCCTGGAGGGAATAAGTTGTATCATGACTTACGAGAATTGTATTGGTGGCCTGGGCTGAAACGGGAAGTAACGGAGTTTGTGGGGAAATGTTTAACATGCCAGCAAGTAAAAGCTGAGTATCAACTACCTTCAGGACTTTTGCAACTAGTAAAGATACCACTTTGGAAGTGGGAGAGGGTAACCATAGACTTTGTGAGTGGACTACCCTTGACGCCATCAAAGAAAGACTCAGTTTGGGTGATTGTGGATAGGTTGACCAAGTCGGCTCATTTCATACCTGTCCGCACTGACTTTTCACTTCAAAAGTTAGCCAAGTTGTATGTGGTAGAGATTGTGTAACTTCATGGAGTCCCAGTTTCGATTATCTCTGACCAGGATCCTAGATTCACATCTCAGTTTTGGAAAAAGTTATATGAAGCATTGGGGACGCGATTGAACTTTAGTACAGCTTTCCATCCCTAAACTGATGGTCAGTCAGAAAGGGCTATTCAGATTCTGGAGGACATGTTGAGGGAATGTGTTATTGACTTCCGAGGTAGTTGGGAGGAGTACTTTCCACTGGCGGAGTTTGCGTACAACAACAGCTATCAGGCAAGTATTCGAATGGCACCGTATAAAGCACTGTATGGACGAAGGTGTCGTACACCTAGTTGTTGGACCGAATTACAAGAACGATAGGTTCTTGGACCAGAGTTGGTAGCTAATACTGAAGATAAGGTCAAAGTAATCAGAGATCGGCTGAAAGAAGCATCTGATAGGCAAAAGTCGTATGCGAATTTAAAGTGTAAAGAGATTGAGTATTCAGTAGGTGATATGGTTTTCTTGAAGGTTTCTCCTTGGAAGAAGATATTGAGGTTTGGTAAGAAGGGTAAGTTGAGTCCGCGGTTCATTGGGCCTTATCGGATTTTGAAGCGAGTAGGCCTAGTGGCTTATCAATTGGAATTGCCTCTAGAGTTAGACAGGATTCACGATGTTTTCCACGTCTCCATGTTAAGGCGGTATCGTTCTGACCCTACTCATGTCGTGCCAGTTGCAGAAATTGAGGTGCAAACTGATTTGACCTTTGAGGAGGAGCCTGTGAAAATATTAGATTGAGATGTGAAGGTGCTAAGAAGGAAATCTGTCCCATTGGTAAAGGTGCTTTGGCATAATCATGGCAGAGAGGAAGCTACTTGGGAGCCAGAAGAGGCGATGCAACAGCAATACCCTCATCTGTTTGGATCAGGTAAATTTCGAGGACGAAATTTCTTTAAGGAAGGTATAGTTGTAATGCCCCAGTTTTCGGGGATTCTGTGAATGTTGGCAAAATTTAAAATTTCTGTGTTTTGTCTGCTTAGCGTAGGTTTAATTATGTTGGTGGGCCTCTAGGAGGCCCAAGCTTAAGTTAAACTTGGTAATTTTAATTAATTTTAATTCCATAAGAAAAAGGGGGTTCTAGTCGACTAGGCTTTTAAGTATTAATTGGGTAAAATAAAACACAAGGAAACAGGTGGCAAAGTGGCATGTGACGCCACTGGGAAGGCTATAAAAGTGGTGTGTGGATGCAAGGGAGGCTGAGGTTCAAGTCACAATGTGACATATTAAGGGAATTATTTTTATGAGTATGAAAGGTAAGTAATGGAACTCAAGTAAAAGTCTGTCAGGAGGAGTTTGAGTTGCTCAGGAGATTGAGAAAGGAGGGGATAAGTGAGAGAATGTAGGAGCTGATTAGGGAGAGCAGTGTTGGCCGAATGGTGGACTCTTGAGGAGCAATAGTTGGCCGGCCAAAGGTTTCTTTAGGGGGCAAATTTCGGCTAGGTTAAGTGCCAAATATAAATTTGGCATTAGGGGTAAGTTGTGCCGTTTCCTGACCATTCTTCCTCTTCTTTTCTTTTCTCCTCTCTTCATCAACTTCCTTTCTTCTTTTTGTCTGCCGAATCTCCCTACCATTCTGCTCATCTTCATCTTTTACCAGTTGTTTTCAAGCCTATAGCCGATTGCTCAAAAAGCTAAAATCCTAAAAGCCTGATTTCTTTTGTGCCAATTTCTTATAGCCAAAACCCTCTTATTTTTCCTCATCTTCTTGACCGATTCTCTAGTCCTCTGAACCCCAAGTTTCTGTCGACAAAGCCATTACAAAATCCTCATCTTTTCTCCACTATTACAAAAAGCTAAAAACACATAGCCATAGGGACAGCTAAATTTTAAGGTCACTAAAGGCTCGACTTTTGTTGTCATTTGAGGGGTTAGATCTGTATCAAAATTGAGTAGGAGTTAACTGGAATCATTGACCGAAGGAACCGGTGGTAAGTCTTTCAAAC
Source organism: Gossypium anomalum (assembly GCA_025698475.1). NCBI lineage: Eukaryota > Viridiplantae > Streptophyta > Magnoliopsida > Malvales > Malvaceae > Gossypium > Gossypium anomalum. The sequence continues at coordinate 37,109,428 of CM046959.1, read as the reverse complement.
CTATTCTTTATTTCGAGTTTTAGAAAAAGTCGAAACCCCTAAAGGTTAGGGAGGTTGTCGATTTGGGCTTAAAGCTCTAAGGGTTGTGATAGCTATTTTATTTTGGTAATAGTGTGTTCAAGAGGCCGCTGATCAAAGGCTTGGACAAGTGGAACGACTGGATCTAGACATAATCGCTAATCTCGGCAAAGGTAGGATCGCTAGTGCCTAAAGTGTTAAAGGCCGAATATGGTAAGGGCTTAAATACGTAGTTTGATTTCGATAGTTAGATTAACGTGTTAGTAGTCCAATTGTAGGCAGTTCGTATTAAGGATTGCTGTATCGGGTCGACTGCTCGACAACTTTCGATTTCCCCCGATCTAAATCTGATTTCTTTCTTCTCGATCTAAACACATTCAAAATTAACTCATTTATTCACCAAACCATTTAATTTAGTCCACAAACATATATTTGGGAATTTTTGTACTTTAGCCCCTAAATTTCACATTTCTTACAATTTAGTCCCTATTTCACAAAAACAAAAATTTCACAAAATTTAATAATACCCATGCTTAGCCGAATTCTCTATAGGTCCCTAGCAGCCCATATTTCACATTTATTTCATAATTTAACCCCTCAATTTACACTTTTCAAAATTTAATCCTATTTAAGCATTTTCACTCAAAATTACTTAACAAAACTTGATAATATATCATTTAACTTCCATAATTCATCATCAACTATCACAAAGCTTAAGCATTCAACAATGGCATTTCACAAAATCATCAACAAATTCAAAAATGAAGGCACGAGCTAGCTAGTACTCAAAGCAACGATCATAGAAACATAGAAATCTTCGAAAACGGAACAAAAATGGACCTTCAATTGAGCTTCAACTTCGCCGAACCCTAAAACAAATCCATGGCTTTTCTTTTCTTTGTATTTTCGGTGGAATGAAGAAAAGATGATGATAATACATTGTGTTTTATTTTATTTAACTTAAATTATTTATAAATTCTAAATTAACCTTTGTAATAACCTTTAATATCACTTAAATAAGTGTCCATAAATGTCCACCAACATATATAAGGGTATAATTAACACATAAGGACCTTCAATTTAATATCATATAGCATTTAGACACTTAAAATATAGAATGCAACCTTTGCATTTTACACGATTAAGTCCTTTTTCTCAAATTGAGCTATTAAACAATAAAATTAGCTCACAAAATTTTCACACATATATAATCAAATGTTGTAAACACCAAAAATAATATTAAAATAATTTTATGACCTCAAATTTGTGGTTCTGAAACCACTATTCTGATTTAGCTAAAATCGAGCTGTTACAGAGTTAGTTCTATAGAAATATGTGTGAAATACTAATTGAAATAAATAGATGTGGTTGAATGATTAGTTGTGGAAATAGACTTAATTGATGGTTATGAAAATAACGTGTATTGAATTATATGTTGAATTGAATTGATATGAGGAATGAACAATGTTGACAAATGCATGATAATGGATTATGAATTGATGGAAACATGATTTAATATTAAAGATTTAGTATGTTGAATTGAATTGAGAAACATTTTTCCCTATTAACTGTTTGGGCAAGGTCAGGTATAATTGGTATGCCATAAGATAGGAAGAGTTCAGGGTTATTCGACTATGGGTCAGGGAGTGTTGGACACCCTATTTGTTTATTATACCGACCAGTGTTGGGCATATTTATTTGTCGGTCTTTACTGGCTAGTGCAGGGCGCAATTTATTATTACATTTGTTCGTTGAATCCACATATCCATCTGAGTTCGAGTCATGTTAATAGGGAATTATAGATGAAAACCGAAACCATAATGGTGGAAAATTTAAATTAAGGATGAATATGAACTTTAAACGCATTCATGGTAAACTATGAGATGGAATGTACTAGAATATGATTTGAATTACCAAATGGTATATGTAATGAATTTACCATGTTCTAGCATTGATAATAATGTGATGGTTTTGAGAAATGAATAAGTGAATTGGTGTATAGTAATTATTATGTTGCATTTGATTAATTATGTTAATTTATGCATTATTTTGTGTTAGAATAGATATTAATATTTGGATTATTGAAATACCACTGAGTTTACTCAATGTATGATTTTATTTTCCATGCGTATGTTTGGTACGTTTTGATTTGATCATCCTTCAGCATCCAGTAGCAATCTCAAACTCAAGTGCTGGTGATGTATTCATTTTAGTCTTGCCATGTACCTAGGATGTCTAATGATTATAATGAACATTGAGTATTTTGGTTGGCATTTTGAAAGTTATTTATATAAGTGTATATGTATCTGATGGAAATAGTCATGTTGTTATTATCTTGTTAGGTAACTTGGATCATATGTTTAATGTTCAGTAGTGGAGAAAATTATATGTTATGTGATATGCTTTGATTAATGTTTTATTTTGTGATGGTCACTATACTAACTAAAAATATGACTAAGGCAAGCGCACCTATCGAACAATAGTACAGTTGCGGTTAGTAGGGAATATCATATCCACGAGGACTAAAAGTACTAGCAATTATTGTTTTTCTATTATTTAGCTGACAAATTGGAGTGGTTGTTTTTAATCTAAATTATCTAATAATGCAACAGAGAATGAAATAGGAAAATAAACAAAGATAACCAATGAGATAGACAATACCTAGGATAGAATCCACCTAGACTTCACCTATTATTATGAATCTGAATTAAACGATTTATCACTTGTGTTTTGATCTGTAGAAATCCCTAAATTATGTTAATATCTCTTTAAGAGTAAGAACAACTGGCTCTAGGTTGATTAATTGAAATCTCTTTCTAATTAAAACCCTTATGTCGCATTAACTCGATCTATGGATTCCCCTATTAGATTTGACTCTAATCTGGTAGATTTATGTAGTCCTATTTCTAGGATTGCATGCAACTCTACTCAATTATGCTAGATCTACTCTTAAAAAGGGACTTTTGCTCCATTGAAATAAGCACATTAAACATGAATTAATATCCCAAAAATATTAAAACACAAAATAAGCATATATAATTGAGAACAAGAATCAAGTATTTATCGCGTAAAAACAGAAATTAAATAATAAGATTCATCGTAGGTTTCATCCTCCTTAGGTATCTAGGGAATTTAGTTCATAATTCTTAATAGAAACATCTCAAAGTTAGGATAACCACAAGACATAAAGAAACTCAATAAAACTTCGAAAGAAATTAAATAGAGATCTTCAATCTTGAAAGAGATCCGCTTCCGAGTTGATTCTGATGGCGATCTTCGAGTGTTTTCTTTGATCTTTTCTGATTTCCCCCTTATGTCTTCTTCTAATTGGTATTTATAGACTTTAAAATGCTTAGAAAGCCTAAAAATTGGATTTTTCAGTGTATTTGGGGGGCAGGGTGTGATATCGACACGGGCTGGCACATGGGCGTGTGGCCAGCCCATGTAGAAATGCTTAGGCTGTGTGGATCCTGAAAATAGCTCTATTTGCCTGATTTTGGCTTATTTTTCACTCCTTTCACTCTCAAATGCTCTATTAAGTATAGAAACATGAATTTAAAGGATTAGGAGCATCAAATTCACTAATTTGCATAATTAATCATCCAAAAACGTATTAAGAATTAGATTAAAATATATTACTTTTATAGCTTATCATTATGGAATAATGACCGGTAATGTTAGGTATGCTTAAAATGAATTTGTAAGTTAGGTGTCTAAACATGAAATAGATTGAATGATCATTTGATGTTTGATTTAGTTGATTGTAAAAGTGATATTTTTGACATGTAGGAAGTTAATAGAAAAGTCCTTACCTATTGATTTTTATGTTATAATTGTGTTTATAAGGTACTATTTGAGTTCTAGGTGATTTTGGCATGAAATAGACAATTTGAAGATAGATTTTATCATTTCTGAGCTCAAGTATCGATATCTTACCATTTGCTATAAATACTTGGCCATATGGACAGCTTTAAAATAAACAAAATGCCAAAATGGTATCGATATTTATATGAGTACCCATACTTTTTCATAAAATATCAATACCCAAAAATAAATATCGATACTCTTGTTTTGCATAGTAAACAGAATCATGAGTTGGTGTAAAATTTAAAATTTTCAAAACTTAAAATATCAATACCAACTTAAAAACTTTAAAATTTTCAAAATTTTACAATTCAATCCTATTTCATGCCTAAATTTCACTATTAAATCCTTGTAGACTTTAAATTATTACATTGCATAGTATGCAAATGGAGTTAGTGTAAATTATATATATGTTTGTATTTGCTTGTACCATTTTATTACTCAAGTTCGGCGATTGGACTAGGTAAGGGATATTACATTTATTAAAAAAAATAAAAGTTAACAAACTAAATGATGATGTGCATGAAAAAATTAAAATAAAAAAATCATCTCCGTCATTTGGTTGAATGTGTTCCACAACCCCATGGGCAGAGGCGAATCTGGGGGGCTGGTAAGGGCCTCGACCCCCCTAAAATTATAAAAATAAATATTTATTATTTAGCCCCTTAATATTTGAAAACTTTAGCCCCCCTTTCCAACTTTGAACATAAAAAAAATCTTTCTTTTTTTTATTTTTTCCATATAATATATTTTAACTTTTTAATGTTAAGTATTTATATAATATATTACAACTTTTTTTTTAGATGATAGTTGTTCACTTTTTAATATAACATTAAATGTGAATTTAGTTTAAAATTCAATTTGTTAACTAGAAAAAGAAGTCTTTTTTCCTATTACTATTAACAACTACTATCATCAACGTTTGTCCTTTAAACACGACATCGAGTTCATCTTCTAAGGTTTTTTTTCATCTTTTTACAATTTTACTATTCTTTTTATTGTGTTTTAAAATTTATAGTTTAATTTTATTTTTTAGTTATTAATTTTTTTTATCTTTTAAGATATTTTAGTTATGAAATCAAAAATAATTGATTTGTTCTTTAAAAAGAAAAGTACAAAGACAGCACAATCACCTTCAAAAGTGTCACAAATTGAGGTACCACCTTCATCGTTTGCTCCTATAAACTCTGATGCTTGTCCTTCTAAAATTCTTAGAGTTGAAGATGAGGCACTTGATTTGTCTAACTTAGAACGTGAACCTGGGTTACGTAAGCAAATATTTGAGTATCCGGTTAATATGTGTGATGAAATTCAAAGAGCTTATATTAAGGCTGGACCATATCAACCTATTCTTTCAAAATATCCTGCTTCCAATTCAAAATAGCATTCTTGTTTTTTTCAACCATCTTGGTTTAAACAATTTTCCTGGTTAGAATATTCACCTTCTAAAGATGCAATATTTTGTTTGCCTTGTTTTCTTTTTAATAGCAATCCAAGTAGTCGTTTTGAATCAACTGCATTTACTAATAGTGGCTTTAGTAATTGGAAAAAGGTACACGATGGATGCAATTGTGCTTTTTTTGAAAAATATGGGAAAAGATCTGAATTTACTGCATAACAATGCGCAACGAGCTTATATAGATTTAATAAATCAAGCTCAACATATTGAAGTATCACTTGATAGACAAACAACACAACAAATTGTAGCTAATCATCTACGTCTAAAAACTAGTATAGATGTTGTTCGATGGTTGTCATTTCAAGGATGTTCTTTTAAAGGTTATGATGAAAGCTCAGGATCAAAAAATCATGGGAACTTTCTTGAATTGTTATCACTATTAGCATCGTATGATGAGAAAGTTGAAGATGTTTTGAGAAGTGCTCCGTAAAATCTAGTTATACTTCTTCAACAATACAAAGAGATATTGCAAATTTATGCTAGTAAAGTTTGTAATGTAATTCATGAAGAAATTGGTGAGAGAAAGTTCAGCATTATTATGGATGATGTGAGACACAAGTAAAAAAAAGAGCAAATGGCAATTATTTTGAGATTTGTTGATAAACAAGGATAGGTAAAAGAACAGTTTTTTGATATAGTCCATCTTAAAGATACTACATCATTGACTTTGAAGAATGTGATTTTTAATGTTCTCTTGTAACATAGTTTTGACATACAAAATATCTGAGGTCAAGGCTATGATGGAGCAAGCAATATTCGTGGGGAATTTAACGGCTTGCAAGCTTTGATTTTGAATGACTGTCGATATGCTTATTATGTTCACTTTTTTGCTCATCGTCTTCAATTAGCATTGGTTGTAGCAGCTACAGAAGTGGTTGAAGTGCATCAATTCTTTAAAGACTTGTCTGATCTTGTTAATATTTCTTCAGCTTCTTCCAAACGGCACGATGAATTACAAAAAGCCCAAGTAGTTGAAATAACTCGTTTGGTATCCATCAATGAGTTAGCAATTGGAACAAGAATGAATCAGGTTGGAACTTTACAATGTCCTGGTGAGACTAGATAGAGTTCCCATTTAAATTCAGTTACTAGTTTACTGAAGATGTACAATGCTACTAGCACGGTTCTTGAAAATCTAAAAAATATAGCTTTTAACTATTCTCAGTAAGGAGATGCTTATAACGCATATAATAGATTTAGATCTTTTGAGTTTACTTTTATTCTGCATATGATGAAGGAAGTTTTAGGGGTTACTGATAACCTTTGTCAAGCTTTGCAACGTCGTTCTCAAGATATATTAAATGCCATGAGTTTAGTTTTGACAATGAAAGATTTAATTCAAAAGTTGAGAGATGATGGATGGAATGGATTGTTGAAAAATGTGATATCTTTTTGTGAAACTTGGGAGTTTCATTTTCCATATATGAATGTTCAATACATTGTGGGTCGTAGTCGCAACAAGAAGGAAGATGTTACAGTGGAGCATCATTTTCGAGTGGATATATTTTTTTGCTATAATAGGTACTCAGTTGAAAGAATTGAAGAGCAGGTTTAACGAACATGTTGTCGAGCTTCTCACTCTTACTATAACTTTAGATCCCAAGGAATTTTTCAAGTTATTTGATATTGATAAAATTTGCATTCTTGTAAACAAGTTCTATCCAGAAGATTTTTCTCAATAAGAGAAAAAACGTCTCCTATATGAGTTGAAGCTGTAACACCCCTAACCCGTATATGTTGTCGGAGTAGGGTTACGAGGTATTATTGATCAATTCACAACATATGGTATACATTTATCAAATATAAAGCATTCATTCTCATAAATCATTCAACATAATCACATTGTCCCTTATAAGGGCCTATGAGGCCTTAAACATACTTTAAAAATGGTTCGGGACTAAACCGATAACATATGAAAATTTTGGGAACTTAGAAAAATTTCAACCATACAGGGGTCACATGCCCGTGTGAACAGGCCGTGTACCTCACACGGCTCTAGACATGCCCGTGTCTCAAGCCGTGTAGAAATAGGGCATACATACTGACTTGGGTCATACGACCAACTGCAAGCCCTTGTGTCTAGCCCGTGTGCCCTTCGAAGTGGCCACACACGCTCGTGTGCCAGGCCGTGTGCTAGGCTGTGCCAAAACTGTAGGGTATACTGACTTATGCAACACAGCCAAGTCACATGCCCGTGTGCTAGGTCGTGTGCCAATTAGGGAGTATACTGACTTCAATTCAATTTCATCACCAGGGGACACATGGCCGTGTAATATGGCTGTGTGTCATACACAGCTGAGACACATGCCCATGTCTCTGCTCGTATGGACAAAAATAAGCCATTTGCAAGGCCAGTTTGCCACCCTTATTCATGCTCACCTAAACAACCAAAATGGTACCATTTCTTCATACAGTTAGGCAGCCAAAATCATCAACCAAATGCACAATTCATGCCATAATAATTTCATCTATTCTAAATCTCAAATCACTACCATTTACTTAGCCAAATACATACCAAAACAATATCAATCTATATAGTTCATTTACCATAATTCACACACACATAACTTCCTTATAAATAACAACACAACATCTAAAATCATACCTCATCAAGGAATTTCTTAAGCATTTTATACTCCACAAATCAATTAACCATTTGGGCAACTATAAAACCATAACCACATTCATACCAAATATACTAAAATAAGCCATCACTCATTGCTATATATACAAACCAAAACATATACACTTTACAAGTCAAATCTCATGGCTATAATCACAACCAAAATACCACATCTAGCCTATACATGTCATATGCCAAAAATGTATAATCCAAAAGTACCAACTTAGATGTTTGATAGTGTAATGATGTTCTTGACAATTCTCGAATCTGAGCTAGCCTTGATTCACTATAAAACATAGAAAAATAACAGAAAGTAAGCCTCATAGCTTAGTAAGCTCGTATGATATAAACTTAACTAATCACAAATACAACATTCATCAATCTAAACATATTACCATGTACTTTATGATTACTAACAAACCTTTCAACTGCTTATTCATAAGCTTATATACAAACTGATGTGATCCGGCTCGGGTGATTGAGTCGAATTCACGTAGTTGCCCGATCGTAGACGAGAAGAGTCGTTCGTGCCTTGGTTTTGAAAGTAGAAGTTAGATGGATAGGTTGGATTAAAGCGGAAGGGGTTCAAAGTAGTGAAAAGAGTATAATAGGTTCGGCTAAGGGAAGCAAAGATGGATGTTGAATAGATGGTTCAGTTTTGGTAGTAACAAGAAAGAAATTCGAAAGATGGGAATGGATTAATGAACTTAACGTCAGGAATGATTCAACTCTAAAAAGTGTCACCCCTGTTCCTATATTGTTAAGGTGAATAAATGGAATAGAAGGATAGGTGAACGCCACACCAAAGATGGTGATAAGTTCAAACAAGATCAATAGACGCCACTAGCACAAACTAGATAAGTCTTCGAAACTTGTACGAGATATGAGAAGAAGCAACCTCACAGAAACAGAGTTTCATTAACAAATTGGCAAAAGTCCCTTTTACAAAGAAATAAGTAAACTATTTATAAGCCTAAGATGTCTATTGATATTCGCCATCTATGATGTTCACACTAACTTAAATTTTGTTCACATTTGTATTTAACATGTTCACATAAAAGCATTAAAATTCGGTTCATGCTTAAAGATGGTGCATGAATTGGCCGAACCATCATGTTGCTTCACTTGATGCGTTCATGCATACTTAGCATTAAATACTTGAATGGACATCTTGGATATGCATGATACATGCATGAAACGTCCCAATGCATGTTCTTCCTTAATTACGGTCCATGAATCTTCAAATACATGTACATAAAATAGCCCCCATTTGCATAAACGTCCCCAATACATGAATTCCTTGAAATGTCATCCATTGAACACTAGTTGAGCATGCATCCTTCCATACGATGTATTTAAGCCATGCATGTACTTGCATTAATGGCTCCTTCATGTATTCGGTCACTTTGTGGAACTTAACTCTTGGCCAAAAGGTTGCTAAGGGATCACCAATAGCCAGCCCACCATGCATAAAATTGTTCATGCATGAACTCTCATAATCTATGTACCTGGCCGTGCATGAATCTCATTTAATGTACTCAATACATTCAGTTGAACCTACAAGAAACATGAACACATTAAATCCTAATGTATATTCGGCTGAACATGTTAAGAGCATGAACTAGACATCATAAATATTATGTTAAGCTAAACTAACACATTAATTAAAGACTAGCTAGTAGCATTAAGTTTGGCTAGCTCAAACTAAGTGAAAACATTTAATGAACTTATTTGAGCTAGGATTTTCGTTAATGAGCTGTAGCAAACTAATTAGTATAAAACTAAAACTTAGTTTAATTTATTGAAATGAAGAACGAGTTGAAAGTAAGCTCGGTTGAGCTCAAACGAGCTGAAACGAGCTCAAATGAGCTGAATTGAGCTGGATGGAGCTCGAGGAGCTGGAAATGAGCTAGGATCAGCTTGCCAACAATGCATGCGTTCTTTGGATAGTTGCTTCAAGCTGACTTTGTGAGCATTGGGCCTTGTTTCGAACCAAGGTGTTACACTAGAAGCTAAAACAGCTTGTAGGAAATGCTTAGCATGAGCTCGAGTTACTGGTCCTTTTGGTAGCTTGATAGGATCTTGATTCACACTTGAGGGTGCCCCGGGCACGCATACATCACAAAATTTGTAATTCTTCGAGTTTAAGCTCATAGTATACATACATACCTATACCAATCCATAACAAGTTCATACATACATGGAATGCCAATGAATACTCAATGTCTCGAACAGTAAGTGCCATACTCAATATCTCACACAGTAAGTGCTGTACATAGCTGAAGCTATCTCAAATAGCATATTAAGTGCCATATATAGCCGAAGCTATGTCTGTAACACCTCATACCTGTAACCCACATCGGGGTGGAATACGAGGTGTGACCTAACTTAGTCTCATGCACACAATCATACTCAAATCACCGAGACTCGGTCTAATTTAAAACTTTTTCAATTGCTACTTTAAACTTCTTGTTATGGGTCTACGAACCCCAAATCAACAGTTGGAAACTATTCGGGACCAACCCGGGTCCCTAAACAAACTATGAAAGCTTTACTTTTAAAACAGGGCACACGCCCGTGTGGAAGGGCAACACGTCCGTGTGACCCTTTCAACATGGTCATGTTGATGGCCCATGTGTCTTACACAGCCTAAGCACCTAGGGACACACCCATGTTTCTTACCCGTGTGGCCAAATTATTCTCACAATTTCTCATAATTCAAGTGTAGACTTCACACGGCCTGGACACACGCCTGTGTTCCTAGCCCGTGTTCCTCGCACGGCCTCGACACGCCCGTGTGCAAAAACTTGGGTATTCTGTTTCTGACATTAGCATACCCAAATTGTCACACGGCCAAAGTACACGCCCGTGTGCTAAGCCGTGTCCATCACACGGCTGAGACACATGGCCATGTCTCTACCCGCGTGTTTACTACCATGCATTCTGACTTGAAAATTTTATGTGCAGGGGACACACGGTCGGACAACACACCCATAAGGCTGACTGTGTGTCACATATGGCCTAGACACATGCTCGTGTGTCTACCCGTGTGGACAAAAATGAGGCTATTACCAAGCCTTATTACCACCCTTACTTGCACAAACCTGCATAGCATCAAAAGCAACTAATATAGGGCACTCATGGCCACTCTAATAAACACTAAACCATACATAACATTTACTCTTTCATGAAAACATCATCAAAATAAATATTGACCACCATTCATAGCCTTATGCAAAATGAATCAACATAACATTCATGAGCCGTTTCTTTGGCTAAACTAATGACACATATAAAGCAAAATAACCAAAAGTCCTATACATGCCATTATAACAAAATATAAGTTTCTAAACATACCCAAAGTGGAATTAAGTCGATAGTGTGATCAATACTCCAACCGTTTTCCAATCCTCAAGAGTCCACGAGTACTGTAAAACAGGGAAAAACGAAGGGGGTAAGCATTAACATGCTTAATAAGTCCGGATAATGGGAAGGTAGACTTACCGGTTATTTAGCATACATCTATATTAAGCATTCAATCCAAACAAGTATAGGATAGTTTCCCTAACAAATGTAATCAAAAATTAAGTTAGTCTCATGACATTACATGACAATAACAATCTAGATGAGCTCATCATTCCATTATTCTCAATCTATATCTCATATTAGTCCCATTGGAATTCTCGTTATCCAGATGGATATTCCATTTCCTGTCAATTCATACAAGTGATCTTTTCAAGTATGCACTCCCGCGAACCTTACATCTTATGGCGGGATTGCCAGTCCAGGCTAAATCCCCCGTAGTTTAACTCATAGAGTAGATGTCGGGATTAGCAGTCCAAGCTAAATCCCCTGCAACGACATATACTCTAATGGGCTCAGATCTGAATTACCAGTCCAGGCTAGATCATTTTAGGATCACCCGTCCGGGATAGATCCTTTACCATAAATTCATTTTCAAGATAATCCATCCGATAACCCTTTTTATTCAACCGGGACCTTTTATACGTATTTTATCCTTTTTATCAATTCTCACGAATTAACATGCAATAAACATCCACAATTTTTATACAAACAAGAATATGCATTTTAAGTATATTAATAGTCTACTTCGAGTTGCTTGCACTTACCTGGTGATAGTTTCGGATTCGGGTTTTGATTACTCTAAAACCTTTCGCTTTCTTCGGTCGACTTCTGGATTTGGCCTCTCAGGGTCTATATATCAATAAAATAACTTTATCAATACACATTTTATCCCTTTTTAGTCCATAACTCATCCTAGGGCAAAATGACCAATTTACCCTTGAACTTTGCTAAAATTATGATTTTACCCTCGAGCTCATAATTCGATTTTTATCGCGTTTTCTAATCATTCAAGCCTAGCCTAATAATTTTTATACTTATGGCATCTTACAAATCCATCTATTTCATACATTTCTTACCAATTTTGCAAACTTTGCAAAATGGTTCAATTAGGTGTTTTCATGGTAACACCTTTCATAAAAGTTGTTTATCTAAAAACTAAGACTCATTTTCTTCCATAAAAACTCAGAAAACCTCATAAAATATTTCATGGAAACTCCCTAGAACCTTTACCATTTTGCAAAATAGTCCCCTCAATAGAAAGCTCATGCAAGGGGGACTCCAAAAGTACAAAAACTTTCAAGAAAACCACTTACTTGAGAGGCTCCAAGTTGCTGAAATTTTGAATCTTAAAACCCTTATTTTTTTGGAAAAATAGGTGCTAAATGGAGGAGATGAAAGTACGATATCATATTTTCTTTATTTACTCTATTTGGTCAAAAAGTCTACCTAATTCACCAATACATTTGAAAATTGTCTCCTACATAATTCTATGGCCGACCACCCTTGTTTTAAGGGGTTAATTGACCTTTAAAAGCCCCCAAAATAATCCATGATAATTTAGCACCCTTTTGCTATCAAATTAGGACTTTTGCACTTTATGCGATTTAGTCCTTTTTTTGCAATTGGGCTCACAAACGTTAAAATTTCTCCACCAAATTTTTCATGCACTCATATAAACATACTATCACATCAAAATAATAATAAAATAATTTATTAGACTTCGAATTTGTGGTCCCAAGACCACTGTTCCGACTAGGCCCTATTTTGGGATGTTACAATGTCGAATCATACACTAAGTGCCATATATGGCAGAAGTTATGTCGTATCGCACACTAAGTGCCACAAATAACTGATTTGTCATCGAACATATCTGTAGTACCATATATACAATTTATGCAATATCAAAGCACTAAAGCATAATTATTACAATGCTTAATACATACGAACTTACCTTGGATGTGTAAACGATGAAATAAGCCTTTTAGTCGATAACTTTCGTTTTTCCCCGATCCTGATCCAAATCCCATTTTTCTTGATCTAAATATATTCAAAATTAACTTATTCAATAATATATTCATTCAATTTAGTCCAAAACATACTTTAAAACACATATTCACTTTTTCCCCACATATTTTTTATTTTTCACAATTTAGTCCTTATCACATAAAATTGCAAATTCATTCAATTTAGTACAAACCCATGCTAAATTTTATTTAATACATGATACTAGCAGCACATATTTTCAATTTATTCACACTTTTAACCACCACATTTCACATTTTCTCAATTTAATCCCTTTTTGACATTTTTGTCAAAAATCACTTTACAAAAGCTATTAATCCAACATTAAACCTTCCAAATCTATCATCAACCATCAAATTACTCAAAAATTCAATAATGGAAACATGTTAAATCTTTAACAGTTTCAAAATCTAAGGCATGGGCTAGCTAGAATACGAAGCAACGATATCAAAAACATAGAAATCATCAAAAACCTAGCAAAAATTGTACCTTAATTGAACAAAGTAGCTTGGCCGAATACTCAAGCTTCCATGATTGTTCTTAATATGAATATTCGGTGGTGGTATCTGAATAATAAAGATGATATCTTTATTTCTTTTGTTTTATTAGCCTTTATGACTAAATTACATCATTAACCTTAATTAAAAACCACCAAATTTCATGATATTATGCCCATTAATGTCCACTCAATTTAATTATGGTCTAATTACAACATAAGGACCTCTACTTTAATGATCCATAGCTATTTAATACCTCTAACTAATAAAACTCAAGTTTTATGCTTTACGTGATTTAGTCCTTTTTACCGAATTAACTATTTAAATAGTAAAATTTCTTTACGAAACTTTCACACATACATACTATCATGCTGTAAACACTTAAAATAGTATTAAAATAATTTTTCTAACATCATATTTTTGGTTTTGAAACCATTTTTCTGATTTAGCTAAATCGGGCTGTTACAACTCTCCCCCTTAGGGATTTTCGTCCCCGAAAATCTTACCAGTGAATAGGTTCAGGTAATGTTTTCTCATAGCATCCTCAGGTTCCCATGTAGCTTATTCAACCCTGTGTCAATGCCATAATACTTTCACTAATGCGATTCTCTTATTCCTCAGCTTTTTGATCTCACGAGCTAAAATTTGAATCGGTTCTTCATTGTATGATAAATTTGACTGTATCTCAACTTCAGTTGGAGAAATAACGTGCGAAGGGTCTGACCGATATCTTCGTAGCATCGATACGTGAAACACATTATGTATCTTTTCTAACTCAGACGGTAAGGACAGCCGATATGTCACTGGCCCAACTCATTTAGTAATCTCATACGGTCTGATAAATCGCAGACTCAGTTTCCCTTTTCGACCAACTGCAATATCTTTTTCTATGGCGACACTTTCAAAAACACTTTATCCCCTATCTAAAATTCAATATCTTCCCTTTTTAAGTCTGCGTATGATTTCTGTCAATCCGAAGCTGCTTTGAAACTGTTGCCAATTACTTTCACTTTTTCTTCAGTATCTCTGATCAGATCAACCCCGTGAATCTTATTTTCGCTGAGCTCATTCCAATACAATGGTGTTCGACATTTGCGACCGTATTGAGCTTCGTACGGTGCCATTTTTATACTCGATTGGAAGTTATTATTGTAAGCAAATTCAATCAGTGGTAGATATTTCTCCCAGCTACCTTCAAACTCAAGAATGCAACAATACAACATATCCTCAAGTATCTGAATAACTTGTTCGGATTGACCATCCGTTTACGGGTGAAATGCAGTGCTAAAATGTAGCTTCATACCTAAAGCTTCTTGTAATTTATTCCAAAATCGCGAAGTAAATCCTGGGTCTCTATCTGAAATAATAGATAGGGAAACACCAAGTAATCTCACAATTTCGAAAATATACAACTCAGCTAATTTATCAAGCGAGAAATCTGTACGTATCGAAATGAAATGAGCTAGTTTCGTCAATCTGTCAACAACAACCCAGATCGCATCTTTCTTTTTCAGAGATAAAGGCAAACCCGATACGAAATCCATTGTTACTCTATCCCACCTCCACTCAGGAATCATAATAGGCTGTAATAAATCTGACGGTACTTGATGCTCAGCTTTGATTTGCTGACAAATCAAACATTTTGAAACAAACTCTGAGATCTCGTTTCATGCCGTGCAACAATAAAACTGTTTCAAATCGTTATACATTTTCGTGCTTCCCGGATATACTGATAAACAACTACTGTGTGCTTCGTTTAAAATCTTCTGAATGAGCTCAGAATTTCTTGGTACACATATTCTATCACGAAACATCAAACATTCATCAGGCCTATTCGAAACTCTAAATCAGAAGTCGACTTACACTGAGCTCATTTTGCTTGCAATTCATTATTAAATTTTTGAGCCTCACAAATATGTTGTAAAAATAACGGTCTCACTTTCAACTCAGCTACTATCAAACCATCATCAGACAAAGCTAACTGTGCATTCAAAGTACGTAAAGTAAATAGGGACTTTCGACTTAAAGCATCAGCAACTACGTTCGCTTTCCCTGGATGATAGTCAATCACTAATTCATAGTCTTTTAGCAATTCTAACCATCTCCGCTGTGAGTCATCAGATATTTCAAGCTTTTGTGGTCGGTACATATATGGCATTTCTCACGAAACAAGTAATGACACCAAATTTTCAATGCAAACACTATCGCAGCTAACTCTAGATAGTGCGTTGGATAATTCTTTTCGTGCGGCTTCACCTGTCTCGAGGCATAAGCTACAACTTTTCCTTCCTGCATCAATGCAACACCACAAACCCGGCCTAGAAGTTAGACCTGAATCTGGCGTGTCGAATTGAAGTGTTTTTCGAAAACCATGTTTTAATTAGAAACCCTTCTTATTTAAAACGTAGTGCATTGAAAACTTCTTAATTTTATTTCCAAAAATTCCTTTTTACTTTGCGGAAGCTAATTCTAAAAGTAACCGATTTACGACAAAGTGGTGTTTAAAAGTTAAGTTGCGAAAACGTAGTGTTTTGAGAACAGTTATAGTTTTGGAAAACCGCGATCTACTTTTAACCATTATAAAACATAGTAATTAAAATCCCAAAGTAAAATAAAAACCAGAATCAAGAGAGGCTTTATTACAACCCAATTAAAAAGAAATATGCAACAGTAATAACAAATGTGAAACCATAAACAGTGTGTGGTCATCTCCGAGTCCCTCACAGTACTGAACCACCTAACGCTGGGGATTACCTGCACAATTTATAAATGGGGTGAGTTTATGAAAACTCAGTGTGTAATCCCCTCCCAAACTAAAGTAGTTAGTAAACCGACAGAATTCAGAATTAGTCTGGGATGGAGCCCATTATAGTAACAGTGCATACAGTAACGGTCTAGGTCAGGCCCTATTCAATAACAGTACAGTTTGGGCCTAAGTTGTAACATCCCGAAATAGGGCCTAAACGGAACAGTGGTTGCGAAACCACAAATCTGAGGTAGAAAAATTTATTTTATTATTATTTTGAGGTCTATGATATGTTTGCATGATTGTGTGAAAAGTTCGTGAAGAAATTCTATGCATAAAGTACTTAATTTGAAATTAGGGACTAAATTGAATAAATTGCAAAACTTGTGTTCTAGAAGTATTTTGCATAAAATTGAATTAGATTATTAATTAGAGGTCCTTAAAGAGTAATTTTACCAATTTCTAAGTCTATCGACAAAAATTAGGACATGGAAGGAATTTTTGAAAGTTTAGTAGTAAGGGCATTTTGGTCATTTAGTTATTAAAATGAATTAAAAACAAAATTAAAAGCCAATTTTTGTCCATCTTCTTCATTAGGACGAAATTTCAAGGGTTCTCCATAGCTAGGGTTTGTTTCAAGCTTTCAAGCTCCATGGTAAGTGATTCCAAGCCCCGTTTTTAATGTTCTTTACGTTTTCGGAGTCTCGATAGCTCGATAAAGCTTATGCTAGCAATAATTTAAGTTAGGGTTCATATTTGGAAAAATACCCATAGGTGAAATTTGTGTATTTTGGTGTTTTATGATAGAATATGAGGTTTTAAATTATGTTAGACAACTTGTACTACTCGGTTTTAAGCAAAAGCGAGTAAAAGGACTTAATCGGTAAAAATACCTAATAGTCATAAGTGCTTGTTAGAGTATGAATTTGATGCTGCCATAGAAGGAAAAATGACCAGCATGTCATGAAACATAAGAAAATAGGCTGAAGTTTAATTTACGAGCTTTGGGGCAAAAGTGTAAATATGCAAAAGTTTAGGGCAAAATTGTAATTTTGCCAAAATATGATTTTGGTTCAATTTGAATAATTTGAGTCCTAATTAGACTATATTTTAAATGATAGAGCAAGGAAAACTGAAATTCAAGCTAAAATGGAGAAAATACCAAGTTGTGGACGAAATGGTAAAAGTAGCTATTTTTGCATACGAGGTAAGTTTCTGAAGAAATAAATGCAATATTCTTTTATTCTACATTATTATTGTAAATTTCCAGCATTTATATACTTATTTTATGAGAATATTTAAAGTCAAATTAAAGGCAAAGTGTGAGAGAAAAAGCATTAGGAAGCCCCGTTTGAACCTTAGGAATGTTAGGATATTGGGGTTGTTGACGGAGACAGACGGAGACGAGAAATGAGCCATGTAAGTCCATATCAGATATATGGCTTTGGAGACAGGAATGAGCCATGTAAGCCCATATTAGATATATATATGGCATTGGAGACAGGAATAATTCATGTAAGTCCATGTCGAAGACATGGCATTGGCAGGATATTGATAGACAGAAGCGACCCGGTATCCTTAGTATTCCGAGTGGTTCAATGGGTCATTATACACGTTAAATTACAGTGAATTATCAACAAAAGGGAAGGTAGATTATATTTATGAATAGTGAAAGGTCGTAAGAAAGAAGGTAAGTAAGTAAAGAAGAAGGTAGAAAATGAGAAGTAAAGAAAGTTTATGAGGCTAGGTGACATTATGTATAATTATTCATTATGTTGAATGTTGTAATTTATTTGCTTGTAAGCTTACTAAGCCTAGTGCTTACTCTCTTTATTTTCTTTTTCTTATAGTTTTTATCTAGCCACTCGGGGATCGAAGGAAACGTCGGAGACCCGATCACACTATCGAAGGAATCACATTGGTATAGTTAGACGTTTAGTTTTGTGTATGGCATGTATAGGAACTTGGTTTCTTTTGATATGATATGATCAATGAATGATGTGTAAATACTTGCTAGTGATTAGCTAATAGAATGGCTGATGATATACATGTTTAATTGTATGTATGAATAAGTAGTAACTATCACATGAAAACTAAGAAAAATGTGAAAGTAACTTAAAAACAGATTCAAGTATCAGAAATAATATGATTTTGAAAAATCACTAAAAATCGTAGAGACATGGTTTGATGGTGAATAATATATGAAATTAAATCTTATTATGTCTATTTTATTATGGAATAAGCAAAACAGGTAAAGGTATTATATTTTATGAGATATCTGAGTTTTAGTGAAACAGGGTCAGAGAAAATTCTAGATCCCCTGTTTTAACTTTGGAAATTCACCATAAATTGTAAAAAAATAATTAGGTGGTTTAATTTATATGGTTAGAATCCTTATTTAATCTAATTTTAATAGAAACAAACGGTATAGTTATATTAATTTTTTATAGGGAGAAAAGTGGTTTGAAGTAAGTAGAGGTCAGTGCAGTCGAATTCTGAAACAGGGGTAACTTTAACTAATAAACTGTACTAATTGGCTAAGTCAAAAATTCTAGAAAAAAATTAGTAGATATATCTATGAGTCTAGTTTCAGGAAAAATTTATGGATCTTAATTTCGAGTTTTGAAACTCGAGAAATGAATTTTTAAGCAGCTATGACGCAGAAAAACAGTTTATTCCGAAAATTAAAATAAGTGGTTTAGAGTTGTTTAAAAGGTAAGATAAGTTTAGTAACACCTCAAGCTTGACTCGGTGACGGTTTGGGCGTGGGGCGTTACATTTATTGGTATCGAGTAGGTTTAGTCGGTTCTCAAACAGTTAGTGTGAGTAAATGTCTAGCTATACATGCCATACCGTATTTTGATAGTGTGACAACTCCGACGATTTTTAAATATTTTGTTTTATTGTAATGGATCCCGAGCGAGTGGTGATGATGATGTAGAAAGTAATGCGCTGCTCCCATGGAAGGGGTAGCGCCATCCGAGAATAGGCCGAGAATGATTAATCGGGAGGAGTGACTCGAGAAGCTCTCTTCCAAGCTTTGAATAATTGGTTTGCCGAGTTCGTTCGCATTTAATCCGGTAGTTAGACCTCTCCCCCCTCATGACTCTCGGGCTATCCATGTAGCTCAAGCTTCCCTGATCATAGGTACAATGATAAGAGAAAAGCCACCGATTGATAGAATCGGAAACAAAGGGGCGAAGAGTTCCGAGCAACAAAACATGATGATGCAGAAAGAGCAAAATTTTGGTTAGAAAATACTATCGAGTCTTTGATGAATTATCTTGTACACCCGAGGAATGTATGAAATGTGCAATATCACTTCTTAGAGACTCAAACCTACTATCTGGTGGAAGACACTTGTATCAATTGTACCAAAGGAGAGGATCACTTGGGATTTCTTTCAAGAGGAATTTCGTAAAAAGTACATCGATCGTGGGTTTATTGACTGTAAGAGAAAGGAATTCTGGAATTGAAACAAGGTAATATGACGAATCGATGAGATTGTGCATAAATTATCAGCAACTTAACAAGGTAACAAAGAAAGAACAAGTATCCATTGCCTAGAATTGATGATCTGTTTGATCAATTGAAGGAGAGCTCTTGTGTTCTCCAAGATAGATTTGAGATCAGGATACTATCGGTTGCGAGTTAAAAAGTTAGATGTCCCAAGATCGCTTTCGGACTAGGTATGGTCATTATGAGTTCCTTGTGATGCCATTTGACTTGACTAATGCTCCTGCCATTTTTATGGACTTAATGAACCGAATTTTTAGACCGTACTTGGATAAGTTTGTAGTTGTGTTCATTGATGATATCTTGATTTATTCTCATGATGAGACCGAGCATGCAGAGCATTTGAAACAGCTTTTACATATTCGAGAGATAATCGGTTGTATGCCAAGTTCAAGAAAAGTGAATTCGTTACGAGAAGTTGGTTTTCTAGGACATATTGTCTCGGTGAAGGTATTAAGGTTGATTCGAGCAAGATTTCACTATTGTTAATTGGAAGCCTCCTAGAAATGTATCGAAGTTAGAAGTTTTCTTGGTCTTGCCCAGGATATTATAGGCGATTTGTAGAGGATTTTCCATGATAGCTACCCCATCGATAAAATTGCTGCGAAAGGATATCAAGTTTGAATGGGGTGAGAAGTGTGAACAGAGTTTTGACAAGTTAAAAGCATTATTGACTAAAGCTCCTATTTTAGTACAACTAGAACCATGTAAGGAGTTTGTGATTTATAGTGATGCATCCATGAATGGACTTGGTTGTGTACTTATGTAGGAAGGGAAGGTAATTGCTTATGCCTTTAGAGGCAGCTAAAGCCACATGAGAAGAACTATCCGATACATGATTTAGAGCTAGCGCCATTATTTTTGCGTTGAAGATTTGGAGACATCATTTGCACGGTGAGAAGTGCCACATATTCACTGATCACAAAAGTTTGAAATTGAAGCAAAGAAGATGGCTAGAGTTTATTAAAGATTATGAGCTAGTGATCGATTATCACCCCAGGTATGTGTACCAAGAATGATGAGCTTATTCGAAAGATCTTACAGAAGCACATAGTAGTTTTTTGTCTATTCATCCGGGTAGTACAAAGATGTATAATGATTTGAAGAAATGTCTTGGTGGGTAGGAATGAAAAAGGACATTTTGAGTTTGTTTCTAGATGCTTGATCTGTCAATGCCAGGATTGCCATTTACATCGAGAAAGAAAGATGCAAAGATGGGTTGTGATTGATAAGTTAACGAAGTCGGCTCATTTTATCTCAGTTCGTATGGATTTTTCACTTGACAAGTTGGCCGAGTTGTATATTTCAGAGATAGTCAGACTACATGGGGTAGACGAGGCTACATGGGAACTCGAAGAGGCTATGTGAAAATAGTACCCAAATCTCTTCACAGGTAAGATTTTCGGGGACGAAAATCCCTAAAAGGGGGGAGAAATGTAACATCCCGAAATAGGGCCTAAACGGAACAGTGGTTGCGAAACCACAAATCCGAGGTAGAAAAATTTATTTTATTATTATTTTGAGGTCTATGATATGTTTTCATGATTGTGTGAAAAGTTCGTGAAGAAATTCTATGCATAAAGTACTTAATTTGAAATTAGGGACTAAATTGAATAAATTGCAAAACTTGTGTTCTAGAAGTATTTTGCATAAAATTGAATTAGATTATTAATTAGAGGTCCTTAAAGAGAATTTTACCAATTTCTAAGTCTATGGACAAAAATTAGGACATGGAAGGAATTTTTGAAAGTTTAGTAGTAAGGGCATTTTGGTCATTTAGTTATTAAAATGAATTAAAAACAAAATTAAAAGCCAATTTTTGTCCATCTTCTTCATTAGGACGAAATTTCAAGGGTTCTCCATAGCTAGGGTTTGTTTCAAGCTTTCAAGCTCCATGGTAAGTGATTCCAAGCCCCGTTTTTAATGTTCTTTACGTTTTCGGAGTCTCAATAGCTCGATAAAGCTTATGCTAGCAATAATTTAAGTTAGGGTTCATATTTGGAAAAATACCCATAGGAGAAATTTGTGTATTTTGGTGTTTTATGATAGAATATGAGGTTTTAAATTATGTTAGACAACTTGTACTACTCGGTTTTAAGCAAAAACGAGTAAAAGGACTTAATCGGTAAAAATACCTAATAGTCATAAGTGCTTGTTAGAGTATGAATTTGATGCTGCCATAGAAGGGAAAAATGACCAGCATGTCATGAAACATAAGAAAATAGGCTGAAGTTTAATTTACGAGCTTTGGGGCAAAAGTGTAAATATGCAAAAGTTTAGGGGGCAAAATTGTAATTTTGCCAAAATATGATTTTGGTTCAATTTGAATAATTTGAGTCCTAATTAGACTATATTTTAAATGATAGAGCAAGGAAAACTGAAATTCAAGCTAAAATGGAGAAAATACCAAGTTGTGGACGAAATGGTAAAAGTAGCTATTTTTGCATACGAGGTAAGTTTACAGTAAATGAATGCAATATTATTTTATTTTAAATTATTATTGTAAATTTCCAGCATTTATATACTTATTTTATGAGAATATTTAAAGTCAAATTAAAGGCAAAGTGACAGAGAAAAAGCATTAGGAAGCCCCGTTTGAACTTTAGGAATGTTAGGATATTGGGGTTGTGTGATGAGATGGACAGACGAGAAATGAGCCATGTAAGTCCATATCAGATATATGGCTTTGGAGACAGGAATGAGCCATGTAAGCCCATATTAGATATATATATGGCATTGGAGACAGGAATAATTCATGTAAGTCCATGTCGAAGACATGGCATTGGCAGGATATTGATAAGCGAGAACGACCCGGTATCCTTAGTATTCCGAGTGGTTCAATGGGTCATTATACACGTTAAATTACAGTGAATTATCAGCAAAAGGGAAGGTAGATTATATTTATGAATAGTGAAAGGTCAGGTAAGAAAGAAGGTAAGTAAGTAAAGAAGAAGGTAGAAAATGAGAAGTAAAGAAAGTTTATGAGGCTAGGTGACATTATGTATAATTATTCATTATGTTGAATGTTGTAATTTATTTGCTTGTAAGCTTACTAAGCCTAGTGCTTACTCTCTTTATTTTCTTTTTCTTATAGTTTTTATCTAGCCACTCTGGGATCGAAGGAAGCGTCGGAGACCCGATCACACTATCGAAGGAATCACATTGGTATAGTTAGACGTTTAGTTTTGTGTATGGCATGTATAGGAACTTGGTTTCTTTTGATATGATATGATCAATGAATGATGTGTAAATACTTTCTAGTGATTAGCTAATAGAATGGCTGATGATATACATGTTTAATTGTATGTATGAATAAGTAGTAACTATCACATGAAAACTAAGAAAAATGTGAAAGTAACTTAAAAACAGATTCAAGTATCAGAAATAATATGATTTTGAAAAATCACTAAAAATCGTAGAGACATGGTTTGATGGTGAATAATATATGAAATTAAATCTTATTATGTCTATTTTATTATGGAATAAGCAAAACAGGTAAAGGTATTATATTTTATGAGATATCTGAGTTTTAGTGAAACAGGGTCAGAGAAAATTCTAGATCCCCTGTTTTAACTTTGGAAATTCACCATAAATTGTACAAAAATAATTAGGTGGTTTAATTTATATGGTTAGAATCCTTATTTAATCTAGTTTTAATAGAAACAAACGGTATAGTTATATTAATTTTTTATAGGGAGAAAAGTGGTTCGAAGTAAGTAGAGGTCAGTGCAGTCGAATTCTGAAACAGGGGTAACTTTAACTAATAAACTGTACTAATTGGCTAAGTCAAAAATTCTAGAAAAAAATTAGTAGATAGATATATGAGTCTAGTTTCAGGAAAAATTTATGGATCTTAATTTCGAGTTTTGAAACTTGGGAAATGAATTTTTAAGCAGCTATGACGCAGAAAAATAGTTTATTCCGAAAATTAAAATAAGTGGTTTAGAGTTGTTTAAAAGGTAAGATAAGTTTAGTAACACCTCAAGCTTGACTCCGGTGACGGTTTCGGGCGTGGGGGCGTTACATAAGCCCTATGCAGCGACAGTGTGGACCTAAGCCCAAAATAGTATAATCACAATACAGGTATGCAACCCAACCCAATCCAACCAGTTTACCACCCGTACCAACCAACACACCATGTGGGGATTAAATCGACCCACCCAGCCAGCACACCAATATTGCAGCGTAGCTACTAATAGTAACACAGCAAAGCTGCTAAAATATATACGGCTTTAAGCCCTCAGTAGCGGCCTTATTATTGGCACAAAGCCATTGGTAACTGTATTATGTTTGGCACATAGCCATCAGCGACGGTAATATAATCGGCACACAGCCTTCGGTAAATATGATCGACACAGGGTCATCAATAAGTATGTTAGGCACATAGCCACAGGTAAATACGTTTGGCACAAAGCTATAGTCAACATAGCACAGGGCCACTTTTAGTTTGGCACAGAGCCATAATCAGAATAAGCGGCACTAAGCCGTCCATCGGTCCACAGTCGTCTCGTGCGACCTGTGCGACCTTAACAGATCAATACTGGATCCACAGTCGTCTCGTGCGACACGTGCATCCTATCAGAACAGTACTTCCTCCATATCAAAGTCCCAACCCCATGCAATATGTTGTGTATGTCATGCTCAATCATCACACGTGTATGCAAAATGGCCATACTCAGTAACAGTCTTTTAAACATATAGTAAAAGCATATCAGTCGTACAACCACCGTTAAGACAATTAATTCACAATCATACAATCACAGTGAAAACAGTTAAATCATAGTCATACAATCATAGTCAAATAAGTCAGATTCATAGTCCAAGTCAGTCATTTACCCACAAGGGCAAAATAGTCATTTTACTCATTAAGGCAAAACGGTCATTTTACCTTACAAGGGTATTTTAGTAATTTTACACTATAGGGGTATTTTGGTAATTTTATAAATTAGGGGTATTTCGATAATTTTATAAACCAGGGGTATTTCAATAATTTTACAAATTAGGGGTATTTCGATAATTTTATAAATCAGGGTCTTAACGGCCCAATCGAAGGTCCATCGTCGCCTCAAGCGACTTAAGTAACCTAAACAGACACAACGGTGCAAATGGGCCCAATGCCCATTACTCGGTCTAATTGGGCCCACATGCTCGTGTGGCCCATTTAGCCTAATGTAGATACGACTATGTGTACACCATAGCTCGGTTCATTAATAGTCACTTACCGTAAATTTTGTCCGTGTGGGCCCACGAGCCTATTGGGCCCACATGGCCCATTTCGACCCATCGAGGCCCAAAACAACCTAGGTTACGTGCGTGACATGACAAGTCTATCTACTTCCCGCTTAACAGCGAAATTTACCCACGCGAGCTCATGGACCCATTGGGCCCATACGGCCCATTTAACCGAGAATTATTCACGGCCATTCGAACGATGTAACCCAGTCCAAATCCTACCACATAACATACATTTTATCCGTGTGGGCCCACAAGCCCATTGGGCCGACATGGCCTAGTCCGGCCTAGAACGGCCTATGCCATGTACGCGACATGACAAGCCCAACCATATTCCACCTAGCAGTTAGATTTATAGAAGCAGGACCACGGGCCCATCGGGGCCCAAAACGGCCCTAGCACACGAGAATGTTCGTGGCGGCCTTCTACAGTCTATCGCCCATGGTTTGTGGGCTCAGTTCGCCCCACATGCGTTCACACGCTCGTGAGGCCCCGAATGCCGAGGTTTTGACTTTTCGTCTTTTGTCGACTTTCAACAAAGAAGGGCGTGAATACACACCTGTTTATGAGAACGCGCCGAAGTCCACGATCACCAACCTTGGCACATCCTGCATTGAATCCTCCTTCCCAACTCATCTGGTTTGCTCTATTTAAAGCCAACTTCTCACCAATTCTCATGTTAGTTTCCCGATGTGGGATTTCTTTCAACCAATAGGAAAATTCCTCATTCTTATGACCATTTCAACCACAGAGTTTTAGTCTAACTCCACCTCCTTCCAGCTCAAATAGCAAAATAAATACTCCATTATGCATCCTAAGACTTGAACCTTAAACCTCACAGTTACACCACACGCCACCTTGCCACTCCACCACAAGCTCTTTCTATGTCATATTTTATCCTCAATTAATTATAAGGTCTACAGGCCAAAGTCCAGGTTCTTTTAAAAAAAAAACCAAAATAAAATGCAAGAGCCAAGAGTTGAACCCAGGCTTCCTTGCAACCTTAATGACGCTACAACCACTAGACACATGCTTCCTTGTTATTTATTTCCCACAATATTATAAAAGGCCTACTTCCAAGCATTCAGGGTTTTATTCACTTAAAACCAAAATTTTGCTATAGCCCAAGTTTGAACCCAAGATTTCTCCAACACCTCTCAGGGCTGTTAACCACCAAAGTAGACATTTAATTGTGTCATTTCCTTGCACAATTAAATACTTAAATACAACCTCCTTATGGACCCATACTCAAGGCCCAATACTTCTAGGCCCAAATTCGGGGTGTTACAACTCTACCCCCTTAAAGAAATTTCGTCCTTGAAATTTCCAACTATCTGAACAAACACTTAGCTCAACCTACACCACTACACTCCCGCTACACACTTTAATTCCAAACTACACCTATACACTTTTAACTTAATCTCAAAACCTCTCATAGCCAACCAAACATCTAACCACAGAAGCAAATAGATATTTACCATACATGCATACAATTTCTACATTCAAACATCACATCCAAACAAAACACACCTGACTTAAAAGGAACTGTGCAATCCCGAACCCGATGCTCCTACTTCAACGGACTGTCATCCTTCTTCCTGTTGCACTCCAAGCACCTAGCCTGAAGTATTTCACCATACGCCTTAACTCTTGCCTCGAACACCTCTTCTAGGACCTCCCTTACCAACCGGGTCAGTGCCTCCGTACCAAACTCCGGGTTATTGTTACCTAAAGTTGGTGGACTTACCTCGACTACCGTTTCCTGAACCATCTCATGTTCCGGGGAGACAAGCAACTCTTCGCAACCTTGCTTGCCTTTAGAATCCATCACAGTATCATTGTTAACTAAAAAAAAAATCTAATTTCCAGAACATACACTGAATAAATACAAAATCTAACTTTAAGTACAGTCTAACAGAAAACTTATGGATTTGGCGCCGGAGACTCGGCAACCACACATTCAGGAAAATCTTCAGAAAAACATTTCAAGTACTTCAAATCTTTTCAAACTTTTTTGAAATAATTATTTCAGAAATCCAATTTTAAAACCTACTCCACAGCTGAGTTTTGAAACTTGACTCTGATACCACTAAATGTAACACCCTAAACCCAGCCTAGAAGTTAGGCCCGAATCTGGCGTGTCAAATTGAAGTATTTTTCGAAAACCATGTTTTCATTAGAAACCCTTCTTATTTAAAAAGTAGTGCATTGAAAATTTCTTAATTTTATTTCCAAAAATTCCTTTTTACTTTGCAGAAGCTAATTACTACGAGTAACCGATTTACGACAAAGTGATGTTTAAAAGTTAAGTTGCGAAAACATAGTGTTTTAAAAACAGTTGTAGTTTTGGAAACTGCGATCTACTTTTAACCATTATAAAACATAGTAATTAAAATCCCAAAGTAAAATAAAAACCAGAATCAAGAGAGGTCTTATTACAACCCAATTAAAAAGAAATACGCAACAGTAATAACAAATGTGAAAACATAAACAGTGTGTGGTCATCTCTGAGTCCCTCGTAGCACCGAACCACCTAACGCTGGGGATTACCTGCACAATTAATAAACGGGGTGGGTTTATGAAAACTCAGTGTGTAATCCCCTCCTAAACTAAAGCAGTTAGTAAACCGACAGAATTCAGAATCAGTCTGGGATGGAGCCCATTATAGTAACAGTGTATACAGTAATGGTCTAGGCTCGAGCCCTATTCAATAATAGTACAGTCTGGGCCTAAGCCCAAAATAGTATAATTACAATGCAGGTATGCAACCTAACCCAATCCAACCAGCTCACCACTCGTACCAACCAACACACCATGTGGGGATTAAATCGACCCACCCAGCCAACACACCAATATTGCAGCGTAGCTGCTAATAGTAACACAGCAAAGCTGCTAAAATATATATGGCTTTAAGCCCTCAGTAGTAGTCTTATTATTGGCACAAAGCCATCGGTAACTGTATTATGTTTGGCACATAACCATCAGTGACAGTAATATAATCGGCACACAGCCTTCTGTAAATATGATCGACACAGGGTCATCAATAAGTATGTTAGGCACATAGCCACAGGTAAATACGTTTGGCACAAAGTCATAGTCAACATAGCACAGAGCCACTTTTAGTTTGGCACAGAGCCAAAATCAGAATAAGCGTCACTAAGCCGTCCATCGGTCTACAGTCATCTCGTGCGACTCGTGCGACCTTAACAGATCAATAATGGATCCACAGTCGTCTCGCGCAACCCGTGCATCCTATCAGAATAGTACTTCCTCCATATCAAAGTCCCAACCCCATGCAATATGTTGTGTATGTGATGCTCAATCATCACACGTGTATGCAAAATGGCCATACTCAGTAATAGTCTTTTAAACATATAGTAAAAGCATATCAGTCGTACAACCACCGTCAAGACAATTAATTCACAATCGTACAATCATAGTGAAAACAGTTAAATCACAGTCGTACAATCATAGTCAAATAAGTCAGATTCATAGTCTAAGTCAGTCATTTACCTACAAGGGCAAAATAGTCATTTTACTCATTAAGGCAAAACGGTCATTTTACCCTACAAAGGTATTTCAGTAATTTTACACTACAAGGGTATTTTGGTAATTTTATAAATTGAGGGTATTTCAATAATTTTATAAACCAGGGGTATTTCGATAATTTTACAAATTAGAGGTATTTCGGTAATTTTATAAATCGGGGTCTTAACAGCCCAAATGAAGGTCCATCGTCGCCTCGAGCGACTTAAGTAACCTAAACAAACATAACGGTGCAAATGGGCCTAAGGCCTATTACTCGGTCCAAGTGGGCCCACACGCTCATGTGGCCCATTTAGCCCAATTTAGATACGACTATGTGTACACCATAGCCCAGTTCATTAATAGTCACTTACCGCAGATTTTGTCCGTGTGGGCCGACATGACAAGTCTATCTACTTCTCACTTAATAGCGAAATTTACCCACGCAATCCTATGGGCCCATTGGGCCCATATGACCCATTTAACCCAGAACTATTCACGGCCATCCGAACGATGTAACCCAGTCCAAATCTTACCACATAACATACATTTTATCCGTGTGGGCCCACAAACCAATTGGGCCCATACGGCCCAGTCTGACCCAGAACAGCCTATTCCATGTACGCGACATGGCAAGCCCAACCATATTCCACCTAGCAGTTAGATTTACACAAGCAGGCCCATGAGCCCATCGAGGCCCAGAACGGCCCTAACACACGAGAACGTTCGTGGCGGCCTTCTAGAGTCTATCGCCTATGGTTTGTGGGCTCAGTTTGCCCCACATGCGTTTGCACGCTCGTAAGGCCCCGAATGCCAAGGTTTCGGCTTTTGCCAACTTCTAACAAAGAAGGGCGTGAATACACACCTGTTTATGAGAACGAGCTGAAGTCCACGATCACCAACCTTGGCACATCCTGCATTGAATTCTCCTTCCAACTCATCTAGTTTGCTCTATTTAAAGCCAGCTTCTCACCAATTCTCATGTTAGATTCCCAATGTGGGATTTCTTTCAACCAATAGGAAAATTCCTCATTCTTATGACTATTTCAATTACAGAGTTTCAGTCCAACTCCACCTCCTTCGCAGCTCAAATAGCAAAATAAGTACTCTATTGCGCATCCCAAGACTTGAACCTCAGACCTCACAATTACACCACACGCCACCTTGCCACTCCACCACAGGCTCTTTCTATGTCATATTTTATCCCCAATTAATTATAAGGTCTATAGGCCAAAGTCTAGGTTCCTTTAAAAGAAAAACCAAAATAAATTGCAAGAGCCAAGAGTTGAA
Organism: Gossypium anomalum; assembly: GCA_025698475.1. NCBI lineage: Eukaryota > Viridiplantae > Streptophyta > Magnoliopsida > Malvales > Malvaceae > Gossypium > Gossypium anomalum. The sequence goes on along the minus strand of CM046959.1, from coordinate 37,079,270 downwards.
CCCAGGCTCCCTTGCAACCTTAATGACGCCACAACCACTAGACCACATGCTTCCTTGTGTCATTGTATTATAAAAGGCCTACTTCCAAGCATCCTGGGTTTTATTCACTTAAAACCAAAATTTTCCTAAAGCCTAGGTTTGAACCCAAGATTTCTCCAACACCTTTCAGGGCCGTTAACCACCAAAGTAGACATTTAATTGTGTTATTTCCTTGCACAATTAAATACTTAAATACAACCTCCTTATGGACCTATACTCAAGGCCCAATACTTCTAGGCCCAAATTCGGGTCGCTACAATCAAAACACAACCCAGGCCATTTAATGATACATCACTGAAAATTATGAATTCTTTACCCGACTCAGGCTGAACTAACACGGGTGCCTCTGTCAATAATGCTTTCAACTGCTCGAAGCTCTGCTGACACTTTTCTGACCACTCAAATTTAACATCTTTTTGAAGCAATCGTGTCATTGAAGTTGCAATCATCGAGAAGCCTTTCACAAATCGTCTATAATAGCCGGCTAGTCCTAGAAAACTATGGACTTCAGATACATTTCTTAGAGGCTTCCTATCTATAATCACAGAAATTTTACTCGGGTCAACTCGGATACCCACGGCTGAAATTATATGTCCCAGAAAACCAACCTCTCGTAGCCAAAACTCACATTTGTTGAACTTTGCAAACAATTGTTTATCTCTCAAAGTTTGTAACATGGTTCTCAAATGCTCAGCATGCTCAGATTCATCATGAGAGTAAATTAAAATATCATCAATAAACACAACTAAGAATCGGTCTAAGTATGGCCTAAAAATTTGGTTCATCAAACCATAAAAATAGCAGGCACATTTGTTAGTCCGAAAGGCATAACAAGAAATTTGTAGTGTCCGTACCTTGTTCTAAATGCAGTCTTTGGCACACCTGAGTCTTTAACTTTCAACTGGTAATAACCCAATCTCAAATTAATTTTTGAAAACACTATTGCCCTTTTTAACTGATCAAGCAAATCATCTATTCGTGGTAAAGGGTATTTATTCTTGATCATCACTTTGTTGAGCTATCATTAGTCTATACACATTCTAATTGTGCCATCTTTCTTGTTCAAAAATAACACTGGTGCACCCCAGGGAGAGAAACACAGTCTAGCAAAACCTCTATCTGTCAACTCTTGCAACTGAGCTTTCAATTCTTTTCACTCTGTTGGGGCCATTCTGTATGGAGCTATCGATATTAGCGTTGTTCCCGGTTCTAATTCAATACCAAACTCAACTTCTCTGATAGGTGGTAAACTGGTAACTCTTTGGGAAATACATCTGGATACTCGCACACAATCGGTACTAATTCAATCTTTGTTTCAGACACTTTTGTATCCAGTACGTATGCAAGATATGCATTACAGCCCTTTTTCATACATTTCTGAGCTAACATAAACAATATCACATTAGGTAACTCACTCGAATCATCGGATTCAATCTGAAGAATTTCACTGTTCTGACATTTCAATTAGATAATCTTTCGTCTACAATTCACAACTGCATCATGATCATTAGCCAATCCATACCTAAAATCACATCAAATTCATCGAATAGCAACAACATCAAATTAATTGGACAACAGAAATTTCGATTCATTAACGGACAATTCTTGCAGACTTTGTCAACCAAAACACATTGCCTAAGGGGTTCGATACTCTAATCACAAATTCAGTAGACTTTATAGGCGAAGTCTTTCTAGATACTAAATTCATACATATATAAGAATGAGTTGATATTGGACCTATCAATGCAATCACATTAGTATCATAGAGAATGAAAGTGCTGGTGATAACATCTGGAGATGGTGCCTCCTCCCATGTACGAATAGCATAAGCTCGGGCAGGTGCTTATGCCTCAGACCTCACAGCAGAATCTCTTATCACACCTCTACCACTGGATACATTTCCCATATTTCTTGGCGATCTCCCTCTCGCTATCGTATTGCTTGATCTTCCATGCTGAGATTTATCTTTTTCACTTAACTCAGGACAATCTCGGATAAAATGATCTCGTGAACCACAGCTGTAACAAGCTCTATTATTATTTTTCACCCAACAATCTCCAAAATGTCATCTTCCATATTGTTAACATTCGGGTTTAACATCTTTCACGTTGCCAACACTCGATACCAATGTAGCTTGAGCTTTAGGGCTAGTATTTTGTTTTCTACGATCTCTATTGGAATATCCCACTAAAGCTATCGATCAGTTAAAATAGTCTCTGGATTTCTTCGACAAGGACTGATAAGGTTTACTCATTGATCTCTTCTTTGTATCTTTAGCCTCTGATTCAGTTTTCTTCTTTTTTCGACTAAAGTCTTCAGATTTGCAAGCCCGTTCAACTAACACAACAAATTCTTTTAAATCTGAAATCCCGACTAAAAGTTTAATATCTTTGTTCAGCCCATCAACAAACTACTTGCATATTATTTATTTAGTAGACACATACTCACGGGCGTACTTACTTAATCGTAAAAATTCCCTCTCGTACTCAGTTACAGTCATGCGACCTTGTTTCAACTTTAAAAACTCTTTATGCTTTTGATCAAGGAATCGCTGACTTATATATTTCGTTTGGAACTCCATCTAAAAAAATTCCCAGGTCACTCATTCTCTCGGTACTATAGACACCAATGTATTCCACTGCTGATACGTGATATCTCTCAAAAGGGATATAGTACACTTTAAACATTCAGCTGGCATACAAGAAAGTTCATCAAATACTCGGATTGTATTTTTAAGCCAAAACTCGGCTCTCTCAGGGTCATCATCAACACTAGCTCTGAACTCTTTAGCCCGTGTTTGCGGATCTTGCCAATAGAAAGTTTATTCAATCTTAAAAGCTCGACTCCTTGAGGAGCCACAGGTACGGGTTGGGGATTAAGAGAGGGCAGAGGTTGTTGAGTAGCCGGGTTCGTACAAATGTATTGGGTGAACCATTAGTTCATCATTTGGAAGAAGGCTTCTTTAGCCTCTCCTTCCTGACTACCTGTCACGAGCCTAGAATTAGGTGGCGTTGTCCCTTGCGCGGGAGCATGCGTATTACTCTCAACCTCATCGGCTATAGCTCGATTGGAATCCATTACTATATGAAAACATAGTTTAAAACGCCAGGAGTCATCACACTATCTCAGTTTATATATATCGTATGTATAGCTAGACTTACATCCGCTATGTTAGTCCTAGAATCGACTAAACCGTAACTTTGATACCAATAAAATGTAACACCTCTAACCCGTATCTGTCGCCGGAGTAGGGTTACGAGGTGTTACCGATCAATTCACAACATATAGCATACATTTATCAAACATAAAGCATTCATTCTCATAAATCATTCAACATAATCATACTGTCCCTTACGAGGCCTTAAACATACTTTAAAAGTGGTTCGAGACTAAACTGATAACATATGAAAATTTTGGAAACTTAGAAAAATTTCAACCATACAGGGGTCACATGCCCGTGTGAACAGACCGTGTGCCACACGGCTCCAGACACGCCCGTGTGGAAACAAGGCATACATACTGACTTGGGTCACACGGCTAACCACACGCCCTTGTGTCGAGCCCGTGTGCCCTTCGAAGTGGCCACACATGCCTGTGTGCCACGCCTTGCCAAAACTATAGGGTATACTGACTTATGCAACACGGCCAAGCCACATGCCCATGTGCTAGGCCGTGTGCCAATTAGGGAGTATACTAGCTTGTATCACACGGCCAGTCACACGCTCGTGTGTGAGACCGTGTGGAGCATACTGACTTCAAATCAATTTCATCACTAGGGGACATACGGCCGTGTAATATGACCGTATGTCACACATGGCTGAGACACGTACCTGTGTCTCTGCCCGTGTGGACAAAAATAGGCCATTTGCAAGGCCAATTTGCCACCCTTATTCATGCTCACCTAAACAACCAAAATGGTACCATTTCATCATACAGTTAGACAGCCAAAATCATCAACCAAATGCACAATTCATGCCATAATAATTTCATCTATTCCAAATCTCAAATCACTACCATTTACTTAGCCACATACATACCAAAACAATATCAATCTATTAGTTTATTTACCATAATTCACACTCACATAACTTCCTTATAAATAACCACACAACATCTAAAACCATACCTCATCAAGGCATTTCTCAAGCATTTTATACTCCACAAATCAATTAACCGTTTTAGAAACTATAAAACCATAACCATATTCATAACAAACATACCAAAATAAGACATCACTCATGGCTATATATGCAAACCAAAACATATACAATTTACAAGCTAAATCCCATAGCTATAATCACAACCAAAATACCACATCTAGCCTATACATGCCATATGCCAAAAATGTATAATCCAAAAGTACCACATTAGATGTTTGATAGTGTGATGATGTTCCCGACGACTCCCGAATCCAAGCTAGCCTTGATTCACTATAAAACATAGAAAAATAACACAAAGTAAGCTTCATAACTTAGTAAGCTCGTATGATATAAACTTAACTAATCACAAATACAACATTCATCAACCTAAACATATTACCATGTACTTTATGATTACTAACAAACCTTTCAACTGCTTATTCATAAGCTTATCTACAAACTTTGTAACTTCTTCGAGTTTAAGCTCATAATATACATGTACATACTTGTACCAATCCATAACAAGCTCATATATACACAGAATGCCATTGAATACTCAATGTCTCGCACACTAAGTGTCATACTCAATATCTCACACACGAAGTGCCGTACATAGCTGAAGCTATCTCAAATCACACACTAACTGCCATATATAGCCGAAGCTATGTCGAATCGCACCCTAAGTGCCATATATAGTCAAAGCTATGCCGTACCGCACACTAAGTGCCACAAATAATTAATTTGTCGTCGAACATATCTGTAGTCCTGTATATACAATTTATGCAATATCAAAGCACTAAAGCATAATTATTACAATGCTTAATACATACGAACTTACCTCGGATGTATAAACGATGAAATAAGCCTTTTAGTCTATAACTTTCATTTTTCCTTGATCCTGATCCGAATTCCATTTTTCTTGATATAAATATATTCAAAACTAACATATTCAATAATCTATTCATTCAATTTAGTCCAAACATACTTTAAAACACATTTGCACTTTTGCCCCATATATTTCACATTTTTCACAATTTAGTCTTTATCACATAAAATTGCAAATTAATGCAATTTAGTACAAACCCATGCCTAACCTTATTTAATACATGTTACTAGTAGCCCATATTTTTAATTAATTCACACTTTTAACCACCACATTTCACATTTTCTCAATTTAATCCCTTTTTGACATTTTTGTCAAAAATCACTTTACAAAAGCTGTTAATCCAACATTAAACCTTCCAAATCTATCATCAACCATTAAATTACTCAAACATTCAACAATGGCAACATGTTAAATCTTTAACAGTTTCAAAATCTAAGGTACGGGCTAGCTAGAATATGAACCAACGATTTCAAAAACATAGAAATCATCAAAAATCGAGCAAAAACTGTACCTTATTTGAACAAAATAGCTTGGCCGAATACTCGAGCTTCCATGGTTGTTCTTAATATGAATATTCAGGTGGTGGTATCTTAATAATAAAGATGATATCTTTATTTCTTTTGTTTTATTAGCCTTTATTACTAAATTACAACATTAACCTTAATTAAAAACCACCAAATTTCATGATATTATGCCCATTAATGTCCACTCAATTTAATTATGGTTTAATTACAACATAAATACCTTTACTTTAATGATCCGTGACTATTTAATACCTTTAACTAATAGAACTCAAGTTTTACGCTTTACGCGATTTAGTCTTTTTTACCAAATTAACCATTCAAACAGTAAAATTGCTTTACGAAACTTTCACAAATACATACTATCATGCTGTAAACACTTAAAATAATATTAAAATAATTTTTTCGATATCAAATTTGTGGTTTCAAAACCACTATTCTGATTTAGCTAAAACCTGACTGTTACAGAAGCATTATGACCTTGATGTATGTAAGCATCCTGATTTGAGAAAAAAATAAACACCTTCTGAACTTTTTAGAAGCTTAGTTGAGAGTGGAAAGTTAGTTATGTACCCACTCGTTGACAGATTGATTTGTCTTATATTGACTCTTCCAATTTCAACAACATCCTTAGAATGTGCTTTTTCTACTATGAAGATTGTGAAGACTCAACTTCGTAGCAAGATGGAAGATATTTTTTAAGAAGTTATTTGGTTGTGTACATTGAGAAAGAAATTGCAGAAAAATTTAATATAAATAAAATAATTGATGATTTTAGTGAGGTCAAGGATCGAAGAGTGCAATAAAATAATTTTTTTATTTATTAAATTATTTTTTTAATTAATTTTTATTTTTAAATTTATTATTTTTCATTATCTCGGCCCCCTTCTTGAAATTTCCTGGCTTTGCCCCTACCGGTGGGTGTCGATTACGATGAGGATTTTGTCACGGTTTGGGTTTTGGCTCATCATTTTCATCTCTATCCCCACCTTTGTCTCCATCTCGATTTTGATCTCTATCTTCATCTCCAACGTTATCTTCATCTTCATATTGTTCTTCTGTGCTAAATAGCATTGGCATCCTAGGTTACCATCATATATCGTCAATTGTATTAGTAGATGGTTTCGAAGATGACCCACATTTGAAAATTAATGATTCTTGAAATGTTTGCGACACTATCGGTGGAGATATATGGTAGTGTGCATAGAATGTTAGAATTGTAAGCGATGATGAATACATTGGCATTGTTAACAAAAATAGAATGTAATATGCTCCTACGGGTGAAGGTGGTGCAAAAAATATTCTCAAAGAAGGTATTGATGCATGGTATGATGGTGCATAATTATGGTGCTTGTGTGAAAATCATGGGGTAAGTGCACCAACTAGTAGATAAGGCTTATTATGAATTATAAGTCTTGTCATGTAAGTCGAAGACATCATCAAATCTAGTCTGGCAATTAGTTCACGTATAAGTATGAAATCGTACCTATGTTCCCACAAGTAGATATACTTGGCATGAAATTTAAATCAATCTTCATTGGTTCTCCTTCGCAAGTTAATTTTGTGAAGTTCATCGAGGTTTTGAGGTGAGGGTGGAATATTTTGCACAAACTGAAACTAGCGCATCACTCGATCAGATTCATGCATCTCAATTGCTCCAAAACTATCAATGACACTTTGACTTGCCAAATATTGCGATTCATTAAGAATTCGAATGGGATGCATTCTTGAATTCTTGGATCAGAGTATGGGATCCATTGAAACTACTATATGAAATTATAAATTTTATTACGCAATATTAAGTTTTCAAATCCTTAATTATTATGTAATTGAAAAATTTAAAAAACTAACCTCAGCTTTAGAGTATTGATCTAACAATAATCGAATATCTTCAAGCTCGTTCGATATACCCACATGAATCGTATCATTATTCCACTTGTTCAAATAATATGTTATTCCAAAATATAAAATAATGAAAAAAATAATGTGATAATTATATTATTAATTGAATCATACCTTATTATGAGTGGGAATTGATAAGAGAAGATTACTTGGGACATAAAATGGTAAGCGGTACCATGCCCATAACTGAAGGAGTATACAAGCATCGATTTTAATTTTATGTGCTTCACTTCCCAGACACATTTCTTGGTACAATGTAGCTAGGACAACTGATCCCCAATTGAGTCGTCCGACTTCTTTTAGGTCGATTAGTTGTAGGAGCCATCTTAGATGTACTGGATTTCGAGATTTATCTAACATTAGAAGACCCTCGATCAACCTCAATACGAATGCTCGAGTTAATTATTGTCTTTCAACTGTACTAGAAGAGTTGCTGAGATGTGAGAAATTATTTTCTAACCATTTCGTATCTAGCTAGTTACCACTAAACTTGTCTAGCACATTGCCTAATAGTTGGTGGCAAATTGGCCTCCAATTATCAATGCGTACTACCCACGTAACAATTGACCCATCAATCGGTAGACCGAGTTGTAATGCCACATCCTTGAGTGTAATCGTATACTCGCTACAGAGAAGATGGAATACTTGTGTTTTAGGCCTCCATGTTTCTAGCAAAGCACTGATAAGTGCAGGCTCCAATTTAGTTCCACCAAGCATGCGGGACATTAGTAAGAATCTCGTCTCTTCCAAATATTGTTCAATAACACACGGTGCTCTCGCACTTAAATTGAGTATATATGTTTTGATAATCCAATCTTCGTCCTGATTATATAAACATAAAATAATAATATTAACAACTTAATAATGATATTAATTAAAATAAAAAATATATAATAATATTTTCTTACTATTTGTAATTGGATGCCAAAAATGTGTTTGTGAATTAGAAGCATTGACATTTTTAAAATCTTTAAGATGATGAAAATTGACTAAAATCCAATAAACTACAAACGATTAAGATTAAAAATTGAGAGAAGAAGAATTTGGGAGAAAATTGAGAAATTAGAATAGAAAATTAAAAAGAATAAAAGAGTGGAGAGAATAAATGAAAACAACTAAAAATGAAAAAAATTATTAGTATAGAGATATATGCGGAAAAATTTTAGCCGTTTAGAAATTTTATTTCAAATTATAGCCATTGGTCCCTACATTTAAAAAATCAACATCCCTTATTTTCTAATCGTTAATGTTCCGACAATTAACATATTTTTTATTTTATTTCAAATAAATCTTGTATAGAGTGTTGATGTCATGTGACAAAAGTAATCCATGCTGAACTAGTTTTTCAATATTGACGCACTTTTATCACGTGGCACCAACAATTCACAAAAATAACTTATTTCTCCCAATTTCTAAGAAGAAAAACTTAAATTCCTAATTATTTCTCAAAAACAGCGTGTGTATATATATGCCTAATTTTCCGTATATAAATTATTTAATAAAAATATATAAAAATAAAACGTGCGAGGCAGGTGTTGATAAACGCTGCTGGAGATGTTCATCTATCGACAAACGCGCATTGGTTTTGCTTATCAGCATTTGAGAAATTGTGTTGTTTGCATGCATGGCCGCCACGTTTCATTTCTTTTGTCCTCGACATGATTGCAAACTTACACGTTTAATTTCTATCCAGAATAAGGGAGATTCATCCCTGCCGTTACTTACGTGAATAGATATTATAGAAATGAATGAAGTGGATGGAGGCCAAGTTTGGTGATGGAGACAGAGAAAGGAAAGTTGGTGGCGCAGCAGGAAGGTTTGGTAAAAAAGACGAGAATAATGGTGGGTATTGACGAGAGTGACGAGAGTTTCCATGGACTCCAATGGACCCTCGATAACCTATTTGGTTGCATCACTGCCACTGCTGCACCAGAACAACCTGAAGCTAACGACGAGGCCGGTTCGCGGCTCATCACTCTGAGTCTAGTTCATGTTCAGCAGGCTTTCCACCTTCACTATGTCCCTGCTGGACCTGGAGGTACAGGTAAAATTAATTTCACTTTCTTTTTGGATAAATCATTTCCTTTCACTACCAAATCTCAATCTCTTCCATAAAAGATATGCAACACGTCTCCTTTTACCAATTTACCAAGGAAAATTTAATATACTATGAATCGAATTTTAGACTTCACAATGTTCAAAGAGTGATACAAGTCCTATTTAGAGTGATACTCATACAAGTCTAATTTAAGGTTTTTCAAAATAAAAATTGAAGGCCTAATTTTAAAGATGACTTGATAAATAGAACAGATTAAGTCTCGAGTTCATGATTTTTTTAGTCATATGAACATTTAAGGACTTGGTCTAAGTTTGTCATGTGACATTTAATTGGATGTTTTGGATGAACTCAAGATTTTCGATCATGCAGGTGCATTAGGACATGCATAAACAGCATTCGAATATATATATATATATGTATATATATTTTAAAATTTTAACTTTCTGCATAATTTATTTATTGAAGATTTCTTTTGTTTAATATAATATATTAATGATTCTAATGTTTTCAAGTTTCAACAGCATTTTACATACCGTCTTCAGTTGAGGAGTCGGTAAAGAAAGCTCAACAACAAATTGCAAAAGCGTTACTTTCCCGTGCATCCGATATGTGCAAAGATAAAATAGTATGCCGTATATGCACAATAAAAGAAACCTCCACATATATTCGAGGCATATGTATGTCAAAGGAGTATTAATGAAAGAAGATGGTTTTGATGCAGAACATTGAAGTGGAGACTTTGGTATTTGAAGGGGACCCTAAAGAGAAGATATGCCGAGCAGCCCAAGAAATGCATGTTGATCTCCTTGTCGTAGGCAGCCGCAACCTTGGAAAGTTTAAGAGGTCATTTCTCTTTACCTTTTTAATCCTATTTTTTCTACCATTTGCTACCTGATTTTGGCTTTGGCTTCAATGATCGATGTAGTACTTACATTTTCTTTACCTCATTTAGTGCTCTACTAAAAAAAATGTTCTTAAATGGTATAAAAACAATTTAGGTGTTGAAGCCAAATGTTGAGAGAAAAAAAGAGAGTAATATATTGAAAATTTTATGTATCAATAGGTATTGAAGTGACCACTGAAGCAAGCTTAACATTGAATCTAAGTACCAAATTGTATATTAACTATTTATATCAACATAATCTAGGGGCCAAGGGAGAGAGTCATAAGGCTTAGAATTGAACTATAATTTTTTTGAATAAATTAAAATATAATTTTATCATTATGGGATATTTGAGTTTGACATCCTTCTTAAAGTGGGTTTTTTTTTCTGGTTAAACGATACTTATATTTTTATTTGGTAAAAATTATATATTTTGGTATCCAATAATAAAAATGTTGACTTTTTAAGGTTAATGAAAGTTAATGTCTAATACTATTAAGTTTGAATTTTTATGATTTTGTTAATAGAATAAATTTGATATCAATTGTAAGTTTGTTTGATTTTGTGTTTTGTTAAATGCAATTTGATGTTCATAATTTTTTCAAGCTTTAGGGTTGACTTGATAAAAGTTAAATGTTGGTAGTATTAGTTAATTATGAATTTTTATCAAGTCAATTTTAAAACTCAAATTAAACTTTTATTTTTGGTAGATAAGGAAGCTAAATACATTTAGCCATAACAGGAATTATATCTGACACCAACACTATCTTGTAGAATTTCCATTTCAATCATCATGGGGGGAACATCATAAATTCTCAAACCAAGAGGAACATTTCTTCCTAATGCTATCATGGAACCTGCGGCCATATTCGTTGTGCTCGGAGTAAACATTGTTTTCACATGCCAATCCCTTGCTAACAGCTCTTTGATGATTCGTGCTAGACTCCCTTCTGTCTCCTCTATCTGACCATTTAGCATATTGACCGCAATCAAACAATCATTTTCCACTAATAATTGCATTACGCCTCTTTTTCAAGCTATATCCAATCCGTCCATGATTGCCCATAATTCTTCTTCAAGTACATATCAAACGCCTATATTCCGACCATAACCAGTAACCAATTTACCTTGATGATCCCGAAACAAACCCCAATAGAGGCTCAACCAGTAATTAAGTGCCTTGATCCTTATGTATTCAACTTGCACCAGTCGCTAGGTAGTGGTTGCCAACTGTAAAAGCCATTGCCGGATCATTCTACTGATTTCTCCTACTGTTTGCCAACGTGACTGATTTTGCAAAGGCAGTAATTCAAGAAACCTCAATCGAAGCTTTACAAAATTCTCCATTGAAAAGCGATTTGTTTCGTCGTTTTCATATTCTCCAGGTTATAATCCTGAATAAAATATTCCAGCAGACACCTTGGACAATAGCCTCATTAAAATTTAAAAGATTTTTTTATCAACCATTCTTCCAAATTTAATGAGAAGAAAATATCCAACTTGTCTGACGGTACAAATTTTACCCAGAGAGTTCGAGCTACCAAGCAATCTCTCACCGCATGCAAAGGTGTTTCAACCGCACCCCAATAAATCGCAAAAATGGCTATCAGCCATTCGCCTCCTACACCATTCTGAATTGGATAGGAGTCGATTGTGTAATAGTAGCCAAAGGCATTGCCGAACCCTCTGAGGAACATGTAATTTACATATTAACTTTCGATCTCATAAGGGCAAATCACCATGTGCGAATTTACTGTATCCTCTAGCTACTGTGCATTTGCCATTATCCCTTAACCTCCACGCTATTTGGTCTTCCCCTGCATCATCTTTTGGGGGATGAATACATATAATATGCAAAAGAACTTCCCTTGGTAGATCCCTTTCAAAATACTCTCAGTTCCATTCCCCTTCTAATGTTACCATTGTATATACTGTGACATTCTAAAAAATAGGTCTTGCATTAGTGCAATAGTTGGATAAAGGTCCCAACTCATTAATCCAATGATCAGTCTAAACCTTACTCTCTTACTGTCACCTACACGCCAAAAAAGGCTACTCCGAAGATTAACCCGAACTCTCGAAATAGATTTCCAAGTAAAACTGCATCATCTTCTTTCAATGTTTTGTGGACAATCCTCATCAATTTTATATTTTGACTTAAGTATCCTGACCTACAAGGCATTTTTCTATAACAAAAAATTGAAACCAAGTTTAAGAAGGAATGCCTTATTTTGATACTAAGTTCACTTTAGTCCCAATCACCCTCGGTTTAGTGTTAGACAACATTTTTCCCGATCGACTAGTGTTGTTTTCTAAGAAATATTACTCGACCCCCAAATAAATTGACAAATAAGCTTTTCAACCTCCTTACAAACATCTAATGGATAAGAGTCGACTGCATAAAATAATTGGGAATTGGTTGCAATACTGATTTTACTAAGGTAACTCTACCTGCTAATGATAGAAGTCTCCCTTCCCATCAAGAAAGCCGCTTCCTTAGTTTCTTAATAAAAAATGCATAAGTACCTTTCGTAACTCTTGAGTGTAGTAAAGGAACACCCAGATACTTGCCGAGATTATCTGTTCTTGTGACTCCTAAGTATTTGAATATCTCATTTGCTACTGAATTATCCATCATGGCTGAGCAATAAATTTAAGACTTTTGATTATTAACTTTATACCCCGAGAAATAACTGAATTATGTTAGTATTTCATTGACAATTCTAGCCTGTTCAAGCTTTACTTTACAAAAGAGCACAAGATCATCCGCAAAAAACAGATAAGATAACGCAAGTCGATGTACAGAAAACTGCATAGAAAACTAGCCGTGACAAACATCTATTGTTGCATTTATGTATTATTAAAAGAATCAAATAGAATCTCGTGTTGGTTGGATGGTCAGGTGTGGCTTGGGTTTAAGTTGCATTGCTGTAGGTTTAAACATTTATGGACTAAAAGTATCATTTATTGTTTAATAGAGATATAAATAAAATATTTTATTTGGAATTGAAAAGAATAATTTTTAAATATATTTTTATATAATGAATTTTAATTTTGTTATAATTAGAGTTTATTTGATTTTTTAATAGTATGATACTAAATTGATGTATTTAAAAATTTTAAAAATTTCAAGTATGTGTGTATACAATAAAAGTAATTTGTACAGTACCTTAACAATGGTTTTTATCGCAGATGGATTCCGTCAATAAAATTACAAGCTAACTTTTATTTTTATTTTTAGTTTTTCGTCGCTAAAAGTATGTTTTCAATTTTCGTCCATTTTCTCTACTCTATAGTGACAGTGTTTATGGAGGAAGTGTACATATTTTTGTTGTTTTGTAATGAAAGTGTAAATTTACTATTCTAATTTTTATTACTATGCTTGCCCTTCATAACATCTTCAATATCTAATTAGAACATTAAAAAAAAGCTAATTGATGAGTTGCAAATTAATGGTTTTAATAAACTCTATCCCGTAAAGAAAGGCCTGTGATTTGATTACCCTTTTTTTCCTTTCTTTGACTATCTGCTAATTTTGGTTGCAGAGCTTTCTTAGGCAGTGTAAGTGACTATTGTGCACAGCATGCCAACTGTCCCGTCTTGATTGTGAAGTCGCCGAAAGAAGCAAGCAAGTAAAGCAGTGGTGAAAGTCAAAGGCGCCCAATTCTGCATTTTTCATTATCGTATGTGTGTTTCGTCTTGTGTGTTAATGCTTATATTAGTAAACTAGTGTCCGATGGCGTTACTTTAATTTATTTATTTAAAAAGCGTATGGGACAAAGATAACCTTCGGTAAAAAATAAATATTAATAAAGTTGATAGCTTAAAAAGTATAAATTTTAGACATCAATGAATTTTTATTAAATTTTAAATACATGAAATTATTATTAGACATCATCCATATTCAATCTATTTTTCAACTTTAGTTAAAAAAAAGTAAATGTAACACCCCAAACTCGGCTTAAACGTTATGGCCGAATCTGGCGGTGTCACATTGGAGTGCTTTTTAAAAACTTTCTCTTGCTGATGAAAATCCGTTTGGAAATTTAAAGCCTCTTTATTAGGACCCAAATCATCCTAGCTATTCGTTATTCATTTTAAATTGTCATTACTTTTAAAACTCTGTTTATTGTGAAAGCATTTCAAAAGTGTTGTGAAAACGTACTGTTTTGAAAATAGTTATTATTTTGAAAAACCGCGTTCTACGTTTAACAGATATAAATCATAATAAACAAAAATCCCAAATTATACGCTAGAATATTTGAGAGGCCTTATTACATAATTTAAAACCCAAACAAAATCTAATAGCAAATAAACGTCAAATATAAGAAAACAAAAACAGTAGTATGGCCATCTATGAGTCACTCACAGCTCTGATCCGCCTAACGCTGGGAATTACCTGCGCAGTTAAGTAGTGAGGTGAGTTTAAGAACTCAGTGTACAATCCCCTATCAGTCGATTGGTATATGACATATACTAACAGTCTGGGCTTGAGAAATAGTACAGAGTAGGCCTTCGCCTAATGCAGTACCAATACAGTATAATGATGCAACCCATCCCAACCCAGCCAACACACCACTACGTACCACCAACACACCATGTGAGGACAAAGTTAACCCACCCAACCAACACACCAATATCGCAGCAAAGCTGCTAGTAATAATATCGCAACCAAGCTGCCGGTAATAGTAACGCAGCAAAGCTGCCAGTATCAGTATATGTGGCAGAGCCACTACTAACAGTACATGTGGCAAAGCCACCGGTACAATACACTTCCTCCATAACAGTATCCGTATCTCAACCCCATGCAGAATGTCATGTCATCAATCATACGTGTATGCAGAAGGTCATGCACAGAAAGAACAATTATATCATAGCACAAAAGTCATTTACCCTCGAAAGGTAAAATAGTCATTTTAGCCTATAGGGGTATTTTGGTCATTTTAGCCTATTAGGCGGTCATTTTACCCTGTCTTGGGGTCTAGAGTCGCATATCGACCCCTCTGACGATCCAAAGTTACCTCAGGCGACCCAAGCAACCCTAACAGTCATAATGGTGTAAATGGGCCCAAGGCCCATTGTTCAGCCCAAGTGGGCCAACACGCTCGTGTGGCCCATTTAGCCCAGGTTTAGCCACGACTATGTGAACTACACAGCCTATTCCAGGATTTTCCACGTACCGTTGATTATATCCATGTGATGCCCACGAGCCCATTAGGCCCACATGGCCCATCGAGGCCCATAGTAGCCTAAGCTCATGAGAATGCCCATGGTGGTCTCTACAGTCTTAAGCCCACGATTCATGGGCTTGGCTTATCACATGTGCGTTCGCACACCCATGTGGCCAATAGGCCATTCTTTCAGCTTTTTGGTTTTTCGGCTTTTGCCGTTCTACAGTCTATTCAGTGTGTGTACACATCTGATTTACGAAAAGCGATACGAGTCCACAAGCACCACA
Organism: Gossypium anomalum; assembly: GCA_025698475.1. Classification (NCBI taxonomy): domain Eukaryota; kingdom Viridiplantae; phylum Streptophyta; class Magnoliopsida; order Malvales; family Malvaceae; genus Gossypium; species Gossypium anomalum. The sequence continues at coordinate 37,063,383 of CM046959.1, read as the reverse complement.
GTCTACATGCATACACGACATACAATTAGTCTTTATTCATTAGGGTTAACACCCTCTTAACAACTCTCAAATCCCAACTGGTAACTATTACCTATCTTGACTAGACAAAGATGGTTTATCTGCCTTACCGCTAATTTAGAATGAACTTCTAGATCCTTGGTAAACTTTGCATTACGATCGTATCATGTTAACCAAAACCATAAATGCGGATATGATGAAACAAGTGAGACAACTTACCGAAACGTGAACTAAAAAGGCAGGTAGAAGTATTCGGCCTATAACAACATACCCTAAAATCGAGGCACGAGGTGGTACGATCATACTCCTGACAGTAACTAGCAGGGAAAAGAAGGTGTTAAAGGGGAAAACTATTCTGACAGAGAGAAAGAAGGAGAGAAATAAAATAATCACGAACTCCAACGAAGATGCCAACAACTGCAAGGTTCGGCTATAAGCCATGGATTCGACAACCCCAAAAAGAAAACCAACATAAATCAAGTTACCTTAACTGAGTGCAGAGAAAGGTTCAGCTACCATAGAATAGGGTATTTGGCGACCAAAATAGGATGGAAGTCAAACAAACAAAGAGGGAGAAGGGCAAGGGTAGTAGGCCAAGATAAAAGATGTGGAGAGGGAGTTTCTAAAACCAAAGAACTTGAGGAAGAGGAAGAAAGGTTATTTGGCCAAGAAGAGACCGATTGAGAGAGGGGATAGGAAAGAGGCAAACGATGTGCAAAAGGCACTAGTGAAGATCGAGTTTGGACTAAGTCAGAAAAGAGAAAACCCGAAAGTCCCCTTGCAAATATCGGTCTTAAAACAAAGAAAAAATAAAAGAATGAAAGACAATAACCAAAGGTAAAAATTCGGCACAGACAGAAAGAATAGAACTCAAAAACTTTGACAGAAACCAGAAGTGATTGCACAAAGCCGAATTCTTTTGTGGAAGAGTCCCATTCAGCACACTACTCTCCTTCTCACTCAAACTCCTTAATTTTCTCCAAATATTTCTCCCTTTTTCCCTCCACAATCCTCTCCATGAAATCTTCCTTGATTTTCTCCATGACCCATTCAAATTTCAACCTGTAGAGTTCTAGTCAGACTCCACTTCTCATGCAGTAAAGGAGTAAAATAAATACTCTTTTGTGCATGGAATGACTCGATCCCCTAACCTCCTTAGCAGCACAATGCGCCACTACCACTACACCACAACTCTTTTTGTATCATATGTTACCTAATTAGATTAAAGAAGCCTACTATCTAGAACCAAGGGCCCTATTCACTTGAAATTAAAATTTTTGCTAAAGCCCAAGTTTGAACTCAAGACTTCTCCAACACTTCTCAGGACACTTAACCACTAAAGCTAGCATGCAGTTATGCCATTTTCTTGTACAACTAAACACTTACGTGCAGTCTCCTAGCTGTTCCCATGCTCAAGGCTTATTCCTTTTAGGCCCAAATTCGGGGCGTTACAATAAATAAATACAATTCTTGTTACCGAAGATTTAATGCAATATATTTTATGAAATAAAGAATATTTAACATGGAAAAAGAAAAAAAATCTACTGTCAAGAAACAATTTTTTTAAAAAAAAAATACTAGTTACACAAAAATAAAAAATATTAATGATTAAAATTTAGAAGAAGAAAAAATGTTTGCTTATAATTTTATAAATTAATTATTTTAAGTTAAGTTGGAGAAAATGGTGGATATAAATGAGTGTATAAGTAATACTTTGTTATTTTTCTTGGTAGAAAAAAAATTACAACTCAGAACTCAAACATTAAGGAAACTCAATATATAATCCTTGTCTACTAACTGCAACCCTGGTTCCTTATCTCTCTTAAACTTGACTATCTTATCTGCAATTCTATTCTCTTCTCTTGGAATGTGTTAAAGATTCCAATGACTGATCAGCTTTAACAGCAAAATAATTCTCATAATTAAGGCAGAATTAGAACCTTCACAAACTCCTTCATGAATGAGGTTAACCGCTTCAAGATTGTTTCTCCGGATGAGAACTTTCTGAAAGACACGATCAAGGGCAATTTGCAACCCATTTAGAATGCCCCATAATTCTAAATCAATAACTTCACAATTTCCCAAATACCTCGTATAGCCAACAATCTAAGTTTCTTTTCTAATCCCGCAGAAGCCCTCTAGCTGCAGCAAACATATCTTCATATTTGACCAAACCATCTATGTTCAAATAGACCCAACCATCTAGAGAGTCGGGAACGAAATCTGTTCGTGATAGTTTAGTGCTCTTCGATCTGAATACTGAAACATACTGCTTCACCCAACGTAAGGAGGCTTTGATAACTTTATCAATACTTCAAGAAAGACCTTAAAATGTACGTAGGTTTCGATATTTCCATAGGTGCCAAATGATAATCCCGAACAAACAAGACAATTGACTCTACCCACTAGCTTCACGGTATGTTGATTTCATAAATTAAGCTCCATCCATTTATGAAGAGATCTTGCAAAAAAAAAACATATTGTTTACCTATATGGATTAGCTGCATCCATATCTTCCTTGTGGTTAAGCAATCCCAAAGCACATGAAGGATATTCTCATAATTATGGCCATATGTACCACAAGCAGTGTCAGAACCCAATCCTCTTCGTATTCTTTCAACAATAGTGAGTAAATGGTGTTTAATAACAAGAAAAATGAACACTCTAACTCTTTGTGGCCCAAGATAATTCCATGGTAACTTCCAAAAATCCTTTTCCCATGCCATGAGTCTTTTCGAAGTTTATTGTACGCACTTTTAATTGAGAAAGCACTAGACGTAGTCCCTTCCAAATAATTCTATCCATACCAGAATTTGATTGGGATGGAAAAGTCCCTACAATCTGTTGAATGATGTTTTCAGATAACCAAAGGCGAAAGAAGTTCAAATTCAAATCCCCATTCTCCACGACCATATCGTTAAGAGAACGGTCCATATCCAAGCTGGTAGTGCAGACTATTTTTTTAGATAATGATCCCACCTTAGGAACCCACAAATCCTTTCAGCAATTAATATTATGCCCACCTCCAATTGACCAGAGCAAATTTTCCCGTATAAGCGGCCAGATCTTCGACAAAGATCTCCACAAGAAAAAAACATCGTCCCCTTGATAAAGACTCTGGTAAACCACTTTGAACCCCATATTTGGATAGAAGCACATTAACCCATAAAGAAGAATGATCAGTCACTAATTTGAATCCCAGCTTCATTATGAAAGAAATATTGTGGTCACGAAGAGCCCTTATACTAAGCAAACCATGCAACTTAGGTTGGCATATCGAATCCCAGCTTATTAAAGCAATCTTTTTACTAGCACTAGTGGACCCCCAAATGAATTGCCTAACCATAGCTTCAATCTCATCACACAAACCTTTCGGGATCAACATCGATTGCATAAAGTAGCTCGGGATTGATAGTAAGACCACTTGAGCTAGAGTAATTTTGCCAGCAAGAGAGTTGTCGAGCGTCTCAACTGCAAAGTTTACTCCACACTTTATCAACAACAAAGCGCAAAGTATTATTTGTAACCTTCTCATGAAAGAGAGGAACCCCTAAATAAGAACCAAGATTCTGCACCACCTGAAACCCAAAAAATCCACTAATACACCTTTGAACATCCTCATCCACCCCTTTAGAAAAAACCATATTTGACTTCTGAAGATTAACTTTATGGCCCGAAAGACCATAAAAAGTGTCTAAAACTTTCTTAATAACTCGCACCTGCTTTTCTTTTGCCTGACCAAAAATAATCAAGTCATCTGTAAAAAAGAGATAAGATAGAAACGGACTTGATCTAGTGAGTTGAATAGGCGACCATTTACCATCTGCCATGGCCGCATGAATACCATGCCCTAACCACTCCATACAGAGGATGAAAAGATAGGGTGACAATGAGCATCCTTGACAAACTCCTCTTGCTGGTTTAAACTTCTGGGATGGCACTTCATTCCAAAGCACCTGAATAGTTGAATCAGAAATAGCTGACATAATTACATTACGAAGAAATTTAAGAATACCTACAACCTGTAAAGAAGCCTCAATGAAATCTCAAAGCACACGATCATAGGCCTTTTCGAGATCAATTTTAATGGCCATCCATCTTTTACTCTTTTGCTTACTCTTCATGGAGTGAATGACTTCTTGTGTAGTGATGATATTATCATTTATATTCCTTCCTACGACTAATCGTGCTTATTCAGGTCCTATGATCTTTGGAAAGACCATTTTAAATCTATTAGCAATGACCTTATCACAAGCTTGTAAATGACCGAACAAATACTGATAGGGCGAAACTACGAGAAACATTCCGGATGCTGCACTTTAGGAATAAGGACAATAAGAGAACTATTAAGGTATGGATCAATATTTTCACTAGAGAAAATCCTTTTGTCCCATTCACAAATCAGATGACCCACAAACTCTCATTAACTCTGATAAAAAATAGCGTGAACGCCACCACTGCCTGGAGCTTTCAAAGGTGTCATATCAAAAAGGGCAATTTTAATCTCCTCGTCAGAAACTGGCCTACTAAGGAACTAGCTCTTCCTGTTCAAGAGACAAGAAGGTACAACACCCAAGACTACTCATATCCCTAGATTGCTCCCCATAAAGATTTCTATAAAAATTAACCGCTTCCTGTTTCAATTCATCTTCATCCATAACCCACTCCCCTCCTTGATTTTTCAGAGCCACAATACGATTATGCTTTCTTTTCTACAAAGTTCTTCTATGAAAAAATCTTGTATTACGATCACCAAAAACTAACCAATCACACCTAGCCTTCTGCCGCCATAAAAGCTCTTCATGATGTAGCATCGACTCAAGCTCTTCTCGGATTTCCAACTTAACTTGATTTAAAAAGGTCGAGCTTCTTCGATCAATCACCTTTTAAACATTATCCAGCTTTTTCTTCAAAAGATACTTTCGATGCATAATGTGATCATAAACCTCATTATTCCATAATTTCAGTTGATCAATGAAAGTAGCATGAGTTGTTGACATATCTCCTATAAACTTCCAATTCTCCTTAACAAACTCAGAAAACCCCGGATGCTCAACCTAACCAGCTAAAAAACGAAAAGGTCTTTTAGAGGAAGACTGAACATCAGGCATAAGAGATAATTTGAGTGGTCTATGATCTTATTTGAGTTTTTGTTATTTTTAAAATTTAATGATGTGACAATTTTTTATTAGTGCTTTAAAACTATGCTTTATAGGATAATTCTGATATAATTTATTCTCTTAATTTTTCGTAAAAAAATTCATCTAATTTAGTTTTTATCAATAAAAATAATTAAAAATTTTCATTAATATAATTAGTTGTTGACTGGTTTAATTATTAATGGACAAGGATATGATAAAGAGAAGTAATGAGAAGTTAACATGTCATTACGAATAAAAAATATGTATTTAAAGAAAAAATAAAAAAAAATCTTAAAAAGTTCAACTAAAAGTTTAAAAATTATTAATATTTTTTAAGCACAATGAAATATATATTTGTTTAGATATTCATTCATTATGGATGTGGTGTCTTTAAATAATTTTCTATTTTTTATAATTAAAAAAATCAATAAAAAGAGTTGTTATTAATCAAATAGTTGATTCACATCTAAAACCATCTAATGGTTAAGTCAATTGGATTCAAGGAACCCCATTTGTCCACAAAAGGCCAAAATTTATCTTCGTTACCTAGTCTCCAAAAAAAACCTAGTGATAGTGTCACGAGTCAAAGTGAAAAGCCTGTGACCATGGCACAAGATGCGCCCCCTAGAGGTCTATCGATAAGATGGGGATCATTTAGCCCATGAGAACTGGCTTGATCCAAGGAACTATTGGAGAAGCCTGTCAGATTGAAGCCTAGTTGGCCCGATAATGAAGATATGGAACTTAGGCTATTATGGTAACTAATCTTAGAATATTGGTAGGAATCATATCTTGTAAAGATTAGATTATATTTGATATGTCATATCTTGTAAATCCCTAAAATCAAGGGATATGGTCAATATCGTCCGTCGATCTAACTTAATCTTGTCCGTGATTTCGGGGGAGCTCAACTATAAATAAAGAGCCTCCCACTCACTTGTAAATTAGTCCATTGTATGTGAATTCTTAAAAGTAATAGAATTCTGAGAGCATTTACTCAAACACCTCGTGTGAGTTCTTTTTTGTGGCTTTCTATTATTTTTTGTTGTTTCTTTTGGTATAAGTTTGCTTCTGCTATACAAATTGGTGCCTTGGAGGACTTATAAAGGAATCCTCACTTGAGTAAAGGCTGACTTAGGCGAGTTTGGACAAAGGATCGCCTAAGGCTGCACGGATCACGAGACAAAAGTTCTAGCGCCTTGACAAGTGGTATCTGAGCTATTGGTTTGAAGGCACTTTTGGGATGTTGAAAGAATTTGTTGGTCAGAGTGAGCCAATGGAGACCCAAAGAAAGGCCAAAAAGGCGAGTCAATTGAGGGACTTGTTGTCAGCTTTGGAGGATCAAGTTGTACTCTCGAAGAGTTTATGGGGGATGTCAAGGAGAAGATCGGCGAAGTCGATGATAGACTCAATGATGGGTTGCAAACAATGCAAGACCAGCTCTAGTTAAAGACATGATATGGTGAAATTTCACCAAATCATCAAATTTTAATGACACGAAATTATTATTATACACCCAACTGTATTCAACCTACTCTCCAACTCTAGTTAAAAAAAGTTAAATAACATAGAAACTTTAAAATTTACACAATTCTTGTTGCTGAAGATTCAATGAATATATATTTTTTATTTTAAAAAATGTATAATATGAAATAGAAAAAAATTAAAATGAAAAAAAAATCCACTATCTAGATTTTTTTTTTTAAAAATGGTTGCACAAAAATAAAAAAAATATTAACTTCTAAAAGAACTTGTTAAACTAAGCCTTATTGGATAATATGTTTTGATATAACAAATTAAAGTGTTTTCAAATAAATGTAAAGTTGAGCAATTTGATAAAATCAAGTTGAAATGGTTTCAATTGAGTCAAATATTTTCAAATATGTTTTAACCATTTCAAACAAGTTAGAATTTCTCCAAGACAAAAAGTATCAGTACTTTTTGTCTAAGTATCGATATTTTACAAGATATCGATACCCCTCAGATAATCGATACCAAATTGACATTATTTTTCTTTCAAACCCTGGTAGGTATAGATCCGGTGTCGATACTTTTCTTAAGGTGTCGATATATTTCCTAAGGTATCAATATTTCTGCTCCAAAGGTCACTAAAATCTGTATTAATTACAAAAAAAACCAATACCTGTTTAGTAGGTATCGATACTCGTTGTTGCAGGTGCAGTTAACGACTTGGTATTTCATCTCCAACGGCTATATTTACCTCCACAACAACCACAACGGTTGGAAATCAATTAGGGGCTATAAATACCATAACTTCTCAAAAGCTGATTCAACCTCATTATCATTGATCTCAAGTTGATTTGTAACATCCCTTACCCGTATTCAACGCTGGAACTGGGTACAAGGCATTACCGGACTTATCATATGAACAAACATAAAATTTCAGGTTATAAATTTGCGCCCAAATTAAAACCATTCATGTACGATCACAATGTTCGTATTACAAGCCTACGAGGCCCAAAACGTGCATTGGTAGTGGTTCGGGACTAAATCGAGAACTTTATAAAAATGTACAAAACTTAGAAAATTATCCACTAAACATGCCCGTGTGGTTATGGGACACGCCCATGTTGGCAGGCCGTGTGGTCACGCACGCCCGTGTCCCGACCCCGTGTAACTCTTTGTTTGTCACCCAAGAACAAATTGAAGACACACGGCTAAGTCACACGCCTATGTGCTAGGTTGTGTGGTCGATTAAAAATTTATGATTTTTCATTAAATAGGTGCAGACTTCACACGCCCGGGACACACGCCAGTGTCCAAAGCCATGGCCCTTACACGGCTAAGACACACGACCGTGTCTCTGCCCGTGGACTCAATATTTGGCATTCTATTTTGCAAAAAAAGGGTGCAGGGGACACAGGGACTAAACACATGCCCGTAAGGTAAGCCGTGTGTAACACCCATTACCCGTATTCGACGCCGGAACAGGGTATGAGGCATTACCGGACATAAAATACACATTCATACAAAACCAGGCCACAAAAATTCCAACCCAATCTAAAACTTTTCAATCACATGCAAATTGTCCCTTATAAGAGCCTACGAGGCCCAAAACATACATTGCAAGCGGTTCGGGACTAAACTGAGAACTTTTAGAACTTCGGGATAACTTAGAAAATTTTCATGTTTTGAAGAGTCACACGCCTGTATGGGTAGGCCGTGTGGTCACACACACCCGTGTGGCTTGGGACACACCCATGTCCTCAGCCCGTGTAACTCTCTGACTATGACATCATCAACCAAATAAGGTCACATGGCGAAGTCACACATCCGTGTGCTTAGGCCATATGTCGAATTAAATTCTAAAAATTAAGTGCAAACTTCACATGGCTTGGGCACACGCCCATGTCCTGAGGTCGTGTTCTTCACTCGGTTGAGACACACGACTGTGTCTCTGCCCATGTGTTTACTACTAGGCATACTAACTTGCATAATTACAGTGCAGGGGACATACGACCGAATCACATGCCCATAGGGCAGACCGTGTGTCACACACAGCCTAGACACATGTGCGTGTGTCTGCCCATGTGGACAACTTTGAGGCTATTTTCCAAGCGATTTGCGACCTTTAAACATTTACATACTCAATCTTACTTCATAGCATGCAACATGGCACATTTATTTATACAAGTATACACCATTATACTTCCATATGACATTCCACACCAATTTCATACCTAATCATCTCTATAAGTCTTCTTTCAAGTTACTCAATTACACCATAAATATGGTCATATCCATTAGTCCTCATTTATCCATTAAATACATATGCTATTCATCTCACATATCATCCACAAGTAACCAAACCACATCAACACATAAACATGTTTACATGCATGCATAAATGATTAGGGTTACAACCCAATATCAATGTGAGCCATCTCTCATGGCCATATACAAAATAATCATAATACCATCATGAGCCAACACATTTGGCTAATCAATATGACACATAACAAAAAGACCAAGTCCCTATACATACCAAACTCAAAATGATAAGTCTAACTATATCCAATCCAATTGATAGTGTGATTGACTCTCCAAAGTTCCAAGATCCCCGAGTTAGCTTGGCGACACTATAAGAAAAGGAAAGGAAATGAGGGTAAGCTTTAAAGCTTAGTAAGTTTACATGTAAATAAAATGCAACTTAAACAAGCATTAGTCATACATTTGACATAATGAATATAATTTTTGCATTTTATCAAAATCTCTTAAACTTATTCTTCATATTCATCTATATATAAATATATATTCATACCATACGTTCATCATATCTCATGTTATTCTCATGAGTTCGATGTACATAACTGTGCCCACTTGCACATAATAACTTACTTTCTCGTCTTTGACGTAATCATCAAGATTACTCATTGAACTTCCTTTAGAACTACCCATTAAATCATTGGAATACTATCGGATAAACCGGAATCTCACACCTAAGTGCCTCATATGTAGCCAATGCTACCTCACATCACATGTTGCTCACTTTCGAGCTACCCACGGGTCTACTCATATAGGCTGTCAGGTATCCGCAACACATGCCGGACTACCCGCCACTGGTAGAATATACGAGACCAGTACCCGGACGCTAAAACATGTGTCATATATATCACGAACTTAGACCACAACTCAATGAGTTCAAATGTCACATATATCATGAACTCAGACCACAATTCAATGAGTTCAGATCACATAGTTCCTAATGACATGTCACTTGTATCCTAAATTATTCCTAAGGTTCAAAGGATTTTTTAATACCACATTTCTGTAGAACTCACTCGTATCATCGATTTCAATACCCATAGTACCAATCACTTATTCATGGAATAATCAAAGCATAATTCATGATAAAGTTTAGGCAATAAACACATGATACAACATCATATTAAATATGTATACACTTGCCATACATGCAATATTTATACATTTAAAGTGTGGTACATGTTGCATTATTTGCAAATGAACTTACCTCGGTACAAAATGATAGAAATGAGCCTAATCCTCGTAAACTTTATTTTTCCCTCGATCAAGACCCAAATCATGTTTTTCTTGATCTGTAATGCCAATATTAACTTGTTCAATACATACATTGGTCAAATTGACCCATAACACATACTTTGGTAAAATTATCATTTTACCCCTAACTTTTTACTTATTTACAAATTGGTCCCTAGGCTCGTAATATGTCTATTTTCTTGGTTACCCAAGTCTAGCCGATTCATATTCCCTCTTATAACAACCCACATTTTTCATCATATCATATTTTTAACACCTATTTTTACATCTTTTGCAAAAAGGTCCTTTTAAGGGTTTTCATGAAAAATCACTTAGTAAAAGATGTTAAACACACATCAAACTTTCATATTCTTTCATTAAACATCAAAACACATGCATGTTACATATGAGCCAAATTTCATACATGAACCTTAGCTCAAAATATAGCTACAAATGGATAGATCATGCTTCAAGGATCTCAAAAATGTAAAGAGCATTAAAAACGGGGCTAGGGTTAACTTACTTCCAAGCTTGAAAGTTGAAGAAACCCTAGCTATGGTGACTCTTCAAATTTGGCACAAGCATGGAGAAGATGAGTGGATTTTGGCTTTATTTTCTCTTTTAATTCATTTATTTACAAAATGATCAAAATGCCATTTTTACTAAACTTTCAAATTTTGTCCATGTATGTCCATTTTCGTCCATAAAGATAGAAATTGAGCAAATTGCTACTTAAGACCTTTTAAATAATAATCAATGGCAATTTCATGCTTAAAGCTTCTAGAACACAAGTTTTTCAACTTATTCAATTTAGTTCCTAAAGTCAAATTGGGTACCTTACACATAAAGTTTCTTCATGAAATTTTCACACAATCATGAAAACACATCATAAACCTTAAGGCAATCATAAAACAAATATTTCTACTATAGATCTGTGGTGTCGAAACCACTATTTTGACTAGGCCCGAAATCGAGATGTTACACCGTGTGTCACACACGGTCTAGACACACGCCCATGTGTCTACCCTTGTGGACAGAAATAAGGCTATTTACCAAGCCATTTTGCCACCCTTTAATGCACACACCTACACAGCATAACATAGCACCAATTCAAGCATATACATACAACCAAACATCCACGACCAAGACATCAACACATCATTCATGAAAGGCATCATTATATAAATATACTTATAGCCAATATTAGCCCATTTCTAATGGCTTTATACAAAATGAACTTCTAACTAATATAAGCGATACATTTGGCCAAATCAATTATGGCACATAACAAAATGACCAAGTCCTCTATACATGCCATAACTCAAAATGTTGGATTCATTGGTACCAAAATAGTTGTTGATAGTGTGAGTGGATCTCCGACGATCTCTGAACCCCGAGTTAGCTTGGTGACACTATAAGAGAAGGAAAAGGAAGGGGAGTAAGCTATATAGCTTAATAAGTTCCTATGCAAATAATAAGCATCATAACCACACATCTAACATACAACTAACATGATGAAGATTAGCATGAACGTTATCAAAATCTCATAGTCATAGCTTACTCAATCATAATCCTACCAAGAGTTCATCACATATCGAGCTCATTACTTATGAGTTTTACGTACATACCTGTACCAACTCGTAACATAACCATATCCTTTCACAACTTTGACATTTCCGTTGAACACTCGGAATATTAACAGATACTCGAAAATTTTGCACACAAGTTCCATATATGTAGTCGAAGCTACCTCATATCTCATAATAGATATGGACTCATTTCTGAGCTATTCACGGGCCTGCTCAAACAAGTCATCATCAGACGTAGTTAGTTACAAAGTCTTTGCTCACACAAGTCGTTAGGTATCCGCAACACATCTTTGGACTACCTAGCCTGGTGGTAGGATGTACAAGACCAAAGACTTTCGGATTACATAATTGCATATAGACATGGGTCCCTAGTGACATGTCACTCGTATCCTATTCTATTCCTAAGGTTCAACCGAGATTTCTCACTTGTCAAAAACTTTGTCGAATACATCCAAAGAGTCAATCACAATTCATACAATATTAAAGCATTTAAAACATAAATATAGCAATGCATTATTTATATACAAACTTACCTCAATACAAAAATAGTAGAATTGGACTTAATCGTCAAACACTTTGTTTTTCCCTCGATCTAGGTTCGAACCTCGTTTTTCTTGATCTATAATAACAAATTCAACTCATTTAATACTCACATTTTTCAATTTAGCCCAAAAATCATATTATAGAAAAATTACATTTTTGCCCCTAATGTTTCACATTTTTACAATTTAGTCCTTAGGCTCGTAAATTGAAATGCGTTCAATTTCTTCAAAACCCAAGCCTAGTCGAACCATTTTCATATTATACCAGCCCACATTTTCCACTTAATCACACTTTTACTACTCATTTTATAACTTTTACAAATAAGTCCTTTTTGACAATTTTACCAAAAATCACTTACCAAAAGTTATTTATCTAACACCAAACATGCATTTTCTACCATTAGACATCAAAAAACACAAATATCAAACATGGGTAAAATTTTAAACTTCATCTTTCTTTCAAATTAGTCCTTGAATAAGCTAGATTAGGTTGTGAGGATCTCAAAAACATGAAAAATCATTAAAAACAAGGCTAGAACGGACTTACTATCGAGCTTGGAAGCTTTGGCCAAAACCCTAGCTATATTGACTCTTCAAATTCGGCACAAGGGGACTAAATTGGAGAAGATGAGATCCTTTTATTAGTTATTTTTGTCTTTATTTACCAAATGACCAAAATGCCCTTCACTTAAAACTTCAAAATTTTATCTAACCATGTCCAATTTTGTCCAACTTAAATTATAATGGTCTAATTACCATTTAAGGACCTCCAATTTAAAATTTCATAGCAATTAGACACCTCTAGCTTCTAGAACACACATTTTGCACCTATTGCAATTTAGTCCTATTAGTTAAATTGAACACCCTATCGATAAAATTTCTTAACGAAATTTTCACACAATCGTCAATCATACCGTAGACCTTAAAGAAATAATAAAATAAATATTTCTACTTCGAATTTGTGGTCCAAAAACACTATTTTGATTTGACCCTAAAACGGGTTATTACATGATCCTTTTGAGCTAACAAAAAAAATGATTAAAATTGCAGAAGAAGTAAAGATGTTTGTTTATAATTTAAAAAAATAATTATTTTAAGTAATTTAATTAAATTATATTAAGTTAGAGAAGATGGTAGATATAGATGAGAGTATAATATCACATTGTTATCTTTAGAATTTGATGATGTGGTGAAATTTTATTGATGCTTTAAAACTATGATTTTTAAGATGATCCTAATATAATTTATTCCCTTAAGTTCTCATAAAATAATTCATACAATTTAGTTTTTATCAATTAAAAATTAATTAAACTTTTTCGTTAACATAATTAGTTGTTGATCGGTTTGACTATTAATGGACAAGGTTATGGTAAAGAAAACAAATGAGGAGTTAACATGTGACATGTCATGCAGATAAAATATTGACATGACATATCATTTAAATATGTATTTAAAGAAAAATAAAAAAATCCTAAAAAATTCTAGTAAAATTTTAAAAATTATTAATATTCATTGATTATGGATGTGGTTTTTTAAAATAATTTTATATTTATCATAATTTAAAAAAATCAATAAAAAGAGTTGTTATTAATCAAATAGTTGACTTTCACATCCAAAACCATCCAATGATTCATAGGAACATCAGAACTCGACTAGATTCGAGGAACCCATCTGTCCATAAAAATTCGAATTTGATCTTCATTACCCAGTTTCCAAAAATAACTTGGTGATAGTGTCACGTGCCACAGTTTAAAGTCTATGACCATTGCACAATGAATGTTCCATAGTGGTCTATATATTAAATTGGGTTCATTTAACCTACTTGAACTGACCTGATTCGAAAAACAAGTGTCGAATCCCATCTACTTGAAGCTTTTGGTGGCCTAGTGAGGCAATTATGGAAAATTAGGGCTACCTTGGTAAATAGGAAAAATAATCTTAGAAGATATGTAATTTGATAAGATTTGATTTTGTAATTTAGGAGATTTTGTAAATCCTTTAATTGTAGATATGCTTCGATCTCGTCCGTTGATGTAACTCAATCTATACCATTGATTTTAGGGGAGATTAACTATAAATAAAGAGCCTCCCCTCAACTGTAATCATTCGTTGTATCCATTATTCTTTGAGTGAAAGAATGTATTGAGAGCATTTACCCAAATACCTTGTGTGCATTACTTTTTTGTGGCTATTCTGCTCTTTTGAGCTTTTTTTGTCTTTGAGATTGCTTTCGCTATATTTTGGTGCCTTAGAGGAATTCTATGAGAATCTTATTTTTTTGTGAGAGTTGAGCTAACTTAGGCGCAATTGAAGTGAAAGAATCACTTAAGGTTGGACAGATTATGGGACAAAAATTCTACCCTTATGACAATAGAGCTTTCATAGCCTATGAAATACTAAACCAAGCATATGAAGGTTTATATACCATTTTGGCCTAAAAAAATTACAATTAGGAAGTACTTTGCACTAAAAACCTTGTAGCATAGAAAGTCTTTGTGGTGTAGAAATCTTCAAATCTATTTACTTAGTAGAGAAAGATAGAAAAATATACAATATTTACAATACAAACATAAAAAAGTCAAATCAACTAAAATGAATCTAAAATATATAAAAATACTCAAGAAACTAAGCAAATGTAAGTAAGATATAACCCAAAATAATCATATGATGATGACTCATCAACCATTATTTAGGTATGGAAATCACGTCACACCCCAAATTTGGCAGATCCGAGAAGAATGCAAATAGATGTGAAGGTTACTTGTTTCAGTGTGCTATTGTATTTATATTCTACCAATTTTCAAAATTTTGGCAAGTTAAATTTTGATGCATAATGTACCCGTCGTGTAGAATTTAAGGATTTCATCTCGAAATGTTTCTTAGAAAAAAAGTGAGTGCACCCATGAGAGTGTGCACCTATGAATGGATACACCCAGAGTTTTGTATATTGAGAACCTATCATGTGTATGAGGAAACTGTAGAAGACTTAATTATCTTAACGAGTATGCCTTATGAGAATTATCGCCAAAGGTATAGTATGCCCAATTTGCTCTAATGCTGTGCAATGAAGGTTCTGTAACATGATTGGCTAGGAGTCAATTAAATGGATTGACTGGTCAAACAATATCTACATGAGATTCTCTTTCATATTTTTTTCTCGAATTTTGTAAGGCATTTAAAGGATAATTTCTGTATATAGTCAACATTTGTTAAGATCCATTAAGGGAAACTGAGTATATATAAATGGTATAAATGGAACATCTAGATGGTTTTTCTTCTTTATGTTCCATACTGTGGCTCTTCTTCTTAAACCTAAAATATTCTTTTCTCTTCATTAAATTGGAAGCTAAGGTTTTTAAGGTAATTGGTGGATGTTTCAACCTCCTGGTAAGTTTGATAGCTCTGCATGTTATGATTATCAAAGAGTAAGGATGTTAAGAAGCACAAATATAGTAGGGAGTGCATAGGAGGCCCTGCATAAGGGTTGTATGTAATTGATATAGTTGTAAATTGTCT
Organism: Gossypium anomalum; assembly: GCA_025698475.1. NCBI lineage: Eukaryota > Viridiplantae > Streptophyta > Magnoliopsida > Malvales > Malvaceae > Gossypium > Gossypium anomalum. Next base: position 37,047,558 of record CM046959.1, on the reverse strand, counting down.
CTAAACAGGGTTTTAGTGGTAATCCCATGCTCTTTTAAGCATATGTTGCTGCTGGTTCGAGAATGACGATCAGATTTGGAACCTCGAGCTACAGTAAAAGTGAGTTTCAGGTGAGTTTCTAACCTAGCTCATGGATGTTAATTTATACACGGTCATTCATATGTTGATGTCTACTCTGATAGTTGATGAATGCATGTGTGTATGAAGTATCGTAAGGTTACTATATTATGACAAATGAGGCATATGCATTGTTAAATAAATAAGATGATGTATGGTAAATACGCATGTGAAATCAGGTATGGAAGAGCATGAATTCATCAGGAATGTGTTAATGAATCTAGATAAGTGTTTTCTTTGGTAAATGAGTAACACAACCATTTGTGCTGCCTCCAGTAGGTAGGGTAGGTACATTGCTAACCGAACTGGAAGATCATGATATGAAAATATGTGTAAGACCAGGTGGTAGAGACCCATGGCATCATATGAAAATGAGAATGCTCATAGCGTTGCCTCCGATAAGATGTAAACCAGATTAGCAGAGCGCGACATGCAAATATGTACAAGACCATGTGGGAGAAACCCATGGCACCCTCTAAGATAGTCCGCTGGGACAGTAAACACATAATGTTCTGTAAAGCCTTTGTGACTTGTTCGTTATAGTCTGTGTGGCATATTCTGTAAAGCTTTTATGGCATGTTCTGTAAAGCCTTTGTGGCATATTCTATGATGCCTATGTGGCGTGTTCTGTAATGCCCTTGAGGCGATATTTGGATAACTGCCTTTGTGGTGAAATTAGGGTAAGTTTGGAAACTTCTTCAATAGATAAATTTGTGATAGAGATTCAGATAAGTTTGAAAACAATTTTTTTTTGGATAGCCTTGTGATGAAATTAAATATGACTTAAAGGAATTTCCTGAAAAAGTTCTCAACAGTGTTTCTCAAAGTTGAATCCACCATAGTAGTCTGTCAGTATAAGTAATTTGTCGTATTCATAATTATGAGTAGTCTAAGAGTTTGTCAAATCTGAATTTTTCTACAATATGTAAGAAAGTAATATGAATTATCTCGTATCTATCAAATCTGAGTGTTTCACGTTGTATATAAAAAGGTTATCTGAAGTATAAGTTTTTCGTCAAATCAGAGTGTTTTCATGATATTTAACATGGTTTTTAGGATACCACGGGAAGACTTAGAAGATTTCATCCACCATAATAAGTTGTGATCTAGGTTGATTTAAGACATGATCTTACTGGTAATCTGATAACTATCAATTCAGTATGAGAATCAGTTAAAGGTAGGTTTTGTATGGATATTCTTCTAATAAGTGTATTCCTTTTCTGAAAAGAATAAGATCTATATTGAATGTTGAAGTTTGGAAGCTCAATGAGTGAACTATGTGTAGGATGGTTGAGTATGGAAGTTGGCATATATTTATGCCTAAATTAAGGAAGTGTCCATCAAAGATAGAAAGGAAACCCAGAATCTTCAAGATGAGGAATTAAACAACAAATGTTTCAAGGTAATATGGGATAAGGCTTACTAGGTTCGTTTGAACTTATAAGTGTTTGTTTATGTTTTAGGTTTCGCTTTAAGAGTGAGTACACTAGGAGGGACCAAGCCAAGATTATGCCATGGTAGCAATTCGAGTTGTGTCATTATGCATACAGAGGGTATCGTAGCAGCATGGCACTTAGTACCCTACGTAATGAAGAGTTTGTCCTTAGAAAAGTTTTAAGTTGTAACGTCTTATGCTACTTTTGAAATTCTGATGTATTCTTAAATAATTTCTTTATTTAATCTTTTGTTCTGAAGATAGTTAATAAAATAATAAGAAGTATGTTTTAAAATGGCTATATACCAGTTGTAAAGTTTTTGCTAAGTGTTTATGTGTTGTGACATCTAATATCTAGATCGGTGTTTTTGGTCGGGTAAAGGTGTTATAGTTTAATTGGTATCAAAGCTTTTGGTTTAGCTGGCCCTCTGAAAGTTAAGTGAGAGTCAGCCCTGTATGCATAATACATTGGATCTAGCTTAGTCCCTTAATTAAGTAAACACTTTTGTGTATGAAAGATACTTTGTTATATTGTTGATACTATGGTAAAGAAGATAATTGAGAAGGAAAATGATGACTCCATTGATGAAAGATAAGGAGGATATTACAAAAGAAATAGAAAGATTAAGTACAAATAAAAATAGAACAAAATTTTTAGTTCCCTTCCTTAGTCAGCTAGTCAGTAGGTTTAGTGAGGACTTCTTCTATTTAGAGGCACTCTCTAGGTGCTTGCTCTAGGTCTATCAAGCCTTTTAAGTCCTCTTCCTCATCCTCTACTTCAGGTTTAGTGGGAATGAAAAAGTTAGCTAATTGCTTCGTTCCCTTTGGAAAATTTCCCAATCCTTACCCTCAGGGTTGTAAATGTTAAAGTTTAGGGACTCGGTAGAGACCTTTTGAAGATAGTTAAAATTTACCTGACTTAGATTTAGGATAAACAAGATTGAAAGATAAGTTTACCGAGTAAATCATAATTTATCTTGGTCAAGAAAGTGAGGTCGAGAGGTAAGTGTGTATTGGTCGATTAGTTAATTAGTTAGAGGTCGAGAGGTAATAACTGGCTAATTAATAGCTAACTTGATAAAACCCAAATTCTGAAGTTAATTAGGATCGTTGAAGTGAGTTGATCTCTTATCTTTCTTATTGGATTTACTTCAGTTAGTAATTGGTTGATTTTTAATTTAAATAATTTATAGGTTAATTTGATTAATTGATGTTAATTTGATTTTTCATAATATAGTTTTAAGTTGGTATTGTTTAGATTTTTTCGTGTAGAGAATTAATTTTGACTCTTATACTTGCAGACACCATTGCTTAAAATTTATTATTTTCTTGCTTCATTATTTTTAGTCTAGATGTTCACACGTCTGGCGATAGTCAGAAGAAAATGAGTGGATATCTCAACAATGAGTCATTCTATTTTCTCAAACTGTTTGTTAACCTACCATTGTTGTAGTTGGTCACTGGCTTTGGTGAATGGGGCTGGGAATTAAGCTTGAATGGAGTTATAAACTTCAACATTTGGTGCGTAGGTACCAAAATCTAGAATGGGAATTGTAAAAGGGTTTGGAAGAAGGTTACTTGGGCGTAGGATAATAGCTATGGTCTAGTTGTCAAAAACAGTGAGGAAGGTGGGACAAAGGGGAGGTCACCAGCAACAAGCTATTACACTTTTAGAAGGGGTTAAATCATCACTATCATTGTTTTCGTCCATAGAGGGATCAAAATATTTTTCCATTTCTTGAAGAGGTGGCACCCAAACTTGAATTGAAGTGAAACCTGCTTCTTTTGGAAAACAGATAGAAATAGTTGGTATGAATCTTAGCTAGTGAATCGAGGTCCACGTAGATTTTTTTGTGCCTTTGGCCCTAGAAACTCTTATGCAACCTCTAAAACGAATTTGGTTTGCATCTACTTCAATTTCATAGCCTAAATCTCTCAGATTTCATCCATATACTCATTTAACATGTACTCGACATCTTGTAAGCCACTTAGGCGATTGTTGCACATGTGCCCAATCATTCCACAATTGATGCATGTATCGTGTGATTACATGCAAGTGTGCACAATCATACAAGTAATAAGTAGTAAGTAAAGTTATCACCTCTACGAAGACAGTTGTGCAAATTATTTGCAAAGTTAACTATAAACAATTTGGAAGAAATTAAGTAAAGAAAAATATTGTCGATGAAGTCGAAAATAATGTTGAGGATGTAGTTAGATTTCAAATCTTCACAAAATAAAACAACATACCTTGTAGAAAATAATCACAACAGAAAGATTAAACACAAGATTTAATAAAACACAACATGAATAAACTAGAATAAATATTTAACTTAACAAGAGTTCATTGGCAATCATAAAAGGAATATCACGAAGGATCATAGCAATATGAAAATTCAGTACACCAAATTTCAATTAAGGTATGGACTTCTCTCGAAGTCGTATTATGTCCTAAGTTATTATGCATATGTCTATGTCAAAACTGTTATAGTATGCCCAAAAACCAATCATGAGATAATTGTAATTACATATTTGTTTTACCTTGTTTATTAATATAAGGCATTGTCATTATTATTTCAGTTTCTTTTTCTATGTATATAAATAAATTGAATTGTAATAAAGTCCTAAGAAATATATGATTATTCTTAAAAGGTCATTAGTCAAGTATTATTGTGGGCTTGGACAACAATAATGCATTAAGACTAATGTGTAGTTGATTAATGACAAAGTGTTGGTGTTGGCACTGTCATAGGGATGTCAAAATCAATACATGAGTATGTGTTAGAGAACAACATATTGGACTGACCCGCTATGAGTATATTTCTTGGATTATTATGTAATAGTCACAACAGTACTCATAGAGGTAACTATGTATACGATTCTCAGACTTGAGATCATCATTATCCTAACATCATGAGTCGTATATTTTGATACAGGCAAACGTCTTCCATAATAGGTTGTACTAAAGAGAAAGATGTTGGATATGTCGTAATCTATGTAGTGAGATATAGTTGATCAATATAGGATTTGTCCCTCCTACATAATGAGAGCAATATCTTAGGCTACTTGGTTGAATGAGACTAGGAATGCATAACCATGCTCGAATAAGTTGATATGAGATATCATAATTATTTTTTTATTGTAGCCTACTCGAGATATCAAGAAACATGAGATTGGATTATGCAAGTGTGACTGTTCCATGCATTGTGTCCAATCTAAATATAAAGGACAAAAGGATGTAATACATGAAAGGTTTATCACAGAAAGGTTATGTCAAATTAGGACTTCTTGTAACTTAGGTAGCAATGATGCATTGCTAGATGCCACTCATTGCTTGTATTATTAGAAATGTTATAGTATTATTACTAACGTTACAAGAACCTACAGGGTCACACCTTATAGTTAAAATGAACAAAATCCAAACACTGTTGGTATTGTGGTTAGTTGTCATATGAATTAAATTAATTATTAAATTAATTTAATTTTATAGTTAAATATTAAACGAATTGAATGTACAAGTTTTTTGTATACAAATAGAGAACATAGTTAAAATTAATATATGAATTTGATTCATATAAAATTTTAACAGAATATAGTTTACCGAAATTATTATAACAATTTATTATAATTATGATTTCGGTCAAACATTGAAACATGGTAGTTATAATTATTTTTAGAAAAATATAATGTTTTTAATACTTTCCATATGTTCTCTTAAGGATTATTCCGTTTTCGAAATATGGATACCAAAAATTAGGAAAAGTCTATTTTAAAAGAAAATAAGAAAAAAGTCTAGCAGTCAGTTTGGGAGATTTTCTCTAGAAAAGTTTAAGGAGATTTTTTGTCATTCATTTCAATATCGAGTGGGCTACATAGAGGTTAGAGCGTTTTCGTTGTGACTTGGAATCGACATCGAATCAACAACATCCTTTCTTCTATTTTTCAGTTAAGAAGGTATGTCTTCAATCTTATTTCAACTCATTTTATTCCTCATACATGGGTCCATGGCTGAGGATCACCAGAATATTTTTTCGCTATGCTATGGGGAGTACCGGTGGTCCTAACAAAAACTAACCTAGGAATCACCCTTTCAGGCATTTATATAGTTTATGCATACAGCAATCATCTTTCGATATCAACTTGATATGCACCATGTAGGTCTTTTGTCTATTAAACATTACCTCTTCTCAGATTAAACATTTAATTCGCTAACCTGCAAATGTTGCTCATACATTTACAAGTTTTAACATGAATTAAACCTAAATAATGAAACAATCATTTGTACAAAATACTCAAAATAAAAAACCTATTAACTTAAATCATGATTCAAACTTATTCTAAATAAACAAAATTAAGTCATGCATTATTAAATTGAAAACATAAAGATAAGATGCAAACTTGTCTTTCAACACAGAAAATATTAATTAATAATAAAGAGAAAGGGAAGAAGAGTAGTTGAGGGGGTTATCCACGACCAATTCACAATAAGAAAAGAAAAGAGTTGAATTCCAGAGGGTTATCTGTGACTACTCCTTATGGATTCCCATAGTAGCTCTCTTCCTTATCTTTATATTAAATAACCAAAATGATCTCAAGTCATCTCTCTCTGATTGCTCTTATTTTTAGCAAGCGAATTGCCTTAATTTATGGCAAACAAATGTTTAGCAAGCCATGATAAAGACAAGAACACCCAAAGGATGTTTTCTTAAAACTAGTGTGTGTTTATGAATGAAATGAAGCATCTTTTTATAGCCTTTTAGCCCCCAACATCCCTTTCTATTTTTAGCAAGGGAATCATTGATTTACTCCCCCCTTGGTGTTGTTCTTTAATGTGAGGAAGAGTGGGTGGGCACTTGTTAATTTTAGAAACTCTTTGTATGGTAGGCCTTTGAATGGCAAAAGGGAAGTGATTTTGACTATTAGTTTTAGCAGGGAAGTGGACGGTTTTGAGGCTTGATTTAATAGGAAAATTTGTTGATTTTATTTTATGGAGAATGGGGTCAAATTTGCTATTTTTGAGAGATGAGTGATCGGTATGGAGTGTTAATTTTTAGCAGTGGGTGTTGCCATTTTATTTCTTAGAAAAGTGGGTAAATAAAATGGTTTTGGGCCTTCAATTAGACAATATTGGACCAACATGTAATCGAATCTGGAACAAAGTCATTTTGAAGCTTACATGATTGCCTATTGGATTTTCCAACTGTACCTGTTTAAGACCCGAATACATCCAAAATTCTACTATCATTTCCCTTAGCCCAATTATCACTAAAAAATAATAAAATAACATGCATTTAATATAAACTTCACAAATTTAACACATTACCTTGAAAATTATAAAATATCATAAAATTGAGTATAAAAGTGTCATTTATTTACTCAGAATTAGCATAAATTGTACATAAAAGAGTGCTGAAATATCTATATATTTTAGAGTTTACAATGCATACTTACAAACATGTTCATATCTGAAGTGGACCCATTGTTGAACACCATCATCTCACTAGATAGTACATCCATCTATCAAGGGGTGCCAGATGTTGATTTCTACTCTAACTCTCAGTAAGCAAATGTTTCGAGGAGTATTATCATGCTCATCAACTTGCACGACTCTTCCAGTGATTTAACCAAGTTTGATGGCACAAAGGATTTAAGGTACTTTAAGGGGAAGCCCCAGATTTGGATCCAAACTGGCAAGGAAGTAAAGAGTTCTCTAGTGGGAGTGGTGTTAGAGAACTATTTGGCTACCATTAGGAGGGCTTCTTCAATGGCATATAGCCCTTCTCTAAAGATTTATTGTAGGTTTGTCATGTAGTCAAGTCTTAGGAAAAAGAAGCTCCCACTGTTAGAGTCAACATGCACTCTGCCTCATATATTCCATACCCTGTTAATGATTTCTTCTAGCAGATGATGGTCAGAACATCTATAATCATGCATGCAACCAATAAGGTAGTGGCTCCATTGTGCTCTACTTACATCAAGTTCTTGCTAGTTGAAAGAGATGATTAGGCCTTTTCTGAGAGCGGCATTTGCATGAGGATGTATTTTTGCTTGGATAGTGTGCTGCATAGTAGAATTATCTTTAGAGGAGGTTCTAGACGATGCACTATCAGGTCCTCAATAAGGCTGTAAATGAACCGAGCTTGAACGAACAAACCTCTGTTCATGTTCGTTTGTTTATTTTCAAACTTGTTCGTGTTTAGTTTATATTCTTTAAGAATTTTAAATTTTTATTCATGTTCGTTTATTTAAAATTATGTGTGTTCATGTTTGTTTGTTTAATGTTCAAGAACATGTTCAATTAACTTAATCGAACATGTTCACGAACATTAAACGAATATGTTCACGAACATTAAATGAACATGTTCATGAACATATAATTGAACATGTTCATGAATAATGTTAATAAATAATAAACAAACAAACAATAAATAAATACATATGCATACAAATATTGTTTAGATATAAAATAGTAAAATATAAATATTAATAATTATTGGGGATCGACCTGATTAAGCAACAAGTAAAAAATAGTGAAATATTGAAAAACTGAACACACAAATTTAACGTGGAAAAACCCCTCCAAAGAGGTTAAAAAATCACACACAAAGATAATTTTACTATAATGACAAAAGAACGAAGAGTACAAAAGATGGAGATAAAAACTAAACCCCGAAAACCCAAAAATAAAGAACCCTCAAAATGAAAACACAATATTCTCTAAATGTGTTATGAGTTCTAATCTCTAATGGGTGTGTTTTCTAAGGTTGTAAAATAGACTATTTATAGGCTAAATTCATAGGTCAAATAAAAAATAATAATCTAGACTAATCAGAGTTTAATTGAAACAAAAAAAAAAGAGTTTAACTGGAAGATTATTTCTCAATTTGACTGAAATAAGAATCATACTTAACGAATCTCCACACTGACTCATATTTCCACAATGCTATCTTTGCCAAAACCCACCACAGGCCTATCTTGAACTATGTAGGGAATTAACTGAGTTGAATTCGTGCTTAGAAACTGGAAGACTTCTAGCCTTCGACTTGTACACTGCCAAATCAAAACTAACCCAAGTTTGATTTTCACGAACAAAATGCCCTAACTTTTCAAACCTGTATCCAAAAGAGAACTTCTTTTCAAGGAAACGATCATACATTTTTCCCTCCTATGACCAAGTTGCCTACGCTCCAAACAAGTTGACTTCGACTCCGTAACAGACGAGAGATGTTCAATTTCATCGGTCACTGTAAAACCTTCCAGAATATAATAACTGTTGGTTTTTTTTCCTTTCAACAAAACGAGAGCTCCACAAGATACTTTAATGCCGCTCGACTTGATGTTGATTCTACATCCTTTCAAGTCTAAAATACTCAAGGAGATGGGATTCTTTCGTAAATTAGGTACATACCTAACATCTGATAGTGTCCTAATCGTCCCATTATGTATCCTGATTTTAACAGTACTAATACCAATTACCTTACTGGATGAATCGTTTCCCATGCGTACAACTCCACCTTCAACCGAACTGTATGTGGATAACCATTCTCTATTGGGACACATGTGGAAAGAACATCCCGAATCTAGGATCCACTCGAACGTAAGCTTGAAGTTATCGCTCGTTGACACTAACAAGAAATTAGCACCAGCTACATCTTCCTCGTTACTCTTAGCAGCTCTTTTATTTCACAGCTTATAACAATTTGCTTTGACGTGACCTAACTTTTTACAATAGCGACACATTTTGTCTCGCTGCTTTGATGCTACCAAAACGGAAGCTTGCTTATCTACTTTACAATTTCAAACCAAACTCATTACCGAGTTTGTCTCTACTCAACTAATGATGCTTCACATCTTCAAACGAAAGTTTGTCTCTGCCATAAATCAGGGTTTCCTTGAAAGACTTGTATGAAGGGGGTAAAGAGCACAATAATAGCATAGCCTGATCTTCATCATCAATTTGAATATCAACGTTTTTTAAATCATTTAAAAGAGTAATGAATTGACTGATGTGATCTCTAAAAATTTCACCTTCGTTCATGCAAAACGTAGATAGATGTTTCAACACTAAACGGTTAGCTAGAGACTTAGTCGCATAACGAGTTTCTAACTTTTTCCATATGGCGGATGAGGTCTTCTCCATCAATACTTTCTGCAATACTGTATTCGTGAGGCACAACTGGATTGCAGACAGGGCCTCTTCATCAAGCTCTTCCCATTTTGTTAGATTTAGATTCTCAGGCTTTTTCCCGACAATAACTTTTTTAGGCCGGTTTGAACTAGAAATGCCATTATTCGAACTTGCCATATATTGAAATTTGTGACACCATCGAACTTCTCAATTTCAAACCTTGTTGCTGCCATCTCTGAACAAGCTGATCTATAAAAATTGAACTAACTCTGATACCACTTGTTGAGGATCGACCCAATTAAGCAACAAGTAAAAAATAGCAGAAAAAATTGAGAACTTGAACACACAAATTTAACGTGGAAAAACCCCTCCAAAGAGGATAAAAAACCACAAGCAAAGATAATTTTATTATAATGGCAAAAGAATGAAGAGTACAAAAAAATGGAGATAATAACTAAACCCCGAAAACCTGAAAACAAAGAACCCTCAAAACGAAAACACAAAATTCTCTAAATGTGTTATGAGTTCTAATCTCTAATGGGTGTATTTTCTAAGTTTGTAAAACAACCTATTTATAGGCTAAATTCATAGGTCAAATAATAAAAAAAAATAATCTAGACTAATCAGAGTTTAATTGAAACAAATAAACGAAATTTAACTGAAAGATTATTTCTCAAATTTAACTGAAATAGGAGTCATACTTAACAATAATTATATTATAAATGAAAAAAATAAAAACCAAGATAATTTTATTAATATATACTAATGGAATTTTTATAAGAAAATATCATTAGTAAATAAACGAGTCAATAAATGAGTTTATAAATGAGCCAATAAATAAGCTTTTAAATGAGTTTGTTCGTGAATATAAATGAACCGAACACACCTCTTTTTGTATTCATTCGTTTATTAAATTAACATAAAAATTTTGTTCATACTCGTTTATTTAGATTAATAAACGAACATAAGCGAATGTTATATGAACGATTCACGAATAGTTTATAGAACATTTTATTCATTTACACCCCTAGTCTTTGGTAGGGGATTTTTCCATGCAAGTTTGAGGGGGATATAACTTGAAGGAAGATTCAAGAATGAGGAAGGAAGAATGAGTGGGGGAGAAGCCAAAAGAGGGGGTTGAGAAATTAAACTAAATGAGCTAGTTTTCTAGCGTTTTATGTATCATTTTGTCATGATGGCTTAAGAAAACCCAAATGACGAGAAAAAGAAAGAGTAGAGAAACAAAAAGAGGAGATGAAATAAACGATTGTGATAGGGGGTAGAGTTATGATTAGACTAAAGGGAGAAGGGGAGATAAAAGGACGGGGGTGAGAGGCAATAATGAGGAGGGAAGTGTCGGAAAAGAATCAAAGAATGAGAAGTAGAGATTAGGTGGAGAAGAGTTAATACAAAAGAGAAAAATGGTTGTGAAGAAGATGATTGGGGAAGGGGGAGGAGTAAATGCAGAAAACTAGTGCAATGTTAGGGAAGAGAGAAACGAAAGAGACTGATAGACGAGAAAACACCAAAGAGTCCAATCGACACCGACGATCTAGGAAAGAGCCTTAAGGGATTGGCTCTTCTAAAAGGTTATTCTAAAGAGAGAGAAAAACTTTTGTATTACCTTTCCTAAAATATTAGTTAACATGCATAATTATACTTATTTGAATTAAGTTGAAACTTAAACCATGTATAAAAAGAATTAAAAAGAAAAAAGAAAAAAGAAAAAAAATAAAGAGATAAACCAATAGGAATGAAATTCATAACGTGGGCTGGATCCGAACCCGACTAGACCCATCATGTAAGCTAGTGAAACTGCACGAGACAAAAGTTAAAAGAAATGAAAGATAAACATAGGGACCTAAATCAGACAGCTAATTGTTTGCAGTTGTGAGAATGTGAACTATGGAGAAGCAATTAAACTAATGCAACATGGAGAAATCCATACCAATAAGAAACGAAGGAGGAGAAGCATCAGACACAAGACAAAGCAGTGAATGGAGATCCGAGGCTGAAGAATTTGAACTGATTTCCAGTCCAACTGCCTTTCACAAGTCCAGAGCTATGGTGGAAACAGAAGCTACTGTCAAAAGAAAGAAAAGAAGAAGAAAGAGAAAAAGGATGAACAATTGGCTTAAACTTTCACAGTTTCATCCTCATCACCCAAATCCTGTAAATGGGTTTGTCTTTTTGTTTTTCTTATGAATTTTATTTCTCTCCCTAACCTTAAAGATTTGTGCCTCTTTCTTTAAAAAAATGGGTTTTTCAAAAAGACCGAGGAAAATGAAAGAAAGAAAATTATGGGAAGTCAAAATAGAATTTAGATTGTCTTGTTTCTAGTTGAATTTGTAGCTCTTTTTTTATTTGAAATCAAGGTTTTTTTTTTTTTTTTTTTTTTCTGGCTTTCATTTTTATGCATATGATGAATTTAGCTGGAAGCTGGAAAGCCTGCATTTGACACAGAGCAGGCTGGCAAAGATGAATGTGTAAGAACAGTGGAAGTATCAAAGTGGGATTTCATTGAAATATCAGATAATGTGCCACAGAAGCTTGCTCTCCGTTCATCTCTCTCTCTCTCTATATATATATATATGTGTGTGTGTGTGTGTGTGTGTGTGAGTGTGTGTGTGTTTCCAGATTGGAATGTTGAATTAAAGAATGCATTGAACCAACATTAAATTATTCCTTGTGGACTAATCTGAGTTATAGTTTAAAACTTTGGTAAATTTGTGGGCGTTCAGGTTGATATTGATGTTAAGGAAAATAAGATGATAGAACTTGTACAAGCAGTAAAATGTAGAACAGAGGGAATTGGTGATAAAGCAGGCTCTAAGGAGGCCATTGATATGAGTTCCTCATCTTCAGTGGATGATGGTTTGATCTCGAATATTAGCTCTGGAACACGCATCGGAGATATAGTGTCAGCAAAGGGTACAATAAATGTAGATGGTGAGATGGTCAGAACTGAGCTAAAAACCTTTGCAGCAGAAGCAACTGTAAGTGGATTAGCTTTTAAACCCTGATTATTGGGTCACAATATTACAAAATTCTGTATTCGAATAGTTGCTTCACCATGAATGCAGTGATCTCTTCTCCAGGTTAAAAAATAAAAATGTTTAAAAGCCTGGATCTTTATATTTATCAAGATGTTATATCGGGTTTCTCTTCTTTTAGGTTGATGCTGGAATGAAAGAAATGCATTCAGAGAAAGCTAAATGTGTAGAAACTGTAAAATTACCCGGAAAATCAGCTAAGAGCACTGTGCTGCGAAACCAGCTTGTGAGTTGAGTATCTGTATACAAATACTGCTTCAAAACATTTGGTGTCATGAAAGTGTAACAAAATGCAGCTTCGAAATATTTCCTTGTGATGATTTGTTATTTGGTTGTGCATTACTTTTCTAGCAGAAACCAAGATATTTTGATCCTCCAAATGGCAGCTGGATTAGGTGTCTCAGTTGCGGAGAAGATCATCCAGCAGCAGAAAACTGTATGCTGCAAAAGCATGTGAAAGCATGCTTTCTCTGTAGGCGTCTTCGGCATATTGGAAAGCATTGCTCACAGGTTTTGTAGTATTTACCTTACAATTCCCATCTTGGTTAGCCTGATGCCATCATAAATGACTATAAGAATTGATAATGTATAGAGGTTATAGGTTACAAGTGTATGATAATGAATTTAATAGACTTGATCAAACAACAGATGAATTTGATAACTGGGTGCAATTTTAATTTCAAAATCCTTAGTTCCCAAATTGGCATAATAAGCATGAGCACTGCTTATAACAGTATTAACTGCTTAATGGTTTTCCCTAAACCCCAAGTGTTCTTTGATAAGATCTTTGGGTTGATACATTATCCTTGAAAATTTGATTGTTGGTTTTAGAGATAGAGGATCTTAGGTGACTGAAACAACACTCTTGATATTATTACATTACTCTATTAGCATACTTATTTTATCTTTTATTGTTTTTTACCCTCCAACCTTTCCTACCTTGGAAGATGTCCTTTTTCATTTATGGAATATGATGTTCATTTTTATGAGGTTTCTATACATGACTTCTAATAGATTCAACCTTTATATTTTAGCAGGGTCAATATTCTTTTGTCTGCAGAGGAACGTTTGACCAAGCCAGTGATTTTCCAAAGAAACAAAAAGAAAACAATTTGAATTATAATGTTTGTTTGAGATGTGGAGATTCTGGACATGATATGTTCTCATGTAGAAGTGATTATTCAGCTGATGATCTCAAGGTCTTCATTGTTTGTTATGCTTTTACAAACCACCCCTTTTTCTTGTAAATATTTATCCTGATATTGTGTTTTCATTTTGATGGGGAAGGGGGATCTGAATCTGACTTATTAAAAAGGAGGAAGAAACATACACCTATCATTGAGCCAAATGCTCTTTTTGTTCTTCATCCTGGTTTTGTTTTATAAGAGTACTGATTAAGTATGCATGTGTAAATTACAATCACAATGATTACTCTGTTGTGAACAGAAGATTCGTTGTTACATTTGCAATGACTTTGGTCATCTCAGCTGTGTCAAACTTCCAGATGCAAGTCCAACAGAAGTTTCCTGCTACAATTGCGGCCAGTCTGGCCATTTAGGATCTGTAAGTCCAATCTTTCCACTCGTTTATGGTTTAATTTATGCCTGTTTTAGAAACATATTTGGTGTACCTTATTGTAAGCTATTCTACTAGGATTGTTCAAAGTGTCCCAAAGTTGTTCGGGGCTCAAAATCCCCTGCTTTATGCTACAGGTGCAGAGAGGAAGGCCATTTTGCACGATCTTGCACTCTCCCTAGGAAGGTTTGTTTCAAAGATCCTAAGTTCATTTCTGCATGTGCGTGTGTACAACGGCCTTGTTTGGTTATCCATATGTGTAAAGGAACACTCTTGCAAAGAAACTGTTGATTATTTTTGGCACATCAAATGATGAAAAATGTTTGTTCTCAATGAATCATTTGCAGCATGCTAGGAGAGTTCATGCCGAAACGAGATCAGTGGGGTCTAGTTCTGCTCCTCCTAATCGTGGACCTCAAAATAATGCCAAGGGTGCAACACAAGAAAGTCTAATCGTCAATATCATTCAATAAAGATGGAGGTCATTATTAAGCTTTGACTAACCATCTCTCAGGAGAATCAAGGCAGAATTCATGACAAAATCATGCAACGAGCAGCCTTTGTCTGTAGTAATCTATCCCTGCATCATGGACTTCCAGGTTTAGAAGTGTACAATCTCAAATTTTGGTACTGAGGATCAATTACCTTGAAAGACTGAAGGCTGAATCCAGTGAAGATTGGCAGAAGGGACACACTCTTAGAGGTATGAAGCCAAGATCCACCGGAATTTGCTTATAACACATTTAAACTCTCTGATTGAAAACTCCTTACATATAACAATTTGTCCTCAAAAGAGAAAGGGTTTTGTCTTTTTGATTGGTCAGTTTATGCTTGTCTTGTATATCAAATACTGGCGGAGGAATGGTTATGGCTGTGTACAACTGCAACTTAATACAGATACTTGCTCATTCTTAAAATAGAGGGATCCCACTCTTAAATCAGGATTGTCAATTTATACCTGATCAGCTTTAGAGAGTTGTGTTGCATGGATTCTCATTGCTGACGGTCTTTAAGACTACTAAACCTCTATTTTCTCTCTGGTAAAGACCAGGATACATCAAAAACTGAACTTCCAACTGAAACAAGCCAAACAATATAAGCAGTATTAGGACGGGGATTATTAAATCGACTTTTGTAGTATAGAGTTCCAAAAAAAATTATCTTTCGTTATCTGTAGATAGAGAGATTTATGTTCATAAAACATATAAAATTTGACGTTGATGAACTACAGTCTCTTCCATTGTTAATGCAGGTTGAAAGGCATGATTTCAATAGCGTTAAGGCCTTTGTATTTAACTTAAAACACAAGTTCGTACAATTGCTCCAATTAATATTTTTTCTTTGTTTCTATTGGCTGGGTTAGAAATTCATAACAATATTTTTGACAGACTTGTATAATTTCATCCGCTCAATAATTGGAAAAACTCAATTTGATTTCTTCCTTTAATTGTCTCTTTTTTAAGTACTAATTATCGGCAACAGGCAGGGCGATTTAATGTGGTCAAACAACCACATCAAGCACTCTCATCTCTTTGTTTGCAGCAAAGATGAAATCAACAGCTTCAAACCATGGCAAAATAAGTACAGCATATATAACCAAAACAGGATATGCTTTCTTCAATAACATCTCAACTTAAATAACGGAACATTCATATTATGTCTGGAACACAAAATAGGTAACTTATAAAGTACTGAATGAAAAAACAAAAGTGTCCACTGCCATGGTTTATGCAAACTCCTACCAATTCCTCAACGATTGGCCTTGGCAACTCTCTCAATTTCATCCTTCTTCTTGATGGCATAGCTGCACAAACAACACGAGAATGATGAAGCAAGCAATGGTAAATAAATGGGATTGCAGTAAGGACAGTTCCTAGTTTCAAAGCAAAATAAGGTTCAAGCACCTGTTAGATGATCCCTTTGCTGCGTTAATAAGCTCATCAGCCAAACATTCAGCGATAGTTTTAATGTTTCTGAATGCAGACTCACGAGCACCAGTGGTGAGAAGATAGATGGCCTGATTCACTCGACGAAGAGGAGAAATATCAACAGCCTGACGCCTCACAACACCAGCAGAACCAATACGAGTAGCATCTTCACGAGGTCCACTGTTATATCAATCAAAAATCAACAAAGATTATCAAAGATTGATCCAACAAAGATAACCCAGAATCGAAAGATGTTTTAATTAACATCGTCTGCTACTTTAAAGATTAAAGTCAGCTAGTGATACATTTGAAAAAGGAAATTCTTAAAGGTCATATAGGCCACCTGTTGATAATGGCATCAACAATGACTTGAATTGGGTTCTGATCAGTCAGGAGATAAATAATTTCCATAGCATGCTTCACAATCCTGACTGCCATAAGTTTCTTTCCATTGTTTCGGCCATGCATCATCAATGAGTTTGTAAGCCTCTCAACAATGGGGCACTGAGCCTTTCTAAAACGCTTAACTGAGTACCTCCCAGCAGTGTGTGGCACATAGGTTGCATGTTTGGAAGGTTGAACACCAATGTAGTCACTCAAAGAGATATCAGAAACCTAAAATAGATAAATCATTCACATCAAGGACCAGGGCGAACAATTGTAGTTATCAAAGGGAACAGCAAGTTGAGGAATCTAATTCTTTCGAATCTTCAGGAGTCTTTAAGCATTCGAAAGACAATCTAACACGATCATCTTATCCAAATAATCTAACCTAATATTAACCAATTTCTTACAAACATGAAGACAAACAATTAGGATTAACATAAATTGTCAATCTGAATATCAGTAACATCAAAGACAACAAGTAAAATCTTCAAATCAGAGAACAACAATATAGATGTTCAGTCACAACAAGATGATCTAACAAATAATATCAAGTTAAAAACAACATGAACGATTCTCTATGAAAACAGAATCCCTGTATACAATTAACTAGTCCTAGTAGATCCACTCGACTTGAAAAGACCAAAAAAGTAGAGAACATGCTAAAACGGAACATTTCATATATAATCTAGAAAAAACAAAGCCAAGAGAATAAAAAAAGAAATGTATGCATAGAGAGGCAAAAGATGGAAAAAGAAAAAGAAATACTTGAACTTCCTCGAAGCTCCAGCGATTGAAGAGCTTGACGTCAGGGTGAGCCTTGGTTGGGTCTTGCAGTGAGGAGGTGACAGGGGCTGCAATGGCTGTCGCCATACCTATGATAGATGCTGCAAAGAGAGAGAACCGAAGTGCGCCAGAAAGAGATGTGAGCGGAATGAGGAAATTAGAACAAAGGCCTTTCTCATAAATCTTATACATAAAAGGTGACGTTTTGATTAGGGTTTCCGGCTTTTTAAGTATGGTCCGCACACGTGGGTGTCGTTTTACTTTCTTGGGTAAACTATACCAACAGTCCCTAAATTGTATTTAAAATTATGTTTCAGTCACTCAACTTTCAAAACTTACATAATGGTCACTCCAATTATTGAGTTATTATATTTTGATCACTCGTCTTATAGCTTCCGTTAAAAGGATGTGGTAGTTAATTTATGAGTTAATATCTAATTTAGCCTCTAAACTAATATTTTTAGAACCGAACTAGTAGTTGAACCAATCAGGCCACCAATTCGATCGGTTCAATTAAAAAATTTTAAAAATTCATAAAAAGTAAAAATCAGGTTCAACCACCGGTTCAACTGACTTTTAGTTGATTCAACCATCTGTTCCGATTTTGGTTCAATTGGTCCAATATTATTCTCCTATTTGGTACCCTAACTAGTTTTTGGTCTAAGCCGGTCTAGTTCAAATATCATTGTTCTAAGACTATAGTTAAACCATCATCTTGATACTTTTAATATTTTCCTTAACAATAATTCTAAAAATAATTTTAAAAAATATTAAAAGTAAAAA
This sequence comes from Gossypium anomalum, assembly GCA_025698475.1. NCBI lineage: Eukaryota > Viridiplantae > Streptophyta > Magnoliopsida > Malvales > Malvaceae > Gossypium > Gossypium anomalum. The sequence continues at coordinate 37,029,369 of CM046959.1, read as the reverse complement.
AATTAAAAAATAATCAAAACTTATAAAAAAATATTGATAAAATTTCTAGAAATATTATAAAAATTATAAAAAATTTCCAATAATAAAAATTATTTAAAAAATTATAAAATCATTATTAAACAATCTCTTTAGGGGAATAAGAACTTTTTCTAGCGAATATGATAAAGCTCTTCAAAGAGCTAGTGTTTTCAAATCAAATAATCCAATATTTTTTGTTATAATGCATCCTTCATACATTAACCTTGGTTGAAAATGGTAAAAAGCTTTAATGAAACTTGCAATAGCATGATCTTATTGTTGAGTCAAACCGACTTTAAGTTGATAAAGCATGGGGATAAGGTTATGAGTTGGCTTGTAAAGTGGCACAAGTATGATGGTTTTAAGTTGACAATTAATGGGCAAAAACAAGGTGGCATGAAGTTAGGAAATGTGGCATGAACTTAATTGAAGCATTATTTATAAATAAATAATACTAGTGAATAAAAACTATAGCAAATTAGATTTGTTGAAAGGGTCTTAAGCGGCTTATTGAGCCTATAAACATGTAAGTGCAGTGTGTGTAGAGTGTGTATAAGCAAAAAAAATAAAAGAGTAAAAAATAAAAGTGTGTGTGGTATAGAGTAAGTGGGCGAGAATTGAGAATAAAGAACAATACTAGCAACAACTAGTAAACAAAGGAAAGTTTATATATTTGTTTTGTTGTAATGACTTATTTTATTGAGTACTGAAATTATTTTGGTTTTCGTGTCCACTACACTTCTAATGAGTGTTATCCAAGTTAGATTTGTGCTCACTTCATGATGGTGAATATGATTCAATCACAATTTTCAAAATTAACGAAGACAAATTATGGTAATTGGAGTACTTAAATGAATGTTTTGCTTGGATCTCAAGATTGTTAAATATTGTGTAACACCCCTTACCCGTATCCGACACCGGGATAAGGTTCGAGGCATTACCGGACTTAAACATAAACATTCATACAAACTGGGCCATAAAATTTGGTCCAAATCAAATTCATCCAATCACATGCATATCGTCCCTTATACGGGCCCACGGAGCCCAAAACATATGTTGGGAGTGGTTCGGGACTAAACCAAAAACTTTCGAAATTTTTACAACACTTAGAAAATTTTCTTGTTTTGGAGAGTCACACGCCCGTGTCCTTAGCCCGTGTAACTCTCTGACTATGATGTCATCATCTAAATAAGGTCACACGGCCAAATTGCACGCCTATGTGCTTAGGCCGTGTGGCGAATTAAATTCTAAAAACTAAGTGCAGACTTTACACGGCTTGGGTAAATGCCCATGTCCCGAGCTTGTGTCCTTTACACGGCGCCTGAGACACATGGCCGTGTCTCTGCTCGTGTGTTTACTACTGGGCATACTGATTTGCATAATTAGGATGCAGGAGACACACGGCCTGATCACACGCCAATGGGGCAGACCGTGTGTCACTTACGCACATAATTTCACTTAATAGCATGCAACATGGCACGTTTAATTACACAAGCATACACCATTATGATTGATCCATGACTTTTTAATGTGGACATATCACATACTTCAATCATCATACTACCATATGGCATTCCACACCAATTTCATGTTTATTAATCATTATAATTCTTCTTTCAAGTAACTCAATTACACTATAATTATGGTCATACCTATTAGTCCCCATTCATTCATTAGATACATATGCCATTCATCACACATTTCATCCACAAGCAATCAAACCACATCAAAACATAAACACATTTGCATGCATGCATAAATGATTAGGGTTACAACCCAACAATCAATATGAGCCACCTCTCATGGCCATATACAAAATGAATCACAACACCATCATGAGCCAACATATTTGGCTAATCACTATGACTTATAACAAAAAGACCAAGTCCTTATACATGCTATACTCAAAATGATAAGACTAACTATACCCAATTATCCAATTGATAGTGTGATCAAGTCTCCGACGTTCCACGATCCCCGAGCTAGCTTGGCAACACTATAAGAAAAGGAAAGGAAAGGAGGGTAAACTTTAAAGCCTAGTAAGTTCACATGCAAATAAAATGCAACTTAAACAAGCATTAGTCATACATTTAACATAATGAACATAATCTTGTATTTTATCAAATATTTTAAACTTATTTCTCATATACATATTTATAAACATATTCTTACCACAAGTTCATCATGTCTCATGTCATTCTCATGAGTTCGATGTACATACCTGTGCCACTAGCACATAATGATTTACTTTTTCATCTTGATGCAATCATTAAGATTACTCATTGAGCTTTTCTTGAACTATCCGTTGAACACTTAGAATACTGTCGGATACATCGGAATATTGCACATAAGTGCCCCATAGGTTGCCAATGCTACTTCATATCTTATATCACATGTTGCTCGCTTTCGAGCTACTCACGGGTCTGCTCATATAGGCTGTCAGGTATCCGCGACACATGCTAGAATCCCTCTCCACCAATAGTATGTACGAGACCGGTACCCTGACTGGCAAAACATGTGTCTCATAATCACGAACTCAGAACACAACTCATGAGTTTGAATCACATAAATCATGAACTCAGACCACAACTCATTGAGTTCAGATAACATAATTCCTAGTGACATGTCACTTGTATCCTAAACTAGTCCTAAGGTTCAAAAGGGATTCTTCAATACCACATCTCTGTCAAACTTGCTCGGAATGTCGATTTCAATATCCATAGCAACAATCACATACTCTTGAAATATTCAAAGCATAATTCATAATAAAAGTGTAAACATTTAAACACATGATACAACATCACATTAAATATGTATATACTCACCATACATGCAATATTAAAGCATTTAAAGTATGGTACATGTTGCATTATTTGCAGATGAACTTACCTCGGTACAAAATGATAGAAACGATCTTAATCCTCGTAAACTTTGTTTTCCCTCGATTAAGACCCAAATCACATTTTTCTTGATCTATAATGCCAAATTTAACTTGTTCAATACATACATTGGTCAAATCGTCCCATAACACATACTTTGGTAAAATCACCATTTACCCCTAACTTTTCACTTATTAACAAATTAGTCCTTAGGCTCGTAAAATGAAATGCATGCATTTTCTTGGTTACCCAAGCCTAGCTGATTCATATTCTAACTCATATCAGCCCATATTTCTCATTAAATCACATTTCTACTACTTATTTCTTTATCTTTTACAAATAAGTCCTTTTTATGTATTTTCACTAAAAATCACTTAGTAAAAGATGTTCATCACACATCAAACTTTCATATCCTTACATTAATCATCAAAATACAAACATGTCACACATGGGTCAAATTTCATACATGAACCCTAGCTCAAAATATGGCTAGAAATGGATAGATCATGCTTCAAGGATCTCAAAAATGTAAAGAAAATAGAAAAAAAGGGGCTAGGATTGACTTACTATCAAGCTTGAAGGTTGAAGGAACCCTAGCTATGGTGACTATTCAAATTCGGTAGTAGCATGGAGAAGATAAATAGATTTTGGCTTCATTTTCCCTTTTAATTCATTTATTTACAAAATGACCAAAATACCCTTAATGCCTTTCTTTCTAATTTTCTCTATTCATGCCCAGTTTTGTCCAAAAACATAAAAATTGGTCAAATTGCTATTTAAGGCGTTCTAATTAATAATCCATGGCAATGTCATGCTTAAAGCTTCTAGAACACAAGTTTTGCAACTTATTCAATTTAGTCCCTAACTTCAAATTGGACACTTTAGGTATAAAATTTCTTTATAAAAATTTCATACAAACATGCAATCATATCATGGACCATCAAATAATCATAAAATAATTATTTCTACTTCAGATTTGTAGTCTCGAAACTACTATTCTGACTAGACCCTAAATCGAGATGTTATAACTCTCCTCCTTTTAGGGATTTTCGTCCCCGAAAATCTTACCTGTAAAAAGGTTTAGGTATTGGCTTCTCATGGCCTCCTCAGGCTCCCATGTAGCCTCTTCAACCCCATGTCTTTGCCATAACACTTTCATAAGGGCTATACTTTTTTTTCTTAATTGTTTGACTCATCGAGCCAAAATCTTAACTGGTTCCTCACCATAAGTCATATCAGGTCGAATCTCCACTTCTGTCGGTGAAATCACATGTGAAGAATCAGATCGGTAACGACGCAACATAGACACATGGAACATGTCATGAATCTTTTCCAATTCAGATGGTAAGGCTAACCGATAGGCTACCGGCCCTATTCTCTTGGTGATCTCATACGGCCCTATAAAACAAGGACTCAACTTGCCTTTCCTACCGAATCTCAACACCTTTTTGTATAGAGATACTTTCAAAAATACCTTATCACCAATCTGAAACTCAATCTCTTTTCACTTCAAATCTGCATAGGATTTCTGTCTATCTGAAGCAGCTTTCAAATAATCACGAATTATCTTCACTTTCTCTTCGGTTTCTTTGACTAAGTCAACCCCGTGAATCTGATTTTCCTTGAGCTCGGTCCAATACAAAGGTGTTCGGCACTTACGTCCGTACAATGCTTCATAAGGTGCAATTTTCAAACTCGTCTGATAACTGTTGTTGTAGGCAAACTCTACCAACGGTAAGTACTTTTCCCAATTTCTTGAAATTCCAATTCACAACATCGGAGCATGTCTTCAAGTACTTGAATTATTCTCTCCGATTAATCGTCGGTTTGCAGATGAAAAGTGGTACTAAAGTTTAACTTCGTACCCAAGGCTTCTTGTAATTTTTTCCAAAATCACGAAGTGAACCTCGGGTCTCTATATGAAATAATCAACAAAAGTGCTTCGTGCAATCTCGCAATTCCATAAACGTACAACTCAGCTAGTCTATTAAGTGAGTAATCGGTATGTACCAGAATAAAGTGAGCCAATTTCATAAGCCTATCAACCATAACCCAAACAACATCTTTCTTTCTCAGAGTCATTGGCAAACCAGTCACAAAATCTATAGTAATTCGATCCCATTTCCACTTGGGAACCATGATAGGCTAGAGCAAACCCGAAGGTACTTGGTGTTCAGCCTTTACTTGCTGACAAATTAGACACTTCGATACAAACTCTAAGATATCTCTCTTCATACCATTCCACCAATACAGTTTCTTCAAGTCATTATATATTTTTGTACTGCTCGTGTGAACTGACAAACAACCGTTGTGTGCCTCATATAAAATACTCCGAATCAATTTAGTGTCCTTCGGAACACAAATCCTACCATGAAATCTCAAACAACCATCGGAGTCACTCAGAAAATCTGGTTCACTGCTGGACTCACACTAAACTCTCTTAGCTTGCAACTCTTTATCAACTTTCTGAGCATCACAAATCTGTTGAAGAAAAGTCGGTCTAGCTCTCAACTCAGCTAGAATCGAACCATCATCGGACAAAGTTAGCCGTGTATTCATAGCCCTCAAGGCAAATAACAACTTCCTACTCAAAGCATCAGCGACAACATTCGCCTTACCCGGATGGTAATTAATCACAAGCTCAGAATCTTTTAATAGTTCCAACCATCTTCGTTGCCGTAAGTTCAAATCCTTTTGAGTCATCAAGTACTTAAGACTTTTGTGATCGGTATAGACATGGCATTTCTCACCAAATAAATAATGTCGCCAAATCTTCAAAGTAAACACTATGGTGGTCAACTCTAAGTCATGTGTTGGATAGCTCTTCTAATGAGGTTTCAACTGTCTCCAAGCGTAAGCTACGACTTTACCTTCTTGCATAAGTAAACATCCCAAACCATTTAAGAAAGCATCACTATAAATAAAATTTTTTTTACCTGACTCGGGTTGTACTAAAATCGGTGCTTCAGTCAATAACATCTTCAATTTCTCAAAGCTTTGCTGACACTTTTTTGACCACTCGAACTTAACATCCTTTTGAAGCAATCTCGTCAAAGGAGTGGCAATCATAGAAAATCCCTTCACAAACCGTCGGTAGTAACCGGTTAAGCCCAAAAAGCTTCTAACCTCGGATACATTCTTTGGCGGTTTCCATTTAACCATAGCAGAAGCTTTACTATGGTCAACTCTAATACCATCACCCGAAATAATGTGACCCAAGAATCCAACGTCAACTCTAATACCATCACCCGAAATAATGTGACCCAAGAATCCAACTTTTCGAAGCCAAAACTCACTTTTACTAAACTTAGCATACAACTGTTTATCTCTCAAAGTTTGCAAAATAGTTTGCAAGTGTTCGGCATGTTCAGATTCATCGTGAGAATAAATCAAAATATCGTCGATGAACACAAACTTATCCAAATATGGCCTAAAGATCCGATTCATTAAGTCCATAAAAACTGCAGGAGCATTAGTTAAACCAAAAGGCATCACTAAAAATTCATAGTGGCCATACCTCGTTCTAAATGCAGTTTTAGGGACATCCGACTCTTTAACTCGTAACTGATAGTAGTCGAACCTCAAATCTATTTTAGAAAACCATGTCGCTCTTTTCAATTGGTCAAACAAGTCATCAATCCTTGGCAAAGGGTACTTGTTCTTAATTGCTACCTTATTAAGTTGTCGGTAATCTATACACAACCTCATAGATCCATCTTTCTTTTTCACGAATAATACCGGAGCATCCCATGGTGAAAAGCTCAGTCTCACAAAACCCTTGTCGATCAATTCTTGCAATTGTGACTTCAGTTCTTTCAACTCAGAAGGGGCCATCCTATATAGAGCAATCGGGATAGGTGCTGTACCAGGGACTAACTCAATACCAAACTCAACTTCCCTAATCGGAGGTAATCCAGGTAGCTCTTCCGAGAACACATCCGGGTACTCACATACAATAGGCACTGATTCAATCTTCAATTCTGACTCTTTCGTATTCAACACATAAGCCAAATAAGCCTCACATCCTTTTCTCATACATTTCTAAGTGAATATCAAAGAAATCACAATTGGCAACCTATCTGACTCATTTGATTCAACCCGGAGAATTTCACCATTTTCACATTTCAATTCAATAACTTTTTGCCTACAATTTACTATAGCGTCATGAAGTGTCAACTAATTTATGCCCAATATAACATCAAATTCATCGAACGGCAATAACATCAAGTAGCCGAAAAATAATGATCTCTAATCATCAATGGACATTCTTACATACCTTATCAACTAAAACATGTTTGCTTAATGGGTTTGACACTTTAACCATAAATTCCATAGAATCAACAGACATATTCATGTTAGATACCAATTTCATGCACACATATGAATGAGTAGAACCAGGGTCAGTCAAGGCAATAACAGAAGTGTCATAGAGAGAAAAAGTACCCGTAATCACATCAGGAGAAGATGCGTCCTCCCGCGCACGTATGGCATAGGCTTTAGCCGGAGCTCTAGCTTCGGATCTCACCGCTGTATCCCTCGTTACATTCTTGCTACTAGCCCTATTACCAGTATTTCTCTGGGGTTTCCCTTTTGTAGTCGTTCTACAGTCCTTGATATAGTGGTCTTGATAACCACATTGGAAATAGAATCCATCATTCACTCTACACTTGCCAAAATGATTTCTACCATATTATTGGCACTCGGATCTAGAAAGTCTATCATTACCCACACTAGCCACAGATGTAGCCTGAGATTTAAAACCCAAATTTTGCTTCTTACGATCTTTGTATGAATGCCCAGCCGACATATGAGAACGAGAGTACATGTCTCTAGATTTCTTAGACTGAGATGGAAATGACTTACTCATCTGTCTCTTCCTTATATCTCTAGCATCAGCCTTGGTCTTTCTTTTTTCCTTGATCAGTTCCTCGACGTTACAAGCCTGATCAACTTGTACCACATATTCTTTCAATTCGAGAATACCCACTAACACTCTGATATCCATATTAAGTCCATCTTCAAACCTTCGACACATTTTAGCCTCGAACGATACACACTCCCGAGCATATTTGCTAAGCCAGACAAACTCTCTTTCGTGCTCAGTAACTGACATGCGACCTTTTTCAAGTCAAGAAATTCTTTACGCTTTTGATCGATGAAGCGTTCACTGATGTATTTCTTTCGAAATTCTTCGTGGAAGAATTCCCATGTGACCCTCTCTTGAGGTACCACCGATACTAGCATTTTTCACCAATGATACATCAAGCCTCTCAACAAAGATATAGTACACTTCAAACATTCCTCGGGTGTGCAGGATAGTTCATCGAATACCCAAATAGAATTTTCAAGCCAAAATTTCGCTTTTTCAGGATCATAATTGGCATTGGCCCTAAATTCCTCAGCTCCCTGCTTTCGAATTTTATCAACCGGGGTTCTATAAAATCTCATAAATTTCATACCTTGAGGCACTTGGGGTATGGGTTGAGGATTATGAGGGGGTGGAGGAGGTTGAGCGTTCGAGTTCGTACGAACGAACTCTGGGTACCATGCATTCATCATATTGAGAAAGGCTTCCTGAGCCCCTTCTCCTCCTCCCTGACAAACTGTGGGAGGTCAATTTTCAGACGGCACCGCCCTTTCAGTGGGAGTCGGTGCATTACTTTCCACATCATCCGCCATAGCTTGTTCGGGATCCATTACTATATGAAAACATAATTTTAAAAGGTTAGGCGTCATCACACTAACGTAATTTGCTTATGGCATGTATAGCTAGACTCGTACACGCACTTCGTTAGTCTAAGAATCAACTAAACCATGGCTCTGATACCATTAAATGTAACACCCTTTACCCGTATCTGACGGCGGGATAGGGTTCGAGGCGTTATCAGACTTAAACACAAACATTCATACAAACTGGGCCATAAAATTTGGTCTAAATCAAATTCATCCAATCACATGCATATCGTCCCTTATACGGGCCCACGACGCCTAAAACATATGTTGGCAGTGGCTCAGGACTAAACCAAAAACTATCAAAATTTTTACAACACTTAAAAAATTTTCTTGTTTTTGAGAGTCACACGCTTGTGTGGGTGGGCCATGTGGTCACACACGCCCGTGTGGCTCTAGGACACGCCCGTGTCCTCAGCCTGTGTAACTCTCTGACTATGACGTCATCATCTAAATAAGGTCCCACGGCCAAATTGCATGCCCGTGTGCTTAGGCCGTATAGCGAATTAAATTCCAAAAATAAAGTGTAGACTTCACACGGCTTGGGCATACGCCCATGTCCTGAGCCGTGTCCTTCACACGGCTGAGACACATGGCCATGTCTCTACCCGTGTGTTTATTATTGGGCATACTGATTTGCATAATTAGGATACAGGAGACACACGGCCTGATCACATGCCCATGGGGCAGACCGTGTGTCACACAGGGCTTAAACACATGCCTGTGTGTCTACCCGTGCGGACAATTTTGAGGCTATTTTCCAAGCCATTTACCACCATTAAACACTTACGCACATAATTTCACTTAATAGCATGCAACATGGCACGTTTAATTACACAAGCATACACCATTATGATTAATCCTTGACTTTTTAATGTGGACATATCACATACTTCAATCATCATACTACCATATGGCATTCCACACCAATTTCATGTTTATTAATCATTATAATTCTTCTTTCAAGTTACTCAATTACACTATAATTATGGTCATACCTATTAGTCCCAATTCATTCATTATATACATATGCCATTCATCACATATTTCATCCACAAGCAATCAAACCATATCAAAACATAACACATTTGCATGCATGCATAAATGATTAGGGTTACAACCCAACAATCAATATGAGCCACCTTTCATGGCCATATACAAAATGAATCATAACACCATCATGAGCTAACACATTTGGCTAATCAATATGACATATAACAAAAAAAAAAACAATTCCCTATACATGCCATACTTAAAATGATAAGACTAACTATACCCAATTATCGAATTGATAGTGTGATCGAGTCTCCGACATTTCACGATCTCTGAGCTAGCTTGGCAACACTATAAGAAAAGGAAATGAAAGGAGGGTATGCTTTAAAGCCTAGTAAGTTCACATGCAAATAAAATGCAAGTTAAACAAGCAGTAGTCATACATTTAATGTAATGAACGTAATCTTGCATTTTATCAAATCTCTTAAACTTAATCCTCATATACATATATATATACATATTCTTACCACAAGTTCATCATGTTCATGTCATTCTCATGAGTTCGATGGACATACCTGTGCCACTTGCACATAATGATTTACTTTTTCATCTTGATGCAATCATTAAGATTACTCATTGAGCTTCTCTTAAACTACCCATTGAACACTTGGAATACTATTAGATACATCAGAATCTTGCACATAAGTGCCTCATAGGTAGCCAATGCTACTTCATATCTCATACCACATGTTGCTCGCTTTCGAGCTACTCACCGGTCTGCTCATACAGGCTGTCTGGTATCCGCAACATATGCCGGACTACCTCACCATCAATAGTATGTATGAGACCAGTACCCGGACCGCCAAAACATGTGTCTCATAATCATGAACTCAAACCACAACTCATGAGTTTGAATCACATAAATCATGAACTCAGACCACAACTCAATGAGTTCAGATCACATAATTCCTAGTGACATGTCACTTGTATCCGAAACTATTCCTAAAGTTCAAATGGGATTCTTCAATACCACATCTCTGTCAAACTTGCTCGTAATGTCGATTTCAATATCCATAGCACCAATCACATACTCATGAAATATTCATAGCATAATTCATAATAAAAGTGAAACATTTAAACACATGATACAACATCACATTAAATATGTATATACTCACCATACATACAATATTAAAGCATTTAAAGTATGGTACATGTTGCATTATTTGCAGATGAACTTACCTTGGTACAAAATGATAGAAACGAGCCTAATCCTCGTAAGCTTTGTTTTTCCCTCGATCAAGACCCGAATCACGTTTTTCTTGATCTATAATGCCAAATTTAACTTGTTCAATACATACATTGGTCAAATCAACCCATAAAACATATTTTGGTAAAATTACCATTTTACCCTTAACTTTTTACTGATTTACAAATTGGTCCCTAGGCTCGTAAAATGAAATAGCTATATTTTCTTGGTTACACAAGCCTAGTCGATTCATATTCTTACTCATATCAGCCCATATTTCTCATTAAATCACATTTCTACTACTCATTTCTTCATCTTTTACAAATAAGTCATTTTTATGTGTTTTTCACTAAAAATCACTTAGTAAAAGATGTTCATCACACATCAAACTTTCATATTCTTACATTAATCATCAAAATACAAACATGTCACACATGGGTCAAATTTCATACATGAACCCTAGCTCAAAATATGGCTAGAAATGGATAGATCATGCTTCAAGGATCTCAAAAATGTAAAGAAAATAAAAAAAAGGGGTTAGGATTGACTTACTATCAAGCTTGAAGGTTGAAGGAACCCTAGCTATGGCGACTCTTCAAATTCGGCAGTAGCATGGAGAAGATGAATAGATTTTGGCTTCATTTTCCCTTTTAATTCATTTATTTATAAAATAACCAAAATGCCCTTAATGCCTTTCTTTCTAATTTTCTCTATTCATGCCCATTTGTGTCCAGAAACATAAAAATTTGTCAAATTGCTATTTAAGACCTTTTAATTAATAATCCATGGCAATTTCATGCTTAAAGCTTATAGAACACAAGTTTTACAACTTATTCAATTTAGTCCCTAACTTCAAATTGGACACTTTAGGCATAAAATTTCTTCATGAAAATTTCATACAAACATGCAATCATATAATGGACCATAAAATAATCATAAAATAATTATTTCTACTTCAAATTTGTGGTCTCAAAACTACTATTCCAACTAGACCCTAAATCGAGATGTTACATATTGTTGAAAAAAGATATGTCGAGACAGAAAATGTTGAAGCAAATTTAACAAATGAAGAGAGAAGAGCATTGAAGGAAGCTCAAAAAAAGGTTAAGAAGTTATGCTTTAATTTTTAATGAGTTAATGAATGAACCTTTGAAAAAATTTCAGATGGGAAGCATCAAAGAAATATGGGTTATTTTGCAAAAATCCCTTCAAAGAGTCAAAAAGGCCAAAAAGGTACGTCTAGAATCACTTAGATTTGAATTTAAGATGTTAAAAATGAAAATTTCAGAGAGCATTGATATCGATCACTGATCCAATTTGAGTACCTCTACAGGATAGACCTCAACAGAAAATTGAAGAGTAACGGCAACAAGTGATTGAGTTCAGTGGTTCCTCATATAAAATTATTGACTCTAGAGATATAGTAATATGGAGAAGACAAAATTGTTTCAAGCACCGACAGAACCAGAAGTGCCCCTTGTTTCAAAAAGGGGAGGACGGGTTATTCACATTTCATTTGATGGTCAGATAGTTCAATGTGCTCATCAGCGCCTGAGCCTGAGATGTGGATCATCCAAGGCACATGAGCATGGCATACTTCTCCTGTTCAAACCGGGGTTTGAAACCAAACTTCTCTTCAAGAGGATAGATGGGGCGATTCAGGTGAGATCCAATGTAGATCCAACTTTCTATTCACTCGTGGGATCTGGGTGGTCCGGGAGGGACAACCACGGCTCCTCTCTTCTCGATAGTCCATACGAGTGAAAGAGTTGGTGAATAAAATGAAATGAAATGAAGAAATTCTTGATGATTTCAGGATAATGGAAAAGAATTTGCAATCGTTGACACGTAAATTTGATTATGTGGTTGTCTCCATAAAAGAATCAAAAGGTTTGTCACAAATATTTATCAATGAACTTGTGGGTTCTCTCCAAGCCCATAAGCAAAAAAATGAAGCAAAATAAAGATACTAGAAATTTGGAGCAAGTCTTACAAAGCAAGTTGTCCGTTAGTGAAGGTAGATCTAGTAGCAGTGATGGACAAGGAAGAAGCAATCAAGGGGGATATCGTGAAGGATATATATGTGGCCATAGAAGTTGGCCATGCAATCAATCATATGGTATAGGCTATACGAATGAAAAGCATCAGATATATAGTCGTGGACGAGAATTTAGAGGCTAAGGTCGAGGTAGAAACAAATTTCAACAAGGAAATATATTTTAAGTTCAATATTATAATTGCAATAAATATGGTCATTTTAGTTACGAGTATAGATATGCTCCTCAAGTGGAGAAGAGAAATCATGTAGTAGCAACTAGAGAAGAAAATATGTGGAATCTAGTGTATTTCTAACCTATAAAGAAAGTGAAAAATCCAAGAAAAAGATTTGATATCTTGATAATTGTACCATAAATCACATTTGTGTACAAAAAGAGCTATTCTTAGAGTTGATCGAGACTATTCATGGACAAGTAACTGTGAATAACATGTTTCTGTCAAATATAAAGATAAAGTCATAATTAAACAAAAGAATATAGATAAGAAATACATAAAGATGTTTATTATGTACCAAATTTAAAAATCAACATCATTTTCCTTGTCCAACTTCTAAAAAAGGGATATAAAGTACACATGAATGATCGTTCACCCTAAGAAATAAGAATGGAGAATTAATTGTCCAAGTTGATATGACATGGAATAGTTTGTTCGTTATGGACATCAAGTTAAGAGAAGTAAAGTGTATAAAGACTATTACTATTATCAAAGATGATTAATGGTTCTGGCATTTACGATTTAGGCATATTGGATTTTCTTGCTTGAAGTTATTATTGAAAACAAAAATGGTGAAAGAATTACTAGAAATTAATCCTCCTAATCAGATGTGTGAAGCCTATAATAAAAGGAAACAAGATAGATAGTTTTGAAGTTTGAAAATCTTGAAGAGTTAGAAGACCACTAAAGATTGTGGACTCTAACATAGAATGTTCTTTTGATATACTATCACTAGGGAGGCATAAGTACTATCTTACCTTTATTGATGATTTTAGTAGAAAACTTTGGATATATTTTCTTTAAAAAAATCACAAGCACTTGATGCGTTCATGGAGCTCAAAGCTTTGGTGGAGTGGACATTATCTAAAGATACTCATATCTAATAAAGGAGGTGAGTATATCTCGAAGCTATTGGAAAGCTTCATATGGCAAGAAAGGTAAAACGTAAGCATCTACCAAGAACCTTTTAGGCTAAAATTGTTCAATGTGTTGTTATTTGTTAAGCCAGTGTCTAATAAAAAGTGAAATTGAAGATGCTCAATGAAGCACGAAGAGATCAGAAACGAAATAGGGTGTTGGAAACTTCAAGATTTTCAGATGCATAGCATATTCCAAATCAAATGAGAAAGAAGCTTGAAGATAAAGGAAAGAAGTGCATTGTAACAACCTATACCTAAATCGATCACTAGGTCTGAGCTACAAGGTGTCATATTCATTGCCGAAGCAACTATGATAAAATATATATTCAATTAGTACCAATTAACATGTAAATACAATTAATATGAACATATGATACAACATATAATCATTTTTGGGTTTTATACGAGCTTATGAAAGCTCTAATGCTAACCCGATGTTGAATTAGGACTAAAGTGTAATGTTGACAAAACTTCTAGTTGACGCGTGACGTAGGATGTAACACCCCTAACCCGTTTCCATCACTGAAATGGGTTACAAGATATTACCAGTAAATAAAACTTATTCGAAATTTTACATGCATATACTTGTTAGACTTTATAAACCATTCATTCCATCATCTTCATTTCGTTAAGTTCATCTTTAATAATGCATAATTCATTATAACACCATATACATCCCTTATTCATACATAGCCGAAACACATAATTAATCATTATCAAGTTTAATTAAAACCATTACTTATGTCTACATCTTATTACAACCATATCATACGATTTTATGTTATGTTCAGACATAATCATACGATCCATTACGCTATCTCAAATTAAATACTAAGATCAAATACAATAGCCAAATTACAAATAATCACTTATATAAAAAAAAATGTCATAATCGAACCATCCAAGACACATAATCAATATTTCTTAGCATTTTCAACACTCAAAACATAAGTATAGATTCATATATATATATACCATTCATTAATAGCATAAAACATTATAACCAAGACAAATTATACCATGATTAAACATAACCAAATTCAAACTTAGTATTTAAGCCATATTCGCATGGCTGGAAGTATACATATCAAAGTTCAAACAAAATACATATTAGCCTATACATGCCATAATGTTAACTTACGATTAACTAAGAAAGGGATACCAAAACGTTGCAGGCAGGCGTGATAACTTCGACGATGGTCCCAAGCACAGAAAATGTATTAGAGAAAATCTAAATAAGAGACAAGCAAAAACACCAAGTGAGTTTTCAACTCAGTAAGTCGTAAGCAATGAAATGTAACAATTGACTCAACATGTAAAAAAAATAGAAATTAGAAAGGTTCACATAATATCTAAATTATCAATTCACTACTAGTCAACTATCACCATTAAACCAAAGTATTATATAACCGATTTCACACAAGAAGTGCTCGAGTAAGAAATTTTTACACCCATCATACCATGTTAACTCTCACACATAGTGCTTTAGTAATCCACACGCGAATCGACAATTTAACTCCGCACACCAATGCCACAAAAATCCTCACACATAGTGCCATATCATTTCCGCACACTTAGTGCCATACAATTCCGCACACTTAGTGCAATTCAAATCCGTACACATAGTGCCATTCTATCTACACGCCTAGTACCAAGTCATTTCATTAATACAAAGTGATTGATTTAATTAACTAATCATAATTGGCCATAACCCTTTTCAATCAAATAATACATAAACGAGAGTAATTATTTCATGATATGTATATACCAATTATGTATAAAATAAACAACCTTAATTGCTTATAGACTTACCTCGTTTTGAATAAAACGATTCTAATCGGCTACTCGATGCTCTTCACTTTGCCCTTGCTTGATTCTCCTCCTTTAAGTTCTTGAGCTTGATATAAATAAATTAACTAGTTTAATCGCCTTGCTAGTTATTTATATCCAATAATATTTATGATTTTATAACACAAGAACCACACGGTAAAAATTTGATCATTCTACCTTATGCTTTTAAGCTATTCGGCTATCAACCACCTAATATCACTTTATTATCAATAATCCAATCAATACTTTAATTACACTAATATATAAACACATATATATAATATATACACGGCAATCACCCTTGCTAATTACTCATTTATATAGTTTAATGATTTTTTTCACTACTTCTTACAACCATTATTGTTCAAAACATTAAAACCTTAACTAATACTTATATAGTGTCTCAAGGCCGAATGCATTCTCACTTCCAAAATAGCATAGTCTCTGATATATTTAATTTCAATGTACATAATCATGAATCAACTCAACCTTATAAGTCAATATCACCCATTTAGTCGATTATAGAGAATTAAAGATAATATCACAAATGTATACACCTATATGGCCGAATATACAAAATCAAATTTAACATTACCTACGTATTTACTTATATGGCCGAATATATATACTCCAATATAATATCATTTTCATTTTATTTAACACATAGTTTTACCACATAACATTTTGACCAAATACTTCTAACTAACAAAACTCCACATCCATTTATACTATTGTTCAAATGCACATATATCCATTTGCTAGCTCATTCTTCACCTTCTAATATTTCCATCCTAAGCCTCAACACTATGTTCTTGACATCTAACCATAGTAACCGTATGTATATTTTGTCACCAAATAGAGAAAATCAACATATGGGTTATAATATGAACTTGACTATTAACTAAATTCTCATAAAATTTAATGAAAATAACATGAAATCTTACCTTGATTAACTCTTAAGTTGGCCGAATATCTTGAACAATTTTTCTTTCTTCCTTCACTTAAGTTTCAGTTTTTGCAAGAAGAAGATGAACACTCTCTCACCTTCCATTTCATATTTTATTCATCTTTTTCTTATTAATTTATTCTCTATTTAGATTATTTTATCATTTGCCATTATAAAATTGTATTTAATTAGACTTAGTGGAGGAACATCATTACATGGCCGGCCACTTCATTCATTAAGGGTATTTTGACATGCAAACCCAAGATTTGTCACCTTATTGTTATTTGATCCTTACAATTTACCTATCATCTTTCACAATTATCTCACATAAGTCCTATTTAATAATTTCACATACAAATGACAAAATTAAAGCATGAAACTTTCACATATGCATGTACACATATAATAAGCATAAAATATAACAATTAATTATTTTTATGACTCGGTTTTGTGGTCCCGAAACCACTTCCCGACTAGGGTCAAATTAGGGCTGTCACAACTCTCCCCCACATAAGAAATTTTTGTCCCCGAAAATCTTACCAGTAAATAGATTTGGGTATCGTTCTTTCATAGAGTTCTCGGGTTCCCAAGTAGCTTCTTCGATCCCGTGCTTGAACCATAACACCTTTACTAATGGAACCTTTTTGTTTCGCAACTCTTTCACCTCGGGAGCTAGGATACGAATCAGTTCTTCTTCATAACTCAAATCAGATTGAATTTCAACCTCTGATGGATTAATTATGTGCGATGGATCGGATCTATAACGTCGAAGCATCGAGACATGAAAAACGTTGTCAATCTTTTCAAGTTCAGGGGGTAAAATCAATCTGTATGCGACTGGCCCAATTCGTTCAGATATCTCATACGGCCCGATGAACCTTGGACTTAATTTGCCTTTACGACCAAATCTGAGCACCTTTTTCCAAGGTGAAATTTTAAGAAACACTTTGTCTCCGACCTGATATTCGATGTCTTTTCATTTTAAATCCGCATACGACTTCTGACGATCCGAAGCTGCTTTCAGACTTTCACAGATCACTTTTACTTTATGTTCCGCATCTTTAATCAAATCAACCCCGAAGATTTTACTTTCACTAAGCTCGGTCCAAAACAACGGTGTACGGCATTTACGACTGTACAAAGCCTCATAAGGTGCCATCTTAATACTTGATTGAAAACTATTGTTGTAAGCGAATTCAATCAAACGCAAATACCGTTCCCATGAACCACTAAATTCAAGGATGCAACATCTTAACATATCTTGGAGTATCTGAATTATCCGCTCGGATTGACCATCAGTCTGGGGATGAAAAGCGGTGCTAAAATGCAATTTGGTACCCAAAGCTTCTTGTAATTTCTTCCAAAATCGAGATGTGAATCTCGGATCTCTATCCGACACAATAGAAATAGGTACCCCGTGTAACCTTACAATCTGAGAAACATACAATTCAGCTAGCTTGTCAAGTGAATAATCCTTACGTACGAGAATAAAATGGGCCGATTTTGTCAGTCTATCAACAACAACCCAAATCGCATCTTTCTTACTTGACTACAATGGCAACCTAGATACAAAATCCATCGTGATTCGATCCCATTTCCATTCGGGTATCATGATCGGCTGAAGTAATCCGGACGGCACTTGATGTTTCGCTTTCACTTGTTGACATATCAAACACTTCGAAACAAAATCAGAAATGTCTCGTTTCATACCAGGCCACAAAAACTAACGTTTCAGATCGTTGTACATTTTCGTACTTCCCGGGTGGACTGACATTCGGCTACTATGAGCCTCGCTCAAAATCACCCAAATAAGTTCTGAATTTCTTGGAATACACAATCGACTTCTGAACTTGAAACAATCATTGTCGTCAATTTGAAACTCTGATTCTACATTTGAGACACATTTGGTTCGTTTAGCCACCAAATCATCATCGACTTTCTAAGCTTCAAGTATTTGATGAATCAATAATGGTTTGGCCTTTAATTCTACTACTAACACATTATCGGATGAAACAGACAGGTGCACATTCATCGCTCGTAAAGCAAATAGTGATTTGCGACTTAAAGCATCGGCAACCACGTTAGCCTTTCCCGGGTGATAGTCAATGACAAGCTGATAATCTTTCAACAACTCAAGCCAACGTCTTTGACACATATTCAAATCTCTTTGAGTCATCAAATATTTGAGGCTTTTGTGATGCGAATATACATGACACTTCTCTCCAAACAAGTAGTGTCGCCATATTTTCAAAGCGAAAATGATGGCAGCTAATTCGAGATCATGGGTTGGATAGTTCTTCTCATGTGGCTTCAATTGCCTCGACTCGTAAGCTATAACTCGACCTTCTTGTATCAATACACAACCCAACCCAAGTAAAGATGCATCACTGTAAATGACAAACTTACTGGATTCATTTGCATAAGCACTTTGGAGCTTTGATTAAATAAGTTTTCAATTGATCAAAACTTTTCTGACCATTCAAACTTAACATCTTTCTGAAGTAGTTTCGTCATTGGTGTAGCTATCATCGAGAAACCCTTTACAAATCGTCTGTAGTAACCGGCAAGTCCCAAAAAGCTCCGAACCTCAGTAACATTTCTCGGAGGCTTCCAATTAAGTACGGCCAAAACTTTGCTCGGATCAACTCGAATACCTGATGCGGATACCACATGCCCAAAAAGCTAACTTCCCTCAACCAGAACTCACATTTACTGAACTTAGCATATAACTGCTTATCCCGTAAAATCTGTAACACGAATCTTAGGTGCTCGGCATGTTCGGTTTCATCTCGCGAGTAGACCAACATGTCATCGATAAACAGAACTACAAACCCGTCCAAATACGGTCTGAAGATCTGATTCATCAAGTCCATAAATACTGCAGGGGCATTAGTGAGCCCAAACGGCATCACTAAGAACTCGTAGTGACCGTATCTCGTTCTGAAAGCAGTTTTAGGTATATCTGAGTCTCGAACTCGCAACTGATAATAACCTGATCTCAAATCTATCTTAGAAAACACTGAGGCTCCTTTCAGCTGATCAAACAAATCATCAATACGTGGTATCGGATATTTATTCTTTATTGTCACTTTATTCAACTGACGATAGTCGATGCACATTCTCATGGTTCCATCTTTACTTTTCACAAACAATACTGGTGCACCCCAAGGTGAGAAACTTGGTCGGGCGAAACCCCTATCTGTCAACTCTTGCAACTGAGTTTTCAATTCTTTCAATTCCGATGGTGCCATACGATATGGAGCTATCGAGATTGGTGTAGTCCCAGGTACAAGTTCAATGCCAAACTCTACCTCTCGAACAGGCCGTAATCCTGGTATTTCTTCAGGAAAAACATCTGAATACTCACAAACCACTGGCACTGATTCAAGTTTCTTTTCTGACTCCTTACTATCAAGTACATATGCAAGATATGCTTCACACCCATTATTTACATATTTCTGAGCCAACATCGGGGATATTACTGTGGGCCACCCATTCAAGCTAGTAGGCTCAACTCGTACTATCTCATCATTTGCACATCTCAAATCAATGGTCTTTCTTTTGCAATTCACAACTGCCTCGTGTACAGTAAACCAATCCATACCAAGAATAACATCAAATTCATCAAATGGTAAAAGTATCAAATCGGCTAGAAAACAGGAATCTTGGATTATCAGGGGGCATTTCTTACACACTTTGTCTACAAGTACATATCGACCCAGGGGATTCGACACTCGAATTACGAACTCGATGAGACTCAACGGTGTAGAGTCTTCTTTGGATGCTAAAGTCTCACATACATATGAATGAGTAGAGCCAGGGTCAGTCAATGCAATCACATCAGTATCAAAGAGAGTGAAAGTACCAGTGATAACATCAGGGGAGGATGTCTCCTCTCGTGCGCAGATGGCATAAGCTCTGGCAGGAGCACGAGTCTCAGATCGAACAGTCGTATCAAAAGTCCCTCTCTGACTACCACCCCTACCTCCTGTATTTCTCGGTGGTCTACCTCTAGTCGTTGTACCACTCGGTCTCGCACCTTGCATCTTATTTTTCTCGTCAGGTTCCGTGCAACCTCGAATGAAATGATCCCTCGAACCGCATCTATAATAGGCTCTGTTAATAGACTTACCCCAACATTCACCTACATGTCGTCTTCCACATTGTGGACATTCAGGTTTTTTTTGTCGATTGTTACCAACATTAGCAACCGAAGTAGCTCGAGAGTCCGTTGATGGTCGCTCTCTAATAGAAATTCTTGCAGTCGTCTTCGATTTATTAGTATCGTCTCTGAACTTCTTTGCAACTGAGAAAGAAGTTTTACCCATCGATCTTTTACGAAAGTCTCTAGCTTCAGTTTCAGCTTTCTTTTTCTCCTTTCCAAGTTCTTCAGCCTTGCAAGCTCGTTCTACTAGTGTTACGAATTCTTTTATCTCTAAAATACCCATCAGTAGCTTTAAATCTTCATTCAATCCTTCTTTAAATCTTTTACACATGGCAACTTCATCAGCTACACACTCCCGAGCATATCGACTGAGTCTTACAAACTCACGTTCGTATTCAGATACTATCAAACGACCTTGTTTAAGCTCCAAAAATTCTTTACGCTTTTGATCGATGAATCGTTGACTAATATACTTCTTACGAAACTCCGTCTGAAAGAAATCCCAAGTAACTCGTTCCTTCAGAACAATAGAAATCAGGGTTCTCCACCAATAGTAGGCCGAGTCCTATAATAAGGATATGGCACACTTTAGACACTCATCAGGTGTGCAAGACAGCTCTTCAAAAACACGAATGGTATTATCAAGCCAAAACTCAGCCCTTTCAGCATCATCAGTAGCTGTGGCCCAGAATTTCGCAACCCCGCGCTTCCTAATCAAATCAACAGGAGGTTTACTCTGTCTCAAAAGATCAGTAGTTGATGGTGTTATAGGCACCAGAGAAAGATTATTTAAATTCAAAAATTGTTGAGTAGTCGGGTTTGTTCGGGTATATTGTGCAACCCACTCATTCATCATGGTAAAGAAGGCTTGCTTAGCCCCATCATCCTGACTACTCACAGACGGTTGAGGTTCTACAGGCGCCGTCCCTTGCGCATGAGCAGGCGCTACACTCTCAACGTCATCCGCTATGGTTCTCTCTGGATTGGGTTCCATTTACTAATCAAAACAATAATTTCAACCGTCAGAAGTCATCACACTATCATATACTAACATTAAGACATGTATAGCTAGACTCATACGTGCTACGGTAGTCTTAAAACTGACTAAACCGTAGCTCTGATACCAATAAAATGTAACACCCCTAACCCGTTTCCATCACTGAAATGGGTTACGAGATATTACCAGTAAATAAAACTTATTCGAAATTTTACATGCATATACTTGTTAGACTTTATAAACCATTCATTCCATCATCTTCATTTCGTTAAGTTCATCTTTAATAATGCATAATTCATTATAACACCATATACATCCCTTATTCATACATAGCCGAAACACATAATTAATCATTATCAAGTTTAATCAAAACCATTATTTATGTCTACATCTTATTACAACCATATCATACGATTTTATGTTATGTTCAGACATAATCATACGATCCATTACGCTATCTCAAATTAAATATTAAGATCAAATACAATAGCCAAATTACAAATAATCACTTATATAAAAAAATGTCATAATCGAACCATCCAAAACACATAATCAATATTTCTTAGCATTTTCAACACTCAAAACATAAGTATAGATTCATATATATATATATACCATTCATTAATAGCATAAAACATTATAACCAAGACAAATTATACCATGATTAAACATAACCAAATTCAAACTTAGTATTTAAGCCATATTCGCATGGCTGGAAGTATACACATCAAAGTTCAAACAAAATACATATTAGCATATACATGCCATAATGTTAACTTACGATTAACTAAGAAAGGGATACCAAAACGTTGCAGGCAGGCGTGATGACTTCGACGATGGTCCCAAGCACACATAATGTATTAGAGAAAATCTAAATAAGAGACAAGCAAAAACACCAAGTGAGTTTTCAACTCAGTAAGTCGTAAGCAATGAAATGTAACAATTGAATCAAAAAAAAAAAAAAGAAATTAGAAAGGTTCACATAATATCTAAATTATCAATTCACTACTAGTCAACTATCACCATTAAACCAAAGTATTATATAACTGATTTCACATAAGAAGTGCTCGAGTAAGAAATTTTTGCACCTATCATACCATGTTAACTCTCACACATAGTGCTTTACTAATCCACACGCGAATCGACAATTTAACTCCGCACACCAATGCCACAAAAATCTGCACACATAGTGCCATATCATTTCTGCACACTTAGTGCCATACAATTCCACACACTTAGTGCCATTCAAATTCGCACACATAGTGCCATTCTATCTACACACCTAGTACCAAGTCATTTCATTAATACAAAGTGATTGATTTAATTAACTAATCATAATCGGCCATAACCCTTTTCAATCAAATAATACATAAACGAGAGTAATTCTTTCATGATATGTATATACCAATTATGTATAGAATAAACAACCTTAATTGCTGATAGACTTACCTCGTTTTGAATAAAACGATTCTAATCGGCTACTCAATGCTCTTCGCTTTGCCCTTGCTTGATTCTCCTCCTTTAAGTTCTTGAGCTTGATATAAATAAATTAACTAGTTTAATCGCCTTGCTAGTTATTTATATCCAATAATATTTATGATTTTATAACACAAGAACCACACGGTAAAAATTTGATCATTCTACCTTATGCTTTTAAGCTATTCGGCTATCAACCACCTAATATCACTTTATTATCAATAATCCAATCAATACTTTAATTACACTCATATATAAACACACACACACATATATATATATATATAATATATATATACACGGCAATCACCCTTGCTAATTACTCATATATATAGTTTAATGATTTTTTTCACTACATCTTACAACTATTATTGTTCAAAACATTAAAACCTTAACTAATACTTATATAGTGTCTCAAGGTCGAATGCATTCTCACTTCTAAAATAGCATAGTCTCTGATATATTTAATTTCAATGTACATAATCATGAATCAACTCAACCTTATAAGTCAATATCACCCATTTAGTCGATTATAGAGAATTAAAGATAATATCACAAATGTATACACCTATATGGCCGAATATACAAAATCAAATTTAACATTACCTACGTATTTACTTATATGGCCGAATATATATACTCCAATATAATATCATTTTCATTTTATTTAACACATAGTTTTACCACATAACATTTTGACCAAATACTTCTAACTAACAAAACTCCACATCCATTTATACTATCGTTCAAATGCCATATATCCATTAGCTAGCTCATTCTTCACCTTCTAATATTTCCATCCTAAGCCTCAACGCTATCCTCTTGACATCTAACCATAGTAACCGTATGTATATTTTGTCACCAAATAGAGAAAATCAACATATGGGTTATAATATGAACTTGACTATTAACTAAATTCTCATAAAATTTAATGAAAATAACATGAAATCTTACCTTGATTAACTCTTAAGTTGGCCGAATGTCTTGAGCAATTTTTCTTTCTTCCTTCACTTAAGTTTTAGTTTTTGCAAGAAGAAGATGAACACTCTCTCACCTTCCATTTCATATTTTATTCATCTTTTTCTTATTAATTTATTTTCTATTTAGATTATTTTATCATTTGCCTTTATAAAATTGTATTTAATTAGACTTAGTGGAGGAACATCATTACATGGCCGGCCACTTCATGCATTAAGGGTATTTTGACATGCAAACCCAAGATTTGTCACCTTATTGTTATTTGATCCTTACAATTTACCTATCATCTTTCACAATTATCTCACATAAGTCCTATTTAATAATTTCACATACAAATGACAAAATTAAAGCATGAAACTTTCACATATGCATGTACACATATAATAAGGATAAAATATAACAATTAATTATTTTTATGACTTGGTTTTGTGGTCCTGAAACCACTTCCCGACTAAGGTCAAATTAGGGCTGTCACATAGGAAGTTTCTTGTCGTGATGTGACATATTCTTTCATTCTCATCATGGCAAGCAAGTTCGACGTCGCACCGTGGCCTGGAACCCAGATCTCATCGCAATGACATTCTTTTGACGTCACGACATCACATATTATTTCTACAATTTCTAAATGAATATCAGCATGCAACTTTTCAAATTAAATACCAAACACGAGCATTTCATATTCAACCAATACATGTCATCCCCTAGCATTAATTCATGCATTTCAATACCTTATCCAACATTTTACTAATGCGTCATCACATATAAGTTAACCATTTAGTGCATATCATTCCAAACATATGCAATCTTACTTAAATTCATCAAGGTCATAAACTTTTGCAGCATTTTACACAGTGCAAACCAATTATGTAACACGCACAAATTGCATTTGTATAATCCATTTCATACATCAACTTCTAGTTTAAAAGTTTACCTAAACATGGTTTTAACACCTAAGGACCAACTCAACTAGGTACATGCCACACTTTAACAAAACAAAAATATACAAACTTTCCTGAGTCGGTGATTGATTTTTGGACGTTGAGATAACCACCCGATCTATTGGGAATCTACTTTACCCATGCACGGAGAAAACAAAATTATACGTTAAGCAAATTGCTTAGTGGTAAATCTATTATTCAAGATAATATAAATAAAATTATGCAAATGTATACATTCAAATCATACTCAATCTCATGTCATTTTGTGTCAACCACTTACAATTCCATATAATCATGCTCATACAATTCTTAATTACTGTAGCACCCTTAACTCGTATCTGTTGCCAAAACAGGGTTACGAAGCATTACTGGAGTTTACAAAACAAATACAATTAATTCAAGTCAATCACTATTCATATCACAAACCAATCATATTTAATCATATTGTCATTTAAATGGACCCTTGAGGCCCGATTCAAACTTTTGAAACAAGTCAGGACTAAATCGGAAGCTTAAAAAATTTCTTGAGAAATTTTAAAATTTGTTCAACGTACAGAGGACACACACTTGTATGGGTAGACCGTGTGGCTCACACGGCCAAGTGACGGCATTCAATGTGAGGCACACGGTCGTGTTCTAACCCATGTTCATACCTGTGTAACTCTCTGACTTGGGTTACACGGCCAGCCACACGGCCGTGTGCCAGGCCATGTGGACAATTTAATTTTCAAAAACTAGGTGCAGGATTTACACAGCCAAGACACATGCCCGTGTATTGGGTAGTGTGTTTCACACGGCTGAGACACACGCCCGTATCTCTGCCCATGTGACCAATTCTGAGCATTCTGTTTCTCAATTTTTAAGATGCAGGGGACACACGGCCAAGCCACACGCCCTTGCATATAGTCGTGTGTCACACATGGTTGAGGCACACGCCTGTGTGGACAAAATAAGGCCATTTCCAAGCCTTATTTCTCACCCAACCTAAAATCAATAGAATATTCAATTCAAGCCAATTTCAAGTTCAATACATGTCATAACATCCCATTAAACCAAATATTTTATCTTACCTAATTGATCATATAAACATATGAGTATACTTTACCCATTCATGCAACCATTAACATATTTATGTATCTTTCATCCTTCAACCATTTCAATACACACATCAAGCATGATAAGGCCTTATATAACTACATCAAAATATGATTAACACTAGCCATTCCAATGGCTAGTTACAATCAAAACATTTTATCATTATGCCTACTTAGATTATACATGCCATTGTACCAATACCAAAAATTTTCTTGTTTTATATACCGAGAAGCCCAAAGGATAGTGTGCTGTGTCTCCGACCAAGTTCCAACTTCACGAGCTTCCAAGCACTACAAAACAGAGGAATTAAAATAGAGTAAGTATATTATACTTAGTAAGTTCGTATAACAAGAATTTAACTTACCACTCATATTCATTTAAAGTAAGCATACAACATGCATCCAAAACATTGTATAACAAGAATTTAACTTACCACTCATATTCATTTAAAGTAAGCATACAACATGCATCCAAAACATTGTGGTCAATTACCTAGACACATGCTTTCATCAAACAAGTTAGTGATGAAATTTACATGAATATCAAGTAAACAAAGATGAGCTCATCATGCAACCATTTCTAGGTATTTCAGGGATATACAAGATATAATTCATTTAATTCTCATATTTTCTCATATAAAAAGTTTTGTCCGTTAAATCATTGAAATATCGAGGATACTCGGGTATTACACATAAGGTGTACTTGTCAATGATCCGTCAATTCATATACAGGGGTGCTCATTAGAGCACATAACCGGGAAGCACACTCTCGAGCCTTATCATGGGAAGCTCACAAAGAGCCATATCAGGAAGCTTATCCGGGCTATATAACAGGAAGCTCATAAGAGCCATAATCAAGAAGTTCACAAAGAAGCATATCAGGAAGCTCACAAAGAGCCATATAAGGGAAGCTCCGGATAGGCATACATCGGGAAGTTCAAGCGAGCACCATCAGGAAGCTCACAAAGAGCCAATTTAATAGGAAGCTCACGAAGAGCCTATACTCGGGATGCTCATAAGAGCTAAGGTGTGTCCACAATAAATGTAGGATCACAACCTATCAGGACGCTCCGAAGAGCTATAACGAGAAGCTCACAAGAACCATATAACAAGAAGCTCGAGAGGGCTAATAATAGGATGCTCATAAGAGCTATGGTGTGTCTGCAACATATGCAGGACTACAACCAATTCAGGAAATCCTATATCCATTGAATTTTATTTATTCAAACGGGACTTAACATTTATTAAGCTTTATCATATATGTAATCCATTTCATGCACATGACAAATTACACAATTCATATACATACTACATTCAATTTAAACATATAATTATACCTGATTTAGTTACACCAACTTATCTCATCACTTGTTTGTATACGAAAATCTACTAATCCAAAACTTTTTCTTTTACTCGATCTAACTCCTTATTTGATCTTTCTGGATCTATATAAATGAATTTAATCATCAATTTATTATATTTCACATTCAAATCAATCCAATTCACATCTTAGGCAAAAGTACCATTTTGCCCCTATATTTTTCAATAATTCCAATTTCGTCCCTAGGCTCGGAAAATGAAATTCATGTAATTTAATCCTTAATCCAGGCCTAGCAGAATTTTTCATATAACATTTACAACCCATATACTTCAAAAAATAAAAAATTTTCTATGAATTTTACATATTTACAACTTAGTCCCTAAAATCATAATTTCATAAAAATTTCCTTTACAAAAGTTGTTTATCTATCAATAAACTTTCATTTTCTACCATAAATTTCAAATTTTCAGCATATTCATCCATGGAAAAATTTTAATACTTTGATAACTTTACAAGTTGATCCCCAAAATAGCTAGATTAGATTATTCTGATCTCGAAAATATAAAAATTACTAAAAACGGGACAAGATTACTTACCCCAATTAGACTTGCTTGATTTTATTTCTCTTTCCTAGGGTTTCCATAGAAATTTGGGGAAAAAGATGATAATAATATGATATTTTTGTCTTTTAATTTAACTATCATCTTTAATTTTTTAACTTTCCTATTTAGTCCTTTTCTTTTTCTAAATTTCCATGGATGAATCATCAAAAAATCCAGTAACTAAATTTCCATGGATGAATCATCAAAAAATCCACTAACTTCTCTTAATGGTCCAATTACCATATAAGGACCTCAAATTTTGAATTCTATAACTATTTAATCCTTCTAGCTACTAGAATTCAAACTTTGCACTTTATACAATTTGATCATTTCCTCCTAATTAAACATAAAATCAGTAAAATTTTCATACGTCTTTCCTATCATAATACAAACTATGCAACAATATTAAAATAATTTTTTTTTCTAACTCAGATTTGTGGTCCCGAAACCACTATTCTGATCTCATTGAAAACGGGCTGTTACAACTCTCTCCCCTTAAAAAATTTTCGTCCTCGAAAATCTTGCTGGTAAAGATGTTCGGGTTGATGCGATCATGGCCAAGGACTCAACCAAAACAACTAGTGATCCAATTGAGCTGCCAATAGGGCCAATCACTTGTGCTCGAGCCAAGAGGTTCAAGGAAGCTATTTCGGGTCTCATTGATCAAGTTTGGGGAGAAGCTATTGCGGGACTCAATGATCGAACTTGGGCATGCACTCCATGCGTCCCATACAATTTGCTTCAAGCCAAGCTTTAATTTTCAGATTGTTGATTTCGGTTGCTGGAATAAAGTCTTTAATTCAATTTTAGTTATTTTAGTTATTATATTTTGAGTTTTTAATTATGTCATAATCTAAACATCATTAATATGTGTCTTTTATTATGTCCTATTTTGCACAGCATGAATATATGTTTTAATTCGGTCTTAATTTAGACATCATAATTGTGTGTCTAAGATTCCTACAAATTAAATTGTGTTTAAACCATGTCTTGATATTGCATTTAACTAGTTTCAAATGTGTCTTTCAGGCTATTCACATTGGCTGCCGATCATTCATGTATAATTGAAGATTCAATGGACCGTATTTATGGAGAAACATGTACTAGGACGTTCATGCATATGGGAGCTGCTAATTACATTCTTCCAAGCATCTCTCCGTGAAAGGCTATGGTATCAAGTGTTTTCACACTTGACTAATCGGCTAGTTGCCATGTTCACACCAAAGGGATCGCCTAAATTTTGCTGTTCACATTTGAAGACTTTTCATGAGCCACAAGCAACATTAAAGAACTAGATGCACATTTGGTTTCCCAAAGTAGCATCAATTCATATTCACACCTTTTTAACCAATCAGCTCCTTGCATATTCAGCTCAACTTCAAAATCCAATGAATTGACTATTTCGGGATTGCAAATGAAAAGGCTATTGGCGTCTTCCACACCTAGAAGTCTTCAAGGGATTTGTTGGACAATTTAATAGACATTCAGCTCAATTAATCTGATTGTAACACGTCTATTTGGCTAGTCTTTGTACAACCTATAAATACTAGGCTTGAAACATGTAGAAAGAACTTTTGATGAATTTTATAACTATTATGAGTGTTTAACTCTCGTTTTTCTTTCTTGACTCAAATTGGCTTATCAAGTACATATTGTGGCATTAATCTGATTCTCTTTGAACTTATCACTTCCTTGAAATGTGGCATTCGCCCCATACTGATTGGTTCCTATCTCATTATAGATAGTGGGTCACGGTCAAGTTATCTTTGCCCTATCCATCCTAAGTGTTGTTATAAGAAATGGGTCAATATTGTCCTATAATATTGGTTCCTTTTTCAGCCTTAACCCGAAACCTATCCTCTTCATTTTCCTACCTACAAGCACCCCTTTTATTTAACCCAACTTCTTCCGTTTTTCAACCTCACCAAGAACTCAATTTGATACATCTTAATTTTTCGATCGGGAACTCTTGCGTCTCGAATCATCAAACGAATACGAGATCGTGTCATGGGTATTGCTTTTTCATTATTTCCTCTGGTTCCCAGGTAGCCTCTTCTATTCCATGTCGTTGCCAAAGAACTTTCGCTAAAGCTACCTTTTTATTTTTTAACTCTTTTATTTCACGTGCTAAAATTTTGATCGGTTCTTCACTGTAAGTCATATCAGGCTGAATCTCAACTTTTGTTAGAGAAATAAAATGTGAAGGATCTAATCGATACCGTCATAACATGGACACGTAGAAAATATTATGAATTTTTTCATGCTCTGGTGGTAATGCCAATCGGTATGCAACAGGTCTTGTAACACTCCTTACCCATGTTCGATGCTGGAACAGGGTACGAGGTATTACCGAACTTAATCGTTCACAACATGCAAAACTGGGCTATAAAATTTCTTTTAGATCAAAACTTTTCATACACTTGCATAACACCTCATACATGAACCTACGAAGCCCTAAACATGTATTGGAAGTAATTAGGGACTAAACTGAAAACCTTAAAAAATTTTGGGAAAACTTAGAAATTTTTTTCCATGACACAAGGTCACACATCCGTGTGGACACAGGGACACGCTCGTGTCCTCAGGCCGTGTAACTCTTTGACTATGACGTCAACGAATAATTAGAACCACACGGCCAAGCCACATGCCCGTGTGCTAAGGCCGTGTTCCCCTACACGGTTGAGGCACACTGCCGT
This sequence comes from Gossypium anomalum, assembly GCA_025698475.1. Taxonomy (NCBI): domain Eukaryota; kingdom Viridiplantae; phylum Streptophyta; class Magnoliopsida; order Malvales; family Malvaceae; genus Gossypium; species Gossypium anomalum. Next base: position 36,998,266 of record CM046959.1, on the reverse strand, counting down.
GTCTCAACCCGTGTGGCCAACACTTAGGCTATTTTCCAAATCTTTATGTTACTCTTAATCCTTCACATCTTTATACCTACCAAGGACACGTATCATGACATCATTTTAATAATTTAGCATCCCATATTAAGACACTTTCATAACACCAACCATATATGGCCAACAAGCATAATCACATAATCACATCACAAGCATTAGAACATAACATAGATAGATAAGTTCACAAACCATAATCAATATGAGCCACACATCATGGCCATATATAAGTAACTCAATGTAAGCCAATACCTTTGGCTAATAAAAATAATGGCTAACATAAAAAAAACAAAGTCCCTATACATGCCACTCACACGAAAACGCTTAACAAATATGAGTCAATACTTCAAAAGCGATGGCTTGATAGTGTGATGCTGCCTCTGACGATTTCCAACCCCGAGCTAACCTGTCAACACTAAAGAAAAGGAAAAAAAGGGAGTAAGCTTTATAGCTTAGTAAGAATATATGAAAATAATAAGCAATTTATCAACTTGCTTCTCAAGGTAATACAACCATATTTGCACTTTTATTTATGTTTAGGTCAAGCTGTTTCCTCGAGTTATAGTCATTAAATTATTTATATCTGGAGCTACGGAACTCTAAATTAAGTTCCGCTAATTTTCCTTGAAACTAGACTCGTATATCTTCTTACCATAAAATTCCCAGAATTTTTGGTCTAGCCAATAAGTATAGTTTATTCCTTAAAGTTACCCCTTTCTTGTTGTCTCACAGTTCTGACCCCTTTTCACTAAAATTTAATTATCTCATGATATGGGACTCGGATGACATTCTCGCATATTTCTCTTTAAAATAGACTCATCAAGGATTCCAAGCATATAAATTATAACCTATAACTATTTTTGTATAACTGTCAATGATTTTCTAAAACCAGAACAGGGGATTTAGAAATTCATTCTGACTCTGTCTCACAACAATTTAAATATCTCATAATATGAAATTCTTTTGCTTACATCGTTTCCTTTATAAGAAACTAGACTCGATATTAAATTCAATATCTAACTCACTTTCTACTATTTTTGTTGGATTTTCAAAGTTAGACTATTGCTGCTGTCCAAAACTGTTTTAATGTAATATAATGATCACAAGTTAATAACACCTTTACAAATCATTTCTACCATCATGGTAAAGATACATGTTTATACATCATAAGCATGAATCCATAATCTTAAGGTCATCGTAACATGACATAATAAACATGAACTTACACATCATTCAACATCTTTAACTTACTCTTCACATATTCTCATTCTTGCCAAAAATAACATGTATCAAGGCTATTACACATAAGTTTAATGTACATACCTGTACGACATGAAACGTAACTTACAACTATTCTCACCGTTGACTTACCTCAATGGGACCATCATCAAATAATACCTCGAATTACCCGTTGAACACTCGAAATACTATTGGATACATGGACATAAGTGCCATATACGCAGCTAGAATCAACTCATAGTGCACAAAGTATGTAGCCAAAGCTACCTCATATTATGTAATGCCTGTATTTGAGCTATTCACGGGTTTGTACATAAAGTCAGCACCCGAACCTCAAAGCATTATCATGCAATGCCCGCTCATTGAGCTAGTCACGGGTCTGATCATAAAATCAGTACCCGGACCCATAATACATATATCACTTATCGACCACATTGTTTCTCCTGACATATCACGTGTATCCTAGACTATTCCTAAGGTTAAAACAGGATTTCTTGCTTAACACATTGTCATCGCACTTACTCGTAATGTCATTTACACTTCTAACATACATTTCCTACCTTCATAGTAATCAAATAAGCATATATAAATTCTTGGATAATAATAAATCATTTCAATACTCATAATACCAAAACATTAACATTTGGCATCACTTTCTCATACACAACATCACCAACATATAACTCAATTTAATCTTAGAAAGATAAGTTTCAAATATATTAGCAATAATATGGATAACATGCTTAAATTAGTCACACAAACTTACCTCAAATGTAATTTCGGCTAATTATTCTCTTTTTGTCCTTAACCACGTACTTTCTCGATTTAAGCCCGAATCTCAATTTTTCTTGATCTAACATGATGAAATTCATTCATTTAATCACTAAATAAATTTGGACAATCAAAATTCACATTTTTGGCAAAATGACCATTTTGCCCCTAGACTTTCACAAAATGACCATTTTACCCTTAGGCCCGAAAATTGATTTTTATCGAATTTCCTTATCATCCAAGTCTAATCGACCATCTATTGCTCTTATGAAGACCCAAATTTTCACTATTTCACACAATTACAACATATTTTATAACTTTTACAAAATGACCCTTTTAGGTGTTTTCCATGAAAATCACTTTACAAAAGTTGTTTATTACACAACCAAGACTCATTTTCTTCCATAAAAATTCAGCAAAAACATAAATCCTTTCATGAAAAATCCCTAGACTATCAACCATTTCACAAAATAGTCCCCCCATTAGTTAGTTCATGCTACAAGGGTTCCAAAAGTACAAAAATTATAAAAAAATAGGCATCTAAATCACTTACTTGAAAGAGGATAACCTAGCTGAAATTTTAAAGCTTCAAAAAGCCCCTCTTTGCTGGTATTTTTGGTGGAGAAAGAGATGAGAAGAAGATGATATCATTCCCTCTTTATTTTATTTTATTTTTAGTCAAATAAGCCACCAAATTCTACCTAACTTTGAAAATTGTCTTATCTTTGTCTCTATGGCCGGCCAGCCTATATTTAAGGGTCTATTTGCACTTTAAAGACCTCCAATTATGGTTCTCTAGCTATTTAACCCATTTGTCTAGCAAAACAAAACTTTTTCCCTTTATGAGATTTTGTCCTTTTTCGCGATTAAGCATGAAATCGCTAAAATTATTTCACCAAATCGTGCTATAACACATAAAATAACATTAAAAATAATTTCTCCAGCCCCGGAATAGTGGTCCTGAAACCACTATTTTGACTAGGCCCAAAATCGGGCTGTTACAAGTCTGATTCTTTCAATAATCTCATATGGTCCGATGAACCGTGGACTCAGTTTTCCTTTACGACTAAATCGGATAACTTTCTTCCAAGGCGATATTTTCAAGAATACCTTGTCTCCGGCTTGAAATTCTATCTCTTTTTTTTTAAGATCAGCATAAGACTTTTGACGATCAGAGGTTGCTTTTAAACTATCTCGAATCACCTTTATCTTTTCTTCAGTCTTACAGACTAAGTCAACTCCATGTATCTTTTTCTTACTGAGTTCAGTCCAGTACAAGGGAGTTCTACATTTACGACCATACAGAGCCTTATACGGTGCCATTTTAATCCTGGACTAATAACTATTTTTGTATGCAAATTCAACTAAAGATAGATACTTTTCCCAATTACCTTCAAATTCCAAAATACAACACTGAAGCATATCTTCTAAAATTTGTATCACACGTTAAGATTGTTCATCAATCTTAGGATGGAATGCAGTACTGAAATGTAACTGTGTACCTAGAGCTTTTTACAACTTATTCTAGAATTGGGTTGTAAACCGTGGGTTTTTATCAGAAATAATGGAAACTGGTACACCATGTAATCTGAAAATTTCAGAAACATATAACTCAGCCAATCTATCCAGAGGGTAATCCATACGTACCAGAATAAAGTGTGCAGACTTTGTTAAATAGTCAACAATTACCCAAATGGAATCTTTCTTTTTCAAAGATAGGGGTAATCCTGATACAAAATCTATGGTAACTCTTTCCTATTTCCATTCCGGTATTGTCACTGGCTGTAATAATCTTGAAGGCACTTGGTGTTTAGCTTTAACTTGCTAACATACCAAACACTTAGATACAAATTTAGAAATGTCACGTTTTATTCCCAGCCACCAATACATCTTTTTCAAATCATTATACATTTTATTACTCCCTAGATGAACAATCGTAATACTATTATGAGCTTCATTTAAAATCTTCTGTACAAGTTATGAATTCTTTGGTACACATATTCTGCCTCTGAATAATAGACAATCATCAGAACCAATCTGAAATTTTGAATCGGAAATTGACTCACATTGTACCCATTTTGCCTGTAACTCATCATCATTTTTTTGAGCTTCGCAGATCTGCTGTAGAAACATCGGTTTAGCTTTTAACTCAGCTATGATTGAACCATCATTAGACAAAGACAACCTGGTATTCATTGCTCGTAAGGCAAATATGGATTTTCTACTCAGAGCATCTGCAACTACATTGGCTTTTCCCTGATGATAATCAATAACCAGATTATAATCTTTTAACAACTTAAGCCACCTGCGCTGCCTCAGATTCAAATCCTTTTGCAACATCAAATACTTTAAACTTTTATAATCAATAAATATATGGCATTTTTCACCAAACAAATAGTGTCGCAAAATTTTCAAAGAAAATAGAATGGCTGCCAATTCTAAATCATATATCGGGTAATTCCTTTCATGTGGTAAGCTGTCTAGAAGCATAGACTATTACATTACCTTCTTGCATCAAGACACAGCCTAAACCATTCAATGACACACTATAAATTACAAATTCCTTACCTGATTTAGGTTGAACTAACATGGGTGCTTCAGTTAATAAGGCTTTCAATCTATCAAAACTCTACTGACATTTATCAATCTATTCGAATTTCACATATTTTTGTAACAAACGAGTCATCAGAGTAGCTATCATAGAAAACCATTGTACAAACCTTCGATAGTATCCAGCTAATCTCAGAAAACTTCTGACTTTAGACACATTTTTTGGTGGCTTCCAATTAAAAATAGCTGAAATTTTATTTGGATCCACCCTGATACCTTCTACAGATACTATATGTCCAAGGAAACCAACCTCATAAAGATAGAACTCACATTTACTGAATTTGGCATATAGTTGTTTCTCACGTAGAGTTTGCAATACAATTCTTAGATAGTCAGCATGTTCAGTTTCATTCCGAGAATATACCAGAATGTCATCAATATATACTACCACAAATCTGTCTAGATACGGTCTAAAAATTCCATTCATCAGATCCATAAATATTGTAGGTGTATTAGTTAAGCCGAACGACATCACAAGAAATTCATAGTGTCCGTACCTGGTTCTGAAGGTTGTCTTCAGTACATCCGAGTCTTTTACTCGTAACTGATAGTAACTGGAATGGAGATCTATCTTTGAAAATACAATGGCACCTTTTAACTGATCAAACAAGTCATTAATACGAGGCAATGGATACTTTTTCTTGATTGTAAATTTGTTGAGCTGTCTATAGTCAATAAATAACCTCAATGATCCATCTTTCTTTTTAACAAATAAAACCGGTGCACCCCAAGGTGATGAACTAGGTCGAGTAAAACCTCTATCAGTTAGTTCTTGCAACTGTGTTTTCAACTCTTTTAATTCAGTAATAGCCATTCTATAAGGTGCTATAGATGTTGGTGTTGTCCCAGGAACAAGATGTATAGAAAATTCCACCTCTCTGACTGGCGGTAATCTAGGTAATTCTTCTAGAAACACATTAGAAAATTCACAAACAACTGACACTGATTTAATTTTCGATTCAGATACTTTAGTGTCCAACACATATGCAAGATAGGCATCATACCCTTTTCTAATATAGTTCTATGCTGATATAGTTGAGATTACATTAGACAACCCGTCCAGTTTATCAAATGCAACACAAAGCAATTCACCATTCTAACATTTTAACACAATGTACTTCTGTTTACAATTTACCACTGCATCATGCCGAGTTAACCAATCCATACCCAGAATTACGTTAAATTCATTAAATGGCAACAACATTAAATCAATAGAGAAACAATAACCCCGTACCATTAACGGACAATTTTTACAAACTTTATCCACCATCACATACTGGCCTAGGGGATTTGAAACTCTAACCACAAATTCAGTGGCCTCGATAGGTAAATTTTTAACTATAACACCCCTCACCCATATTCAACGCCAGAATAGAGCTACGGAGTATTATCAAACTTATTTCATAAATAACAATATATTTTACATACATTTTCAAATTTCAAGTAAACATCATTCAAAATCATTCACATTGTCCCTAATACGAGCCTACGAGGCCCAAATCATGCATTAGGAGTGGTTCGGGACTAAATCGATAACTTAGGAAACGTTTAGAAAACTTAGAAAATTTTTCAAAATACAGGGGACACACACCCATGTGGCTCGGCCATGTGTTTCACACGGCTAAAGGCACGCCCGTGTCATTGGCCATGTGGACATTCAAAATGGGATCACATGGTCGTGTCCCAGCCCGTGTCTGACCTCGTATAACTCCCTGACTTGGGTCACATGGCCAACACACACACCCGTGTGACTAGCCTGTGTGCCCTTTGAAATGGCCTCACATACTCGTGTGTTAGGTCGTGTGCTAGGCTGTGCCAAACCTGTAGGGTATACTGACTTATGCCACACGGCTAAGTCACACGCCTGTGTACTGGGCCGTGTGGAGCATACTGACTTGATTTCTAATTAAACACCAGGGGATAGACGGCCGTGTCACCTGACCGTGTGTTACATACGGCTGAGACACACGCTCGTGTCTCTGCTCGTGTGGACAAAAATAGGCTATTTGCCAAACCATTTTTCTCACCGAAAATTTCAATCACCTACACAAACCAAATGGCATATAACATTGCATAAATAGGCATTTCAATCAATCTTAATCAAGCCTAATTCATCCTAAAATGATACCATTAATCACAAGATACTATCACAATAAACCATTCAATTTCATACCAAAATTCACATTCTCAAATCATCAATATGGTTACTTTCAATTATACATCACTTTACCTAAAACCAAAAACATACCAATCTCAAATTATACCATTGGATACTCCAAATACCAATTCACCACAAGTATATAAATGGCAATATCACACAACATACCAAAAGGCCTTTTTCACATATATACATACATCACCCAACTTGCGAAAATAAGCCAAATCACATGGCTATACACATAACAAATAATTCATTATTTACAAACTAACTCAAATGGCTAAATCTATTACCAACATATATCAAAATGACCATAATTCTTATACATGCCATATAACTTAATACATAAGTTCAAAAGTACCAAAATGAAAGCTTGATAGTGTGATGAGATCTTTGACGACTCCCAAATTCGAGCAAGCTTCGATAACACTATAAAACATTGAAAAGTAAAGAGAGTAAGCTATAAAACTTAGTAAGCTTGTATAGTTAATAAGTAAAACTCACCATTCATTCATCAATCAAGTAGTATGAACATAATATACTACAAAATCATTAAATCATAAGGTTAACATATATTTAATCACATAAGTATCATGCACTCACAACGTTCATAGGTTTAATGCTCATATAGTTTTTGTACATACCTATACTGATACGTATCTATTTCTCACCGTTTCATATCTTTGATATACCCATTGAACCATTTGGAATACTATCGGATACTCAAAAATCTTACACCTTAAGTGGAAATATATAGCCGAAGCTATCTCAATCTCATATCTCATATAATGCTCACTTTTGAGCTATCAACGGGTTTGCTCACACAAGTTGACGGTCATGATGTAGCTACATGGTGCTGCTCACACAAGCTGACAAGAATCCGTAACACATGCCGAATAACTCAGCCACCGGTAGGACATACGGTGACATGTCATTTGTATCCTAATCTATTCTTAAGGTTCAACTGGGATTTCACATTGTCGAATCTTCATCAAATATTTTCGTAAGGTTATATTCACAATTGAATTTAATAATAAAACATTTAAAACACAATTATAATAATGCTTATTAACATACGAACTTACCTCGATCTCAAAAACAACGAAAATGGTCGACTAGTCCAAAACTTTGTTTTTCCCCTGATCTAAATCCAAACTTCACTTTTCTTGATCTATATGTAATCAATTTTAGCTTATTTAATTATCATTCTATTCAATTTAGCCCAAAATGCCTATTATGGCAACTTTACACTTTTCCCCCAATATTTCAACGTTTTTACAATTTAGTCTCTAGCTCATAAAAATACAAATTCATGCAATCAAGTCCCTAACCATGCTAGCCGAATTTCTCTTATTACCATAGCAGCCCATATTTTTCATTTATTTCACATTTCCACCACAAAATGTACACATTTCACAATTTAATCCCTAATTGGCAATTTTACCAAAAAACACTTTACAAATATTGTTTATCTAACAACAACCATACAATTTCTATCATCAAACATCAAAATACATATACATTCATCAATGGAAAAACTCTAAACCTTTAAAAATTTTGTAAATTAGTTCCTGGGCTAGCTAGATTAAGTTACAAGGACTCTGAAAACATAAAAATCATTAAAACCGGGACAAAAATAAACTTACATGCACAAAGGATAGTTGGCCGAATGTTAAGCTTCTCCAATGACTATTTTACCCTAAAATTCGGTCGAAGAAGATGAATGGGAAAGAATTTTTTTTTGTTTTATTTAATTTAAGTTTTAATTACTAAACCACCTAATTAACCTTATTATAAACCCATTTAAAACATCCATTTGATGTCCATAAATGTCCACCCACTATGTCAATGGTCTAATTACCACACAAGGACCTTCACTTTAGAGTTCTATAGCTATTAAACACCTTTAGCTATTAGAACTCAAGTTTTACACTTGACGCGATTTTTATGCGATTTAGTCCTTTTTATCAAATTGAGCATTCAAACGATACAATTTCTTAACGAAATTTTCACACAATCATACTATCATGTTATAGACATTAAAATAATAATAAAATAATTATTTTTACCTCATATTTGTGGTCTCAAAACCATAGTTTTGATTTGACTAAAAACGACCTGTTTCATTAACATACACTAAATTCGTGCATATGTATGAATGTGTTAAACCAGGATCAATCAAAGCAGTAATATCAGTATTAAGAAGAGAAAATGTACCAGTAATGACTTCTGGTGCAAAGGCATCCTCTCTTGCACAAATAGCATATGTCCTTGCTAGTGCTTCTACTTCAGATTTGACAGTTGAATCTTTCGTCGCACCTCGGCTACCACTGACGTTACTGAGGTGACGAGGTGGTCTACCTTTAAAGGTAGGGTTGCTTGGCTTTGATGTTTTAATAATATCTTTTTCAGGTCTTTTCAGGCAATCTCTGAGGTAGTGGTCAAAAGAACCACACCTAAAGCAGGCTCTACTTCTCATACGACATTCACCAAAATGCAATTTATTACAATGTTTGCATCTTGGTTTAGGACTTCCAACACTTCCTACACTTGTTACAGATGGAGATGGAGATCTCAAATTTGAGCGTTGAATACTTCGATCCTTACCAGAATACCCTGTAGATGTGACAGAACGATCATGATATTTCTTTGATTTCTTTGAAGCCGAAAATTGTGACTTGCCCATAAATCTTTTACTTGAAGTTCGAGCTTCTATCTTTGCCTGCCTCTTTTCTTTATTTAATTCTTCAGCTTTATGTGCTCGGTCGGCTAGTACAACAAATTCTTTTAATTCTAAAATTCCAACTAATAGTTTGATATCTTCATTCAATACTTCTTCAAATCATTTACACATAGCAACTTCGGTTAGGATACACTCTCTGGCATATTTACTTAGCCGAAAAAATTCTCGTTCATACTTAGACATAATCATATTTCCCTGTTTAAGCTCTAAAAATTCCTTCTTTTTCTAATTAAGGAATCTCAGACTAATATACTTCTTTTTGAATTATGTTTGGAAAAATTCCCATGTAACATTTTCCCTCGTTACAATAGAAATCAAACTATTCCACCACTGATAGGCTGAGTCTTTTAGCAGAGATACAATACATTTCAAACATTCTTTAGGTGTGCAAGACAAATCATCCAAAACCCTTATGGTATTTTCTAGCCAAAATTCAACCCTTTCTAGATCATCATCGGCAGTAGCCTTGAATTCTTTTGCCCTATATTTTTGAATTTTATCTAACAGAGGCTTACTAGTTCTAACGAGTTTAGTACCTTGTGGCATATCAGAAATTGGTTGAGAAACAGGAGGGGGAGGTTGTTGTATAGCAGAATTTGTTCTCAGATATTTAGTAAACCATTCATTCATCATTTGAAAGAATGCTCCTTTTGCCTCCTCACCTCAGCCCTTAGATACGAGCCTTCTACTACTACTAGATTCAACTCTTTGAACTGAAGTTGGAGCATTGCTCTTAGCTTCCTCAGATTCAGCTCTAGCTCAGTTGGATGACATTACTATATGAAAAACATGTTTAAAATGGTCAGGAGATATCACACTATCACAAATTATATAATGACATGTATAGCTAAGCTCGTACTTGCTACGTTAGTTCGAGAATCTACTAAACCGTAGCTCTGATACCAATAAATGTAACACCCCTAACCTGTATTCATTGCTGGAACAGGGTTACGAAGCATTACCAGAGTTTACATAACAAATACAATTAATTCGAGTTAATCACTATTCATATTAGAAACCAATCATATTTAATCATATTTCGCTTAAATAAACCTTCGAGGCCCAATTTAAACTTTTGAAACAAGTCAGGACTAAATCGGAAGCTCAAAATGTTTTTAAGAAATTTCAAAATTTATTTAAGGTACAGGGGGACACACACCCATGTGGGTAGGTCGTGTGGCTCACACAGCCAAGTGACACACCCATGTCCCAAATAGTGTGGGCATTCAATGTGAGGCATACAGTCGTGTTCTAACCCGTGTAACTCTCTGATTGGGTCACACGACCAGCCACACACCCGTATGCCAGACCGTGCGGACAATTTAATTTTCAAAAATTGGGTGCAGGATTTACACGGCCAAGACACATTCCCATGTATTGGGTCGTGCGTTTCACACGACTGAGACACACGCACGTGCCTCTGCCCATGTGACCAATTCTAAGCATTCTGTTTCTCAATTTTTAAGATGCAGGGGACACACGACCAAACCACACGCCCGTACGCATGGTCGTGTGTCACACACGACTGAGACACACGCCCGTGTCTCTGCCCGTATAGACAAAATAAGGCCATTTCCAAGCCTTATTTCTCACCCAACTTGAAATCAATATATCCAACTAGTTTTTAAACTATTACAAGTCACAATAGAACATTCAATTCAAGCAAATTTCAAGTTCAATACATGTTATAACATCCCATTAAACCAAATATTTGGTCTTACCTAATTGACCATATAAACATATGAGTAGGGGTGAGAAAAATTTGACTCGGTTCAAAAATTTCGATAAAAAAATTCAAAATTTGAATTAAATAGTTCGAGTTATTTGAGTTACTCGAATCGACTCGAAAAAAATTCAAAATTTTCAGTTTAACTCAGATATGAATTACACAATTTGAGTTATCCAAAAATCCGAATAAGAAATGACAAAACTACGTCGTTTTGATAAATTTTAATTTTTAAATTAAAATTGTTTTTCATCAGCCTTACAGCTTATTTTCTTTCTGTCATTCCAAATTCCCACCCCCCATTTTTCCTTTCTTCTTTACTCAAAGATTTTAATTCCTTCCCCACACCTGACGACCCCCTTCCAATTGTTTACTCTTTTTTGATTTCTTATTTTGTCCCACGAGGCCACAACCACAGTTCCACAAGCCGCAAGCACCATCAGTTTTTTAAGGTGAGATTGTATTTTTTTTTGGCTTTGTGCGTATAAGTGAGTGAGTGCTTTTAATTTTTACCTTTACATTCTAAAATCAATTACTGTGCTCTTTTTTGAATCTTCTTCTTGCTCCTTACGACAAGAAAAATTGAAATACCACCTTTGAATTTGATTATCAATGCTAGAGGGAATCCCAATTGAGTTAACTCATCACACATTTAACAAATTCTCATTTGAAAATTGCCTCGCCTGCCTTGTATGATTTAAGAGTCTGTTTTTACTAATCAAAGATTCCAAGTTTCTGTTATTCTTTCTCATTATTTCAGGTTAATTAAATTAACCATTATTAGCAGGTTTAGTTTCATTTAAGTCATGTATATATATATATATATATATTAATGCATATATATACTATTTGTAACACCCCTCACCTTTATTCAATGCTGGAATAGGGTTATGAAGCATTACCGAACTTATCACACATTTAAACATACATTTCTCATACAATTAGTCATTTCAAATACAATTCATTCACAACCAATCATATTGTCCCTAATACGAGCCTACGAGGCCCAAAACATGCATTTGGGGAGGTTCAGGACTAAACCGATAACTTTAGAAACTTTTAAAACACTTAGAAAATTTTCTCAAGAACAGGGGACACAAGCTCGTGTGGTCTAGCCGTGTCTCTCACACAGCCAAAGACACGCCCGTGTGGACATACGAAATGGGAGCACACGACCATGTCCCAACCCGTGTTTGACACCGTGTAACTCTCTGACTTGGGTCACATGGCCAACACACACACCCGTGTGCCCTAAAAATGGCCACTCACGCCCATGTGCTAAGCCGTGTGCTAGGCCTGTAGGGTATATTGACTTATGCCACACGGCCAAGTCACACGCCCGTGTGTGAGGCCGTGTGGAGCATACTGACTTAATTTTAATTTCAACACCAGCGGACACACGGCCGTGTACATGACCATGTATCACACACGGCTGAGACACATGCCCGTGTCTCTACCCGTGTGGACATAAATAGGCTATTTACCAAGCGAATTTTCCATCCAAACTTTTGCACACCTACACCAAACTCAATGGTACCAAAACATAACATAAATGAGCATTTAAATCAACTCCAACCAAGCATAATCCATACCATTTCATCACCAACCAATATAAAACACAAATACCATAATATGCCATTCAATTTCATGCCATATTTCACTTTATCAAATTATCAATATGGTCATTTTCTAAACATGCATTATTTTACCTAATTTCATAAACATGCCAAGTTCATTACTCAATCATTTAGTACTTCTAAATACCAAATACCATCTATCGTCACATATCTATATTCAAGCACATAATAAGAGCCATATGCAAAAATATATACACAATCAAACCAACCAAGTTAAGCAAACTTTCATGCTATATAAAAATCAAAATTTAAACATATACAAGCCAATTCAAATGGCTAAATTCATATACAAAATCAAATTTTAAACATATACAATCAAAATAATTCAGATTCATTTGATTTGTTATTGTGGTGGAAAGTTAATAGTCTAAGATTCCCAATTTTTGCGCAAATGGCTCGAGATGTGTTATCTGTTCCTATCTCAACCGTTGCATCTGAAAGTTCGTTTAGCACGAGTGGACGTGTTCTAGATAATTTTAGAAGTTCTTTGGCTCCTTCTATGGTTGAGGCTTTGGTTTGCACACAAGATTGGCATTGAAGGTTAAAAGATCCCATCAACCTTGAGGAGTATGTGGAGGAACTTCAAAATATAGATGATGGCAATGGACTAACTTTAATCCAAAAGGTTAATTGCTAATTTTATTTATTTTAATAAATATTCTTACAATTTAACTAACATTTTTCTCTTCTGATATTTATTAGAATTTTCAAAGTTATCGGTGTTAGATTTTATTAAAATAAATCTACAATATAACTTAATAAACCAGAATCTATCATGTTAAATCATCAAGAATAAATTAAGAACAAAACTAGATGCGGAAGTGTACCTGAATCCATGGATTCCTTGAGACTTTTTGGAACTTTGGGGATTTGATCTTCCAAATTAACACACAAGAAATTCAGAGAATATCTGCTATCTCTTTCCTAATGATGGGATATTAGAAAAGATATCTTGTGTATAATTTGGGGACCATAACCCTAATATTTATAACCTTAGCATATTAGTTCTAATCAAATTCTAATTAGCCCATCATTAATTAGAATTTGATTAGAAGAGTATCTACACATGTTTGACCCATACTTTATTTAATAATTAAAAGCCCAATAAAATTCTAACCAAATTAGATCACTTTTAATTTGGGCTAACCTATCATGATAGTAAATAATAACATGTAATTATCCTTATTATATATGTGATGTCCAAATTTTCCAACAATCGGAACATGAGGATGGTAACATACTTAACTACAACTCATAAAATTGAATGTTTATTTTTAATTTTTCTAGTAAAGATTTTCATAATTTAAGAATACATTTTTATTTTTGTTACAGAATTTTCGGTACTATCTACAGTGTTCAAGTAAGATAAAGCTTGAAGATAGTTTGATTTTAACTTTTTGGAATAGATATTTTGTTAATCCTTATGAAAACTTCAACCTTGCATTTGCTTTAATTGGTCAAAACAATTAGTTGAACTTCGGATTTTGTTGTGTAGGAAGCTTGAATTTATTTTCTTGAATTCGAGTCTTGGAGCGTCACACCATGACTATCTATATCATACTTTGGGTGTATCATTTTAGTATATCATATTTTGTGTAGTAGTGACATGTATCCCTGTATCATGCTTTTGGTATATCATTTTGTTATCTTGTATATAAGATAGTTCTTGACGCATATTTATGCACTATGTAAATATAATTATGCGTGTGCTGTAATAGCTTATGTAGTTGACTCAAATTATGAGCACAATGATCATCTTGCAACATTATATATAGTTATTTTGCATGTCTAAAATAGTTCTTTACATGTAATTATTTAGTAAATTATATTGTTTATGTAGTTAAATAATATTGTACTTCGTTTACTAGTTAAATAATCGGTCCATGTAAACGCAATATTGAGTATAAATAATAGGATTCGTAAACTCGACTCGACTCGAAATTTTTTTCACTCGATTCGACTCGATTTGAAAAAAATGCAAATTAAGTTATGTTGCTAAAATAGGATTCGTTAACTTGACTAACTCGAAATTTTTTGACTCGATTTGACTCGACTCGATTGAATACTCACCTCTACATATGAGTATACTTTACCCATTCATGCAACCATTAACATATTTATGTATCTTCCATCCTTCAACCATTTCAATACACATATCAAGCATGATAAGGCCTTATATAACTACATCAAAATATGATTAACACTAGCCATTCCAATGGCTAGTTACAATCAAAACATTTTATCATTATGCCTACTTAGATTATATATGCCATTGTACCAATACCAAAAATTTTCTTGTTTTATATACCGAGAAGTCCGAAGGATAGTGTGATGTGTCTCTGACCAAGTTCCAACTTCACGAGCTTCTGAGCACTACAAAATAGAGGAATTAAAATAGAGTAAGCATATTATACTTAGTAAGTTCGTATAACAAGAATTTAACTTACCACTCATATTCATTTAAAGTAAGCATACAAACATGCATCCAAAACATTGTGGTCAATTACCTAGACACATGCTTTCATCAAACAAGTTAGTGATGAAATTTACATGAATATCAAGAAAACAAAGATGAGCTCATCATGCAACCATTTCTAGGTATTTCAGGGATATACAAGATATAATTCATTTAATTCTCATATTTTCTCATATGAGAAGTTTTGTCCGTTAAATCATTAAAATATCGAGGATACTCGGGTAGTACATATAAGGTGTACTTATCAATGATCCGTCAATTCATATACAGGGGTGCTCATTAGAGCACATAATCGAGAAGCACACTCTCAAGCCTTATTATGGGAAGCTCACAAAGAGCCATATCGGGAAGCTTATCTGGGCTATATAACAGGAAGCTCATAAGAGCCGTAATCAGGAAGTTCATAAAGAACCATATCGGGAAGCTCACAAAGAGCCATATAACGGATGCTCTGGATAGCCATACATTGGGAAGTTCAAGCAAGCACTATCAGGAAGCTCAGAAAGAGCCAATTTAACAGGAAGCTCACGAAGAGCCTATACTCAGGATGCTCATAAGAGCTAACTTTTGTCCACAAGAAATGTAGGATCACAACCTATCGAGACGCTCTGAAGAACTATAACGGGAAGCTCACAATAACCATATAACAGGAAGTTCAAGAGGGCTAATAACAGTATGCCAATAAGAGCTATGGTGTGTCTGCAACATATGTAGGACTACAACCAATTCGGGAAATCCTATATCCATCGAATTTCATTTATTCAAACGGGACTTAACATTTATCAAGCTTTGTCATATATGTAATCAATTTCATGTACATGACAAATTACACAATTCATATTCATATTACATTCAATTCAAACATATAATTATACCTGATTTAGTTACACAAACTTACCTCGTCACTTGTTCGTATATGAAAATCTACTAATCAGAAACTTTTTCTTTTCCTCGATCTAACTCATTGTTTAATCTTTCTGGATCTATATAAATGAATTTAATCATCAATTTATTACATTTCACATTCAAATCAATCCAATTCACATCTGAGGCAAAAGTACCATTTTGCCCCTATACATTTATTAATTCCAATTTCATCCCTAGGCTCAGAAAATGAAATCATGCAATTTAATCCTTAATCCAAGCCTAATTGACTTTTTCATATAACATTTACAACCTATATACTTCACAAAAATCAGAAATCTTCTATGAATTTTACATCTTTACAATTTAGTCCCTAAAATCATAATTTCATAAAAAATTCCTTTACAAAAGTTGTTTATCTATCAATAATCTTTCATATTCTACCATAAATTTCAAAATTTCAGCATATTCATCCATGGAAAAATTTTAATACTTTGATAACTTTACAAATTGATCCTCAAAATAGCTAGATTAGGTTATTCCGATCTCGAAAATATAAAAATTACTAAAAACGAGACAATATTACTTACCCAATTAAACTTGCTTGATTTTCTTTCTCTTTCCTAGGGTTTCCATAGAAATTTGGGGAAGAAGATGATAATAATATGATATTTTTGTCTTTTAATTTAATTACCATCTTTATTTTTTCAACTTTCCAATTTAGTCCTTTTCTTTTTCTAAATTTCCATGGATGAATCATCAAAAATATCTACTAAATTCTCTTATTATTCTAATTACCATATAAGGACCTCAAATTTTGAATTCCATAACTATTTCCTTCTAGCTACTAGAATTCAAACTTTGCACTTTATACAATTTGGTCCTTCCTCCTAATTAAACATAAAATCAGTAAAATTTTCTTATCAAAATTTTCATACGCCTTTCCTATCATAATACAGACTATACAATAATATTAAAGTAAATTTTCATTCTAACTCAGATTTGTGGTCTTGAAACCACTATTTCAATCTCATTAAAAACAGACTGTTACAATTACGAATTCATTTGCATAATCATGTTAAATCTACCATTGCAATATAACCTATACATTATTTATTTTGCAACTCAATTAATCACATAAGTAACTAAATTTATCATTCATTTCACAAGTACAAATTCATCACATTGTATTCATATACACAAACATGTATTCTCTATTCTATGTTATCATTTTAATAGTTTCCGGATCTATAAGCTTATTCATATTCAATTTGCCTTTGAGGCTCGTTTTTAACTCAATTCGCATACAACTGTATTTCACATTCCAATCATTACCTTTAATTTCACTAACCATTTAATCAATTCATGTGTTTTTAACCCTATTAACCTGACATAGACTCAGTACAAATATGCAGATCCATCACCCTGGGTTGCCCAACAACGGTGGCTATCTCATTCTGATTAATCTGTCATCCGAGTTGCCCTACAACGATGACTCACTATGAACAATCTACCACTTTGGGTTTCCCGAAAATAATATTTTCAGTCAATAATATGACCTTATTGCATACCAATTATATCCGACTCGATTTGAACAACTAATAGGGTAACTAATTTCTGATTCATTACGTATGTATATCAAATCACATTCTTTCAATATCAACTTATCATCAATCATTAATTTATCAAATAGCGCAACATGCTTCAACTAAAATTCATACCAATTTTCAAATGTAAATCAAATCATGAAACTTTTACTCTATTCAATTTAATCCTTGTTTCAGTAATCAATCTTAATCACACTAATTTAGCTCAAATAGTCATCAATAACTCACCTCAATCTCCATTTAGTGCAAAATGACATGAACATGCAAAAAATAAATGGTTCTTGAATCATAGAAATACAAATCGAAATTCCAAGCTACTCGTTGTCGACTTTCGATTTTCCTTTTCCTCTCGATGGTTCTGTAGAAACGTTAGCTAAATAAAATCATAAAACATATGATATTATAAAATTACATTACAATTAGAATTAATAAAAAATAAAACATATTTTTCAATTTAGTCCCTAAACTCGAGGCTAACATAACTTTCAATTTAAAGCTTTGGATTGAAATTCAATTTTGGAATTACTCATTAGGGACCTCCTATTTCTTATTCCTACCATAAAAATTACATTTTATTCAATTTGGTCCCTAATATACAAAACTATCAAGTAAGCTTTACAATTTAGTCATTTTCTTAAACTAAGCTTAATTTCTATCAATTTAACATCTAAACATTTAATTCTCAACAATAGATAAAACTTCAATAATTGATCAAATTGATCCTGGGGTTAGCTTAATCAAGCTTCCAAGATAAAAAAATCTAAAAAAAATTCAAAGTAAAATTGTTAGGAACTTACTTGAATTAAGGTCGAAAAGGTTCAAAATCCATAAAATGGAATCAAAACTTCTTCTCTTACTCTTTTGGCTGGTTGGAGAAGATGATAATCCCTCTCTGCATCCACCAATTTAATATTTATAGTTAGATTAAATTATAATTAGCTAATTAATCATGTTTTATGTTAATTAATTAAAATTTGTTTAATTAATTAATTAACAACACAATCATCCTCTATTTCATACTTAAGAATGTCTAACTATTGTTTTGGACCTTTGGTTAATTGCAATTTAAGTCCCCAATCCATTTCCTAATTAAAATCTATAGCGATTAGACTTAACAATTTAGTCCTTGGGCTTCAAATAATCACTAATTCGGCTAAATTACTCATCCAAAATTAAATTCATCAATACACTAGCTCCATAAATATTCCTATTTAATACTTACAGACTCGGTTTAAGAAAATGGGGTCCTAAAACCACATTTTTTGACACCATTGAAAACTAAGTTGTTACATACATTTTCTTAGGCTATGAAAAAAGATGTACACCCTATAAACTATATAATTCTCTCACTAAGAAAGTGATTTCAAGAGATGTTGAGTTCAATGAAGCGGACTACTGGAGATGGAACGAAGTAGAAAAAAAATTGCAAGATTATTTTTCAATGCTGGTAAAGATGATGACTTCATCAATCAAGATGTTATAGGTGGTGATCAAAGTCCTCCACCAAGTCCTATTGAAACAACTTATATATCTACATCGTCATCACTAAGCAACAATAATAGTTTAGAGGAAGCACCTACAAGAAGCGCAATATATGTGACATCTAAAATGCTACAAAGTATATGGAGACAACACTTGAATATTCCTTATTCTATTTAATAATAGAATGCAATATGATAATATATGTAAAAGCAAATGAAGATGCCAAAAGGAATAAAGTCATGGATGAAGAAATTTAGACAATAAGAAGAAATGATATATGGGAGTTGACAAGTCTATTAGAAAGACAACCTAATTGGAGTCCAGTAGCTATGTAAGACAAAGACCAATAAAAAAGGAAATGTTGGAAAAATCTGGTTTAGAAAGCGGTTTTCAGTCACAGAGAAAAATTAAAATTTTAAAAATCAAGTCGGTTTGTAATATTTATAATAACATACTTTTCCCGAAAAATACATATGCTTTGAGTAAGATAGATCTTATAGGTTCTCAGCTTTCAACCAAATGACCTTCTCCACTATTCTTATACCATAGATTACTTTGGGTGTGGGCTCGAACAATCATGAACCAAATATAGAACCAAAAACGATTTATTATTTTCAGTAGAAAAGTAATTCTAAATAAGGTTATATGGCTATATAGGATGGATTGAGAGCTAAAATTGCACATTCGGGCTAAAATTGATGCCAATGTTGCGACACTGGGACACTGATCGACTGTTTAACGTCACAGTAATAATGTACAAGCGTACAATATGAATGCAAGTATAGTAGACAGATATGAGTCTATCGGATATTGATCCCACAAGGATGGTTGTATTTTTTCTATTAATGTCAGTACAATAAATAGATAGGAACGAGATTGTAACACCCCTTACCCGTGTCCGACGCTAGGATAGGATACGAGGCATTTCTAAAATTAAACACAAGCACACAAACTTTTCTGAGTTGTAGAAATGCAAACAAATTAAAAACTTTTCAAATTTTACCTTTACAACTCTATTAGGGGCCTACGAGGCCCAAAACATACTTAGAAACCAATTTAGGATCAATCCGGGTCCCTCAAAGAACATTGAAGAATTTCACTAAAAATAGGGGCACATGCCTGTGTGGGAGGTGGCATGCCCGTGTGATAGGCTTGACATGGCCGTGTTGGTGGCCCGTGTAGCTCACACGGCCTGGCGTCAATCGGGACACACCCGTGTCCCTAACCAGTGCTGAATTTAAATTTTTGTTCAAGGTGCAGTGGTTTCACACGGCCTGACATACGCCCGTGTGCCTGGCCTGTGTCCCTCACACAGCCTCGACATGCCCATGTCTTGGCCAGTGTTCAAGAACTGGGGTGTTCTGTTTCTGACGTCAGCATACCCAACATGCCACACGGCCATAGCACACGCCAATGTGCTAGGCCATGTCCTCCACACGGCTGAGACACACAGCCGTGTCTCTGTCCGTATGTTTATTACCATGCATACTGACTTGAAATGTTTACGTGCAGGGGACATACGACTTCATAGCACGCCCATGGGGCTGACCGTGTGTCACACATGGCCTAGACACACGCTCGTATGTCTACCCGTGTGGACAATATGAGGCTATTACCAAGCCTCAATGCCACCCTTACATGCCTGGTTCCATACAATATCCATCAATACCAAAACAAGCACAATTCATACAACCAAATCTGCTACAATAGGCATTCATTCAACCATAAAATTCCATCCTTTATAACTCAAAATGAATGTTAGCCATCATTCAAGGCTTAATACAAAATGAAGGGTTTCTAATCCAAGCCAACACATTTGGCCAATTCTCAAAGACAGAAAACATTAAAGTCTAAGCCCTATACATGCCATATTCAAAAATATAAATCCAACTATAGCGAAGGCTTCAGACGATAGTGTGATTAATATCTCTAACTTTGAGTGATCTTTGAGCTAGATAGGCGGCACTATAAGAAAAGGGAAAGAAAGGAAGGTAAGCATAAAAGCTTAGTAAGTTGCATATAAATAATTATACCACAACAATTCATCAATAATCATTATGCTCATGACATAAGGGTAAGTATAAGCATAACTCACTCATTACCATCCTTACAAGTCATATGCTTTCTAATGAGCTCATTTCTCATATGTACCAATTAGGTACCTGTATCACTCACAACATGGTTAAGTTTTCCTTATTAGCTCACAGACATACTTACACCGTTGAACCATTTGGAACATTACCGGTCATTCTATAAACCTCACACTTGGCGTAAGTTGTCGATGCTATGTCTTGGACATAGTCTTACACTGGCTCACATCTCAAGTCGATGCCATGCCCCTGACATGGTCTTACACTGACTATCATCATCGAGGCTGATGCGTATCCCAGACACGTCTTACACTAGCACTCATCACAATACCGATGCCATGTTCTAGACATGGTCTTACACTGGCTCTCAAAATGTGGTCGAGATATGTCCCAGACATGTCTTGCACTAGATCACACAAGTGACCTAAATGTCACGACTTAAATATCCGGTTTATTTCCTAGGGTTCCAACGAAAATTCTATCATCTCATTATCATCATGCATTCTCAATTCACAATCAAGCAATTCATACTATATCCATTCAATGACAACTTAAACACTTATATTATTAATGTAGTTGTACTATTTATATACAACTTACCTCGGATTACAAAATGTACTCGACTAGTCGGTTTAGTCAATTCGCTTGGCTTTCCCCCGGTTTAGATTCAGATTTGGTGAATCTTAATCTATAGTAACAAAATGCACTCATTTAGTCACTAATTACAATTAGACAATCATAAATTCACATCTTTGGTAAAATGACCATTTTGCCCCTAGACTTTGGCAAAATAACCATTTTACCCCTATGCTTGAAAATGGATTTTTATCGAATTTCCTCTTATCTTAGAACTCTTTTTACTCTTATAGCAACCCCAAATTCTCACTATTTCACACACTTATTACCTATTTTGCAACTTATACAAAATAGTCCCCTCTAGGTGTTTTCATGCTAACATCTTTCACAAAAGTTGTTTAGAACTCTTCTAAGACTCATATTCTTCCATAAAATTTTAGAAAATAACATGAAAATTCATATGGTGAAACCATAAACTTATCACCATTTTTCCAAATAGTCCTCTCATTTGAAAGCCCATGATACGAGCATTCCAAAAATGTAAAAATCATCAAGAAAATCATCAAGATCACTTACATTATAAGACGAATAAGTTGCTGCAGATTTTCAGCTTTCAAACCTCCATATTTGCTGATATTTTTGATGGAGAGATAAGATGGAGAAGAAGAAAGATAATAGATCATGACATCACTTACCTAAACTTTTGACTATTTGTTTCCATTCATCTCATGGCTGGCCAGCTTGTTTAAAAGGGTCTAATTGCCCTTTTAAAGACCCCCAATTCATATTCTCTAGCTATTTAACACATTTTGGCACAAAAATGAAACTTTTGCCTTTTATGCGATTAAGTCCGTTTTCGCAATCGGGCTTACAAACATCAAAATTAACTTACCAAATTTTTTTCATGCACTAATATATTCATGCTATAACTTCATAATAATAATAAAAATAATTTTCCCAACTTCAGATTTGTGGTCTTGAGACCACTGTTCTGACTAGGCCCAAAATCGGGCAATTACAGAGATAAATTGGGAGTGTAGTTATCGCAGCCATAACTTGAAAACAATTAGATAAAATATGACACTGATAAACTGGGATCCCCAACATGAATATTCAATGGAATACTAAGTGCTCACAAGGCATAAAAGGATAGGTGATTGTCGATGCATTAAATTGCAATGAATATCTTACCAATCTTAACTTCCATATTTAATCTAAGACTTAAACATGCACATTAGCCACACCTTCCGATGATGGCAATGGAACACTATTAAGAACAAGTAGATTAAATTCCTCTAATACTCAAGCAACTTCCGTTGTCATGCTTGTTAGCTTGAACTATCACTGTACTTTCTAGTGTCATTGACTGTAATAACACTTCCATGCTAAAAACATTCAAACCCAAAGATTAAATAGTAGAAGCAAGGTTGAATAAAATAACATTTAACCTAGAAATCATGTGTACTTCTGTACAAACATGAAATACAAAGTAATCGCCATTGCTTAGAAAAGAAATATAAAAGAAACAAGTTGAGAGTACTATTTCTAGAAAATCTTGACTTGATCTCTCAACTCCCTCTTGTGTGGCACTCAGGGCTCCTCATCAAGAGCTGGTCTACATCCCTTTAACACCGGTTCACCCGTAGGAGACTTAAGCTGCCATAGCCAAAAAAACTTCAAAAGATAGGTTGAAGAAGATGATAATCCTCCCCAAAAAGCCTCCCTTTTTTTTTCCTTTTCACGTGAATATTTATTTTCTTCCAAACAACATAAGTGTCCTTTCATCAGAATCATGCTGCCTCTGTACGTATAAGTTGGGTGTACCAGACTAGACAGCTCACATAATTTTTTTCTTATCCAGATAGCTGTTAGGTGTGACGACAACTCTGGGTGCAATGTGGAAATACTCATGCAGCGACATCAGTACTAAAACATGATGAAATTAAGGATAAATAGGTTAAGATCCACTGAGTTATAAAATGCAAATTATTGAATCAAAAATGCTAAAATATGTGCTAAATATAACTAAATGGGGACAAATTAACCAATAAGTAGGGAGAAAACATATGTTCTTTCTAGTATTATCACACCCTCAAACTTGAGTTTTTACTTGTCCTCATAAAATAGAAACTAGAAAGGCCACACAAGAATTCACTAAGGCAAATAATCATTCGAGCAACTTAAATCACCTAAAATCCTAATGAATGAGTCACATTCAGATGACAGAATATTGCATCGACAATACATAAGTATGAATGAATAAGATTGCAATTTCATCAAAACCAACATCATGTTTTAAATCTTAAATTCTATCTACCTATACAACATTTATTGTACAATATACGCCTATTTTTTTTGAATAAGGGATATCGTTGCATTACTGTACCCTTGTTCCTGAGAAGTAATGATGGAGTGTAATAAACCCCAGGGAGTACGTAATTACACCGACACACACTCATGCAGCGACAGCCTTTGGCCAGATTCATTTTTCTAACGCTTGCATTGGAGTGTACCCTCTTTAACATTTCACAAATACACCTACTTTGGAGTGTCTCTTATTCATAACTATATATATAAACAGTTGTAAAAGGCAGACTCATTCAAGATTCAAGGAATGCTACTAGTCATCTATTACTAATGCAACCAAAATCATTCATCAAAGAATTGAAGATACAAAATTTAGTAAAATTTATCCAACTCATTCATTGATAATTCACATGATTTAAGAATTAAGCATCGTATGTAACAAAAAATTTCAAACACATTTGCATTAACCACAAATAAACCTTGCATGCTTTATTAAACTTAAAAAAAAAATAAAAATAAAATATGGGTGTATTTCCAAACCCCATATGCATTCCCCCAAACTTAAAGTTTGTATTGTCCCCAATGCACTAAAATTAAAATGCAATGACAATAAAAATGCAACGACAATGTTCACTAGCAAAACAAAAATTACAGCTACATGCAATGTATGAATACTTCAGCTAAAACTTAAAATAAACTAACTCAATTTTCCTCGGCCATCAATGTGGCTACATGATGTTTCTTCTTCTTCCTCTTTTTCTCTTTCTTATTGTGTAACACCCTGAATTTGGGCCTAGAAGTTTTAGGCCTTGAGCATGGGAGTGGTTGAAGGCAGCTTGTAATATTTTATTGTGCATGAAATTTCGTTAAGGAAGGCTTGTTTTAGTTGAAGTGTGGTAAATATGTGTCTGCTTCATTGAATAAGTGTTGTATGTATGTGATGTTTCAAGTTCTAGTTAAAGTGTGAGAGTGATAGTAGGATCAGAGTGCTTAGCGATAGTGTAGTGGGGTAGAAGTTACATGACTACCCTATTAGATGGAAATTTTGGGGACGAAATTTCTTTAAAGGGGGTAGAGTTGTAACACCCTGAATTTGGGCCTAGAAGTTTTAGGCCTTGAGCATGGGAGCGGTTGAAGGTAGCTTGTAATATTTTGTTGTGCATGAAAATTTTGTTAATGAAGGCTTATTTTAGTGGTTAAGTGTGTTGAGAAGTGTTGGAGAAGTCCTGGGTTCAAACCTGACTCTAGAAAAAATTTTGGTTTAAGGTGAATCAAACCCTAGGTGCAGTAGGTAGGCCTTAAGAATATTGTTGGAGAAATTGTGCCACAAAAAGCCTTGTGGTCTAGTGGCAAAGTAGCGCCACATAAGAGGCAGGAAGGTGGCGTCATAGAGTTGGCAAGGAGGTCTAGGGTTCGAAACTCATAGCAATCAAAGAGCATTTATTTTGCTAACAGGGGGGCGAAAAGAGTTGGTGTTGAATTTAAACTCTGATGATGGAGGGATCCCGCATCGGGAAGCTAGCATAAGAGTGAATGTGAAGCTGGCTTTAAATAGAGAGAACCATGAGGAGAGTAAAGGTACCTTTCTTGGCTGATCCCTTTCACTTTATGGTGTGCTCGTTTGGGTTAGGTGTCGGGTAAGAGTGCTCGGAGTGTGGATTAACTCCAGTCTCCTATCAAGCGTGTATTGCTCACTACTCTGGCTGTAGGATGGCTACTTCGGGCTGCAATGGGCCGAAAGGGGCCATGAGGGCCCAATGGGCCTACGGGCCCAATTGGATAAGTTGTTTGATTGTGTAGTAAATATTGGACTAGGCTAGGTGAATCTCATATCTGTGGCTAGATTTGGGCTAAAAGGGCCACACGAGCGTATGGGCCCATTTGGGCCGAGAAAGGGCTTTAGGCCCATTCGTATTGTTATCCCTGTTTAGAATACTTTAGTTTACCAAATTATTGAAATACCTTCGACTTGTAAAATTACCAAAGTACCCCCGATTTATAGAATTATCGTTTTACCCGCGATTTTTAAAACTATTGAAATACCCCTGTAGGGTAGAATTACTGAAATACCTCTGTAGGGTAGAATTACCGAAATACCCTTGTAGGGTAGAAATACTAAAATTCCCCTGTAGGGTAGAATTACCGAGATACCCTTGTGGGGTAAAATTACCATTTTGCCCTTAGGGTGTTAAATGACCGTTTTGCCCTTGTGGGCAAGTGACTGACTTGGACTGTGTGGTTGACGGATTTGATTGTGAATATATATTGGTGATATGAATAACTTGACTGTGATTGTTTGATTAAAATATGGACATGATATTCTAATTCTGTATGTTGTATGCCATGACATGTATATCTGTTGCATGGGATATGGGTTGTATTGATGGAGGAGGCGTTCTGGTGGCTATGCCACAAATATCTGTTCTGGTGGCTATGCCACAAATATCTGTATCTGGTGACTCTGTCACAATATCTATTTTTGGTGGCTATGCCTCAAATATCTCAGATCCGTGACTCTGTCACTCACAATATTCGTCTCAGCAATGACCATGCTGCAAATTCTGTGGTGTGTAGCGGATGGGTGGGTCGAGTTGTCTCCGTACATGATGTAAGGTTGGTATGGAGGTGTATACGGATGGATATAGGTTGGGTTTCTGCATACATGAAATATCTGTTCTGTATCTGTTGTGGGCCTATGGGCTTCATTCAGACTCAGTATAGGCTAAGGCCCATCAGTGCATGTCTGTTATAATGGGCTAAGGCCCAATTGATACTAAAATTGTAAGTAGGGCTGGGGCCAGGCTTTTAATTCTTTTTTATGACTGACTGTTCCTTTTATAAAGTAGGGGATTACACACTGAGTTTTTGTAACTCACCCCGTTTATTAACCTTTCAGGTAAT
This sequence comes from Gossypium anomalum, assembly GCA_025698475.1. NCBI lineage: Eukaryota > Viridiplantae > Streptophyta > Magnoliopsida > Malvales > Malvaceae > Gossypium > Gossypium anomalum. The sequence continues at coordinate 36,971,043 of CM046959.1, read as the reverse complement.
TTCCAGCCTCAGACGGATCAGAGCTGCGAGGGGCTCGGAGGGAGCCACATACACTGTTTATGTTACAGTTTGGATTATTACTTTTAAATTATTTTATATGGGTTGTAGTAAAGCTGTTGTAATTTTCTGGATTTCTAATTTGGAATTTTATTTATTGTTCCTATAATTGCTAGTATTAGAACACGGTTTTCCAAAGTAACTACTGTTTTCAAAACATCATGTATCCGTAATTGTTTTTAAATTAAGCTTCCGCAACTGCCAAGATTTTTACAAAGTTGTTAAGAATGTTATTCAGCTGAGGTTTTCTAACAAGGTTTAAAAAGGGTATAAGTTTTAAATTATTAAGAAGGGCTTTTAATAGAAACATGGTTTTCGAAAAACACTTCAATATGACACACCAGATTCGATCCAAACTTCCAGGCCAGGTTTGGGGTGTTACATGTTGCGCTTTTTGTCTTTGGATTGCTTTCGCTTCTTTTCATTGGGATTCACACGGCCCTCTGATCACTTCTCAGTTTTTGGCGCTGCCCCAGCATTATCGATTGCTTCTTGTGTAGGAGGGGTCACTTGGAGTGGTCCGATATAGACCACTATCGCCTATGAATTGTGGTGCTCTTCACTTGTTACCTTTGCAGCTACTACCAGTCTAGCTTTATCTCACTCCAGATTATCATTAGTTGCATCCATAAACTTAGATGCATTGACAATGTTCTCAACAGATTCTTTCTCAGCATTTTCTGTCTCAGCATTTTCTTCCTCGGCCTTCTCGTTCACAACGTTAACACGAACTTCCTCCTCTCCAACAGGCGTCTCTTGACTAGCAATGAAGTCACCCTTGACCATGCTATCAATTCTTCGCATGCACTCCTCAATGTCCTTTGAGTCCTCTTCTTTCTTATCATCATAGACGTACACAATGGGAGGGGATTCCACCGATCTGTCTCGGTCCCCTAGGTCATCTTCCTTGGAGGAGGGTTCATACTCTCAGATGATCGGTAGGAACACTAGAAATTCTAGGAGTGGGGTTAACTGACGTAATGCGGCTACAATAAAGTTGCTATAAACACTGGTATAAGTGTAGAACAAATTTTGTGATCTATCCATATCCTCTATTGTAGCGACAAGCATGGTATGCTTTTTGCTTATAGAATTGGCCAACTTCTCAATATCCTTTATTTTGTGTAGCAATGATGTTTCTACAGTCAATTTTTTTCCCTTGCTTTCTACTTTGGTTTTGCCCTTCATTGTCTTGCTAGTCTCTGCCTCCTTTATTGTCAGTGTATCTTTGCCATGAGTCATTCTCTCAATAGAAGCTTCATTGATTGGGCCCTTATTTTCTAGGACCTCTTCATCATCACGGGGCACGATCCCTTTCTACTAGCACAGTAGCATTACCAATGATGGGAAAACCAAAATTCCAGTTTGCCTTACGACTCAGTCAACAATTTTCTAGTTACCAATGATAGGAAAACCAAAATTCCAGTTTGCCTTACTGCGCAGTAAACAATTTTCTAGTGGAGTATTGCGCCGACATTAATCTTTCTGCCCTTGACAATTGAATGTACCAGGCATATTCTATCAAGGTTGACTGTGGAGCTGTGAGTAGAGGGCAGTAGCATGTAGTTGACAAAATGAAACCAGATTTTGCTTTGCAGTGTCAGGAAGCAGTAGTGCATTGTATAGTTCTTTTGATAGGAACCCGTCCACAATGCTCATTCTACACATAAATCCTTCACCAACAGGTCTCTTTTTTCGTCTGTGATATCCTCAATAAACTTGAAGTGTTCATTAACATCTACTTTAGTGTTGTACAACTCATTGATTTTTATAGCATCTCATTGGATTTAGCCTTCTCGAACAAAGATAAATTCCAACTCATGGTCACAAAGGTTAGCGTAAAACTCACGTACCAATGAAAGAGAATAGCTTCCAAGATGCATACAGAAAGTCTCTCACTTCAACTTAGAGATGGTTCTAGAGACATGCTTGCCCAAATCTTGCTATTGCGAAAGGAGAATGCCCTGTTCTGGGTGAAATTTTTGTTTTAAAATGTTGTTTTGAAACTGGTCTTTGGTCACTTTCGTTAAAAAGATCATCGATTCCTTTTTCTCTGTTGGCATGGCAGATTCTGACTCATGAACTGTAGTTGCAGAGTATGAGTGGTCTTCAATAGGCTTGGTGGCTTTCTTGACTGATACTCTCATTCTTACCATATTCTGGTTGTTTTGAAGAGTAAAGATGGTTTAAAAGTTATAAAGGTATGAGCTTGCGAAAGGAAAAGTGAATAAAAATAGTTGCTTTGTATATGTCAATACAGTGAAGAGGGGTTTATAGTGAGTGAAAGAAGAAGATGAAAACGCGTGATTTTTCTGAAGGGAAATAAAGCTGGCAAGAATAATTATGTCCAATGAGAATTGCGTCCGCTTAGATAGATCAGGCGGCTAGGTGACTTTTGATCAAACAGTGGGTTTTAAAATTTCTAATCTACCCTCATTCTTGAGTCAAAAGTGATAGTACAATAGTACAAACTGCATTGACAATAAAGTCCAAGTGCATCGACAATGGTACCTAATTATTCTACAAAAATTGAAATAATTAAATAATAAATTAAATAATAAATTTCTTAAGAATTAAAAATTTTTGACCAATTTATTGGTCTTTGCCTGCTTGTGATCAATATTCCCAAGATAATGTTTCAATCCCTGGCCACTCACTTTGAATTGGTATCCATCATTTAAATCTCTGATTGTGACTGCACTATGAGGAAATACTTCAACAACGTCGAAAGGTCCAAACCAACGAGAGTGCAATTTACTCGGGTGCAGTTTCGATTTAGAATTGAATAATAAAACTTGTTGACCCGCGATCATTGCAAAATAATTCTGTCATGCCATGGTTTGGTTTTTTCTTTGTAAATTGCAGTGTTTTCATAGACATTTCACCTAATCTCCTCTAGTTTAGTATTATCCAATAGTGTTTTCTTTCCAGCAGCTACATAGTCCATGTTCACTTGCTTAATTGCCCGTATTGCTTTGTGCTCCAGTTTAACTGGCAAGTGACATGCTTTCCCAAAAACCAATTGATACGGCGACATCCCTAATGGAGTTTTGTATGCTGTCCGCAATGCCCATAAAGTGTCATCCAGTCTGGAAGACCAATCTTTTCTCGAAGGGTTCACAACCTTCTTAAGAATGTTTTTAATTTGTCGACTCGATACTCCGGCTTGTCCATTAGTTTGTAGATGATAAATAGTAGCCATTTTTTGATTAACTTCGTATCCCTTCAGTGCGGCTGCCACTTGGTTACAATGAAAGTGTGTACCCTGATCACTAATCAATGCCGCCTGTAACATCCCAAAATAGGGCCTAAACGGAATAGTGGTTGTGAAACCATGAATCTGAGATAAAAAAGTTTATTACGATTAATTTTATGGTTTACCGAGTGATTAGATGTATGTGTTATAATACCAATAAGAAATTTCAGTGATTGCATGTCCGATTTGCATATTAGGGCTTAATTGCAAAAGTTGACAAATATGAGTTCTAAATGCTAAAGGATTAAATAGAAAAGTATAATTGAAGTAGAGGTCCTTAAATGGTAATTAGACGATTAGGTTTTCATGGAAAAAAATGGACATACATAGATAAAAATAACTAAAGTTTTAATCAAGGGTATTTTAGTCATTTAGTAATTAAAAGATTAAAAAAGGGAAAAAAAGATGGCAAAAATGTGCTCATCTTCTTCCTTAGGCCGAATGTCAACGGTTCTCCATAGCTAGGGTTTGTTTCCAAGCTTCCAAGCTCCATAGTAAGTGATTTCAAGCCCCGTTTTTAATGTTCTTTACGTTTTTGGAGTCTCGGTAACTTGATTAAGCTTATTCTAGCAATAATTTAACCTAGGGTTTATATTTGAAAAAATACCCATAGGTGAAATGTGTTTACTTTGATGTTTTATGGTAGAATATGAAGCTTGAAATTGTGCTAAACAACTTTTGCTAAGTGATTTTACGTGAAAACGAGTAAACGACATAATCGGTAAAAATACCTAATGTTCATAAGTACATGTTAGAGTGAGAATTTGATGTTTCCATAGAAGGGAAAAATGATCAGCATGTCATAAAACATAAGAAAATAGGATAAAGTTTAATTTCTGAGCATTGGGGAAAAAGTGTAAATATGTAAAAGTTTAGGGGCATAAGTGTAATTTTTCCAAAGTTTGAGTCAAGGACTGTTTTAATAAATGTGAGTATTAAATAAGCTAAATTTTTTATTATAGATCAAGAAGATCAAAATTTGGTGTTAGACCGGGGAAAGAAAAAGATAGTGGACTAAATCGATATAGTTGATCGTATTTTGTTTCGAGGTAAGTTTGCGGTAAATAAATGCAATATTCTATTATTTTATGTTAATTTTGTTAATTTCCAGCATGTGTATATTTATTTTAAGAAATTATTCAAAGAAGACTCAAGCATGAATTGACGGAGAAGTAATTTCAGAAAGTCCCGGTTGAACCTTAGGAATGTGTAGGATACAAATGTCATGACATTAGGGTTTAAGGATACCATGTAAGACCATGCCAATGCATGACAATTGGTAAGGTTTCTAAGGCAAGGAAATCATATAAGACCATGTCAATACATGGCATTGATAAGTTACTATAAGGCAAAGGTCCCATGTAAGACCATGCCAAGGCATGGCATTGGTGAGTTCATAAGGCAAGGATACCATGTAAGACCATGTTGAGACATGGCAATGGTAAGTTTCAAAAGGATACCACGTAAGACCATGACAAGTCATGACAATGGTAAGGCACCCGTGTATCCTTAGTATTCCAAGTGGTTCAACGGGAAAATTAAAGAGAATATCAAGGTAAGGTAAGGTAAGACGAGTTATACTAGAAAGGTAAGACAAGTTCATGCTAGAAGAGCAAAGGCAAGTATATAATGTTCATGTATGCTTGATAAGGAAAAATGTAAGTAAAATGTATTAAAAAATTTGATTAAGTAAGCAACTATTTAAGTAAGTGAGTAAGTGACGAAGTTTACAATATGTCTATGACAATTAATGAAGTTGCATAAAGTAGTATCATCCCAAGTAGTAAGATAATTCTTATGAATGTTGTTATTTATTTGCATGCAAACTTACTAAGCTTAATGCTTACCCCCTTTATTTTCCTTCTTTTTTTATAGTTTTGTCAAGCTAACTCAAGGATCGTAAAGTACGTCGGAGGTCTGGGCACACTATCACAAGGATTATTTTGGTATAGCTAGACTTTTCATTTTGAGTATGGCATATATAGCATCGTAGCCATTTTGTGTGTATGATCTTATGATATGGATAATTAATGGTATGTAAATGCTTTGATAATGATTAGCTATTGGAATGGAAAATCATGGACATGTTTGGTGTTATGTATGCCTAAATGCTAGTTATTTCATGGAAATCACGCAAAAGGTGAAATTAGCTTTAAAACAGTATCAGACAGCAGTAATGATGTGAATTTGAAAAATCACTAAAAATAGTATAAATAGATATAGATAGTGAATGGGATATATAATTAAATCTTATTGAGTCTATTTTCATATGAAAGAAATAGAGTAAATAAAAGAGTTGTATTTTATGATATATTTAAATTTTGGTGAGACAGGGTCAGAGTGATTTTTGAATTCCCTATTTTGACTTTAGAAATTCACTAAAAATTATACAAAAATAATTAGGAGTTATAATTTATATGTATAGATTCCTTATTGAGTATAATTTAAAGAGAAATAAAAGGAATGGTTATTTGAATTCTGTACATGGAGAAAATTAATTCGCAAATGAATGTAAGTCGAGCAACCAAACATCAAACAGGGAAACTTTAACTAATAAACTGTACTAATTGGCTAGACCAAAAATTCTGAAATAAATTTAGTAAGAATATATGTGAGTCTAGTTTCAAAAAAAAATTATGGATTTGAATTTTGATTTTCGTAACTTGAGTTATGATTTATTTAGTGACTATGATGCTGATGGACAGTTTATTTATGAAAGATGAAATAAATTGTTTTGATTTGTTTAAGTGATCGGAAAATTTTTATTGATTCCGGTTTGTTCCCAAACCGTTTCAATTTCATGTTTTAAGGTCTCGAGGACCCTTTTTGGGGACATATTGAATAAATAAAACTAAATTAATTTTAAAAGCAAATTTTTATGCCCCGAATTAGTAAGCTAAGTCCGGTAACCGGCGACGGTCTCGGGTAAAGGGTGTTATAGTGCCAAAGCAGGTGAGTATATGCTTGTGAAAAATTTAAGCATTATCTTTGCATCATCCTTTGGGACTGCAATAGCTTCAACCCACTTCAAGATGTAGTCAACAACTACTAATGTATAAAGATTTCCAAATGGACTTGGAAATGGTCCCATAAAATCCATACCCTAAACATCGAACAATTCAACCTCCATAATTGGCTGCTGCAACATTTCATTACGTCAGGATATAGAACCAGTGCGCTAACACCTATCGCATTGATTTACAAAATTATGGGCGTCTTTGAATAATGAAGGCCAGTAGAATCCTAATTGGAGAATCTTTGCAGCAGTTCGCATGCCACCGAAATGACCTCCATAAGGAGCATTATGACAATGTTTCAGGTTTGAAAGCATTTCCTCTTCCAGAACACAATGCCGGATAATGTTGTCATTGCATATCTTGAATAAATACAGCTCTTTCCAATGATACTTCACTACTTCACTATGAAATCTTTCTTTTTTATGGTTTGTGACACCCAATGGGATTTTTCCACACACTAGATAATTAACCAGATCTGCATACTAAGGGGTTGCATCTACAACAAATAACTTCTCATCTAGGAATGTGTTGACAATTTGAAGTATGTTTCCATCTTCACTGCCAACTTCCAATCGAGACAGATGGTTTGCAACTTGATTCTTTAAACCCTTGCGGTCTTTTATCTCAATGCTGAATTCTTGCAACAGTGATATCTAGCATATCAGTCTTGGTTTTGCATCCTTCTTCCCAAAAAAGATATCTTAATGCCGAGTGATTAGTAAATACGATAAACTTTGTGCTGACAAGATAAGAATGAACTTGTTGAAAGCAAAGACTACAACCAACAATTCTTTCTCTATAGTGGTATAGTTGATTTGAGTCACTAGAAGAGTTTTGCTAGCATAATAGATGGCGTGAAATATTTTTCCCTTGCGTTGTCCTAGAACAACACCCACAGCAAAGTCGCTTGCATTGCACATAGCTTCAAAAGGTTGATACGAATCTGGTGCAACGACAATGGGTGCATTTACTAGCTATGTTTTTAATTGAATGAATGCCTCCAGACATGCATCGTCAAAGAGGAATTTTTTTATTATGTTCCAGCAATAAGAATAAGGGCTTTGCAATTTTTGAGAAATCTCTAATAAATATTTGGTAGAACCCCGCATGCCCAAGAAAACTGCGAGTACCTTTCATATTTGTCGGTGGAGGTAATTTCTCAATGATTTCCACTTTAGCTTTGTCTACTTCAATGCTTTGACTAGAGATGCGATGCCTAACACAATGCCATTAGTTGCCATGAAATGGAATTTTTCCCAATTTAGAACAAGATATGTCTTCACATCACTACAATACTTTATCTAAATTGTCAGCGCAATGATAAAAATCATTCCCATAGACTGATAAATAATCCATAAAAACCACTAAAGAATCTTCAATCATATCCGAGAATATTGCCATCATGTACCTTTGAAATGTGGCTGGTGCGTTACAAAGACTGAAACACATATGACGAAAAGCAAAAGTACCAAAGGGACATGTGAAAGTTGTTTTCTCTTGATCCTCCGATGAAACAACAATTTGATTGTACCCATAATAGTCATCTAATAAGCAGTAATAGGCTCTTCCAGCAAGCCTGTCACATTTGGTCAATGAAAGGAAGTGAGGAGTGGTCTTTCCTTGTGGTAGTATTAAGTTGGCGATAATCCATACAGACTTGCCATCCCGTAGGAACGCGTGTAGGTATTAGTTCATCTTTGTTATTATTAATCACTGTGATGCCACTCTTTTTAGGAATACATTGCACTGGATTACCCAATTGCTATCAGAAACAGGGTAGATAATTCCAGCATCAAACCACTTTAATTTCTTTCTTAACAACTTCCTTTATCTTCTCGTTTAATCTTCTTTGTTGCTCAATCGATTGCTTGTCTTCATCTTCCAACTTGATCTTGTGCATGCAAAAAGATGGACTAATGCCTCAAATATCAGCAATACTCCAAGCAATATCTCATTTATGTTACTTAAGAATATGGACCAATTTATCTTCTTGAGTTACATCCAGTGTTACGGGGACAATAACTGGGAGAGTATTGTTATCACCAACAAAGATGTATTTAAGATGGGTAGGTAGTGGTTTCAATTCTAAAGTAGGAGCTTCGTCGATAGATGGTTTGAAAATTGGAGCTGTTTTGTTGGCTAAGCCTAAGGATTCAATTTGCCATCCATGCTTGAGTTCAATATTATTAGCGTCAACCTTGTTATCACAGTTATCTAAGAATTCATCATCAAATGTCACTACAAACTCCTTATAAAATAGCTTTGGTCATTGAATTCTTCCACAATTAGATCATTTAGCACATCGACAGTATGACATTCTTTTTTGTCCTTGTATTGAGTAAATTCGAAAACACTAAAGGTAACGTGCTCATCATTAAGACGCATGGTCAGTTCACCTTTGTAAACATCAATAAGAGTTCGTCCGATGGCTAACGATGGTCGTCCCAAGATTATGGGAACATCCTTGTCTACCTCACAGTCAAGTATGATAAAATCAACTAGAAAAACAAATTTATCCACAAGAACTAAGATATCTTTGATTTGCCTTTTAGGTTGAGCCAAAGATCGATTAGCTAGTTGCAGTGTCACTGCAGTGGGTTTCATGTGACCAATTCCCAACTTTCTGAAAGTAGATAGTGGCATTAGGTTGATGCTAGCTCCCAAGTCGCATAAAGCCTTGCCTAAATAATGATTGCCAATTGAACATGGGATAGTAAAGCTCTCAAGATCTTTCATTTTGGGGGGCAACTTATTTGTCAAAAGAGCACTATAGCCTTATGTGAATGCAATAATTTTGATATCACTGAGCTTCTTCTTATTGGACAAGAGGTCCTTCATAAATTTCCCATGATTAGGAATTTGCGCAAGAGCATCTACTAAAGGAATATTGACCTGAAGTTGCTTCAGTGTGTTCAGGAATTATTGGTACTACTTATTCTACTCATTTTCCCTGAATCTTTGTGCAAAAGGTAAAGGTGGAGATACATCTAATTGAGCCGACACCTTTGATTGTGTCAATAGTTTCAAGGGTTGGACATTAGGCATATGAGTGACAATTTGTGGAAATTTTTTGTCTGATACAACGACAAGCTCTTTAGATCCAACCTTCTCACTAGGGATCATTTCACCAGTAGCTTGAGGTACGACAGTAGAATCTATAGTTAGCTCGACAGTTTGTTTACCACTCCTAAGCATGATAGCCTTGCAGTGTTCTTTCCTCCTTGGGCTGGGATTTTTCGTGTCACTAGGTAGTGTGCCCGGTGGTTGATTATTCAGATTCGAAGCAAGTTGTCCTAATTGTTCCTCTAACGCCTGAATAGAAGATGAATTCCTTTGCATAATAGCTTCTGTGCGAGCCATATGCTCTCGCATTAGAGCCTCAAGAGCTACTATTGGGTCAGAAGGAGAAGCTTGCGGTACTGGTATCATCGATGTTCTTGAACATGCTAATTCGGTATTGAAGAGTGTTGTGGCTACGTCTGATTCTAGTGTGGGTGCATTTGGCTTTGTTGTGGATGTATCTGAGTGTGCTAATTGTAATTTTACTATTATTGATCGTAATTCCCTCGTCTTGGATTAAAATTGCTGTGAGTAGATATATTCTCATATCGGAATGTCGTAGAATTTTGTCCAGCATTCTGAGTTCCCTAAGACTATTAATTATGTGTAGAATTATTCTAAGAGTTGCCATAAGAATTTTTGTGGATGTTACTGACATAAAAGGCATTCTTTGCATGTTGTGGGCAATCTTCATAGCTGTGGTTGTCACTACAAATCTCATAACAAAAGGTAGGAACATCAACTTGTTGAGTGACCTGTATAGGTGCACCGCCACTAGTCCCTTGTATATTTTTTATCATATTTGCAAGAGAAGAAACTTGAGCACTAAGTGCAAATACTGCATCCAGTTCAATAACTCCCAGAGTAGCTTTTTCTTGTGCAACTCTAGAGATTGGATATTGATAATCATTTAGAGCAATTCGCTTCAGAATTTCAATAGCATCATTATAAGTACAATCCAACAAAGGTCTATTGGCTGATATGTCAACAAGATTCCTCGTATGTGAATTCATCCCATTATAGAAAATTTCAATTTGTGTTTCCTGTCGAATTTTGTGCATAGAGCAACATCGAAGCAAAGATTTATAACATTTCCATGTGGCGTAAAGATTCTCATCATCTAGCTGATGGTAAGCTGTAATATCATTTCGAAGATGAGCATTCATTTTCAGTGGGTTAAATCACATAACAAACTGTGTTGCTAGTGCATTCCAATAAGTAATTGACCTGACAGGTAGCCCAAGGAACCAAGTACGAGCTCTTCTTTGTAGGGAATAAGGGAATAATTGCATCTTCAAAGCGTCATCAGGAATGCCTTGTTGACTAAAGGAAGCATAAATCAATAAAAATGATTTAAGATGTTCTTGTGCATCTTCATGTAGCAGTCTATCATATTGCCCATTAGAATTCGACATTTGAAAGATTACTGGCTTGAATTCAAAATTTCCAGCTTGGATTGCTAGCCTAACAACTCCCGGTTGTATGTCATCCAAGATAGGTATAACAAAATCTCGTATAGTTCTGTTTTGTATTGCAGTGTCTTGCTGCAACGATGGGTCATTAGCATTTTGGTTCTGCATCGGGGGTATGACTGCATTGTTTCTTGGCAAAGCCATATTCATTGGTTCTCAAAGTCTCCTCTAAACGATCCTTTCAAATTCTGGATCAAAATTGGCAATAAACTCCGAATTGCTTTGGGTTATACAACACCTAAAATAAAATGTGAAAATAATGACAAAAAGAAAACAAGTTAGTAACAACTAAATATTATGAAATAAAAACAAACAAAAATAAACATCAAACAAACACCATCCCCGCCAATGGCACTAAAACATGTTTGGTTGTTTAGCATCACATCAATAATATGCAAGCGTACACTATTGATGCAAGTATAGTAGACAGATATGAGTATGTCGAATATCGATCCCACGAGGATGATTGTCTTTTGTCTATTAATGCCAATGCAATAAATAGATAGGAACGAGATAAATTGTGAGTGTAGTTGTCGAAGCCATAACTTGAAAACAATAAGATAAAATATGATACTGATAAACTGGGATCCCCAACTTGAGTATTCAACAGAATACTAAGTGCTCACAAGGTATAAAAGGATAGGTGATTGTCAATGCATTAAATTGCAATGAATATCTTACCAAGCTTAACATTCATATCTAATCTAAGACTTAAACATGCATATTAACCACACCTTTCGATGATGGCAATGGAACACTATTAAGAGCAAGTGGATTAAATTCCTCTACTCCTCAAGCAACTTCCATTGTCATGCTTGTTAGCTTGAACTACCGCTGCACTTTCCAGTGTCATTGACTGTAATAACACTTCCATGCTAAAAAATTCAAACCCAAACATTAAATAGTAGAAGCAAGGTTGAATAAAGTAACATTTAAACCAAAAATCATGTGCACTTTCGTACAAACATGATATAGAAAGTAATCACCATCATTTAGAAAAGAAATATAAAGAAGCAAGTGGAGAGTACTATTCCTAGAAAATCTTGACTTGATTTATCAACTCCCTCTTGTGTCGCACTCAGGGCTCCTCGTCAAGAGTTGGTCTGCATCCCTTTCATGTCGGTTCACTCGTAGGAGACTTAAGCTACCATAGCCAAAAAACTTCAAAGGATAGGTTGGAGAAGATGATAATCTTCCTCGAAAAGCCTCCCTCTTTTTCCTTTTCACGTGAATATTTATTTTCTTCCAAATAGCAAAGGTTTCCTTTCATTAGAATTATGCTACCTCTATACGTACAAGTTGGTTTTACTAGATTGGACAACTCACACATTTTTGTTCTTATCCAAACAGCTATCAAGTGCGACGACAATTCTAAACACAATCTAGAAATACTCAAGTAGTGACATTAGTACCAAAACATGACAAAATTAAGGATAAATAGGTTAAGACCCACTGAGTTATAAAATGCAAATTACTAAACTGAAAATGCTAAAATATGTGCTAAAGATAACTAAATGGGGACAATTTAACGAATAAGTAGGAGAAAACATATGTTCTTTCTAGTACTATCAGACATCAATGTCGTGACACTGAATACAGAAGTAAAAACAAAGTTTTGGGGTGAAGCTGCCACAGATGTTGTGACATTGGAAATCAGATATTGCAACATCGATTGAATGTTGCAACACTGGATTCGAATGTTGCAACTTTTTTTTTACACAGTTAAAAATTCCTGCGCGCGTCGATTGTGATTTTGAAGGGTAATTAAGGGTCTTTTACAACTTAAAACCCTAATTGTCATTATAAACGAAGGGGCACTTTATTCTTTTGATTTTTTTATATAAAAAACATTATAACTAGATTAATAGAGAGACATTCAGGATTGGGATTCAGACTTTGGTTTTTCAGTTTTCTTTCGTTTTTAGTTTAGTTTCTTTTATGTTTATGTAATCAGAAGAGCCTATTCCAAAGTGGGATTATCACAAGTGGAGATTGTTCCGGGATTGCACTATTGCATTGATTAATCCATGAGCATTCTCCATCTCTTTTATTTTATTATTTATATCTCTTTCTTTAACTCTTTTAATTGAATGTTTGTGTAAATATTAGAATAAGTTTTTGCTTTCTACATATCTTTCATGTGCCAATTGTTTTAACCTAATTAATTAACTGAAGGATATAGTTTAATCTAGATTGGTTGGATTAGATTAAGAGTATGTAAACCTTAGGATTGACGACACTAGGAAATAGCATAGGTAAGCTGAGGTCAAGAGATAAGTCTACCAAGAATCCTTTAATCTATCCTGGTATAATCTGTGAGGTCAAGAGATAAGTAGATTATGCTGATAAGTTAATTTAGTTAGAGGCTAGGAGTTAATAGTTAGAGGCTAGGAGTTAATAGCTAGGTTAATTACTAGATAAATAGTTAAAACCTTAAATTGAAAGTTAATTACTAATCAGGTAATGAAATTGGATCTAGGCTAAAGTAGCCCGCGTAGTTAAAACTAGGAATAGGAGAAACCGATAACATTAACTTAAGTTTAGATTTAGTTTTAGTTTAATTTACTTAGTTTATCATTATTATATTGCTTTGGAATTTACATTACTAATTCGTGACTCTAGTAGACTAGTAATTATTTTCTATTAGTAACCTAATAATAATTTTCTCCAAATAACAATCCCTTGGGTACAATCCTTGAAATACTTACTAAATGTTTTGTTGTAAAAAAACTATATTACAACCTAACCTATTCGCTTGTAGAAACCACACTTAATTCTTATCTTTTTATTTTGTAGTATTTACACTCTTGACGTTCGCACATCAGGAGACAGTATATCCGTAATACTTACCTCCATGAATGCTCTCTAATGCTTAATTTAGCTTCCATAAGTTTTATTCCACCATCAATCAAGCTTGAAAATCTACTAATAACCATCTCTTCATTTTCCATAAACCAAAAATATATTTAAAATTAATATAAATTAATTTTAGGCTTTCTCAAAGCAACCATTTACAAAATTTCACTTTGAGGAGATGTAGAAAGTCATTCCATAACTTATTGAAGCTTTTCCACTCTAACTTTAACGTCTCTCATAAAAACTCTAATAGGCTTTCATTTGAAGAAATTGATGGAGAAATTGAGCTTAAAAGGTTGTTTTTATACTTAACCTGATCGTCGGATCCGAGTATGGAGTGCTACAAGTCGACCCATTGGGAAACGCCACTTTTTTCTTTTAAAACAATTGTCCATTGGGTGGTGTAACACCCCTAACTCATATTCGTCACCGGAATAAGGTTACGGAGTATTACCGAAATAGGGTTACGGAGCATTACCAGAACATTCAGGACTATTTAAAATTGCTTATGTAGTTTACTATTCATTTACCGAGATCATTCAAAATGTCCCTTAATTGGACCCTCGAGGTCCAATACGAGTATTAGAATTGAGTCAGGACTTAATCAGGAACTTTTAGAATTTTTCGTGACTTTTCAAAATTTTTCCAAGGTGCAGGGCGCACACGCCCGGGTGGTCCAAGGGACACGCCCGTGTTGTAGGCCGTGTTCGACCCTGTGTAACTCTCTGCCACACGTCTGTGTGCTAGGCCATGTGGTCAATTAATTTAATTCGAAATTAGGTATAGCTTTCACACGACCAAGACACACACCTGTGTTTTAGGCTGTGTGGTACACACGACCAAGACACACGCCCGTGTCTCTAACTGTGTGCCCGATTTTGAGTATTCTGTTTCTCAAAACTAAGGTGCAGGGGACACACGGCCTAACCACATGCCCATGTTATCAGGCTGTGTGTCACACACGGTCTACACAAACGCTCATGTGGACAAAATGAAGCCATTTCAAGTATCATTTCTCACCCAAAATTTCACCCAAGACTTGCACTTGAAACACACATCCAATACCAACCAATCCAAGCATTCAACCTAAGCAAATTTCATCATTCACAAGGCATATCACTACAAGCATACATGATCACAACCTTACCCTAGTTTAACTTAGGCATTCATAACATTGATCACTTATTCTTACCATAACACACGTGTATATATATATATATATATATATATATATATATCATAATAATCTACTTAGTCATACCAAAATGAACCATTACTAGTCATTTCAATGGCTAGGTTACAAAATAACATTTCAAGCCACTACTGGCCAAGTTGTCCTATACATGCCATTATACCAAAATGATTTTTACTAAGTATACCTAAAATGACTAGTTGATAGTGTGACGATGCTCCCGTGATCTCCAAGCCTAGTGAGCTGCCGAGCACTGTAAAATAGGAGAAAATAAAACGAAGTAAACATTACATGCTTAGTAAGTTCATGTAACGGAAAGTAAACTTACCAATCCCGTTTATTAAATCTAAGAATACAGTGTTATGTTTCCATCCATTTGGCTAAATTGCCTAATCACACACATTCAATCAAACATGTTAGTCACCAAAATCTTCATATCAATCAACTAACATAGATGAGCTCATGAAGTAATATTCTTTCAAGTCATTATCATTTCATCTCAAGATTCTCATGCCATGTCAAGAGTTTTATGTCCGTTGAATCATTGAATTGCGATGGAGTCTCAAGTAGTACACTCGAAGTGTACGATTCAATAATCCGTAAATTTCTTATTCAAGGGTACCCATTAGGGCACTTAACCCAAGAAACACTCTCTCGAGCACATATCGTATAATAGGATTACCAGTCTAGGCTAAATCCCTTATATAACGTAAGCTCAGAGGAGCTCGATTAGGATTACCAATCCAGGCTAAACCCTAATCATAATATATGCTCGAGAGGTATTATATCGGGATTACCCGTTTGGGCTAAATCCTTTCTATAACAAGGTTAATGGGATTACTCGTCTGAGCTAAATCCCATCCGCAACAAATGCACGACCTTATTAGTTTTGGGCAAGCACATATAATCATCAGATTCAACATTCAATTGAGACTTAACCCCTTTATCACCATTTCAAGCATGTATCAAATTTTCCATCATAGTATACAAGTAAAGCGCATCAAAAGAAGTCACATTACATACAAACACAACATTCAATCGGGACATAATTACATGCTCAATTAAGTTACAGGAACTTACCTCGATACTTGTTCACATTAGAAATCTACTAATCCGAAACCTTTTCTTTTCCTCGATCTAACCTCGAATTATTATTGTCTAGATTTATATAAATGAATTTAACCATCAAGTTCACACATTTCATATTTAAATTGACTCAATTTACGTCCTAGGCAAAATTACCATTTTGCCTCTAACTTTTCCATAAATTTTAATTTTGTCCTTAGGCCCGGAAAATGAAACTTGTGCAAATTAATCCCTATTCCTAGCCTAACCAAAGCCCCATTACAAATTTTACAGCACATGTATTCATAAAATTTTAGAATTTTTCATAAAATTTTACAACTTTTCATTTTAGTCCGTAAATCATGCTTTCATAAAAAATCACCTTGTAAAAGTTGTTTATCTATCAATAATCTGTCATTTTCTACCATAAATTTCTAATTTCCAGCATACGCATCCATGACCCATTTTTCATACCTTGATAACTTTTCAAATTAATCCCTCAAATAGAGAGATTAAGCTATCACAGTTTCAAAAATATCAAAATTACTAAAAACGGGACAAGGAAACTTACCCAATTAGGCCTTGAAAGTTTTTTTTCTCTCACCTAGGGTTTCCATGTGTTTCATGTTGAAGAAGACATAAAATAAGATGATATCTTTAATCATATTTTTAATTAATTAGGTATTTTGAAATTTCCAATTTAGCCCTTGTCCATTTTCTATATTTTCATGGATGGGTAACCAAGAAAAATCTACATACTTTTTTAATGGCGTAATTACCATATAAACACCTCTAGATTTGAATTCCATAGCTATTTAACCCTTATAGCTACTAGAATTCAACTTTAGCATTTTATGCAATTTAGTCCTTCTCATAATTAAACACTTAATCGATAAAATTTTTGTTTCAAAATTTTCACACGACATGTCTATTATAATACGGACCATATAATGAAATAAAAATAAACCTTATTTTCGAATCAAATTTGTGGTCTCGAAACCACTGTTTCGATTTCATTGAAAAATGAGTTGTTACAACTCTCCCCCCTTTAGGGATTTTCGACCTCAAAAATCTTACCAGTAAAACGATTCGAGTATTGCTTCCTCATGCCAAAGAACTTTTACTAGTGCTACCTTTTTATTTCTTAACTATTTTATTTCCCGAGCTAAGATTTTGATTGGTTCTTCATTATATGTCATATTAGACTGAATCTCTACCTCTGTTGGAGAGATAACATGTGAAGGATTGGATTGATACTATCACAACATAGACACATGAAAAATATTATGAATCCGATCAAGCTCTAGTGGTAAAGCTAATCGATATGCAACCGATCCAATTTTTTGAGTAATCTCATATGGTTCAATGAACTGTGGACTTAGTTTTCCTTTGCGGCCAAACTGGAGAACTTTCTTCCTAGGCGACACTTTTAAGAATACTTTTTCACCGACTTGAAATTCTATTTCTTTTCGTTTCAAATCAGCGTAGGACTTTTGACCATCAGAGGCTGCTTTCAAACTGTCTCGAATTACTTTCACTTTTTCTTCGATCTCTCAAACCAAGTCAACTCCGTGTAACTTTTTCTCACTGAGTTTTATCTAGTACAATGGAGTTCTACATAGGCTTCAAATGGTGCCATTTTAATACTAGATTGATAACTGTTATTATAAGCAAAATCAACCAAAGCAAATACCTTACCCAGTTACCTTTAAACTCAAGTATTCAACACCGAAGCATATCTTTCAAGATTTGTATTACCCGTTCAGATTGACCTTCTATTTGGGGATGAAATGCAGTGCTAAAGTGTAACTGAGTACCCAGAGTTTCTTGCAATTTGCTCTAAAATCAAGATGTAAACCGAGGATCTCTATCTGAAATAATGGAGACAAGCACTCCATGCAATCTGACAATCTCATAAACGTACAATTCAGCCAATCTATCCAAGGTATAATCCATACGTACCGAAATAAAGTGTGCAGACTTTATCAGCCGATCAACAATTACCCAAATGGCATCTTTCTTCTTTGGAGACAGGGGTAATCCCGTTACAAAGTCCATAGTAATTCTTTCCCATTTCCATTCTGGTATTGTAACCGGCTGTAATAGTCCAGAAGGTAACTGATTTTTAGCTTTTACTTACTGACATATCAAACACTTAGATACAAACTTAGAAATATCTCATTTCATTCCCGGCCACCAGTACATCTTTTTCAGATCATTATACATTTTATTACTGCCAGGATGTATGACATGTTACCATTGTGAGCTTCATCCAAAATCTTCTGTACTAGTTCTGAACTTTTCTGTACACATACTCTGCCTTTGAATAACAAATAACCATCAGTCCCAATCTAAAATTCTGAGTCAAGAGTCGATTCCCTCTGTACCTATTTTGCTTGCAACTTGCTACCATTTTTTTGAGCTTCAGAAATTTGTTGCAAAAACATTGGTCTAGCTTTTAACTTAGCTATAATTGAACCATCATCAAACAACAGTAATCAAGGATTCATTGCTCGTAGAGTCTACAAGGATTTTCTGCTCAAAGTATCCGCCACTACGTTGGCCTTTCCGGATGGTAGTCAATAACAAGATCATAATCTTTCAGTAATTCAAGCCATCTATGCTGTCTCAAATTCAAATCTTTCTATGACATCAAATATTTCAGACTTTTATGATCAGTGAATATGTGACGGTCAAACAAGTAATGTTGCCAGATTTTCAATGCGAACACTATGGCTGCCAATTCAAGATCATATGTCGGGTAGTTCTTTTCATGTGGCTTTAGCTGTCGTGAAGCATAGGATACTACTTTACCATCTTGCATCAAAACACATCCTAAACCATTCAATGACGCATCACTGTAAACTGTAAATTTCTTATCCGATTCTGGCTGAACTAACACAGGTGTTTCTGTCAATAAAGCTTTTAATCTATCAAAACTCTGCTGGCATTTATTAGTCCACTCGAACTTTACATCTTTCTATAGCAAATGAGTCATCAGATAGGCTATCATTGAAAAATTTTTTACAAACCTCTGATAATAACCAGCTAGTCCTAGAAAACTTCAGACTTCAGACACATTCTTTAGTGGCTTAACAATGGCTGAAATTTTATTCGGGTCTACTCTGACACCTTCAGCGGATACTATATGCCCAAGAAAACTAACTTCTTATAGCCAAAATTCACATTTACTAATTTGGACATACAATTGTTTCTCTCGTAGAGTTTGCAACACTATTCTTAATTGCTCAGCATGTTTATTTTCATCTCGAGAGTAAACCAAAATATCATCTATAAATACCACCACAAACAGCTATAAATACAGGCTAAAAATTCTGTTAATCAAATCCATAAACACTGCAGGTGTATTTGTCAAGCCCAATGGCATCACAAGAAACTCATAGTTTCCATACCTAGTTCTAAAAGCTATTTTTGGTACATCTGATTCTTTTACCCATAGTTGATAGTAACCAGAACGAAGATCAATCTTTGAAAATACAGTGGCACATTTTAACTGGTCAAACAAGTCATCAATACGAGGCAATGGGTACTTGTTCGTTATTGTAACTTTGTTGAGCTATCTGTAATCAATGCACAACCTCAGCGATCCATCCTTCTTCTTTACAAATAGAACCGACGCACCCCAAGGTGAGAAACTAGGTCAAGCAAAACCTCTGTCAATCAATTCTTGCAACTGTACTTTCAGCTCTTTCAATTCAGTAGGAGCCATTCTATAAGGTGCTATTGATATCGGTGTCATTCCCGGAACAAGATCTATAGAGAATTCCACTTCTTTATTCGGTGGTAAACTAGGTAATTCTTCTAGGAATATATTAGGAAATTCACATACTACTGGCACTGATTGAATCTTTGACTCAGAACTTTAGTATCCAGCACATATGCAAGGTAAGCATCATAACCCTTTCGGACATATTTTTATGTTGATATTGCTGAAGTCACATTAGGTAGTCCATCTAGTTTATCAGATTCAACACAAAGCAATGCACCATTCTGACATTTCAATACAATATATTTCTGTTTACAATTCACCACTGCATCATATTAGGTTAACCAACCCATTCCCAAGAACACATCAAATTTATCAAATGGAAATAACATCAAATTAGCCGAAATCAATAACCTTTTATCATCAACGAATAGTTCTTACAAAATTTATCCACCACAACACATTGGCCATGCGGTTTGAAACTTTAACCACAAATTTAATGAATTCAAGAAGTAAATTTTTAACAGACACTAGGTTCGTACATATATATGAATGAGTGGAACCAGGATCAATCAAAGCAGTAATATCAATATCAAGTAGAGAAAATGTACCAGTAATGACGTCTGGTGCAGAGGCATCTTTTTTGGCATGAACAGCATATGTTCTTGCAGGTTCTCGTGCCTTAGATTTAACTGTTGTGTCCTTGGTAGTACCTCGACTACCACTAACATTACCGGGGTGACGGGGTCGTCTGCCTCTCGCAATAGGATTACTAGGCTTTGGAGCTGGTTCTATTTCTTTTTTAGCTTTTTCAAGACAATCCTTGAGAAAATGGTCAAGTGAACGACATCCGAAGCAAGCTCCGCTTCTAGACCGACATTCCTCATGATGAAATTTGTTACAATATTTACATTTTGATTTGGGATTACCGACACTATCCACACTGGTCACAGACGGAGATGAAAACCTCGGGTTAGAACGCTGAGGCCCCGCTCTGTCCCATAGAGTGGTCACACGATCATAATACTTCTTTAATTTCTTAGAAGAAAATGATTGTGACTTACTCTTTCGACTTGTTTCTTTTCTTTACTCAGTTCCTCAGCTTTGTGTGCTCGACCGAATAACACTGCAAATTTCCTTATTTCAAGAATTCCAATCAATGACTTGGTATCCTCATTCAAACCCTCTTCAAAGCATTTACACATTTCAGCCTCGATCAGAACCCATTATCTGGCATACTTACTCAGTTGAGCAAATTCCCTTTCATATTTAGATACAGTCATGTTTCCTTGTTTGAGGTCTAGAAATTCTTTCTTTTTTCGATCCATAAATCTCTGACTTACATACTTCTTCTTAAATTCAGCCTGGAAGAATTCTCATATGACATTCTCCCTCGGTACCACTAAAGTTATGGTATTCCACCAATGATAAGCTGTATCTTTCAATAGAGATACCGCATATTTCAGACATTCAGTAGGTGTACAGGATAATTCATCAAAAACCCGAATAGTATTTTCTAGCCAAAACTCAGCCCTTTCCAGATCATCATCTGCGGTAGATCTGAATTTTTTCGCCCCATGTTTGTGGATTTTATCTATCGGAGGCTTACCAATTCTAATAGATTCAGCACCCTGTGGTACCTCAAGAATCTGTTGGGGAACACGTGGGGGAGATCATTGTACAACAGTTTTTGTTCTCAAGTACAGTGTAAACCATGCATTCATCATTTGAAAGAAGGCTTGTTCTGCCTCCTCAGTTCGACCCTCAGACACAGGCCTTTCATTACCAGACGCAAACGCAACTCTTTAAACTAAAGTTGAAGCATTGCTTTCAGCTTCCTCGGATTCAGCTCTAGCTCGGTTGGATGACATTACTATATGAAAAACACATTTAAAATGATCAAGAGTCATTACACTATCACAATTTATATAATGGCATGTATAGCTAAACTCATGTTTGCTATGTCAAATCTGAGAATCGACTAAACCGTAGCTCTGATACCCCTAACCCGTATCCGTCGTCGAAACAGGGTTACGAAGTATTATTAGAACATTCAGAACCATTTACAAATAACTTATGTCATTTACTATTCATCTATTGAGATCATTCAAAACGTCCCTTAATTGGACCCTCGAGGTCCAATACGAGCATTAGAATCAAGTCGGGACTTAATCTGGAACTTTTAGAATTTTTCGCGACCTTTCAAAATTTTTCCAAGGTGGAGGGCTCACATGCCCGTGTGGTCCAAGGGACACACCCATGTGACCCTAGGACATGCCCGTGTTGCAGGCCGTGTTCGACCCTGTGTAACTCTCTGACTTGCACACATGGCAATCCCACACGCTTGTGTGCTAGGCCGTGTGGCCAATTAATTCAATTCGAAATTAGGTGCAGGTTTCACACGGCCAAGAAACATGTCCATGTTCTAGGCTGTGTGGTACACACAGCTGAGACACACGTCTGTGACTCTGCCAGTGTGCCTAATTCTGAGCATTCTATTTCTCAAAATTAAGTTGCAGGGGACACACACGATCTAGACACACGCCCATTTGTCTGCCTATGTGGATAAAATGAAGTCATTTCTAGCTTCATTTCTCACCCAAAATTTCACCCAAGACCTGCACTTCAAACACACATCCAATACCAACAAATCAAAGCATTCAACTTAAGCAAATTTCATCATTCAAAAGCCATATCACTAAAAGCATAAATGATTACAACCTTACCTTAGTTTAACTTAGGCATTCACAACATTGATCACATATTCTTAACATAACACATGTGTATATGTATATATATCATAATAATCTAATTAGTCATACCAAAATGAACCATTACTAGTCATTCCAATGGCTAGGTTACAAAATAACATTTCAAGCCACTATCGGCCAAGTTGTCCTATACATGACATTATACAAAACTGATTTTTACTAAGTATACCCAAAATGACCAGTTGATAGTGTGATGATACTCCAGTGATCTCCAACCTTCGCAAGCTTTTGAGCACTGTAAAATAGGGGAAAATAAAACGGAGTAAGCATTACATGCTTAGTAAGTTCGTATAACGGAAACTAAACTTACCACTCTCATTTATTAAATCTAAGCATACAACGTTATGTTTCCATCCATTTGGCTAAATTGCCTAATCAAATACATTCAATCAAACATGTTAGTCACCATAATCTTCATATCAATCAAGTAACATAGATGAGCTCATGAAGCAATATTCTTTCAAGTCATTATCATTTCATCTCAAGATTCTCATGCCATGTTAAGAGTTTTATGTCCGTCGAATCATTGAATGCTGATGGAATCTCAAGTAGTAAACTCGAAGTGTACAATTCAATAATCCGTCAATTTCTTATTCAAGGGTACCTATTAGGGCACTTAACCAAGAAACACTCTCTCAAGCCACATATCGTATAATAAGATCACCAGTCTAGGCTAAATCCCTTATATAACGTAACCTCAGAGGAGCTCGATTAGGATTACCAATCCAGGCTAAACCTTAATCATAACATGTGCTCGAGAGGTATTATACCGGGATTACCCATCCAGGCTAAATCCTTTTTATAACAAGGTCAATGGGATTACTCGTCCGAGCTAAATCCCATTCGCAACATATGTAGGACCTTATTAGTTTTGGGAAAGTGCATATAATCATCGGAATTCAACATTCAATCGGGACTTAACCCCTTTATCACCATTTCAAGCGTGTATCAAATTTTCCATCATAGTATACACGTAAAGCACATCAAAAGAATTCATATTACATACAAACACAACATCCAATCTGGACATAATTACATGCTCAATTAAGTTACAGGAACTTACCTCGATACTTGTTCACGTTAGAAATCTACTAATCCGTAACCTTTTATTTTCCTCGATCTAACCTCGAATTATTGTTGTCTAGATCTATATAAATGAATTTAACCACCAATTTCACACATTTCATATTTAAATGGACTGAATTTACGTCCTAGGCAAAATTACCATTTTGCCTCTAACTTTTCCATAAATTCTGATTTTGTCCTTAGGCTCGGAAAATGAAACTTGTGCAAATTACTCCCTATTCCAAGCCTAACCAAAGCCCCATTACAAATTTTACAGCACATGTATTCATAAAATTTCAGAATTTTTCATCAAATTTTACAACTTTTCATTTTAGTCCCTAAATCATGTTTTCATCAAAAATCACTTTGTAAAAGTTGTTTATCTATCAATAATCTTTCATTTTCTACCATAAATTTCTAATTTCCAGCATATGCATCCATGACCCATTTTTCATACCTTGATAACTTTTCAAATTAATCCCTCAAATAGAGAGATTAAGCTATCCCAGTTTTAAAAATATCAAAATTACTAAAAACGGGACAAGGAAACTTACCCAATTAGGGCTTGAAAGTTCATTTTCTCTCACCTAGGGTTTCTTGTGTTTTAGGTTGAAGATGACATAAAATAAGATGATGGCTTTTATCATCTTTTTAATTAATTAGGTATTTTGAAATTTCCAATTTAGCCCTTACCCATTTTCTATATCTTCATGGATGAGTCACCAAGAAAAATCTACATACTTCTTTAATGGTCTAATTACCATATAAGGACCTCTAGATTTGAATTCCATAGCTATTTAACCCTTATAGCTACTAGAATTCAACTTTCGTATTTTATGCAATTTAGTCCTTCTCGTAATTAAACACTTCGTTTCAAAATTTTCACACGACATGTCTATTATAATACGGGCCATATAATGAAATAAAAATAAACCTTATTTTTGGATCGGATTTGTGGTCCCGAAACCACTGTTCCTATTTAACTGAAAAATGGGCTGTTACATGTGTGAACTCCTTTCTCTTTTCCCCCAACACAATATATTGTTCATTTAAGACTACGTTTATTTTGAAAATAAAATTTTGAAATGCTACCCCATTACACTTAAAGATTTAAAATACAAGAAATAGCCTTTGGCGATCTCTTAACAACATTTATAAATCACAATTAATTATAAGCCATTGATACTACTGATCAACATTCGATGTATTCAAAATAACATTTCAAGTACAAATTGATTGTTTTGAAATGGCTGTATCTACAATTTTTTTAGTACTCCCAGCAATTACATGTTACTCATGAAATTAAGAAGGCTCACAAATGGTCACAGATATGGCAATATCCTTTCAATCACAACGCTCAACCTATGGACTTGAAAGTAAGAAGAAACTGGATAAGTTTGTGAAAACTTAGTGAGTTCCTGGAAAGGGCAAATCCCATCATGATTTCTATCAGACAATAAGAAATTGGACTCAAGCTAACAGATAAGCTCTCCATATTTGGCAGATACATCTCTTTGGTCTGTAGATCAACTAGCGGATACTACCACCATCAAAATTAGCCTACTGACGAACTCCACTAGTTTTAAACTCATACATGACGGTCACAAGAAAAACTGCTCCACGAATACTTCACTTGTGTGGATTACCATTTTATGGCTGACAAGCTTACTATATACTCTTTCATGCAACGTGCACTACCATATGCACCATTTTTCTCACATACTTCATTCCTTATACTATCTTATGATCCTGGTTCCAAGAACCAAATTTACTGTATCTTTATATCCACTCATCACAACTATTTAACAAACATCACCTTCGTACCCTCTTGACTTCCCTCCTTGTTCGAACACATAAGTGTTTCCCTGTAAGGTCGGGTTTTTTACCAATCGCGGTTTGCACCAAAGTGACATACTGGAGGCAAAACATTTTATCCTATGTCTTCCTTATCATTATACACATCATCCATCCATTACCTCTTTACACCAATCTAGATACGGAGCTTGTGCACCAAGGAAGGAATAATTATACTATGTATATACTAGGTTTTTTGGGTCTAGTTAACAATATATAACCTTGCATGCACTGACACTTTGCATATTTTGGCTTAAACATGAACATCAAAGACAAATGACAAAGCTACTTATCTGGTTGTACAGTGATAAGGATTAAACAAATTAGCACAAGCACCAAACACAAAGTACAAAGGAATTCACCAGAATATTTTACTCAGAGCTTTTTCTATTTTATTGGTTCCTTCCCTTTAATATTGGGACCTTTACCCGTTTCTTTAGCTAAAACAATAAAACAACTTCTTTAAACATCAAAGCTGACCAAAACTTTATGATTCAACAAGAATCTATAGACATACAAACAGTTTCTGGATAGAAGTTTCCTTCATACTCAACATTCAAAGAAATACTACCAAAGCTCTCTTATATTAGCTTTTATCTATATGGTAAAGCTTAAAAGAAGGTTTAAGAATTTACTAGCAAATAAATGGCATAGAAGCTCTCCTAAGCTTTAACAGTCAACTCCTCCATTAGCAAAGTAGAACTCTTTAGGTTCCTTTGATAATAACAAAGTCTAGTGGAGAAGATGAATAAAAAATCCTCTCTCCACTATCATGCTTCCCTATTTATAGATACCTCACATCCAAATCTCAATCAGAATTATTTCTAATCATTACCTACTCTCGCACGCTTTCATTAATTAATCACATCCTACGAGGCTATCCAAGTGTCCTAACTACTGACACGTTACCTCCACTAGGATGCTAGCTGTCTTAAATGTGTCCCACATGCTATTATACTTATTTTAGTAGTGACACAAAAAAGGGTGGAGAACTTATTAGTGGGAGAGTCTGCCTAATAAGGTCCTCAACTTAACCACAATCTCGCCACCATTTGAAATGGTACTTCTCAATATTAACAAAGTTCCATGAAGTACTCCGCCACAAAGTTACTAACCTTATCCGATCTAAGTCTCGCAACTTAAGCGGCCTTCACTAGTGTAGTCTCCTGAATCAGTCCTACTTGCCAAACCAGGGTGTGACAAGGGTTCTCTTGCCCTACGAAAATATCAACTTGTCGGCCTTGTTAGGCCCATGTCTAACAACTTAAGTCTAAATTTGGCCATTTGAAACCCATTTCATTAATACGAGGTCCTAATGGTCCAAAATATTTTTCAAATATCAAATATCATATTTGAATATTATTTCCATCCTAAAAGTCTCAAGAATTGACCAAATTACCCTTTACAACAAAATTATCATTTTTTTCCTTTTTCAAGCGATTTCTTCTCAAGATTTGATACTTAGACTAGTTCAATCTCATAAATCATACTAAATCTTCAACATAATTCCATGAGTGATAAAAATTGCACTTTTGCTCTTTGCTCGGTAAAAAAGGGGAAAATTATAATTTAGTCCCTATGCTTCCTAATCTTTTCAATTTAGTCCCAAAAGTGATTTTCATCACACCAAATCACATTCCAATCCATTTTCTTTAAATAATACATAATAATTATTATTTTACATTTTCATATAATTTTACACATTAATACTCATACTTTTCAAAAATTTATGATTTGGTCCTTTTGTTATATTTTCACATTTTTGACTCTTTTCACATAATTCATTCTCCAATATCAATTTAATTTCATAAAAAATTATTATATGAGACATTCCATAAAATTTCTCATAATTTCCTCAATATTCGAGCTTGAAATTATACCATGTGTCATATCAAAATTTTCAAGGCATTAATAACCAACAAGTGATGCCACGACATCATATGTTTGACCTCGTAACCTCGCGCGCTGTCCCATCATTGTGTATCTCCTTTTCTCCACTTCACCGTTTTGCTCATTTTGGGTTCTTAACACCTCTGATTTTCTTCGAACCACTCTTAAATGATTTTAAATTTATTCTAAGCCTTCTAAATTTTCTTAAACTTGATTTATTGATCTTATAAAAATGTTTTAAGTTAAAAAAATACATTTTAAAATTTATTTTTCATACATTTTTCGGCAACATATTCCATTTGTATCAAATGTCAAGACGGTTGATAGATGACAAGTGTTACACTCATATTCTTATTATTACATTAGTCAAGGCATTAATATCTTTTTTCATATTTGTAAAACAATTTACTTGATGGCTTATTTAATGTCATAACTTACTCTTTTCTACACAAGTAAATCAACATCATTAAAATTTTCATTTACCATATTTCTAGTCAATTTTTGACTCAATACTCGTCAAGGCTCATTAAAACTTAATCTTTACATTTTAATACAAGACCATGGCATGCTCATACTTGTCTTTATTTCCATTTCTATTAAACCATTTAATTAAATTATGAACATCACTATTTAACCCCATTTTAATATTTAACCATTAAAACTCTATGATCAATAATAATTCATACAAAGTAAGAATGGCTCATCAAGAACTTACCTTCCTTTGAAAGAGAAAAATCACCAATTTTTTTTACTCTCGCTAGCCCAAAGCTTTACCACCCACTTTTCAATTTCTTTCCTCCATAATAAATATCACACATAATACCCAAAAATCATGTTCATGAAGAAATCTTACCAAACAATCTTACATAATAACCAATTTTCACACTTTTTCACACTAACCCAAGCTTTCCCTCTCTAGCTTGAGGAAGCGCTTACTTTCCATGGAGAAGATAATGGTGGAACTAACTTTAGAAATGAGTTCTCTATAAGATTTTAAAAGGAAAATGTGGTGGATAGTGAAAGCTCTTGGCGGTTTTTGTAAAAAAAACATGCTGAGAAAATGAGAAGAGAAAGTTTGCTCATCTTCTAATGAGGGGGACAACTACAAGAGGGAAAAATGAGAGCTTTCATTTTTTTTTTAATAGCTAAAGTCAACTCAATTTAAATGGGTTGCTCATAATTTTTCATGCTTTCAAAATTCCAAAATTTATGGCCATAAATTTGCTCATATCAACATATATAAAATAAATTTTAAAACTATTATTATAATACTCTTGGAAAGTCCCATAATATCTTTTAACGCAGAATTTGCACTTTTAGTCCTTTTCTCAAGTCATTTCACTTTAATATTACCGAATATGACAGTTAACACATTTTAAACTTCCTATAACACCATAAGGTTTCATAACGCTATCCAACCATGCAAAATTTGTATTTTAATTATTTCTAGGCCAAAATAGAAAAATTACAATTTGGTCCCTATACTTTTCATTTTATTCAGTTTAGTCTAAACCAATTTTTCTTGATAAAAATACATTTGCCATGTATTTGTAACATAAAAAAACTATTATCAATTCATAATTTCTCTAATTGGTTAGTTTGCACTTTTTTCCTCGTACTTTTCCAACTTTTCATTTGTCTTTTTTTCACATTTTCACATCCAAAATTTACTTCATTGATTTCCAACAATAAATCATTAATTCCTTTAAAAGTTCTCTCTATTGGTCTCATTTTTGAATTTTCTCTAAAATTCACTATAGTGAATCTTGAAACAATGCCACTTACTCTACCAAAAAAAAAAATTGGGGCATTATGTCCTCAATGGTTTTTGCACGTAAAACAAAATGTATATGCAAATATTGGCTCATTGGTTACCTAAAATTTAACTAACACTAAGTTGCATTATTTGTAACACCCCTAACCCGTATCCGTCACCGAACTAGGGTTAAAGGCATTATCAGACAAAATCGAAACATTTAACATTCATTTCATAAGCATCAAAGCATTAAAGATCAATCATCAATATAAAGTCCCTTATATAGATCATCGAGACCTTAAACATGCATTAGAAAGGGGTCAGGACTAAACCGAACGCATACAAAATTTTTCCAAAACTTAAACATTTTTCAAACAAGTACAGGTCACACACCCGTGTGAACAGGCCGTGTGCCTCACACGACATTAGACACGCCCGTGTGTCTAGGTCGTGTCAATACAGGACATACATACTGACTTACTCACACAGCCACAAGACACGCCCGTGTGCCTTGACCGTGGTCGAGTCTAACTTGGGCCACACGGCTAGCCACACACCCGTGTGCCTTGGCCATGCTCGAGCCTGACTTACAATTGTAGGGTACCCTAGGGGACACACGACCGTGCAACATAGTTGTGTGTTGCACATGGCTGAGACACACGCCCGTGTAGACAAAAATAGGCCATTTGAATAGCCAACTTGCCACCCCAATTGGGTCACACCTACAAGCACCAAACTATGCATATTTGTACACCAATGTCAGCCAATCTCTACACCAAAACATACATTATTCATGCCTTTACAATATCAATAAAATCCAACCTCAATTCATCAACCAAATCATACCAAAACCTAAACTAAAATCATACCGAAACATATGTTTCAATACATCATTCAATCACATGCTTAAACTTACCAAAACTCATTAACATTTACCATTTCTTTTGGCCAACCAAAAACATACCACAATTGCACATTAACATCACATACCAAAAACCACATCATAATCACATCCATACCAAGCCATATCACATGGCTAAATACATACATCACAAAACATAATTTAAACACTCCTAGCCTATACATGCCATACTTTAACATATTCATCTTTAAAAGTGCCAAAATAAGGTTCGATAGTGTGGTGACGATCCTCGATGATCCCCGAGCCTACAGTAGCTTCGATATCTATAAAACAATGCAAACACACACAAAGTAAGCGTTCAAAAGCTTAGTAAGCTCGTACCAAATATCATCAAAAGTTTATAAAATATAAAACATCAACACATAAGTACTTATTAATTCTCAAATCATCTATCAATTCTATGCCAACGCAATTCATATATTTATACTAATTCAATGAACTTCATATACGTAATAACATCTACCATATAGGTATCATACATACCTAAACCTTCCCGTATTTATTCATTTTCATCCTCACCTCTGGTTCAGATATTTTAAGATTTACTGAAGATTGCTCATGTTTTAAACATCCGCACACTTAGTGCTTCAAGGATTAGCCAAAGCTAGAATGATTCCGCACACTTAGTGCCATCACAATTAACCGAAGCTATTTCGGTATCGCACACTTAGTGCCTCATATACCTAAAGCTAGTTTGAATCGCACACTTAGTGCCAAATACAATTGATTTATCATCGTATTCATCCAAAAACAAATATATACACAATCTATATATAATCAAAGCATCAAAATATACTTTTAACATCATGTTTTACGTACGAACTTGCCTCGTACTAGGAATTGTCGACTTCCCTCGGTCTAAATCCGAATTCCTCTTTTCTTGATCTATATATATATATATATTCAAAATTAACCCTTTATTTACCAAATAATTCAAATCAATCCATAAACATACATTTAGGGCATTTTACAATTTAGCCCTGACATTTTGACATTTTGACACTTCAGTCCCTAATTCACAAAATCACAAAATACACATAATTTGCATATACTCATGCTTGGCTGAATTCTCCCAGTACTCATACTAGTCCACACATTTCATTTATGTCGCATTTTAGTCCCTCCAAATCTCATTTTCACAATTTAGCCTAAATTACTTAATTTCATAAAAAAATTCAAAAACAACATATGTTAACCTGAAACATATCTTTCATAATTCATCAACTAACATCACAAAGCTCATAGTTTCATCAATGGCATAACTCAAAATCATCAACAAAATCACAAAATACACATAATTTGCATATACTCATGCTTGGCTGAATTCTCCTAGTACTCATACTAGTCCACACATTTGATTTATTTCACATTTTAGTCCCTTCAAATCTCATTTAGTCCCTAATTCACAAAACCACAAAATACACATAATTTGCATATACTCGTGCTTGGCTGAATTCTCCCAATACTCATACTAGTCCACACATTTCATTTATTTCACATTTTAGTCCCTCCAAATCCCATATTCACAAATTAGCCCAAATTAATAAATTTCATCAAAAAATTAAAAATAACATATGTTAACCTAAAACATATCTTTCATAATTCATCAACTAACATCACAAAACTCATAGTTTCATCAATGGTATAACTCAAAATCATCAACAAAATTAGAAATTGAGATATGGGCTTGATAGAACCTAAGAAACGATCACAAAAAAGCAGAATTATAAAAAACTGAACAAAACTCATACCTTAATTAAGCCTTGTGTGTGTCAAATGTAATGCCCCAAATTAGTTCTGAGGAGGCTACGTGGGAACTCGAGGAGGTGATGTGACAACAATACCCTCACCTATTCTGACTAGGTAAATTTCAAGGCCGAAATTTTCTTTAAGGAGGGTAGAATTGTAACGCCCCAAATCTCAAAAACCCTGCTTAAATTATTTTTGTGTGTTTGTGATATAGATGTATGTCTGACTTAGTGATTTAATGCTCTGAAAGTGTTTGGGAAGTTATGGGTTCAAGTCCTGGCTTGAGCAAAATTTTGGTTTTATTTGAATAAACCTGCAGCTAAAAGACTTTTAAATTAATGTGAGTAGGACATGACAAAGTGAGCATGCTAGCCTAGTGGTAAGTGGCGTGTGGAGTGTGCAAGGAGCCTGGGATTCGAATCCCTGGATGTACAAAGGGAGATTATTTTTACTCCTTGCTTTGGGGAGGTAGTAGTGGTTGACCGAAACACTGATTAGGGGAGGGGAGTTTGAATCGGTCATAGAGGGTTTGTATGAGGAAGTTGAGGAGAGATATGAGGAGAGTTTTTAGGAGCGAATCAAGGGACTGAATTGTGGGTAGTTGGTGCCGAATGGGGACTCTAGGCATTCTTCAATTCGGCTTAGGTGTCATACTCCTCATTTTGGTCAGTTTAGTACTCTTGTTTTCCCTTTCTGCGTTTTGGGAGTCTTTTCCTTTTATTTTTGCTGAGTAGCCGATTTCTGCTAGGGGTCTTGGGGGTACTTCTCGTTTTGACCATTAGGGCATTTGTCTATTCCGTTTTGGGCTCTTGACAACAGTGCTTATTTCTTTCCTTCTCAACTTTCGGGTTTTTGTTTATGATCCCTTGACCTATTATTTTCTCCTCTTTCTTTCGACCTTCTTTGCTTTTGTACTGTGGTGGTCGAATCTAAGATCTTTTTTTCTTCAAGTCGAATAACCTGTTCCCACTTCTCCCTTTCTTCTCGTGGCCAAATAGTCTTGGTCGATTTTTCCTTTACAATCCGGGTGACTTCTAGGCTTGGTTCTCGGCTAAGTTTTGGTAAGTCTTCTTCTTAGGGAATGTCGACTTCTTCTTCAGTGAGCCGAATATACCCTCCTTGCTTATTCTTTTCTTCACCTTAATGATTGACTTATAACACTGTGTTTTATTAAATGTTGGTAGGGGCTCGATTTAATTAGACAAGGCGTTGGGCGATTGTTTTCCCTTTACAAGTGATAATCCCTTTATTGGTAGGTGTTTAAGTTTTAGTTATGGTTGTGTGGGATTGCAGATTCTTATAAGTCGGTTAACTATTCTTGTGAAGGTAAAAGCATTGGAAGGAGTACGTGGAGTTAGGGCAATGGAAGGTTGTGATTATTGATTGGAAAGTAGATGTTTTGGTTAAAGCGGTTTCAATATTATAGTATTATATTAACAAGGGTTTGAGACTAATGAGAGGTTGTGGTTGACCATAGGTTCTTAGTCTTGGAGGCATTTCGGCTACAACTCCATAACAGGTGTGTGAACACTATCATTAGGTGTGTGATAGCAAAAGTCGAAAAGTTGAAACGTGGGCTGTCGGTACCACATGTGCATATGGCTGCCTGTGTTGCAGGCCTAGTAGCAAAATAAGGCCGTGATGTCGACGAAATGGCCAAAAGCAATTTCATGGGCCGAAATGGTATTAGGCCATTCTGAGTTGAACTGGGCCGTATGGGCCCAATAGGCTTGTGTAACACCCCGAATTTAGGCCTAGAAGGAATAGGCCTTGAGCATGGGAACAGCTAGGAGACTATACGTAAGTATATAGTTGTACAAGAAAATGACACAAATATATGTCTGCTTCAATGGTTATGTGTCCTGTGAAGTGTTAGAGAAGTCTTGGGTTCAAAGCTAGGCTTTAGCAAAAATTTTAATTTTAAATGAATAGGGCCTTAGTTCTAAGCCACATCTGTGATCAATCCTATCTAATAGGATCTATTGTTATGTAGCTAATCGACAAGAAGCGTCCGTTTGGTTCTAGCTAGCGATCTTAGGGTAATAGGCGGTATTACTGTCAATTAAGGTTAGTAGTAATTGAAATTATTAGGATTTAATGTTGTGAACCGTAACGATTAGAAGGCTAACAGTATGTTTTATTGGAATATAGGCTTTAGGGTCGTGAGTGGTTCACTCGATTTTGCAAACAAGTGTGTACACACACTGAATAGACTGTAGAACGACAAAAGTCGAAAAGCCAAAAAGCTGAAAAATAGCCTTTTAGCCACATGGGTATGCGAACGCACATGTGGTAAATTGAGCCTACGAATCGTGGGCATAAGACTATAGAGGCCACTATGAGCATTCTCATGGTAAAGGCTGCGACAGAGGCTGTGGAAGTGCTTAGGCTGGGTCTTCATCTTCTGGACACCAGCCTAATGAGGAAGTTAGAGAGGCACCAGCCTCACCTATGGCTGAGACAGGGTCTCAAAATTGAGCAGCTGGGGACGACGTATTGTTCCAAGCAATGTTGAGGATTCTGGAAAGGGTCGCTGGGCCTGGTACTAGTAATATGGGCCGAGGGTCGGTTATAGAACGACTCAGGTCTAATAGAGTAGAGATATTCAGGGGTATTGCTGGAGTTGCCTCTAATGTTGTTGAATACTGGATAGAGGCCATAGAAAGGATCATGGATGATCTTGACTGCACCCCTGATCAGAAGCTAAAAGGTGCAGTATCTCTACTGAGGGACGAGGCCTATCAGTGGTGGCTTATCGTCAAAGAGGGAACTCAAGCTGATCGTTTGACCTGAGAGTTTTTCAAGACTACCTTCCAGGCTAGGTATGTGGGTGCCAGCTATGTAGATGCCCGTAAGAGGGAATTTCTGAACTTAACTCAGTGAGACAGGACGGTGGCAGAATATGAGGCCGACTTTTTACGACTGAGCCTCTATGCACGTGGGATGGTGGCAACAGAATACAAGCGGTGTGTTCGATTTGTAGATGGCCTCAGAGATGGTTTAAGGGTTCTGATAGCTCCTCAAAGGGAGCGAGATTTTGCAGCACTGGTTGACAAGGGAAAAATCATCGAGGATGTGACGAGCGCTGAGCACCAAATTAGAGAGAAAGGTAGAGGTAAGAGGGATGATGAGCCCTTAAATTCTTTTTAGAGGTATAAGAAAAAGCCTAGAGCTGATGGGCCAGTCAGAGATAGGACCCCTGCTGTTGCTACTACTTCTAGACCACAGTTTTATACTTACTGTGGGAAACGCCCTCAGGGCGAATGTTGGAAAAAGATAGGTGCATGTCTGAGGTGCGGATCATTAGAGCACCATATCAAGGATTGTCCACGGAGGCCCGAACAGGTGCAATCTACTGGTTTTGGAAATGTTCAGCGGGGTGGTCAGTAGCCACTGAGAGGTCGTGGTCAGGCAAGAGGTGGAAATGGTATGGGTCATGCTCGTGGAGCACTGGGCAGAGGTACTGGTTGTACTGAGGCGAGGCAGTCGGCACTGGTTTATGCTACACGGCACCGAGAGGATAAAGATGCTCTAGATGTCATTACTGGTACGTTCTTTATCTATAGTGTACCTTATATTGCACTAATTGATGTTGGGTCTACACATTCATACGTAGCATGCTCTGTGTCTAAGATATTGGGTATTATGGCTAAAAACACTATGAGTGAGGTTACTGTTCTAAGTCCGCTAGAGCAGTCCGTTGGGATAAATAAGATGTTTACAGATGTTCCCTTGGAGATACAAGGAGTTATTTTTCTGGCTGATCTTATGGAGTTGCCTTTTGGGGAGTTTGACCTAATATTAGGCATGGATTGGTTAGTTAAACATCGGGTAAGCTTGGATTGTGCCACTAAACGAGTTGTACTGAGAACTAAAGTTGATGAGGAGATAGTGGTAATTGGGAACAACGAAACTATTTGAGTAATGTGATTTCTGCGCTTAAGGCCAAGAAATTGGTTCGTAAGGGTTGTGAAGCGTTCTTGGCTTACAGTAGTGTTTCAGATGTTGGGGACTCTTCGGTAAAGGATATCAAGACTATTAAAGATTTTCCAGACCTCTTTCCTGAAGAGTTACCGGGATTACCTCCAGAACGTGAAGTGGAGTTTGGGATTGAGCTCCTTTCTGTATAGCTCTGGTGTCCATCGCCCCTTATAGAATGACATCGAAAGAGCTTGTAGAGCTTAAGTCCCAAATTCAAGAGTTACTAGACCGTGGGTTTATCCGACCAAGTGTGTCTCTGTGGGGGGCACTAGTATTATTTGTGAAAAAGAAGGATGGGTCCATGCGTATGTGCATTGACTATAGACAGTTGAATAAGCTGACCATTAAGAATAAATATCCTCTACCGAGGATTGATGATTTGTTCAACCAACTGCAAAGAGCATCGATTTTTTCTAAAATAGATCTCTGATCGAGGTATCACCAATTGAGAGTTAAAGATGCTGATGTGCACAAGACCATGTTTAGGACTCGTTATGCTCATTATGATTTCCTGGTAATGCCTTTTGGATTGACAAATGCACCGGCAACTTTTATAAATCTGATTAACAGAGTGTTTCAACCCTATCTGGATCGGTTTGTGGTAGTATTTATCAATGATATACTGGTGTATTCGAGGACTGAAAATGAACATGATGAACATCTACGAGTGGTTCTGCAAATCATGAGGGAGAAACAATTGTACGCCAAGTTCAGCAAGTGTGAATTTTGGTTAGTGAGGTAACGTTTCTTGGTCATGTGGTATCTGCGGAGGGAATTACGGTTGATCCTCAAAAAATTTAGGCTATTGTAGATTGGAAGCAACCTAAGACTGTGTCAAAAATTCACAGTTTTCTGGGTCTGGCTGAGTATTACCGAAGATTTGTAGAGGGGTTTTCACTGATTGCTGCGCCCTTAACTAAGCTGCTACGTAAGGGCGTACCTTTTAACTGGACTGATGCACAGCAAGAGAGCTTTGTGAAGCTCAAGAAAGTTCTAACTGAGGCCCTTGTATTGATTCAGCCAGAGTCTGGAAAGGAATTTACTGTTTACAGTGATGCATCACACGTTGGTTTAGGTTGTGTGTTGATGCAAGAGGGTAAGGTGGTAGCTTATGCGTCTCGTCAGCTTAAGACGCATGAGGCAAATTATCCGACTCATGACTTGGAGTTGGCGGCAGTTGTGTTTGCACTGAAAATTTGGAGACATTACTTGTACGGTGAGAAGTGTATCATTTACACGGATCATAAGAGCCTCAAGTATCTCCTCACTCAGAAGAAGTTAAATCTTAGGCAGCATAGGTGGATTGAGTTGCTTAAGGACTATGATTGCTCCATTGAATACCACCCTAGAAAGGCTAATGTGGTGGTCGACGCGCTG
This sequence comes from Gossypium anomalum, assembly GCA_025698475.1. Taxonomy (NCBI): domain Eukaryota; kingdom Viridiplantae; phylum Streptophyta; class Magnoliopsida; order Malvales; family Malvaceae; genus Gossypium; species Gossypium anomalum. The sequence continues at coordinate 36,933,976 of CM046959.1, read as the reverse complement.
AGTCGTAGGGCTATAACTGATCTGAGAGCAATGTTTGCTCATCTTAGCTTGTTTGATGATGGTAGTTTGTTGGCTGAGCTCCAAGTTAAACCTATGTGGATCGTGCAGATTAAGAGTAAACAGCTGGAAGATGAGTCATTGGGTCATCGGTTCCGTCAGATTGAGACGGGTAATACTGTAGATTTTGGCCTGAATAATGAAGGGGGTACTTTGCTTCTGTGACAGAATTTGTGTACCTAAGGATACTGATTTAAGACAGACTTTGTTGCGAGAGGCACATAGTAGCCCCTATGTTATGCACCCAGATGGAAATAAGATGTATAGAGATCTTTGTGAGTTATACTGGTGACCAGGGCTTAAGCAAGAGGTGACCGACTTTGTGGGAAAATGTCTAACTTACCAGCAGGTTAAGACAGAACATCAGTTACCTTCTAGGTTGCTTCAGCTGGTTAAGATTTCACTGTGGAAGTGGGAAAGAGTAACTATGGACTTTGTGAGTAGGCTACCCCTAATGCCTTTTAAGAAAGATTCAGTGTGGGTCATCGTGGATAAATTGACCAAAACTGCTCATTTCATACCAGTTCACACAGATTATTCATTGTAGAAATTGGCTAAGTTATATGTATCCGAGATAGTGAGACTGGATGGAGTACCAGTTTCCATAATATCAGACAGAGATCCTCGTTTCACGTCTCGATTCTGGAAGAAGTTACATGAAGCTCTGGGTACACGGTTGGACTTCAGTACTGTGTTCCATCCTCAAATAGATGGTCAATCGGAGAGGGTGATTCAGATACTGAAAAACCTATTAATAAGTTGTGTAATTGAATTTCGAGGTAGTTAGGAGGATTACTTGTCGTTAGCAGAGTTTGCTTACAACAATAGTTACCAATCTAGCATACAGATGGCACCTTATGAAGTATTATATGGTCATAAGTGTCGCACTCCTTCATGTTGGACTAAGCTGGGTGAGCGGCCTGTTCTGGGCCCTGAGCTAGTATCTGATATCGAAGATAAGGTTAGATTAATTCAGATTGGGTTGAAGACGAGATCCCATGCATGAAGTCTTATGCGGATCTAAAGCGTAAGGAAATTGAATATTCTGTAGGAGATTTTATCTTTCTGAATGTCTCACCATGGAAGAAGGTACTCAGATTTGGGCGTAAGGGCAAGTTGAGCCTAAGGTTTATTGGGCCTTACCGCATTTTGAGACGAGTAAGACCAGTTGCCTACCAGTTAGAGCTACCTCTGGAATTAGAGCGAATTCACGATGTGTTTCACGTCTCGATGCTGAGACGCTACCGCTCTGATCCTACGCATGTGGTACCGATTGAGGAGATTGAAGTTAGACCAGACCTGACTTTCGAGGAAGAACCAGTCTAGATTTTGGATCGAGAGGTGAAAGTCTTGGGAAGGAAGTCAATTCCATTAGTAAAGGTTCTTTGGCAAAATCACAGTTCTGAGGAGGCTATGTGAAAACCCAAGGAGGTGATGCGACAATAATACCCTCACCTATTCTAACCAGGTAAATTTTGAGGCCGAAATTTTCTTTAAGGAGGGTAGAATTGTAACGCCCCAAATCTCAGAAACCCTGCTTAAATTATTTTTATGTGTTTGTGATATGGATGTATGTCTGAATTAGTGATTTAATGCTCTGAAAGTGTTTGGGAAGTTATGGGTTCAAGTCCTGGCCTGAGCAAAATTTTGGTTTTATTTGAATAAACCTGCAGCTAAAAGACTTTTAAATTAATGTGAGTAAGACATGACAAAGTGAGCATGCTAGCCTAGTGATAAGTGGCATGTGGAGTGTGCAAGGAGCCTGGGATTCGAATCCCTGGATGTGCAAAGGGAGATTATTTTTACTGCTTGCTTTGGGGAGGTAGTAGTGGTTGACCGAAACACTGATTAGGGGAGGGGAGTTTGAACCAGTCATAGAGGGTTTGTAGGAGGAAGTTGAGGAGAGATATGAGGAGAGTTTTTAAGAGTGAATCAAGGGATTAAATTGTAGGGAATTGGTGTCGAATGGGGACTCTAGGCATTCTTGAATTCGACTTAGGGGTCATATTCCTCATTTTGGTCAGTTTAGTACTCTCGTTTTCCCTTTCTACGTTTTGTAAGTCTTTTTCTTTCAGTTTTGCTGAGTAGCCAATTTTTGCTAGGGGTCTTGGGGGTACTTCTCATTTTGACCATTTGGGCATTTGTCTATTCCGTTTTGGGCTCTTCACAACAGTGCTTATTTCTCTCCTTCTCAACTTTCGGGTTTTTGTTTATGATACCTTGACTGATTTTTTTCTCCTCTTTTCTTCGACCTTCTTTGCTTTTGTACTGTGGTGGCCGAACCTAAGATCTTTTGTTCTTCAAGTCGAACAACCTATTCCCACTTTCTCCCTTTCTTCTCTTGGCCAAATAGTCTTGGTCGATTTTTCCTTTACAGTTTGGGCGACTTCTAAGCTTGGTTCTCGGCTAAGTTTTGGTAAGTCTTCTTCTTAGGGAATGTCGACTTCTTCTTCAGTGAGCCGAATATACCCTTCTTACTTATTCTTTTCTTCACCTTAATGATTGACTTATAACACTGTGTTTTGTCAAATGTTGGTAGGGGCTCGATTTCGTTAGGCAATGTGTTGGGCGATTGTTTTCCCTTTACAAGTGATAATCCCTTTATTGGTAGGTGTTTAAGTTTTAGTTGTGGTTGTGTGGGATTGCAGTTTCTTATAATTCGGTTAACTATTCTTGTGAAGGTAAAAGCATTGAAAGGATTACATGGAGTTAGAGTAAGGGAATGCTGCGATTATTGATTGGTAAGTAGATGTTTTGGTTAAAGCGATTTCAATATTATGGTATTAGATTAACAAGGGTTTAAGACTAATAAGAGGTTGTGGTTAACCATAGGTTCTTGATCTCGGAGGAATTTCGACTACAACTCCATAACAGGTGTGTGAATACTATCATTAGGTGGGTGATAGCAAAAGTCGAAAAGCCAAAAAGTGGGTTGTCGGCACCACACAGGCGTATGGCTGCTCATGTGGCAAGCCTAGTAGCAAAACGAGGCCGTGATGTCGATGGAATGGCCATGAGCAATTTCATGGGCCGAAACGGTATTGGGCCATTCTGGGCCGAACTAGGCCGTGTGGGCACAATAGGCTTGTGGGCTCCACACGAAGAAATTGCCCAAAATGTGGTAAATTGTGGGCCAGGTTTTATAAACTACACGGCTGAGGCCATTTTTGGGCTAGGTGGGTCATACGAGAGTGTGGGCCCAAATGGGCCCATAATATAGGTTGTAGGCCCATTAGTACTGATCGATTGATAAGGTTGCACGGGTCGCTCAGGACGACTTTGGACCTACTGTTGGGTCGGTAAGTACACTTAGACCCCCATACTGATGAAATGACCATTATACCCCTATGAGGTAAATTGACTGAAATACCTCTTTATTATGTATGACTGTTTCTAAGCATGACATTTATGCATTCACGTATGATATTATGTTGCATTACATGAGGTGGGATATATGATGTTGGAGGAAGTGTACTGAAAGGCTATAAGCCTATTACTGGCAGCTCTATTGCAAATTTTATTTTAGTACCGAAAACGGTACGACTTGGTGTGTAGGGCTGGGTGGGTGGATTTTATCCCCGCATGGTGTGTTGGACTGGTACGGAGATGATGTGTAGTGGATGGATTGGGTAGGAAACTTTGATTGCATACTATACTAAAAAAGGGCTCAGGCCCAAACTGCTACTGCTACTGAAATGGGGCTAAGGCTGTAGCTGTTACTAAAAGGCTCAGGCCCAGATTGGGGTTACATTGATTGGTTGCTTATTTTTGTGTGAGGTTTCACACACTGAGTTTTCGTAAACTCATATTGTGCAGGAAATCCCCAGGCTTAATCGGATCGAGACGACGGAGGGCTTAGAGGTGGCCACTCGATGTAGTTTCTTTTATTTTTATAACTTAAATTTTATATAAGGTTTTTATTATGTAATAAGGCCGTTAATTTGGGAGATTTATTTATTTACTTATTTTATTTTACCTGTTAGTAGTAGGATGCTCATTTTCGTGAAAATATAAACAAAGGATTTTCTGGAAACATCATGCTCACGCAACACGTTTTAAATGCTCTGTAACAAACATGGTTATAAAGTTAATAGTAAACTGGTTTAAGTTGTATTTTACCTAAAAAACTTGACTTTTCATAATGAACTAGGCCTTTTAACTTTTTGTTCAAGATCTAAAGAAGTGTTTACAAAGAACGGATTTTTCATCAATTGGTGTTTTGAAAAATCACTCCAATGTGACATCACAGATTTGACCATAACTTCTAGGCCAGGTTTGGGGTGTTACACTGAAACTTAAATCTCTTTAAACATGGGTTTTATTTTCTATTTTCGGTGGATGAACATACATAATGGCCTTATTTTTCATGTTTTGTTCTAATAATATTTACATAATAAGCATTTTACCATTATAACCTTTGTTAAACCATTATAAAATCACATAATGGATGGTTATTAATGTCCATTCAAACTTCTAATGGTCAAATAACCACATAAGGACCTCTCATTTATAAAGCCAAATCGAATAGGCACTCTTACCATATAGCAGACAACTTTTACATTTTACGCGATTAGGTCCTTTTTCAAAATTAAGCACACAAACATTCAAATTTTCATACGAGACTTTCGCACATGCTCATTCACATATCATAAACACAGAAAATAATATTTAAACATTTTTCTGACTCGAATATGTGGTCCCGAAACACTATTTTGACTAGGGTCTAAACCGGACTGTTACATTATTTGGTCGGTTCATAATGCGAGAAGACAACTTATATTAACATGTAATATAAATGGTCTATAGCCTGAATAATTGAAATTGAGAAAATTGATTCAATGAATATTATGTCATGTATCAAGCCAAATAAAGAGATATTGTATCTTGGGTATTGGTGCAGATGGCTCCTAGAAGATAGAGACATAAATGTGATTGTCTAGACTAATAATACATCAGACAGGACCTAAGTAAAAAAAAAAAATCCTAAATCCATTTATAGATTTATTCACTTGTGACATTCATAGCGTGGCTTACCTCAATCCTGAGTAAGTGATGGACTATTGCGTGTATGACTCATATACTTTGATGTATTAAAAGTTTGAGTTCAAATTGGTAATAGAGTCGAGAGTTAATACGCTGGGTATACGACTTCTACATGGCATGGTTTCATTTACAGTAGTGGAATTCATATACCAGTAAAAGGTAAAATGTATCCTCTCATTGTCATTACATGAAAACGCAATGTGGGCCGTGACCATGTTACAAATGATTTAATTACTATGTGTTAGCAATTGGTTTTTTCTCATAAGATAAATTTGGATCATATTGGGTGAACTGATTTAACCCAAAGAGATTAAGGGTATCATATGAGGGTAACACACATATGAACATGTCATTGGACGGACACTTAATAAGTTTCTTTCGTAATAGTATATAATAATGAAAGTTTCATCATGATGCTTTTAGTGGATTGGCTTCATAATTAAATAATGTTGTAATTAATAAATGAAGAGTCAGAACTTTATTACAAATTATTTGAGCCCTAATTATATATGTCCATTTAGTCTCTTCTCTAGCTCGATACAATCGTTGATGGTTTGCTTTTGAATCATGTGATGAATAAATGAAAATGACAAATTAGAGAAACATATCACATGGATCACTATGCGCAGTGAATGTATTTTCTAGGTATAAGCAAGAGATGACTTAGAGATTAAATTTGTTTCTTCGAATTGTTATTTAATTGATTGTAATTAAATAATTAAAATTTGAAGTAGAATTTAAATTAATTAGTCGTCATAGTAGAGAAAATGAATTAATTGGGTAAATTAATTAAATTTATTTTAGTTAATGAAATAAATAATATTTTAAGAACAGAAGATTGATTATTGGGTTGATTAAATTATGAGTTGATTAAAAGACTAGATAACACATCTGATAAATTATAAAGTAGATATGCATAAAACTGAAACATTAAGTGCACAAAATAGTGAAAGTATTAAGTGAACAAAATAGTGAAAGTGAAAAGTGGTATGTGAAATTAATGAAAGAATATTTAATGAGTGGACTAACTGCCAAATTAAGTAAATTATCTATGTGAAAGTGTGTGGTATACTGTAATTGAATTATTTCATACTAATATTTTATATAGTTTATAATTAAATTTAAATAAAAATATTTTTTATATAAAATTAATCTAATGAAAATAAAAAGAAATGTTTAAAATTGATTTAATATAGACCAAACAAATAGCTTAAAAGTTTAGAGAGGTCTTAATACTATTGATGGAGTAAATAACATATTTTTAAATTTTTTTTAATTTTACACATTTTTTAAATTCATGTAAAATTAATTTTTGGAGTAAATAATCATTATTAACTTGTCTTTTCTTGGTTTGATAAATTTTCACTTTAGTCCTCGTACTTTCGACCCTTTCGATTTAGTCTATTTTCCAATGTTCTAGATTCACTATCATATTCACAAAATTTTCTTCTATTAGCTAAGAAAGGACTTTCGCTTAATAATTTATTAAAAAATTTTCCTCAGCTGTTGATTGAGTCTTAACTCAATTAGTATCAGTATTGTTATTAGTGTAGGAGGATATAGGTTCGAGTGCACTAAACGCATTATCCTCTTATTTAAGGATTGGAAAAGGGCTATGAGTAGTTTTAGATATTATATAAAAAAACAAAAATAATAAGAACTTATAATAAAATTAATGTAAAAAAAAATTTACTCAACTTTTCACTATATACTTTTGCCGAAATAATACCATTACTGTACCGAAAATTTAAAGGTTAAAACCCGATTTGAACCCAATTTTATTAATCCAAACCTCTTCTAACATGTACACAAACGAGAAATAACATTTTAGATTATAATGTTAGAAAAAAAAACCGACAAGTTTAAAAATAATTTTTTAAACTCCAAATTTTTGAAAAAAAAAAACATCATTTTTTCTATTAAACATCCGCAATTTTTTTTTTTTTTTAAAGTTGGTTTTAAGTTTTTTGCATTAAAAAATTGCCTTGGGCAGATCCCTTTTTTTTTAAAATCTAAGCTGTTTTGAGCTGTTGAAAGTAGCAGGAAGGATAGTGAATGCCACGATAATAATGTCATTAAAACATGTTGGTTTAAGAAGGGAAGGTTGGGTGGTGTGATGTGATGTGATAGAGAAAAATGAATGTATGAAAACAAAAGAAAAGAATCATATATCTCTAACGATAACATGTGAGACTGAGTTTCATTTGAAAATCGCCTAGGCTGTTGTTGCTTTTGTTACTATCATTTGTTCTAGGTCCAAGCGGACTTTTAGATGAACATGTTTTATTTACATGATGAAGTTGGAGTCAAAACTGATGGGCTAAAACGTGAAGTTGTCCGAGGAGAGGCATTCACATTTCTTGATCTCGGAGTCAAGTATGCTTGCTCTAAAACCCGGAACTGAAGCTCAGAAGGATAATCCCTCATGCAGCTAATTCGTGGCCCAGCCCCTGTGGACCACTTGGACGATAATTGTTGAGCTAGTTGATATGATTTCAAGCCTTTGTGAGAGTCTATCCTTTTCATTATTTTTTCCTTTGATATAGGTTTGCGATCTTCCTCATCATCCTCTTCACCAAACAAATTGATCTTAGTGCATAGAAACTCTTCCTCAGGTAAAATTTCTTCTGCTGTTTCATACCCATCTTCTGTACTTGGTGATAGTGCTTGATGCTCAAGGCGGCGACTTGGTGATGACGTTTCTGTCTTGATCATGCCGATCACATCATGTATTTTCTGTATGCGAAGTTTACTTAATTTCGACAAAAATACTCGAGACAAGCTCGACGTTAATTTGTTAGCAACATTTGGGGCAGTGTCTGTAGGGTCTTCCTTTCTTGTACCACTGTTCTCTTGACCTGAACTTTCATTATTTGTTGCCTTAGTTTGTTGTTGTGACCCTCCTACTGTTGCCTCATTACTTCGAAGGCTATTATTCCTTTTGCTATTTGTTTCTTCCTCTTCATAAGGGCTTTTCTGTAAACATCATTAGAAAGAAGTACATAATCTCAACCCCCAAACAACCATGTTGAAATAACAATTAATGTAGAATTGGTTTTCTTTACCTTCACATTTGTGAGGTCAACATTGTGCTCCCGAAGAAATGATATGAACTCCTGAAAATTCTCTTCCGTTGGGAGGTAGTGTCCACTATGGGGCCAAATCGCCTACAAAGTTGAAACAATCATTTCAGTGCATCAAAAGTCTTGTACAAATTTGAAAATAACAAAGTGTAACTGACCTTCACGACACCGTTTTCCACAACCAATCTTCCAGCAGACAATGTTGCTCCACCGGCCAGAAAACTTGAATGCTGAAAAGTGCCCTTTTTTTTCAGTCCAACATACAATTTCTTAGAAACACTGAGAACAAAAATCCACTTCACATCTTCGGGTCCTCCTGTGGTATCAAGAAGTATCTCACTCATCTTGTACACCAACTTTTCACTCCTTATCACTACTTCAAAATTCTCCCTTTCAGTCTGTTAATAGGAAACAAAAAAAAGTAGTATATTTCGGTAACTATCTTCCAAATAAACTTGATAATTTGCATATGAAATTGAATTATATCCTATACTTGATTGGGATTTTTATATTATTACGTCCAAAATAAGGGAAAAGCCATAGCTACATCCTACATACTTAGAAAAACAACATATCTAAAATTTTGAAAAAGGAGATTAAGCTCACTGGACCAAGATACTTGATGCATTGATGTTGAAGCTTTGACCGAGGGCAATTTTCAATATGGACTTCTTTACCTTCTCCTATGTCAAGCCTACATGTTCAAAGTTGACAGATTGCTTCATAAGTTGGTAAGAAACAAATATCCTTCCTTGATTATTGTTGCTAATTAAATGAAATCTTACCAATAAAAGAAGGGTTGTTTACTTTCACAGTGAAGCCATTTGGCATAATAAAATTGAAGATTATGGCCATAACGATGCCTAGGATCAATCTATTAGCAAGCATTAAGAAACATGATCAGTAAGAGCTAGAATTGAAGACTGATAGTTTACTACGACTTTTTGCTTCTTAGAAGGGTAACTACCGCCTCAAGCCAGTGTTGCAAAGCAAGCTTTCGAGCCTTTTCATCCTTAGATATGCCTTTTCCAACCTGCATAAGAAGATAACTTTCGTAACCAACATTGCAGCCAAATGCATATAAAAGCTTACATCACCTTGTTCATGACTTACCTTAGCAGCTCTTTTTCTCGCCCTAAACCATCGTGAAACGGCAGATTCTGGTTTTTCTATCTCAAAGAAAGATATAGAGCTTCGTTTGAGTTCCACAAAATCTAATAGCTTCCACCTACAAAATGGTTTATAGAAATTAAAATACGAAGAAAGAAATGTTTGATAATCACAATGATGGATAGATACCAACCATTGTTGCTCAGCAACAACTGCACAATCTGCTAGCTGCCTCCTAGTTCGGAAACTTCTGTACACCTTTTGCAACTTCAATGCTGCCTGATATTGCTGCCCTCCTAGCTCTGAGAAGTCTGAATGGGACTCTTTCTCTGACCGGCTATTTGATGTTTGCAATACGTTATTGTCATTCACATTCTCTAACAAGCTATTTGATGTTTGCAATATGTTATTGTCATTCACATTCTTACGGCTCTCAGGTAAAGCAAACACCTTACTTTCCTTATCGGTGTCAGGAGTATGGTTATAACCATACGACTCCATTACATTTTCTCTAAAAGCTAACCATTGAAACCAGCTGATGGCAACACTTTCTTCACAGCTTCATCCTTGAAATTAATGGATTTTAAATGAAAATTTTGAAAACAACAGCCCAGGTCATCAAAATTACTAAGGGATGAAAAAATCATTCACATGCTATCAAAGTTATCTTCATAGATAAAGGTCTCAACCAACAAGATATATGTGATCTTGAGACCTGAAAATATAAACAAAAGAATCGAAATGATCAGATACCATGTCGAGAAACTATTTCTCAACGGGCTACCCCAGTAAGTGCTACCACCAGTGAAGGATTCTAACAATTCAAATTAGCTTGAAACTCTTGACCTTTTTGGCATTCCATATTCATTCATTCATCCATTCTCCTTTGTTTGTCCATTTTCCAAGTAAACCATGTCAATATATACTTGCAAAGAATGCCTTGTTCGATGTTGCAAGAAAATAACCAAAATGCAAAATGCATTTACCTCATCAATTATTTGAATCAGAATAGACTTTTCTTGAAGGAAGTAAATCCCATGTTGTAAGAAAACATGTACGAAATATTGTAGAATGATTTGAATATCACCATCCCTATTCCCTCACTTATATTCTAATGTTCCATTTCTTTTTTGAATAAGCAAAAAACCCAGAAAAATAAGGAAAGAGAGAGAGAAAGCCACATGATGAAACAGTTTATGTTCACAATAATCAATTGAGTTAGGTTTCAATGAAACGTGACAAAATTTATAATATTGTTAAATAGATCAAATAAAAAAATGACAAAAATCGATAAGGCAAAAAATCCTTCTTCCCACTATTGCATTTAATGCATAAAGAAAACTCAAAACAAATGATCCTTAACTTTCTTGAATCAGTGAAACAATAAATAACAAAATTCAGATTAAAAAAAAAAAGAAGGTCTCTTATGCATTAACATATCAAATAAAAAATGCTTAGCATATAACATAAAAACAAAAAAAATAGAAAAAAAAGAATTACCTCAATACCAAAAGAAGAGACAATAAATGAGTTGAAGGAAAAGTGTAGAAGAAAAAGAAAACAAATAAAAAACTTTGGCCCAAAAATGAGGACTTTGGATTAGGTACTAAATGTGAGAAAAAGCGAAGAATGTGGAGATGCTAGTCATTTAAAAAGGGAGGCCATTGCCTTTATCATAAAGAGATTTTTTTCCTTAAAATATCAACATAATAGAAATAATAATAACAATATTATTGTATGTATGAATATCTTATGTTATTCTAACAAGAATTGTAGATAAAGTAAATGGGATGGAAATGTTAGAAAGAAAATTGTAATTATCTCTTATTAATGATCAAATATGTTGAAAGTTATCCAATTATGCAACTGGGACAAACAAGTCAAGAGTGTAAGCTAAAGCGGTGGACAAGCCAAAGTACGAGCCAAAGTGACGAATAGTCCAAGTATAAGTCAAAGTGGCAAACAATCCCAGTGTAAGCCAATGTGGCGGACAGTCCGAGTGTAAGATAGGATGGCGGACAATTTAACCACCAACTATCTCAAAGCTTTTGTTACAAGCTAACAAGTTAACAAGTTGTCAACTTGTTTGTAAAGTTAGATTATTTTATTTGACTTTAATTTGATAGGTTAATATAAATGGTGCTAAAAAGACAAAAATTAGCCAATAAGTGATCCCATGTACCTAGACATGCCAACTTTTCAAGTTGTAGTTGGTAAAATTTTCCTATTTAAGTGTATACTTTGTATGTAAAAGATGAATTGGAATGAAAAAAAAGCAATTCAATTTTGATTGCTAAATTTTTTTATCTATCCATCTTTTCTTTCTTAGAAAAAAAACCCAACAATTGGTATTTTGAGCCAGCCATCTTTGAGGGCCTTTGATTTGTTAAGAAAGAAAGAACAACCTTTGTTTCTTTATTGTTTTGTAAAAAATTCTTCAGCTAGTTTTAGTTGTTTTGTAAAAATTTCTTTAGCTAGTTTTACACCTTCTACACCATCAGTCTTTAATGGTGAAAACTACCATATTTGGGTAGTCAAAATAAAGACCTACCTACAAGCTTATGACTTATGGGAGGTTGTGAATACAGATGTAAAGCCACCACCGTTGAGAGCTAATCAAACGATAACATAGATCAGATAGCATAGTGATGATCATGCTAAAAAATTCAAGGTGATTTCATGTCTTCAAAATGGTGTTTCTGATGTAATTTTCACCAGAATCATGGCCAGTGAGACTCCAAAATAAGCTTGGGATAAGTTGAAGAAAGAGTTTCAATGTACAAACAAGACAAGGCAGCAAAAAATTATCAATTTGAGGAGGGATTTTGAGAACCTAAAGATGACGAAGTCTGAAACTGTCAAACAGTATTCTGACAGATTCATGGCCATTGTAAACAACATAAGATTGCTTGGAGATTAGTTTCCTGATAGCAGGGTAGTCGAGAAGGTGATTACTACACTTCTTGAGATGTACGAGTATAAAATATCCTCTCTTGAAGATTCAAGAGACCTATCACCAATCTCATTATCAGAGATGATAAATGCCTGTACGCTTAAGAATAAAAGAGAGATGCAAGGCAGGAGGAACATGTTGAAGGAGCTTTTCAAGTAGAAAATAAGGAAGGCTCAAGCTCCTTAAATAACAGAGGAAAGAAATCTAGTCAGACAAGACAGAAAAGAGTTGGAGAGATGGTAGCAAGGAGAAAAATATACCATGCTCTCACTGCAAAAGGATCACTCATTTGAAAAGGTATTGTTGGTTCAGACCACACATATAGTGTAAAAGCTATAAAAAAATTTGGCCATATAGAGTGGGTATGCAAGGATAAGGGGCAACAATAGCAGCAGTAGCAAAACCATACTCAAGCTCAGGCTATTGATGAAAGATGAGCTCAAGAGGAGGATCTACTAACTGCATCTTGTTCTACATCAAGAAATAGAGTCGCAAAGGGTTGGTTGATATATAATGAATGCACCAACCATATGACCTTAGATGAAAGCATTTTCAAAAAGATTGATAGAAGTTGTATTTCAAAAGTGAAGATTGGAAATGGTGAACTCATAAAAGCCAAAGGCGAATGTGATGTACTTATCAATACGCCATTAAGTACTAAAGTAATTTCAAATGTTCTTTTAGTGCTTGAAATAGATCATAATCTCTTTAGCATTGGTCAACTGCTTGAGGAAAATTATAGTTTTATGTTTGAAGATAGTTGTTGCACTATATTAGACTTGTTGGGACAAGAAGTTATTACAGTCTCAATGAGAATAGAAGTTTTATGCTGGATTGGAATTTTGTGGTCTCGAGAGCCTATACCAGTTCAATGGATAAATCACATATTAGTCAGATAGACTTGGTTGAGAATATGACTAAAGTTTAAGATGAAGGTTTTGACTAAAGTTTAAGATGAAGGCTTTGATGGCCTTCCTAATAAATGCACCAGACCTATTATTGAAGCTTATCACCAATGTGACTTAGCAATGTTGGAGCCTGCAAATTTTGAAGAAATAGTTGTCAACCAAGCCTCTTGGAAAGGCTAGGTTTTAATGCTTGAAAGATATGATTAGAGTCAACAACATGGAGGCCAATGAGAAGTGTTTACATTTGGACAACCATACAGAAGTGGCGGACAAGCAAAAGTGCAAGCCAAAGTGACAGACAATCCAAAGTACAAGTCAAAGTGGTGAACAATCCTAGTGCAAGCCAATGTGGCTGACAGTCCAAATGTGGCGAACAATCCAAATGTGTTGAACAAGCCAACATCGTGAACAGTCCGAGTGTAAAACTGAACGGCAGATAGTCTAACCACTAAGAACCCCAAAGCTTTTGTTACAAGCTAACACGTTGTCAACTTGTTTGTAAAGTTGTTAAATTATTTTATTTGTCTTTAATTTGATAGGTTAATGTAAATGGTGCTGAAAAGACAAAAATCAGCCAATAAGTGATCCCATATACGTAGACATGCCAACTTGTCAAGCTGCAATTGGTAAAATTTTCCTATTTAAGTGTATACTTTGTATGTAAAAAATGAACTTGAATGAAAAAAAACAAGAAGTCAGTTTTGATTGTTAAATTTTTTATCTGTCCATCTTTTCTTTCTTAGACAAAAAACCCAACAAATTATTCATTCAAATTTCAAGGATTGATTAACATTTAGGGGGTTAGAAAAAAGATTAGAACTAATGCGTTTGAAAATAAATGAGTTTTCTTCAAAAAAAAAGTTGTTCTGGCTTTCAATATTTACAATTTGAGCCTTATTCATTTTTAGTTATAAATATATAAAAGAGTTTCTTTCGGTACACTTCTCCCCAATCCCATTAAACACTGAAAAGGGCTGATTTACCCATATATGCTGAAAAAAATGATATTTGATCATCTAAGTTGTTTTTTTAATTTACCAATATATGTTGTTTTTGGAGAGAGAAAGGAAAACGTGTCCTATAGGGTGTGTATTGAAACACGCCTTGTAGGACGTATTTCCCTTTCTCCCTCGTAAAAATGTGTCCTATAGTATCTGATGTTGACACTGATGAAGAGTTTGAAGGGATTTGGGAGATGAGTTTTTCTAGACCTATAAGACTATGCTTGAGAAATGGGAGCAAATATGTGATGTGAAAGCTAAAATGTTACAAGTAAACACCCATTTGAAAGAAGAAAATACTAAGCTAATTAAACAGGTTGAGGCTAAAAAATCTTTGCTTGCTGAAGAGAAAATCAACTTGGAGAAAACCTAAAAGAAACTAGATGCAACAACGTTGATTAAGAAGTTTAATACCAATAATGATAAACTAGATGAGCTACTTGCTGGTGGCAAGAGAGATCCAACAAAAGGAGGACTTAGCTATATGAAGAAAAGAAAATCAGTCATGAAAAGTTAAACAATGTAAAGGCAAGAAGTCAAGATAATCAAGGTGAATGCTCTAAAAAGCCTACATTGATCCAATTTAAGAAGATGGTAAACTCTAAACAGAAAGTCATATGCCATTACTGTGGTGTACCTAGTCATATTAGGCCATGATGTTTCAAAATGTTCTGTGATCTGAGATGGAAGAGTGTAGTGCATGTTGTAGTTCCCATTTCACTTGGCACATCACATATCGGATCCTATGTCATGATATATGTATCCTAACTATTCCTAAGGTTCGTACGGGACTTCTCGGACGTTAAATCTTTGTCTACTTTCTCGGATATCTCATACTCAACTCATATAATTATTTATCATTCTTCAAGAGCATATAAACAATAATAATTCAATTCAAAACACATTTATTTGTATATCGACTTACCTCGTACGGATTTGAACGAACGGAATCGACTACTCAATGACTTTCGACTTCCCCTGATCTAATTCCGTTTTCTTTTGTTCTTGATCTATATAAATTCAAATTTGACTTATTCAATCACACATTCATTCAAATCAATCCATATATACATATTTAGGGCATTTTACAAATTAGCCCTCACATTTTCACATTTTAACATTTTAGTCCCTAATTCAGAAAATCACAAAATACACCAAATTTCCATACACACTTGCTTAGCCGAATATACATGGTATTCATATAAGCCCATATGTTTTATTTATTTTATATTTTAGTCCCTCAAAATCTCATTTTTACAATTTAGCCCAAATTACTCAAATTCATCAAAAATTTAAAGATAAAATATATTAACCCAACATCAAGCTTCCATAAACTATCTTCAAATTTCATAAAAATCATAGCTTCATCAATGAATCAACTCAAAATCATCAAAAATTTCCAAAATTTAGACATGGGCTTGATAGAACACTATGCAACGATCACAAAAACGTAGAAATTATCAAAAACTGAGCAAAACACATACCCAAATTAAGCTTTCAAAGTGTCGAAACCCTAAATAGCCATGAAATCTTTTCTTTCTTCTTTATTTAAGCAAAGATGAAGAAATAAGGAACTAATTTCATGCTTGTTTTATTAATATTAACATAAATTATCAAATACCATTTTTTAACCTTAATTAAAACATTATAAATTCACATATATTAAGGCCTTTAATGTCCATTAACCATGTAAATGGCATATTAACCACATAAGGACCTCTCATTTACAAAGACATAACAAATAGGCACACTTAACATATAGCTAGCAACTTTTACATTTTATG
The DNA here is from genome assembly GCA_025698475.1 of Gossypium anomalum. NCBI lineage: Eukaryota > Viridiplantae > Streptophyta > Magnoliopsida > Malvales > Malvaceae > Gossypium > Gossypium anomalum. Next base: position 36,918,037 of record CM046959.1, on the reverse strand, counting down.
CGATTAGGTCAGTTTATCAAATCGAGCACACAAACGATAAAATTTTCACACGAAATTTTCACAGACATCAAGTCACATATAATAGGCACAAAAAATAATATAAAAATATTTTTCTGACTTGAATTTGTGGTCCCAAAACCACTATTCCAACTATGGTCTAAACTGGGCTATTACATTTATCTAATACGTGGGCCAGGCATCCCCAAATGCTAAGATGATTAAGATTATGCTTCCTACCATGTCACAATTTGTATGTAGTTTTCGATGTTGCCTTAGTTGGCACATCACTAAGAATTTAACAAGTTGTTCGTATAGCTTATCCCTAAAAAGTGATTGATAGCTTCGAATAACTTAACATCGAATGTACCATGTCTAACAATGTTTAATTTCTTCTCCCTACCATGCCATTCTATTATGGAGTGCCCGACGCAATTAACTAGGATAGAATCCCATTCTCTATGAAAAACTCAGTGTGTTTTCCCATTTCAATAACCAGTCAATCAGTAGGCAAATACAGCTTAGGCCTAAGCCCGTTCCAGTGACAGTCCAGTATCAGTGTGGGCCTTAGCTCATTACAGTAAGAGTATCAGTGTGGGCCTTAGCCTGTTATAGTGACAGTATGTAACACCCCTTACCCGTGTTCGATGCCGGAACAGGGTACGAGGCATTATCGAACTTAATCACTAAAAATTATATAAAAACCGATTCATAATTTCACTTAATTTAAAAAATTTTCAAACACATTCAAGCTGTCCCTTAAAAAGAGCTTACAAGGCCCATATCATGCTTTAATTCAACCGCACACATTGGCAAGCATACACATTCATAAATTGCATCATTTAATTAATAACATAATTAAGACTACCTTCATTTAAAGACTTTATACAATAGAGACCTTCAATTAACTTAGGTCAGTATTTTAGGGCAACTCCTAGAAACTTAATAACAATTAAACGATTCCGCATACATGCCAAAGACTAAAAAAAAAATACTTCAAAACCTTTATATATTGATCAATAATTTGATAGTGCGATTTAACCTCCGGCAACCTCCAACTCGAGCTAACATTTGTGACACTATAGGAAAAAGGAAAGGAAGGGAGTAAGCATTATAGCTTAGTAAGTAAATATGTAAATATTAATAAACAATACATTATCATACTTTAAACAAAGTCACAACATGTTCCCGGAATATTACCATCACAAACACACATACTTTCACTATTACAATCATAAACAGGTTCAAAATAAGCTGTCAAGCAGAGTACTAGCAGCTAAATTATTTACTTTTGGAGCTACAGAACTCCAAATTACAAACCGTTAATTTTCCTTGAAACTAGATTCATGTATATTCTTACCATAAAATTTTTAGAATTTTTGGTCTATCCAGTAAGTACAGTTAATTCATTGAAGTGACCCCTGTTTCACTGCTCAACTTCCCTGACCATTCTTCACTACGAATCAATTTTCTCCTTGTACAGAATTCAAACGAAGTTGTCATTTATTTCATTTGAAACTAGACTCATTAAGGATTTCAAGAATATAAATTATATCCCCTAATTATTGTTTTAAAATTTTTAATGATTTTTCCAAGTCAGAACAAGGGATCACGTAGTCATTTTGAACCAGTCTCTCAAAAACTTAAATATCTCATAACATAGAATTCCTTTACTTGCTCTGTTTCTGTTATATGAAAATAGATTCATTAAGCTCTAATTTGATATCTAATTCAGTCTCTGATTCAAATTCTACTATTTTTGGTAAATTTTTAGATTTCCATCACTGCAACTATCTCGAACAGTTTATTGTCAATTTTGATCTTTCACACTTCAATTGTATTCATCACTTACCCATAACAATCTTTCTAATTTCCAATCACATATCGAGCATATTGCTCCTAAGTTACACACGTATGTGCTTACACTTATCATCACAAAGTCATACACAATTTCATTTAATCAATTTCCCAGTTGAACGCTTCGGAATAATAACAGATACGCGATGGTATCGTACACAGCCCACCTTTAAAATCGAAGCTCTCTTATACACATAGTTGTCTTCACTTAGCACCATAAATGTGACCTAGCTCGATTGTACACATAATTTTGGCTCTCTTGTACACATGGTGAACACTTAGTACCACCCATGTGACCTAGCCAGTTTATCTCGTAGCTCTCTTGTCTACATGGTGTCCTTCTCCTAGAACCACGTATGAGACCTAGCTACATATATCCCGTAGCTCTCTTGTACACATGGTATACATCCCGTATTACACATGTGACCTAGCTACATACCATCCGTATCTTTCGATTCTGAAGGTTCAAACGGGAAGTATCTCACTATCTAATACTTTATTCCATTCTTCCAATAGTAAATTATAATTCAAAAATCAGCTACAATACATAAAATATACTGAAATATAAAAACGTAAATAAAGATAATGTAATATTTACATACAAACTTACATACTTTCTCATTTCCATGTCGAATTAATTTTGAACATTTAATTCATCATAATTATATTTACTTTCAACACCTCGGCAATCATAGTAATTATATAAATATTACATTGAAACATGCATAACTTAATGCTTATTATACATATGAACTTACCTCGATACTAAAACGGCCATTTTACCAACTTTACTGATTTTTTATTTTTCTCCCATTCTAGGTTCAAATCTCATTTTCTGGGATCTAAAACATCATATTTTACTTATTTAATTAATGTACTACTCAAAGCAGTCCTTAACTCAAACTTTGGCAAAATTACAATTTTGCCCTTAAACTTTTGCATATTTACACTTTTGCCCCTAGGCTCGGGAATTAAACTTTATCCATTATTCTTATGTTTTATGACATGCTGATCATTTTTCCCTTCTATGGCAACATAAAATTCTCACTCTAACACATAGTTATGAACAATAACAACTTTTACCAATTAAGCCGTTTTACTCATTTTTGCTTAAAACCGCTTAGTAAAAGTTGTTTAACATAATTTCAGCCTTCATATTCTACCATAAAACATCAAAATAAACACATTTTACCTTTTGGTATTTTTCCAAATATGAACCCTAGCTTAAATTATTGCTAGAATAAGCTTAATCAAGTTACTGAGATTCCAAAAATGTAAAGAACTTGAAAGACAGGGCTAGAACGGACTTACTATTGAGCTTGGAAAGCTTGAAAACCCTAGCCATGGATTCCCCCATGCTAATTTTGGCCTCCATGAAAAAGATGAGTCAATTTTGGCTTTATTTTTCCTTTTTATTTCTTTTAATTACCAAATGACTAAAATGCCCTTAAGGCCTTTCTTTAAAATTTTGTCCTATTGATGCCCATTTTTGTCCAAAAAAAATATAATGGTCTAATTACCATTTAAGGACCTCCTCTTTAAACTCCCATTTCAATCAAGTACTTATGAATTAGAACATATATTTTGCAACTTTTACAATTTAGTCCTAAAAGTCCAATTAAGCACTTTATCAGTAAAATTTCTTAACGATATTTTTACACAATATTTTAATCAATAAATAAACCCTAAAACTTAATCAGAATAAATTTTTTTGACTTCAAATTCGTGGTTCCAAATCCATCTGTAACACCCCAAACCCGGCCTAGACGTTATGACCGGATCCGACGCGCCACATCGAAGCGTTCAAAACATTCCGTATTACTTAGTTTAGAAAACTTAGTTGGTGTTTTAAAAGATACCCTTTTAAATAGATTAAAGTGAATGGAAGATGTGCACTAGGTAGGAAACCGGAAAAGAGGAGGTGAGTCCATCGGACTACTTAAGTACCAAGCTCCCTTCGGATCCAATCCTAGGCATGCACATCGCCATTGCCACACTTTAACGTCGTGTATGTTTTTAGGAAAACAATTTGATTAAGTCCGTTCAAGAAAGAAAAAGTGACTATCTTTGGAAAACATTTTCTTAGCGGAAGTCTTGCTTGTAGTCGTGATGTTTTGAAATCAATTATTATTTTTGAAATCGCGCCCTAAAGCTAATCAATTTCGATAGTTATAATGTATCATTTTTATCATGATAAAACATAAATCAAAACTATAAAAATAAAATAATTAAGCGGCCTTATTACATTTAAAAACCCAAAATTGTAAACGAAAATAAAAGGACGTCCAATTTACCAGAAAGAAACCAAGTTTGCAGAAACATGTGGCCACTCCGAATCCCTCATGGCTCTAAGCCCACTATGGTTGGGGATCACCTGTGTGGATAAAACAAAGGGGTGAGTTTGGGAAAACTCAGTGTGTAAATAAACCCAACCATAGCCTAAATCAGTTCAAACCACAGAAACAGAATAAATTGGCCTTAGCCTGCAGCAGCATCTGAGAATATAGCCCATAGGCCTATAATGATCGTAGCAGATATTACATGTTTATGCAAAAACCCAACCCATATCCAACCATGTACACCCCCATACCATTCTTTCACCATGTGGGGAGACTACTCGACCCACCCAACCGCTACACACCACAGAAATATGCAGTATGGTTGCTGTAAGCGAATAATGTGACAGAGTTACGTAAGCAGATAATTGTGGTGAGCCACGTAAGAGATATATATGTGGCGAGCCACCGATTAGATAATTTATGGCATAGCCACCAGGACGCTTCCTCCATAATATAACCCATGTCCCCATGCAACAGATATTCATTCATGGCATACATCATACAAATTTAAATCATCATGCTTTTCAGACGAAATTAACCCTAGGGGTATAAAGGTCATTTTACACCTAAGGGTATCATGGTAATTTTCCATACAAAGGGGTATTCTAGTAATTTAGCTATCTTAGGGTTTTCATGCATATTTCTACCATTTACGTGTAATCAGAAACACTTACCGCGCATACTTACCGAATTGGGCCCGTTAGCCTATTAACCGATTTTTGGCCCACTAAGCCCAAAATATCAATAATGCACGAAATTACGCGTACTGCAGTTTTATCACTTTAGATTACTAGAATTATTAACCCATTTATCTTACGAGCATTCGCACACTCTTAATTTCCCAAAATACCGGCTTTTCGGCATTTCAGCTTTTCGGCTTTTGCCAATCTAGTCTATGAGAGGGTGTCAGTTACACACCTATTTCGTGACGACTGCTACTGAGATCCTTTACGATGCCCTACAATGGATTACCACAATTCTTAGATTGCAAACTATAGCACTAATCTCAATATTCACTTACCCATATTCGAACCATGTCCCCAAAAGCCTTAAAAACCTTACCTTTTTGCCGAAAACCAATGGCTAGATCCAAGTCTGGTTGCTCCAAAGATCCAAGCCTTCGATCCAATAGTCAAGAAGACACTAATCACCAAAAGAAATCATCGGTCAAAGACCCTTAAAGCCCTATGCCCAAATCGACAGCCTCCTTAAATTTTAAAGACTTCGGCTTTATCCTAACTTGTAAAATAAGACTAGATCTAAAGTGATGAGCACTTACCACTTATTCTTTTCTGATTTCTATGCAGATCTGATGTAGATTTATCCTTTAAACGATGGTAGAACTTGAATCCAGGAGATTTGAAGTTTCGGCCGGCTTTTTAGGTGATGAAGAAGGTAATAATTTGAGGCTATAACCTTGAAGTAATGTTGCCGATAGATATTAAGGGTTTAAAGAAGAGGAATGTTGATCACAAAAGAACAAAAATATTAAAGGATTTGGCTTTGGAGAAACCGACACAAGTAGTGAGTATAGCTTTCGAGATTTCAGCTTTTTATGGCAAATGACTATGAGGGTTTAGAAACGTCTGAAGAAAAAGATAGAGATGAATAGGATGGTAAGAAGATTCAGATATGGAGGAAAGAAGAAGAAAAAGAAAATGGATGAAGAGAGGAGAAAAGAAAAGATGAGGAGAATAGTCAGGAAACGACACAAATTACCCTAAATGCCGAATTTATACTGGCACTAACCTTAGCCGAATTTTGCCTCCCTAAAGCTCCCCTTGGTCGGCCAACTCTTGCTCCTCAAGAGTCCACTATTCGACCAATACAGCTCTCCCCAATCAGCTCATAAATCCTCTCTCTTATCCCCTCCTTACTCAATCTCCTGAGCAACTCCAACTCTTCCTAACAGTCTTTCACTTCAGTTCTATTACTTACCTTTCATACTCATAAAAATAATTCCCTTAATATGCTGTCATTGTGACTTGAACCTGGGTCCTCCCCAACATCCACACGCTACTTATAGCCTTCCCAGTGGCGTCATATGCCACTATGCTACTTGCTTCCTTGTGTTTTATTTTACACAATTAATACTTAAAAGCCCAGCTTACCAGAACCCCTTTTTCTTATGGAATTAAAATTAACTAAAACTACCTGGTTTTAACTTAAGCTTGGGCCTTCTAGAGGCCCACTAACATAATTAATCCTACGCCAAGCAGATAAAACACAGAATATTAAATTTTACCAACATTTTCAGAATTCCCAAAAATTGGAGCGTTACACCATTTTTCCGTTTAGGCCCTAAATCGGGCTGTTCCAGCAACTTCTGCAGATAAGCCCTAATAGGCAAATTAAACATGCAATCTATAAAATTTCTTATCAAAACTCTAATACATGCATCTAATCACTCGGTAAATCATAAAAATTAATCCAAATAAACTTTTCTATCTCAGATTTGTGGTTTCGCAACCACTATTCCATTTAGGCCTTATTTCGAGATGTTACATTTCTCCCCCCTTTAGGGATTTTCATCCCCGAAAATCTTACCGGTAAAAAGATTCAATATCTTTTCTCAAAATTTCTTAAACTTCTCCAAACAAATTTTCTTCAAAGTAATACTTTCAAAATCACCCCACTATCAAATTGAAATCCAATATAACTAAGTTTCAACTCTGTATGACCTCTATATTAATCGAAAACTATTTCCAATTCTCACATTTGCTTTCATTTTTTTTAACTCAACATGCATATTCATTTTACACAACCCTCCTATCATCTTATACAAACAAATACACTTATACATGCGTTCATAATTCTCAAATAGAATTATTCATAACATTCATTTAATTTCACAAGTTACACTTATAGCATCACACAATTGCCAATCAACATGAACACTTACCATAATATAAACTTTCCCTTCATCTCATCTTTCATATTCCAAGAGAAATTCTTATTCACGACTCATTCATTATCACATAAACATCATAAACTAATACTCTTACCTTTTACGAGTCTCATTTCATCTTAATATTATCACAGTTATATAATTCATTTTAGACAGACTTACACACATATTCATATTTTAAAACAAATGCACTCAAACATACATTCCACAAATTTGAGTAAATCTATTTATCACATTCACATAGTCAAATAAGTTAGACACATAATATCATGTCAATGTCAAACGAACATGGATAAGTTTATAACGAGGTAAACTTTCGTTTCTTTTCACTTTTCTATATTTCTCCACCTATTTCTATTTCATTTTACAGTTGATTTCACACATATCATCACAAGTCACCAAGATCAATTTATGTACACAAATATATCCACCAAATTATACAAACTTACTTAACACCCTTTTACACTGTCGATGATAGCTCGATTGGAAAACACTTCTGTCTCAACAGAACTATTTCATCGAGATCGGGAGGCATCACACTATCACAAGTAGTAATATGGCATGTATAGCTTAACTCTCACACATACTAGGTAAGTTCGAGAACCGACTAAACCATAGCTCTGAACCACTAAACGTAACACCCCTTACCCGTGTTCGATGTTGGAACGGGGTACGAGGCATTACCGAACTTAATCACTAATCATCGTATAAAAACCGATTCATAATTTCACTTAATTTAAAAAAATTTCAAACACATTCAAGTTGTCCCTTAAAAAGAGCTTACAAGGCCCATATCATGCTTTAATTCAACCACACACATTGTCAAGCATACACATTCATGAATTCAATCATTTAATTAATAACATAATTAAGACTATCTTCATTTAATGACTTTATACAATAGAGACCTTGGTCAGTATTTTAGGGTAACTCCTAGCAACTTAATAACAATTAAACGAGTCCCCATACATGCCAAAGACAAAAAAAATACTTTAAAACCTTTATATATTGATCAATAATTTGATAGTGTGATTTAACCTCCGGCAACCTCTAACTCGAGCTAACATTTGTGACACTATAGGAAAAAGGAAAGGAAGGAAGTAAGCATTATAGCTTAGTAAGTAAATATGTAAATATTAATAAACAATACATTATCATATTTTAAACAAAGTCACAACATGTTCCCGGAATATTACCATCACAAACACGCATACTTTCACTATTACAATCATAAACAGGTTCAAAATAAGCTGTCTAGCAGAGTACTAGCAGCTAAATTATTTATTTTTGGAGCTATAGAACTCCAAATTACAAACCGTTAATTTTCCTTGAAACTAGATTCACGTATATTCTTACCATAAAATTTTCAGAATTTTTGGTCTAGTCAATTAGTACAGTTAATTCATTGAAGTTACCCCTGTTTCACTGCTCAACTGCCCTGACCATTCTTCACTACGAATCAGTTTTCTCCTTGTTCAGAATTCAAACAAAGTTCTAGTTTATTTCATTTGAAACTAGACTCATTAAGGATTTCAAGAATATAAATTATATCCCCTGATTATTGTTTTAAAATTTTTAATGATTTTTCCAAGTCAGAACAGGGGATCACGTAGTCATTCTGAACCAATCTCTCAAAAACTTAAATATCTCATAATATAGAATTCCTTTACTTGCTCTGTTTCTGTTATATGAAAATAGATTCATTAAGCTCTAATTTGATATCCCATTCAGTCTCTGATTCAAATTCTACTATTTTTGGTAAATTTTTATATTTCCATCACTGCAACTATCCCGAACAGTTTTATTGTCAATTTTGATCTTTCACACTTCAATTGTATTCATCACTTACCCATAACAATCTTTCTAATTTCCAATCACATATCTAGCATATTGCTCCTAAGTTACACATGTATATGCTTACACTTATCATCACAAAGTCATACACAATTTTATTTAATCAATTTCCCAGTTGAGCGCTTCGGAATAATAACAGATACGTGATGGTATCGCACACAGCCCACCTTTAAAATCGAAGCTCTCTTGTACACATAGTGGTCTTCACTTAACACCACAAATGTGACCTAGCTCGATTGTACACATAATTTTGGCTCTCTTGTACACATGGTGAACACTTAGTACCACCCATGTGACCTAGCCAGTTTATCTCGTAGCTCTCTTGTCTACATGGTGTCCTTCACCTGGAACCAAGCATGTGACCTAGCTACATATATCCCGTAGCTCTCTTGTACACATGGTATACATCCCGTATTACACATGTGATCTAGCTACATACCATTCGTATCTTTCGATTCCGAAGGTTCAAATGGGAAGTATCTCACTATCTAATACTTTATTCCATTCTTCCAATAGTCAGTTATAATTCAAAAATCAGCTACAATACATAAAATGTGCTAAAATATAAAAACGCAAATAATGATAATGTAATATTTACATACAAACTTACATACTTTCTCATTTCCATGTCGAATTAATTTTGAACATTTAATTCATCATAATTATATTTACTTTCAACACCTCGGCAATCATAGTAATTATATCAATATTACATTGAAACATGCATAACTTAATGCTTATTATACATATGAACTTACCTCGATACTAAAACGGCCATTTTACCAACTTTCCCGTTTTTTAATTTTTCTCCCATTCTAGGTTCAAATCTCGTTTTTCGGGATCTAAAACATCATATTTTACTTATTTAGTTAATTTATTATTCAAAACAGTCCTTAACTCAAACTTTGGCAAAATTACAATTTTGCCCTTAAACTTTTGCATATTTACACTTTTGCCCCTAGGCTTGGGAATTAAACTTCATCCCTTATTCTTATGTTTTATGACATGCTGATCATTTTTCCCTTCTATGGCAACATCAAATTCTCACTCTAACACATAGTTATGAACAATAACAACTTTTACCAATTAATCCGTTTTACTCATTTTTGCTTAAAATTGCTTAGCAAAAGTTGTTTAACATAATTTTAGCCTTCATATTCTACCATAAAAAATCAAAATAAACACATTTCACCTATGGGTATTTTTCCAAATATGAACCCTAGCTTAAATTATTGCTAGAATAAGCTTAATCAAGTTATCGAGATTCCAAAAATGTAAAGAACTTGAAAAATGGGGCTAGAACGGACTTACTATTGAGCTTGGAAAGCTTGAAAACCCTAGCCATGGCTTCCCCCATGCTAATTTTGGCCTCCATGAAAAAGATGAGTCAATTTTGGCTTTATTTTCCCTTTTTTTTCTTTTAAGTACCAAATGACTAAAATGCCCTTGAGGCCTTTCTTTAAAATTTTGTCCTATTCATGCCTATTTTTGTCCAAAAGAAATATAATGGTCTAATTACCATTTAAGGACATCCTATTTAAACTCCCATTTCAATCAAGTACTTATGAATTAGAACATATATTTTGCAACTTTTGCAATTTAGTCCTAAAAGTCCAATTAAGCACTTTATCAGTAAAATTTCTTAACGATATTTTTACACAACATTTTAATCAATAAATAAACCTTAAAACTTAATCAGAATAATTTTTTTGTCTTTGAATTCGTGGTTCTAAAACCATCGTCCCATTTAGGCCCTAAATTGGGCTGTTATAGCAACTTCTGCAAATAAGCCCTAATAGGCAAATTAAACATGCAATCTATAAAATTTCTTATCAATACTCTAATACATGCATCTAATCACTTGGTAAATCATAAAAATTAATCGAAATAAACTTTTCTATCTCAGATTTGTAATTTCGCAACCACTATTCCATTTAGGCCTTATTTCGAGATGTTACACAGTATTAGAAATGCAATAGAAGTCTACCCATCAATCCTTTACACTCTACTCCGTCCAGCACTACACACCATGTGGGGATAAAATCGACCCACCCATCCCTACACTCCAAATATAGCACTAATTGCGGTACTAAGTAGTATTTGCAGCAGAGTTGCCAGTACAGTGCACTTCTTCCAAATACATCAAACCCACCCCCATGCAACATGTCATGTCATAATATAATATGTGTATGCAAAATGTCATGCTCGAATACAGTCAAACATATTATAGGGGCATATCAGTCATTTTACCTCTTAGGGGTATAACAGTCATTTCATCAGTACGGGGTCTAAATGTACTTACCGACCCAATAGTAGGCCCACATTCATCTCGGGCGACTCGCGCAACCTTAATGGTCAAATAGTGAAAATGGGCCCAAAGCCCATAACACGGCCCATGTGGGCCCACACGCTCGTGTGACCCAATAATCCCAAAAACGGCCTTAGCCGTGTGAACTTTACATCTTGGCCCAATAATCTCCACACGTCCGTGTGGTTTACTTGTGGGGGCCCACGAGCCTATAGGGCCTACACGGCCCATTTCGGCCCAACGTGGCCCAAAACGGCCTAAGCCCATGAAATTGCTCATGGTTGCCTCTACTGTCAAACGCTCATGTTTTATGCATCCAGATCACTACACGAGCGAGCGTACGCTCGTATAGCATCTATGGACATGTTTTCCGTCTTTTGCCATTTAGCAGTTAGTGCAGTGTGATTACACACCTTAAACGAAGATGCACGAGTAGCCCACGAGCCCAAAGCCTACATTCAACCAAAATACTCCATTAATCAATAACAATAGGATTAACATCCCTTCTTATACTTATCGCAACCATTTCACTAATACCTGCCTTTGTTGAACGAATGAAGATTCCACCCTTTAACAGATACACAAACCCGATTACAAACTCCTTTAGAGATTACCTGTGTTCCAAACGAACATATAACTAACATAGTACATGTACAAAAATTGAACCCAGCGTACAATCACTTACTGAAGGTGTAAAACTGAAACTAGGGAAGGAAAGTAATCCGTTTACAATTCCCCCTAACAGAACGCCACTACAACAAGGCAGAACTAGCGCAATCACTCCCCTAACAATCGCCGGACAGAAAAAAAAAAGTGTTAAAGCAGAAAGGGAAAAGGGGTGAACAAAAACAAAATCTAAATAGCAGCACTTACCACCAAGATCAACAGTAAAGAAGCAAAAGAAAGAGTCGGCACACAGAGGGTAAGTGAAAGAGCAATATTCGACCAACAAAGAGTAAATTGCACTTAAGAGAAGAAGGAAAAAGAAAAGGAAAGACTCGATCACCCCAGGCTAAAACCGAAATGGTTTGAGAGATAGGGAAGCAATAGGTATTCGGCCAAAAGGGAAGCCGTTTGAGAAAAGATGTGAAAGAAGAAAAATCGTGGACAAGCGATTTTGAGAGAGAAGTAGAAACGCAAACAACTAAGACTAAAAGGTACTTCCAAAAAGCACAACTCGGCTTCAGCAACAAAAGAAAAGAACCTCAATCGCAAAAACCCAAAAGAAAAATAGAGAGGAAGAACCCAAAAAAAAGACAATGTCGAAAGTTTTAGAGGAAAGCACTCAGCCGAAATCCTTATGCCCATTATCAAATTTTGACACAACTCTACTACACCTCAAACTCCACTTTTTTCTCCCCTTATCTCTCTCCTAGAATCTCTCCACCTTATTCTACTCAACCGCCTATTCAAACTCCAACTAAACACCTCAATTTCGTTCAACCTAGGATACTACCCTTGCACTTGTAGCAAAAATAAAATGCTCCTTCTACCCTGCCAATGCTCGAACCTCAGACCCCAAGGAACACTCCACATGCCACCTGCCCCTAGACTAGCAAGCTCTTTATGACAAATTGAAACACCCCATACCTGTATCCTACGCCGGGATAGAATACGAGGTGTTACCTACCTTGAACTTGTGCTTACAACCATTTTTGAGTCTCTAAGACTTGTACAAATTTAAAATTTCCTCAAACTTATCAACACATCCTTAATACGAGGCCACAAACACACATCAAAAATGAAATTTAAAAAATGACACTTGACACAGAGGCACACGCTCGTGTGGGAGGGGCAACACACCCGTGTGACCATTTCGACATGGTCGTGCTATTGGCTAAACAATACAGGGACACGCCCATGTCCTCCACCCGTGTAAAAATAATTCTAAATGCACACCTACAGGGGTTTTCACATAGCCTGGCACACTCCCGTGTCCCTGGCCCGTGTCCTTCACACGGGTATGACACACTCGTGTGCAAAAACCTGGACATTCTGTTTCTGACATCAGCAACCCCAAAATGTCACACGACCAAGGTACACGCCCGTATGCTAGGCCGTGCCATTCACAGGCTGAGACACACAGCCATGTCTCTGCCCGTGTGTTTACTATCATGCATATTGACTTGAACTTTTACTTACAGGGGACATACAGCCAGACCACACGCCCATGGGGCAGACCGTGTGTCACACACGACCTGGACACATGCCCGTGTGTCTACCCTTGTGGACAATATAGGGCTATTTACCAAGCCTCTTTGCCACTCTTTCTTACACAACCTACACAATAGCAACCAAAACCAGTATAATACTATCTCATGCATCCAAATCACCCACAATAGACAACATTCCATTTGTAAAATTTACTCAACCATGAAAATAAGATCATTCCATATAAATCAAAATGAATAGCCATCATTCGAGGCTTAATACAAAATGAGGGATTTATCCCAAGCCAACATATTTGGCCAAGTTAATAATAACACAAAGCACAAGTCTAGTTCCTTATACATGCCATATTCAAAAATATAAATTAAACTATATCAAAAGCTTCGATTGATAGTGTGATCGATATCTCTGACTTCCGTTGATCTTAAGCTAGACAGGCGGCACTATAAGAAAAATGAAAAAGAGAGGGAGTAAGAATAAAGCTTAGTAAGTTGCACATAAATAGATATACAACACAACTTTACCATTCATCAACAAGCTCATAATACACAAGTGGGCATAAGCAAAACTTACTCATTAATATTCAATACACATCATATAGTCTATATTGAACTCACATTTCATACATACCAAATAGGTACCTGTACTACTCACAACACGATTATACTTTCCTCGTTAACTTGAAATCACAACTCTCACCATTGAACCATTAGGAACACTATAGAATATTCATTAAGATTCAAACGTGGTAAGGTGATGATGCCATGTCCCAAACATGGTCTTACACTGGCTATCATCGTCGAGGCCGATGCCATGTCCCAAACATGGTCTTACACTAGCTCTCATATATCTGTGTCGATGCCATGTCCTAGACATGGTTTTACACTAACACTACTTGTAGCTGATGCATGTCCCAGACATGTCTTACAATGGCTTACGTCCCGAGGCCGATACATGTCCCAAACATGTCTTATACTAACACTCGTCTCAATACCGATGCCATGTCCCAGACATGGTCTTAAACTGGCTCTCATAATGTGGACGATGCATGTCCTAGATATGTCTTACACTAGCTCACACAAGTGACCCAAATGTCATGGCATGAATATCCGATTTACTTCCTAAGGTTCCAACGGGAATTCTACCATCTCAATTATCATTTTACATTCTCAATTCCACAATCAAGCAATTTATGCTATATTAATTCAAGCACATATAATAACAATGTACTTTTATTATTTACATACAACTTACCTCGAGTTACAAAATGTGGCGACTTGTCGATTTAGTCAATTTGCTTAGCTTTCCCCCCTCTAGGTTCGAAATTGGTAATTCTTGATCTATAATAGCAAAATGCACTCATTTAATCACTAAATAAAATTAAGCAATTAAAAATTCACATCTTTGGTAAATTGACCATTTTGCCCCCGGACTTTGACAAAATAACCATTTTACCCCTATACTCGAAAATTGATTTTTATTGAATTTCATCGCATCTTAAGTCTAGCCGAACCCTTTTCACTCTTAAAGCTACTTCAAATTCCCACTATTTCACACATTTATCACTTATTTCACAAAGTTTGCAAAATGGTCCTATAAGGGTTTTTTATGAAAACTCCTTCACAAAAGTTGTTCATTCAACAACCAAGAGTCATTTTCTTCCATAAAAACTCAGCAACCATTACAATTCCATTCATGGTAAAACCCTAAACTCTTAATCATTTTGCAAAATAGACCCCTCATTTGAAAACTCAAGCTTCTAGGGTCTCAAAAATGCAAAAATCATCAACAAAGGACATGTAAATCACTTACTTGTGAGTGCTTCAAGTTGCTGAAAATTTCAAGCTTTCAAAACCCTCTTATGGCTGGTAAAAATTAGTGAAGAAGATGAAAAATAAAGAGGATGTGGCCTTTATTTTATTTAATATTACAACTAGTCAAAATTGGTGACCTAAGCTTCACCTAATTTTGACCTTCTCTACAATTTGTCTCCTATGGCCGGCCACCCTATAGAAAAAGGGTCTAATTGCCCTTTAAAGACCCCCCAGTTTTGGTTCCATGGCAATTTAACACCTTTAGCTATCAAATTAGGACTTTTGCACTTTATGCGATTTAGTCTTTTTTCACAATTGGGCTCACAAACGTTAAAATTAACTCACCAAATTTTTCATGCACTCCTATAATCATGCTATAACATCAAAATAATAATAAAATAATTTTTATGGCTTTGAATTTGTGCTCTTGAGAACACTATTCTGACCAGGCCTTAAATCGGGTCCCCCTTAGGGATTTTCATCCCTGAAAATCTTACCAGTGAATAAGTTCGGATACTGGTCTCTCATAGTCTCCTCGGGTTCCCATATGGCTTCCTCGACTCCATGACTATGCCATAAGACTTTCACGAGTGCTATACTCTTATTCCTCAACTGTTTAACTTCTCGAGTTAAAATCTTGACTGGCTCTTTGCCATAGGCCAATTGATAGGCAACAGGTCCTACTCTCTCGACAACCTCATAAGGTCCTATGAAACGAGGACTCAACTTGCCTATTCTACTAAATCTGAGGACTTTCCTCCACGGGGAAAATTTCAAAAATACCTTATCACTGACTTGAAACTCAATTTCCTTTTGTTTCAAATCCGCGTAGGATTTTCATCTATCCGAGGCGACCTTCAAGCAGTCACGAATTACTTTAACCTTCTCTTTAGTCTCTTTGACTAAATTGACCCCGTGAATCTAACTCTCTTTGAGCTCAGTCCAATAGAAGGGCGTTCAACACTTTCGACCATACAAAGCCTCATAAGGCGCCATTTTCAACCTTGTCTGATAACTGTTGTTGTAGGCGAATTCAACCAATGGTAAGTATCTTTCCCAACTTCCCTGAAACTCGAGAACACAACACCGTAACATGTCCTCTAAAATCTGAATCACTTTTTTCAATTGACAGTCGGTTTGTGGGTGAAATCCGTGCTAAAATTCAACTTGGTTCCCAAAGCCTCTTGTAACTTCTTTCAAAACCTTGAGGTAAATCTCAGGTCTCAGTCTGAGATAATCGATAATGACACTCCATGAAGCCTCACAATCTCAAAAATGTACAAGTCAGCTAATGTCTCAAGGGAGTAGTCGGTACACACTAGTATAAAATCTGCCAACTTTGTTAGTCTATCCACAACAAGCCAAACAGTATCCTTTTTCTTCGAGGTTACCGGCAAACCCGTCACAAAATCTATAGTGATTCGATCCCATTTCCACTCGGGTACCATGATATATTGAAGTATACCCAAAGTTACTTGGTGTTCAGCCTTTACTTGCTGACACACTAGGCACTTGGAAACAAACTCTGAAATGTCTCTTTTCATACCCGACCACCAATACGTTTTCTTAAGGTCGTTGTACATTTTCACACAACCCGGGTGGACGGACAAATAACCACCATGTGCCTCTCGTAGAATCTTCTGAACAAGCTCATTGTCCTTGGGTACACAAACTCTATCTTTGAACATTAAACATCCTTCGGTACCAATACAAAACTCAGACTCATTTTCTGTCTCGCACTGAACCATCTTAGCTTGCAACTTCTTATCACCTTTCTTAGCTTCACAGATCTCTTGTAGAAATATCAGTCTAGCCCTCAACTCTGCTAGAACCGAACCATCGTTCGACACAATCAACTTAGTATTCATGGCTCTCAAGGCAAACAACGACTTTCTACTCAATGCATCGGTAACCACGTTCGCCTTTCCTGGATGGTAATCTATTACCAACTCGTAATCCTTCATTATCTCTAACAATCAGTGTTGCCGTAGGTTCAACTCCTTTTGAGTCATCAAATACTTAAGACTTTTATGATCGGTGAATACTAGGCATTTCTTTCCATACAATGGTATCTTTAAATTTTCAGCGCGAACACGATAGCGGCCAACTCTAAATCGTGCGTCGGGTAGTTCTTCTCATGTGGCTTCAGTTGCCTTCAAGCGTAAGCTATGACCTTACCTTCTTGCATAAGCATGCACCCCAAACCATTCAAGGAGGCATCGCTATATATCATAAACTCCTTACCCGACTCCGGTTGCACTAAAACCGAGGCTTCAGTCAATAAAGCCTTCAGTTTCTTGAAACTCTGCTGGCACTTTTCTGTCCATTCGAACTTGAAATCTTTTTGCAGCAGTCTTGTCATCGTGGTAGCTATCATAGAGAATCCATTTACAAATCGTCTATAGTATCTGGCAAAATCCAAAAAGCTTCGAACTTCTGTCACATTCCTCGGTGGTTTCCACTCTACAACAGCCAAGATCTTGCTTGGGTCAACTCAGATCCCGTCACCCGACACGATGTATCCTAGGAATCCGACCTTTTTAAGCCAAAATTCACTCTTATTGAACTTGGCATATAACTACTTGTCTCTTAAGGTTTGCAACACAACTCTCAGATACTCCGCGTGCTCGCCCTCAGCACACGAATAAATCAATATGTCATCAATAAAGACGACGAAAAACTTATCCAAATACGGTCTGAAAATATGGTTCATCAGATCCATAAAAACTGCCGGGGCATTAGTCAAACCAAAAGGCATGACAAGGAACTGATAATGCCCATATCTTGTCCGAAACACCATCTTCGGCACATCTTGCTCCCTAACCCTTAACTGGTAATATCCCGACCTCAAGTCAATCTTGGAAAATATAGTGGCTCCCTTTAACAGATCAAACAGGTCATCAATCCTTGGCAAAGGATATTTATTCTTTACTGTTACCTTGTTGATTTGCCTATAGTCGATACATAACCTCATCGACCTGTCTTTCTTTTTCACAAAGAGTACCGGAGCACCCCACGGGGAAAAGCTCAGTCTCACGAAGCCCTTGTCCGTTAACTCTTGCAACTGTGTTTTCAACTCTTTCAACTCCGTTGGAGCCATTCTATACAGAGCAATCGAGATGGGTGCCTTACCGGGGACCAATTCAATTCCAAACTCAACTTCCCTCACTGGAGGTAATCCGGGTAATTCCTCCGGAAACACATCTGTAACTCACAAACCACCGACACTGATTTAATCTTCAACTCAGACACTTGGGTATTCAGCACAAAAGCTAGGTAATCCTCATATCCTTTTCTCAAATATTTCTCAGCAGTCAAAGACGATACTATTACAGGCAATATATCTGACTCATTTGGTCCAACCCGAAGAACATTACCGTCTTCACATTTCAACTCAATAACTTTTCTCCCACAGTCCACTACAACACTATGAGAAGTCAACCAGTCCATCCCAAGGATTACATCAAATTCATTAAACTGTAATAACATCAAGTTAGCCAGAAAATAATGACCCCTAATTGTCAGAGGACAATCTTTACACACTTGATCAACTAGCACATGTTTGCCTAAAGGGTTAGACACTTTGATCACAAACTCAATGGACTCTACTAGAATGTTCATTCGGGGTATCAATTCCATGCAAATATAAGAGTGGGTAGATCCCGAGTCAATTAAAGCAATAATAGATATTTCATGGATAGAAAAGGTACCCGTGATCATGTCGGGAGACTCTGCCTTTTTTCGGGCATGTATAACATAAGTCCTTACAGGCGTTCTCCCCTTGGACCTCACCGCAGCATCTCTTGGTGTGCCTTTACTGCTAGCCCCACTTTTGGGGTTCTTTTGTGGTCTACCCCTCAAAGGAGCACCACTTGTTTTCACATCTTGTTTTCTCTCTCTCTCATCCAATTCAGGACAATCACGGATGGAGTAGGGTATTTCAGTTTCAGTTTAGCCTAAGTAGGGTATTTCAGTATAGCCTATTGCCTACAGTAATCTCAGTATTAAACAAACGGTAGTTTTTAGAGGACTTACAAAATCGATGCCGGAGACTTGGTAGACCACACATTCAGAAATAACACTTCAAAAATTCTTTTCAACCATTTGAAACAGTTCTTTTAGAAATTTATGTTTTGAGAAAAACCTAAATCTACAGTCGAGTTTTGCAACCTGGCTCTAATACCACTAAATGTAACACCCCAACTCGGCCTAGTCTTTATGGGCAAATCTACTATGTCACATTGAAGTTTGTTTTGAAAAGTAATGTTCTGTTCAAAAAGTCTGTACTATATTAAAACCCTCATAGTGATCTTTGACAAAACCTTTAAGTATCTTGTTTGTTAATAAAAACTCAAGTAGATTTAATCATTTTAGGTTGTTATTACACTTTAAAGGCATTATTTGCTGCGGAAGCTTTGGAAAGACATTGTAATGGCGTGGTGTTTTGAAAACATTTATCTTTCTGAAAATTTGCGTCCTACTATTAGCAGATATAAATCAAAGTAATTAAACCCAAAATTAAAGTAAAAATTTAAAGAGGCCTTATTACATAGCAAATACCCAAATTAAATAGCTTAAAGATTTAAAAGTTTAAAACAGTAGCAAAAGCAGTTGTGTGGCCTCTATCGAGTCCCTCGCAGCACCGACCCACCTACGGATTACCTGGACAAGAGAGTAGAAGGGTGAGTTTATGAAAAACTCAGTGTGTATTCCCTTTTCAATAATCAGTCAATCAGTAGGCAAATACATCTTGGGCCTAAGCCCGTTCCAATGTGATCGATGATCGGTGTGGGCTTTAGCCCATTACAAGATGCTGATATCTGATAGGCCTTAACTGAATTCTGATGGCGATGATCGTAAATGCAATGAAGTCCTACCCATCCATCCTCTACACTAAACTCTGTCCAGCCCTACACTCTATGTGGGGATAAAATCGACCTACCCATCCCTACACTCCAAATATAGCACCGGTTGTGGCACTAAGCAGTATTTGCAGCATAGCTGCCAGTATAGTACACTTCCTCCAAATATATCAAACCCACCCCCATGCAACATGTCATGTCATAATATAATACGTGTATGCAAAATGTCATGCTTGAATACAGTCAAACATATCATAGGGGTATATCAGTTATTTTACCTCTTAGAGGTATAACAGTCATTTCATCAGTACGAGGTCTAAATGTACTTACCGACCCAACAGTAGGTCCACAGTCATCTCGGGTGACCCGTGCAACCTTAACGGTCAAACAGTAAAAATAGGCCCAAAGCCCATAACACGGCCTATGTGGGCCCACACGCTCGTGTGGCCCAATAAGCCCAAAAATGGCCTTGGCCGTGTGAACTTCATAGCCTGGCCCAGTAATCTCTACACGTTCGTGTGGTTTACCCGTGAGGGCCCACACGGCCCATTTCGATCCAACGTGGCCCAAAACAGCCTAAGCCCATGAAATCGCTCATGGTGGCCTCTATTGTCAAACACTCATGTTTTATGCATTCGGATCACCACATGAGTGAGCGCATGCTCGTATAGCGTCTATGGACATGTTTTTCGACTTTTTCCATTTAGCAGTTAGTGCAGTGTGATTACACACCTTAAACGAAGATGTGCGAGTAGCCTACGAGCCCAAAGCCTACATTCAACCAAAATACTCCATTAATCAATAACAATGGGATTAACATCCCTTCTTATACTTGTTGCAACCATTTCACTAATACCTACCTTTGTTGAACTAATGAAGATTCCACCCTTTAACCGATACACGAACACGATTACAAACTCCTTTAGAGATTACCTGCGTTCCAAACGAACATATAACTAACATAGTACATGTACATAAATTGAACCAAGCACACAATCACTTACCAAAGGTGTAAAATCAAAACTAGGGAAGGGAAGTAATCGGTTCACAATTCCCCCAACAAAACACCACTACAACAAGGCAGAACTAGCACAATCACTCCCCTAACAATCGCCAGACAGAAAAGAAGGTGTTAAAAAAAGAACTATAGATTCGGCAGACAGGGAAAAGGGTGAACAAAAACAAAATCCAAATAGAAGCACTTACCACCAAGTTCAACAGAGAAGAAGCAAAAGAAAGAGTCGGCACACAGAAGGTAAGTGAAAGAGCAATATTCATCCAACAAAGAGTAAATTGCACTTAAGAGAAGAAGGAAGAAGAAAAGGAAAGACTTAATCACCTCAGGCTAAAACTGAAATGGTTTGAGAGATAGGGAAGCAATAGGTATTCAGCCAAAAGGGAAGCCGTTTGAGAAAAGATGTGAAGGAGAAGAAAAATCGTGGACAAGCTATTTTAAGAGAGAAGTAGAAACGCAAGCAACTAGGACTAAAAGGTACTTCTAAAAAGCACAACTCGGCTTCAGAAACAAAAGAAAAGAACCTCAATTGCAAAAACCCAAAAGAAAAATAGAGAGGAAAGAACCTAAAAGAGAGACAATGCCAAAAGTTTTAGAGGAAAGCACTCAGCCAAAATCCCTATACCCACTACCCAATTTCGGCACAACTCTACTACACCTCAAACTCTACTTTTTTCTCCCCTTACCTCTCTCCTAGAATCTCTCTACCTTATTATACTCAACCGCCCATTCAAACTCCCACTAAACACCTCAATTTCGGTCAACCTAGGATACTTCCCTAGCACTTGTAGCAAAAATAAAATGCTCCTTCTACCCTACCAATGCTCGAGCCTCAGACCCTAAGGAACACTCCACACAGCACTTACCCCTAGACTAGCAAACGCTTTGGAACAAATTTTACCCACAATAATTTAAAAGACTACTAACTAAAAGAAAGGGTTATTCTTAAAAAAAAAACCAAAGCTTTTGCAATTGCCCTAGGCTTGAACCTAAGACTTCTCAAGCACTTCCCAGGACACTTAACCATTGAGACAAGCATGCATTTGAGTTACACAACATATAGAAAATGAGTACCTATATTTTGGGGCATTACATTCCCGGTCTGCAATAATAAGCTATTATCTCTGAGTTCTTTCATCTCCTCGAACCCCTGTAGAGAAACACGAACATGATTAGTGGATCCTGAATTAATAATCTAATAGTTTATTGAGTCTTCCACTAAACAAGCTTCTATCATCAAGAGTTCCATACATTTTCTTTTTGTAGCTAGGAATTCTTTCCACTCTTTACAGTTTGTCATGAAGTGCCCTTTCTTATTGCAGAAGAAACATTTAGACTTATATAAGTCTTTTGGCTTTCTGGTTCTATTCCTTTCCACTTGTGATGGCCTAGAGACTTTAGCCATGCCTTTCTTAGTGCATTTTTCCTTTCCTTTTGAGGAAGAAGTAATGACTATATTCACTTCTGCTATTTGGGTTGGTTAATCACCAATGAACATCAACTCATAGGATTATAACTCCTTCATCATTTGTGTAGCATCAAGTTTTTGTTTCCAAGGTTATATGCGACCCAAAAACTAGCAAAATCATTGTCTGCGGCCTCAATAAAGTATCCCATAAAAGTGATCATATGGTCTTTGACTAGAGTCTCGGGCTTTTTTGTTGGGCACTCATTAAGCTAGTTATAGTAGACTGTTGAGCCAATGCAACTTGGCCGCTAAACATGTATTCTAGCTTATCTAGAATCAGTTTAGCAGTCCTACAACTCTCTAGTTGCTTATACAGAGTGTTTGCCACACTTGCTAGCATATAGCAACGAGTTATCTCATCAAACTCTTTCGAGCATTTTCTAGCCTCAAGTTAAGTGGTAGGAGGGCACTTAGTATCAAAAACTATTTTAAGCTTCTAACAGCTGAGGACAAGTATCATGTTTCTTTTTCATTCCTTATAGTTGTTTCCATTTAGTTTATTTTTAGTGAGTATGTTTAATAAGGGAGTTGGTGTCATTTTCGAACTAAAAATAAAACATTCATATATTAATATCTTTGTAATAAGTAAATGTTTAAAATATTTTGTAACATTACGATATGCATTAAGATGATGCATACATCTTACATTAAACCTTGAAAACATTTATAAGTCATTGCAACGATAATTTCCACACCCATTGAATTAAGCCACCATGGGGTGATCATGATCAACTAGTAAGAACATGGATTTCTATCCAATTAGTACATGAACCTAATCCTTAGGCATTCACACATACTAATAATCATGTAACATTTGGCCATCATTTTAACTTAAGTAGAGCTTCGTGGGGAGTTACTTAACTAGAATATATTGAGTGTATAACCATCAACTCAACATCTACCGCATGATGCACCACAAATGAGTCATCATAGGATAATCTCACTAACTAGTATGCTTTGACTAGTTATCCTCTTTTGAAGATACAATTTCTTGACCTATCACATGATAATACCTACCATAAAGGCCAGTTCAATTATCATTTGATCACAAGAGAATTCTTCATACTTTCAGGAAATCTCCTTAGTGAAATCCTTATAGCAATCCTACCATAGCGTAGCGCACTTTCCCTGCCATTACAAGAGACCATTGGTGGAGGCCATAGGTCTTGTTTAGGGATCTTCTCCAGCTGAATATTTTTAAAAAGACATGCAAGGTTTTTATAATTTCTGGTTTCAATCATGTAAGTTCAATATATGCATGACAAGCACATGTGACATTCTTTCCTAAACTATATGGCATACTTATCTCTTATATGCATGACATGGTATGGCAATTTTATAATATTCGCATTAAATTATTCATATGAGTCAATCAAACAATTTTGATTCTCTACAGTTTTTCTTTTAAGGGAAGAACCAAAGAAGTGAATGTGAACCATGAACTAGGTAGGTTACCAGAAATGAGAGGTGTGACGTCTTTGACCACATAAAAACTAAATCTTTCCTTGCCAGATCCAATCTTAGACAAGCACCTTTTCATTACCACACTTCTCACAGTAATTAAATAACCTAAAGAAGTGAATGGAACAATACAACACATGTATTTCTCATTATCACACTTCTTATCTTTAATAGATCAACTTTGGAGCATCTCATACATATATATCACAATTATATCATAAATAATTATTAAACAGATATATAAAAAGATGGTAATAAAATAAAATTTCCAACGAAGGTTTTCATGTTTTATTTCTAGAAAATAAATGAAAAACCAAAAATATTACATAGTTTTTTTGCCACAAGGAATTCCTTGTGTCTTCGATCGTCATCACTCCATCTTCTCCTTGTCATGGACTCCTTTCTGGAAAAATTACATTTATGTCCTATGCCCCTTTTTGGCTCACAAGAATTCTATAAATAGAAAATAATCCTACATGATGGTGATAATCCGCGATATATTTCCTAAGAATGACAACCTTGGAGAAAAAATAATTATATAACAAATATATAATATTAATATATAATATTGCATTCATTCATATACATTGCCCTAAACATGTGAATAATTACAAGAATGACACATCTTATCAAATATTAATCAAAGAAGATAAAGAGAAAGATTCAATCTCGGTTTACACCATAAACATAGCACAACCTGGTGCTCTAATACCAATTTTTAGAAAAATTCGATTTGAAAATGGTTTTGTTGCATAGCGAAAAAGTAAAATTTTGAAAATCAACCTGGTTTGTGATATTTATAGCAACAAACCTTAACAAAATTTGTACCTATGTTTTCAACTTAGCGGACATTCGTTGTTCCCGGCTTTCAACCAAATGATCTTCTTTGCTATTATCATACCACAAACTACTTCGAGTGTGAGCTCGAACCAATTGAATTGAAACATAGAACTAGAAAAAATTTTCTCTCCTTTTTAGGGTGAAAATAAAAATTCTCTCTTTTTAATAGAAACTGGTAGAGTCATTATTCCGAAAAAATACATGTAATAGTTGAGAATAAATTCTCCCTATTTTTTGGTAGAATAAAAATCTCTCAAAGTTGTGTTAATAGCTTTACCGATGCAATCTATTTATAAGAAGAAAAGGTAAAACCCTTGTTGAGTTATAGCGGTTTATTTCAACTAGAAAAGCAACATCTTACTTAGAATAGGACTAGGGTGGACAACACACCCTAGTATTCCTACCAAGGTTGCCACCCCCTTCATGTCCATGAGGGGTTTTTGGGCCTCTCTCACATCAGGTCCAATTATGAACACTTCTTGTGCCTTTTGACCCAGTACTCTATAATGTGATCCAATTCTATCCAAATTTTCTATTTCCCAAAATAAACTTTAATATTTATATATAAAATAATTTTCTCATCTATATTTTACCCCCAACAAAATTTTGATGATTTTACTCCTGATAAAATTTTGATTATTTTGCCCCTAATATTTCAAAACTAAACATGATCACCATGACCAAATGCTTTATTTTCATTTTCAGGTTTCAAAACGCTCCAAAAATGTAAACTCATTCTTCCGATCATGTTTTAAGTAATCCATATAGGATTGCAAATAGATGATTTCCATTTTTATTTTCATTTCCATTTCCATTTTTGGAAACCTACATTCATTTCCAAATGATTTCATTTCTCAATTTTAGAGAAAATGATAATCATTCTTGAATGTTTCCCATTTCTTTTTTTCTTATTCATTTCGTTCATTTCTATTCAAACACGTAATTCATTATCGTTTCAACGAGCTAGCAGAGGGACCAATTGGACATATGTAGTTGAGGCTCAAATGATTTATAATTAAGCTCTTTCCACTTATTAATTATAAAATTATTTAGTCACAAAGTCATTCACTATAGTATTGTGATTGAACTTTCCTCAACAACATACCATTACAAAAGCAACTACTCAGTTCTCGTCCAATGAACTTGTCGTAAGTGTGTTACCGTCATAGGATATCCGTCACTAGGTTGGGATTCATTATATATTTGAACTCAGGCTTTTACTTATATCAAAATGTACTAGTCACGCATACATATTCTGCTATCCATTTAGGATTTAGGTATCTATACTATAAACATCACAAGTGAATAAATCCATAAACAGATTCTGGATCTATTCTGCTTGGGCCCTGTTTGATGTACTGTCTGTCTAGTTAGTCACATCTATGTCCCTATCTTCTGGGAGTCATCTACTTCCATGCCCAAGACAAGGCATCTCCCTAATTGGACTTGATAGATGACATATTAGTCTTTTAATCGGTTTGATAATTTCCAATTAGACTAAGGACATGTTTAGGTTCATCTACTTATACAATGTAACACCCCTAACCCGTATCCGTCACCGAATTAGGGTTACGAGGCATTACCGACTAAAACACAACTCATAACAACCTTTCAATTTAAATCATGCCAAAAATTATATTAACTTAATCATGAAAATTTTAAAACTCGAATAGTAACCAGTAACTCAACAATATAAATCACATTCACACATATGAACCACTTAACAACTAAAAACCAAACATGATTTACTACTTATAATACATAAGCAATTCATGCTTTAAAATATTGTAACACCCCATACTGCTGCTGTCCAAAGCTGTTTTAGTGCAAGATGTTTATTTACCATGTTTATAATACCCTTATTTTCTTTCTCTACACTATTTCTCATTACTTTCTCTTATTTTCTCTTCACTAATATATCAAGAATATAAGACCATACATAAGAAAACTCTACATTAACATCAATTCCATGCTTTTTCAATAATATTAATCTTAAAAATATATTGAAATCTTGATGTTCTTACCTTGTTCCATTGATTTCAATCTTTAACTTGATATTCTCTCCTCCAGCTTCTATTTCTTGAATCTAACTTAATATTCTAGCTTCTCATAGTCTTCTTGTTATCTTTCTCTCTTGATGGCTATGGAAATTCTTTTGATTTCTAGGAGAAAATGATAGATTTTTAGTGAAAGGACCAAATTGTAAAGAAAACAAAACTTTCTTTCTTTCCCTTCTTCTCACGTTGGTTTGCATGGGAAAGATGATGAAAATTCTTCATCTTTCCTTCCTTTTTATACTTAATAAATAATAATAAAATAATAAAATATCTTATTAAAATATTAATAAAATAATATTTATCTAATTAATAATTATCAAAATATCATCAACATCATCATTACTTTCTAAATTTCTCTCTCTTCCAATTGACCATTTTGCCCTTTGTGATCTTCTAAAATTCCACCATTGAATCATCACATAATTTTGTAAAATTACGATTTAGTCCTTCATAATTCTTTTCCTATTCAATTTAGTCCTAATTCATCCATTTTTCTTAGTTTCTAGATCATTCCACCCTTAAAATATTTGCACTATTAGTCCTTCAACCTTTTCATATTTACACTTTAGTCCCTCAAATTTTGAGATTTACTCTTGTGCAATAAAACTTTTCTCACTTTTACAATTTAGTCCTTTCTTGAATTGATATATCATAATATACTTATACTTCCCAATGTTAATATAACTCAGAATTTTCCCTTTTTGTCGCTTCATTTTCTTATTTTACTATATCAAATATAATATCTTACTGTAGAAATTTTCAGGGTGTTACATTTCTTTCCCTCTTAGAAGAAATTTTGTCCTCGAAATTTCCTTGTTTTCTTTTGATCATTGACTTCATTATTTTTATAATTTTATAGTTTTTTTTTTGCACATATTTACCTAGTTTATTATTTATATTCATTCTCTATCCTTTCATTTTACAATTTATTTTTAATTCAATATTTTACATTTGCCTTTCAGAGCTTCTACCAACAGAAATTAGAAGATAATATCATATGAATCTTAGTATCAAGTGTTCTATCACATATATTGGCTTGGAAAACCAAAGAAAGATAGAGTAATATCACTTGTGAATCAATCAGACTTGCGAAAATTTTTGTCTATTAGCATATTTATCCAATCTTTCCATATAATTGTAACACCCTAAACCCGTATCTGAACGCCGAATTAGGGTTAAGAGGTATTACCGAACTAAACATTTAATTAACACATTCACATAATCATTAAACACAATCCAAAATCCAACTGTAGTCTATACAAACATTCAAGATTATAAGTCATATTCGTATGGCTAAATATTTACATATACAAAACATCGTTCTCAACAGTCTAACCTATACATGCCACATCGACGCCAAAATATAATAGTACCAAAATGATCGATAGTGTGATGAACTGCTGACGATCCCTGAGTCGGTGGCCAAAATCGACAATCTATAAAATAGAGAAATAAAGAACCGAGTAAGTTTTCGAAACTTAATAAGTTTTAAGCATTTCAAAACAATTAAAGACTTATTGGAAATCGATATATTCATTTAATCAACTTATTCTCAATTCAAATTACTTCGTGGTTAAATACACATAACATATACATAGATTTCTTCTACTTAAAGTTCATACGATGCATTTAAATCAAATAATCTCATATTCTCAATTATAAGTATCAATCATACATATATACATATATATATATTCTTCTTTGATGCTAATGATTCATTTCGAGATCAATTCACCAATGAGTAAGTAATACGTACCTTAACATCTTAAATATATAGTACTTACTCGACGATGGTTTACCGCGAATATTCAATGTCGTAATCTTACTTAACTTACTGGCATCAAGCCTGTCAAGTCTTAGAACTTGAAACAAATTTCTAGCACAAGCCTGCGGGAATTTAAACCCGGTATAATACCAGCTTGTAGCCTGCGGGTCTTTGACTCAGATACCATCCCAGCACGAAGCCTGCGGCTCTTTAAGCCCGGATAAAATTCCAGCATATAGCCTGCAGGTCTTTAAGCCCGGATACCATTCCAGCATATAGCCTGCGGATCTTTAAGCCCGGATATTCTCATCAAATATCATGCATATTTAATCATATATTAACACATCTCATTCAACATATCACATGAGTAGTCATTTGCTACATTTAGATATAAGCTCTATATGAACACCATCATTTACATTTTGTTTTAAAAGTCAAACATAAATATCACATGTACATTTCAACATTCAAGCTTAACCCATATTGACCATTCGACTATAAGTCATATACATAGATTATTTATCATACAACTTAATTCAAGTAGGACTACAAGGTCACAATTCATCTAATATACACATATCAAGGCATCATCAATTATATACTAAAGGTGACTACTCAAAACTTACCTCGGATATACTTGTACGATTGTGAAAAGGCTACTCGATTGCTTTCTCTTTTCCCTTATCTGATTTTGATCCTCTTTGCTCTTGAGCTTATTTAAAAAATTTAAAGTAGTCATTATTCGACTATTCAATCATTACTTCGAAAATATAATAAATATATATTCGACTTTCACACATATAGATCATAGTAAGTTTATAAGAAAACATTAAGCAACTCATTAACAAAAGTTTTGTCAATGTTTACCACATAATCACAAATTCACAATAAGCTGTCTTCCTGAGCAACAGTCACTAAATTATTTATAACTGGAGCTACGAAACTCCAAATCAATTTCCGTAAAATTTACCTCAAAATAGACTCATATAACTTTTATCCATAAAATTTTCAGAATTTTTAGTTTGGTCAAACAATACCATATTTTTCTTACAGTTTTCCCCTGTTTCACTGTTTGACTAATCTGACCACCCTTTACTACAAATGAAATTTCTAATTGTACAGAAGTCAAAATATGTTCTCGATGATTTCATTTGAAACTAGACTCATTAAGCTTTAATTACATAATTTATTTAGCTTCTAAATCCACTCCCACAATTTATGGTGATTTTTCCAAATTCACGTTACAAATGTTGTCCCAAGCAGATTTACTACAATTTACTCCTTCACAACTCTTTGCATTCATATTATTTAAACATGTATATCACCAATAAATTTCATCATATATATCTATAATTTCACTTAAGCATAATCTCAATACAACACATTGTGCTCAAATCATTATTCAAGTTCAAATTCGGCTAACACACATATAAACACTAACAACTAAATATTAACATTTGCATTTCACCATAATAGCCAATTGCCATTAAACAATTAAGCCACAAGTATTCAATTGTACCAAGCTTCGACTTAATTTATAATTATCTAAATCATTTAAGACATTCAAAAACAAATTCTTCTTTAATTTAACACATATTCGGCAATGCCAATAGTAATTTAGCAAACCTTAATTTAACATATAATTGTTCATAACACATTTAAAGCATCCACTCCATTCCATCAATTCAAAGCACATACATTACTCAATATTATCCAAGTTCATATTCGGCCATAGTACACAACATATTAGCCGATTTTTCCCACTTAGCATCTAATACACATATATGCTCATTTGTTAGACTCTACTTCACCTATCTACCATTATTCATCCAAAATAACATGAAACAACAACCATTTCCTTGAACATCTTCCTTAACCGAATACTCATGTTACCAACAAATTCAAAATTTTGACATGGGCTAAATAAGGGACTTAGTAACTAGCTTAATATTTGCAACAATTTCAAAAACTATCATGAATTACATACCTTATTTCAAGCTTAAAGTGACCGAATGCTATTTCCTCCTTTTTCTTTCTCTAATATTCGGCTACTAAGGAAGAAGATGATACAAGCCTTTTTTTTTCTTTTTTTTTTCTAATATCTTTTTAATTTATAATTTTTTTATTCCATAAATTAAGCCATTACCATTATATAATATTATTACATAACACATATTGCTTATCATCATTATCATGGCCGGCCACTACTACTAAAGTGGGGAATTTGACATGCAAACCCACTAATATACATCATTAATTAATTGGCCACTACTAAAATAACCTATCATATTTTCACAAATTTTCAAATAAGTCATTTTTAAAAAATTTCACTCACAAATAGCAATATTAAAGCATGAAATTTTCACACATACACCTTCACATATAATAAACACAGAATATAGCATTTAAATATTTTTTTATAACTCGGTTTTGTGGTCCCGAAACCACTTCTTGATTGGGGTCAAATTAGGGCTGTCACAATAATGGTTATAGCATCCAAACATGAACAATTGTATATACCTCTAAAAATATCAATACATATAAGACACCCATATAAAATCTCAAAATTCTACTGTAATATACCCAATTATAATAGCTATATTCAAATATTTTTGCAATTTATTCACCAATCCATTGACTAGTATAGTCATCAATAATTTCACATCATTTAGTTCACTCAAAAAACTAATTCGGAAGAAATTTTTAGTTAACCATTCTATAAATACCATATCTGAATAAATCAATTTTCCTATAAATAACTTCTTTCTTTAGAGTGGTACTGTATATCCCAAGTAGTTTTCAGAAAAATCTAATATCTCTATTTAGAACCCATCTTCACTTATTAACTCATTCTCAATTTTGACTGCGTTATCAATTACTCAACTATTGAACTTTTTCACTTTCACAGTTTTGAGCTTAATCAATATAAATCTTGTAAATTTCATTGCATATAACTGTACTAGTAAGGGGGTAGAGATCGTAAAGCCTCAGAATTTAATTTTCATGTATTTACTCATATGACATAGCATTTATCACTCTCAAGTACTATAAAACATTTATCCGTATCTTTATGAGTTTTGTTTCATCGAAATCAACATTTTTACTTAGAGATAATCCTTTACCTTGTAATGAAAATTGTTTACCTTTTTAATAGAGGCCCACTAGACTAAACAAAACACTTAAAATATACGGAACTGATATAGAGGTGCATTATTATGCACTATTAAACAGAGAGCACTAAAGTGTTATACAGATTGTAACACCCTAAACCCGGCCTAGAAGTTTGGCTCGAATCTGGCGTGTCACATTGAAGTGTTTTTTGAAAACCATGTTTCCATTAAAAACCCTTCTTAATAATTAAAAACTTATACCCTTTTTAAACCTTGTTAGAAAACCTCAGCTGAATAACATTCTTAACAACTTTGTAAAAAATCTTGGCGTTTGCGAAAGCTTAATTTAAAAATAATTGCGGATACGTGATGTTTTGAAAACAGTAGTTGCTTTGGAAAAACATGTTCTAATACTAGCAATTATAAGAACAATAAAAAAAATTCCAAATTAGAAATCCAGAAAATTACAACGGCTTTACTACAACCCACATAAAATAATTTAAAAGCAATAATCAAAACTATAACATAAACAGTGTGTGTGGCTCCCTCCGAGCCCCTCGCAGCTCCGATCCGTCTAATTACCTGAAAGGTTAATAAACGGGGTGAGTTTAAACTCAGTGTGTAATCCCCTACTATATAAAAGGGACAGTCAGTCATATAAAAGAATTAAAAGTCTGGCCCTAGCCCTACTTATAGTTTCAGTATCAATTGGGCCTTAGCCCATTATAACAGACAGTACTAGATGGGCCTTAGCCCTATACAAAAATTAGAGTTAACTGGGCCTTAGCCCATATCAATATCAATCTGGGCCGTAGCCCTATAACAAGTCGAGGTATATTGGGCCTTGCCCATATCAACACAGTTGGGTCCATTTCAATACAGTTGGCCCATAACAAAACAGTCTCACATGATTAATGCATGATAACCCCATCCAACCCTGCACTTGCCTTCGTCCATCCCTAAACTTCCTGTGGGGAATAAATCACCCACGCCATCCCTACACTTACGATGTTGTTAGCAAGTTGCCATGCACTAACTATAATCCGCAGCAAAGTTGCTTATATCAGAATATGTGGCACAGCCACCAGAACGAGTTCTTCCTCCATAACAAAACCCAACCCCCATGCAGTATGACATGTATGCAGAGTATAGATAATTAACAAGGCATGCTTCAGAAAGGCAGTTAGATTATAACGTAAGAACAATTATTTACCCTCGAAGGGCTTAATCGAAAAATTACCCCTTCAGTCAGAATATCATGCCCATATTTGAATCAAACAACCACAGTCAAGTCATCCATATCACCAACATATATTCACAATCAAATCCATCAACCACACAGTCCAAGTCAGTCACTTGCCCACAAGGGCAAAACGGTCATTTAACACCCTAGGGCAAAATGGTAATTTTACCCCACAAGGGTATCTCAGTAATTCTACCCTACAGGGGTATTTCGGTAATTCTACCCTACAGAGGTATTTCGATAATTCTACCCTACAAGGGTATTTCGGTAATTATACCCTATAGGGGTATTTTGGTAATTTTACAAACTAGGGGTATTTTGGTAATTTTACAAATCGAGGGTATTTCGGTAATTTGGTAAACTAAAGTATTCTAAATAGGGATAACAATACGAATGGGCCTAAAGCCCTTTCTCGGCCCAAATGGGCCCACACGCTTGTGTGGCCCTTTTAGCCCAAATCTAGCCACAGATATGAGATTCACCTAGCCTAGTCCAATATTTGCTACACAATCAAACAACTTATCCAATTTGGCCAGTAGGCCCATTGGCCCACATGGCCCCTTTCGGCCCCTTTCGGCCCATCGCAACTCGAAGTAGCCATCCTACAGCTAGAGTAGTGAGAAATATACACCTGATAGGAGACTGGAGTTGATCCGTGCTCTGAGCACTCTTAGCCGACGCCCAACCCAAACGAGCATGCCATAAAGCGAAAGGGATCAGCCAAGAAAGGTACATTTACTCTCCTCATGGTTCTCTCTATTTAAAGCCAGCTTCACATCCACTCCTATGCTAGCTTCCCGATGTGGGATCCTTCCATCATCAGAGTTTAAATTCAACACCAACTCTTGCCGCCCCTGTTAGCAAAATAAATGCTCTCTGATTGCCATGAGTTTCGAACCCTGGACCTCCTTGCCAACTCTATGACGCCACCTTCCTGCCTCTTATGTAGCGCTACTTTGCCACTAGACCACAAGGCTTTTTGTGGCACAATTTCTCCAACAATATTCTTAAGGCCTATCTACTACACCCAGGGTTTGATTCACCTTAAACCAAAAATTTTTGCTAGAGTCTAGGTTTGAACCCAAGACTTCTCCAACACTTCTCAGCACACTTAACCACTAAAACAAGCCTTTATTAACGAAATTTACATGCACAACAAAATATTATAAGCTGCCTTCAACCTCTCCCATGCTCAAGGCCCAAAACTTCTAGGCCCAAATTCAGGGTGTTATACAGATAGCACAGATATGCTAAACGGAGAGCATTAATGTGCTAATAATCAAAGAGCGTGCTAGAGTTCCTTAATAGCATGCCACTAATATTCTAGCAGTTCTAAATTTCGTCTACTTGAGCATTAAAAGTAAATTTCATACATTTGAATACTTTACAATTTAATCCTTGTACCAATAATCTATATATTTATATATTCTCTATCTTTAATACATGTAATATATTTCAAAATTCACTAGTCATTTGTAATCTACTAATAATTCTTATCATGTACTTCATATATCACTATCCAATTCCAATTTCACTTTCAATTCATTCATAACTCAATTTAATTTCACTTTCTCATCAATATACAATTCAATACTAATATTTTTCCATTACTCAATTCAATTTCTATTCAATACAACAATAACACTTACCTCATACTTCACTTACCATGCACATAATTTAAATTTAACATTTAATAATAAATAATTGAATTATAGTAATACAACCATATGCTGGGTATGTCTACACTTAGTGGTATTACCATAATTCAAATTATAAAAACTACAATAAATAATAGACATCAAACATGTAACATTATAAGTCATATGTGTTAATTTATATTTAATTTCATATCTCAACAATAGTCTTCCATCAAAGGGCATCACATATCATCTATATTATCTTTAATCAATTCATGAACCTTTGGTTCAAGCTTTCAATCTCATATCTCAATTTCAATTCACATTTCAATTCATAATTCCACTTTTTTATACTTTCAATAGTTCAATCGTTTAAATTCATTTGATTTTCTCATTTCATTTATTCAACTGATTTTAATGTCAATAATTCGATATTTTAGCAAATTCATGACCCTTAAGTTCAAGCTCCAAATCTCACATTTCAATTCAATTGAGAATTCAACTCATAATTTCTTTCTCATGTTTTTTTTTAATAGTTAGATCAATCAAATTTATTTAATTTTCTCATTTCAGTTATTCACCCTATTAACAATCCAGACTTTGACGGATACACGGATTCCAACCCAAACACACCAGTACGGCACATTGTGCCTAAAACGGTACATAGTACGAGCGATGTCGAATGTGATGAGAGATAATAGTAATAGTAACGATAACAATATTCAACACACAAAGGCTGAACCGGTAACGGTAAAAATAACAATATTTGGCACACAAAGTGTCAAACCGGTAACAGTAACAGTAACAATATTTGACACACAAAGTGCCGAATTGATAATAGTAGCAGTAAAAATATTCGACACACAAAGTGTCGAATCGATGAATGATAGCGAGAGCGAGATAGCGATGTGATATGAGAAGAACCAGCACATAAGTGCCTAAAATACGGCACATAAAGTGCCTGATCGGTAAAACCGATAAATCCCGTACTCTTCTAATCCTATGGCATGCCAATTATATCTGACTAGCCCGACAAGTTAATAGGGAATTTAATTCTTATTTCAATTTTACT
This sequence comes from Gossypium anomalum, assembly GCA_025698475.1. Taxonomy (NCBI): domain Eukaryota; kingdom Viridiplantae; phylum Streptophyta; class Magnoliopsida; order Malvales; family Malvaceae; genus Gossypium; species Gossypium anomalum. The sequence continues at coordinate 36,882,261 of CM046959.1, read as the reverse complement.
TAATATTCATATTTACCCCTATGAACAAGACTCGGACTTTGGCGGATATGCGGATTCCAACCGAACACACCAGTATGGCACTCAGTGCCTGAACACTTCCAAATCCTATGGCATGCCAATTATATCCGACTCAGTCCGACTAGTTAATAGGGTATTTAATTCACTTTTCAGTATAATTTCCATCTCAGTTCAGTATCAATTATAATTCCTTATTGCAATCAGTTTCATAGCATTGCAGTAATTCATTACTTCAATAATTTCACAGTTCAATGCAGTACACATAACAAAATTCAGTAACTTCACAATCAATTCAGTACTCAAAACAATATTCAGTATTTCATAATTCAGTTCAGTATCAGTCTCAATTTCAATACCCAATCATAAATTTATTATTTTACTAAACACTTACCTTAAAATACTTACCACACAAAATTAGTAAATTAAACACATAATAATGATAAAGTTTGAATTATAGTGATACAAATCTCATGAGAGTCGGAAGATATCATTTTATCACAAGTTATATAATGACATGTATTTCTAGACTTCATATATACTACGTTCGGTCCGAGAACCGACTAAACTTTAGCTCTGATACCAATAAATGTAACACCCCATACTCGTACCCAAGACTGGGATAGGATACGAGGCATTACCGAGATTTTTAGAATAATTTCATTTAATTTATATTATTTAGTATTCATTTTCATGTTTCATGTAACATCCTTTTCATATATTCAATTCAAACATCATATAAAATATGATACAATATTTAAATTGTCATATTTACATGCTCATTCAAGTTATATGAACCTACTTGACTAAATTGCAGAAATATCAAGATTCAGGGGCATATTGGTAATTTACCATTTTCCCAATTTTCACCCAATCTTAAATTGATAATTTCATTCAATTTATTAATTTAGATAATAAAACAATTCATTCCCTTCAATTTGGTCATTTTTGACATTTTTACAAAATTACCCCCCAAAGTTTTAATTTTATTCAATTTAGTCCCTGACCCTAAAACATGCAAATTAGCCATGCTAGCTGAATATTCATATATATTTTTCTCCTCCTCCTCTCCATTCCACATCCTTAATGTATATATCATGCTTATAAGTAACATTATCAATAATTTCACTGTTGACTTATATGTATATTCAAAGCTATCCATCCACGTCATAGTAACCAAATTATTTATATCTGGAGCTATGGAACTCCAAATTAAGATCTGCTAATTTTCCCTGAAACTAGACTCATATATCTTATTACCATAAAGTTTTTAGAATTTTTGGTTTAGCCAATAAGTACAGTTTATTCTTTAAAATTACCCCTATTCTGCTTTCTGACAGTTCCAACCCTTCTTCACTAAGAGTTAATTATCTCATCGTACAAGATTCAGATGATGTTCCCACTTATTTCTATTGAAGATATACTCATTAAGGATTTTAAATATATAAATTTAAGCCCTCAATTATGTTTCTCCAAGGGGAACCCAAAATCATTCTGATCTTGTCTCACTAAATTTATTATATCTCACAATTCACAATTGCATTGCCTACACCGTTTCTTCTATAAGAAACTAGACTCAATAAAATTTAATTCCATATTTTTTTCATACTCTAATTCGATTTTCAAAATTTATGGTGATTTTTCAAAGTTAGCCTATTACTGCTGTCCAAAGCTGTTTTAGTGCAAGATGTTTGTTTACCATGTTTATAACACCTTTATTTTCTTTCTCTACACTATTTCTCATTATTTTCTCTTCACTAATATATCAAGAACATAAGACCATATATAAGAAAACTCTACATTAACATCAATTCCATGCTTTTTCAATAATATTAATCTTAAAAATATATTGAAATCTTGATGTTCTTACCTTGTTCCATTGATTTCAATCTTTAACTTGATTTTCTCTCTCCTCCAACTTCTATTTCTTGAATCTAACTTAATATTCTAGCTCCCCATAGTCTCCTTGTGATCTTTCTCTCTTGATGGCTATGAAAATTCTTTTGATTTCTAGGAGAAAATGATAGATTTTTAGTGAAAGGACCAAATTGTAAAGAAAACAGAACTTTCTTTCTTTCTCTCTTCTTTTCATGTTGGTTTGAATGGGAAAGATGATGAAAATTCTTCATCTTTCCTTCCTTTTTATACTTAATAAATAATAATAAAATAATAAAATATCTTATTAAAATATTAATAAAATAATATTTATCTAATTAATAAGTATAAAATATCATCAACATCATCATTACTATCTAGATTTCTCTCTCTTCCAATTGACCATTTTGCCCTTTGTGATCTTTTAAAATTCCATCATTGAATCATCACATAATTTGGTAAAATTACGATTTAATCCCTCATAATTCTTTTCCTATTCAATTTAGTCCAATTCATCCATTTTTCTTAGTTTCTAGATCATTCCACCCTTAAAATATTTACACTATTAGTCCTTCAACTTTTCATATTTACACTTTAGTCCCTCAAATTTTGAGTATTTACTCTTGTACAACAAAACTTTTCTCACTTTTACAATTTAGTGCTTTCTTGAATTGATATATCATAATATACTTATACTTCCCAATGTTGACATAACTCAGAATTTTTCCTTTTTGTCGCTTTATTTCTTTATTTTTCTATATCAAGGATAATATCTTACTGTAGAAATTTTTACGGTGTTACAAATATTATTAACCATATTTGGTCACAAATAGGCAAATCATATTACACCAAATTCACATGCTGAAAACCAATCCAAATTTCATATACTTAGCCATTCATCTCATCATCTATTCGGCTAAGAAATTAACCTCTAAAATTTTTACACATTTCATCATAGTAATATTTATCAATTAAGCACAATTGAAAATTCAAGCATACCTATTTCGCATGCAAATTATCATATTTAAACCTTATATACCAGTCATTCAAACAACCATCTATTTGGTCATCAATACAATATTCAAAAATTCATACCATTTCCATCTTTCAATCTTAAGCTTAACATACTATCTCAAAATTATAATATCAAAACGACTATGTCACTTACAGCTATTCAAATGTCCATCAACATATTCAGAATATAATCATCATTTTACATCATGAACCGTACCTAAAAACCCAACCATTCAAGTACTATACTTACCTTAATCTTTCATGAACATATAAACTTCACACGTACCTGAATCATTTAGCTCAATTTCACATTCGATCTCGACTCGATATTGCCTGTTGAACCATCAGAATCATAAAGGATACACGAAAATCATATAAGCTCGTACAATGCCATATCCTAGATATGGTCTTACATGTTTTCACATATCGATGCCTCTGTCCCAGACAGGGTCTTTTACGAATCATATACGATGCCAATGTCCCAGACATGGTCTTACACGTAATCTCATAACGATGCCAATGTCCTAGACATGGTCTTACACGAAATCACACCTCAGAAATCCTAATGTCATGACATACGTATCCTATACTATTCCTATGGTTCGTATGGGGCTTTCGGACGTCATAATTTAATTAATTCAAGCTCAAAACAAACCATCAAATGTTTAATGAATTCGGCAACATGTCTATATATATATATATATCAATTCGGCAATATATAAAACATATTCACTTGCATTAAAGGATATTTATTTACTTATGAACTTACCTCGTACGAAAACGAACGGACCAGAACGATTATTCAACAACTTTCGACTTCCCCCGATCCAAATCTAATTTCTTCCTTTCTTGATCTAAGTTAATACAAATTTAACGTATTTAATTATATATTCATTCAATTTCATCGAAAAACACATAAATAGGCATTTTGCATCTTAGCCCCTAATATTTCACATTTTCTCAATTTAGTCCCTATTTCAAAACAACACAAAATACACAAAATTTCATTTAACCCATGTTTGGCCAAATATTCTTTAGGTCCCTAGCAGCCCATTAATTTTATTTATTTCACATTTTGACCCCTAAATTTTCAAATTTCACAATTTAATCCTAAATAAACATTTTTATCAAAAATCACTTAATTAAACATAATAATCTATCAGCAAGTATTTATTTTTCATCATCAAACAACAAAAACATCAAGCTATCATCAATGGAAAATCATGAATACATCAACAAATTCAAAAATTCAAGCATGGGCTAGCTAGTATTCGAAGCAACGATCTCAAAAACGAAAAAATCATCAAAAACCGAGCTCAAAACATAGCTCAATCAAGACTTGGAACTATCGAACCCTAAGCTTGAAAATCATTTCTTTTCTTTTTTATTTTCAGCAATGGTGGTGAAAAGATGAACAAAGTAATGTTTTTGTTTAATTTAATAACATTATTTACAAAGTTACTTTAATGCCATTAATGAAAACATTATAAAATCATATAATGGATGACCATTTATGTCATTATCCACTAACTATCGTTTGATCACATCATAAGGGCATCACATTTAATTAATCATAGCAAATAAATACTTAAACAATAAGTATGCCACTTTTACATTTTACGTAATTAAGTCCTTTTATCAAATTAACTAATCAATCGATAAAATTAAATAACAAAATTTTCACACATATCAAATAACATGTTGTAAATACCAAAAATAATATTAAAATAATTTTATGACTTTGGATTTATGGTTTCAAAACCACTATTCTGATTTAGCTAAAAATTGGGCTGTTACATACAACCTATCTTTCCGTACTATGATCTAACCATGTATATCAATGTAATCAATAAATACAAGTTTAGAAACCGAATATACTACACTCAGGGCACCAGAACTAACACAAAGTGCGTTTGTCCCAGGTAGGCTAATTATAGACAATAACTGTAACACCCTAAACCCATAACCGTCACCGAAATAGGGTTATGAAGCATTACTATAAAAATGTAACATAAAAACATACATTTTAAAACATTAGTACATTCATATACATGCATATCATCCCTTAATTGAGCCTTCAAGGCCTTAGAAACACTTTGGAAATGATTTGGGACTAAATCAAAAGCATTTGAAACATGTAAGAAAAAGCTAGAAATTTTAAATTGTAGGGGTCACACGGTTGTGTGACTCATATGGCTGAGACACACGCCCGTGTCCTAGGCCATGTAACAGTCGAAATAGGGACACATGACTCTGTCCCAGCCCGTGTCCATACAACTCTTTGAGTTGGGTCACACAGCCAAACCACACGCCCGTGTGCCAGGCCGTATGCTAGGCCATGTAACTGCCTGTGTAACACCCTTAACTCGTGTCAGAATAGGGTTACGGATTATTACCAGAGTTTACAATATACACGAATAGAATTTCGAACATTTCACAACATATCAATAAGCACATTAAAACCAAGTCAAATCATACATAATGTCCATTGTACAAGCCCTCGACCCTAAATAGGCATTAGAAACAAGTCGGGACTAAATTCAAAACTTTAAGAATTTTTTTAGAAAATAGTAAAAATTTTCAACATTGTAGGGGTCACACGACCGTGTGGCCAGGCTGTGTGACTCACACGGCAAAGAGACACGCTCGTGTCTTAGGCCATGTGGGCATTCTATATAAGGACACACGGCCATGTCCCAGCCTGTGTCCGTGCCCATGTAACTCACTGACTTGGGTCACATGGCCAAATTACACGCCTGTGTGCCAGGTAGTGTACCTTTCGAAGTAGCCCCACACGCCCGTGTGTCAAGCTGTGTGTTAGGCCATGTAATAGTGTAACACCCTGAATTTGGGCCTAAAAGTTTTGGGCCTTGAGCATTGGAGCGGTTGAAGGCAGTTTATAATATTTTGTTACGCATGTAAATTTCGTTAATGAAGGCTTGTTTTAGTGGTTAAGTGTGCTGAGAAGTGTTGGAGAAGTCTTGGGCTCAAACCTGGACTCTAGCAAAATTTTTGGTCTAAGGTGAATCAAACCCTGGGTGTAGTAGGTAGGCCTTAAGAATATTGTTGGAGAAAAGATGACACAAAAAAGAGTGTGGTGTAGTGGCAAGGTGGCGCCACTTAGGGGACAAGGAAGTGACGCCATAGAGGAAGCAAGGGGTCCAAGGTTCAAGTCTTGGCTCTTGCAATATATTTTAGTTTTTCTTTTCAATAAATCTGGAAGCAAGTAGGTGCGCTTTAAAGTTTAATGTGTTGGATTTATGACACAAATAAGTTGATGGCCTAGTGGTGGTGGCGTGAGTTGGCATGTGAGAGGACTTTGGTTCGAATCCCTCGGCACACAAAGGTTGATTATTTTGCTATGTTGGGGCGGCAAGAGTTGGTGTTAAATTTAAGCTCTGATGATGGAGGGATCCTACATTGGGAAGCTAACATAAGAGTAGATGGAGAGTTGGCTTTAAATAGAGAGAACCATGAGGAGAGTAAATGTACCTTTCTTGGCTGATCCCTTTCGCTTTATGGCGTGCTCGTTTGGGTTGGGCGTCGGCTAAAGTGCTCAAAGCGTGGATTAACTCAGGTCTCCCATCGTGTGTGTATTTCTCACTACTCTGTTTGTAGGATGGCTACTTCGGGCCGCGATGGGCCGAAAGGGGCTATGCAGGCCCAATGGGCCTACGAGCCCAATTGGATAAGTTGTTTGATTGTGTAGTAAATATTGGACTAGGCTAGGTGAATTTCATATCTGTGGCTAGATTTGGGCTAAAAGGGCCACACGAGCGTGTGGGCCTATTTGGGCCAAGAATAGGCTTTACGCCCATTCGTATTGTTATCCCTATTTAGAATACTTTAGTTTACCAAATTACTAAAATACCCTCGACTTGTAAAATTACCAAAGTACCCTCGATTTACAAAATTACCATTTTACCCTCGATTTACAAAATTACCATTTTACCCTCGATTTATAAATTTACCGTTTTACCCCCGATTTATAGAATTACCGTTTTACCCTCGATTTATAGAATTACCATTTTACCCTCGATTTACAAAATTACTGAAATACCCCTGGTTTGTAAAATTACCAAAATACCCTTCGTACCAAAATACCCCTAGTTTGTAATATTACCAAAATACCCTTAGTTTGTAGATTACCAAAATACCACTGGTTCGTGAAATTACCGAAATACCCTCAATTTGTAAAATTACCAAAATACCCCTGATTTACAAAATTACAAAAATACCCTTGACTTTCTAAAAATTATAGAAATACCATTGGTTTACAAAATTACTGAAATACCCTTGGTTTGTAAATTTACTAAAATACCCCTATTAGGTAAAAAGGACCGTAAAGGCCCTCTAGGGTAAAGTGACCGAAATACCCCTGTAGGGTAAAATTACCATTTCGCCCTTAGGGTGTTAAATGACTGTTTTGCCCTTGTGGGCAAGTGACTGACTTGGATTTGTGTGGTGGTTGGATTTGATTGTGAATATATGTTGGTGATATAGACAACTTTGGAGGAGCAGCAAGGTTTGGAGTATCGGTTTGGATTAGCTTGGATCATTGGAGTGATTAGATCTAGTCATCAATTTCGGCAATGGTATAGAGTCTAAGGCCATTATGGATGGTGGCCGAATGTGTAAGTGTTGATAATAGATGGTTCTCGTTTTGGTTTAATTATTGTGGGCTGATCTATAAGTGGTTGATTATAGGAGAAATCGTGTAGGAGATCTCGTCAAGGAATATCGAAAAATAGGTGTGCAACGAACCTTCTTTCGTAGCTTAACTCGATATTTGCCGAAAAGCTGAAATGCCGAAATTCTGGCATTTCGAGGACTTGTGAGCAAGCAAACGCTCATTGGTTTATTAGATCCTCTAAGTTGATGATCAGGAACATTGGTTTCTTTGCTAAGTATCATATATTGTCCCTCACTCTTTCAAATCAACTGTGGTAGGGAATTAGTATCGAATCTCGGATCTTAGCTCATTGTCGAATCGCTCCTTAGGTATTGCGGTTTTGGTAAGTGTTCCTCATCCATTGACTAAGGTTGGCCGAATAGCCATAGGCAAGGTAAGGGACTTGTGTTGGATACAAGTCATCTACTATTTGGGTTTTAATAGTTAAGATTGGTGCAGATCTAAGGATATGTGATCAAGGAAAAGTGGTTAAGGATTGGTCTCACGGTTTGGACTAAGGAGATCGCATCACGCTTGCTTACTAGGTGTGTACATACACTGCACACACACTATGAATCGGCAAAAGCTGAAACGCCGAAATGCCAAAAAGCTGAAAGTTTGGCTACGGTAGTCTGGCGAGTGCGCGAATACTCGTAAGGGGGAGACTGATAGGTTACCTGAGGCCCATGGGCGATTCCATGGACTTGGGTTGTGAATAGGCCAAGTGGGCCAGAATGGGCTAAATGGGCCCGATGGGCTGTTGGGCCCATAATAGGCAAAATTTGATAAACGATGCTATGTGATAGGAAATTTGTATGTGAGCATGAATATAATGTGATTTGGGCCGGATGGGCCATATAAATGAGATTCGGCCGAATGGGCCATATGAATGTGAATTGGGCCTGATGGGCCATATGAATGTGAATTGGGCCTGATGGGCCTTATGTATGAGGTTGGGCCAAGTGGGCCATATGCATGTACGTAGGGGTTTTGGGCCTAGTATATGATAACCGCATAAAAATTAATTAATATATTGTGACTGTGGACAAGTCATAGAGGTAAGGTGTGGCAACGGGTATATGCATGTCTAGGATTGGATCTAGGGAGAACTTGGTACTTAAGCAGTCTTAATGACTCACCTCCTCTTCTCTGGAAACCTACCTGGTGCATAGTGTTCATTCATCTTAGCTCACGTGATTTGTTAATGGGCCAAGGTAAGTAAAAACTCGTAATAAAGGAAAATTACCGAAATACCCCTAAGGGCGAAAATGACTAAAATACTCCTAAGTGTTGTGTGTAAGATTTATGATTGCTACATGCATTCATATGTATTCATATGATATCCTGTTTAGGTTGCATATGAGTTGGGAATTATGGAACGGAGGGAGTATATGAGGGTCGCATGGTTGCTTGACAATCGTGGATCCACCGACGGCTTTTAAGCCCAATATGTGATTGGTAGCTTACTGTAACTTGGGTAGTTCCGCAGCCGGGCTACCATTGATGTGTATCAGTTGGGTGGGTCGATATTTATATCTCCACAGGTTGTGAAAAGGGAGACGGAGCAGAAGTGTACCGGTTGGATTATTGGGGTGGGTTGCACTGCATTGCATTGCATGTTTGATGTATGGTGACTTTTGAATGCTTGTTTTCGTCAAGGGTTGTACACACTTAGTTTGCAAAAACTCACCCCCTCTTTTATTTTATTTTCAGGTGATGCTCAGTAGAAGGTTCGATGTTTGGAGGGACTTTGGGTGGCCAGTTAGCAAGATAATTTGGACTTGTTTTTCTTTCTAAAGCTTATCAGTTTCTATGTTATAAAGTACTTTTCAAATCAGATTGTAATAGGGCTTCCACTTTATTATTATTTGGATTATTATTTTTATGTGATGTAATTATAAAAAGTTGACCATGGTTTCTTAAACTATAGTATGATTTTCTACATTTCCGTAACTACATTTTAAAATGACATGTTTTCATAAAATCATATATTTTAAACAAGTGATTGAAAGGAGTTTTTTTTAAAAGATAGTTAAGGTTTCTTTTATTTTAAGAAGGGTTTTCAATGTGATGCGCCAGATTCAGCCATAACGTCCAGACCAGGTTTGGGGTGTTACATTTAGCGGTATCAGAGCCCAGGTTGCAAAACTCGGGCTGTGAATTGGGCCTTATTACTTGGTTTCTTTTTGTGTTTTAAAAAAAATTTGATTGAATCACAATGTTTTGGAAAAAGGAAAGTCTTGATGAGCAGCATACCGAATCTCCGACGTCGAACCAAGTAAGTATTCTTATTTTAAAGTTTGTTTAAATTGTTATATAGTAGATAGTTAGAGGGCTACTTTAGATGATCTTGTTAGAATAGAACCAAAGCCCGCAGGAACTTGAAACTGTAGAGGATTTTCGAAAACAATCTTCTCTTTAAATACTTTCATAAAACATCGGTTTAATCATGGAAACTTACTAAGACTTCATAAAATTTCTAATACAAATAATACGCAAATCAACGATGAGTGCTAGAAGAGGTGTAAGAGGTCGTGGCCGAGGCCGTGGAAGTGTTAGGGCTGAGTTGTTGGCATCGGGCCATATGCCCGATGCTAGAGTAGAGGAGGCTCCGGCCTCACCTGTGGCTGGGAATAAACCGTATGATCGAGCCGCAGGAGAAGATGCGTTGTCGCAGGCAATGCTGAGGATTTTGGAAAGGGTCGCTGGGCCTAACAATGGCACTGGAAATCGGGGGTCCATTCTGGAGCGATTTCGATCTAACGGGGCTGAGATCTTTAAGGGCGTGGCTGGCGTGGCTCCTAATGTGGCGGAATATTGGTTGGAGGCCACTGAAAGGATAATGGAGGACCTGGACTGTTCACCAGAACAAAAGTTAAAAGGAGCCGTGTCACTGCTTAGAGAAGAAGCCTACCAATGGTGGCTGACGGTGAAAGAGGGCACCCAACCGGAGCGGGTCACTTGGGAGTTTTTCAAAGCTGCATTTCAAGGGAAGTATGTGGGTGCAAGCTATGTGGATGTGATAAACGCCAAACTATACATATTGTTACCCTAAATACTTAGCATATTTATGGATGTTTACTATTAGATTTGTGGATTTTCGTGCTCTTAATCCGGTTATTTCATGTTTTGTACTCAGGAAAGCACCAAGAGTCAAAAAGAGCCAAAAATGAGCCTAAAAGGGACAAAAAGGACCAAATCAAAAAGATCACACGGCCTAAGCCTTGCCACACGGGCTGCTCACACGCCCGTGTCTGTCGAGGGTGTCGTCCAAGGATTTCACGATTCACACGGCTTGGTCATTGACCCACACGACCGTGTGAAATTTAGCGGAACGAACACGACCTGGTAAACACGTCACACTGCCGTGGCACACGGGCATGTCCCTTTTCAAAGAGTTGTATTTTACACGGAAAAAGGATACTTAGGGGAGAAAAAGCCAATCCAAAGCCTATAAAAACACCCAAAGTATGACCTACTAAAGGGGACTTTTCCGACGCTTCTAAAACTATTTTGGAACGCAGAACCACACACCAGGAATTACTTGAAGGAAGCCAGGCGACCCATCCCAAAAGCCGGAGCTACTCCAAGACTGAAGATCTCTCTCAGAATTCCTTCAGGGGTTTTAGAGTTTTCTTTATGTTTTGTTATTTTCATACTTTTGAGATGTACTCTTATTTCATTATGAACTAAACCCCTTAGATACCTAAGGGGGATGAAACCTATGATGGATCTTGTTGTTATTATCTGAACTATATGACAAATACTTGATTTGTTCTTAATTATGTGTTTCTAATGCTTGAGTTAATATTCCAGGTATTGACTCTTGATTTAATGTGCTTATGTAGAGGAGGAATAGACCCTGCCTAAGAGTAGATTTGGCATAAATAAGCAGAGTTGATCGAACGCCTAGAGATAGGGTTATGAGATTTTACCAGATTAGGGTGAAACCTAATATGGGAGTCATAGATCGATTTACTGCTTCCTTAGGGGTTTTAATTGGAAAGAGATTTCAATTAATTCAACTGAAGGTTAGGCATTATTAGTCTCGAAAGAGATAATAATGTAGGTTAGGGAGTCTCACGGATCAAGTCAAGTGAATAAATCATCTGGTTCAGAGTCAGATAACAAGTGAAATCTAGGGGATTCCTCCTTGGGTGTCGTCTTTATCAATTGCTTTTCTTCAAATCTTTTCCAAATCTTCTCTTCGCTTTAATTAAATTAGTTAATTAGTTTAGATAATTAGTTTAGTAAACAAACCTCTTTTATTCCTAGGCTAGATAATAAAAAGATAGTTATTACTAGTACTTTTGGTTTCATTGGGTACGATATCCCGGTCTTGCCATTACTATACTATTGTTCAATAGGTGCGCTTGCCTTTTCGTCGTGATAATAGTTAGTCTAGGTTTGATCTTCATTAAAAATATTTATTACTTGTTACGAATCAAGCGATCAAGTTTTTGGCGTCGTTGCCGGGGAATCTGAAATATTAGGAACACTTAATTTTTATTACTTTAGCCATTTATTTTTCTTGCAATTTAACTTTATTTATATTTTTATTTTACTAACTTTCTTCTTCTTTCTCCTGGCAGGCTCTTGAAGTGTATGACTAGAAGAAAACCGTCAGGACCGTTGCTTTTTGACGAGGAAATTGATCGTACAGCTCATAGAAACCGACGAGAAATCAGGCGCAGCTTAAGATACACGGAGGAAGAGCAAGAGAACGATATCTCAACTACTACTGAAGAGATGGCTGAAAATCAAGACAATCCGCTACCACCAGCCATACCCGCTGAATTAGCAAATCAGAATCCTGCTCCTCGTACTATGTATGATTATGCTAAACCTAATTTTACAGGAACTGAGTCAAGTATAGTTAGGCCTGCTGTTGCTGCTAACAATTTTGAACTGAAACCTAACACGATTCAGATGATACAACAATTTGTTCAGTTTGATGGCTTGCAGGATGAGAACCCCAACACGCACTTGGCAAATTTTCTAGAACTGTACGACACTTTCAAAATTAACGGCGTTTCTGATGATGTCATTCACGTTCGGTTATTCCCTTTTTCACTGAGGAATAAAGCTAAACAGTGGTTGAACTCACTACCACGAGGATCCATTACCACTTGGGAGCAAATGACCGAAAAATTTCTATTAAAATATTTTCCACCAGTAAAAACAGCTAAGTTGCGTAATGATTAAATGGACTGGCCCTTCTTTTAGGGAAACTATATGCTTGTCTTCCCTTAGATCTGAGGGCGACAATGTTGAGAGGGCGAAAGCACACAAAGGGGGATTTTTTTTGGAGATTGGATGCAGTTACTAATTCATGATCTGGCATGTACAGAATGAAAACTTCATTCTCGATTCTACGAGCCTCAAAGGATACGTCTCTTCTGATCACTAAGTGGAAATATTACTTTATCGATTTATGGCAATATTATTTTTACCTGTGGTCTCAATTATTTCTTCTTTTGTGCAGATGGATTTAGAGACACTTTACGATGCATGGGAGAGATTCAAGGACCTTTTGCGAAGGTGCCCACATCATGGATTACCTCTATGGCTGCAAGTTCAAACATTCTACAATGGCGTGAATCCCTCGACAAGACAAATGATTGATGCAGCTACTGGCGAAACCATCAACAATAAAACACCAAAAGATGCCTATGAATTTATAGAGGAGATGTCACTGAATAACTATCAGTGGCAAGTTATGAGGACAAAGCTAACAAAAATAGCCGGCGTTTATAACATCGATTTGGTCACCATGCTCTCTAATCAGGTAGAACTTCTAAATAACCAAATTGATGGTTTACTTGGTTCTACGTAGGTACATCCAGCGATAAGGTGCGATTCAAGTGGAGGAGGTGTGCCTACAGAATACCCGCCATTCAATCCTACAACCGAAGAGGAACAAGTCAACTATATGGGTAAAAATAATTTTAGATCTCAAAATAACCCATACAGTAATACTTATAATGCAGGTTGGAAAAACCACCCAAATTTCTCTTGGGGTGGTCAATAGAATCAGAGGCCATAGAATCCTCAGAATTTTCAACAGCCACCGTATTAACAGGAAAAGAAGCCGAACCTTAAGGAGATGTTATCCAAATTCATCTCGGTGTTAGAAACTCATTTCTAGAATACTGAGATAGCACTCAAAAATCAACAACCATCAATTCAAGGACTCAAAACTCAGATAAGCCAGCTGACCAGACAGATTTCTGAACAACCACAAGGTGGCTTACATAGTAACACCAAACTGAAAGAGCATATGAAAGCAGTTACACTAAGGAGTGGGAAAGTGTTAGCTGAAGCTGAAAAGAAGATAACACAAGAAGCTGTGATAAGCGAAAGGGAGGAGGAAAAACCCAAAAATAGTGAGAAACCAGTACAGAAGAAATATAAACCATCAGTTTCATACCCAGCAAAATTAAAAAAAGACCGCATGGATGCATAATTTGGTAAGTTTCTTGAACTTTTTAAACAATTACATATCAACTTACCTTTTTTCTAAGCTATCTCGCAGATGCCTACATACGTGAAATTTCTAAAGGAGCTCCTAACAAATAAAAGAAAGTTTGAAGACTTATCCATAGTAGAGCTCAACGAGGAGTGCTCAGCCATACTCCAAAACAAACTGCCAACCAAACTGAAAGATCCAGGAAGTTTTACTATCCCTTGCTTAATTGGTAGTTTAAATGTTGAGAAAGCACTAGCCGATCTAGGTGCTAGCATTAATTTGATGCCATATAAAATGTTCAAACAACTTGGTCTTGGGGAACCCAAACCCACTAGGATGAGTATTCAACTAACCGATAGATCTGTTAAATATCCTAGGGGTATTATAGAAGATGTGCTTGTGAAAGTAGATACATTCATAGTCCTTGTTGACTTTTTTGTGCTTGATATGGACGAAGACGTGGAAGTACCTTTAATTTTAGGACGTCCATTTCTAGCCACTGTTAGGGCTGTAACCGATGTAGGTGACGGTAAATTGGTACTTAGAGTAGGTGATGAGGAGATTATCTTTAAAATTTATGATGCCATGAGATTTTCTAGGGAACAGGATGACTCATGTTATTTTATTGACTCTATTGATCTGTAACGCCCAGTACCCGAGACCGTCAATGGATTCGAACACGAGGTGTTAACAGACTTAATTCATTACTTAAACCGCTCAAACGATTTATTTTTTTAAAATTTCCAGTCAAGCTAGCAATCTGCGTCACAGTCGCTTAAAAATTCATATCTCGAGTTTCGAAACTTAAATTCCAATTCCGTAAATTTTACCTAAAACTAGACTCATATATCTATTTAATAATTTTTTTTTATAATTTTTAGTCAAGCCAATTAGTACAGTTTATTAGTTAAATTCTCCCCTGTTTCAGGGTCCAACTGCTCTGACCTCTGTGTATTACGAATCAGATATCTCTCTGTACAGAATTTCAATGTCTATGAAGTTTATTTCTGTTAAAACTAGACTCAATAAGAAATCTTTACATATAAACCATGACTTCTAATTATTTTTTTAAAATTTATTATGAATTTTTAAAGTCAGAATAGGGGATCCAAAAATCACTCTAGCCCTGTTTCACAAAAATTCAAATATCTCATAAAATATAATTCATATACCTATTTTGTTCAATCCATATGAAAATAGACTCATTAATCTTCAATTTCATAACTTACTCATCATTTAATTTCATTTCTACTATTTTTAGTGATTTTTAAATTTACATCATCAAGCTCTTGCGGATTCTGTTTTTTATGGCAAATTTCACTTTACTAAGGATTTTCATGGACTAAATATCATTTTAAACATACATAACATCAAATATGACTTAGATTGGCCATTCCAATGGCTAATCATTTTCAAACCCTTTTCTTGCCAAACCATAGCCATATCATAAGATCATTTACACAAAGTGAGTATTTTGCCATACATGCCACATTCAAAACACACAAGCCATTTTACCAATTTAGGCCTTCGGATAGTGTGAACGAGTCTTCGACCTATCCCGATTCTCAAGCCGGCTTGTCAAAACTACAATGAAAGAAAAGGAGGGAGTAAGCACAAATGCTTAGTAATTTCACATGCAAATAGCAAGTAACATAATCACACAATCCCACAAAAACATTATTTGCATAAACAACACTAAGACATTCATGTTTCATTTGTATTTAATATCTTTCTACGATTTCATCATACCAAGTTCTCAACCCAAGGGTTTAAGCACATACCTGTCAAATTTTATCATTTACCACACTTATGTCACCTTCATTTTAGGCCTTCTTTTTATTCACTTAAGATTCACCCGTTGAACACATCGGAATATAATTCGAATACGCGGATCTCATGAACATAAGAGCCATACCCATGACTAGACAAACTCAATAGCTCATGGAACTTATGTAGCCAAGCTACCATGTAACCCGCCCATAAGTGAACTCGGACTCAATTCAACGAGCTCGGGCGTTCGCATCCATAAATGAACTCGGACTCAACTCAACGAGCTCGGATGCCTAGTTACATCTCACGAACTCGGACTCAACTCAACGAGTTCGGAACTCAACCATCCTAGTGACATGTCACTTGTATTCTAATATATTTCCAAGTTTCAAACGGGCTTTTTCCTCAATCACACATCTTTGCCGTCTTCCACAGAATATCGAAACCGATACTCGGTAGCAATTCATATTTAACATGTATTAAACATAATTTGCATATTACTCAACAATAACCACAAAGCATAATATTTCATAATAATAATCATCATATCATATAAATATCATTAAGTTAATTAAAATGACAATTATGTTACTACATTTACACATGAACTTACCTCGGTACAAAATTATTAGCAATCGAGCCTATTCTTCGTAAACTTTGTTTTTCCCTCGATCGCGACTTGAATCACGTTTCTCTTGATATATAATGCTAAATTAATCTTATTTAATACATACATTCATCAAAACAGCATTTAATACAAACTTTGGCAAAATTACATTTTTGCCCCTAAACTTTTGCATAATTACACTTTTGCCCCTAGGCTCGGGAATTAAACTTCATCCCTTATTCTTATGCTTTATGACACCCTGATCATTTTTACCTTCTATGGTAACATCAAATTCACACTCTAACATGTACTTATGACTATTAGGTATTTTTACCGATTAAGCCCTTTTACTCGTTTTCGCTTAAAACCTAGTAGTACAAGTTGTCTAACATAATTTAAAACCTCATTTTCTATCATAAAATACCAAAATACACAAATTTAACCTATGGGTATTTTTCCAAATATGAACCCTAGGTTGAATTATTGCTAGCATAAGCTTAATCGAGCTACCGGGATTCCAAAAACGTAAAGAACATTAAAAACGGGGCTTGAAATCACTTACTATGGAGCTTGGAAGCTTGAAACAAACCCTAGATATGGAGAACCCTTGAAATTTTGGCCTAATGAAGAAGATGGACAAAAATTGGCTTTTAATTTTGTTTTTAATTCATTTTAATAACTAAATGACCAAAATGCCCTTACTACTAAACTTTCCAAAAATTCCATCCATGTCCAATTTTTGTCCATAGACTTAGAAATTGGTCAAATTGCTATTTAAGACCTCCTCATTAATATTCCAAAACAATTTCATACTAAAAACTCCTAGAATGCAAGTTTTACAAATTATTTGATTTAGTCCCTAATTTCAATCTAAGCACTTTAGGCATAGGATTTCATCACGAAATTTTCACACAATCATGCAATCATATCATAAACATCAAAATAATTATAAAATAATTATCTCTATCTCGTATTTGTAGTCACGAAACCACTATTCTGATTAGGCCCTAATTCGGGATATTACATGATCATGCTACTCAAGACTCTTTTCAGGAAATTATACAAGAAGACACAACAGAACTGTACCTAGCTCAAGAAGAAGAGTCAGATGATGACCTTAACGAACATCCTTCGAGACGAGCAGAGTATGAGGGTATCAAAATGAACGATGAACTTAAGCAAAAACCCTCTATTGAAGAACCTCCCAAACTGGAACTTAAACAACTCCCAAATCACTTAGAATACGCATACCTTGGAAATAATTCTACATTACCAGTGATTATTGCTTCTAACCTGAAACCCAAGGAAAAAGAGGAATTACTCCAAGTATTAAAAGAACATAAAAAGGCCCTAGCTTGGAAAATTTCTGACATAAAAAGGATCAGCCCCTCTTTTTGCACCCATAAAATTTTAATAGAAGATGAATATAAGCCTTGTGTACAAGCTCAAAGACGACTGAATCCCAATATGAAGGAAGTAGTTAAAGCTGAGGTAATTAAACTTCTAAATGCTGGAATTATTTATCCTATTTCTGATAGTTCTTGGGTAAGCTTAGTGCAGGTTGTTCTAAAGAAAGGAGGCATGACAGTCTGACTAACGAGAAGAATGAATTAATCCCGACAAGGACAGTCACAGGTTGGAGAGTATGTATTGACTACAGGAAACTGAATGATTCCACAAGGAAAGATCACTTCCCATTGCCATTCATTGATCAAATGTTGGAAAGATTATCCGAGCACATGTACTACTGTTTCCTAGACAGACTCTCCAGCTACTTCCAAATCCCAATAGCTCCTGAAGATCAAGAAAAGACAACATTCACATGCCCATACGGTATATTCGCTTATCGTCGAATGCCTTTTGAATTATGTAACGCTCCTGCCACTTTTTAGTGCTGCATGATGTCCATCTTTGATGAACTCGTGGAAGACATCATGGATGATTTCTCGGTATTCGGTAACTCTTTCCATCTTTGCCTTAAAAATTGGAAATGAGTTTTAATAAGATGTGAGGAAACGAACCTTATGCTTAATTGGGAAAAATGTCACTTCATGGTTCAAGAGAGTATAGTATTAGGGCATAAAATTTCTAGTAAAGGGATTGAAGTGGATAAATCTAAAATTAAAACAATTGAAAAATTACCCCTCCTAGTTCAGTCAAGGCTATTAGAAGCTTTTTAGGACATGCCGGTTTTTATAGAAGATTTGTTAAAGATTTTTCCAAAATAGCTAAGCCTATGACTAAACTACTAGAAAAAGATGTGCCGTTGAACTTCAATCAGGAATGTTTAGAAGCATTTAACACCTTGAAAGAAAAATTAATGATTCTGAGGTACCTTGGTTTGCAGACATCACAAATTTTTTGGTTGCTAACATAATCCCAAAAGGGTTGACACACCAGCAAAAGAAGAGATTCTTTAGTGATGTGAAAAACTACTTTTGGGAAGACCCTTTTCTGTTTCGCATATGTACAGATCAAGTCATTCGAATGTGCGTTACAACGACAGAAACATTAAGGATACTGGAACATTGCCACTCAGGACCAACTGGAAGACACTATAGTGGAACTAAAACTGCACATAAAATGCTTGAATCAGGTTTTTATTGGCCCTCATTATTCAAAGACGCTAGCATGTATGTGACTTCTTGCGACAAATGCCAACGAACAGGTAATCTCTCCAAATGTGATGAAATGCCTCAAAACTATATGCTTCCTTGTGAAATATTTGACGTTTGGGGTATCGACTTCAAAGGTCCATTCCCTAGTTCATTTGGGAATAACTACATCTTAGTAGTAGTTGATTATACGTCCAAATAGGTGGAAGCCCAAGCTTTACCTACTAATGATGCTAGAGTAGTCGACACGTTTCCTTAAGAAACTCTTCTCAAGATTCGAACACCTAGAGTAATTATTAGTGTGAGGGCACTCATTTTTGTAACACCCAGTTTGAGAGAACTCTTAAGAAATACGGAGTTCATCACAGAACAGCTACTCCTTATCATCCTCAGACTAGTGGACAAGTCAAAGTAGCAAACCGAGAAATTAAACGAATCCTCGAGAAAACAGTTAAATCAAACAGGAAAGACTGGGTGATAAAAGTAGATGATGCTTTATGGGCTTACAGAACAGCGTTTAAGAATCCTATAGGAACATCACCTTACAGACTCGTTTATGGGAAACGATGTCATCTACCATTCAAATTAGAGCACAAAGCTTTTTGGGCTATTAAATTTCTAAACCTTGATTCTAAATTTACAGGTCAAAATAGGTTGATACAGCTAAACGAGTTAGATGAGTGGCGAGCCAATACATATGAAAACTCACGACTATACAAGGAAGCAACAAAACGACGCCATGACGCTCGCTTGAAGCAACCAAAGCAATTTGAAGTCGAAGATTTTGTCTTGCTCTACAATTCAAGACTCAAATTGTTTCTTGGGAAACTTAAATCACGATGGTCAGGATCCTTCGTAGTTTAATTTGCTTTCCCATATGGCACAATAGAGGTAAGTCATCCATCAAAAGGAACCTTCAAGGTAAACAGTCATCGTCTCAAACTTTATAACGGTGAGAATTTTAAAGACGATAGAGAGGAGCTACGACTCCACGAACCACCATGAATACATCAATAAGGGAAAGTCGAGCTTAGACTATAAATAAGCGCTTCTCAGGAGGCAACCCGAGTACTAACATATTTTGATTTCTTATTTCTAACACTTTAAAGAATTAAATTTTTGGAATTACACAATCTTTCAGAAAACACGGCCGTCCACACGGGCATGCCTAAAGCCGTGGCAAAACAAAGGAAGCGACACAACCGTGTGGAAATAGGGCAAAGATTTCCCCAAAACACGGGATGCGATAAATCCCCACAGCCGTGCGACATGGCCATGGGTGAGGTTGATAGATGAACACAGGCGTGCCAGGGGCAAGGCTCGATTCTGTTTCTCTAACACGGGTGTGCAACACGCCCGTGCCATTAAACTGTGAACAACAATACACGGGCGTGGTACTATATACACGGGCGTGGGAGAAGCAAACGAAGCTAAGCACGGCCGTACGATATGGTCGTGTACCACACATGCCCAAGACACACAGGTGTGGGATAGTAGCCGGGCACGACCCAAATTGAAAAAATTTGAAAAACACGGGCTCACTCTCAAAGTACACGGGCGTGGCCATAGGCCGTGTGCCCCTTCCCTATATAAACAAACCACTGTTCATCTTCTCCTCTTTTCAAAACCCTAGCTAAAATTTACCCCTCTCCAACCTCTAATCCCTATTCTGTCCACCATTCCCCATATTCTTACTTCCCCAACCCCCAAACCACCCTCAAATTCACATCGCCACTCTAGCACCACCACCTAAGGCCCCCACTGACGAGGATCATTGAATCCTCCTATCTTTTTATCTTTATTTTTATCTTTCTTTTTATTTTTATTCTTAATTTTAATTTTATTTCAATTTTATTATTTTCTTATGAAAGACATATCTATAGTAGTAAATTTTACTTTCTTCATTTTTTTTGTGGTATTTATAACAAGTATTATGCATGATTATTTGATTGTAAGACCTTAAAGAATCAAGCATGATAAGTTGATATTTTTAGAACTAAAATTTTTAGATTATCTTCCTAAATAGAGGTATTATCTTGAAATCTTAAGTATACAGGAACGACATCAAAAACCCAAACTTTTGGTGAGATTTTTGAGCCTTTTTAGGCATATAGCTTTCTTTCTTGCTCACTTCTTTTGTGGTTTGAGTGTGTCAACATTTAACTGTTATTCTAGAACTTGCTTCAATTATACATGTCGAGATCACATGTATGATTTGATATATTGAGATGATAAAGGCACTTAGGATTTAACCCACTTACTCCATAAAAAGCCTTCCCACATAATTAAACCCTTAGTGAACCCCTTTTGAGCCTACTAACCATTTTTCTTTATTGATTAACCCTCATCATTAACCCATTAATCCATTATTATTGAAATCCCCTTACTTAATTTGACCCTTTTTATCGAGATTGAATTTAATATTGTTACCTCACTATGATTACCAATTTTTGTTACTGAATCATGGAGTATAACTACTATATTGTATTGACTTGATTTGTTCTTAAAAAGAAAAAAACTAACCTCAGTTTTATTATTGTAATTCTTAGCAAGCTAAAGTTGTCATGAAAAAGAGAGCTCATGTAATATAGTTCTAGATATTTGTTGTCATTCAGTAATTAAGTTTTTGATAGTGGGGTAATATATTGAAATCATCTCGATTCTAACCTTTGTTTCTTTAGCTTGTATCCATACCCGTAACCTAAACCCCGTTACAACCATTCAAAGACCTTTTGATTTGTGTATCATATCATTTACAAGTGGTGGAGATTTGATTTTCATGCAAGCTTATAGTGATAACATCTCATGTTAGAGAATCGAGTGCTTAATTTTGAACCTTAAACACTTTGAGTGATTTGAGTGGATCCTTAGTGAGGATGTCATCTCTTGTATATTTAGGACTATAGTTAATTACTTAGAGGAAGCAGATTACCTATAATTTTATTATCAAAATATTAGATTTAGATTGTTTGAGGTTTTTAATGCCCATATGGTTGAATTCTCACTGTATGATTCTCCGTAGAATAATTTGTAACATTATCGGTAATGATTATGTGATTGAAAGGAATGAATTCTAGCAGTAAACGAGAGTTTTGCTTGAGGACATGCAAATGCTTAAGTGTGGGGGTATTTGATAAATGCCAAATTATACATATTGTTACCCCAAATACTTAGCATATTTATGGATTTTTACTATTAGATTTGTGGATTTTGGTGCTCTTAATTCGGTTATTTCATGTTTTGTACTCAGGAAAGCACCAAGAGTCAAAAGGAGCCAAAAACGAGCGTAAAAGAGACAAAAAGGACCAAATCAAGAAGATCACACGGCCTAAGCCTTGCCACACGGGCTGCTCACACGCTCGTGTCTGTCGAGGGGTCGTCCAAGGATTTCACGATTCACACGGCCTGGTCATTGACCCATACAGCCGTGTGAAATTTAGCAGAATGAACACGGCCTGGAAAACACGTCACACGACCATGGCACACGGGCGTGTCCCTTTTTCAAAGAGTTGTATTTTACACGAAAAAAGGATACTTAGGGGAGAAGAAAGCCAATCCAAAGCCTATAAAAACACCCTAAGTATGACATACTAAAGGGGACTTTTCCGGCGCTTCTAGAACTTTTCTGGAAAGCAGAACCACATGCCAAGAATTACTTGAAGGAAGCCAGACGATCCATCCCAAAAGCCGGAGCTACTCCAAGACTGAAGATCTCTCTTAGAATTCCTTCAGGGGTTTTAGAGTTTTCTTTATGTTTTGTTATTTTCATACTTTTGAGATGTACTCTTATTTCATTATGAACTAAACCCCTTAGATACCTAAGGGGGATGAAACCTATGATGGATCTTGTTGTTATTATCCGAACTATATGATAAATACTTGATTTGTTCTTAATTATGTGTTTCTAATGCTTGAGTTAATATTCCGGGTATTGAATCTTGATTTAATGTGCTTATGCAGAGGAGGAATAGACCCTGCCTAAGAGTAGATTTGGCATAATTAAGCGGAGTTAATCGAATGCCTAGAGATAGGGTTACGAGATTTTACCGAATTAGGGTAAAACCTAATATGGGAGTCATAGATCGATTTACTGCTTCCCTAGGGGTTTTAATTGGAAAGAGATTTCAATTAATTCAACTGAAGATTAGGCATTATTAGTCTCGAAAGAGATAATAATGTAGGTTAGGGAGTCTCACGGATCAAGTCAAGTGAATAAATCATCTGGTTCAGAGTCAGATAACAAGTGAAATCTGGGGGATTCCTCCTTAGGTGTCGTCTTTATCAATTGCTTTTCTTCAAATCTTTTTCAAATCTTCTCTTCGCTTTAATTAAATTAGTTAATTAGTTTAGATAATTAGTTTAATAAACAAACCCTTTTTATTCCTAGGCTAGATAATAAAAAGATAGTTATTACTAGTACTTTTGGTTTCATTGGGTACGATATCCCGGTCTTGCCATTACTATACTATTGTTCAATAGGTGCGCTTGCCTTTTTGTCGTGATAATAGTTAGTCTAGGTTTGACCTTCATTAAAAATATTTATTACTTGTTACAAATCACGCGATCAGAATGCTAGAAGGAAGGAGTTCTTGAGCTTGACCCAAGGAAATAAATCGGTGGCGGAGTATGAGGCGGAGTTTCTACGCCTTTGTAGGTATGCAAGAGTTATGGCGGCAACGGACTATGAGTGTTGCGTTAAGTTTGAGGATGGACTTAGAGATAGCCTCAGAGTATTGATAGCCCCACAAAGGGAGCGAGTTTCCTCGAAGTTGGTAGAGAAAGCAAAGATAGCGGAGGAGGTAAAGCGCACTGAGCGCCTAAATCGAGAGAAAGAAAGGGGTAGGAACAAGAGGGTGGTTGAGACTCCTGGTATTGAATAAAGACCTAGGGCTAGGGCCAGAGTTAATGAGCCAGTTAGAGCAGAGCCCCCTGCTGTTAATCCAGGGGTGCCACCTTGTGCTGATTGTGGGAAAGGTCATGTATGCGAGTGTTGGAAGAGGACGGTAGCTTGTTTAACTTGTGGATCTAAGGAGCATAGGATCAGGAATTGCCCTAGAATGCTGAGACAGGTGCCAGACGTGGGTCGAGGTGGTGCTCAGCCACCAAGGGGTCGTGGAGCACCAGGCAGAGGTGCTGGCCATGTTGAGGTAAGGCAACCAACTTTGGTCTATGCAGTACGTCGTCAAGAGGATGGAGACGCTTCAGAGGTGAATAATGGTACGTACTTACCCATCGAGTGCTATTTACCTAAGTTGGAATTAGAGTGCGCAGCGAAAGTGTGGTGTGGTAGTCTGTGTTTGTAGTTGGAATTTTGAGGACGAAATTTTTTTTAGGGTGGTAGAGTTGTAAAGCCCCAAAAATCTCGAAACCCAAAAATCTTGAAATCCCAAACTTTTTTTGTTTTCGGTTTTGATAAAAATTGTGTTTAATATTCCTAGCTAAGCGATAATTTTAGTAGGTCTCAGTTAAGGTGTGAGTTGAATTAAAGGGTAGAAGAAATTATAATTTAATTAATAAAAGAATCAGGGATGGCAAGTAGTTGGGCTTTTAAATAAAGTTAGGGGAAAATAGCATCAAAAAGGCCTAGTGGTGGAGCGGCTAAGTGATGCCACATAGGGTGTAGGGAGGTGGTGTTAATAGCTAGCAAAGAGGTCCAAGGTTTGAATTCTAGCTTAGTATTTTTAGAAGTTTAATTTTGGCCTTCAAGAAGGATGGTAGTGGCGTGAAAGTGGACTCCAAGGGAAGTGTTCAGGAGAGAAAATTAAGGAAGGGATTAAGAGGTTATCAGGGAGAAAAATGAAGAGATAGGAAGGGGGAAGTGATGGAGCCGAATAAGGAATTGGGCATAGGAAAAATTTGGCTATAAGGCTTATAAATAGGTGCCAAATGCTAAGGTATAAAGTTAATGTCGAATTTCCTCCACCTTGTTACCAGAAACTCTTTTCTCTAAAAGCCGAAAACTCTCCGCCTTTTTTTCTTTTTTCTTCTTCCTTGTGTCAAAATCTATTTCTTCTCTACCTCATTGCTGACTTTTCTTTCCTTTCCTTGGAGCTGAATAACCCTCTTCTGCCATACAAATTATAAAGTGTCGAACCTCTTTGGCCGAATACACTTGGTGCAATCACTACTCCTTCTACTTCGGTCAAATCTAGTGTAAGTGTTGTTCTTCCAATTAGTTTCTTTGCTAAGTATCATATATTGTCCCTCACTCTTTCTAATCAACTGTGGTAGGGAATTAGTATCAGATCTCAGATCTTACCTCATTGCCGAATTGCTCATTAGGTATTGCGGTTTTGGTAAGTGTTCCTTATCCATTGACTAAGGTTGGTCGAATAGCCATAGGCAAGGTAAGGGACTTGTATTGGATACAAGTCATCTACTATTCTGGTTTTAATAGTTAAGATTGGTGCAGATCTAAGGATTCGTGATCAAGGAAAAGCGATTAAGGATTGGGCTCAAGGTTTAGACTAAGGAGATCGCATCACGCTTGCTTACCAGGCGTGTACATACACTGCACACACGCTATGAATCGGCAAAAGCCGAAATGTCGAAATGCCGAAAAGCCAAAAGTTTGGCTACGGTAGTCTTGCAAGTGCGTGACTACTCGTAAGGGGGAGACCGATAGGTTTCTTGAGGCCCATGGGCGATTCCATGGACTTGGGTTGTGAATAGGCCAAGTGGGCCGAAATGGGATAAATGGGCCCGATGGGCTGTTGGGCCCATTATAGGAAAAATTTGATAAGCGATGCTATGTGATAGGAAATTTGTATGTGAGCATGAATATAATGTGATTTGGGCCGGATGGGCCATATGAACGTGAATTGGGCCTGATGGGCCATATGAATGTGAATTGGGCCTGATGGGCCATATGTATGAGATTGGGCCAAGTGGGCCATATGCATGTATGTAGGGGTTTTGGGCCTAGTATATGATAACCACATAAAACTTAATTAATATATTGCGACCTTGGACAAGTCATAGAGTTAAGGTGTGGCAACGGGTATATGCATGTCTAGGATTGGATCTAGGGAGAGCTTGGTAGTTATGCAGTCTTAATACTCACCTCCTCTTCTTTGGAATCCTACCTGGTGCATAGTGTTCGTTCATCTTAGCTCACCAGATTTGTTAACGGGCCAAGGTAAGTAAAAACCCGTAATAAAGGAAAATTACTAAAATGCCCGTAAGGGCGAAAATGACTAAAATACTCCTAAGTGTTGTGTGTAAGATTTATGATTGCTACATGCATTCATATGTATTCATATGATATCCTGTTTAGGTTGGATATGAGTTGGGAATTATGGAACAGAGGGAGTATATGAGGGTCGTATGGTTGCTTGACAACCGTCGATCCACCGATGGCTTTTAAGCCCAATATGTGATTGGCAGCTTGCTACAACTTGGGCAGTTCCGCAACCGGGCTACCATTGATGTGTATCGGTTGGGTGGGTCGATATTTATATCTCCACAGGTTATGAAAAGGGGGACGGAGCAGAAGTGTACCGGTTGGATTATTGGGGTGGGTTGCACTGCATTGCATTGCATGTTTGATGTATGATGACTTTTGAACTGAATTTGCGAAAACTCACCCCTTCTTTTATTTTATTTTCAGGTGATGCTAAGTAAAAGGTTCGATGTTTGGAGGGGCTCTGGGTGGCCAGCTAGCAAGATAATTTGGACTTGTTTTTCTTTCTAAAGCTTATCAATTTCTATGTTATTAAGTACTTTTCAAACCAGATTGTAATAGGGCTTCCACTTTAGTATTATTTAGATTATTATTTTTATGTGATGTAATTATAAGAAGTTGACCATGGTTTCTTAAACTATAGTATGACTTTCTACGTTTCCACAACTACATTTTAAAATGACATATTTTCATAAAATTTTATATTTTAAACAAGTGATTGAAAGGAGTTTTTTTTTAAAGGATAGTTAAGGTTTCTTTTATTTTAAGAAGGGTTTTCAATGAAAACACGATTTTCACTAAAACACTTCAATGTGATGCTCCAGATTCGGCCATAACGTCCAGGCCGGGTTTAGGGTATTACATCCATAGCTAACGTTAAACTGGAGACATCAGCTAAAAATGGGAAAGAGAAAGTCAACGACGAGTGACTCGAAAAAATATAGTTTGTATTTCTATAATCTAAATTTTAATTATTATTTGTTATGTTTTGGTTTATATGTTATGGTAAGTAATTAAGGTAAGTATTAGCAATTGTTATTGAATTGAATTTGTGTGGATATATGTGATTGATGTGGAAATTGAATATTGGATATATGTTATATCTGAAAAATATATTGATTGGGAATGTGATGAAATTGATATGAATATGTGATTATTATGAAATTTGAATATTTGTTATTGAAAAGTGAATTGAATTGTATTGAATTGAGAATATATGTGATTAATTTAAATGTGTCTTGGTTGGAAACTGGAAAGTGAATTGAATACCCTATTAACTATATCGGGCTGAGTCGGATATAATTGGCATGCCGTAGGATTGGAAGAGTTCAGGGATACTTCGACTTTGAGTCGATGAGGCACTATAAGTGTCGTATTAATGTTATTACTTCGGATAAATTCGATGAGGTACTGAGTACAGTACTGTTACTGTTTTACTTTGGCAAAGTCAATGAGGCACTGAGTGTTGTATTGGTGTGTTCTAGTTGGATCCTTGTATCCATCAAAGTCTGAGTCATGTTAATAGGGTAAATAAATGAATTGGCAATAAGAATGATATTGAATGATTTTGTACCTGATATTGAATTGGAATATTGAAGTGACAAATGAAATGGAAATGTATGAACCATGGGTTCATGTAATGGTGATTGATATAGTGAGATGTGTGAATTGTGTTTTACATTGAGAAGTGCTATTTTAGATATCAATTAATGAGAATTTAATATGACGTGAATGAATTAAATAATTGAATGATTATGTTGATTATATGATTTAAATATGCATGTTATGTCAATTTCATTTAAGTATTCGAATTATAGAAATACCACTGAGTTTTATACTCAGCGTATAATTTGTTTCAGTGTGCAGGTTAGGTAAAGTCAGATCATTGAATCAGCATCCAGAGCTGATCCCGAGCTCAAAGTGGTGATGTACATTTCTTTTTTGGTAAATGGCATGTACCTAGGATGTTATACTTGTCATTTTGGATAATGTTTGTAAATGAAGTATAAGTTAATATTGGTACTTATATAAATATGTTTTGGGTTATAACTATTAAATGGCATATTTTGGCTGAAATTAGTATAATCTTATATTTGGTTCAAATGGTGGTTTTTGAATTAATTTGGATATTATGGTTAAAGTATTTATATAAATAAATAGGTTAGGTCAGTAGATTGACTAATTTATGAAATGTATGTTATTTAATTGCGTAATGTTTATATTTAAACTGAAATGACTAGTAATATTCTGTAACCTTATTCTGGAGACGGATAAAGGTTGGGGGTATTACAAAACCAAGCATATTCTAGCTTGATACAAATGGGATGATCACATACAACCAATATGCCCTTAGGCACCTTAAATGACAATATATATACATGTATAACTATGAACACAATTCGATCTTTTGATCAACAAAGGCTTGACCAAAACTATACCAAAATGTACCATATATGTCATACAAAAATTAGCTCAAATTAGCCACATAATTCACGTATATCTAGTGCATCAAAATACCATATTCACCTACATCATAATGACACTTATCATTTGCATATTTGAGCTATAATATTATCATTCATAAATAAGCTATTCACATACATGTCAAACTAAACCGTTATCTCATCAAAATTTCAAAAACTCAATCAAGTCAAATGACTATTACAACATTTCAAACACATAGGCCAACATCAACCAAATATACCTATACATGCCATTATAACCAAAAATTTAACAACCAAAAGTATCGAAAAAGCCGATGGATAGTGTGATATAGCTCCAACAAGCTTCCAACCCGAACGAGCTTTCGATTCACTATAAAACATAGAAAGTAACACAGAGTAAGCATTTAAGCTTAGTAAGTTTGTATAACTTATAATTTAACTTATCATTTAATCATGTAATAGGTAAGTACAATACATATCCCAACACATTTTGGCCAAATGCCTAAGCACATATACACTAACCATATTAGCCATGTAAATCCATATATATGAACCAATAATCATGGATGAGCTTAAAAATTAAAAAATTTCCATATACATGTATCATCCATTTCATATATCTATATATCATGTAACATCACTTCCATGTGTTTCATGTGTATACCTGTAATAGTTCATATTGAACTCATATTGTTTCATAACAAAACATTGCCCGTTGAACTGTTTAGAATACCGTTGGATACCCGGGGCAGTTCACACATAGTGTGCTAGCTCATATAAATGTAATTCGTAAATTCATGTACATGTATGCTCATGCGAGCTGTGAATCGGTATGCTCATTTGAGCTAATACGGAGGCAATGAATCCCAAACTTTCTCTTTGTCCTGATCTAACTCCTTACAAGTTCTAACTAGATCTATACATATAAATTTAACTCAATTCAACATGTAATTTATTCAATTTAATCCAAAACATATTTTTTAAAAATTACCATTTTTCACCTATACTTTTTATTCTTTGCAATTTAGTTCCTAGGCTCGAAAAATAAAATTCATGCAAATTTATCCTTACCCAAGCCTATCTAATTATTCTACATACTTATAGTAGCCCATATATTTCATAAATTCACAAATTATACCGTGTAGAATTTCTATTTTTCAATTTAATCCTTATTTGATATTTTTACCAAAAATCACTTAACAAAAATTGTTTATCTATCAATAACAACCCATTTTCTACCATCAAACAACAAAAGCAACCAATATTCATTCATGGTAAAACTCAAATCCTTCAACAGTTTTACAAATTAGTCCCCGAGCTAGCTAGATTAAGAAACAACGATCTCAAAAACATAGAAATCATTAAAAACATATTAAAAATACATAACAAATGGGCAAGAATAAGATTGCCAAAATTTAAACACCAAAAATGGCTTCCACACCCTAAAGTTTCGGTTGAAAGAGATGAAACCAAGATTATACTTAATTTGTTTTTATTTAATATTAACTTTAATTACCTAATTACTTAATTAACCTTTAAAACTTTTAAAATTATAGAAAATGCCAAGCCATCATATTCCACTATCTTATTTATGGTCTAATTTCCATACAAGGACTTCTACTCTAAATTTCTATAGCTAATTAAAACCTTTAGCTATTATAACTGAACTTTTGCACTTTACGCAATTTAGTCCTTTTTATCAAATTGAGCATGTAAATGGTAAAATTTATTAATGAAATTCTTATACGATATTACTATCATATTGTAGAAAATAAAATAATAATAAAATAAATTATTTGACTTTGGATTTGTGGTCCCGAAACCACTGTTTCGATTTTACTAAAAACGGGCTATTACAGCTCTCCCTTCTAAAGGGATTTTCATCCCTGAAAATCTTCCAAGAAAAGAGGTTTGGGTATTGTTTTCTCATAGCTTCCTCAGGTTCCCAGGTGGCTTCTTTTATCCCGTGTCATTGCCAAAGAACTTTTACTAAAGCTATGTTCTTGTTTCTCAACTCTTTCACCTCTCGTGCTGGGATTCTAATCGATTCCTCACTGTACGACATATCAGACTGAATCTCGACATCCATCAAGGAGATAACATGTGAAGGCTCAGATCGGTATTGTTGGAACATAGACACGTTGAAGACATTATGAATCTTTTCTAGTTCTGATGGTAAAGTTAATCAATACGCAACAGGTTCGATTCTTTCAATAATCTCATACGACCCGATAAATTGTGGACTCAGCTTCCCTTTTGTGACCAAACCAAAGAACATTTTTCCAGGGTGATACTTTTAAGAATACCCTGTCACCGACTTGGAACTCTATGTCTTTACGTTTAAAATCTGCATATGATTTCTGACGATCTAAATTACTTTCAAACTATCTCGGATCCCTTTTACTTTTTCTTCAGTCTCACAAATTAAATCAACCCTGTGTATCTTTTTCTCACGGAGCTCAGACTAGTATAATGGAGTTTGACACTTACAGCCATACGGTGCCATTTTTATGCTCGATTGAAAATTGTTATTATATGCAAATTTGAGCAGCGATAAATATTTCTCCCAATTACCTTCGAACTCTAATATGCAACAATGAATCATATCTTCGAGAATTTAAATCACATGCTCGGATTGACCATCGGCCTGAGGGTGAAATGTAGTGCTAAAATGAAACCGTGTGCCTAAAGGTTGCCATAACCTTCTCCAAAATCGTGATGTAAACCACAGATTTCTATCTCAAATAATAGAGACTGTCACTCCGTGTAATTTGACTATCTCTGAAACATATAACTCAGCTAATTTGTTAAGGGAGAAATCTGTACGTACTAGAATAAAATGTGTAGACTTCGTCAAACAATAAAAAATAACCCAAATAGCATATTTCTTCCTCAGAGATAGGGGTAAACTCGTTACAAAGTCCATAGTAACTCAATCCCATTTCCACTTCAGTATCATCACTAGCTATAATAATCCAAAAGGCACCTAATGTTCAACTCTAACTTGCTGTCATACTAAGCATTTAGATACAAAGTCAGATATATCACATTTTATTCCCGGTCACTAGTACATCTGTTTCAAATCACCGTACATCTTATTACTTCCTGGGTGAATAGATAAGCTACCATTATAAACTTCGTGTAAGATTTTCTAAATGAGTTATGAACTCTTCAGTACACAAATTCTACCTCTGAACAATAAGCAACCATTAGATCCTATCTAAAATTCTGAATCAGAAGTCGACTTACACTGTGCCAATTCAGTTAACAAATCGCCATCACATTTTTAAGCTTTACAGATCTTCTGTAAAAACATCAGTATGGCTTCCAACTCAGCTAAGATCAAACCATCATCAAACAATGTCAGTTGTGTATTCATCACTCGTAAAGAAAATAAATAATTTCTACTCAGAGCGTCAGCAACGGCATTCGCTTTTCTTGGATGATAATCAATGATCAACCCATAATATTTTAATAGTTCGAGCCATCTACGTTGTTTCAAATTCAAATCTTTCTATGACATTAGATCAAATTCAAATCTTTCTACGACATTAGATATTTCAAACTTTTATGGTCGGTAAATATGACATTTTTTGCTGAACAAATGGTGTTGCCAAATTTTCAACCCAAACACAACAGCTACCAACTCCAGGTCATGAGTCGAATAGTTCTTTTCATGTTGCTTAAATTGTCTAGAAGCATAAGCTATTACTTTGCCTTTCTGCATCAAAACACAACCTAAACCATTTAAAGATGCGTAGCTAAAAATTGCAAATTCTTTAACCGATTTAGGCTGAACCAGAACTAGTTCTTCAGTCAATAGTGCTTTCAACTGATTGAAACTTTGCTGACTTTTCTCGGACCATTCAAATTTCACATCTTTCTGTAAAAGTCGTGTCATCGGTGTAACTATCATCAAGAACCCTTTAACAAACCCTCGGTAATAAACAGCTAATCCTAGAAAACTTCTAACTTCAGATACGTTTCTCGGTGGTTTCCAATCAGTAATTACTGAAATTTTACTTGGGTGAACTCTGATGCCTTCAGCTGATACTATATTTCCTAGAAAATTAACCTCTCGGAGCCAAAACTCACATTTGCTAAAATTAGCAAAGAGTTGTTTATCTCGCAGGGTTTGCAAAACAATTCTCAAGTGTTTAGCATGCTCAGACTCATCTCGTGAATATATCAGAATGTTTTCAATAAATACCACAATAAATCTGTCCAAATACGGTCTGAGGAATCTGCTCATCAAATCCATAAATACTACAGGTACATTAGTTAAACCAAACAGCATCACAAGAAATCCATAGTATCTGTACCTGGTTCTGAACGTAGTTTTTGAAACATCTAAATATTTCCCTCGTAATTGATAATAACCAGAACAAAGATCAATCTTCAAGAATACTGTAACAACTCGATTTTGGGTCTAATCAGAACAGTGGTTTCGGGACCACGAATTTGATGTAGAAAAAAAATTATTATATTTTTATGGTCTACAGTTTTATGAAATGATTCTGTGAAAATTTCAATCAAAAATTTGACGTTTGAGGACTCAATTTAGTAAAAAGGACTAAATTGTAAAAAATGCAAAACTTGAGTTCTAGAAGCTAGAGGTGTATAATTGCTATGAAATTTTAAATTGAAGGTCCTTAGATGGTAATTAGACCATTTGTTAAGTTAGTGGACAAAAATTAGACATGAAGTAAGAGAATTTTTATGTTTTAAGTTAGGGGCATTTTGGTCAATTGGTAATTAAATGGATTAATAAGCAAAATAAAAGCCAATTTTTGCTCATCTTCTACCCCTTGGCCAAAATTTACAAGAGGAAGACATAGCTAGGGTTTTTCAAGCTTTCAAGCTCAATTGTAAGTCCGTTCTAGCCTTGTTTTTAGTGCTCTTTATATTTTTGAAGTCATTGTAACTCGATCTACCTATTTCTAGCACTAATTTGAGGAATGATTAAGGTCTAGGGTTTGATCCATGTTAGACATGTGTGTATTTTGAGGGCTAATGGTAGAAATTCATGTTTGATGTTAGAAAAATGTTAAAAAGGGCCTATTTGTAAAATTTATAAAATAAGTAGTAAAAGTGTGATTAAGTGGAAAATGTGGGCTGGTATAAGTATGAAAATGGTTTAACTAGGCCTGGGTTTTGAAGAAATTGAATACATTTCAATTTACGAGCCTAGGGTCTAAATTGTAAAAATGTGAAACATTAGGGGCAAAAATGTAATTTTTCCATAATATGATTTTTGGACTGAATTGATCAAGATAAACAAGGTTCGGACCTAGATTGGGGGAAAACAAAGTGTTTGACGATTAGGTCAAATTATACTATTTTTTGTACCGAGGTAAGTTCGTTATATTTATGTTTTAAATGCTTTAATATTGCATGAATTGTAAATGACTCTTTGGACGTATTCGACAAAGTTTTGACAAGCAAGAATTCCCGGTTGAGCCTTAGGAATAGAATAGGATACGAGTGACATGTCAGTAGGAACCCATGTGTTTATGTGATCCGGGTGCTGGTCTTGTACGTCCTACAAGTGGCTGGGTAGTCTAGCATGAGTTGTGAAAACCTGACAGCTTGTGTAAGCAACACTGTGTAGCTACGTCTTGACTGATAGCTTGTGTGAGCAGGCCCGTGAGTAGCTTGAAAACAAGCCTATATGTATTATGAGATGTGAGGTAGCTTTGGCTACATGTATGGCACTTATATGCAAGATTTTCGAGTATCCATTAATATTTCGAGTGTTCAACGGGAATGTCACATTGTGAAAGGCTATGGTATGTTATGAGTTGGTACATGTATGCACGTAAAACTCATATGTAATGAGCTCGAAATATGATGAACCCTTGGTAAAGTTATGATTGAGTAAGTTAAGACTACAGATTTTGATATCATTCATGTTAATTTTTATCATGCTAATTGTATGTTAAATGTGTGGTTATGATACTTATTATTTGCATAGGAACTTACTAAGCCATAAAGCTTACTCCTCTTTCATTTTCCTTGTCTTATAGTGTCACCGAGCTAGCTTGAGGATCAGAGACTGTTGGAGATCCACTCACACTATCAACAATTATTTTGGTACCAATGATTTCAATATTTTGAGTTATGGCATGTATAGGGGACTTGGTCATTTTGTTATGTGTCATAATTGATTTGGCCAAATGTGTTAGCTATTATTGGTTGAAAGTTCATTTTGTATAAGGCCATTTGAAATTGGCTACTATTGGTATAAGTAATTTATATGATAATGCCTTTCATGGATGTGGGATTTACATGATTTGAGTTGATGAGTATATAATGTTTGTGTATGATAGATGGTTGTATATGAATGATGTGTGGATATCATGGTTGTGGCTGATTTGGTTGTATGTAATTGCTTGAATTGGTACTATGTTGTATTGTATAGGTGTGTGCACGGAAGGGTGGCAAAATGGCTTGGTAAATAGCCTTATTTTTGTCCATGCAGGTAGACATACAGGCATGTGTCTAGGTCGTGTGTGACACGGTTTGCCCCACGGGCATGTGTTTAGGCCGTGTGTCCCTTGCACCCTAATTTTTACAAAATAGAATGCTCAGAATTGAGCACACGAGTAGAGATACGGGTGTGTGTCTCAGCCGTGTGGATGGCACGGCCTTAGGCACGGGCGTGTGGAGTCTACACCTATTTTATGAAAAATCATAAATTTTAATTCGACCACAAGGCCTAGCACACAGGCGTGTGACTTGGCTGTGTGTCTTCAATTTTTTCTTGGATGATAAATAGAGAGTTACACGAGGTCGGGACAAAGGTGTGTGTGACCACACGGGCGTGTCCCATATCCACACGGGCGTGTGACCCTTATTTAGTGAAAAATTTTCTAAGTGTTGTAGAACTTTCTAAAGTTCTTGGTTTAGTCCCAAACCACTTCCAAAGCACGTTATGGGCCTCGTAGGGTTGTAATAGGGACATTGTGATTGTATATGAATGGTTTTTAATTTGGACGAAAATTTATGACTCGGAAATGTATGTTTGCTTGTGTTTAAGTCCAGTAATTCCTTGTACCCTATTCTAGCGTCGAATATGGGTAAGTGGTGTTACAAATACTATGGCACCTTTCAATTGATTAACTAAATCGTCAATACGAGGTAGTGGATATTTGTTCTTGATTGTAACTTTGTTGAGCTTACGGTAGTCTATAAACAATCTCATCGATCCGTCCTTTTTTCTTAACGAACAGAGCCGGCGCAGCTCAAGGTGAAAAAATAGGTCAAGCAAAACCCCTATCTGTCAACTCTTACAGCTATGCTTTCAACTCTTTTAACTCGGTAGGAGCCATTCTGTAAGGTGCTATCGATATCAATGATGTCCCGGTACCAGTTCAATAGAAAATTCAACCTTTCTTATCAATGGTAATCCAAGTAACTTCTCTGGAAATACATCAGGATACTTGCAAACTACTGGCACTGACTCAAGCTTTGATTCAGACACTTTAGTATCCAATACATATGCAAGGTAGGAATTACAACATTTGCTTACATATTTCTACGCCAACATTACTGATATGACCATAGGTAATTCACTCGGACTATCTGATTCAATACAAAGTGTCTCACCGTTTAGACATTTCGATACAATAAGCTTTTGTCTACAATTAACAACTGCATTGAGTAGAGTTAGCCAATCCATGCCCAAAGTCACGTTGAATTTATCAAACGGTAACAACATCAAATCAGCCGAAAAACTATAACACCGAGTCATCAAAGGATAATTCTTACAGAATTTATCAACTAATACATACCGACCTAGGGGGTTCGATACTTTAAGCACGAATTCAGTGGACCCGACAGGTAAATTCTTACTAGACACTAAATTCATGCACACATATGAATGAGTGGATCCTGGATCAATCAAAACAATAATATCAGTATCAAAAATAGAGAAAGTATCGGTAATAACATCTGGCATAAAAGCATCCTCTCATGTGCGAATTGCATAAGCCCTAGCTGGTGCTCGTGCCTTGGATCTCATAGTAGAATCTTTTGTAAGACCACGGCTAGCACTCACATTTCTCGGATTATGAGGTGGTCTACCTCTTGCGGCAGTATTGCTCGGCCTTATGGTCTGAACTTTCTTTTTCCTAGATTTCTCTAGGCAATCTCTAAGATAGTGGTCTAAGAAACCACACCTGAAACATACTCCGTTCTTTAATCGAAACTCACCATAATGTGGTTTCTTACAGTGGTTTCACTCGAGCCAAACATCTTTGACACTACCCATGCTTGCTACAGATGTAGCCTAAGGTTTTGGACTTGAGTGTCGAGTACCTCTGTCTCTATTAGAATAACCCACAGAAGCTTTAGAATGGTTGTGATGTTCTTTTGATTTCTTTGATACTGATTGATAGGACTTCCCAGTTGATCTCTTTCTTGTGTCTCTAGCCTCAAAATCAGCACGTCTTTTCTCTTTACTCAGCTCCTCGGCTTTATGTGCTCCATCAACCAATAAAACAAATTCTTTCAGCTCAAGAATTCCAACTAGAAGCTTAATGTCTTCATTTAACCTTCTTCGAATCTTTTACAAAGGGCGGTCTCGGTCAGAATACACTCCTAGGCATATTTGCTCAGTCTAACAAATTCTCGCTCCTACTCTAACACAGTCATACGACCCTGTTTAAGCTCAAGAAATTCTTTACGTTTCCGATCTAGAAACTTCTAACTAATATATTTATTTTGGAACTCGATCTAGAAGAATTCCCAAGTGATTCACTCTCTCAGCACAACAGAAATATGGTAAGCTGAATCTTTCAAGAATGACACCGCGCATTTAATGCACTCAGCTGATGAATAGGATAGCTCATCAAAAACCCTGATTGTACTTTCTAACTTGATTTAGCTCTCTCAAGATCATCTTTAGCAGTAGCTCGAAACTCTTCAGCCTCGTACTTATAAATCTTATCGACAAGTGGCTTACTAACTCGGGTTGGTTCCATAGCTTGAGGAATAACAGGAACTGGTTGGGAAGTAGGAGGAGGTGGAAGTTGTTGAACAGTTAGGTTCGTCCGTACGAACTCGGTAAACCATTCGTTCATCATTTGGAAGAAGGCTTCTTTAGCCTCTTCTCCCCGGCCCTCAGATAGGGCCTTGTACCGCTCGATGCTACTCCGTGAACGGTGGCTTAAACATTACTCGGTGGCTACTTCGTTCATCATCAGAGTCAGCTCGATTGGACGTAATTGCTATATGAAAACATGTTTCAAATAGTAGGAGATATCACACCATCATAGGTTATATAATAACATGTATAGCTAGACTCATACATGCTACGCTCAGTCTGAGAATCGAATAAACCATAGCTCTGATACGAATAAATGTAATACCTCTAACCCGTATCCGTCGCCGAAACAAGGTTATAGAGTATTACCAAAGTTTACAATATAAATGAACAAAATTTCAAACATTTCATAACATATCAATAAGCACATTAAAACCAATTCAATTCATACATAGTCCCTTGTACGAGCCTTCCAGGCCTTAAATATGCGTTAGCAACAAGTCAGGACTAAATCGAAAACTTTAAGAATTTTTCAAAAAATAGTAAAAATTTTCAACACTGTAGGGGTCATGTGGGCATTTAATATAGGGACACATAGCCGTGTCCATGCCCGTGTAACTCACTGACATGGGTCATATGGCCAAACCACACACCTGTGTGCAAGGCCGTTTGTTTGGCCATGTAACAGCCTGACTTGCAACCCTTTAAAAGCTACAGGGGACACACAACCGTGTCATTGTGTGTGACACATGGCTGATACACACGCCTGTGTCTCTACCTATGTGGACGAAAATAGGCTCTTTTTCAAGCCATTTTTCTCACCCAAATAGGTATATTACTAAAATCACAAATGCACACATATTCAATCTATAATAAGGCACCAAAACCAATCATATTCTAACTTTATACAAATAGGATGATCACATACAACCAATATGCCCTTAGGCACCTTAATTGACAATATATATACATGTATAACTATGAACACAATTTGAACTTTTGATCAACAAAGGCTTGACCAAAACTATACCAAAATGTACCATATATGTCATACAAAACTTAGCTCTAATTAGCCACATAATTCACATATATCTAGTGAATCAAAAAACCATATTCACCTATATCATAATGCCACTTATCATTTGCATATTTGAGCTATAATATTATCATTCATAAAAAGCTATTGGAATGACGGAAATGTGCAAGTGTACACAATTGCAACAAGTAATAAAGTGGCAAGTAAATGTCAAGTTATCATACCTACAGGGACTGTGACAAGAATTATTTATGAATGCAACTTAAAACACTTTGGTGAAGAAAAATATTTTGATTTGAGGAGGTGATTAAAAAAAAAAGACTTTAACTAAGTAAAATAAATAAAAATAAAATAAAAGTTCCAATGCACGGTTTCAAAAGATGATTATAATCAAGATGACATAATTGTATGAGATTAATTACATTTCTTAGCTTAGAATTATTAAAACTCATGTTCATGTTGTTACGGCAACTCGTGTAACACCCCAAACCCAGCCCAGACGTTACGGCCGAATTCAGCATGTCACATGGGAATGCTACTAGAGAAGTCATGTTTTATCTAAAACCTTTATTAGAGTTTAAAGAATATTTTCATTTTAAATTAAAGTGAATGGAAGCTGTGCACCAGGTAGGATGCCAGAAAAGAGGAGGTGAGTCTATTAGACTGCTTAAGTACCAAGCTCTCCATGGATCCACTCCTAGACATGCACACCACCATTGCCACACTTTAACTGAGCAATTGTTCAATGAAAACCATTTCATCTTAAATCATTTGAAATCACTTATTAATTTTGAAAATGTTTTCGTTGCGGAAGCTTTGTCTTGTTTCGCAATGTTTTGAAATCAGGTAATCTTTTTAAAACGCACCCAAGAGCTATTCAATTTTAAACAATTAAAACAATATCATATCTAAGCTAACAAAACATACTAAAATAATTAAAGCGGCCTTATTACAAATTAAAAACCCAAAAACATAAAGGAAATAATCTAAAATAAAAGTGAAGGCGTAAACACTTATTTTAAATAATCCAGATGGTCACTCTGAATCCTTTCATCTCCAAGTCCACCGATTTAAGGCTCACTTGCAAAGATGGGAAAAAGGGGGTGAGTTTGGAAAACTCAGTGTGTAAAGTATCCCAACCAGAGCCCAAATCAGTTCAAGCTTTACTGGGCCTAAGCCCTATTCAGAAATCAGTGCTAACTGGGCCTTAGCCCATATCAATATTAATTTGGGCCATAGCCCCTTACAGTATCAGAGTACACTGGGCCTAGCCCATATCAACACAGTTGGGCCCATTTCAATCTGATTGGCCCATAACAAAAGCGATCTCGGATGATTAATGCATGATAACCCCATCCAACCTCGCACTTGCCTCCGTCCATCCCTACACTTCCCGTGGGAATAAATCACCCACGCCATCCCTACACTTACAAGATTAGCTTTTGATTCTGTGACTAACTATAATCGCAGCAAAGAAAGCTACTTATATCGAGAATATTTGCACATGACCACGTAAGCAGGTTCTTCCTCCATAACAAAACCCAACCCCATGCAGTATGACATGTATGTAGAATATATATAATTAACAATGCATGCTTTACAAAGACAGTCAGATTATAGCGTAAGAACAGTTATTTACCCTCGAGGGGCGTAATCGTAAACTTACCTCTTCAGGGGTATTATGGTAATTCTACCTTACAGAGGTATTTCAGTAATTTTATCAGTCTTTTTAGGGTTTCATGCTCATTACAGTTATTAACATATTAAAAGAAACACTTACCGAGTGTTTTTACCGAATTGGGCCCGTTGGCCCACTACCCCGTCATTAAGCCCAAATATACTGAAGTGCACGAAATTGCGCACTCTGCACTCTTACCGCTTATGATTACCAAAATTAATAAGCAGACCACCTCACGAGCACTCGCATGCTCGCAAGTTCACAAATGTCGACTTTTTGGCATTTCGTCTTTTTGGCTTTTATCGATCTAGTCTGTGAGTAGGTGTTATTTGCACACCTGATCTGAAATGATACGCTGGCAAGATCCACGTACGCGTTGCCTTTTTGCCAAAATATGGACTAGATCTAGATGTCTAACCAAGCTGTATGCCCCCTTGTCCACGCTAGCGTATACAAAACCAAAGGAAAGAGGCAGAAATGCCCTTAGTCCCAACGTTAGCCACCCTTAAGGGGTTTTGACTTTTTCCTTAAATCATGAATAACTAACGAAAGTGATTCGAATACTTACCAATCGTTGTTTTGCCCAAGAGAGTGTTCTTATATATGATATTAATCTCGATCTACCGTAGTCAGAAGAGATAGGTTCAAGTAGCCAAATATTCGGCTTCCTACACCACAGATATGAAGGTTTTCGCCTTTTGAAAGAAAAAAGGAAAAGAATAAAGGTTCGGCTATAGCAAGATTCGGCTTTTGAGAAAAGCAAAGATGAAAGAAAAGAAAATAAGGGAAGAGACAGAAAGAAAGGAGTATGGGTTCGACTATGGAGAAGAGAAAAGAAAAGATGAAAGAAAAAGAAAAGAAAAATATGAATTAAGGAGAGGGGAGAAGGGAAATAATATTCGTCAAGGGAAAATTAAAAAGCACCTAGACCTAGCCAAATTACCTATACTTAAGACCCTTGGCCGGCCAACTCTTGCCCTTCAAGAGTCCAATATTCGGCCAACTCCAAGTCCTTGATCAGCTCCTAAATTTCCCCCTTATCTCATCCTCACCCAATCCCCTGATCAGCTCAAACTCCTCCACCGATTAGCAGCATCCTTATCCACCCCTTGCACCACTTCAGCATGCTGCCAGGAGAGTCCGGATCAGACTCCAACTCCTTCCCCACGTGAGCAGTAAAAACCCAAGCGTTCTGCAGCAAGGTAAGACTCGAAGCCCAGACCTCCATCCACTATTGCGCCTACACCCGTGTTACTGGCCACTGCACCATGCTTTCTTCCTTACTAATATACGGTCACAATTAATTATAAACCTTACCTGCTTCAGTTTTGGCCCACTTTAAAAATAAAACGGAGTTCGCCCACGGAAGGACTCGAACCTGCGCCCTCTCCGCATGCACAGCACACTGCTGCCACTGCGCCACAGGTGCTCCTTGTGTTAAATTATACTCGCAACTCCTCTTAACCCTTATTCCAAACCGCGATCTGCATACTAAAAAAAACTCCCAAATTGCGCGCGCCGTACCTTGAACACAAGCACCTCCCAGCCACTGAGCCAGGTGCTCTTTTATGCTAAAACTCAGCCCAAATTATTAATAAGGCCTACTGGCTAGATTCTCTTAAGAGGCAAAATTTGAGAATTTTGCTAAAGCTATGGGCCAAGCCCAAGACCTTTTTCCCATACCATGATTTATTTAACTGCTACACTAACCATACGAAATAATAATAATAAAAATAATAACATCCAAATTATTCGGGCCGTCTTCTACCCAAACCCAGACTCAAGGCCCAATACTTCCAAGCCCAAGAATCGGGGCGTTACAACTCTACTCCCCTTAAAGAAATTTCATCCTCAAAATTTCAAATTATCAACTAACCGTATTACTCAAGTCAAACCACTACACTTCTGCTGCGCACTCTAGCTCTAATTGTAAATTAAGAAAATAATACACCATGACAGAAGTACGTACCAGCATCTACTTCCGGAGCGTCTTTGTCCTCACGGTGACATGCTGCATAGACCAAGGCTGGCTGTCTCGCTTCAGCATGTCCCATACCCCTGTATGGTGCTCCACGACCACGAACCATTCTATTGCTACGGCCTCTTGCTGGCGGCTGACCACTCCTCGGCAGCTGTATATTACCCGTACCAGTAGTTTGTCCATAATCTGGTCTCTAAGGACACTCTCTAAAATGATGCTCCATCGATCCGCATCTTAAACAGGCTCCAATCCTTTTCCAGCATTCGCCATAATGGCTTTTCCCGGAATCAACACAAGGTTGTAATCTAACATCAGCAACAGGGGCTTCATCTCGGACCGGCCCATCTGCCCTGGCACTTTTCCTGTGCCTCTGATCAGAATTGGAGGGCTTTAAATCTATTTTGTTTCTACTTCTTTTCTTTTCCCAGCTCTGGCGCTCAGCGCGCTTCACATCCTCAGCTATCTTAGCTTTCTCTACTAATGCCGCAAAATCTCGCTCCTTTTGTGGAGTTATTAATACCCGTAGACTATCCAGGAGGCCATCCTCGAACTGAATACAACGTTCGTACTCTGTTGCTACTATTCCACAGGCATATCGGCTAAGTCGCAAAAACTCTACCTCATACTCAGCCATAGACCGATCCCCTTGAGTTAAGCTTAAGAATTCCTTCCTCCGGGCATCTACATAGCTTGCCTCAACGTACTTCCCTTGAAATACGGATTTAAAGAATTCCCAGGTAATCCGCTCAAGTTGGGTGCCCTCTTTCACAGTCAAGCACCACTGGTAAGCTTCCTCCCTAAGTAGTGATATCGCCCTTTTAGCTTTTGTTTAGCTGTGCATCTAGGTCATCCATTAGTCTCGCCATGGCTTCCAACCAGTACTCAGCCACATTCGGGGCTACTCCAGAAATGCCCCTAAAGACTTCTGCTCCATTCGATCAGAGATGTTCCGAAGCTGACCCACGGCCTCCGGTACCAGTGTTGGGTCTAGCGACCCTCTCCAGAATATGAAGCATGGCTTGGGAAAGTGCATCATCCCCAGTCGTACGATCATACAGTCCTGTCCCACTATCCGTCGTAGGAGATGCCGCTGTCTCACTAGCGTCCACAACAGGTATA
This sequence comes from Gossypium anomalum, assembly GCA_025698475.1. NCBI lineage: Eukaryota > Viridiplantae > Streptophyta > Magnoliopsida > Malvales > Malvaceae > Gossypium > Gossypium anomalum. The sequence continues at coordinate 36,838,737 of CM046959.1, read as the reverse complement.
GTATCAGAAGCAAGAGACTCGGCCCGAGCCCCTCTACGGCCTCTACCACAGCCCCTAGTACCCCGTCCACGAGTACCACGTGTGCTCATCGTATCTATCAAATTGTCTGTATTAAGAGTTTTATGCACAGATAGAGTTTCAAAGTTCACTTTCACAAATCTCAGCCTAGCTATAGTTTCAATCTTATAGTCTCAATATAGATTTAACTACAATGTCATAGCAGAGTCTCAGTAATATAACAGATACTTAGTAAAGTTCAGAAAAGGAACTTACAGACTTGGTGCCGGGCATTCAGTGTGCCACTTCTTCAGAAATTAGAAATTCAAATTTATTGTTTGTGCACTTTGAAAACAAAATTTAAAAGAATTTCCTAACATTTCCACAAAATCGATTTTAGTGTTTTTTCCATGGAACTAGATTGCAAAATTTTATGAAAAATGTTCAGACCCGATCTACATCCGAGTTGTTGCAACCTGGCTCTAATACCACTAAATGTAACACCCCAAACCCGGCCCAGACGTTACGATCGAATTCAGCGTGTCAGATGGGAATGCTACTAGAGAAGTCATGTTTTATCTAAAACCTTTCTTAGAGTTTAAAGAATATTTTCATTTTATATTAAAGTGAATGGAAGCTATGCACCAGGTAGGATGCCAGAAAAGAGGAGTGAGTCTATTAGACTACTTAAGTACCAAGCTCTCCACGGATCCACTCCTAGGCATGCACACCACCATTGCCACACATTAACTGAGCGATTGTTTAATGAAAACCATTTCGTTTTAAATCATTTGAAATCACTTATTAATTTTGAAAATGTTTTCATTGCGGAAGCTTTGTCTTGTTTTGCAATGTTTTGAAATCAGGTAATCTTTTTAAAATGCGCCCAAGAGCTATTCAATTTTAAACAATTAAAACAATATCATATCTAAGCTAACAAAACATACTAAAATAATTAAAGCGGCCTTATTACAAATTAAAAACCCGAAAACATAAAGGAAATAATCTAAAATAAAAGTGAAGGCGTAAACACTTATTTTAAACAGTCCACATGGACACTCTGAATCCCTCCAGCTCCAAGTCCACAGATCTAAGGCTCACCTACAAAGATGGAAAAAAGGGGGTGAGTTTGGAAAACTCAGTGTGTAAAGTATCCCAACCAGAGCCCAAATCAGTTCAAGCTTTACTGGGCCTAAGCCCTATTCAGAAATCAGTGCTAACTGGGCCTTAGCCCATATCAATATTAATCTGGGCCATAGCCCCTTATAGTATCAGAGTATACTGGGCCTAGCCCATATCAACATAGTTGGGCCCATTTCAATATAGTTGGCCCATAACAAAACAATCTCAAATGATTAATGTATGATAACCCCATCCAACCCTGCACTTGCCTCCGTCCATCCCTACACTTCCTGTGGGGAATAAATCACCCACGCCATCCCTACACTTACAGTATTAGCACCAGTTGCGGTACTAACTATAATCCGCAGCAAAGCTGCTTATATCAGAATATGTGGCACAACCACCAGAACGGGTTCTTCCTCCATAACAAAACCCAACCCCATGCAGTATTACATGTATGCAGAATATATATAATTAACAAGGCATGCTTTAGAAAGACAGTCAGATTATAGCGTAAGAACAGTTATTTACCCTCGAGGGGCGTAATCGTAAACTTACCCCTTCAGGGGTATTATGGTAATTCTATCGTACAGAGGTATTTCAGTAATTTTATTAATCTTTTTAGGGTTTCATGCTCATTACAGTTATTAATGTATTAACAGAAACACTTACCGAGTGCTTTTACCGAATTGGGCCCGTTAGCCCACTACCCTGTCAGTAAGCCCAAATATACTGAAGTGCACGAAATTACGCACTCTGCACTCTTACCGCTTATGATTACCAAAATTAACAAGAAAACCACCTCACGAGCGCTCGCACGCTCGCAAGTTCACAAATGTCAACTTTTCGGCATTTCGGCATTTCGACTTTTGCCGATCTAGTCTGTGAGTGGGTGTCGTTTACACACCTGATCTGAAACGATACGCTGGCAAGATCCACGCACGCGTTGCCTTTCTGCCAAAATATGGACTAGATCTAGATGTCCAACCGAGTTAGCCTTCAGGCCCTCCGTTGTACGCCCCTTGTCCATGCTAGCGCATACAAAACCAAAGGAAAGAGGCAAAAATGCCCTTAGTCCCAATGTTAGCCACCCTTAAGGGGTTTTGGCTTTTTCCTTAAATCATGAATAACTAACGAAAGTGATTCGAATACTTACCAATCGTTGGTTTGCCCAAGAGAGTGTTCTTATCTATGATACTAATCTCGATCTACCGTAGTCAGAAGAGACAGGTTCAAGTAGCCAAAGATTCGGTTTCATACACCACAGATATGAAGGTTTTCGCCTTTTGAAAGAAAAAGGGAAAAGAATAGAGGTTCAGCTATAGCAAGATTCGACTTTTGAGAAAAGCAAAGATGAAAGAAAAGAAAATAAGGGAAGAGACCGAAAAAAAGGAGTATGGGTTTGACTATAGAGAAGGGAAAAGAAAAGATGAAAGAAAAAGAAAAGAAAAATATAAATTAAGGAGAGGGGAGAAGGGAAATAATATTCGTCAAGGGAAAATTAAAAAACACCTAGACCTAGCCGAATTGCCTATACTTAAGACCCTTGGCCGGCGAACTCTTGCCCCTCAAGAGTCCAATATTCAGCCAACTCCAAGTCGTTGATCAGCTCCTAAATTTCCCCCCTTATCTCATCCTCACCCAATCCCCTGATCAGCTCAAACTCCTTCACCGATTAGCAGCATCCTTATCCACCCCTTGCACCGCTTTAGCATGCTGCTAGGAGAGTCCGAATCAGACTTCAACTCCTTCACCACGTGAGCAGCAAAAACCCAAGCGTTCTGCGCACGAGGTGAGACTCGAACCCCAGACCTCCATCCACCCTTGTGCCTACGCCTGTGCTGCTGGCCACTGCACCATGCTTCCTTCCTTACTAATATACGGTCACAATTAATTATAAACCTTACCTGCTTCAGTTCTGGCCCACTTTAAAAATAAAACGGAGTTCGCCCACGCAAGGACTCGAACCTGCGCCCTCTCCGCATGCCTAGCACGCTGCTGCCACTGCGCTACAGGAACTCCTTTTGTTAAATTATACTCGCAACTCCTCTTAACCCTTATTCCAACCGTGATTTGCATACTAAAAAAAACTCCCAAATTACGCGCGTCGTGCCTTGAACACAAGCACCTCCCAGCCTTCCTAGCATGCTTAGCCATTGGGCCAGGTGCTCCTTTGTGCTAAAACTCAGCCCAAATTATTAATAAGGCCTACTGGCCAGATTCTCTTAAGAGGCAAAATTTGAGAATTTTGCTAAAGCTATGGGCCAAGCCCAGGACCTTTTTCCCATACCATAACCCTTCGTAATTTATTTAATTGCTACACTAACCATACGAAATAATAATAATAAAAATAATAACATCCAAATTATTCGGGCCGTCTTCTACCCGAAACCAGACTCAAGGCCCAATGCTTCCAAGCCCAAGAATCGAGGCGTTACGATTCTACTCCCCTTAACGAAATTTCGTCCTCAAATTTCAAATTATCAACTAACCGTATTACTCAAGTCAAACCACTATGCTTCTGCTGCGCACTCTAGCTCTAATTGTAAATAAAGTAAATAATACACCATGACAGAAGTACGTACCAGCATCTACTTTCGGAGCGTCTCCGTCCTCACGGCGACATGCTTACCTACCAAAATCCATTTATCTCTTGACTATATCTCTATGTCAATTCAACTGATTAAACAAATTTTAATAAGCAAATGTGTTAATGCACATACATACTTATGAAATTAAAGTAATCTCTTGTACATATCTCTATGCCAATTCAAACAATTAATTCAATCTCATAAGCACATAAAAGACTACGTGAGGTAACAATGTATTTCTACCTTGAAACAATTTCATCACAATAATCTTGCAAGTTATGCAAGGCTAATGTATCGTTAGATACCGTTGCTAATTTAACCCTCAGCTACGTTAGGTGATTAAACATGCATTGATTAAGCATTGTGTCAATTAATTACAATTTCAGTCTGTTTAAATAATTAATTCATTAGTTACCTTACAATTATAATGCAAGAATAACTTAGTCATGGTTTTACTTAATCAAACATCTTACCGAGACATATAACAACACAAAGACAATTTTAATAACTCAAGTAGACGAGATGTAATCAACCTAATACGAATTAAATTTAAGCCATATTAATTAAATTAAACATATCAACATCACAAATATTCATAGGCATGTTCATAACAACAACACTAAAATTAAAAAGGATAAGGAATAAGAATCAAATCCGATGTTTCTCTGAGGCTTGACTAGTTTGCTCTGCTCCTCCTTCTCTGCTTGTTCTTGTTGAACCGAGGCTTCCATGAATACTTGAATGAGGCTCCAAGTGGTGGTTGAAGGACTCTTTTTTAAGAGGTGTAATAGGGAAGGGAATGGGGAAGAAAATGAAGAACAATGGAAGGGAATGAAGAGAGAAAAGTGAGAAAGAAGTGAATAAATGAATGGGTTTGAGATGTGTTTGAAGTGAGCAGCCAATGGGGGTATTTATAGGTTGAGATGGCTGCTAAACATATCAAAAATCAGCAGCCAAAGACTCCCTCCATGTCCGACAACACATGTGGCATGTTTGAAGGTTTCAAACATGCTATTTTTAGGTAGGTGCAAATCTAAAAAGGCATGAATAGTGGAGGGGTTTGAATGCAAATTGAAGGAGTATTCAAAGGCCATTTTGCAAGCCAAATAATCAGCCAAAAAATCTGGTTGGGTCAGCATGTGGGATGGTTTTGGGCTGCCCAGTGCTTGGTTAGATCGGTTTTCTCGGTTTAGCTCAACTAGGCCTCCTTTCATAATTAATTAATAATAATTTATTTAACCCAAATTAAATTGGATTAAAATTAAAATTAATTATATTATGAATTAACCATCTTAGGCTGAAAAATTAATTTTCCTTAATGCTTCAAAATTGCTTCTCGGTTTTGTGCTTTTAGTAGTGTCTGTCGAGACGCTTTTTGCTCTTTGTGCAAATCTGTCGAAAATAATCAAAATTAATCAAAATTTATTATAAAATTAATTAAAATTCAAAATTTTAATAATTTTAGTGCAATTTAATTATTTTATAATTAAAATAATTATATGCTTTTTGAGAAGAATTTTATCGAAACTGCATGAATTTGAGTTAAAGAAGGGCATGAAAAAGTGTGTATATTTTCGTGTTTCCACACCCCCAAACTTAATTCATTGCTCGCCCTGAGTAATGCACAAATTAAAAGGAATTTTTCAAAAACACCTTTGAAAATTTCCTTCAAAACAACATTCTTCCCACAATTATGAATTTGATATACTTGTGCTCGAGAACAAGATATTTATGCTACTTAAGTATACATCTCATTCAAATTAATCTCAATTATTCTTATGATGGAAAAAATAGGCTAAATTCTTCCTAATAAAGACATGTTAAATCCCTACCAATTTGATTTCATTCCATTATTCAAGATTAAGCTGTAATCATTAAGTTTAACTTATGCATTCATATGTTGAACATAACAATTTCTCTCCACTAATGTAGGTAGCATAGAAACATGAATCAATAGGTCTTTACAATAGGTTGCAACGTGGATAGGCTAGGGGTAGGTAAAAGATATATCAATTTAGGCTAAAAGAACCCTAGACTCAACTCAAATTAGACCTTCAAAATAATTACCTTCAATACACCAACTTACTTTGCTCTCACATGCTCTTTTGTACATCTATTTTCTTTCAAGTACATATGCTCTCTCTTTTTTCACGAGCATTTTGTTGTATGTACTACAATTTTTTGAGCATTTGATACTTCTTTTCAGCTCCCCCAAACTTATTTTCAAAGAACATTCTGAATAGTACTGAGTCCAGTGTTTGGGAAAATTTAAAGATAATTAAGAGAAAAGTGATGGCTAAATATTGCAGGGGTTCAAATTAAATTAGGCCATATAGTCTCAAAGTTAGGTTTCAAGGGATAAAAATTTATCAAGGTTGGCTTGAAAGGCTCAAACGAAACAAACAAAAGTTGCCTAAATCACTTTTAACATTCCATGCTTCCTAGGATTTCGCCTCAAGAAACTACTAAGTCAATTCTAGGGACTTAAACTTTTATGCATGCCTAACTTTCCTAAGAAACTAAAAATTTTATGGTATGATTTGCATGCTTTATTAAAAATACATTTATGTCATAATTCAACTAACATAACAATTATTGAAATAATCGAACTTTATTTATACTGAAGTTTATCATACTTAACAAAATTTTAAATTTTTGAACAAAATATATCCTAATCATAATTAAAAGAAAATTTTATTCTGAGAGGAAATAATTTCAATTTTTCAGCCCCCTACTTAAGATGAACAATGTCCTCATTATTAAAAGTGAATAGATACTATACACTAGGTAGGGATCTAGAAAAGAGGAGGTGAGTCAATTTAACTGATTAAGTACTAAGCTCTCTCTGGATCCAATCCTAGACATGTATATATCTATTGCCAAACTTTGTACTTTGCAACTTGTTCATTTTTATTCATAATTTTCACCTCTTGTTTTATTATGTGAAAATAAAAATTCCTAATAAAACCTAATTCTAGAATATTAAATAACCTAAGAATGGAAATAAAATAAAGTCAAGATCCCCCCTTTTATTTATTTACAGATCCCTCCGAATTTGACTCATCTTTTGCTCCATCGTCTTTGTTTTTGCATGAATCGCTTCGTTCCCTCTTCGATAGTGGACTCCATGGTTCAAATATGAAATTTGGAACTCAGGCACAAAAATAAATGGGTCATTGAATATTTTCATAAGAGCACTTCTCATTGAGTCGTCCCATATTTTTGAATATCTCTAGTAAGCTTGCTATTGCCACTACATATGTTGCATTATGTCCATCAACTTTGATAGCTCATCTCGAAGATCTGGGTGAGGCGATTGAGTTCTAAACATTGAGGTTGTCATGTCAAGTTCGGTTGCTGGTTCCATTGGTTCTGCTTTATTAGGGATTTCAGCTGATTGCATCAGTTTGAACTTTGTGGGATCTTCTTCTTCTTCTTCGGGATCCTCGCTTTCTTCAACTTGTTATTGTAGAACAGAGTCTCTGGCTATTCGGTAGAGGTCCTAATTTGTGATTGTGTCTTGGCTATAACTTGTCTTCTTTATGTCTACAAGAACTTTAGCTTTCAAGCACAAAATTGTTATCGTAAAGGGAAAGTAAGCTGGGCTAGAACGTCTAGCGGCACAATTCTGCATTTCTCTCAGGATGATTTTTCCCACATCAATGGTCTTTCCAATTAAAATCGAGTATAATAAGACCATTCACTCTAATGAAATTATAGTCCAATATGAAATAGGCATAAGGCTGAATCGAATGAAATAGAACCATACCTTCGCTAGTGGTGTCAAATATTCTCTGCGACAAGTGTGAATAGCTTGCTTTGACACAGTCCACTCAGAACCTGGAATTGTCAGTTCCTCGAGAATTTCTTGCAATTTTTTAGCCTTAATACTTCTCATCAAGGAAGAATATTCGTCGTTTTCGAAATTAGGTAATTCAAAGAATTCATTAATAGCTTTTGAGCTTATTGGTACCTTAATTCCTTGGATAGAAACTTCCGTCAATTCGCTTGAGGTCAAATTCGCATAAAATTTACAAACTAACTACTCATTTGCACTAGGTCTTTTCTCACAAAACAACTTCTAGTTAAGAGCTTCAGCAATTTGTTGAATGCGTGCCATGAAATCAATATAGTTGTTTTCTTTCAGTGTAAAGCCTTTCTCTGGGTACATCATTGATTCTTGAAAATGCTTTCGTATCTTACTTTGGTTTCTTCACAATGGAATTTGTTTTGTGGTCTATCAATTTGGGAAGAGGCACGAGTTCTTTTCCGAGGCATGATTAAACTGATCATAAGATAGGACAAATATTTTCTCAAAAATTTAATTAATATAAAATATTAACAATTCAATAAATTGAAATTTTGAATACTTAAATAAAATTGAAATTTAGGAGAAAATTTTCTCTTACCACCTTTAAATAAAAATTAAGAAAAATTAAGAACTCAAAGAAAATAAATATAAACCAAAAGAGGTCAGTTTAGGGATGGTTGGAGGGTTATCGGCTAAATGTGGGGTGGAAGTGTTGTGCAAGGGTGCGCACGGCACAAGGAAGGTATTGCAGCAGCATGACTTGGCGTGAGCAGATGTATGGGCAGCAGGCAGGCAGCACTATCGAGCGAGCAGTAGGACTGGCACGTGTGGGCTGGAGTTGGGGACGGCACAATGCACGTGAAACAAGGCATGTAAGGTAGCAGTGGCGCGCGATGGAGGCAGGTGCATGCGACAGTAGCAACATGCGGGGGTTGTTGGCTGAATAGGGATGCTAGGATTAATGGTGGAACAGGTGAATGAAAGTTGCTTTGACGAGTGATGAATGATGGAAAAGGTTGGTGGAATTTATAAGAAAAAGGATAGGAGTTTAATTAGAATTCTTAGGACAATTTAATAGTTAAAATATTCTAAGTTCTAATTCTACACAAAGTTAACAACAATTAATAATTAATATAATGCATATTAAATTATTATTTGCTATTAATTTATGGAAAAATTATAAAATATGATCAAATTTAAACTAATCCTAATTCTATGCAAAGTTGATAATAATTAATATATATTATAATAAATATAATTATATACTAGTTATTATCATCTTATTTATTAAATCACATTAAAAACATTTATTCTAAATGCCTTTTGAAAATATTTACAAAAAGAGACATCTAATTTTTATTATTTACAAAAAGAGCAACCAAATTTTGAAAATAATTCAATTAAGTACCTATGTAACACCCCTGACCCGTAACCGTCACCAGAATAGGTTAAGAGGCATTACCGGACTCGTAACTCAGTTCAAAACAAACATTTATCAAATAGTCCTTATATTTCAGTCAATATCATTCATGCACATTCCATATGCATTCAAATCAAGCATACAAGCTTTAATCATACATTCGAGACTAAATTGGTAACATATAAACATTTCAAGAACTTAGAAAATTTTCAACATTTCAAGGGACACACGTCCGTGTGAACAGGCCATGTGCCTCACACGGTTACCAAACACGCCTGTGTCATAGACCGTGTGAAAACAGAGTGTACATACTGACTTGTACCACATGGCCAGAGACACGCCTGTGTGCCTTGGCCGTGGTCGAAACTGACTTGGGTCACACGACTGACCACACGCCCGTGTGTTTAGCCTGTGTACCCTTCGAAATGGCCACACACGCCCATGTACAAAGGTTGTGTGCCTCGCACGACCACCAGACACGCCCGTGTAACTCCCCAAATCCCGAAAACCCTGCTTAAATTATTTTTATGTGTTTGTGATATGGATGTATGTCTGACTTAGTGATTTAATGCTCTAGGAGTGTCTGGGAAGTTATGGGTTCAAGTCCTGGCTTGAGCAAGATTTTGGTTTTATTTGAATAAACCCTTTTCTGCAGCTAGAAGACTTTTAAAATAATGTGAGTAGGACATGACAAAGTGAGCATGCTAGCCTAGTGGTAAGTGGCGTGTGGAGTGTTTAAGGAGCCTGAGTTTCGAATCCCTGCATGTGCAAAGGGAGATTATTTTTACTACTTGCTTTGGGCAGGTAGTAGTGGTTGACTGAAACACTGATTAGGGGAGGGGAGTTTGAATCGGACATAGAGGGTTTGTAGGAGAAGTTGAGGAGAGATATGAGTAGAGTTTTTAGGAGTGAATCAAAAGATTGAATTGTTGGGAGTTGGTACTGAACGGGGGCTCTAGGCATTCTTGAATTCGGCTTAGGGGTCATACTCCTCATTTTGGTCAGTTTAGTACTCTCGTTTTCCCTTTTGCATTTTGGGAGTCTTTTTCTCTCACTTTTGCTAAATAGCTGATTTCTGCTAGGGGTCTTGGGGGTACTTCTCGTTTTGACCATTTAGGCATTTGTCTATTCCATTTTGGGCTCTCCGTAACAGTGTTTATTTCTCTTCTTTTCAAATTTTAGGTTTTTGTTTATGATCCCTTGACCGATTATTTTCTCCTCTTTCCTTCAACCTTCTTTTCTTTTGTACTATGGTGGCCGAGCCTAAGATCTTTTGTTCTTCAAGTCGAACATCTCATGCCCACTTTTTCCCTTTCTTCTCTTGGTCGAATAGTCTTGGTCAATTTTTCCTTTACAATTTGGGCGACTTCTAGGCTTGGTTCTCGGCTAAGTTTTGGTAAGTCTTCTTCTCAGGGAATGTCGACTTCTTCTTCAGTGAGCCGAATGTACCCTTCTTACTTATTCTTTTCTTCACCTTAGTGATTGACTTATAACACTGTGTTTTGCTGAATATTGGTAGGGGCTCGATTTCGTTAGGCAAGGTGTTGGGCGATTGTTTTCCCTTTACAAGCGATAATCCCTTTCTTAGTAGGTGTTTAAGTTTTAGTTGTACTTGTGTGGGATTGCAGATTCTTATAAGTCAGTTTACTATTCTTGTGAAGGTAAAAGCATTGGAAGGAGTACGTGGAGTTAGAGTAAGGGAAGGTTGCAATTATTGATTGGTAAGTAGATGTTTTGGTTAAAGCAGTTTCAATATTATGGTATTAGATTAACAAGGGTTTGAGACTAATGAGAGGTTGTGGTTGACCATAGGTTCTTGATCTCGGAGGCATTTCGATTACAACTCCATAACAGGTGTGTGAACACTATCATTAGGTGTGTGATAGCAAAAGCCAAAAAGCCGAAAAGTGGGCTGTCGACACCACACGAGCGTATGGCCGGCCGTGTGGCAAGCCTAGTAGCAAAACTAGGCCATGATGTCGATGGAATGGCCATGAGCGATTTCATGGGCAAAAACGGTATTGGAACTAGGCCCAATGGGCTTGTGGGCCCCACGTGGAGAAATTGTACAAAATATGGTAAATTATGGGCCAGGTTGTGTGAACGACACGACTGAGGCTATTTTTGGGCTAGGTGGGCCATATGAGAGTGTGGGCCCAAATAGGCCTACAATATGGGTTATAGGCCCATTAGCACTGATTGATTGATAAGGTTGCATGGGTCGCTCAAGACAACTGTGGACCTACTGTTGGGTCGGTAAGTACACTTAGACCCCCATATTGATGAAATGACCATTATACCCCTGTGAGGTAAATTTACTGAAATACCCCTGTATTACGTATGACTATTTCTGAGCATGAAATTTTTGCATTCACGTATGATATTATGTTGCATTACATAGGGTGGGATATATGATGTTGGAGGAAGTGTACTGAAAGGCTATAAGCCCACATCGCGGCAAAATCTCATCGCAAATTGCATTTTTAGTACCGAAATCGGTACGACTTGGTGTGTAGGGCTGGGTGGGTCGATTTTATCCCCACATGGTGTGTTGGGCTGGTACAGAGATGGTGTGTAGTGGATGGATTGCGTAGGAAACATTTCTTCCATACTATACTGAAAAAGGGCTTAGGCCCAGACTGCTACTGCTACTGAAATGGGGCTGAGGCCCTAACTATTACTAAAGGGCTCAGGCCCAGATTGGGGTTACATTGATTGGTTGCTTATTTTTCTGTGGGGTTTCACACACTGAGTTTTCGTAAACTCACCTATCTGTTAACTGTGCAGGAAATCCCCAAGCTTAATCGGATTGAGGTGACGGAGGACTTAGACATGGCCACTCGATGTAGTTTCTTTTATTTTTATAATTTAAATTTTATATAGGGTTTTTGTTATGTAATAAGGTCGCTTTAATTTTTACTTAATTTGGGAGATTTATTTATTTACTTATTTTATTTTACCTGTTTGTAGTAGGACGTTGATTTTCGTGAAAATATAAACAAAGGTTTTTCTGGAAACATCATGCTCACACAACACGTTTTAAAAGCCTCCATAACAAACATGGTTTTAAAGTTAATAGTAAACTGGTTTAAGTTGTATTTTACCTAAATAACTTGAGTTTTCACAATGAGCTAGGCCTTTTAACTCTTTGTTCAATATCTAAATAAGTGTTTACAAAAAACGGATTTTTCATCAATTGGTGTTTTGAAAAAACACTCCAATGGGACATCACAGATTCAGCCATAACGTCTAGGCCGAATTTGGGGTGTTACAGCCCGTGTGTCTAGGCATGTCAAAATTGTAGGGTATACTGTCTTAATCCAAAAGAATACCCCAAGGGACACATGGTCGTGTGTCACACACGGCTAAGACAAACGCCCATGTCTCTACCAGTGTGGACAAAAACAGGCCATTCACAAGATCACTTTGCCACCCAATTTGGGTCATCCCTACAAGCATCAAAACAAGCATATTTCATGTCCCAAAGGCATTCAAAAACATACCAAATCATATGCTAATTGACCCATAATATCATCATTATATTAATCCATTTCAATTTATAGCATTTCTCATCATTTCAACTTCCCAAAATTAATTATAAAACTTACCAATATTGACCATTTCATTTGGCCATTCATAAATGCATTCAAAATACTATTTTTGAATACAAAGCATATACCAAAATTCATTCATAATCTCATCCATAATCAAGCCATATTACATGGCTAGATATACACATTTCAAAACATACCGCATTAGTCCTAGCCTATACATGCCATACTTTGATATATACATATTCAAAAGGTACTAAAATAACGTTTGGTAGTGTGGTAATGATCCTTGATGATCCCAGAGTTTTCAGCAGCTTCGATATCTATAAAACAATGCAAACACACACAAGGTAAGCTTTCAAAAGCTTACTAAGCCATATAAAAATAAACTTATCATTTTAAGCATATAAGCATCATAAAATACATATACTCCATAGTCAAATACTATCACAAACCTCATAGTTCATATACATTTCATATATTCCCAATTCATTTGCACATATGGCATATTTTCTCATATTTGAATCATATATCATGACTTGCACATATACTTACTTCACATTAACAAATGTTGAACACATTTCAACGTACCTGAATCAGATATTCATTCATTCAATCATGTATTTCTCAAAATGCCCGTTGAACCGTTCGGAATCAAATAGGATACGCGGATAGCTCGTAAAGCTAGTACAATGCCAATGTCCCGGACGTGGTCTTACATGTAATTAATATCGATGCCACTGTCCCAGACAGGGTCTTACACGAAATCAAATATGATGCCGATGTCCCAGACATAGTCTTACACGTAAATCTCAAATCGATGCCAATGTCCTAGACGTGGTCTTACATGATAACACATATTGGAATCCTATGTCATGACATATGTATCCTAACTATTCGTATGGTTTGTACGGGATTTCTCGGACGTCGTCACATTATCGAAACTTTCTCAGATTTCTCATATTCAACTCAAAATAGCCATTCATCATTATTCATTAGCATATAAGCAATAATAATTCAATTCAAACACATTTATTTGTATATCGACTTACCTCATACTTATTCGAACGAATGAAATCGACTAATCAACGACTTTCGACTTTCCCTGGTCTAATTCTGTTTTCTCTGGTTCTTGATCTATATAAATTCAAATTTAACTCTTTTATTCAAAAAATCATTCAATTCAATCCATATACACATATTTAGGGCAATTTACAAATTAGCCCTCACATTGTCACATTTTGACATCTAAATCCCTATTTCATAAAATCACAAAATACACATAATTTTATATTTCTCATGCTTAGCCAAATTTTCATATAGTCTCTAGCAGCCCATAAATTTCACTTCTTTCACATTTTAACCCTTCAATTTCTCATTTTCGCAAATTAGCCCATAATAACGAAATTCATCAAAAATCCCAATACAAAACATATTAACCCAACACATATCTTTCATTTTTCATTAATTAACAACACAAAATTCATGGATTCATCCTTGGCAGATCTCAAAATCATCCTCAAATTCAAAAATTCAAGCATGGGCTAGCTAGAGTACAAAGCAACAATCACAAAAACATAAAAATAATTAAAAACCGAGCAAAATACATACCTCAATCAAGATCAACCATAGCCGAACCCTAAATGAACTTTTATCTTTTCTTTTCTTTTGATTTTCGGTGATAATGATGATAATTTAAACATATAATGACTTTGTTTTATTTAATTAACATTAATAATCAAATACCAATTTTACACTTTATTAAACCATATAAAAATCACTTAATACAAGCCCATTTATGACCATCCATCATTCATATGGTCTAATATCATCATAAGGACCTTTGATTATAAAAGCCATAGCACTTAAGCAGTTTTAACATATGGAATGCCACTTTTACAATTTATGCGATTACGTCATTTTTATTGAATCGAACACATAAACGCTAAAATTAGCACACGAAACTTTCACACATGTAAAATCACATACTATAAACACAAAAAATAATATTAAAATAATTATATTGACTCAGTTTTATGGTCCCGAAACCACTGTTATGACTAAGGTCTAAACCGGGCTATTAAAACTCTCCCCCCTTAGGGATTTTCGTCCCTGAAAATCCTACCAAAGAATAGGTTCGGATATTGCTTTCTCACAGCATCCTCGGGCTCCCACGTAGCTTCTTCAATCACGTGTCGATGCCATAAGACTGTGACTAATAAAATTTTTTTATTTCTCAATTCTTTAACCTCGTGAGCTAAAATTCTAATCAATTCTTCTTCGTATGTCATATCAGATTGAATTTCAATCTCAGACGAGGAGATTACATGTGAGGGATCGGATCTGTATCGTCGAAGCATCGATACATGAAATACATTATGAATCTTTTCTAACTCAGGTGGCAACGATAATCGATAAGCAATCGGCCCAATACGCTCGAAAATCTCATAAAGTCCGATGAACCTCGGACTCAATTTGCCTTTTCTGTCGAATCGGAGTATTTTCTTCCACAGAGATACTTTCAGAAACACTTTGTCGCTAATTTCAAATTTAATATCTTTTCGTTTCAAGTCTGCGTATGATTTCTGACGATCTGATGGTGCTTTCAAACTATTTCGAATCACTTGTACTTTCTGTTCAGTCTCTTTGATCAAATCAACCCCGTGAATCATAGTCTCACTAAGCTCAGACCAGTATAACGGTGTTCGGCATTTACGACCATATAAAGCTTCGTACGATGCCATTTTAATGCTCGATTGAAAACTATTATTATATGCGAATTCAATCAATGGAAAATATTGTTCCCACGAGCCTTCAAACTCAAGAATGAAACATCTCAACATATCCTCGAGTATCTGAATAATCCGCTCAAATTGACCTTCTGTCTACAGGTGAAAAGCAGTACTGAAACACAATTTCATACCTAAAGCATCTTGCAGTTTCTTCCAAAACCTCGAAGTGAATCTCGGATCTCTATCTGACACAATTGACAATGGCACCCCGTGCAATCTCACAATATTAGAAATGTATAACTCAACTAGCTTTTCAAGTGAGTAGTCCGATCGCATCGAAATAAAGTGGGCTGGTTTCGTCAATCTGTCAACCACAACCCAAATTGCATCTTTCTCGGAGATAGGGGTAAACCTGAAACAAAATCCATCGTAACTCTATTCCATTTCCACTCGGGAATCATAATAGGCTGTAACAAACCAAAAGGCACCTGATGTTCAGCTTTAACTTGCTGACAGATCAAACATTTCGAAACAAAGTCGAAGATATCTCTTTTCATTCCAGGCCACCAGTATAGTTGTTTCAAGTCATTATACATTTTCGTACTTCCCGGATGAACAGATAAAAGACTGTTGTAAGCTTCGTTCAAAATCATCTGAATCAACTTTGGATTTCTCGAAACACAAATCTGATCTCGGAATCTTAAACAATCATCATTATTAACTCGAAATTCTAAATCAGAATTCAAATCACACTGAGTTCGTTTCGCTATTATATCATTATCAACTTTCTGTGCATCATAAATCTGTTGTAAGAACAAAGCTAAAACTGAACCATCATTAGATATACACAACTGAGCATTCATAGCACGTAATACAAATAATGATTTCTGACTCAAAGCATCAGCAACAACATTTACTTTTCCCGGATGATAATCAATAACAAGCTCGTAATCTTTTAGTAACTCTAGCCATCTTTTCTATCGCAGATTCAAATCTTTCTGATTCATCAGGTACTTCAAACTTTTATGATCTGAAAACACGTGACATTTCTCACCAAACAGATAGTGACGCCAAATCTTCAAAGCGAACACAATCACAGCTAACTCGAGGTCGTGTGTCAAATAATTCTTTTCATGTAGCTTTAATTGTCTCGAACCATAGGCTATAAATTTGCCTTCCTACATTAAAATGCATCCCAGATCATTCAACGAAGCATTACTATATATCACAAATTCTTTCCTGGATTCTGGTTGTACTAACACTGGAGTTTCAGTCAATAGGTCTTTCAACTGATCAAAGCTTTTCTGACACTTTTCGGACCATTCAAACTTAACGTCTTTCTGCAGCAATTTTGTCAACGAAATGACAATCATCGAAAAGTCTTTTACAAACCTTCGATAATAACCAGCATGTCCCAGAAAACTGTGGACTTTAGAAACATTTCTCGGAGGCTTCCAATAAAAAATCGCAGAAATTTTGCTCGAATCAACTCGTATACCAAATGCTGACACAATATGGCCCAGAAAATTGACTTCGCGTAACCAAATTTGCAAATAGTTGCTTATCACACAGAGTCTGTAGCACTACTCTCAAATGCTCAGCATGCTCATTTTCATCACGCGAGTAAATCAAAATGTCATTAATGAATACGAAAACAAATTGGTCTAAATACGGTTTAAAAATTATGTTCATCAGGTTCATAAAAATAGCAGGTGCATTTGTTAATCCGAAAGGCATAACTAAGAATTCATAGTGTTCGTACCTCGTTTGAAAATTTGTTTTCAGAATATCAGAATCTTTTACTCTTAACTAATAATAGCCCGATCTCAGATCTATCTTTGAAAACACAGTAGCACCTTTCAACTGATCAAACAAATTGTCACTTCTGGGCAAAGGATATTTGTTCTTAATAGTCACTTTATTTAACTGACGATAATCAATACACATTCTCATCGTGCGTCTTTCTTTTTCACAAACAGAACTGAAACACTCCAAGGTGAAAAACTAGGTCATGCAAATCCTCTATCGGTTAATTCTTGCAACAGAGACTTTAATTTTTTCAACTCAATTGGAGCCATTCTATACGGAGCTATCGGAATCGGAGTAGTTCCCGGTACTAAATCAATGCCAAACTCAACCTTTCGAATCGGAGGTAAACCCGAAAGTTCTTCAGGAAACACATCAGGGAACTCACAAACAACTGGTACAGATTCTATTTTCTTTTCTGTCACTTTCGAATCATTCACATAGGCAAAGTAGGCTTCACAACCCTTTTTCACATATTTTTGAGTTTTCATTGCAGATATCACAACCAGCAACCCGTTTAAATCATGGGACTCAATTCGAATTATCTCATCATTCTTGCATCTCAAATCAATAGTTTTTCATTCATAGTTCACAATAGCATCATGCAAAGTTAGCCAATCCATACCCAAAATTATATCAAATTCGTCAAAAGGTAATAGCATCAGATCAGCCGGAAAACAATTATCTCAAATCATCAATGGACAATTCTTGGACACTTTATCAACTAGGACACTTTTGCCTAAGGGGTTCGATACTCTAATCACAAATTTAGTAGACTCTATAGGTAAAGTCTTACTGGATACTAAATTCATGCATATATACAAATGTGTTGATCCTGGATCTATCAAAGCAATCACAAAAGTATCGTTAAAAGTAAATGTACCCATAATCACATCCGGAGACGAAGCTTCCTCACGAGCTCGGATGGCGTAGGCTCTAGCAAGTGCTTTAGCCTCAAATCGAACAGTTGTATCTTTAGCAGCTCTTTGGCTACCACTCACATTTCCTGTATTTCTGAGAGGCCTACCTCTAGCTGAAGTGCTACTCGGTCTCAGATTCTGTACAATTTCTTATTTAATAGACTCGGGGCAATCTCAAATAAAGTGATCTAAGGATCCACATTTTAAACAAGCTCGATCATTCAATCTACAACTGTCGGGATGTCGTTTCCTGCAATATTTGCACTCAGGTGGTGTTCGTTTGACACTTCCTACACTAGCTACTGAAGTAGCTTTTGAATTCACAGGTGGTCTCTCTCGATCTCGTCTCAAATAACCCGCAGTAGCCTTTGAACGACTAGAACCATCTCGAAATCTCTTTGATGCTGACTGAAATGATTTATTTGATAATCCTTTTTGTACTTCTCTAGCTTCCGAGTTGACTTTTCTTTTCCCTTTCCCGAGTTCCTCAGCTTTACACGCTCGTTCAACAATCACAACGAACTCTTTTATTTCCAGAATCCCTACTAACAGATGAATGTCTTCATTCAAGCCGTCTTCAAACCTTTTATACATTATTGCTTCAGTCGAGATACATTCTCGTGCATATTGACTCAATCTAACAAACTCTCACTCTTCTTTTGTAACAGACATATGACCTTGTTTCAGTTCAAGAAACTCTTTGCATTTCTGATCTATGAATCTTTCACTTATGTATTTCTTTCAGAATTCAGTTTGAAAGAAATCCCAAGTGATTTATTCTCTCGAAACCACTAATATCAAAGTTTTCCACGAATGATTAGTGGTATCCCTCAAAAGTGAAACAACACATTTAACACATTCTTCCGGAGTACAGGATAATTCATCAAATACCCGCATCGTATTCTTGAGCCAGACTCAACTCTCTCAGCATCATCATCAGTAGTAGCACGGAATTCTTCAGCTCCATATTTTCTAATCTTCTCAACTGGAGGCTTATTTAAAAGAATCAGATCTACCACATGGGGAGCTACCGGAACTTGCGGGGGTAGAGGTTGGGGAGTAGCCGGGTTTGTTCTAACATACTGAGTGAACCACTCATTCATTATTTGGAAGAAGGGTTGCTTAGCCTTTCCCTCATGGCTACTAGTAACGGGTCTAGAATCAGACAACACTATCCCTTGGGTGAGAGCAAGCGCATTACTTTCGACATCGTCAACTACGGCTCGTTTAGGACCCATTACTATACGAAAAATACATTTTGTTTGTCAGGATTCATCACACCATCACAGTTCATATATATGGTATATATAGCTAGACTCACATATGCTACGTTAGTCCTAGAATCGACTAAACCGTAACTCTGATACCAATAAATGTAACACCCCTAACCCATAACGGTCACTGGAATAGGTTAAGAGGCATTACCAGACTCGTAACTCAGTTCAGAACAAACATTTATCAAATAGACATCATATGTCAGTCAATATCATTCATTCACATTCCATATGTATTCAAATCAAGCATACAACCTTTAATTATACATTCGGGACTAAATCGATAACATATAAACATTTCAAGAACTTAGAAAATTTTCAACATTTCAAGGGACACACGCCCGTGTGACTAGGCCGTGTGCCTTACACGGTTACCAGACACGCCCGTGTCATAGACTGTGTGAAAACAGAGTGTACATACTGACTTGTACCACACGGCCAGAGACACACTCGTGTGCCTTGGCTGTGGTTGAAACTGACTTTGGTCACACGACTGACCATACGTCCATGTGTCTAGCCCATGTACCCTTCGAGAAAGCCACACACGCCCATGTACCAAGGCTGTGTGCCTTGCACGACCACCAGACACACCCGTGTGTCTAGGCCATGTCAAAACTATAGGGTATACTGCCTTAATTCAAAAAGGTACCCCAAGGGACACACGGCTGTATAGCATGATCGTGTGTCACACATAGTTGAGACACACGCCCGTGTCTCTACCTGTGTGGACAAAAATAGGCCATTTACAAGACCACTTTTCCACCCAATTTGGGTCATCCCTACAAGCATCAAAACAAGCATATTTCATGTCCCAAAGGCATTCAAAAACATACCAAATCATATGCTAATTGACCCATAATATCATCATTCATTCTCATATACAAATTTAATTCAAACATACCAATTCAAAGTACTAACTTCATATAAAAAACATATGATTCATACATCATATTAATCCATTTCAATTTATAGCATTTCTCATCATTTCAACTTCCCAAAATCAATCATAAAACTTACCAAAATTGACCATTTCATTTGGCCATTCATAAATGCATTAAAACATACTAATTTTGAACACAAAACATATACCAAAAGTCATTCATAATCTCATCCATAATCAAGCCATATCACATGGCTAGATATACACATTTCAAAACATACCACATTAGTCCTAGCCTATACATGCCATACTTTGATATATACATATTCAAAAGGTACCAAAATAATGTTTGGTAGTGTGGTAATGATCCTCGACGATCCCTGAGCTTTCAGTAGCTTCAATATCTATAAAAAAATGGAAAGACACACAAGGCAAGCTTTCAAAAGCTTAGTAAGCCATATACCAACAAACTTATCATTTTAAGCATATAAACATCATAAAATACATATACTCCATAGTCAAATACTATCACAAACCTCATAGTTCATATACATTTCATATATTCCCAATTCATTTGCGCATATGGCATATTTTCTCATTTTTGAATCACAAATCATGACTTGCACATATACTTACTTCACATTAACAAATGTTAAACACATTTCAACGTACCTGAATCGGATATTCATTCATTCAATCACTTATTTCTCGGAATGCCGGTTGAACCGTTCGAAATCAAATAAGATACGCGGATAGCTCAAAAAACTCATACAATGCCAACGTCCTGGACGTGATCTTACATGTAATTAATATCGATGCCATTGTCCCAGACAGGGTCTTACACGAAATCAAATACGATGCCGATGTCCCAAACATGGTCTTACATGTAAATCGATGCCACTGTCCCAAACGTGGTCTTACACGATAACACATATCGAAATCCTATGTCATGACATATGTATCCTAACTATTCCTATGGTTCGTACGAGACTTCTCGGATGTCGTCACATTATCAAAACTTTCTCGGATTTCTCATATTCAACTTAAAATAGCCATTCATCATTATCTATTAACATATAAGCAATAATAATTTAATTCAAACACATTTATTTGTATATCGACTTACCTCGTATTTATTCGAACGGATGAAATCGGCTAATCAACGACTTTCGACTTTCCCCGATCTAATTTCGTTTTCTTTGGTTCTTGATCTATATAACTTCAAATTTAACTCTTTTATTCAATAAATAATTCAATTCAATCCATATACACATATTTAGGGCATTTTACAAATTAGCCCTCACATTGTCACATTTTGACATTTAAGTCCCTATTTCATAAAATCACAAAATACACATAATTTCATATTTCTCATGCTTAGCTGAATTTTTATATAGTCTCTAGCAGCCTATAACTTTCACTTATTTCACATTTTAACCCTTCAATTTCTCATTTTCACAAATTAGCCCATAATAATCAAATTCATCAAAAATCCCAATACAAAACATATTAACCCAACACATATCTTTCATTTTTCATCAATTAACAAAACAAAACTCATGGATTCATCCATGGCATACATCAAAATCATCATCAAATTCAAAAATTCAAGCATGTGCTAGCTAGAGTACAAAGCAACAATCACAAAAGCATAGAAATCATCAAAAATTAAGCAAAATACATGCCTCAATCAAGCTCAACCATAGTCGAAGCCTAAATGATCTTTTATCTTTTCTTTTCTTTTGATTTTCGATGATAGTGATGATAATTTAAGCATATAATGACTTTGTTTTATTTAATATAACATTAATAATCAAATACCAATTTTACCCTTTATTAAACCATATAAAAATCACTTAATACAAGCCCATATATGACTATCCATCATTCAAACGGTCTAATATCATCATAAGGACCTTTGATTATAAAAGCCATAGCACTTAACCAGTTTTAACATATGGAATGCCACTTTTACAATTTACTCGATTAAGTCCTTTTTATCAACTCGAACACACAAACGCTAAAATTAGCACAAGAAACTTTCACACATATAAAATCACATACTGTAAACACATAAAATAATATTAAAATAATTTTTTTGACTCAGTTTTGTGGTCCCAAAACCACTGTTCTGATTAGGGTCTAAACCGAGCTGTTACAACCTAGACTTAAAGAGAGTTTGAAATTGAGTTGCAATTAAGACTTGGATCAAAATTGACCCTTTTATTTGAAAAAATAAAAACTTATTTTGCCATTTAGGGAATAATTTCTCATAAGATTATGTTAAAACCAATTCCAAGTAAAGGTTGGAAGGGTCACAAGCATTCCCGCTCAAGTTCCAATCTCCTAGACAAAATTTATTTAAACATACTAATCCCAAACATATTCCATAAATTATTTATTTAAAAAGAAATACGAGAAAAATTAAATATCTGATAAAATGAATGAGATTTGATCCTGTTCAATTTTATCTCCCCAGTAATGTTTAAGCGCTGAGAATTGACTAAGAAATTACCTTCCTTACTTTGAATTTTGACAACTCCGTATGGATAAACTTGGTGACTCGTAAATGAACCGGACCAACGTGATTTTAACTTACCTGGAAAGAACCTTAATCTAGAATTGAATAAAAACACTTGTAACACTCCTAACTTGCATCCGTCGCTGGAATAGGGTTATGGATCATTACCAAAATTTACTAAACAAATAGATAGAAATTTCATTTCATATCAAAAGCCAATCAAAATCATACATATTGTCCCTTATATAAGCCCTCGAGGCCCAAAATACACTTTAGAAACAAGTCGAGACTAAACCCACACTCAAAAAATTTTTCTATTTATATTAAAATTTTGCCAAGATGCAGGGGTTACACGCCCCTGTGGCTAGGCCGTGTGTCTCACACGGTCAAGAGACACACGCCCATGTTTCTGCCCGTGTGGACGAAAATAGGCAATTTTCCAAGCCACATTTCTCACCCTATTTGTCATCAACCTAACTCAACACTTTTATACATAAACAACCTATATTATAGCATTCAAATCAAGTTAAAACCAAGTTTTATACGTGTATTATCATTACATATACTCTAGTATTCAAATTTATCAAATTGACCGAAATCACTTATATACCTATAAGATTATCATCATTCAACCATACCAAACACTCACATCTAACATTATACTAGATGCACATCAAAACATGTCCGTCACAAGCCATCCCAATGGCTAGATACAATAGAGCATTTATAAGGCAACATTGGCCAAATTAACCTATACATGCCATTATAACCAGAATCAAATAATCCAAGATTACAGATAGAATCGATGGATAGTGTGATATAACTCTAGCAAGCTTCCAACCCGATCGAGCTTCCAATAATCTAAGGTAGATAAAAGTAAGCACAATAGCAATGAATGCTTACTAAGCTTGTGTAATCTTTAATCATATCAAATTATTTCAAATATGAAATTTATACATATCAAGAATAATTCAAAATTGATACTGCAATACTCATGAAGTTATATTCATCCACTCACAAGGTGAATAAATCCACAACATCACTTATACATATTATTCCAAGCTTAGTAAGATTTAAATAACTTTAACTCTTTAAAATTCCTTTATTTTCATTTGCATTTCTTTACTTTCCACACTTATTCCATATGCATGACACACAAATCATAAACATACCATTCAACCATAGTCACAAGCTAGTGCATTTAAATAAAGCCTTTTTCGAATTGATCACATGATAAGTCATTTCCTAAGAAATTGCACAATTTAAATCTTACAACTTTTTCATGAGCAGTAACATATTTTCTCTTGAGTACTTACCGCTTCAATGCATCATATAAATAAACAGTTTACCATTCAATCAATAGATTGACACTTGTCTAAGCATTAAACAACAATAGTTGTTAGTGTACTTGCACATATTTCATATAAATAAACATTGATAAACTTATTTTCTCAACATGTCACACTTGAGTTTATTACTCATCTCAATTTACATAATTTCCTTGTATCAACATTTAAAAGATATTCACATATGTACATATCATGATGCATATCACTCTCTTACTGTTTCTTTATAAATATATATCATTCAATTCTTTATTTCTATAAACCAAGTACCATCATTTCCATGTATTTCGTGTATACATTCCGGTAATAGTTCATAATTACTAATGTACTTAGTCATCAGACAAGTTTTGTAACACCCCTAACCCATATCCGACGTCGGACTAGGGCTAAGAGGCATTACCGAACTGATCGGAACAATTCATATTCATTTCATAATCAATTTAACATCAAAGTCACACATCAATATAGAGTCCCTTATGTAGGTTAACGAAATCTTAAACATGCTTTAGAAAGGGGTCAAGACTAAACCAAGCTCATACAAAATTTTTTGAAACTTAAACAATTTTCAAAGTTACAAAGGTCACATGGCATTAGACACGCCCATGTGTCTAGGCCGTGGCGAAAAAGAGCATGCATACTGACTTATCCACACGACCAAAGACACACCTGTGTGCCTCGGCCGTGGTCGAAACTGACTTGGGTCACATGGTTTACCACACGCCCATGTGTCTAGCCCGTGTACCCTTCGAAATGGCCACACACGCCCATGTGTCAAGGATGTGTGCCTTACATGGCCACTAGAAAGCCTGTGTGTCTAGGCTGTGCTCAAGACTGACTTGCTTCTAAAAGAAACATTGAAGAACACAGTCAAGATACACACCCGTGTTCTCAACCATGTGGGCAAATATAGGCCACTTGCAATGCCAAATTGCCACCCATTAAGGGTTTTCTTTACAAGCATCAAAACTAAAACATTTCATACCAAATTTTCAACCAATTCACAACCAAAACATACACCCTTCATGTCATCTCATTATCAACTAATTTCATTCTCAATATACAAACCAAAACATGTCAATTCTTAAGCCAAGGTCATACCAAAACATACCAAATTGAGTAATTCTCTTGGTCATTCATGAACATATCATATTGACCATATTACATCGCATAATTTATAGCCATAATTCATTCTTATACACAACTAAATCCAAGCCATATCACATGGCTAGATATACACATTACAAAACATATTCTAATACTTCTAGCCTATACATGCCTTACTTCAATATATACTTTTTTAAAAGGTACCAAAATATAGTTCGATAGTGCGATGATGATCCTCGATGATCCCCGAGCTCCTAGTAGCTTCGATATCTATAAAAAAGTTGAAAACACATACATAGTAAGCTTTCAAAAGCTTAGTAAGCCATATACAAATAAACTTATCACAAATCATAACTATAAACAATTTATTTGTATTAATCATGGCATAACTCAACGTCAAGTTCATAATTCTCATTTAGCTCAAATACTCATAACCATTTGCTCATATGTACATCACATTTCCATATATTACAAACATATTTCATATGTTCACACATATTTATATATGCTTACCTTTCATTCTCAATCTTAACATACAATTCAAACATACCTAAATCAAATACATGTTCACATAGTCATTCATTTTCTAGGAATGCCCGTTGAACCATTCGGAATCAAATAGGATACGCGGATAGCTCAAAAAGCTCGTACAATGCATGCATCCCAGACGTGGCCTTACATGTAATCAAATATCGATGCCAATGTCCCAGAAATGGTCTTACACGTAAATCTCAGATAGACGCCAACATCCCAGATGTGGTCTTACACGAAAGCACATATCGGATCCTATGTCATGACATATGTATCCTAACTATTCCTATGGTTCGTACGGGTCTTTTCAAACGTCGAAACTTCGTCAATACTTTCTCAGATATCTCATACTCAACTCATATAATCATTCATCATTGTTCAAGAGCATATAAACAATAATAATTCAATTCAAAACACATTTATTTGTATATTGACTTACCTCATACGGATTTGAATGGACGTAATCGACTACTCAACGACTTTCGACTTTCTTCGATCTAATTCTGTTTTCTTTGGTTCTAAATCTAAATAAATTCAAGTTTAACTTATTCAATCCACATTCATTCAAATCAATCCATAAACACACATTTAGGGCATTTTACCAATTAACCTTTACATTTTCACATTTTAACACATTAGTCCTAATCACAAAAATCAAAAAATATACAATATTTCCATATACCCATGCTTAGCCAAATTTTTATAGTGTTCATATAAGCCCATATATTTCATTTTTTTCATATTTTAGTCCCTAAAAATCCCATTTTTACAATTTAGCCCAAATTACTTAAATTCATCAAAAATTCAAAGATAAAACATATTAACCCAACATCAAGCTTCTATATACTATCATCAAACTTCATAAAACTCATAATTTCATCAATGGCTCAACTCAAAATCATCAACAATTTCAGAAATTGAGACATGGGCTTGATAGAATACAGAGCAACGATCACAAAAACATAGAAATCATAAAAAACGAATCAAAACACATACTTAATCACCAAATATTTTTAGCCGAACCCTAGAAGCTTTTATTCTTTCTTATTCTTTGATAATTTCGTCAAACATGGATGAATAAATCATCCATTAACATGTTTTGTTTTATTATAATAAGTTGATTTACATATTTACAAATTTAACCTTTATTGAACCATATAAATATCACTTAATGAATGGTCATTAATGTCCATTAACTCTTTCAATGGCCTAATTTCAACATAAGGACCTCTCAATTAAAGAGACATAGCAATAAGAAACTTTTAACAAATAGTAGGCCACTTTTGTATTTTACGCGATTAGGTCCTTTTTGCAAATTAAGCACACAAACGATCAAATTTTCATACGAAATTTTCACACATACTAATTCACATATAATAAGCACGGAAAATAATATCAAAATATTTTTATGACTCAGATTTGTGGTCCCAAAACCACTATTCTGACTAGGGTCTAAACCGGGTTGTTACAACTCTCCCCCCTTAGGGATTTTCATCCTCGAAAATCTTACCGTTTAACAGATTTGGATATTACTGTCTCATAGTATCTTCAGGCTCCCACAACCTCTTCAATACTATGTCAATGCGACATCACTTTTACTAATGAAATTTTCTTATTTTGTAGTTCTTTAATCTCTCGAGCTAAGATACGGATCGGTTCTTCTTCATAGGTCATATCGAACTGAATTTCTATCTCAGATGGAGAAATCACATGCGAGGGATCAGATCTGTATCGTCGAAGCATCGATACATGAAACACATTATGAATCTTTTCTAACTCAGATGGCAACAACAATCTATGTGCAACCAGTCCAATATGCTACGGTCCGATGAACCTCGGACATGTCCTTTAGAATCTGAATAATCCGTTCAGATTGACCATCCGTCTGTGGGTGAAAAGCAGTACTGAAATGAAATTTCGTCCCTAAAGAATCTTATTGTTTCTTCCAAAACCTCAAAGTGAATCTTGGATCTCTATCTGACACAATAGATATTGGCACCCTGTGCAATCTCACAATATCAAAAATGTACAACTCAGCTAATTTATCAAGTGAGTAATCAGATCGTACCAGAACAAAATGTGTTGATTTCATCAAGTGATCTACCACAACCCAAAACGCATCTTTCTTTCATGAAGATAGGGGTAAACCTAAAATAAAATCCATCGTTATTCTATCCCATTTCCACTCTGGAATCATAATCGGTTGTAACAAACCAGATGGCACCTGATGTTTAGCTTTAACTTGCTGTCAGATCAAACATTTCGAAACAAAATCAAAGATATCTCTTTTCATTCTGGCCCACCAATAATGCTGTTTCAAATCATTATACATTTTTGTACTACCCAGATGTACAGATAAACGACTGATGTGAGCTTCATTCAAAATCATCTGAATCAACTCTGAATTTCTCGTAACAAAAATTCGATCTCAGAATCTCAAACGATCATTATCATCAAATCTAAATTCTAAATTAGAATCCAGATCACACTGGGCTCGTTTCGCTATTATCTCATTATCAACTTTCCGAGCATTATAAATCTGTTGTAAAAAACATGGTCTCGCTTTCAATTCGGCAAATATCGAACCATAATCAGATATACACAACTAAGCATTCATAGCACATAATACAAATAATGATTTTCGACTCAAAGCATTAACAACAACATTTGCCTTTCCCGGATGGTAGTTAATTACAAGCTCGTAATCTTTTAACAACTCTAACCATCTTCGTTGTCGTAGATTTAGATCTTTTGAGTCATCAGATACTTCAAACTTTTATGATTTGTAAATACATGACATTTCTCACCAAACAGATAGTGGCGCCAGATCGTCAAAGCAAACACAATAGCCGTCAATTCCAGATCGTGTGTTAGATAGTTCTTTTCGTGCAATTTCAGCTATCTCGAGGCATAAGCTATAACTTTGCCTTCCTGCATCAAAACACAACCCAGACTGCTCAACGAAGCATCACTGTAGATTACAAATTCTTTACCCGATTCTGGTTGTACTAACACTGGAGCTTTAGTCAATAGAGCTTTTAACTGATCAAAACTTTTCTGACACTTTTCAGACCAATCAAATTTCACATCATTCTGAAGTAGTTTCATCAACGGAGTCGAGATCATAGAAAAGCCTTTCACAAATCGTCCATAATAACCAGCAAGTCCCAGAAAACTGCAGACTTCTGAAACATTTCTTGGAGGCTTCCAATCCAGATTAGATGAAATCTTGCTTGGATCAACTCGGATACCTGAGGCTGACATAATATGTCCCAGAAATCCAACTTCGCGTAACCAGAACTCACATTTACTGAACTTCGCATACAACTATTTATTACGCAAGGTCTATAGCACTATTCTCAGATGTTCCGCATGCTTAGAGTCATTATGTGAATATATCAATATATCATCAATGAACACAACAAAAAATCGATCTAAGTATGGTTTGAATATTCGATTCATCAAGTCTATAAAGATAACAGGTGCATTAGTCAATCCGAAAGGCATAACTAAAAACTCATAATGTTCGTAGCTCATTTGGAAATCAGTTTTTGGAATGTCTGAATCTTTTACTCTCAATTGATAATAGCCTAATTTGAGATCTATCTTCAAAAATACGGTTGCTCATTTCAACTGATCAAAAAAATCATCAATTCTGGGCAGAGGATATTTGTTCTTGATAGTCACTTTATTCAACTAATGATAATCAATGCACATTCTCATCGTACCATCTTTCTTTTTCACAACAAAACCAGAACACCGTAGGGAGAAAAACTCAGTCGTGCAAATCCTTTATCGGTTAACTCTTGCAACTGAGACTTTAACTCTTTCAACTCAGTTGGAGCCATTCTATATGGAGCTATCAAAATCGGAGTAGTTCTTGGTATTAATTCAATGCCAAATTAAACTTCTCGAATCAGAGGTAATCTTGAATGTTCTTCAGGAAACACATCAGGGAATTCATAGACAACAGGCACTGATTCCACTTTCTTTTCTGTTACTTTCGAATCAATCACATAAGCAAAATAAGCTTCATAACCTTTTCTCACAATACTCAAAGCTTTCATTGACGAAATCGCAGTCGGTAACCCATTCAAATCACTAGATTCAATCAGACTATTTCATTATTCTTGCATCTCAAATCAATAGTTTTCCATTTGCAGCTCACAATAGCATCATGAAAAGTTAACCAATCCATACCCAGAATTATATCAAACTTGTCAAAGGGTAATAACATTAGATCAGCCGGAAAACATTTGTCTCGAAACATCAACAGACAATTCTTACAGACTTTATCAACCAAAACACATCTATCTAGGGGGTTCGATACTCTAATCACAAATTCAGTAGACTCTACAAGCAAAGTCTTACTGCTCACTAAGTTCATGCATATATAAGAATGCGTTGATCTGAGATCTATCAATGCAATCATAGAAGTATCGTAAAGTGTGAAAGTACCAGTTATAACATCGGGAGATGAAGCTTCCTCACGAGCTCGAATGGCGTAGGCTCTGGTAGGTGCGCGAGCCTCAGATCTATCAGTCGTATCTTTAGTTCCCCTCTAACTGCCACTCACATTTCCTGTATTTCTAAGAGGTCTACCTCTAGCTGAAGTGTTACTCGGTTTTGAACTTTGCACAATCTCTTGCTCAACAGACTCGGGACAATCACGGATAAAATGATCTAAAGATCTACATTTGAAACAAGCGCGATCATACAGTCTACAATTGTCGGGATGTCTTTTAGTAGAATGTCCACACTCAGATCGATCAGATCTAGTATTTCCAACACTAGCAATAGAAGTAGCTGGAGTTTTAAAGCTCAAATGCGATCTAGCACAATCTCTACTTGAATGTCCCACATTAATCTTTGAACAGCTATTATCATCTCAGAATTTCTTCGTTGCTGAATGAAATGACTTGCTTGATGGTCTTTTTCACACTTCTCTGGCTTCTGAATTGGCTTTTCTTTTCTCTTTCCCGAGTTCCTCAGCTTTACACGCTCACTCCACAAGTACTACAAATTATTTTATTTCCAGAACCCCGACTAACAATTTGATATCTTCATTTAAACCATCCTCAAATCTCTTGCACATAATTGCTTCAGTCGAAACACATTCTCGCTCATATTGGCCCAGTGTCACAAATTCTCTCTCATATTCCATAACAGATATACGGCCTTGTTTCAACTCAAGAAACTCTTTGCGTTTTTTATCAATGAATCTCTGACTGATGTATTTCTTTCGGAATTCAGCTTAGAAGAAGTCTCAGGTAACTTGTTCTCTTGAAACCACTAATATTAACGTCTTCCACCAATGATACATCGTATCTCTCAAAAGCGAAACGGCACACTTAAGGCATCCGTCGGAAGTCAATGATAATTCATCAAACACTCGTATTGTATTCTCTAACTAGAACTCAGCTCTCCCAGCATTATCATTAGTAGTAGCACGAAACTCTTCGGCCCCATATTTTCTAATCTTATCAACTAGAGGCTTATTTAACTGAATCGAATTAGCTTGTGGCATGGCAGAGACTTGTGAAGGATTAGGCGGGGCTGAAGGTTGTGGCATAACCAGATTGGTTTGAATATATTGGGTAAACCAATCATTCATGAATTGGTAAAAGGCTTGTTTAGCCTTTCCCTCGTGACTACTAGTAACTAATCTAGAATCGGATGGCGCTGTCTCTTGCGTGGGAGCAGGCACATTACTTTCGACATTGTCAGCTACTACTCGTTCGAGATCCATTAGTATATAAAAGCATATTTTGTTTCTAAGGATTTATCACACTATCACAGTTCATATATATGGCATGTACAGCTAGACTCACATACGCTACGGTAGTCCTAAAACCGACTAAACCATAGCTCCATATCTGAAGCCGGCCTAGGGTTAAGAGGCATTGCCGGACTGATCGGAACAATTCACATTCATTTCATAATCAATTTAACATCAAAGTCACACATCATTATAGAGTCCCTTATGTAGGTTAACAAAACCTTAAACATGCTTTAGAAAGGGGTCAGGACTAAACCAAGCTCATAAAAAATATTTTAAAACTTAAACAATTTTCAAAGTTACAAAGGTCATACGCCCGTGTGAGCAGGCCGTGTGCCTCACACGGCATTAGACACGCCCATGTGTCTAGGCCGTGGCAAAACAGAGCATGCATATTGACTTATCCACACGGCCGGAGACAAGCCCGTGTGCCTTAGCCGTGATTGAAACTACCTTAGGTCACACGGCTGACCACACGCCCGTGTGTCTAGCCCATGTACCCTTCGAAATGGCCGCACACGCCCATGTGCCTAGGCTGTGTGCCTTATACGACCACTAGAAACGCCCGTGTGTCTAGGCTGTGCTCGAGATTGACTTGCTTCTAAAAGAAACATTGAAGGACACGGTCAGGACACACGCCCATGTGCTCAACCTTGTGGGCAAATATAGGCCATTTGCAATGCCAAATTGCCACCCATTAAGGGTCCTCCCTACAAGCATCAAAACTAAAACATTTCATACCAGATTTTCTACCAATTCACAACCAAAACATACACCATTCATTTCATCTCATTATCAACTAATTTCATCCTCAATATACAAACAAAACATGTCAATTCTTAAGCCAAAGTCATAGCAAAACTTACCGAATTGACTAATCCACTTGGTCATTCATGAACATATCATATTGACCATATTACATCACATAATCTATAGTCATAATTCATTCTTATACACAACCAAATCCAAGCCATATCATATGGCTAGATATACACATTACAAATCATATTCTAATACTTCTAGCCTATACATGCCTTACCTCAATGTATACATTTTCAAAAGGTACCAAAATATAGTTCGATAGTGTGGTGATGATCCTCAATGATCCCCGAGCTCCTAGTAGCTTTCAAAAGCTTAATAAGCCATATATGAATAAACTTATCACAAATCATAACTATAAAAAATTTATTTGTATGAATCATGGCATAACTCAATGGCAAGTTCATAATTCTCATTTAGCTCAAATACTCATAACCATTTGCTCATATGTACATCACATTTTCACATATTACAAACATATTTCATATGTTCACACATATTTATATATGCTTACCTTTCATTCTCAATCTTAACATACAATTCAAACATACCTGAATCAACTACATGTTCACATAGTCATTCATTTTCTTGGAATGCCAGTTGAACCGTTCAGAACCAAATAGGATACGCGGATAGCTCAGAAAGCTCGTACAATGCCAATTTCCCAGACGTGGTCTTATATGTAATCAAATATCAATGCCCTTGTCCCAAACAGGGTCTTACATGAAATCAAATACGATGCCAATGCCCCATACATGGTCTTACATGTAAATCTCAGATCGAGGCCAACGTCCTAGATATTTTCTTACACGAAAGCACATATCGGATTCTATGTCATGACATATGTATCCTAACTATTCCTATGGTTTGTACGGGACACTTCGGACGTCGAAACTTTGTCGATACTTTCTCGGATATCTCATAATCAACTCATATAATCATTCATCATTGTTCAAGAGCATATAAACAATAATAATTCGATTCAAAACACATTTATTTGTATATCGACTTACCTCGTGCGGATTCGAATGGACAAAATCAACTACTCAACGACTTTCGACTTTCCTCGATCTAATTCTGTTTTCTTTGGTTCTTGATCTAAATAAATTCAAATTTAACTTATTCAATCCACATTTATTCAAATCAATCCATAAACACGCATTTAGGGCATTTTACAAATTAACCCTCACATTTTCACATTTTAACACTTTAGTCCCTAATCACAAAAATCATAAAATATAAAAAATTTCCATATACCCATGCTTATTCAAATTTTCATAGTGTTCATATAAGCCCATATATTTCATTTATTTTACATTTTAGTCCCTTAAAATCTCATTTTTACAATTTAGCCCAAATTACTCAAATTCATCAGAAATTCAAAGACAAAACATATTAACCCAACATCAAGCTTCCATATACTATCATCAAACTTCATAGAACTCATAATTTCATCAATGGCTCAAATCAAAATCATCAAAAATTTCAGAAATTGAGACATGGGCTTGATAGAATACAGAGCAACGATCACAAAAACATAGAAATCATAAAAAACGAATTAAAATACATACCTTAATCACCAAATATCTTAGTCGAACCGTAAAAGCTTTTATTCTTTCTTATTCTTTGATAATTTCGGCAGACATGGATGATTAAATCATCCATTAACATGTTTTGTTTTATTATAATAAGTTGATTTACATATTTACAAATTTAACCTTTATTAAACCATATAAATATCACTTAATGAATGGTCATTAATGTCCATTAACTCTTTCAATGGTCTAATTGCAACATAAAGACCTCTCAATTAAAAAGACATAACAATTAGACACTTTTAACAAATAGTAGGCCAATTTTGTATTTTACGCGATTAGGTCCTTTTTACAAATTAAGCACACAAACGATCAAATTTTCATATGAAATTTTCACACATACTAATTCACATATAATAAGCACGGAAAGTAATATCAAAATATTTTTTTGACTCAAATTTGTGGTCCCGAAACTACTATTACGACTAGGGTCTACACCAGGCTCTTACAAGTTTCATACACATGTATCTTCTATCTTATATTTCAACATGTCATGTAATATCAGTTTCATGTATTTCAGGTATACATTGGTAATAATTCATTTCGTACTCATATTTTCTCATGTCAGGATTTTGCCCATTGAATTTGTTTGAAATATTGATGGATACATAGGTAGTACACACAAGGTGTACGAATCAGTGATCCGTTAATTCATATTCAAGGGTACCCATAAAGGCACATATTCAAGAAATACTCTCTTGAGCCATATAACAGGATGCTCATGTGAGCCATGTAACAGGATGCTTATCCGGGCCATAACAGGAAACTCATAAGAGTTTAAATAGGAAGTTCATTGAGCTTAACTGGTAACTCCGAAGAGTTATTATTAAGGAGCTCCGGATAGCCATGTAACAGGAAGTTCAAGCGAGCCATAACAGGATGCTCATAAAGTGTAGCATTTATGTCCACATCATATGCAGGATCACAACCAACCATAAAACAGGATGCTCAAAGATAGTGCAGTAGTTCGCAACACATGTAGAACCACTACCGATCAGGATGCTCGCAGGAACCATATAATAGGAAACTCGAGAGTGCTTATAACAGGATTGTTCGTCCGAGCTATAGTGTGTTCGCAATATATACAGGACCATAATTATTACAGGAAATCATGTATCCATCGAATTTCATTATTCAAACAGGACTTAACATTTATCTGACTTTATCGAATATGTGTTCAATTTCGTATCAATAGCATTTACACAATTCACACATACAACATTAAATTAAAACATATAAATAAACGCAATTTAGTTACACGAACTTACCTTGCTAAATTGCAGAAATACCAAGATTTAGGGGCATTTTGGTAATTTTCCATTTTCCTTAATTTTTCACTCGATCTTAATCTAAATTAATAATTTCATTCAATTTATTAATTGAAACAATAAAATAATTTATTTCCTTCAATTTGGCCTTTTTGACATTTTACAAAATTGCCCCTAAAGTTTTACTTTTATTCAATTTAGTCCCTAAGCCTAAAACATGCAAATTAGCTACTTTTTAAACGTAAACCCATGCTAGATAAATATCCGTATATATTTTCCTCCTCCTCCTCTCCATTCCACATTCTTAATTTATATAACATGCTTATATGTAACATTATCTATAATTCCACTATTTACTTATATGTTCATATCAAAGTTGTCCACTTGAGTCATAGTCACTAAATTATTTATATATTGAGCTATAGAATTCTAAATTAAGATCCGCTTGATGTTTTTGAAACTAGACTCAAATATATTTCTACTATAAAAATTTTAGAATTTATAATACAGCCAATAAGTACAGTAAAATCTTCAAATTTGTCCCTATTCTGCTATTTGACAGCTTCAACCTTTCTTTACTAAAAATTAATTATCTCTTAGCACGGGGTTTGGATGATGTTTCCATTTGTTTCTATTGAAAATAGGCTCATTAAGAATTTAAAATATAAGTTTAAACCCCTAATTATTTTTTTACAATTTTTGATGATTTTCCAAAGTCAGAATAGGGGAATCTAAAATCAATCTGACCTTGTCTCACAAAAATTCATATATATCATAATATGAAATTCTTTTGCTTACAAGTTCTTCTATGTAAAACTAAACTCAATAGGCTTTAATTTAAACTTTAATTAACCTATAATTCAATTTCTACAATTTTTGGTGAATTTTCAAAGTCAAACTACTGTTGCTGTCCAAAACTGTTTTGGTGCAAAATGTTGATAATTAAGTTTATAACACCCTCCTTTCCTTTATCTACAATATTTCTCATCACTTCCTCTTATTTCCCTTCACTAACATATTAAGAACATTGAACCTTATATAAGAAAACTCTACTTTAACATCATTTTCATGCTTTTTCAATAATATCAAACTTAAAAATATATTGAAATCTTGATGTTCTTACCTTGTCCTATTGATTTCAATCTTTAACTTGATTTTCTCTCTCCTCCAACTTCTATTTCTTGAATCAACCTGATATTCTAGCTCCCATAGTCTTCTTATTATTTTTCTCTCTTGGTAGCTATGAAAATTCTTTTGATTTTTAAGTGAAAATGGTGAATTTTTAGTAAAAGGACCAAATTGTAAAGAAAAGAAATTTTCTTTCTTTCTTTTCTCTTCTCACGTTGGTGGCATGGGTCTTTTTTATATATTAAAATAATAATAATAATAAAATATAATTAAAAATCAAATCAAAATATTGATAAACTAATATTTATTTATTTACTTAATGTAAAATATCACCAATATCATCATTGCTTTCTAGATTTCTCTCTCTTCTAATTGACCATTTTGCCATTTATGATCTTTTAAAATTCCATCCTTGAGTCATCACTTAATTTGGTAAAATTGCTATTTAGTCCCACATAATTCTTCATCTATTCAATTTGGTCCTAATTCATCCATTTTCCTTAGTTTCTAGATCATTCCCACCTTAAAATATTTACATTATTGGTCCTTTAACTTTTTCATATTTACACTTTAACCCCTTAAGTTTTGAGTATTTACTCTTGGGCAACAAAACTTTTTTCACTTTTTCAATTTAGTCCTTTCTTGAATTAATATATCATAATATACTTCCCAATGTTGTCATAACTCAAAATTTCCCTTTTTGTTGCTTTATTTCCTTATTTTACTATATCAAAGATAATATCTTACTTTCTTATTGTAGAAATTTTCAGGGTATTACAAGACTTGCTGACCTACTTAAAATTCTTAAACTCGAATGTGCTTGTCATGCCATCTTTTAAGTCTTTCCTTGAGTAATTTGGCATTCTCGTATGAGAACATTCAAAATTCTTCTAACTCCTTGAGTTGAAGCATCTGTTTCTCTTTAGCAAGCTTAAGATCCAAGTTGAGTTGTTGGAGAGCCTAGTAAGCTTTGTACTCTATCTCCAAGGGCAGATGACAGGCTTTCCCAAAGACCAACCTATAGGGTGACATCTCTAAAGATGTCTTATATGCTGTCCTGTAGGCCCATAAAGCATCATCCAGTCTTTTGGACCAATCTCATCTGTTCAGGCAAACTACCTTTTTGAGTATGCCTTTGATCTCTTTGTTTGCCAGTTTAGCTTACCCATTTGTCTACGGATGGTAAGCTGTGGCAACCTTGTTCTTTACTCCATGTTTTTTGAGTAACCATTTCAACCATTTTTTCACAAAATGGGACCCTCCATCACTGATGATAGCTCTTGGGGTTCCAAACCTTGTGAACACATGCTTTTGCAAAAACTTCATCACAATCTTAGCATTGTTCGTCAGATATGCCTCAGCCTCAACCCACTTAGACACGTAGTCTACTGTTACCAATATGTACTTCTGACCAAAAGACGGAGGGAAAGGACCGAGAAAGTCAATACCCAAAACATCGAACAATTCTACCTCAATGATATTTCTCTGGGGCATCTCATTTCTGTTGGTGACGTTTCCAACCCTTTGACATCGATCATAGCTCTTTACGTAAGCATACTCGTCTTTGAATAGTGTTGGCCAAAAGAATCCAACTTGCAATACCTTGGCCGCAGTACGTGTACCTCCAAAGTGTCCCCCACTCAAAGCTGATTGGCAATGATATAGAATCTTATGTACTTCATTTTCTACCACGCATCTCCTGATCATTTGATCTGTACACATTTTAAACAAGTATGGTTCTTCCCAGAAATATTACTTCACATCGTGAAGAAATGTAATATCCCGAATTAGGGCCTAATCGAAATAGTGGTTTCGTGACCACAAATTCGAGATAGAGATAATTATTTTATAATTATTTTGATGTTTATGATATGATTTCATGATTGTGTGAGAATTTCGTGATGAAATCCTATGCCTAAAGTGCTTAAATTGAAATTAGGGACTAAATCGAATAATTTGTAAAACTTGCATTCTAGGAGTTTTTAGTATGAAATTGTTTTGGAATATTAATGAGGAGGTCTTAAATAGCAATTTGACCAATTTCTAAGTCTATGGACAAAAATTGGACATGGATGGAATTTTTGGAAAGTTTAGTAGTAAGGGCATTTTGGTCATTTAGTTATTAAAATGAATTAAAAACAAAATTAAAAGCCAATTTTTGTCCATCTTCTTCATTAGGCCGAAATTTCAAGGGTTCTCCATATCTAGGGTTTGTTTCAAGCTTCCAAGCTCCATAGTAAGTGATTCCAAGCCCGTTTTTAATGTTCTTTACATTTTTGGAATCCTAGTATCTCAATTAAGCTTATGCTAGCAATAATTTAACCTAGGGTTCATATTTGGAAAAATACCCATAGGTAAAATTTATGTATTTTGGTGTTTTATGATATAAAATGAGGTTTTAAATTATGTTAGACAACTTGTACTAATAGGTTTTAAGTGAAAATGAGTAAAAGGGCTTAATCGGTAAAAATACCTAATAGTCATAAGTACATGTTAGAGTGTGAATTTGATGTTACCATAGAAGGAAACAATGATCAGCATGTCATAAAACATAAGAATAGGGGATGAAGTTTAATTCCCGAGCCTAGGGGCAAAAGTGTAATTATGCAAAAGTTTAGGGACAAAAATGTAATTTTACCAAAGTTTGTATTAAATGTTGTTTTGAGGAATGTATGTATTAAATAAGATTAATTTGGCATTATAGATTAAGAGAAACAAGATTCAAGTCGCGATCGAGGCAAAAATAAAGTTTACGAAGAATAGGCTCGATTGCTAATAATGTTGTACCGAGGCAAGTTCATGTGTAAATGTAGTAACATAATTGTCATTTTAGTTAACTTAATGATATTTATATGATATGATGATTAATATTATGAAATATTATGCTTTATGGTTATTGTTGAGTAATATGCAAATTATGTTTATTACTTGTTAAATATGAATTGCTACCTAGTGTCAGTTTCGATATTCCATGGAAGACGGCAAGGATATGTGATCGAGGAAAAAGCCCGTTTGAACCTTGGGAGTAGATTAGAATACAAGTGACATGTCACTAGGATATTGAGTTCCGAACTCATTGAGTTGAGTCCGAGTTCGTGAGATGTAACTAGGCATTCGATCTCGTTAAGTTGAGTTCGAGTTCACTTATGGATGCGAACGCCCGAGCTCGTTGAGTTGAGTCCGAGTTCACTTATGGGCGGGTTACATAGTAGCTTGGCTACATAAGTTCCGCAAGCTATTGAGTTTGTCTAGCTGCGGGTATGGCTCTTATGTTCATGAGATCCGCGTATTGGAATTATATTCCGATGTGTTAAACGGGTGAATCTTAAGTGAATAAAAAGAAGGCCTAAAATGAAGGTAACATGTTGGTAAGTGTGGTAAATGAGAAAATTTGACAGGTATGTGCTTAAACCCTTGGGTTGAGAACTTGGTATGATGAAATCATAGAAAGCTATTAAATACAAATGAAACATGAATGTCTTGGTGTTGTTTATGCAAATAATGTTTTTGTGGGATTGTGTGATTATGTTTCTTGCTATTTGCATGTGAACTTACTAAGCATTTGTGCTTACTCCCTCCTTTTCTTTCATTGTAGTTTTGACAAGCCGGCTTGAGAATCGGGATAGGTCGAAGACTCGTTCACACTATCCGAAGGCCTAAATTGGTAAAATGGCTTGTGTGTTTTGAATGTGGCATGTATGGCAAAATACTCACTTTGTGTAAATGATCTTATGATATGGCTATGGTTTGGCAAGAAAAGGTTTTGTAAATGATTAGCCATTGGAATGGCCAATCTAAGTCATATTTGATGTTATGTATGTTTAAAATGATATTTAGTCCATGAAAATCCTTAGTAAAGTGAAATTTGCCATACAATGAATCTGGCAAAGAAGTGATGATGTAAATTTGAAAAATCACTAAAAATAGTAGAAATGGAATTAAATGATGAGTAAGTTATGAAATTGAATATTAATGAGTCTATTTTCATATAGATTGAATAAAACAGGTATATGAATTATATTTTATGAGACATTTGAATTTTTGTGAAACAGGGCCAGAGTGATTTCTGGATCCCTGTTCTGACTTTAAAAATTCATAATAAATTGTAAACAAATAATTAGAAGTCATTATTTATATTTATAGATTTAATATTGAGTCTAGTTTTAATAGAAACAAACTTCATAGACATTTAAATTCTGTACAGAGAGATATCTGATTTGTAATACACAGATGTCAGAGCAGTCGAACCCTGAAACAGGGGAGAATTTAACTAATAAACTGTACTAATTGGCTTGACCAAAAATTATAGAAAAAAATCAGTAAATAGATATATGAGTCTAGTTTCAGATAAAATTTACGAAATTGGGTTTTAAGTTGTAGAACTCGAGATATGAATTTTTAAGCGACTGTGACGCAGATTGCTAGCTTGACTAGAAATTTTAAAAAAAATAAATCGTTTGAGCGGTTTAAGTAATGAATTAAGTCTGTTAACACCTCGTGTTCGAATCCGGCGACGGTCTCGGGTACAGGGCGTTACATTTTGTGGTATCAGAGCAGGTTTAGTTGGTTCTCGGACTAATGTGTTGTATGTACGGGTTTTGCTATACATGCCATATATATAAATTGTGATAGTGTGACGACTTCTGACCTTTTAAATGATTTTTTTATAGTAAATGGATCCTGATCCAGTTGCGGCTGATGGTGTAGAGAGTAATGCACTAGCTCCTTTGAAGGGGCAAGCCAGCTGAAAATCCACCTCCTACTATCGGTCAAGGAGGAGAGAAGGGGCTCGGGAAGCCTTTCCGCATTATGAGTGCACAGTATATTGACTTCGTTCAGACGAACCCGAATGCACAACCTCCCCACCTCCCCGATTCCTCAACCTGTACCCCGATGCCTCAAAGTGTAGATCGATGAAATTTCACAGAACTCCAGTTGACAAAATCCAGTAAACAAGGGGTGAAGAATTCTGTGGTAAATATTGATGATGATGCCGAGAAAATAGAGTTTTGGCTCGAGAATTCTATTCGAGTATTTGATGAATTGTCTTGTACACACGAAGAATGCTTGAAATGTACTATATCATTGTTGAGGATTCACTTATCATTGGTGGAAGACATTGACTTGAGAGTACCAAAGAGAAAGTAACTTGGGAGTTCTTTCAAGAAGAATTCGGAAGAAATATATCGATGAAAGATTTATTGATCGTAAGCGTAAAGAGTTTCTTGAATTAAAGCGAGGAACATGTGATTCATCGAATACGAAAGGGAGTTTGTCGGGTTGAGTAAGTATGCTAGAGAATATATTCCTCTGAAGCTAAAATGTGCGACGATTTGAAAGACGGACTCAATGAAGACATCAAAGTATTTGTTGGGATTCTTGAATTAAAAGAAGTGGTAGTACTGGTTGATCGAGCTTGCAAGGCTGAAGAACTACTTAAAGAGAAGAAAAAGGTAGAGGCTGAGACTAGAAATTGGAAGAAAAGACCGATGAGCAGTTCATTCTCACAGCAATCCAGAAAATCTAGAAATATGAATCCTCGTTCACAGGTGTCGGTTGGACAATCATATGGAAATTTTAAGAAGTAAAATGTGGGTCCTAAATCTCAAATTACTTCTGCAGCTAGTGTGGGAAATATGAGATTTGTTAAGCCCGAGTGCCAGCGGTGTGGCAGAAATCATTTTGGCCCATGTAGAGCGAATGAATGTTTTCGGTGTGGTTCTTCAGATCATTTTATTAGAGACTGCCCAGAGAGAGCTGAGAAAGAAAAATTTCATAATGTAAAAGCTAGTGATGCAGACTCGAGGGGGAGATATTCGAGAAAAGCTGGGAATGAAGCAAGCAACAAAAATGTAGCCAGAGATTCAGCAGCTAAATCTGAAGCAAGGGCTCCAGCTAGAACTTATGCTATAAAGGCACGTGAAGATGCTTCATCACCCGATGTGATTACTGGTATATTTTCTCTTTATGATGTTAATGTTATTGCTTTGATTGGTCCCGGTTCTAGTCATTCATATGTATGCATGAAACTGGTGTTTAGTATGAATATACCTGTTGAGAACATAGAATTTATGATTAGAGTGTCGAATCCGTTAGGCAAATGTGTGATAGTTGATAAAGTATGCAAGAAATGCCCTTTAATAATTTGGGGTCATTACTTTCCGGCCGACTTGATGTTGTTGTCGTTTGATGAATTTGATGCTATTTTGGGTATGGATTGGTTGACATTGCATGATGCTATAATAAATTCCAAAGAAAAGGTTATAGAATTAAAGTGTGAAAGTGGTAAAATTCTGCGGGTTGAACCAGACAAATCAGAGGCATTATCTAGTATGATTTCTTCAATGTCGGCTCAAAGATATTTGTGAAAGGGTTATGAAGCTTATTTGGCATATGTAATTAATACAAAAGAAGTTGAAAAGAAAGTTGAATCAGTGCCGGTTGTGTGTGAATTTGCGGACGTATTTCCAGAAGAATTGCCGGGTTTGCCTCCAGTCAGGGAAGTAGAATTTGGTATTGATTTGATACCGAGAATAGCTCCGATCTCAATTGCTCCATATAGAATGGCACCAGCAGAGTTGAAAGAATTAAAGTTGCAGTTGCAAGAGTTGACTGATAAAGGCTTTGTGAGATCGAGTTTTTCACCTTGGGGGGCTCATGTGTTATTTGTGAAAAAGAAGGATGGTTCTATGAGGTTGTGTGTTGACTATCGGCAGTTAAACAAGGTGACAATCAAAAACAACTATTTGTTGCCAAGAATTGATGATTTATTTGATCAGCTAAAAGGAGCGACATGGTTTTCAAAGATTGACTTGAGATCTAGGTACTACCAGCTGCGAGTAAAAGAGTCGGATGTGCCTAAAACTGCTTTTAGAACAAGGTACGGTCATTATGAATTTTTAGTTATGCCATTCGG
Organism: Gossypium anomalum; assembly: GCA_025698475.1. NCBI lineage: Eukaryota > Viridiplantae > Streptophyta > Magnoliopsida > Malvales > Malvaceae > Gossypium > Gossypium anomalum. The sequence continues at coordinate 36,795,626 of CM046959.1, read as the reverse complement.
GTTGACAAAGGCTCCTGCTGTGTTTATGGATTTAATGAATCGCATATTTCGGCCATACTTGGACAAATTTGTTGTGGTGTTTATAGATGATATTTTAATTTATTCAAAAGATGGGACAGAGCATGCTGAGCATTTGAGGATAGTTTTGCAAACTTTGAGAGATAAGCAGCTGTATGCTAAGTTTAGTAAAAGTGAATTTTGGCTCCAGGAAGTTGGATTTTTGGGTCATATTGTTTCAGGTGATGGTATACAAGTTGATCCTAGTAAGATTTCAGCCATTGTTGATTGGAAACCACTAAAAAATGTAACCGAGGTTAGAAGTTTCTTGGGGCTAGCTAGGTATTATCGGCGGTTTGTAAATGGATTTTCTATAATTGCTGCTCCTATGACTAGACTACTCCGAAAGAATGTTAATGGACAGAAGAATGTCAACAAAGTTTTAAAGAATTGAAAAAGTTATTAACTGAAGCACCAGTGTTGGTACAACCCGAATCAGGTAAAGAATTTGTGGTGTATAGTGATGCTTCTCGAAATGGCTTAGGATGTGTACTTATGCAAGAAGGAAAAGTGGTGGCTTATACTTCAAGGCAGTTAAAATCTCACGAAAGAAATTATCCGACTCATGATTTGGAATTGGCTGCTATAGTGTTTGCTTTGAAAATTTGGCGACACTATTTGTATGGTGAAAAGTGCCGAGTATATACCAACCACAAAAGTCTTAAATACTTAATGTCACAAAAAGACTTGAATTTGAGACAGCGAAGATGGTTGGAGTTATTGCAAGATTACGAGCTTGTTATTGATTACCATCCGGGAAAAGTGAATGTGGTTGCCGATGCTTTAAGTAGAAAATTGCTATTTGCTTTGAGAGCTATGAACACTCGGTTAAAGATATTAAATGATGGATTGATTCTAGCAGAGTTAAGAGCAAGACCGATGTTTTTACAAGAGATTTCTAAAGCTTAAAAAAATGATCAAGATTTGCAAGCCAAGAGAAAGCAGTGTGAAGCTGATACGGGATCAGATTTCAGAATCGGTTCTGATGGTTGCTTGATGTTTAAAAATCAGATTTGTGTACCTAAAATGATGAGTTGATTCAAAAGATTTTGCATAAAGCACATAATGGTTGTTTGGCGGTTTATCCGGGTAGTATGAAAATGTATAATGACTTGAAGAAAATATACTGGTGGAGTGGAATGAAAAGAGATATTTCTGAGTTTGTATCAAAGTGCTTAGTTTGTCAACAAGTGAAAGCTGAACACCATGTACCTTCGGGATTACTCCAGCCTATCATAGTTCATGAATGGAAATGGGATCGGATTACTATGGATTTTATATCGTGGTTGCCGTTAACTCCGGGAAGAAAAATGCCATCCGGGTAATAGTTGTGATCGACTAAATCGACTCATTTTATTCCGGTACGTACGGATTATTCTCTTAATAAGTTGGCTGAATTGTATATCCGTGAGACTGTTAGACTTATGGAATACCTTTGTCAATCATTTCGGATAGAGATCCAAGATTTACTTCACGGTTTTGGCAAAAGTTGCAAGAGGCATTAGGTACAAAGTTAAATTTCAGCACTGCCTTTCATCCACAAACTGATGGACAATTAGAGAGAGTAATTTAGATTCTTGAAGACATGCTCAGATGTTGCGTATTGGAATTTCAAGGTAGTTGGGAAAGGTACTTACCGTTGGTAGAATTTGCTTATAATAATAGTTATCAGACGAGTTTGAAGATGGCACCTTATGAACCATTGTATGGTCGTAAATGTCGGACGCCATTGTATTGGACTGAACTCAAGGAAAATCAGATTTATGGAGTTGATCTAATAAAAGAAATCGAAGAAAAGGTGAAAGTGATTCGAGATTGTTTGAAAGCTGTTTTAGATAGACAGAAATCTTATGCGGATTTGAAACGAAGGGAAATCGAGTTTCAAGTTGGTGATAATGTATTTTTGAAAGTGTCTCCATGGAAGAAAGTCCTTAGATTTGGACAGAAGGGCAAGTTAAGTCCGCGTTTTATTGGACCGTATGAAATAATTGAAAAAGTTGGACCGGTAGCATATCGACTAGCATTACCACCTGAATTAGAGAAGATTCATGATGCGTTCCACGTATCTATGTTACGTCGATATCGTTCAGATCCTTCACATATAATTTCACCGATAGAAATTGAACTACGACAGGATATGACTTACGAAGAAGAACCGATTAAGATTTTAGCTCGAGAAGTCAAACAACTAAGAAATAAAAGTGTCGCTCTCGTGAAAGTATTGTGGCAAAAGCACAGGGTAGAAGAGACTAGATGGGAACCTGAAGAAACTATGAGAAACCAATACCCACACTTTTACGGTAAGATTTTCGAGGACGAAAATCCTTAAAGGGGGGAGAGTTGTAATATCCCAAATTAGGGCCTAATCGGAATAGTGGTTTCGTGACCACAAATTCGAGATAGAGATAATTATTTTATAATTATTTTGATGTTTATGATATGATTGCATGATTGTGTGAAAATTTCGTGATGAAATCCTATGCCTAAAGTGCTTAGATTGAAATTAGGGACTAAATCGAATAATTTGTAAAACTTGCATTCTAGGAGTTTTTAGTATGAAATTGTTTTGGAATATTAATGAGGAGGTCTTAAATAGCAATTTGACCAATTTCTAAGTCTATGGACAAAAATTGGACATGGATGGAATTTTTGGAAAGTTTAGTAAGGGCATTTTGGTCATTTAGTTATTAAAATGAATTAAAAACAAAATTGAAAGCCAATTTTTGTCCATCTTCTTCATTAGGCCGAAATTTCAAGGGTTCTCCATAGCTAGGGTTTGTTTCAAGCTTCCAAGCTCCATAGTAAGTGATTCCAAGCCCCGTTTTTAATGTTCTTTACGTTTTTGGAATCCCAAAGAGTTCGATTAAGCTTATGTTAGCAATAATTCAACCTAGGGTTCATATTTGGAAAAATACCCATAGGTTAAATTTATGTATTTTGGTGTTTTATGATAGAAAATGAGGTTTTAAATTATGTTAGACAACTTGTACTACTTGGTTTTAAGTGAAAACGAGTAAAAGGGCTTAATCGGTAAAAATACCTAATAGTCATAAGTACATGTTAGAGTGTGAATTTGATGTTACCATAGAAGGAAAAATGATCATCATGTCATAAAACATAAGAATAAGGGATGAAGTTTAATTCCCGAGCCTAGGGGCAAAAGTGTAATTATGCAAAGTTTAGGGGCAAAATGTAATTTTTCCAAAGTTTGTATTAAATGCTGTTTTGATGAATGTATGTATTAAATAAGATTAATTTGGCATTATAGATCAAGAGAAACGAGATTCAAGTCGCAATCGAGGCAAAAACAAAGTTTACGAACAATAGGCTCGATTGCTAATAGTTTTGTACCGAGGTAAGTTCATGTGTAAATGTAGTAACATAATTGTCATTTTAGTTAACTTAATGATATTTATATGATATGATGATTATTATTATGAAATATTATGCTTTGTGGTTATTGTTGAGTAATATGCAAATTATGTTTATTACTTGTTAAATATGAACTACTACCGAGTGTCGGTTTCGATATTCCATGGAAGACGGTAAGGATATGTGATCGAGGAAAAAGCCCGTTTGAACCTTGGGAATAGATTAGAATACAAGTGACATGTCACTAGGATATTGAGTTCCGAACTCGTTGAGTTGAGTCCGAGTTCGTGAGATGTAACTAGGCATCCGAGCTCGTTGAGCTGAGTTCGAGTTCACTTATGGATGCGAACGCCCGAGCTCGTTGAGTTAAGTTCGATTTCACGTATGGGCGGGTTACATGGTAGCTTGGCTACATAAGTTCCGCAAGCTATTGAGTTTGTCTAGCTGCGGGTATGGCTCTTATGTTCATGAGATCCGCGTATTCGAATTATATTCCGATGTGTTCAACGGGTGAATCTTAAGTGAATAAAAAGAAGGCCTAAAATGAAGGTGACATGTTAGTAAGAGTGGTAAATGAGAAAATTTGACAGGTATGTGCTTAAACCCTTGGGTTGAGAACTTGGTATGATGAAATCGTAGAAAGATATTAAATACAAATGAAACATGAATGTCTTGGTGTTGTTTATGCAAATAATGTTTTTGTGGGATTGTGTGATTATGTTTCTTGCTATTTGCATGTGAACTTACTAAGCATTTGTGCTTACTCCCTCCTTTTCTTTCATTGTAGTTTTGATGTTTGGCTTGAGAATCGAGATAGGTCGAAAACTCGTTCACATTATCCGAAGGCCTAAATTGGTAAAATGGCTTGTGTGTTTTGAATGTGGCATGTATGGCAAAATACTCACTTTGTGTAACTGATCTTATGATATGGCTATGGTTTGGCAAGAAAAGGGATTGTAAATGATTAGCCATTGGAATGGCCAATCTAAGTCATATTTGATGTTATGTATGTTTAAAGTGATATTTAGTCCATGAAAATCCTTAGTAAAGTGAAATTTGCCATACAACAGAATCTGGCAGCAGCAGTGATGTAAATTTGAAAAATCACTAAAAATAGTAGAAATGGAATTAAATGATGAGTAAGTTATGAAATTGAATATTAATGAGTCTATTTTCATATAGATTGAACAAAACAGGTATATGAATTATATTTTATGAGATATTTGAATTTTTGTGAAACAGGGCCAGAGTGATTTTTTGATCCCCTGTTTTGACTTTAAAAATTCATAATAAATTGTAAACAAATAATTAGAAGTCATTCTTTATATTTACAGATTTATTATTGAGTCTAGTTTTAATAGAAACAAACTTCATTGACATTGAAATTCTGTACAGAGAGATAGCTGATTCTTAATACACAGAGGTTAGAGCAGTCGAACCCTGAAATAGGGGAGAATTTAACTAATAAACTGTACTAATTGGCTTGACCAAAAATTATAGAAAAAAATTAATAAATAGATATATGAGTCTAGTTTCAGGTAAAATTTACGAAATTGGATTTTGAGTTTTGGAACTCGAGATATGAATTTTTAAGCGAATGTGACACAGATTGCTAGCTTGACTGGAAATTTTAAAAAAAATAAATCATTTGAGCGGTTTAAGTAATGAATTAAGTCTGTTAACACCTCGTGTTCGAATCCGGCGACGATCTCAGATACGGGGCATTACAAGAAACTTTTTCTTTTGATGGTACATCTTATCAATCGGCATCAAACCACAAGCTAAAGTAGTTAGCAATATCAGCAAACCAAGGGGTATTATGGACATGATTTACCTTCAGTATGTGTTCATCTGAGAATGTCTCCTGAATGGGTATAAGTGAAGAATTCCCTTCTTGCATCTCCAATATGGACAAGTGGTTTGCTACTTCGTTTTCTACTCTCTTTCGATTTTAAATTTCTAGATCGAACTCTTGAAGTAGAAGTACCCATCGGATTTGTCGAGACCATTTTTAAATCGAGTTTTCGAAAATGGGAATCGACTTTAAAAAATGAAAACGGGAGTCGCCGCCAATCTTTTTAGGTGTGATTGGATCACCTTTAAAACATTTGTTTTAAAATCGTTGGTTTTGGTCTACGAAATCAAAAGAATGGGTTCGGGAGTCGGTTACGTACGAGGAAGGGTTAGCACCCTCGTAACGCCCAAAAATTGGTACCTAATTGATTATCGAAATGTCTTTAATGTCAGAGATTAAAAATTTTGAGATGTAATCCTCTTTAAAGTATTTGAAAATTTGGGTTTACTTGTATCAAAGTATTGACTATAAATTTGCCTTTTAGAAATCTCTATCTCAAAGCAGCAAAATGCTACATCCAGTAAGTTAGGACATATCACTTTGCAATTCCAAGACAATCACTTATATTTTGAAATCCTTAAAAAACCTTAGAAGGGTACTTGACTATTCGAACTTAACAAGAAAAGTTGCAACCCAATAAGTTAGGGCACTACTTTTTCGAAATTTCCAAACACCAAGCATTGCCTTTATATTTTTTGAAAATTTTAGAACCTTGTCTTTTTAATGATGATGCATGGAAAATTGTATTACTTTGAAAATCATAATAATATATCATTGTACTAAGTAGATAAAAATGAATACTACGATGAAAAGAATAATACATATAAAGCAAAAAAAAAAAATGCAAACAAAGATATATATATATATATATATATATATATATAGCATGTATCGAAAATGAATAAACAAAGTATACCAACATACGAAATAATATTTAAATGATGCATGATATAAACAACACATAATCGAATAATGTATGATATAAAATAGAAGAAATATAGTGTCAATGTGCATGTTCACAAAATATAACATATAATAATAATAATAATAATAATAACATTCAACACATACATGATACATATAAAAAAAAAAAATAAGAATGATTGATTGCTAGCAAAATATATATATAATTAAAGTTAAGATACTTCATAACAATTTTTAAATAGTATTTAATATATAATATATAATATATAATAACAAGAATAATAATTATATGGTAATATATTGGTTTAAGAGCATGTAAGAGAATTCATAATATAACAATACAGATTTTAAAATGAAATAATATATAATAGATAAATAATGAAATAATGAAATGTGTATATAATATGAGTTTAAAATATGACTTAATAATAATAATTTACAAATTTTAAAATTATAAATAATATAATAAGTAATAAAATATAAGGAAATATAATGTAAGATAATAATTATATCATAAATATTTTGCATATAAAAATATGGTAAAATAATTAATATATGATATATAACATAAAAAAATATATTTGTATAATAAAATATAAAGATATATAAGTAAAATCAATATTATAAGAAATATCAAATAATATAATATAGTATGTAATAGAAATACATAAATAATTATAATGAAATATAATATAGTGTATGCATAATATTAATAACAATGTAACATATATATAAAAATATGATTAAATAATAAAAAAAACAAAAAAAACAACATATAATGAAATTTATATATATACATATATTATTACAAATAATATAAATAAAATAATATATTACTAAATATAATTAATATTTATAAACACATATACATAAGGTATCCTAAATAAAATAAATTAAGGGTATATAAGGATGAAAATTAAAATTAATTAGAAAATTAAGGTTAATTCGCAAAACAATAAAAATTCTGGGCCTGATTGAATTTCATATTAAAAAGAGGGACTCATTGGGCTATTTGCCCTAATCCCAAAACGACACCGTTTCCCCTAATACGATTGCAAATCATTGGGAGGGCCGAATTGAAACAGAATTGAAACATTAAAGCCAAATTAAAAAAAATAAAATGAAATTAAAAATATAAAAATTGCGAGAGGACCAATTGGGTAATTAACCCATCTTACGAAAACACGCGGATCCTCCCCGGGTAATTGGGTCAACACGCAGTTCTTCTGCCTAATACGGTGCCGTTTTAGTACTTATTGAATTAAGCAAAACGACACCGTTTTTGCTGGATTATATAAGCTAAAACTTAAGCCTAAAAACTCATTTAGCAATCAGTTTAGAAGAAAAAAAAACTAAAATCCTCTGAAATGAGGAGACAAAAGGGGGGTTTCTGATCTCTGGCTTTTGGACTCTGAGCCACTCAGGCCCACGCGCCTCACACACCTCACGCGCCACCATACACGGTGGTCAGAGGGTTAAAACCTTCGCCTTTTTCATGCAGATTTCAGTATGCCATCTCTCTCTTTCTTTATTTTTATCTGTAAACTATGCCAACTATATGTAAAACCATAAATAATAAAACGAATCTGAAGAGGGAATCACCTTTTTTAGAAAGAAAACTACTTTTTGTATATATCAGTGATAAACTTTTACAACTGTTCGTAGAATCCTTGTGTACAAGTTTGAAGTTTTCTCTCGATCCTTCGTGTGTTTTTTCTTTTTTTTTCTAGTCCTTTTTACATATTTGAGAAAAAGTTTTATAGCCTTCATCTATTGCTTATTTCAGAAAGAAATCGAAAGATTTCTTTCCAAACCCTATTCTAATCTATTTGCTGCAACTTTGCTTTGATTTCTTTCCTTTTCCTGCAGATGTTTGCGAGAGATCTGGCGGTGACGAAGGCTTAACGATGGTCTACCAAAGGCGTTGATCACGGCGTGACTCAGGGCCTGGAATCGTGGCCTTGATGGGGACACGATCGGTGGCTGTTGAGATGTCGAGGCACTGATGAGGCATTGGAAACCTGAGATAGAGCATTGATGGCCGTCTTGATTTTGGGGACTGGACAGACACTCCCGAATCTTCCAGAAGCAGCGGCGGCTCGAGGAGAAAGAAGGCAGAAACCCTAGGGTTTCCTACCTTGGTGTAATAGTTTGGGCCAATTGGGCCACTTAAATTTTGTAGTTGGGTCAGGGATTTTAGGGGCTGATAGGTTTATTAGGTTTGGTATATGTTGTGGGCTTCGGGTGTACTTGGGTCACACGGGCATTTGTCTGTTTAGGCTTGGGTAGTAACAGTGGGTTGGGTCACGGGTCTTGTAATTGATTTTGGACCTGCTTTTGTACATGGACTGTTTAAATAAGCATTTATTTATTTATTTTTGTATTTATTTTGGTTTTAAAAGTCGGTTAAATTTGGGCTATTACAATTTGCCCCTCTTTGCTCATTGTTGTGTAACAGGAATTGAGCAAAGATTTAGAAAGACCAAATTTGACCGGTCCTATCATAGTCTTCAATCTTCTTGAATGTCATATCAATATCTTCGATCTGCTCTCCACCGCATACTGAGAGAGATAGGATCATCATCTTGGATCTGCCTTCAAAGATAAACATCTAAAGGTGAAATCTCAAAGTGGAAATGCCGGACTTGATTTGTTCTCTCGATAATCTGAGGCGAGAAATCATTTTAGATTTGCTTCATCGTAAGCACGTGAAAGCCAAACCAGCTATATCTTCGATCGCTCCCGCCGAATACTGAGAGAGATAAGATCATCATCTTGGATCTGCCTTGGCATAAACATCTGAAGGTGAGATCTGCTATGTGCCTGCCTTCCATCAAAGTGGAAATGCCAGACTTCGATTTGTTCTTTGACAATACAGAGACGACAAATCATCTTAGATTTGCTTCATCGTAAGCACGTGCAAGCCAAACCAGTTATATCTTCGATCTGCTCCCCGCCAAATACAGAGAGATAAGATCTGCATCTTGGATCTGCTTCGGCATAAACATCTGAAGGTGAGATCTGCTATGTGCCTGCCTTCCATCAAAGTGGAAATGCCAGACTTTGATTTGTTCTCTGACAATACAGAGACGACAAATCATCTTAGATTTGCTTCATCGTAAGCACGTGAAAGCCAAACCAGCTATATTTTCGATCTACTACCCACCGAATACAGAGAGATAAGATCTGTCATCTTGGATCTGCTTTAGCATAAACATCTGAGGGTGAGATCTGCTATGTGCCTGCCTTCTATCAAAGTGGAAATGCCAGACTTCGATTTGTCCTCTGACAATACAGAGACGACAAATCATCTTAGATTTGCTTCATCGTAAGCATGCGAAAGCCAAACCAGCTATATCTTCGATCTGCTCCCCGCCGACACAGAGAGATAAGATCTGTTATCTTGGATCTACTTCAGCATAAACATCTGAAGGTGAGATTTGCTATGTGCCTGCCTTCCATCAAAGTGGAAATGCCAGACTTCGATTTGTTCTCTGACAATACAAAGATGACAAATCATCTTAGATTTGCTTCAACGTAAACATGTGAAAGCCAAATCAGCTATGTCTTTGATTTGTTCCTTGTAAGCACAAGGATGCCAAACCATCTTGGATCTTGCTTCAGTATAAACATCTGAAGGCCAGATCTGCTATGTGTCTACCCTCCGTCGAATATAGAGACGCCAAACTTCGATTTGTTCTCTGACAATACAGAGATGCCAAATCATCTTAGATTTGCTTCATCTCAAGCACGTGAAAGCCAAATTAGCTATGTCTTCGATTTGTTCCTTGTAAGCACAAGAATGCCAAACCTACTATCTTTAACTTGTTCCCTATAAACACAGAGATGCCATGCTGAAATCTTCGATCTACTTCGCTGTAAGTACGTGGAGTGTCGAGATCTGCTATCTTCGATCTGTTCCTATAAACACAGGATGCCAAATCGCTATCTTCAACTTGTTCCCTATAAACACAGGATGCCATCTTTGAAATCTTCGATCCGCTTTGGTTGTAAGTTACGGGAATGCCAGATCTACTATCTTTGATATGTTCCCTATAAACACTGGGATGCCAAATCTGCTATCTTCAACTTGTTCCCTATAAACACAGGGATGTCATGCTAAAATCTTCGATCTGCTTCGCTGTAAGCACAGGAATGTTAGATTTGCTATCTTCGATCTATTCCCTATAAACACAGGGATGCCAAATCTGCTATCTTCAACTTGTTCCCTATAACCACAAGGATGCCATCTTTGAAATCTTGATTTGCTTCATTTTGTAAGTACTGTGTATGTCGAGATCTGCTATCTTCGATCTGTTCCCTATAAACACAAGGATGCCAAATCTACTATCTTCAACTTGTTCCCTATAAACACAGGGATGCCATGCTGAAATCTTCGACCGTCTTCATTTGTAAGTTACGTGGAGTGTCAGATCTGCTATCTTCGATCTGTTTCCCTATAAACATAGGGATGCCAAATCTTGTTTCTTTGATCTACATTGTCCTATAAAAGACATAACCTGTAGAATGTGTATGAGTTCATGCCTAATAATTAGGATGCTATGATCGAAGTGAGTCAAATTCTCCTAATTAGACATGTTATAATGCAAAATGTTATGAATATGACCCCTATTTCGGACGTCATCACTCATTCATCTATCGAGCTTTCCACCTCATTCTTCTCGACATATCACTCATACTCTGCTCGTATGCCTCGAATCTTCTCCATCAATTTGGTCTACCGTACCATTCCCCAAATGTTACGACCTACTGAAGATGTTTATGAAATGATCCTTTCTTAAGATCAATATTGCTTAAAACGTCCAACCACCTTTTGGACTGAAGAAGAAAATCTCTCAAGTATCTCCAACCCATACATATGAGAATTCCTTAAACAATTGTCTTGTTTCAGTTTCTTGTATTATCTAGAAATTTCCAGAGTAATATGCAAAACTTCGTTTGTGAAGATATTTTAGTTCATCTATCATTATTTCAATACAACATGCTTTATGAATAATGAGAGACAAATAAATTGATCCTAAGGATAATTAGATTTGGATAAATTATTGGAAGGAATGCAAATGGATTAACCTGAGAACATATCTTTGCGAAGAAAAAGAATCCAAAGATAGTAAATAGGACAGAAATCAGATGCCCCAGATATCGCCGCTTGAGCGTCTATACACCAGCTCCATGAAGACTTTCTTGAGTTCATCATGTGTTTAAAAGATCCAAAGTAATTCTGATGCCTCGATATAGTAACATACTTCACTTCTCATCGGCCAGGTATAGCAAGGTCTTTGCATGACTTTCCAAATTTGAGCTGCCCTTTCGGGTTTTCAACACAAAACCCCTTTGGTCTCAAGGCGCCCTTTGCGGGTTTTCACCTTGGCCTCTCCATTTTTATCTTTTCTTTTTTCTTTTTTCTCTTTTTTCTTTTTATTTTCTTTTTCTTTTTTTTTTTGAAATAGAAGTCCTAAAGTGCCCTTTGCGGGTTTTCACCTTAGCTTCCCTTCTCCTTTAGACAAAGTACTCCTTGACTGAGTCCTAATTCACTGGATCAGATAAATTCTTCCTATCCATTTCTTGTCAAAATCAGTGCACTTCTAGAGAAAGCCCTCCTCGCAACATATGGCCCTTCCCAATTCGGCATCCTTTTGCATGGGAAGGATCTCTTTCAGCACAAGGTTTCCTTTATGAAATTCTTTTAGACGAACCTTCTTTGTCATAAGTTTATGTCATCCATTCTTGGTACATTTACTTAGGATGAATACTTTCAAGTTAAGTTTACTAGAGGTATTCAATTCTTGACTCCATCAAAGCTTGGAGGAAAAATCTTGATTCATAAACCCATGAGAAATGGATTGCCCCAGCAGCAGTCCTAGCTGTTGTTTGTCAAACCCTACAAAAAGATGGTTCAATGATTCTCAGCAGACAAGAATGAAGTTGCTGACTTTATCCTTCAACCTGGAAAGCTGAGGTACAGAGATTACTCCCGGAGCATACATCCCACCATGACTCGATGATGTTTCTGAAGCATCCCTAATCTTCATAAATTACCCCCAACTGTGAAGCTACCAAATAAGCGTAGAAAATAGGAGCCACAACAAATATGGCTGTGGTGCTCCTTTGATACATATAGGATAGAGAATAAACAAACTCTTGCAGATCATCAGCCGAAAACCCAGCCTGGTCTAACAGAACATGATAGTGGGTCTGCCTCATGATTCCAAACATTCTAGCATGGGTACCAAGGTAAAAATCATTGTTCTTTGGATGGCATACCTTGTTGTCAATGACAGTACCATGTAGCACATTGTCAGGAGATCCCTACTAAAAAAACATGGTATGATGGTTTTTCGTACAACAATAACCACAATCCTTAGGGTTCCACTTCTCGTTAAGGAACTTGCAAGCCTCAATAACTTGATCAAAACTTGATTGAATTGAGACTCGCTAACCCCATCCCTGAAAATAATGATTTGATCAGGTTTCCTCTTCCCTGAACTTGTATAGAAGTCTAAGAGAGCTTCCTTTATGATACCGTCATCCACTTTGTCAGAAACTAGTTTTGAAGAAGGAATCTCTCATTTTAAGCTCCAGAGACTGTGTACGGCTTGATGCCCCATAGTTGGAAATCAATGGCCACCGCCTGGAGCTAACCATCGCAGCTATTGACGGCACATCAGACTGCTTAGGAAAGCCAAACAATGCACCCATTCCAAGGATGATGGTTGGAACCTTTGAAACAACTGGAATTGAAGGTGTTTGCCCCAGCGTAAGCATAGAGAGTAGGCGGTAGTTTCTTATGCCAATTTTTACCAGTCTCGGTCATCTTCTGTAATTTGTTTTTTCCTTATTTTTTTTTTTTTTTTTTTGGCAACCTTTGTTGTACTGTGATATAGCTCATTATCTTTGAAAAGACCGCAAACTTTTGGCATTGTGCAGTTATATATAATCTTTTTTTTTTTTTTGAAATGGATGACTTTTGACTTTGTAATATTGGCAAATGAAGCTATCTCCCCCTCTTAATGAGTAGTTGACGTCCACAAAGATGAGTCATTGTCAGCTTGAAACTTTTGACGAGCTCGGGCCCATAACATACATGCCCCATAAGTCTTGACTCCTTTAAATTTGGCATTCATTGTACAACTGATGCGATCCCTTTCCATGGTGGACCAACAGTGCCCCAAAACCTCATGTTTATCTTGGCAATTGTAAATCCTCTTCCATGCGTCTTTGGACCACATTTTTGAATTCCCATAATAGTCTCAACAAGGTCTTGTTTTGTCTCTTCAGCTAAATCCAATTTCGCAATCTTTCTTTCCTCTAAGGCTATATTTCCTACCACCACTTCATGGGGTAAAAATCATTTTCAACAAATTCAGAAACAAGTCACAATTTTTGTCACCTTTAAAGTACTGAGGTTCCTCTAAACACATATCGCACTGAAAAGGAACTCTGAATCTGTAGTATCGTTGCCCGTGCCATTGATATCTAGGGATCTATGATAGGCACACAAAAGAATAAACAAGGAATAAATGAATTCAAGAATGACTATTTACATGAAATGAAAATTTATAAAGAATGTCAAAGGTCAAAAGAATCAGAATGAAAGAATATTTACTCGAATAAATAATAAAAGTATATTTTATTAAAAATAAAAATGTCTGAACATGAGCCCACTTTTCAAAAGAAATCTCATTACTCCTAGGCTTTAGAGCAACAAGAGTGTTCTGAATATTACTCCGTAAAATTCCTAAAGATTACAGGAAGTTCTTCTGCAGTCCAATTGTTTAAAGAACTTCCCGATTCGTAAGGGCGAATGCCCTCAAGGTTTCTTTGTTCATTCCCTTCCTCATGTATGACATTGATGGGATGATTTTCATTTCCAAACACCCCTTCTCTGGGTAAGCTATCCCTCCTAACACAAAAGTCAGGGATATGTAAGGGAACGTCGTTAATTCCCATTCAACTTCTTTTTCACTTAGCCGTAACCCTCTTCTCTCTCTCTCTCTTTTTCTTTCTCTTTTTAATAACTTTAACTAATTAGGGTCTTTTATAATTTTGAATGCAAATGATGCAATGAAATGCTATAAGATGCAAATGAATGCAAAATGTATCAATCTCGATTCAATCTCATTTAGAAAACTTTATTTAGAAAAAGAATATCTTTACATATAAATGGATTACAAATACGCTTTCACCCTAATGCCCAAAGTTTTAACTCTATCTAATAAAAGGGCTAACTCTCGACCTACATCCAACGATGACTCATTCATCATACTCAATACGTCAGCTCGTACTGCCAAGTCTCGAACGTGTTCAGCTGTCTCTCGGATCTGAATTATGGCTTCTCTAATAAGGTAATCTCTATCTCTGACTTGTTCTTTAGACTGGCACAGTTCTCCCTTTAAATGATCCTCTCGTGCCTCAAGCTACTCGATAAAAAGCTTACTATCTTGCAATGCTGATTCCAACTCCTCAACTTTGCCTTTTAGCTTTTTTACCTCTACCGTGGAATCACGACCGTTTGAGATGAAGGATCGGCCAACAAGCTCATCACCTAATTTTTAACCCTTGATTTTCTTTCTCTAAGGTCAAATTTCGTAATTGCACCTCTTGGAACTTCCTCTCTCAATATTCGGCTTTGGACTTTTCCCCTCGGACCTCTTTCTGCAACTGATCTGAAGACCCTCCTATTCCTACTCGCTTTAAAGATACTTGTGTTTTCTTATACTCCTCTTTTAAATCATCTCGGTCTCCCTCCACCTTCCTCTTTTCCTTCCTAACTTTTCCAACTTCCTTCTTTTGCAGGTCAACATCTAGACTTAGGCACATCTTCTCCTCCTCAAGCTTTTCTATCTTCTTTTCGAGTTCTAAATTCTTTCTCTTAAATTCTTGCTTTATGATATCAATCTCTGAGGGTATCACTTGCAAGTATTCCTCCATTGGTCGAGCTTCCTCTATTTTTGTCATAGGGACATTTTCATTAATCCTTTGACTCCTCCACTCGACATATTTCAGCGTCGCAGCAGGACCAATGGCCACTCCCTTCAATCGACGAGTCTTGTTCCAAGCGCTAGAAACCTCGCTAACCTTCCTCTTGTAATCGGCTCCTCTATATACAAACTCGCTTTGAGCCAACCCATGAGTTGCTGGTACAAACTGTCTCAATCCATGCTGCCTCAATACGAGCAAAGGGGCATAACCAATGGCACCCCAAATTCCCAACAGGGGAACCCAATCTAAGCTACCGCATCGATAAAGTATCTCACTAGGAAACATCCACGGAGCTCTCCACTCAACATCTCCCGACTGAAGATTCCGAAGTAATGCTATCCAATTTCCTTCTGGCACATCCACTTTCCTAGATGATGCTACTATATCTTTCAACGGGGAGTAGTTCTCGAAGAAAACCTGACAAACAATCCCATCTATCAATCAGAAGTGACTATAGAACCAAGCTAAAAGTAACTGAGCACAACCAACAAACCTGCCTGCACTAGCCCTCCTACATGCATTCAAGGACCTGAATGTCTAAGCCAAAATCGCAAGAACAGAAGTGACCCGTTTGCTAAGTTGATGGAATAGATCCGTGGTTGCCTCATCCACATATCCCAAGGCCTTGGGGAAAACCATCAATCCGTATAAGCTTAAGGCAAAAATGTCTACCCTCTTTGCCTCGTCTATATGTGTCTGGATCAGATCTTTCAAAGCTTCCCACGGAATGCACTTACTCTCACCCTTTTCCTTAATTCTAGCCATGATCCACTGCTCGCTCATCCCCGTAATGGTCATCAACTTCTTACCAAAGATTGGGACACAAGCAATTCGAGAATAAATCCTATCATACTAAAATCTAGGACACCAAAGTAAGGCTGTGTACTCCTCCACAGTAGGCAGTAAATCTACCTCCCCAAAGGTAAAACAACTGTAAGCTGGGTTCCAAAACTGAGCGAGAGCTCGAAACAAGTTCTCATGAACCTGAATATCAAACAAATAGGGTAAATCTCCGTACTTACCGTAGAATGATTGCTTGGCCTCATTGCCCAACTGATCCCAAATCGCCTTAATCTCCTGCAGATTATTCTGTGTGACACTGATACGAGTGTAGTCTGACAGCTCTGACATATATCCTACAGTTATGCTATCCCCTTTTCCCAGCTGAGTTTGCTCAGACCATCTATGGATGTTAGTGTTGCCCTCCACTCTATCAAGAAGTTCGTTCTCCATAATAAAACTTTCTAACTTAGAAACTGACCGTGAATCGATACCTTTTAAATGCGAAATGACATGTAATGAAAAAAGGAAACAGTAAGTATCACATAATATTAATAAACTCAAGAATGATATGTGAGGGTAATATCTAAAGTATAATTCTAACTAAGTTGAGCTTTTACGGTTTTTCTATATGAGGTTTTAGTTCTAAAGTTGATGTACCTAAACCAGCAGATTCCTCGATTCTCACCCATTATAGGCTCATTTGAATCGAGTTTAGTTCAGGGGAATACATTTCCCTATGGCTACACGGAGATGAAAATCTCACGAAACCATAGGTACGGATGTATCCCGAAAGTGATCCACTATCCTACACAGAGGCGAAAACCTCACGAAGGCGTAGTTTCTCACTCCCACTTAAGGGTGTGACCACAACGGTCATGCAAATGCAATGCGTATCAGAATATATAACATATGCAATAATACAAACATATGTAATGCAAAGAGGATTGAATTTTAAAATTTTTCAAATTTTTGACATTAAGACAAAAGGTAATCAATTATATGACTTGACTCTCTTATTCATCCCCAGTGGAGTCGCCAAGCTGTCGAGACCATTTTTAAATCGAGTTTTCGAAAATGGGAATCGATTTTAAAAAACGAAAACGGGAGTCGCCACCAATCTTTTTAGGTGTGATTGGATCACCTTTAAAACATTTGTTTTAAAATCGTTGGTTTTGGTCTACGAAATCAAAAGAATGGGTTCGGGAGTCGATTACATACGAGGAAGGGTTAGCACCCTCGTAACGCCCAAAAATTGGTACCTAATTGATTATCGAAATGTCTTTAATATCGGAGATTAAAAATTTTGAGATGTAATCCTCTTTAAAGTATTTAAAAATTTGGGTTTACTTGTATCAAAGTATTGACTATAAATTTGCCTTTTAGAAATCTCTATCTCAAAGGAGCAAAATGCTACATCCAGTAAGATAGGACATATCACTTTGCAATTCCAAGACAATCACTTATATTTTGAAATCCTTTAAAAACCTTAGAAGGGTTCTTGACTATTTGAATTTAACGAGAAAAGTTGCAACCCAATAAGTTAAGGCACTACTTTTTCGAAATTTCCAAACACCAAGCATTGCCTTTATATGTTTTGAAAATTTTGGAACCTTGTCTTTTTAATGATGATGCATGGAAAATTGTATTACATTGAAAATCATAATAATATATCATTGTACTAGGTAGATAAAAATGAATACTACGATGAAAAGAATAATACATATAAAGCAAAAAAAAAAATGCAAACAAAGATGTATATATAAATAGCATGTATCGAAAATGAATAAACAAAGTATACCAACATACGAAATAATATTTAAATGATGCATGATATAAACAACACATAATCGAATAATGTATGATATAAAATAGAAGAAATATAGTGTCAATGTGCATGTTCACAAAATATAACATATAATAATAAAAATAAAAATAACATTCAACACATACTTCATAACATATAAAAAAAAAATAAGAATGATTGATTGCTAGCAAAATATATATATATAATTAAAGTTAAGATACTTCATAACAATTTTTAAATAGTATTTAATATATAATATATAATATATAATAACAAGAATAATAATTATATGGTAATATATTGGTTTAAGAGCATGTAAGAGAATTCATAATATAACAATATAGATTTTAAAATGAAATAATATATAATAGATAAACAAACAAATAATGAAATGTGTATATAATATGAGTTTAAAATATGACTTAATAATAATAATTTTAAAATTTTAAAATTATAAACAATATAATAAGTAATAAAATGTAAGGAAATATAATGTAAGATAATAATTATATCATAAATATTTTGCATATAAAAATATGGTAAAATAATTAATATATGATATATAACATAAAAAAATATTTGTATAATAAAATATAAAGATATATAAGTAAAATAAATATTATAAGAAATATCAAATAATATAATATAGTATGTAATAGAAATACATAAATAATTATAATGAAATATAATATAGTGTATGCATAATATTAATAACAATGTAACATATATATAAAAATATGATTAAATAATAAAAAAAAACAAAAAAAACAACATATAATGAAATTTATATATATACATATATTATTACAAATAATATAAATAAAATAATATATTAGTAAATATAATTAATATTTATAAACACATATACATAAGGTATCCTAAATAAAATAAATTAAGGGTATATAAGGATGAAAATTAAAATTAATTAGAAAATTAGGGTTAATTCACAAAACAATAAAAATTCTGGGCCTGATTGAATTTCATATTAAAAAGAGGGACTCATTGGGCTATTTTCCCTAATCCCAAAACAACACTGTTTCCCCTAATACGATTGCAAATCATTGGGAGGGCCGAATTGAAACAGAATTGAAACATTAAAGCCAAATTAAAAAATAAATAAAATGAAATTAAAAATATAAAAATTGTGAGAGGACCAATTGGGTAATTAACCCATCTTACGAAAACACGCGGATCCTCCCTGGGTAATCGGGTCAACACGTGGTTCTTCTGCCTAATACGGTGCCGTTTTAGTACTTATTGAATTAAGCAAAACGACACCGTTTTTGCTGGATTATATAAGCTAAAACTTAAGCCTAAAAACTCATTTAGCAATCAGTTTAGAAGAAAAAAAAACACTAAAATCCTCTGAAATGAGGAGACAAAAGGGGGGTTTCTGATCTCTGGCTTTTGGACTCCGAGCCACTCAGGCCCACGCGCCTCACGCACCTCACGCGCCACCACACACAGCAGTCAGAGGGTTAAAACCTTCACCTTTTTCATGCAGATTTCGGTATGCCATCTCTCTCTTTCTTTATTTTTATTTGTAAACTATGCCAACTATATGTAAAACCATAAATAATAAAGTGAATCTGAAGAGGGAATCACCTTTTTTAGAAAGAAAACTACTTTTTGTATATATCAGTGATAAACTTTTACAACAGTTCGTAGAATCCTTGTGTACAAGTTTGAAGTTTTCTCTCGATCCTTTGTGTGTTTTTTCTTTTTTTTCTGGTCCTTTTTACATATTTGAGAAAAAGTTTTATAGCCTTAATCTATTGCTTATTTCAGAAAGAAATCGAAAGATTTCTTTCCAAACCCTATTCTAATCTATTTGCTGCAACTTTGCTTTGATTTCTTTCCTTTTCCTGCAGATGTTTGCGAGAGGTCTGGCGGTGACGAAGGCTTAACGATGGTCTACCAGAGGCGTTGATCACGGCGTGACTCAGGGTCTGGAATCGTGGCCTTGATGGGAATACAATCGGTGGCTGTTGAGACGTCGAGGCACTGATGAGGCATTGGAAACCTGAGATAGAGCACTGATGGCCGTCTTGATTTTGGGGACTGGACAGATGCTCCCGAATCTTCCAGAAGCAGCAGCGGCTCGAGGAGAAAGAAGGCAGAAACCCTAGGGTTTCCTGCCTTAGTGTAATAGTTTGGGCCAATTGGGCCACTTAAATTTTGTAATTGGGTCAGGGATTTTAGGGGCTGATAGGTTTATTGGGTTTGGTATATGTTGTGGGCTTCGGGTGTACTTGGGTCACACGGGCATTGGTCTGTTTAGGCTTAGGTAGTAACAGTGGGTTGGGTCACGGGTCTTGTAATTGATTTTGGACCTGCTTTTGTACATGGACTGTTTAAATAAGCATTTATTTATTTATTTTTGTATTTCTATTTTGGTTTTAAAGCCCGGTTAAATTTGGGCTATTACAGGATTAATCTTGGCTTAGCATCTTTCTTGGAAAGTAAATATTTAATTATCGATTGGTCCGTATAGACAGTCAATTTGGTACCTACAAGATAAGATCAAAACTTATTAAAAGCAAACATAATAGCAAGTAACTCTTTCTCTATTATCGTATAATTCGACTTAACTCCCTTCAGAGTCTAACTTGCATAGAAGATGGGATGAAAAACTTTGTTCCTTTGCTGGCCTATCACAGCTCCTATCGCGAAGTCACTTGCATCACACATCAATTCAAATGGCTAATCCCAGTCTAGTGTGTCCTTCTCCAATAATTTTCATAAAGGATTAGCTAATTTGGAGAAGTCCCTGATAAATCTTCAATAGAAACCTGCGTGGCCCAAAAAGCTCCTAACACCCTTTACAGATGTTGGAGGTAGGAGTTTCTCAATAACATCTACCTTTGCTTTATCTACCCCAATTCCATTTCTCGTTATCTGATGCCCTAGAACAATACCTTCTCGTACCATGAAATGACATTTTTCCTAGTTGAGTACAATGTTTATTTTCTTCGTATTACCTTAGTACCTTGGCTAAATTGGTTAAGCAATCATCATAAGTATCTTTGAATAATAAAAAATCATCCATAAACACTTCCAAATACTTCTCAACCATGTCAGTAAAAATAGACATCATACATCTTTGAAATGTAGCAGGTGCATTACATAAACCAAATGCCATGGTTCTAAATGAAAATGTATCGTACGGGCAAGTGAATGTTGTCTTGTGTTGATCCTTCAGCGCTACTGTATTCTGATTATGCCCCGAGTATCCATCAAGAAAATAGTAATAGTCTTGCCCCGCGAGTCTATCCAGCATCTAGTCCAAAAACAGCAAAGGAAAGTGATCTTTCCTAGTTGCCTTGTTCAAGTTTCAGTAATAGATGCAAATTCTCCATCACGTAATCGTTCTAGTCGGTATCAACTCATTATTCTCGTTCTTAACGACTGTAATATCTCCTTTCTTTGGCACGCACTAGACTGGACTTACCCACGAACTGTCTGAGATGAGGTAAATTATACCTACATCTAACCACTTGATGATTTCTTTCTTTACCATGTCCTTCATGATGGGGTTTAGTCTTCGTTGACCATCAATTGTCCATTTCTCGCCATCTTCCAAGATGATCTTGTGCATGCATACATATGGGCTAATGCTGTGAATATCGACTATGGTCCATCTGATAGCCTTCTTGAATTGTTTCAATACTAGGATGAGTTTCTCTTCTTGCTCAACGGTTAATTTCGCTGAAATAGTCACAGGCAAAGTAGAAGTGTTACCTAAATAAACATATTTTAAATACGAGGGAAGTACCTTCAGTTCTAATTTAAGTGGCTCATCGATTGACGCTTTTGGTTGGATATAATCCCTATTCTCTAACTCTAATGATTCAAAGCGGGATTGTGGATTAAATCCCTTTTGGTTAGCTTCTACCAAAGCTAAGTATTCATCCTCCTCTTCATCACTTGGAGGGTCGAATGTCAAAATTTGCTCCAGAGGGTCCTCAACATAGTGAAGTTCTCTTTCCATGATTAATTCCTCTAAATTAGATATTCCAGAACAATCAATTGTGTCAAGAAATCACATAGACTTAAAAACATTAAATGTTACCTGATAGTCCTGAACACGCATGGTAAGCTTGCCCTTTTGCACATCAATAAGGGTTCTTCCAATTGCTACAAAAGGCCTTCCTAGAATGATTAGCACCTCTTTATCAGCTTCAAAGTCTAGAATTAAAAAGTCAGCATGGAAAATAAATTTGTCTACACGTACCAATACATCCTCGATTTTTCCTTCTGGATGTGCTAAAGATCGATCTACTAATTGAAGTGTAACCGTAATAGGTCTAACTTCACCTATCCCCAACTTCCTAAATATTGACATGGGCATTAAGTTGATACTCGCACCCAAATAACATAGTGCCTTACCACAATATGTTGCTCCAATGTTGCAAGGTATGGTAAAACATCCAGGATCCTTCAACTTTGGGGGTGGTTTATCTTGAAGATATGCACTACATTCCCTCGTCAGGGCTACCGTCTCAAATTCTCCTAGTCTTTATTTTTTAGGCAGGATATCCTTCATGAATTTGACGTAGTTTGACATTTGTTCAAGTGCTTCAACCAACAAAATGTTGATATGAAGTTGCTTGAGTACGTCTAGGAACTTTTTGAATTGAACTTCCTACTTCTACTTCTGAAGTCTTTGAGGGCAGGGTGGTGGATACTTCTTTATTGGAACTGGTTGATTCGTCTTTTATGGCAATTCTACATCTAACAAAGTTATTATTTTATCAAAATTAGCTAGTTCAGAAGTTACCTTTTCGAATTTTGCAGATTCAGGTTTCGATGAAACTAGAATTTCAACACTCAGTTGAACTTCCTCTGAGTCTTGAGCATCAGCTGGCTCCTCTTCAACTTCAACAGTGTTGGGCTCTAATGTTTTTCCACTCCTCAGTGTTAATGCTTTACAATGCTCCTTCCCTGGATTCCTTGGATTCTCCATATCACTAGGTAAAGCACCTTGTGGTCAGTTTCTGAATTCAGTTGCAAGCTGGCCCATTTGGTTTTCCAAGTTTTTCAATATATTTGCTTGGCTTTGGATTAAGGCATCATTCTTCGCTATGTATTCCTTCAAAAGGTTTTTTAAGCCATTGGATGGTTCAACTTGATGTTGTTTCTAAACTTGTTGGGTAAAAATAGGTCGCTGGGTCGGTCTAGGTTGGGCGTAAGTGTAAACAACCCCTAACCATAAACCATCGTCAGAACAGGGTTACGGGGCATTACCGAACCTTTCAAATAATTTACGAACAATGTACAAATAAATATTTACATACTATAAAATATTCATAATGTCCCTTTTATGGACCTTCGAGGCCCAAAATATGTATTAGAAGTGAATCGAGACCAATTTGGGTGCTCAAGAAATTTTTCGTGAAATTCTACAATTTTTCCTAAGTACAAGGCTCACACGCCTGTGTGCCAGGCCGTGTGGATTCAATATAACCCCTTTACAATAACCTAACCAACCCTGCAAATTTTAAATCGCAACCAATTCAAACCAATATCACAACTAATTCAATTTTAATATACAAATACATTTAAAACATATCAAGACATCAACATGGTAATCTATTCACTAAACATTCACAAGCAACATTAAAATTAGTTTAGAAATTTCATTCTATTCCATTTCAAAGTTTAGTATCATATGTGCCATTTTGTCTTCTTATCCTTTCATATGACTATTCAAAACAACATATGTCATCTTTTACAACCAAATCCACCATAACAAACATACATAACCTAGGTACATGCCACATTTACCAAAAAGAAATATACATCACCAAGTTTCTGAGGTCAGGATCGGCTCTGGATGCTGGACTGGAATGTTTGACTTCTACAAACCTGCACATGGAAACAACCGTACGCTGAATATGGTTATACTCAGTGGTATACTATAATTCAAATTATTAAAGTAAAGTAACAAAAAAAACATATCAAATTATATAACAATTAATTAATAAATAAACTATTTCATATTTAACTTTCACTTTTTAACAATAGCAACTCAATTTGGCTATTCATCAATTTGATATCATAAAACATCTCATTTGAATATCAATCACTTCATAAACCTTTGATTCGTTCATTTCCTTGTCATTTCTTAATTTCAATTCACATTTCATTTTATAAATAAAATAGTTCATTTTCATTCAATTTTTCTATTTCATTTATTTACTCCTATTAACAAGACTCAGACTTTGACGGATACATGAATCCAACCAAACATTCCAGTATGGCACCCAGTGCCTCATTGGATAGTTCGAAGCAAATAATTGACACCCAGTGTCTCATCGACCAAGCCGAAGCAAGTTGGTACCTAGTACCTCATTGAATCTATTCGAAGTAATATAATGACACCAAGTGTCTCATCGACTAGAGGTCGAAGTATCCCTGAACACTTCCAATCCTATGGCATGCCAACTATATCCGACTTAGCCTGACTAATTAATAGGATTTCCAATTCACTTTTCAATTTCAAATTCACTTTAAATTCAATCACAATTCAATTCAAATTCACTTTTCCACTTTCTAGTCAATATTCGATTCAATGCCAATACATATTTATCATTCAATTCAATTTCCATTCGATTCAATAATAACACTTACCTCATAATTCACTTACCATAACACTTACCTCATAATTCACTTACCATACACATAATTTAAATTTAACATTTGATAATAAATAGGTTGAATTATAGTAATACAAACTGGATATTTTCTAGATTCAATCCTCATCCACTTTTTCGCTCCCTTTCTTCGTAGATGTCTCCAGTGTAACGTTGGCTACGAAAAATTAAATCAATTCAAAATTATTAATATAAAACTATTTCAAATCAAATACTTATTTGTACACTTGTATAATAATTATTTGAACATTATTATGTTCAAATCAAACAGTCAGAGGCACACTCACACTATCCGTATACCATCTTGGCATAATGGCTTGTATATTTTGAGTATGGCATGTATAGCATTATAATCATCTTGTCTATATGGTCTTATGATATGGTTATTGAGTGGTATGGAAATGCTTGGTAATGATTAGCCGTTGGAATGGCTAATCATGATCATATTTGGTGTTATGTATGCTAAATTGCTAGCTAATCCATGGGAACCATGAAATGGGTAAAATTTACCATAAAATAGATTCAGACAGCAGTAGTGACGTGAATTTGAAAAATCACTAAAAATAGTAGAAATGTAATTAAATAATGAATAAGTTATGGAATTGAAGATTGATGAGTCTATTTTCATATGGATGGAACAAAACAGGTATATGAGTTATATTTTATGAGATGTTAAATTTTTGTGAAACAGGGCCAGAGCAATTTCTGGATCCCCTGTTCTGACTTTGGAAATTCACCATAAATTTTTCAAAGATAATTAGAAGTCATGATTTATATGTACAGATTCCTTATTGAGTCTAGTTTTATTAGAAATAAACGGCATAGTCATTGAAACTCTGTACAGGGAGATATCTGATTCGTAATAAACAGAGGTCAGAGCAGTCGAACCTTGAAACAGGGGAGAGTTTAACTAATAAACTGTACTAATTTACTTGACCAAAAATTCTATAAAAAAATTAGTAAAGAGATATATGAGTCTAGTTTCAGGGAAAATTTATGGAATTTGATTTCGAGTTTCAGAACTCGAGATATGAATTTTTAAGTGACTGTGACGCAGATTGCTAGCTTGACTGAAAATTTTAAAAATAAATTGTTTGAGCTGTTTAAAGTAATGAAATAAGTCTGTTAACACCTCGTGTTCGACTCCAGCGACGGTCTCGGGTATGGGGAGTTACATTTGGTGGTATCAGAGCAGGTTTAGTCGATTCTCGGACTAACTTAGCATGCGTAAAAATTTAGCTATACATGCCACTGATCTGTGATAGTGTGATGTCTTCCGACGCATATGAGTACCATCTTATTTAGACAGGGTACTCTCCAACCGAGCTGCGCCGACCATGTTCAATGTTATGTGAAAATATTTGAGTAAAATTATGATTATGATAAGTCTCGGTTCAGAAAAGTATGAATAAAAGTTTATGATACATATGTGATAAATATCCATATTTGCTTAATGCTCATATGATGCAGTGTATATGGCTTACATGATAAGATGAACGGAATAAATAGAAAGTAGTAGAGGTATGAATAAAAGTCATAATATTATGATATGAATGAAAATGTCCTTGTCTTGATTTGGACGTCGAATGTTGATGAATGCTAATGATATATATTTTTTATGAGATAAAGGATTATAATGAAATGAACTTATCTATGTTAAATTGTTGGACTGAATTATATGATTGTAATGACATGTACATGATGCACGAAATGAAAGTTGTGATTGTGATGCAAATATCTATGTTGTTTGGCCCTATATGATGTCATGAGCATGAATTAATTTAATTAAATGAATGGATAAGTAAAGCTATCTAGAAAACATAGAATGTATGCATAAGTATATTGTCTAAATGGGACAGTAGGAAAATTTGTGTAAGCCAACATGAATGTTGCATTGGCTGAATGAATGACATGATTTTGATGATGTTGCTATGATGATGGAAGTTGTGCCATATGTGTATGTATAAGAAAGTTGAGTCAGAGGTCCTACAACCCCTCCCCCTTACCGAAGTGGTACTTATAATGGAATTTCATGAGATTTGTATTGAATAAGTTTCCGGTTGAGAACCCAAAGAGTTCAGGGATAGAATAATTATAAGTATGATCAGAGATTGAAAATGAGCTGATAAGTAAAGTTAGAGCTAGTAAAGATCGGATTGACGTAAAGATTATTGGAGTTATGCACTGTCCCAATTAGAGAAGGAATTCTCTTTGGTAAATTGAATTACTCAGGTGCAAGGTCGAGAAAAGTGTAAATCGAAATTTATTCAGAATTGGCCTTCTTTAGTGAATGGTTTAATATGAAATTTGTGACGGCAAAACTAGTTGGGGAAATGATATTTGAAATGTGAACTATCCGAGTGTGTGATTATGATTGGACAGATTTAGTGATCTCTTTTGAGATGTTCTATGTGTTTACCCGTTCTCGTAAATATTTCTATGGCTATTGATCTTACGAATAAATTCTTGTTATATGGGAATGTCTTCTAATTGCAGAGTTGGATGAAAGCATTGGTAGTCCGGTGGCTTATAATTTATATTGCTCTATTTCATCGGGTATTCTATTTCATTTCGTCTGATAAGAATTGATGAGAGAATACATATGATATTATAATTCTATTTCTTCTACTTGATGCTTCATCTGATATATATGTATGGGAAGATATATTGATCTTGTTATATTTGATTTCAGTGGGATTAAATGATGTTTTCTTTTGGACTTTCTTTCTTTGAAGAATTATCGGGGTATTCTATATTTTCTCTATGAGTTTGGTTTTCGATTCTCCGGTATAGTATCGTATCTTGGGTTTCTTTATCCTGGATCTTTTTATTCTAGATTTCTTTATTCTGGGTTTTTCTATCTTGGATTTCTTTATTCGGTTTTCTTGTTATCTTTGTTCCATAATTTGTCAATTACGACTCATGTTCAAAGTGCGTTCTTCAGCTCGTGATAATCATGTCAAATATGACTATACTTCTAATTTGATCTTGGTAATGTGGTAATTTTAGTATTGGGATTTTTTTTTCTAATTTTCGTGTAAGGATTTGACATCGATAAAGGCATAGGTGATAAAAGCGCGAGTTTGATCGGTATGGTGAATTATTTATTTGAAAGATTTCATGTGACAATTATGTCGAGATTATTTTTCTCAAGTCCGATAATAGAATTTCATTTTTGTCTTGATAAAAGAGTAAATAGTCCGAACGAGAAGTGTATATTTATTAGAAAGAGTTGGATATTAGTTAAAGTCACTACGAATGATAAGGTTTTCATCTTATGAAAGCTAAAAAGTTTATTACATGTTGTGAGTTCGGATAGATGAGAATATTGGTAAGCAAAGCGCCCGAACTAGACTAGTCTACATTGAGCAAAGACTTCGACTTTCAATAATGTCTTGTTGTATGAATTGTGGTGTGTTTCAAGACGGTGAGGTAATGTGATAGTTTAGAGCATTCGATGTTACATAAAATCTGAGTTGTTAAAGAGGTTAAAGTGAGCATTGGGATCTATCAAAATTATCCTTGTCAATGTTGATATTGGGATGGAAATGAGAAGGATTATTCTTGAGGCCATATCATAATTATTTCTATGGCGAGAAAAGAGGAAAATGTGATGTATCCTATTCTTAAATGTTTGGAGAAATCTATAAATCATATCAAGTATTGAATGAATTCCTACTCATCGATTCATGGAATTTTGAGTCTCTTTGATTGTTGGATTTCTTGGAATTCTGGTCTCCATTAATCAAGTTAAGATCCCGGTTTTATGTCATGATATCATGGGAAAGCGAGAAGGGTTGAAAATTTAAGAACAGTTGAGAGTTGAGACTGTAAGCTTTTAGACCATATGAGAAATTAAAAAGATGTGTATTGGAGTGTGACCTAAGTGAAAGTTCTTCAGCACCGAATATAAGATTAAAAGTGAAGACCACTTTTCTGGTAAGATTTTCGGGGACGAAAATCCCTAAAAGGAGGGGAGAGTCGTAATATCCTGATTTTGGGCCTAGTCGAAATAGTGGTTTCGTGACCACAAAATCCAAGATAGAAATAATTATTTTATTATTATTTTGAGGTCTATGATATCATTGCATGAAAATTTCGTGAAGAAATTTTATGCATAAAGTGCTTAAATTGAAATTAGGGACTAAATCGAATAATTTGCAAAACTTACATTTTAGAAGTTTCTAGTATGAAATTGTTTTGAAATATTAATTAGGAGGGCTAAAATAGAATTTTACCAATTTCTAAGTCTATGGACAAAAATTGGACATGGATGGAATTTTTGGAAAGTTTAGTAGTAAGGGCATTTTGGTCATTTAGGGGTAAAATGAATTAAAATACAAAATTAAAAGCCAATTTTGCTCATCTTCAACCCCATGGCCGAATATAGCAAGGAGAAACCATGGCTAGGGTTTTTCAAGCCTCCAAGCTCGATTGTAAGTCCGTTCTAGCCCCGTTTTTCAAGTTCTTTACGTTTTTAGAATCCCGGTAACTTGATTAAACTTATTCTAGCAATAATTTAAGCTAGGCTTCATATTTGGAAAAATACACATAGGTGAAATGTGTTTATTTTGATGTTTTATGGTAGAATATGAAGGCTGAAATTATGTTAAACAACTTTTGCTAAGCAATTTTAAGCAAAAATAAGTAAAACGGCTTAATCGGTAAAAATTGTTATTGTTCATAACTATGTGTTAGAGTGAGAATTTGATGTTGTCATAGAAGGGAAAAATGTTCAGCATGTCATAAAACATAAGAAAATAGGCTGAATTTTAATTTACGAGCTTTGGGGAAAAAGTGTAAATATGCGAAAGTTTAGGGGCAAAATTGTAATTTTTCCAAAATATGATTTTGGGTTAATTTGAATAATGTGAGCCCTAATTAGACTATATTTTAAATGATAGAGTAAGGAAAACTGAAATTCGGGCTAAAATGGGGAAAATACCAAGTTGTGGATGAAATGGTAAAAGTAGCCATTTTCACATACGAGGTAAGTTCATATGTAAATGTTGGTAACATAGTTATTATTTTAAATGTTTTTATGTTATTTAAATGATATGATAATTATTATGAAATATTATACTCGTGATAATTGTTTGATAATATGTCAAATTATGTGATATACTTGGAAAATGTGGAATACTATCGAGTATCGGTATCGGCATTCCGTAGAAGATGGTTGAGACACATGATTGGGAAAAAGGTCCCATTGAACCTTAGGAATGGATTAGGATACAAGTGACATGTCACTGGGATATTTGGGCATCCGAACTCATTGAGTTGAGTCCGAGTTCACTTATGGATGCGAATGTCCGAACTCGTTGAGTTGAGTCCGAGTTTGAGAGATGTAACTAGGCATCCGAGCTTGTTGAGTTGAGTCCGAGTTCACTTATGGATGTGAACGCCCGAGCTCGTTGAGTTGAGTCCGAGTTCACTTATGGGCGGGTTACATGGTAGCTTGGCTACATATGTGGCACTTATGTGCAAACTTTTCGTGTATCCGAATTATATTCCTATGTGTTCAACAGGTAAAATTCTACTCAAATAGAGGAATACTCGAGATGAAAGGGACGTATTGGTAAGTGTTGTGAAATGGATACTTTGAACAGGTATGTACTTAACTCTCGGGTTGAAAACTCGATATAACAACAATATGGTAAGATGATAAATGAAAATGTGATATGAATGTCTCGTTGATGATTATGCAAATGATGTTTATGTTTGCTTATATAGTTGTGTTACTTGCTATTTGCATGTGAACTTACTAAGCATTTGTGCATACTCCCTCCTTGTCATTCCTTGTAGTGTTGACAAGCCAGCTCGGAAATCGGAAACGGTCAGAGGCACGCTCACACTATCCGTATACCATCTTGGCATAATGGCTTGTATATTTTGAGTATGGCATGTATAGCATTATAATCATCTTGTATATATGGTCTTATGATATGGTTATTGAGTGGTATGGAAATGCTTGGTAATGATTAGCCATTGGAATGACTAATCATGATCATATTTGGTGTTATGTATGCTAAATTGCTAGCTAATCCATGGGAACCATGAAATGGGTAAAATTTACCATAAAATAGATTCAGAGACAATGATAGTGACGTGAATTTGAAAAATCACTAAAAAGTAGAAATGTAATTAAATAATGAATAAGTTATGGAATTGAAGCTTGATGAGTCTATTTTCATATGGATGGAACAAAGCAGTATATGAGTTATATTTTATGAGATGTTTAAAATTTTGTGAAACAGGGCAGAGCAATTCTGGATCCCCTCTGCTACGACTTTGAAATTCACCATAAATTTTTCAAAGATAATTAGAAGTCATGATTTATATGTACTGATTCCTTATTGAGTCTAGTTTTATTAGAAATAAAAACTTTTTGTACAGGAGATATATGATTAAGTAATACACAGAGAGCAGAGCAAAAACCTGAAATAGGGAGACTTTAACTA
Organism: Gossypium anomalum; assembly: GCA_025698475.1. Lineage (NCBI taxonomy): Eukaryota > Viridiplantae > Streptophyta > Magnoliopsida > Malvales > Malvaceae > Gossypium > Gossypium anomalum. The sequence goes on along the minus strand of CM046959.1, from coordinate 36,764,711 downwards.
ATAAAGCTGTACTAATTTGCTTGACCAAAAATTCTATAAAAAAATTAGTAAAGAGATATATGAGTCTAGTTTTAGGTAAAATTTATGGAATTGGATTTTGAGTTTCAGAACTCGAGATATGAATTTTTAAGCGACTATGATGTAGATTGCTAGCTTGACTGAAAATTTTAAAAATAAATTGTTTGAGCTGTTTAAAGTAATGAATTAAGTCTGTTAACACCTCGTGTTCGACTCCGGCGATGGTCTCGGGTACGGGGCGTTACACTTCTTCATAAGATCAATTAGGTCAAACCTCTATATATTCAGTGGAAATGATATGAAAAGGATCCGATTTGTATCTCCGTAGCATGGAAACATGAAAAACATCATGGATTTTTTGTAACTCTGGAGGCAAAGCTAATCGATAAGCAACCGGCCCAATTCTTTCTACAATCTCATATGACCCGATATAACGAGGACTTAATTTTCCCTTTCGGCCAAATCTCAATATTTTCTTCCAAGGTGACACCTTAAGAAATACTTTATCACCAACAGAGTATTCAATGTCCCGACATTTCAAATCCGCATATGATTTCTGTCTGTCAAAGGCTGCCTTTAATCTTTCTTGAATCTTCTTAACCATCTCTTTTGTTTCTTAATTAACTCCGGCCCAAATATTTTTCTTTCATTCAATTCCAACCAACACACTAGTGAACGACATCTTCAACCATATAGAGCTTCATACGGAGCCATTTGAATACTTGATTGGAAACTATTATTATAAAAAAATTCTGCCAGTGGTAAATAATGTTCCCAACCTGATTCAAAGTCAATGATACAAGCTCGTAGTATGTCCTTTAAAATTTGAATTACTCGCTCAGACTATCCGTTAGTTTGCAGATGGAAAGCTGTACTGAAATTAAGTCAAGTACCCAAAGACTCGTGCAATTGTTTCCAAAACCTCGATGTGAATCATGGATCCCGATCAGAAATTATAGATAAAAGAATACCATGTAATCTCACAATCTCCCAAATATAAACCTCAGCAAGCTTCTGAAGTGACCAATCAGTCCTGACTGCTATAAAATGAGTTGACTTTGTAAGCCGATCAACGATCACCCATATATCATTCTTTTTACTTATTGATAATGACAACCCTGTAACAAAATCCATCGTGATGCAATCCCATTTCCACTCGGGAATATTAATATGCTGAAACAAACTGGTAGGTACTTGATGTTCTGTCTTTACTCGCTGACAAGTTAGAAATTCACCAACATGCTCAACTATATCTCTTTTCATCCCCAGCCACCAATACAACTCTCGCAAATTTTGGTACATTTTTGTTCTTCCGAGGTGTAAAGTAAACGCGCTATTATGTGCTTCTCGGAGAATCAACTCTTTTAGCTTAGAAACAGCTGGAACACAAATCCGATTTTGGAACCTTAAGCAATCATGTTCATCAATGCTGAAATTTTCTGCTATACCATTCTGTACCATTTCTCTTTTCTTCATCAGCTTGTCATCTTCTAGCTGTACTGCTCTAATCTGATCAAACATAATTGGTTTAACTCTCAACTCAGCTAACAAACTTCCATCATCACTAATACTGAGCTGTGCAAACATTGCTCACAATTCAACTGCAGCTTTCCTACTCAATGCATTAGCTACTGCATTTGCCTTTCCCGAATGATAATCTATAACACAATCATAGTCTTTTAGAAGTTCAATCCACTGATGTTTTCTCAAGTTCAACTCCTTTTGAGTTAAAAGATATTTGAGTCTTTTGTGATCAGTATAAATATAACATTTCTCACCATACAGATAGTGTCTCCACATCTTCAATGCAAAAATTACAGCAGCTAACTCCAAATCATATGTCGGGTAATTACGCTCGTGTGGTTTCAGTTGATGAGATGCATAAGCTATTACCTTTTCGTCTTGCATCAATACACAACCCAGACCACTCAAAGAAGTATCACTGTACACAATAAAATCTTTTCCCGATTCTGGCAATGTTAAAACTGGTGCCTCAGTCAACATTTGCTTCAATATCTGAAAACTTCTCTTACACTGATCATCCGAAATAAAAGTGACATTCTTTTGTAGTAGCTTCGTCATTGGTAATGCTATCTTTGAAAACCCATTTACAAATCTTCTGTAATATCCAGCCAGTCTAAGGAAACTACATACCTCAGATACATTTCTCGGTGTTTTCACTGAACAATTGCTTCAATCTTCTTTGGATCAACTCTGATTCCATCTGCAGACACAACATGTCCCACAAATACCACCTCCAATAACCAAAATTCACATTTGTTAAGTTTCTCATATAACTGTTTCTCCTATAATATTTTTAGTACAATTTTAATATGTTGATCATGTTTAGATTCTGATTTCGAATAAACCAATATGTCATCAATATCAATACGAGATAACGGATATTTATTCTTGATCATCACCTTATTTAACTGCCGGTAGTCAATACAAAGTCGCATTGAACTGTCTTTAGTTTTAGCAAAAAATACTGGAGCTCCCCACAGTGAAACACTCAGTCAAATGAAGCCACGATCTAGCAAATCTTGCAATTGTATCTTCAACTCTTTTTTCTGTGGGTGACATACGGTATGGAGGTATAGATATCGGAGTTGTACCAGGATAAACTTCAATCGCGAACTCAACCTTTCTGTCTGGTGGTAATCCCAGTAATTCTTCAGGAAAAAATAAGGGAACTCACAAACAGTTTGAATTTTGCTGCATTGGCTTTCAACAGAATCAGAATTGATAACATAAGCCAAATAAGTTGCACAACCTTAATGAATTAGTTTATTAGCCTGAATCGCTAAAATGATACGTGTTGACCCACTAGTACGAATACCATTTACCTTAATCTTGCCTCTATCTTCAGTGTGAATACTAAACTTCTTTTTATAGCAGTCTAAAACCACCCTATGCTCAGACAACCAATCTATTCCTAGGATTATATCAAAATCACCGAATGGCATTATCAGCAAATCAACAGAGAAATTTCTATTATGTATCACCAACGGGCATCTTCGACATACTTGATCTAAGGACACAGGTTGTCCCAACGGGCTAGACACCTCTATAGATACTCTAGACATCTCAAATTCTAATTTTGTTGACTCAACTAGTTTTGAATTAATGTACGAGTGTGAAGATTTGGGGTCAATTAAAGCATAAATAGGTTCTGAATACAGTAAAAATATCCTTGTTACCATGTCATGAGCATCGCCTTCTTCTCTAGTCTGGACTACATATGCTCTAGTTGGTACTCTAGCCTCTGATTGCTAAGTAACTATATCACTCCCTCTCCTTGCACCTCCTCATTTAGAAACTGAATTGGCTCTACCCGATCCTCTGCCTCTAGCAGTAGATACTAACCTTTGTGATGTTACGGGTGCAGCACTTTCACCTTTCGGGCAATCTCTAATAAAATAATCTGTAGACCCACATCGAAAATAGCCTTTAGTTAATTTCCAACATTCACCTCTATGTTTCTTCCCGCATTGCTCATAATCTGGAATCTCAATGTCTCGAGATGGACCTCTCACGGTGCCAGTGGAGACTCTCATCTGTTTCCCCCAACTTCTATCACCTCTGTCTGATCTAAAATTGAATCTCCAACCACCACGAGATTCTCTTGATCTTTTTAGTTGAGGATTTGAACTAGTAGTTCCGGTACGTTTCCCAGTCAATCGAGTAATTTCGGGCTTTTTATTGAGACCTAAAGCTTGCTCCACCATTTTTGCTCTTTCAACTAGATCTACAAATTCAGTAATCCGGTGAGATAGCAACTGTACCTTTAATTCATCTTGCAAACCCCGTAGAAACCGTTTACAACTGTTAGCTTCTGTCAGTACAAATTCTGAGGCATATTTGCGAAGTATGGAAAATTCCTATTCATAATCCACCACTGACACCTCGCCTTGTTTCAGCATAAAAAACTATTGGTTTTTGTCTTCTATGTACAATTCTCTGACATATTTCTTTTGAGATTCTTTCTGAAATAGATCCCATGTTACCTGTTCTGTAGGTAAATGCTGAACCACTGGTTCCCACCATAAGTAAGCTTCCCCTTGTAATAATGAGACAGCACACAGTAAACTCTCTAGGAGGTACATTCTAACTGCTGTAAAACTCTCTTTGTTGACTCCATCCAATTTTCAGCTGTGGATGGATCAACTCCTTTTAGACCCAAAAATTTAGTGGCATCGTACTTACGTAATTCTTTAATCGGGGCCCGTCTAGTGGGAGGAATAGATGTTGTAACAGGTGTAGTCCCCGCTACTCGTTGCAAGGCATCGGCTATAACTCTCAGTAAATGGGATTCATATCTGTCTCTAACATTTTCCCGTTCTATATTAGGAGATTTGTTGCTTAATGGATTTACACTTGGTGTAGCTGATTCTGTTTCATCTAATTCTCTATCTCCGGTGTACATTTCTTGATCTACATCACCCATATGTTCATCTGACATTTTAACTATAAAACAAAACAAATAATTATATCAACATCCAAATCCCGACTCAGTTTCAACTCAACAGTGGCATGTACCTCTAGACTCGTTTACGAGCTCGATTTATTCTAAGAATCGGTTAAACCTGAATAACTCTGATAACAATAATTGTAACACCCCCTATCCCTAAACTTTCGTCGAATCAGGGTTACGGGGCATTACCGAACCTTTCAAACAATTTATGAAAATTATACAAATAAATATTTACATACTATAAAATATTCATAATGTCCCTTTTATGGACTTTTGAGGCCCAAAATACGTATTAAAAGTGAATTGGGACCAATTTGGGTGCTCGGGAAATTTTTCGTGAAATTCTAAAATTTTTCCTAAGTATAGGGCTCACACTCCTGTGTGCCAGGCCATGTGGATTCAATATAACCCCTTTACAATAACCTAACCAACCCTGCAAATTTTAATTCGCAACCAATTCAAACCAATATCACAACTAATTCAATTTTAATATACAAATACATTTAAAACATATCAAGACATCAACATGATGTTCTATTCACTAAACATTCACAAGCAACATTAAAATTAGTTTAGAAATTTCATTCTATTCCATTTCAAAGTTTAGTATCACATGTGCCATTTTTTCTTCTTATCCTTTCATATGACCATTCAAAACAAAATATGTCATCTTTTACAACCAAATCCACCATAACAAACATACATAACCTAGGTACATGCCACATTTACCAAAAAGAAATATACATTACCAAGTTTCTGTGGCCGAGATCGGCTCTGGATGCTAGACAGGAACGTTTGACTTCTACTAACCTGCGCACGGAAACAATCGTACGGTGAGTATGGTTATACTCAATGGTATTACTATAATTCAAATTATTAAAGTAAAGCAACAAATAAACATATCAAATTATATAACAATTAATTCATAAATAAAATATTTCATATTTAACTTTAACTTTTTAACAATAGCAGCTCAAATTGGCTATTCATCAATTTGATATCATATAACATCTCATTTGAATATCAATCACTTCATAAACCTTTGATTCGTTCATTTCCTTTTCATTTCTTAATTTTAATTCACATTTCATGTTATAAACAAAATCATTCATTTTAATTCAATTTTTCTATTTCATTTATTTATTCCTATTAACAAGACTCGGACTTTGACAGATACATGGATCCAACCAAACACTCTAGTATGGCACCCAGTGCCTCATCAGATAGTTTGAAGCAAATAATTGACACCTAGTGTCTTATCGGCCAAGCTAAAGTAAGTTGGTACCCAGTACCTCATCGAATCTATCCGAAGAAATATAATGACACCGAATGTCTCAGCGACTTAAGGTCGAAGTATCCCTGAACACTTTCAATCCTATGGCATGCCAACTATATCCGACTTAGCCCGACTAGTTAATAGGGTTTCCAATTCACTTTAAATTCAATCACAATTCGATTCAAATTCACTTTTCCACTTTCTAGTCAATATTCAATTCAATGCCAATACATATTTATCATTCAATTCAATTTCCATTCGATTCAATAATAAAACTTACCTCATAATTCACTTACCATACACATAATTTAAATTTAACATTTGATAATAAATAGCCTGAATTATAGTAATACAAACCAGATATTTTCTTGATTCAATCCTCATCCACTTTTTCCTTCCCTTTCTTCATAGATGTCTCCGGTGTAATGTTGGCTACGAAAAATTAAATCAATTTAAAATTACTAATATAACACTATTTCACATCAAATACGTAAATTTCCTATTCAACTTTTACCTTAATTCCAATTTAGTCCTAACTATATTCATCCATTTTTCTATTTCAATTCATACTATATTTTTACTCAAATTTCAACTAAACTTAAACTTAACTATCTAATTTTCATCATAAAACCCAATTTTTAGATTTCTTGCAATTTAGTCCCTAATACTCAAAACTTATAATCCATTTCACAATTTAATCATTTATCCAATTCCAACTAAAAATTCTATCAACTAACTCTTAATTCATCAATTTGTTCAACATGAACTATGTCTAAAAATCTAATAACTTTCAAAATTTTAACAAAATCCAACAATACTCTGTTCTAAGACTCCAAAAACATCAAATTTATAAGAAAATGAACTAAATTGACTTACCAAATTAAGCTTGAAGCTTTAGAACCCTAATTCCCCTTTTCTTTTTCTTTTCTCCTTTCTTTATTTCTATTTCGTTTCTATTCTGTTATTTCCTTCCTTTTTGTTTCACTTACTTTATTTTATTTCTTGTATGTTTTATTATTTAATTAACATAATATTATAATAATATAATATAATATATCTTTTTACTTAAATTATAAGTAAATCAAGTGTACATATATATATTATTACCATTACACATGTATAATTTTACCACCATACATTTGTCATTATTTTATTTATTTGTAATATAACAATGTTATAATATAATTTTTTATAATAATATATTTATAAATAAAAATCTAAGATTTTTATCATGTTTGCCGCCTCATGTAATGCATTAGGCATAATTGCCTATTTAGTCCCTTTTATTTTCTTTTGATCTTTAATTAAACTTTCACACCATTTCAATTTAGTCCTTTTTCCTAATTATTCTTAATTCTAGCTAGTTCACCTAACTAAAACCTAATTAAACACACAACTAGCTTCGTAAATATTTTTAATAAATATTTATGAACCTGTTTCACTAAAATGAAGGCCCGATAATGTACTTTTCTGATGCCGTGAATTTTGGGTCATTACAGTAAGTGTGTCTGGGTCCAGTCCCTTGGTTACTCCAAGAGAAATTAGGGTGGTTTTACCATGATGGGTTATAGGAATTGGATTGTAGTCTTTTCCTTCCTCGGTTTTGGTTCTGGTTACCCATGTAATACACGGATTCTAGGTTCGATGGACATTCTTCGAACAGATGTCCTTTGCCACAATAGACACAGGCTACATTTTTCAAATTGATTTGATGGTTGTGCTGTAAAACTATTAAACCCATTAGTGGTAAAAATTTTAAGCATTAAGGAAATCAAAGATACCTACGATGCGAGTGAAGTGAGAGCGTCTACTTTATGTATTCCAGCGACTCGTCGCTACTAGATTGGTTGGCCATTGATAATTATTACTGGCAATCCTCTCAATTATTTCATAAGTGTAACACCCCTAACCCATGTTTGTCACTGGAATAGGGTTTCGGAGCATTACTCAGATTTACATATCATTTAGAAAAAAATTCGTGAAATACTTACCGATTCAATGCATCATATAAATAAATATATTATCATTCAATCAATAGCTTGGCACTTGTCTTAGCATCAATCAACATTGTTAGTATACTTACGCATATTTTATATAAATTCAACATTAATATACTTATTTTCTCAACACGTCACACTTGAGTTTAATAATTGTCTCCACTTGCATAATTTCCTTGTATCAATAAATCAAAGATAATCATATATGTGCATGTCATGAAATATATCATTCTCTTACCGTTTAAAATCATTCATTTCATTATATTAAAATTTCATGTACCATAATTTCCATATATTTCATGTATATTTACTCCGTTAATAATTCATATCAAACTTAACATAAATCAAATTCTATATGCACATACTTTCCACACCATGTGTCCATATAACATGTACAAATCATTATATATACTTCAAGCATATATATGGTAATAATTCATTTCGTATTCATATTGTTTCATATTATACGAATGTACTAACATTTCACATTCAATCTAATATAACATACAATTTAACATATTTTCATGCTCATTTATGTTACACAAATTTACCTGACAAAATTGCAAAAATACCCAGATTTAGGGGCATTTCGGTAATTTTTCATTTTCCCTGATTTTCATCCGATCTTGATCTAAATTGACAATTCCATTCAATTTATTAATTTAGACAATAATTCAATTCATTTCCTTCAAATTGGTCATTTTTGATAACCTTACAAATTGCCCCTAAAATTTTACTTTTATTCAATTTAGTCTCTGAGCCTAAAACATACAAATTAGTCATGCTAGCTAAATATTCATACATATTCTCCTCCTCCTCCTCTCCATTCCTCATCCTTAATTTATATAACATGCTACAAGTAACATTAACAATACTTTCACTATTCACTTATATGTATATTCAAAATTGTCTATTTGCGTCATAGTCACTAAATTATTTATATCTTGAGCTACAGACCTAAAGATCCGCTAATTTTCCATAAAACTAGACTTCGATATATTCTTACCATAAAAGTTTTAGAATTTTTGGCTTGGCCAATAAGTACAGTTTATTCTTTAAAATCACTTTTATTCTGCTGTCTGACAGTTCTGACCCTTCTTTACTAAAACTTAATTATCTCCTCGTACAGGATTCAAATGATGTTCTCGTTTGTTTCTCTTGAAAATATCTCATTTAGGATTCTAAAAATATAAATTTAAGCCCATAATTATTTTTATCCAATTTTTTATGATTTTCCAAAGTCAAAAGAGGGGAACCCGAAATCATTCTGACCTTGTCTAACAAATTTTATCATATTTCATGATCTATAATTCCATTGCTTACACTGTTTCTTCTATAAGAAACTATACTTAATAAGCTTTAATTTCATGTTTTATTTAACCTCTAATTCAACTTCCACAGTTTTTAGTGATTTTTCAAATTTAGCCTACTGCTGCTAACTAAAACTTTTTTAGTGCAAGATATTATTTACCATGTTTATAACACCCTTATTCCCTTTCTCTACAATATTTCCCATCACTTTCTGCTATTTCCCTTCACTAACTCATCAAGATCATAGAACCTTATATAAGAAGACTCTACTAAAACATTATTTTCATATTTTCTCAATAATAACAAACTTAAAAATATATTGAAATATTGATGTACTTACCTTGTTCTATTGATTCCAATCTTTAATTTGATATTCTCTCTCCTCCAGCTTCTATTCCTTGAATCCAATTTGCCCATAGTCTCCTTAACATTTTTCTCTCTTGGTAGCTATGAAAATTCTTTTGATTTCTAGGTGAAAATGGTGAATTTTTGGTAGAAGGACTAAATTGTAAAGAATGAAAAGTTTCTTTCTTCTCTTCTCTTCTTCCTAACGTGAATGCATGGAAAATGGATGAGAATTTCCTCATCTTTCTTTATATATACTAATAAAATAATAATAAAATAATAAAATATCATATAAAAAAATCAAATTAAAATATTAATAACTAATATTTATTTAATTAGTTAATCTAAAATATCTCCAACATCATCATTACTTTCTAGATTTCTCTCTCTTCCAATTGACCATTTTGCCCTTTGTGATCTTTTAAAATTTCATTCTTGAGTCATCACTTAATTTTGGTAAAATTACAATTTAGTCCCTCATAATTCTTCACCTATTCAATTTGGTCCTAATTCATCAAATTTCCCTTGGTTTCTAGATCCTTCCACCCTTAAAATATTTGCACTATTAGTCCTTCAACTTTTTCATATTTACACTTTAATCCCTCAAATTTTGAGTATTTACTCTTGGGCCACAAAACTTTTCTCACTTTTACAATTTAGTCCTTTCTTGAATCAATATGTCATAATATACTTTCGAGTGACATAACTCAATTTTCCTTTTCTTCTCACTTTGTTTCCTTATTTTACTATATTAAGAGTAATATCTTACTGTAGAAATTTTCAGGGTGTTACATTTCTTTCCCTCTTAAAAGAAATTTCGTCCTCGAAATTTCCTTGTTTTATTTTGATCATGAACTTCGTTATTTTTATAGTTCTATAGTTTTTTTCTGCACATATTTACCTAGTTTATTATTTATATTCATTCTTTATCCTTTTGTTTCACAAATTATTTTAATTCAATATTTCACATTTGCTTTTCAGAGCTTCGACCAACAAAAATTAGAAGATAATATCATATGAATTTTAGTATCAAGTATTCTATCACATATATTCGCTTGGAAAACCAAAGAGAGATAGAGTGATATTGTGAATTAATCAGACTTGCAAAAATTTCTGTCTGTTTGTATATTTATGCAATCTTTCCATATAATGGTTATAGCATCCAAACATGAACAGTTGTATATACCTCTGAAAATATCAGTAAATATAAGACACCCATATAAAATCCCAAAAATCTATTGTAATATACCCAATTATAATAGTTATATTCAAATATTTTTGCAATTTATTCACCAATTCCATTGACTAGTATAGTCATCAAAAATTTCATATCATTCAGTTTACTCAAGAAATTAATTCGGAAGAAATTCTCAGTTAACCCTTCTATAAATACCTTATCTGAATAAATCAATTTTCCTATAATTAACTTCTTTCTTTAGCAGTGGTACTGTATATCCCAAGTAATTTTCAAAAAATCTAATATCTCTATCCAGAACCCATCTTCACTTATTAACTCATTCTCAGTTTTGACTGCATTATCAATTGCTCAACTATTGAACTTTTTCACTTTTACCGTTTTGAACTTAATCAATATAAATCTCATAAATTTCATTGCAAATAACTTAATCAATATAAAGCCTCATAATTTAATTTTCATGTATTTTCACTTAATCGATTTCCCGTTGAACTCATTGGAATGTAATCGGATACAACGGAACGCAAGCACATAAGTGTCATGCTTGCGGCTAAACCAAACTCAATAGCCCGGGAATATATAGCTCAAGCTACCATGTAACCCGCCCATAAGTGAACTCGGACTCAACTCAACGAGTTCGGATGTGCGCATCCATAAGTGAACTCGGACTCAAACTCAACGAGCTCGGATGCCTAGTTACATCTCACGAACTCGAACTCAACTCAACGAGTTCAGAACTCAAATATCCTAGTGGCATGTCACTTGTATTCTCATCTATTCCTAAGGTCCAAACGAGAAATCTTTCTCTTCAACTTTTAATAATCTCATTCCTAGTCTACGTCAATTTGCAATTTTCATCAAATAATCAATCTATAGGCAACCGCATCTCATATGATAACAAAATATAATAACATAAAAAGAATCGATAATTTATTTACGTACAAATTTACTCATTTCATTTATTCAACCAATGCACATTTCAATTAATCACATATATTCTCAATTCAATACATTTCACTTTATTTTTCAATAACAAATATTCAAATTTCACAATAATCACTTATTCATATTTATTTCATCACATTCTCAATCAATATATTTTTCAAATATAACATACATCTAATATTCAATTTCCACATCAATCATATATATTCATACAAATTTAATTCAATATTGGTACTTATCTTAAAATTTTACTTACTATATACATAAATTTAAATGTAACATTTATTCATACCTTTACGAGTTCCGACTCGTCATAATCAACTTTTACTCATATATTTGAATATCGCTTTCAACATTATCGGAATTAGCTCGGTTTAGATAAGCATCTTTATCTTTAAGTAAAATAAATCTCATCCGGGTTGGAAGATATCATATTATCTTATCATAGGTTACATAGTTGCATGTATTTCTAGACTTCACATATGCTACATTCAGTCCGAGAACCGACTAAACCTTAGCTCTGATACCATTAAATGTAACATCCTTAACCCGTATCCGCTGCCGAAATAGGGTTTTAGAGCATTACTCGAATTTAAATATCATTTAGCAAAAATTTTCGTGAAATACTTCCCGATTCAGTGCATCATATAAATAAATATATTATCATTCAATCAATAGCTTGGCACTTGTCTTAGCATCAATTAACATTATTAGTATACTTACGCATATTTTATATAAATTCAACATTGATATACTTATTTTCTCAACATGTCACACTTGAGTTTAATAATTGTCTCCACCTACATAATTTTCTTGTATCAATAAATCAAAGATAATCATATATGTGCATGTCATGAAATATATCATTCTCTTACCGTTTAAAATCATTCATTTCATTATATTAAAATTTCATGTACCATAATTTCCATATATTTCTCGTATATTTATTCTGATAATAATTCATATCAAACTTAACATAAATCAAATTCTATATGCACATACTTTCCACACCATGTGTCCATATAACATGTACAAATCATTACATATACTTCAAGCATATATGGTAATAATTCATTTAGTATTCATATTGTTCTATATTATACGAATGTACTAATATTTCACATTCAATCCAATATAACATACAATTTACATGCTCATTTATGTTACACATATTTACCTGACAAAATTGCAAAAATACCCAGATTTAGGGGCATTTTGGTAATTTTTCATTTTCCTCAATTTTCATCCGATCTTGATCTAAATTGATAACTCCAATCAATTTATTAATTTAGACAATAAGTCAATTCATTTCCTTCAATTTGTCATTTTTGATATCCTTACAAAATTGCCCCTAAAATTTTACTTTTATTCAATTTAGTCTCTGAGCCTAAAACATACAAATTAGCCATGCTAGCTGAATATTCATACATATTCTCCTCCTCCTCCTCTCCATTCCTCATCCTTAATTTATATAACATGCTACAAGTAACATTATCAATACTTTCACTATTCACTTATATGTATATTCAAAATTGTCTATTTGCGTCATAGTCACTAAATTATTTATATCTTGAGCTACAGACCTCAAAATTAAGATCCGCTAATTTTCCATAAAACTAGACTTCGATATATTCTTACCATAAAAGTTTTAGAATTTTTGGCTTGGCCAATAAGTACAGTTTATTCTTTAAAATCACTTTTATTCTGCTGTTTGACAGTTCTGACCCTTCTTTACTAAAACTTAATTATCTCCTCGTACAGGATTCAAATGATGTTCTCGTTTGTTTCTCTTGAAAATATCTCATTTAGGATTATAAAAATATAAATTTAAGCCCTTAATTATTTTTATCCAATTGTTTATGATTTTCCAAAGTCAGAACAGGGGAACCCAAAATCATTCTGACCTTGTCTCACAAAATTTATCATATTTCTTGATTTAAAATTCCATTGCTTACAATGTTTCTTCTATAAGAAACTAGACTCAATAAGCTTTAATTTCATGTTTTATTAAACCTCTAATTCAACTTCCACAATTTTTGGTTATTTTTCAAATTTAGCCTACTGCTATTGTCCAAAACTGTTTTAGTGCAAGATATTATTTACCATGTTTATAACACCCTTATTCCCCTTCTCTACAATATTTCCCATCATTTTCTCCTATTTCCCTTCACTAACTCATCAAGATCATAGAACCTTATATAAGAAGACTCTACTAAAACATTATTTTCATAGTTTCTCAATAATAACAAACTTAAAAATATATTAAAATATTGATGTACTTACCTTGTTCTATTGATTCCAATCTTTAATTTGATTTTGTCTCTCCTCCAGCTTCTATTCCTTGAATCTAATTTGCCCATAGTCTCCTTAACATTTTTCTCTCTTGGTAGCTGTGGAAATTCTTTTGATTTCTAGGTGAAAATGGTGAATTTTTGGTAGAAGGACTAAATTGTAAAGAATGAAAAGTTTCTTTCTTCTCTTCTCTTCTTCCTAACGTGAATGCATGGAAAATGGATGAGAATTTCCTCATCTTTCTTTCTTTATATATACTAATAAAATAATAATAAAATAATAAAATATCATATAAAAAATTAAGTTAAAATATTAATAACTAATATTTATTTAATTAATTAATCTAAAATATCTCCAACATCATCATTACTTTCTAGATTTCTCTCTCTTCCAATTGACCATTTTGCCCTTTGTGATCTTTTAAAATTTTATTCTTGAGTCATCACTTAATTTTGGTAAAATTGCAATTTAGTCCCTCATAATTCTTCACCTATTCAATTTGGTCCTAATTCATCAAATTTTCCTTGGTTTCTAGATCCTTCCACCCTTAAAATATTTGCACTATTAGTCCTTCAAATTTTTCATATTTACACTTTAATCCCTCAAATTTTGAGTATTTACTCTTAGGCCACAAAACTTTTCTCACTTTTACAATTTAGTCCTTTCTTGAATCAGTATGTCATAATATACTTCCCGGTGACATAACTCAATTTTCCTTTTCTTGTCACTTTATTTCCTTATTTTACTATGTTAAGAGTAATATCTTACTGTAGAAATTTTCAGGGTGTTACAGTAAGCCTCATTAGAAGACTTAGAAATGAGAGCACCATTAGTAGAAGCGTCCACTACCATCCTCTTGTGAGCATTGAGACTAATATAAAACGTCTCAAGTTGGATGCAATGTGGGATTCTGTGATGAGGGCACTTTCGTAATAATTTTTTGTACATTTCCCATGCCTCATACAAGGACTCATCATCCATTTGTTGGAAAGTAGTCATCTCATTCCTCAACTTAACATTCTTGCTGGGCGGGAAATACTTCATGAGGAATCATTCTGGTAACTCTTGCCATGTGGAAATTGAATATTGGTGGCAATAAGTTCAACCAGGCTCGAGCTTTATCCTTTAGCTAATATGGGAACAACTTCAATCGTAGTGCATCTTTGGGAACTTCGGCTAACTTGAAAGAACCGCTCACCTCCATGAACAGTCTTAAGTGAAGGTGAGGATCTTCGATAGGCATTCCACTGAATTGGCCCACTGTCTGAAGCATCTAGAACATGATTAGCTTCAGCTCAAACTGTTGTGCCTCAATTTTGGGTCTCCTAATACTCGGATTAAGGTCATGAAACACTGGCACGACATACTGTCTTAAAGCTCTATCCCTATCATCAGCAATCAGGATAGGACATTGAGCAGGGTTTGCTCCATTTCCTTGATTCAGATTTTCGAAGTTCATCTCTACAGTCCTTCTCTGACTTGCTTGTCTTCTTTGCTGTCAAAAACATCTTTCAATCACAGGGTCTACAAGGAGTAAATCGATGATTTGATCAATACACATAAACACTTGAAACAACATAGAAAAAATTAATTAAGTTAAAATTGAATAGAAAATAAACCAAATGCAAAATTAACAAATTCACAAATAATTACTTTTTAAAATAGTCCCCGGCAATGGCGCCAAAAACTTGAAACGACTGAAATGTGCAAGTGTACACAATCACAACAAGTAATAAAGTGACAAGTAAATGTCGAGTTATCGTACCCATAGGGACTGTAAAAAGAATTGTTTATGAATGCAATTTAAGACACTTTGGTGAAGTCAAATATTTTGATTTGAAGAGGTGATTAAAAAATAAGATTTTATCTAAGTAAAATAAATAAAAATAAAATAAAAGTTCCAATGTACGATTTCGAAAGATGATTTTAATCAAGATGACATAATTGTGTTAGATTAATTACATTTCTTAACTTAGAATTGTTAAATTCATGTTCATGTTGTTACGAATAAATTCACGGTAACCCGGTAATTTGCTAACTTGTGAACATACTTACCTACCAAAATCCATTTATCTCTTGACTAAATCTCTATGTCAATTCAACTGATTGAACAAATTTTAATAAGCAAATGTGTTAATGCACATACATACTTATGAAATTAAAATAATCTTTTGTACATATCTCTATGCCAATTCAAACAATTAATTCAATCTCATAAGCACATAAAAGACTACGTGAGGAAACAATGTATTTCTACCTTGAAATAGTTTAATCACAATAATCTTGCAAGTTATGCAAGGCTAATGTATCATTAGATACCGTTGCTAATTTAACCCTCAGCTACCTTAGATAATTAAACATGCACTAATTAAGTATTGTGTCAATTAATTACAATTTCAATCCGTTTAAATAATTAATTCTTTAGTTACCTTACCATTGTAATGCAAGAATAACTTAGTCATGATTTTACTTAATCAAACATCTTACCGAGACCTATAACAACACAAACACAAATTTAATAACTCAAGTAGACGAAATGCAATCAACCTAACACGAATTAAATTTAAGTCATATTAATTAAATTAAACATATCAACATCAAAAATATTCATAGGCATGTTTATATCAACAACACTAAAATTAAAAAGGATAAGGAATAAGAATCAAATCTGATGTTTTTCCCGAGGCTTGACTAGTTTGCTCTGCTCCTCCTTCTCCGCTTATTCTTGTTGAACCGAGGCTTCCACGAATACTTGAATGCTACTCCAAATGGTGGTTGAAGGAATCTTTTTCATTAGGTGAAATTGGCAAGGGAATGGGAAAGAAAATGAAGAACAATGGAAGGGAATGAAGAGAGAGAAGTGAGAGAGAAGTGAATAAATGAATGGGTTTGAAATGTGTTTGAAATGAGTAGTCAAGGGGGTATTTATAGGTTGATATGACTGCTAAAAATAGCAAAAATCAGTAGTTAAAGACTCTCTCCATGGTCGGCCACACATATGACATGTTTGAAGGTTTCAAACATGCTATTTTTAAGTAGGGGCAAATCTAAAAAGGCATGAATAATGGAGGGGTTTGAATACAAATTGAAGGAGTCTTTAAGGGCCATTTTGAAAACCAAATGATCAACCAAACAAGCTGATTGGATCAGCATGTGGGACGGTTTTGGTCTACCCAATGCTTGGTTGGATCGATTTTCTCAGTTCAGCTCAACTGGACCCCTTTTCATAATTAATTAATAATAATTTAATTAACCCAAATTAAATTGGATTAAAATTAAAATTAATTATATTATGAGTTAATATTCATAATTTGGACCTCTTAGGCTGAAAAATTAATTTGCCTTGATGCTTCAAAATTGCTTTTTGGTTTTATGCTTCTAGTAGTGTCTGCCGAGCCGTTTTCACCCTTTGTGCAAATCTGTCAAAAATAATAAAAATTAACTAAAATTTATTATAAAATTAATTAAAATTCAACATGTTAATAATTTGAGTTCAATTTAATTATTTTATAATAATTATATACTTTTTGAAAAGAATTTTACCGAAACTACATGAATTTGAGTTAAAAAAGGGCATTAAAAGTGTGTATATTTTTGTGTTTCCAACTATTCGCATACATGTCAAAATAAACCATTATCTCATCAAAAACTCAAAAACTCAATCAAGTCAAATGGCCATTACAACATTTCAAGCACATAGGTTGTAACAACCCGATTTTGGGTCTAGTCGGAACAGTGGTTTCGGGACCACAAATTTGACATAAAAAAATGTGTCTTTATTATATTTTTATGGTCTACGTTTATATGGAATTATTTTGTACAAATTGTTTTCGAAAATTTTGACGTTTGGGCACTCAATTTAGTCAAAAGGACTAAATTGTAAAAAGTGCAAAAGTTGAGTTCTATATGCTAGAGGTGCCCAATTGTTATGAATTTTTAAACTGAAGGTCCTTAAATGGTAATTAGACCATTGGATAATTTTTTGGATAAAAATGGACATGAAATACGTGAAATAGAATATTTTTAAGTTAGGGGCATTTTGGTCATTTAGTAATTAAAATGAATTAAAGGCAAAATTAAAAGCCAATTTTTGTCCATCTTCAACCCCATGGCCGAATTTCACAAGGGGAAACCATGGCTAGGGTTTTTCAAGCTTCCAAGCTCGATTATAAGTTTTTCTAGCCTCGTTTTTAATGATTTTCATGTTTTTGACATCCTCGTAACAAGATCTATCTATTTCTACCACTAATTTGAGATATGGTTAAAGTCTAGGGTTTTGAACCATGATGAATGTGTGTGTATTTTGTGTTTAATGGTATAAAATGCATGTTTATGGTTAGAGAAATGACTTTTACTAAGTGATTTTAGGTAAAAATGCTTAAAAGGACTAATTTGTAAATGTAACATCCCGAAATAGGGCCTAAACGGAATAGTGGTTGCGAAACCACAAATTCAAGGTAGAAAAATTTATTTTATTATTATTTTGAGGTTCATGATATGATTACATGATTGTGTGAAAATTTCGTGATGAAATTCTATGCATAAAGTGCTTAAGTTGAGATTAGGGACTAAATCGAATAATTTGCAAAACTTGCATTCTAGAAGTTTTTAGTATGAAATTTCTTTGAAATATTAATTAGGAGGTCTTAAATAGCAATTTGACCAATTTTAAGTTCATGGACAAAATTAGGACATGGAAGGAATTTTTGGAAAGTTTAGTAGTAAGGGCATTTTGGTCATTTAGTTATTAAAATGAATTAAAAACAAAATTAAAAGCCAATTTTTGTCCATCTTCTTCATTAGGACGAAATTTCAAGGGTTCTCCATAGCTAGGGTTTGTTTCAAGCTTTCAAGCTCCATGGTAAGTGATTCCAAGCCCTGTTTTTAATGTTCTTTACGTTTTGAGTCCGTGAGCTCGATAAAGCTTATGCTAGCAATAATTTAAGTTAGGGTTCATATTTGGAAAAATACCCATAGGTGAAATTTGTGTATTTTGGTGTTTTATGATAGAATATGAGGTTTTAAATTATGTTAGACAACTTGTACTACTCGGTTTTAAGCAAAAACGAGTAAAAGGACTTAATCGGTAAAAATACCTAATAGTCATAAGTGCTTGTTAGAGTATGAATTTGATGCTGCCATAGAAGGGAAAAATGACCAGCATGTCATGAAACATAAGAAAATAGGCTGAAGTTTAATTTACGAGCTTTGGGGCAAAAGTGTAAATATGCAAAAGTTTAAGGGCAAAATTGTAATTTTGCCAAAATATGATTTTGGGTCAATTTGAATAATTTGAGTCCTAATTAGACTATATTTTAAATGATAGAGCAAGGAAAACTGAAATTCAAGCTAAAATGGAGAAAATACCAAGTTGTGGACGAAATGGTAAAAGTAGCTATTTTTGCATACGAGGTAAGTTTCTGATGAAATAAATGCAATATTCTTTTATTTTACATTATTATTGTCAATTTCAGCATTTATATACTTATTTCATGAGAATATTTAAAGTCGAATTAAAAGCGAAGTGACAGAGAAAAAGCATTAGGAAGCCCCGTTTGAACCTTAGGAATGTTAGGATATTGGGGTTGACAGACGGAGATGTAACAGAAATGAGCCATGTAAGTCCATATCAGATATATGGCTTTGGAGACAGGAATGAGCCATGTAAGCCCATATTAGATATATAAATGGCATTGGAGACAGGGAATAATTCATGTAAGTCCATGTCGAAGACATGGCATTGGCGAGATATTGATAGGCGAGAGCGACCCCAATATCCTTAGTATTCCGAGTGGTTCAATGGGTCATTGTACACGTTAAATTACAGTGAATTATCAGCAAAAGGGAAGGTAGATTATATTTATGAATAGTGAAAGGTCAGGTGAGAAAGAAGTTAAGTGAGTAAAGAAGAAGGTAGAAAATGAGAAGTAAATAAAGTTTATGAGGCTAGGTGACATTATGTATAATTATTCATTATTTGAATGTTGTAATTTATTTGCTTGTAAGCTTACTAAGCCTAGTGCTTACTCTCTTTATTTTCTTTTTCTTATAGTTTTTATCAAGCCACTCGGGGATCGAAGGAAATGTCGGAGACCCGATCACACTATCGAAGGAATCACATTGGTATAATTAGACGTTTAGTTTTGTGTATGGCATGTATAGGAACTTGGTTTCTTTTGATATGATATGATCAATGAATGATGTGTAAATACTTGCTAGTGATTAACTAATAGAAGGGCTGATGATATACATGTTTAATAGTATGTATGAATAAGTAGTAACTATCACATGAAAACTAAGAAAAATGTGAAAGTAACTTAAAAACAGATTTAAGTATCAGAAATAGCATGACTTTTAAAAATCACTAAAAATCGTAGAGACATGTTTTGATGGTGAATAATACATGAAATTAAAGCTTATTATGTCTATTTTCTTATGGAATAAGCAAAACAGGTAAAGGTATTATATTTTATGAGATATCTGAGTTTTAGTGAAACAGGGTCAGAGAAATTTCTAGATCCCCTGTTTCAACTTTGGAAATTCACCATAAATTGTAAAAAAATAATTAGGTGGTGTAATTTATATGGTTAGAATACTTATTTAATCTAGTTTTAATAGAAACAAACGGTATAGTTATATTAATTTTGTATAGGGAGAAAAGTGGTTCGTAGTAAGTATAGGTCAGTGTAGTCAAATTCTGAAGCAGGGGTAACTTTAACTAATAAACTGTACTAATTGGCTAAGTCAAAAATTCTAGAAAAAAATTAGTGGATAGATATATGAGTCTAGTTTCAGAAAAAAAATACGGATCTAAATTTTGAGTTTCAGAACTCAAGATATGAATTTTTAGGCGACTACAACGCAGAATGACAGCACATTCCGAAAAGTTTAAATAAACAATTTTAAAACTATTTAAGTGATAGATTAAGTTTAGTAATGCCTCGTGCTCGATTTTGGAAACAGTCTCGGGTAAGGGGTGTTACAGTAAAAGTTATAAAATATCTCATAAAAGTGCGATTTAATGAAAATGTGGGCTGCTATAAGTATAAAAGATGTTCGGCTATGCATGGGTAGTAAAGAAATTGAACACATTTCATTTTACGAACTTAGGGGCAAACGTGCAAATATGATAAAGTTTAGGGGCAAAAATGTAATTTTGCCATAATATGATATTTGGGTCACTATGAATAATGTGACTAACAAGTGAGCTAAATGTGTTGTTATAGATCAAGAAAAGCAAGATTCGGGCCTAGAACGAGGGAAAAATGTGCATTGGACGGTTAGGTCTTTTTCACCATTTTTGGTGTAAATAATTCAACATTATGTTGTTATGTATCTAGTGCTTTAATATTGCATGAAATGTATAATTGTTTCTATGGATTTGATTAATGATGACTCATGATGATTCGATGAAGAATTGATACTTCGAAATCCCGGTTGAACCTTAGGAATAGCTAGGATACAAATGTCATGACATTAGGGATATATGAGATCCCATGTAAGACCATGTCTAGGACATGGCATTGGAATCAATATGAGATCCATGTAAGACCATATCTGGGATATGGCATTGGCACCGATATGTGATTTCGTGTAAAACCATGTCTGGGACATGGCATCGATATGAGACATCGTGTAAGACCATAGTTGGGCTATCGGCATCGATATGTGTGATCCCATGTAAGACCATATCTGGGATATGGCATTGGCATCTTAATATGTGTATGAGTTTATCCTTTAGTATTCCAAGTGGTCCAACGGGTAATTCAAGGATTATGTCAAAGATGTGAAAATGTATGATCACGTTAAACGGGTACAGGTATGTATGTAAAATTCATGAGTAATGAACTCGATGTATATTGGACATTTGGTAGGAATGTAAATGAGTAAGTCATACCTATGAGAATGATTTTGTGACAACCTTGTGATTATAGGTCTATATTTATGATGTATAAATATGTAGTAAATTTGATTGATGATTATGTGTGAGGCTTTTAGGCTAAATTAAATTAAGACATGATATGTTTATCCCTTGACCTTGTGGCCTAATGAATATGAAAGGAGAAATGGATTGGCATAAATACCTATTTAATAATGATTATGAAAGAGTAAAATTAGCATTAAAACAGTTTTGGACTGCAGCATTAATATAACTTTAAAAAATCACCAATTATTGTAAAAATTGAGTTAGAGGTTGAATAAAATATGAAATTAAATTTTTTTGAGTCTAGTTTTTCACAGAAGAAATGGTGTAAGAAATGGATTTGTAAATTATGAGATATAATAGATTTTGTGGGACAAGGTCAAAAGGATTTTGGGTTCCTCTGTTCTGACTTTGGAAAACCATTAAATATTGTATAAAAATACTTGGCGGTTTAAATTTATATGTTTAAATTATTAATGAGTATATTTTCAATAGAAACAAACGGAAACATCATCCGAATCTCGTACTAAGAGATAATTAACTTTTAGTGAAGAAAGGGTGAAACTGTCAAATAGTAGAACAGGGATGAATTTGAAGAATTAACTGTACTTATTGGCTAATCATAGTTTCTGGAAATTTTATGGTAGAAATATATTTGAGTCTAGTTTCAGAAAAATGAAGCAGATCTTAATTTAGAGTTCTGTAGCTCAAGATATAAATAATTTAGTGACTATGACTCAAGTGGACAGTTTTGTTATGAACAGTAAATATCACCATTATCCGTAATTGTTTCAAAATCTCTATGATACTTGATGATATTGTGATAAATTTTACATTATGTTATGTGTATGATATTGCATGATTAACATTTCTTATTATTTACATGCCAACTTACTAAGCTTTATAGCTTACTCCCCTTCCTTTCCCATATTTTATAGGGGTGTATGCTAGCTCGAGTTGGAGATCGCCAGAGATACTATCACACTATCAAGATATCATGTTGGGTATAAGTGAATGCAAACCCCTTTAAGTTTATGGCATGTGTAAGGACTTGGTTATTTGGTGTATGAGTCATTATGATTTGGCTAAATGTATTAGCTTGTGATGGCTAAAGGTTGGATGTAATTTGTAGCCATGCAAATTGGCTTATATTAGCTAATTGGTTGTAAGCCCATATAATTATGCATGTGCATATGTCAATGTTTTTTGATGTGGTTTATATTTGCTTGATATATAATGGATATTAATTTATTCATATGTTAATGCCTTTAGAATGTGAATGTAGATGAAGTGATTTGGTAAGGCATGATGTTATAATACATGCTAGATGATGGTGTGAAAATGATATGTTATTCCTTGATGGTAGTTCTTTTGAAGGCATTTATATGCCATGAATTGTTCATGTGATGTTGTGCGAATGTGTGCAAGTGAGGGTGGCAAAATGGCTAGGAAAATAGCCTTGTATTTGTCTACACTGGAAGACACACGGGGCGTGTGTCTTGGCCGTGTGTGACACATGGTTTGCCCAAAAGGGCGTGTGCCTTGGCCGTGTGACCTCATTTTGCACATGACGCCATAAATAGAGATTTACATGGGCTGAGGGCACGGGCGTGTCCTAAGCCACACGGGTGTGTGTGATCACATGGCTTACCCACACGGGCATGTGACTCTTCAAAGTATGAAAATTTTTCTAAGTGCTGTAAAAGTTTCAAAAGTTCTCGATTTAGTCTCGAACCACCCCAATGTATGTTTTAGCCCTCGTAGGCTCGTATAAGGGACAATATGTATATGCATGAATGGTTTTAAATTGGATGAAATTTCATGACCCGATTTTGGATGAATGTTTATGTTTAAGTCCGATAATGCCTCGTACCCTGTCCCAGCGTCGGACACGGGTAAGGGTTGTTACATTTAGTGGTATCAGAGCTACAATTTAGTCAATTCTCAGACTAACGTAGCATATGTGATAGTCTAGCTATACATGCCATAAATGACCTGTGATAGTGTCATATCTCCTGACTCCGATGAGATCAGTTATGTTAAAGTAGATACGCTTTCCAACCGAGCTACCTTCGATAATGCTGAAAGGGGTTAAGTAAGTTGTATTACTTAAGTAAATATATTGATTTGCTTGAATTAATCCCTATGATTTGCGACGATATGTATGTGTTAATGGACATAATGAATTAACCATAAGTTGAGAAATATGGATAAAATGTCATCGTTCCGATTGAATGTTGTATTTCGATGGATCAGGGTGACATTTTGTAATGAATAAAATGAAAATTTATTTTGTGATGAGCTTATTATGATTGATTGATATTCATATGAAATAATGTTGAATGTGTTACTAAGATATTTAAAAATTTGTTCATGACGAATTGAAACTTAGAGATGTATGAATAGAAGTTCATGACATTATATTGTTATTAAATGCTATGCGGTATGTGTGTATGTGTGAGAGTCAAAAATTTAAAGGCTTTACAATCTTCACCCCCTTACCAGTACAGTGTTATATGACAAAGTTCACGAGATTTATATTGAATAAGCTCACAAGTGAGGAAACTAAAGAGTTTAGTGGTGGAATAATTAATAATGTGATTAGAGATGAGAATGGCTTGGTGAGTAAAGACGGTTATAAGAGAGATATCATACTGTTCTAAAGATTATTTGGACTACGCAATGTCATAGTTAAAGGAGTTAATCTTGGCTAATTGACTCATTCAAGTATGATGTCTAAAGACTGTACTTACCGGGAATTCTTCTGAATTGATGTGATACAGAATTGGTCAGAGGAATAATGTTTGAATTGTGAAGATGTTTGAGTAAGACAGTTATAGTTGAGTAATTTATGACTATCTCTTCTGGGCATTCTCTGTGTTCATACATTCTCAGAGGCATATGAAATTGCTCATTTCTTGATGAAATTCTTATTGTATGAGAATGTTAGTTAACTAAAATGTTTGATGAAAGCATCATTGGTCTGATTGATTTATGATTGGCATTTCTCTATATTTCTTTGGTATTCTATTTCGTTACGTTTGAGATCAAAGTCAACGGTGAGATTCATTTGAGGCTATTATTCTATTTATATTGGTTGTCACTCTACAATATATATATATATATATTGGAAATTATATTCTCTCGATCATAACTGATTTCAGAGCGTATAAGCAGTGTTTTCTTTTTTTCTGGTTTTCTTGGAGGAATCATCAAGAATCTCTATTGTTTCTTATGGGTTGTGTTCTCGGACTTCTAGTATGGTCTTATATCTCAGATTTCATTATCTCGGTTTTCTTATCATCCTTATTTTTTAATTCATCAAACATGGCTTATCTTGAAAGTATATTCATTGGTCGGTTATAACTACGACTATTATGGTTATATTTCTGATTTGATCATAGAAACGTAATGTTATGGATATCCAAATTTCTCTAGTTTTCATGAAAGAATCTGACATCGGTAAGAGTATGGATAGTGAAAACTCAAGCTCAAATTGTATATTGGTTTTCTTTCCTCAGGTAATCTTGATTATTACCAGTGAATTCAAATAAGATGTTATGTTTCATTTGAGCTAATGCAGTAGCAAATATCTATGACTAGCATATTGAAAGAATTGTGGAAAATTGTATGTTTGAGTTGTCCTAACGACATGAAGAAGTGATTACCATGGAATGTTATTATTGAATAGTTGAGATCAACCTAGTTGTTTGCATCTGAACGAGCTGGTTAGTTGGATAGTAATTTGAGTATCATGCATTTATGTTTATCCTCATGTATGGAAGAAAATTTTGTACATTTACTAATATATAGATGGATAGTCTGATATAGAGAATTCATGTTCTAGAAAGTATGATGCAGATATAAACCTATTGGATTGTTCTAATTGAATGATGCTAATACGAGTTAAAGTTGTTCTGATTGATAAGATTATCACAATCGTGAAAGTTGAATGGCCTGATTCGTGTTAGCAAAGTTCTAAACAGTTGAAGGTATTGTTAATCGAAGCACTAGTTATGGATTCAGTTTGAATTGAGTAAAGAATTTGTGATTTTTCAGTAATGTACTATTGAATGGAAAATCCTTGTTTATTTTGTGAATGCTGGTTACATGATTAACCTTATTTGATGTTGGTCTGATTCCAGCTAAATTAAAAGATAAAGTGATGTTTTCTTTGCGAGTTTGAGAAACTCAGAAATGTGTTAGTAAATTACAAACTAAATGAGTATAGTATGAGTTGGCTTTTGATTCTGAATTTCAGGTCAAATCTGATTATTGTTATTATTATTTTGAGATAGAATTTACGTACCGAGGAACTCATGACTTATGTAGAGAATTTTGTACAGAGCTTATAGTAGTATCTTGCCTGTTTATCCAAAGAGTAATAAAAAGTACAGTGATTTGAAGTAAATGTTCTGGTATACGGATATGAAACCCAGTATTTCTGATTTTTTGTTCAGATGTTGATTTGTCAACAGGGTAAAGTCGAATGTCAAGTGTATTCAGGATTTATACTGTCAATGATGATCTTGAAATGATAATGAGATAGGGTTATTATGAATTTCGTATCGGGATTCCCTTATCTCTATAATAAGAGAGATGCTAGCTGGGTTATTATCAAGCGTTTGATGGAATTCACATAATTATTTCAGTACGAACGAATTTCTTATTTATCAGAGTTGGCCGAGTTATATGTTTTTGGGGCAGTTAGCTTCCATAAAGTGTCAGTCTCTGTTATTTTCGGATAAAAGTCTGAGGGTTATATCCCGACTATGGAAAAAGCTACAAAAAACTCTAAACACAAGGCTGAGTTGAATTGTGATTTTCATAAAAAGGTGAAAGTAATTCGTGAAAGTTGAAAACAGTTTCAGATCGACATAAAAGTTATACAAATTTGAAACTTAAAGATATTGAATTTCAGATCGATGACAGCGTGTTTCTGAAAGAATCGCCTCAAAGAGGATTACTCGATGAGGTTCAAGAAATTTTGAGAAATGATGCCAAAGCTCTTTTCTGGTAAGATTTTCGGATACGAAAATCCCTAAAGGGGGAGAATTGTAACAGCCCAATTTTCGGTCTAGTCGAAACAGTAATTTCGGGACCACAAATTTGACATAGAAAAATGTGATTTTATTATATTTCTATGGTCTAAATTTTTATAGAATTATTTTGTACAAGCTTTGTTTTGAAAATTTTGATGTTTGAGCATTCAATTTAGTCAAAAGGACTAAATTATAAAAAGTGCAAAAGTTGAGTTCTATATGCTAGAGGTGCCCAATTGTTATGAATTTTTAAATTGAAGGTCCTTAAATGGTAATTAGACCATTGGATAATTTTTTGGATAAAATGGACATGAAATACGTGAAATAGAATATTTTTAAGTTAGGGGCATTTTGGTCATTTAGTAATTAAAATGAATTAAAAACAAAATTAAAAGCCAATTTTTGTCCATCTTAAACCCCATGGCCGAATTTCACAAGGGGAAACCATGGCTAGGGTTTTTCAAGCTTCCAAGCTCGATTGTAAGTCCGTTCTAGCCCCTTTTTAGTGATTTTCATGTTTTTGACATCCTCGTAAAAAGGTCTGTCTATTTCAACCACTAATTTGAGATATGGTTAAAGTCTAGGGTTTTGAACCATGATGAATATGTGTGTATTTTTGTGTTTAATGGTATAAAATGCATGTTTATGGTTAGAGAAATGACTTTTACTAAGTGATTTTCGGTAAAAATGCTTAAAAGAACTAATTTGTAAAAGTTATAAAATATGTCATAAAAGTGTGATTTAATGAAAATGTGGGCTGCTATAAGTATAAAAGAGGTTCGACTATGCATGGGTAGTAAAGAAATTGAACACATTTCATTTTACGAGCTTAGGGGCAAAACTGTAAATATGAAAAAGTTTAAGGGCAAAAATGTAATTTTACCATAATATGATTTTTGGGTCACAATGAATAATGTGACTAATAAGTGAGCTAAATGTGTTGTTATAGATCAAGAAAACCAAGATTCGGGCCTAGAACGAGGGAAAAACGGGTATTGGACGATTAAATCTTTTTCACCATTTTTGGTATCGAGGTAAGTTCATGTGTAAATAATTCAGCATTATGTTGTTATGTATCTAATGCTTTAATATTATATGAAATGTATATTTGTTTCTATGGATTTGATTAATGATGACTCAATGACGATTCGACCAAAAATTGATACTTCGAAATCCTTATTGAACCTTAGGAATAGCTAGGATACAAATGTCATGACATTAGGGTTATATGAGATCCCATGTAAGACCATGTCTGGGGCATGGCATTGGCATCGATATGAAATCCCATGTAAGAGCATATCTGGGATATGACATTGGCATCGATATGTGATTTCGTGTAAGATCATGTATGGGACATGGCATCGATATGAGACATCGTGTAAGACCATAGCTGGACTATCGGCATCGATATGTGTGATCCCATGTAAAACCATATCTGGGATATGGCATTAGCATCTTACAATGTGTACAAGTTTATCATTTAGTATTCTAAGTGGTTCAATGGGTAATTGAAGGATTATGTCAAAGATGTGAAAAGGTATGATCATGTTGAAAGGGTACAGGTATGTACGAAAAATTCATGAGTAATGAACTCGATGTATATTGGGCATTTGGTAGGAATGTAAATGAGTAAGTCATACCTATGAGAATTATTTTGTGATGACCTTGTGATTATAGGTCTATACTTATGATGTATAAATATGTGGTAAATTTGATTGATGATCATGTGTGAGGCTTTTAGGCCAAACTAAATTGAGACATGATATGTTTATCCCTTTACCTTGTGGCCTAATGAATATCAAAAGAGAAATGGATTGGCATAAATGCATATTTAATAATGATTATGAAAGAGTAAAATTAGCATTAAAACAATTTTGGACAGTAGCATTAGTATAACTTTGAAAAATCACCAAAAATTGTAGAAATCGAGTTAGAGGTTGAATAAAATATGAAATTAATGTTTACTGAGTCTAGTTTTTCACAGAAGAAATGGTGTAAGTAATGGAATTGTAAATTATGAGATATAGTAGATTTTGTGGGACAAGGTTAGAAGGATTTTGGGTTCCCCTATTCTGAATTTGGAAAACCATTAAAACTTGTATAAAAATACTTGGGCGGTTTAAATTTATATTTTTAAATTCTTAATGAGTCTATTTTCAATAAAAACAAATAGGAACATCATCCAAATCCCGTACTAAGAGATAATTAATTTTTAGTGAAGAAAGGTCGAAACTATCAAACAACAAAATAGGGATGAATTTGAAGAATTAACTGTACTTATTGGCTAATCATAATTTCAAGAAATTTTATGGTAGAAAGATATTTGAGTCTAGTTTTGGAAAAATCGAGCGGATCTTAATTTAGAATTCTGTAGCTCAGGATATAAATAATTTAGTGACTATGACTCAAATGGACAGTTTTGTTATGAACAATAAATATCACAACTATCCGTAATTATTCCGAAATCTCTATGATACTTGATGATATTGTGGTAAATTTTACATTTTGTTATGTGTATGATACTGTATGATTAACGTTGGTTATTATTTACATGCCAACTTACTAAGCTTTATAGATTACTCCCCTTCCTTTCCCATATTTTATAGGGGTTTATGCTAGCTCGAGTTGGAGATCATCGGAGATACTATCACACTATCAAGCTATCATGTTGGGTATAAGTGAATGCAAACCCTTTTGATTTTATGGCATGTATATTGACTTGGTTATTTGGTGTATGAGTCATTATGATTTGGCTCAATATATTAGCTTGTGATTGCTAAATGTTGGATGTAATATGTAGCCATGCAAATTGGCTTATATTGGCTAATTGCTTGTAAGCCCATATAATTATGCATGTGCATATGTCAATGTTTTTTGATGTGGTTTATATTTGCTTGATATATAATGGATATGAATTTATTCATATGTTAATGCCTTTTGAATGTGAATTTAGCATGAAGTGATTTGGTAAGGCATGATGTTATAATGCATGCTAGATGATAGTGTTAAAATGATATGTTATTGCTTGATGGTAGTTGTTTTTGAAGGCATTTATATGCCACGAATTGTGTCATGTGATGTTGTGTGAATGTGTGCAAGTGAGGGTGGCAAAATGGCTAGGAAAATAGCCTTGTATTTGTCCACACGGGTAGACACACGGGCGTGTGTCTAGGCCGTGTGTGACACATGGTCTGCCCAAAAGGGCATGTGCCTGGGCCGTGTGACCTCATTTTTTACATGACGTCATAAATAAAGAGTTACACAGGCTAAGGGCACGGACGTGTCCCAAGTCACACAGGCGTGTGTGATCACACGGCCTAACCACACGGGCATGTGACTCTCCAAAGTATGAAATTTTTTCTAAGTATTGTAAAAGTTCTAAAAGTTCACGGTTTAGTCCCGAAACCACCCCAATGTATGCTTTAGGCCTCGTAGGCTCGTATAAGGGACAATATGTATATGCATGAATGGTTTTAAATTGGATGGAATTTTATGACCCGGTTTTGTATAAATGTTTATGTTTAAGTCTGGTAATGCCTCGTATCTTGTCCTAGCATCGAACATGGGTAAGGGTTGTTACATAGGCCAACATTAGCCAAAAATTCCTATATATGCCATTATAACCAAAAATTTATCAACCGAAAGTACCAAAAGGGTCAATGGATAGTGTGATATAGCTCCGCCAAGCCTCCAACCCGAACGAGCTTTTGATTCACTATAAAACATGGAAAATAACATAGAGTAAGCATTTGAGCTTAGTACGTTCGTACAACTTATAATTTAATACGTTTATACAACTTATAATTTAACTTACCATTTAATCAAGTAATAGGTAAGTACAAAGCATATCCCAATACATTTTGGCCTAATGCCTAAGCACATATACACCAACCATATTAGCTATGTAAATCCATATATATGAACCAATAATCATGGATGAGCTCAACAATTAAACAAGTTTCATATACATGTATCATCCATTTCATATATATATATATATATCATGTAACATCACTTCCGTGTGTTCCATGTGTATACCTGTAATAGTTCGTATTGAACTCACATCATTTCGTAATAGAACATTGCTCGTTGAACCGTTTAGAATGCCATTGGATACCCGAGATAGTTCACACATAGTGTGCTAGCTCATATAACTGTAATCTGTCAATTCATGTACATGTATGCTTATGCGAGTTGTGAATCGGTATGCTCTCTCGAGCTATAATTTGGTATGCTCTCATGAGCTATATATCGGTATGCTCTCACAAGCTATAATTCGGTAACCTTAATGACATGTCATTTGTGTCCTACGGATTCTTAAGGTTCAAACAGGACTCGGTATTTTGTCAAACTTTGTTGGATATGCAATCATGTAAATTTATAACAATTCACAATTCATAAACACAATTTAATCACACGAACTTACCTCGATGAGTAAACGTAGATACAGAGGCGATTAATCCGAGACTTTCTCTTTGCCCCGATCTAACTCCGTACAAGGTCTAACTGGATCTATACATATAAATTTAACTCAATTCAACATGAAATTTATTCAATTTAATCCAAAATATATTTTTGGAAAAATTACCATTTTCCCCTATACTTTTAATTTTTTGCAATTTAGTCTCTGGGCTCGAAAAATAAAATTCATGCGATTTTATCCTTACCCAAGCCTAGCCGATTATTTTGCATATTATAGCAGCCCATATATTTCATAAATTCACAAATCATTCCATGTAAAATTTCTATTTTTTAACTTAATCCTTATTTGACATTTTTACCAAAAATCACTTAACAAAAGTTGTTTATCTAGCAACAACTATAAATTTTCTACCATCAAACAAAAAAAAAAAAACAACCGATATTCATTCATGGCAAAACTCAAATCCTTAAATAGTTTTACAAATTAGTCCCCGAGCTAGCTTGATTAAGCTACAACAATCCCGAAAACATAGAAATCATTAAAAACAGATTAAAAATACATACCAAATAGGCAAGAATGAGATTACCGAAAGTTGAACACCAAAAATGGCTTTCAGACCCTAAAGTTTCGATTGAAAGAGATGAAACCAAGATGATACTTAATTTGTTTTTATTTAATATTAACCTTTAATTACCTAATTACTTAACTAACCTTTTAAACTTTTAAAAATTACAAAAAATACCAAACCATCATATTTCACTATCTTATTTGTGGTCTAATTTTCATATAAGGACTTCCACTTTAAATTTCTATAGCTAATTAATACTTTTAGCTATTATAACTCAACTTTTACATTTTATGCGATTTAGTCCTTCTTATCAAATTGAGCATGTAAACGGTAAAATTTCTTAATGAAAATTTTATATGGTATTACCATCATACTATAGGCAATAAAATAATAATAAAATAATTATTTGACTTCAAATTTTTGGTCCCGAAACCACTATTCTGATTTCACTAAAAAGGGGTTGTTACGGCTGACTTGAAACCTTTAAAAACCTACATGGGACACACGGCCGTGTTGCATAGCCGTGTGTCACATACAGCTGAGACACACGCCCATGTTTTAGGTCTTGTGGACAAGAAATTGGCCAAAATCAAGCCACTTCCTTCACCCACATCAAGCATGTACTTACAAGCTATTTGCACCATTAACCAAGGCATCAAAACATACCAAAACATGCATAAAATGACCAACTCAAATGACCAAATCCCATTCAACCAATATGCCATATAAGCACCTTAATCACAATCAAGCAACCTTACCTAATCGTATGCATTACTACACTTAAAACATTCACAACTAATTCAATTTCATCTTAAGGCATACCAAAATTGAGGCAACAAGTAACTCAACATAACATACAATTTTAATGTCCTAAAAATAACCAACTAATGTGCCCTTCATAGACACCACAAATATATCCAACATTAACAACTAAACATGTAATATTGATCCATTTCTAGCATAGCACCTAATTCATTCTCAAGCCAAAACAATTTACAAGTGTTCATTTCCATACATTCTAATTGTACCCAAAAGATTCCTACTTGCAACCTTAATAAAATACCTAACAACTTAGTTTAGTATATTGACATATTATACCCAAACAAACTATATAGCCACATATATATGCCACTACCCTAAAAGACACAAGAACTACCAATATCGATGGATAGTGTGAGCTGAAGGTTCGTTCCGTCCAAAAGTTAGCAACAATGATCTACAAAATAATCCACAAAAAGAAATAAGCTTATAGAGCTTCGTAAGAACATAGTATATCATTAAATTTAACAAAAATTGACTATGATTCATATTTTACTCGATTCAAAGTTACTGGAGTGTAAACAGTGGCACTTATGTGCAATTCAGGGGTGCCGAAGTACAAACAGGGGACGCATGTGCAATTTAGGGGTACCGAAGTACAAACAAGGGCACGTATGTGCAATTCAAGGGTACCGAAGTACAAACAGGGGCATGTATGTGCAATTCAGGGAATAATTAACTATAAGCATTTATTTACATAACTATAATATGAAAATACAAGTAGAAATTCAATTACACATTCAAATACTATGAACTTACATCAACAACTAGAGCGCAGAAATATGATCGAGCTAATCCGTGATATTTGCCTTTCTTCGGTTTAGATCTGGTTGAGATTTATCTTCATCTAAATAAATAATTATATTCAATTAAGTGTTTCAATCAATCTCAAACATTCAATTCAATCCATAATCCATATTTATGCATAATTACAATTTTCCCCTAACATTTTAACTTTTCACAATTTAGTTCTTAAGCTCGTAAAATAATATTTAAGCAATTTCATCCACATTTCATACTAGTCGAATTCACTAAGGACTTCTAGCAATCCATACAAATCAATATCTCACAACTTACCATGGTGTTTCATTAATTTTACATATAGGTCCCTAAATGAAAATTTCATAAAAAAATCTATTTACAAAACTTGTTTGTTCAACATCAAGGACCTATAATCTTTCATTAAAATTCAAAAATCATTAAGAACATTCATGGAAAAACCATAAACCTTTAACAATTTTGTAAATTAGTCCCTAGGCTAACTATACTAAGCTGCAACGATCCTAAAAACATAAAAATCATTAAAAACGGGACAAAATAACACTTACATGCTAACACTTGTAGTAGCCAAATGTAAAAGACCTAAAAATGGTGTTCTTGCCTTAGAAAATCATTGAGGAAGATGAATGAATGAAGAAATATTTGTTTTATTTAATTTTTAACCTTTATTTACCTAATTACCCAAATAACCTTTAAAAACATTCAAAATTTCCATAAAACCAATCCATGAATGCCCACTAACTATATAAATGGTCTATTTACCATCTAAGTCCTCTTACATTAAAGTTTCATAGCTATTTGATACCTTTAGCTTGTAGAACTCTACTTTTGCACCTTTTACAATTTAGTCCTTTTCGCCTAATTAGGCATGCAAACGTCAAAATTTCTTAATGAAATTTTTATACGAATCTACTAACATACATAGACATTAAAATAATAATAAAACATAAATTTACTCGCTGGATTTGTGGTCCCAAAACCACTATTCTGATTTCACTAAAAATAGGCTGTTACAATATCCTCATCGCATATGAGATCCTTAATGTGTATAAACGGAAGAAGACGGGGAAGAAAGGATACTTCACTCTAAATTTGGATATGAGTAAGGCATATGATAGGGTGAGGTGGGATTTCTTAGAGTAGATGATGTTGAAAATGGTTTTTTCAAGAGGTTGGGGGGATTTTATTACTCATTGTATTAGTATAGTCTCCTATTTTGTGGTTTTGAATGATAATGTCAGTAGAAGCTTTTCTCTTGGTAGGGGGCTTAGATAAAGAGATCCCCTCAATTCGTATCCTTTTCTTATCTATTGTGAGGGGCTATCTTCCCTTATGAAAAGGGCAATTCGAGAGAAATTAGTGAGAGGAGGAAAAATTAGCCGATCGTAGGCCACAAGTCTCCCACTTGTTGTCTACAGATGATTGTATTCTGTTTAGGGAGGCCAAGATTGGGGAGCTATGGTGTTAAGGCAAATTTTGGAGGACTATGGCAATTCCTCAGAGCAATGCATTAATTTTGACAAGTCAGTTATATATTTTAGTGCAAATGTTGAGGATTCTAATAAGGAACGAATATCAAATTGCCTGGATATTAGCTCATCTTCTAAGCCAAAGTGTTATCTCAGGCTTCCTAATATGGTGGGTCGAAACAAAAGAAGAGCTTTTCAAGGTTTGAAGGGTCTAATGAGGTGACATATAGAGAATTGGTGTGTTTGGCCTCTGTCATAGGGAAGTAAGGAGGTTTTCATTAAAAGTATTTTACAAGTCATTCCTAGTTTTGCAATGTCATGTTTTTTATCACCAGTTTTTTTTTGCTCTGATTTGATGTAACACCCCTTACCCTTATTCGATGCTAGAACAGGGTACAAGGCATTACCGAACATAAACTCAAACAAACATTCAAAACTGGGACATAAATTTCCACTCAAATTTAAAACTTTTCATAAGCATTCATATAGTCCCTAAAATGAGCCTATGAGGCCCAAAACATGCATTAGGAGTGGTTTGAGACTAAACCGAGAACTTTAGAAAATTTTAAAACACTTAGAAAATTTTTCATCAAAACAGGGTCACACGCCTATGTGGTTTGGGACACGCCCGTGTGGGTAGGCCATGTTATCACACACGCCCATGCCTCTAACCCATGTAGCTTTCTATTTATGACGTCATCAACAAATTGAAGTCACACGCCTATGTCCCTAACCTATGTAACTCTTTATTTATGACGTCATCAACAAATTGGAGTCACAAGCCCGTGTGCTTAGGCCGTGTGGGCGATTTAATTTTCATAATTTTTCATAAAATAGGTGCAGACTTCACGCGCCCTGGGCACACGCCCATGTCCCTAGTCGTGTCCTTCACACGGTTGAGACACACGGAAGTGTTTCTACCTATGTGGTCAATTCGAAGCTAAAATTCAAAATGCAGGGGACACAAGGCCAGATCACACACCCATGGGACATGCCATGTGTCACACACAGCCTAGACACACGCCCGTGTGTCTACCCATGTGGACAAAAATAAGGCTATTTACCAAGCCATTTGCCCTCCTTACTTGCACCAACCTAGACAACAACAAGCAACACAAATCCAAGTATACTCATACAACCAATTTAGCCACAAAATAGATATCAATGTATCATAAACATGCAACCATCTACCACATACAAACATCACCTACTTATCAACTCAATCCATGCAAATTCACACATCCATGAAAACATCATCATATGCATATATATACTTAAGCCAATATTAGCCAATTTTAATGGCCATTTACAAAATGAATTATCAAATAACATAAGCCAACACTTTTGGCCAAATCAACTATGACACATAAAAAAATGGCCAAGTCCCTATACATGCCATAGCTCAAAATATTGTAATCATAAGTACCCAAAATGATAATTTGATAGTGTGAATAGATCTCCGATCACCTTCGATCTCTGAGTTAGCTTGGTGACACTATAAGGTAAGGGAAAAAGAAAGGGAGTAAACTTTAAAGCTTAGTAAGTTCCTATGCAAATAATAGACATCATAAACACACTTTAACATATATTTAACATAAAGTAAATTAACATAAATGTCATTGTGAATTCATAATCAAGCTTAGCATAGATGTATTTAAAATCTTAACATCATAACTTACCCAATCAAACCAATTCGAGGTTTCATCACTTATCGAACTCATTAAGCATGAGTTTTGTATACATACCTGTACCAACTTACAACTCACCATAATCTTTCACAACATACCATAGTCTTTCCCAACTTTAACATTGTTGTTGAGTTTCTCGTTGAACCACTTGGAATACTAAAGGATACTCGGGAAATCTCACACACATAGTACCATACCAATGCCATATCCCAGATATGGTCTTACATAGGATCTCATATGCCAATAGCCCAGCTATGGGCTTACACAAAATCTCATATCGATGCCATATCCTAGACATGGTCTTACACGTAATCTCAACTTACCCTAATGTCATGACATTTGTATCCTAACTATTCCTAAGGTTCAACCAGGATTTTCTCGCTTTTCAAACTTTGTCGATTACGTTCAAAGAGTAAATTACAATTCACACAATAATAACACAATTTAGGCATAAATAATAATGCATTATTTACATATGAACTTACCTCGGTACCAAAAATAGTAGATAAGGATTTAATCGTAAACACCTTATTCTTTCCCCGATCAAGGTCTGAACTTCGTTTTTCTTGATCTATAATAACAAATTTAGCTTATTTAATATTCACATTACTCAAATTATTCTAAACATCACATTATGGAAAAATTACGTTTTTGCCCCTAAAGTTTCACGTTTTTTGCAAATTAGTCTTTATGCTCGTAAAATGAAATGTATTCAATTTCTTTGTTACCCAAGCCTAGTCGAACCATATACATGCTTATATCAGCCCACATTTTTCATCAAATCTTATTTTTTACTACCCATTTTATAACTTTTTACAAATAGGTCCTTTTTAGGTATTTTCATGAAAAATCACTTAGTAAAAGTTGTTTATTACACCTTAAACATACAATATCTTCCATCAAACATAAAAATACATGCATGTCACACATGGGTAAATTTTTGAACATGAACCCTACATCAAAATAATGGTAGAAATGGAAAGATCGGGTAAATACGACTTCAAAAATGTAAAGAGCATTAAAAACGGGGCTAGGATGTACTTACAATCAAGCTTGAAAGATGACAAAACCCAAGTTATGGAGAGCTTGAAACTTTCAGCCAAGGGTTGGAGAAGATGGACAAATTTTGGCTTTTTTTTCCCTTTTTATTCTTTTATTTACCAAATGAACAAAATGCCCTTTTTGCCAAACTTTAAAATTTTATCTTACCATGTCCATTTTTGTCTACTAACTTAAAAAATTGTCTAATTACCAAATAAGGACCTCTAATTTAAAATCTTATAGCAATTGGACACCTTTAACAAGTGTACTCAACTTTTTCACTTTTTACAATTTAGTCCTTTTTACTAAATTGAATGGCCAAACGTCAAAATTTTCGAACGAAATTTTCATGAAATCATTCTGTGAAATTATAGACCATAAAAATATATAAAATTAAATTTTACTACGTCAGATTTGTGGTCCCAAAACCACTGTTCTGACTAGCCCCAAAATCGTGCTGTTGCATTTGAAATGTATTATTAGTTGGTTTTTATAACATCCCAAAATTGGGCCTAGTTGGAATAGTGGTTTTGGGACCACAAATCTGATGTTAAAATATTTGTTTTATGATTATTATGAGGTCTAGGATATGAAAATAAACATGTGTCAAAGTTTCATGAAGAAATTTTAAGTATAAGGTGTCAAATTGGGGATTAGGGACCTAATTGAATAAACTGCAAAACTTGGGTTCTAGAAGAAATTTGTATGGAATTGCTATGAACTATAAATTAGAAGGTCTTAAATAGTAATTTGTCCAATTTCTAAATTTTTGGACAAAAATGGGCATGCATAGAAAAATTTGATAGTTTTGTAAGAAGGGGCATTTTGGTCATTCGGTAATAAACTTAATAAAAAGGGAAAAATAAAGATAAAATCAGCCATCTTCTTCCCTATAGCTGCCAAAATTTCCAAGGTTCCATAAGCAAGGGTTTTCAACATTTCAAGCTCAATAGTAAGTGTTCTCTAGCCCCGTCTTTAATGTTCTTTGTATTTATGAAATCCTCGTAACATGCTCTATCCGTTTCTACCCACATCTCAAGCTAGGGGTCATGTTAGAAAACTTACCCATGCATGAGATGATTGTTCTTTGATGATTTATGGAGGATTATGAAAGTTGGATGTTAGATAAACATCTGTTACTAAGTGATTTTTCATGAAATCACCAAAAAGGGACCTAATTGTAAAAGGTATGAAATATGTGGTAGAAATGCAAAATAGAGGAAAATATGGGCTGGTATGAACTTAGAATAAATTTGGCTAGGCTTGGGTAACCAAGAAACTTCATTCATTTCATTGTACAAACTTAGGGACTAAATTGTAAACATGCGAAATGTTAGGGGCAAAATAGTCATTTTGCCCAGGGGGTGAAATTTAGGCCTGACATAAATAGTGTGAACTATTAATAATTTATTTTTGCTAATGTAGACCCCGAAGAACCAATTTCGGAGGTCGACCGTGGTAAACGAAAGGTTTCGGAATAACTAAAATACGAAACCGAAGTAATTACCAGGTAAGTTCGCTTAATTCGAATGTAAACTATCTTTAAGTACATTAAAGATGTATGTTCATGTATGAGTAACAATAGTGATATTCATTGTATGACAATTCATGAAATATTAATGTTCTGATGAAATGTCCTCATTGAATAAAAAGGATATCTGATGGATTCCTAGGAAGTGAAATAATGGTATAAAGGATCTAGCCCGGACGGGTGATCCTATAATGATTTAGCATCCCGAAGAATATGTGCGCTGTTCTGAATTTAGCCTGGACTGGTAATTCAGATCGGACGTCATAGGAGTATATGTCATTATAGGGGATTTAGCCTAGACTGGTAATCCCGACATTACTCTGTGAGTTTATGTTATGGGGGATTTAGCCTAGACTGGTAATCCTGCCATAAGAGTGAGGTTCACGGGACTACGTATTTAAAGGGTCACTTGCATGATTTGACAGTGAACAAGATATCCATCGAGATTCCAAGAAATTCAACGGGATTAAAATTAGAAATGGGAATAGACATGTTTGAACTGATGAGCTCATCTAAGACTAATGCTATAATATATTGGCATGAGACTAACTTGATGGTTGAGTATATGTGATAGGAAATTATACTATGCATGTTTGGCATGAATATCTTTTATGGTTGCATGCTAATAATCGGTAAGTTTACTTTCCTGTTATCCGGGCTTACTAAACATATTAATGCTTACCCCTTTTCCTCTACCTGTTTTACAGAGCTCGTGGAATCATGAAGATTGGAAGACGATTGGAGTATTGTCAACACTATCAACTTGTCTTGCTTTGGTATATAGGTGCCTTTATTTTGTTACAATGGCATGTATAGGTTTTTGGTTATTTTGTTATATGTGTCATTGGTTAGCCAATGTAAGGGCTTGAATGATATACCTATTCATTTTGTATATGGCCATAAGGCATGGCTCAATTTGATGTAGGTTGTAACCTACTAATTGTACATGTTTGTGTTAATTGTTCATGTGATGGTTACAAATGTGGTATATCATGAATGGACGTATGAAATGTGGCCAAATCACTTGGAGATGGTTAGGTCATAATTGGCAATGAGTTATAAAATGAGCCAAGTCTAAATGTGTTGGATGTGATGGAAATCCCAATTACAAAGAGGATAACTTAGCATTTGCATACCCAATGAGACGAGGTTAACATGCAATTAGACTAGGTAAAGGTGGTCATTGGGTATAAATAGACCATGTTAGATATCATTGAAGTTAATAAATGAGTGTGAGTGTTGAGGGTGATCATTGGCTTGTAATATAGCCTTTGAAATGGTCCACACAGGTAGACACTTGGGTATGTGTCTAGGCTGTGTGTAACACACGGTCAGCCCCATGGGCGTGTGGTACGGCCGTGTGTCCCCTGCACTTAATTTTTAGATCAGTATGCATGGTAGTAAACACATGGGTAAAGACATCTCCGTGTGTCTCAACTGTGTAGAGGGCACGGCCTAGCACATGGGCGTGTGTCTTGGCCTTGTGTCCCTAAATGCATGATGATGTCATAAGTAGAATGCTCAGGTTTTTGGACACGGGCGATGACATGAGCGTGTCTAGGCCGTGTGAAGGACACGGTCCAGGGATACGAGTGTGTGCTCAGCCATGTGAAAACTCTTGTAGGTTCGAAATGGAAAATAAATTCAAACTA
Source organism: Gossypium anomalum (assembly GCA_025698475.1). NCBI lineage: Eukaryota > Viridiplantae > Streptophyta > Magnoliopsida > Malvales > Malvaceae > Gossypium > Gossypium anomalum. The sequence continues at coordinate 36,723,921 of CM046959.1, read as the reverse complement.
TTCTACACGGGTAAGGGACACGGGCGTGTCCCAAGCACACAGCGTGTGCATGGCCTCCACACAGGCGTGTGAGGCTTAAACCTAGAAATTTTCCTAAGGTTTTCTTAAACTCTCAGTTTAGTCCCGGACCATTCTTAATGGATGTTTTGGGCATCGCAGGCCCATAATGGGGACACTATGAATATGTTTGATTGGTTTTAATTTGGAACGAAATTTTATAGCCCGTGTTTTTTTCGAAAATGCCATGTTATGTACGGTAATGCCCCATATCTTGTCTCAGTCTCGGGTATGGGTAAGGGGTGTTACATTTAGTGGTATCAGAGTTACGGTTTAGTCAGTTCTAGGACTAATGTAGCATGTATCGAGTCTAGCTATACATGGCATTAAACAAATTATGATAGTGTGACATCTCCTAACCCTTTTAATTGTATTTGAGTATAGTAAATGTCTTCCATTCAAGCCCAAGATGAGTCTGAGAGAACCGAGAGTAATGCTCTAGCTTCCGTTTAGCGAGCTACTGCTAGTAGTAGAAGAAGGCCTATGTCTGAAGGCCGGGAAGAGGCAAGAGCTACCTTTTTCGAAATGATGGATGAGTGGTTTAGTGATTATCTGAGAAACCGCCTAGACATACCCCAACCTCCTCCACCCCCTGCTTGACCTGAATAAGAAGTACCGCAAGGTATGGCACCCGAGAGAATTGGTAAGGCCCCAATAGATAAACTTAGGAAATATGGAGCTGAAGAGTTTAGGGCCACGATTGATGACAATCCGGAACGTGCTAAATTTTGGCTTGAGAATACCATAAGAGCTCTCGATGAACTGTCATGTACTCCTGAGGAAAGTTTAAAATGTGCGGTGTCACTGTTGAAGGACACTACATACCACTGGTTGAAGACTGTATCCTCAGTGGCACTAAGGGAGAGTATCACATGGGAATTCTTCCAAGCAGAATCTAGGAAGAAGTACATCAGTCAAAGGTTCTTGGATCAGAAGCAAAAGGAGTTCCTGGAACTCAAATAAGGAAACATAACCGTGCAGAATATGAAAGAGAGTTTGTGAGACTAAGTCAATATGTAAGTGAGTGGATCCAATCGTAGGCGAAAATGTGTAAGCACTTTGAAGAAGGTCTGAATAAAGACATTAAGCTGCTAATCGGGATCCTTCAGATAAGGGAACTGGCTATTTTAGCTGAGCAAGCCAAGAAGGCTGAAGAGTTAAATAATGAAAGGAAGCAAGGAAAGAGAGAAGCTCAAGTTTCAAGTAAGAGATCCAGCGGTAAGACACACTCATTCGCCACGAAGAAATCGAGGAGTCAACAAGAACGTTCGACTGCACCGGCGGCATATTCGGGTAAATCAAGAAGCTCTAAGCGTCACAACCTGAAATCTCCTTCCCCTAAGGCAACTAGTGTGGGGAGTGTAGATGATCAAAAGCCGAGATGTAATTGCTGCAACAAATTTCATTTCAGAGAGTACCATATGAAGAGTGGAGCATGCTTTAGATGTGGTTCCCTTGACCACTTAAAAATTGCCTGGAACGAGCCAATAAAGAGGTGGATTTAACCCAAAGTCTAATGCCCTTTATCCTCGAGATAGGCCACCACGATATCCTGGAAGTGCAAGTGGCAGTCGAACTATTGCCAAGGATACTATTGCAAAATCAGAGGCTTGAGCCCCAGTGAGAACTTACGCGATACACGCTAGAGAGGAAGCTTTAACTCCCGATGTAATTACGGGTACCTTTTCTATAACGCCCCAATTTTTGGGAATTCTGTAAATGTTGGCAAAATTTAAAATTTATGTGTTCTGTCTGCTTGGCTTAGGTTTAATTATGTTAGTGGGCCTCTAGAAGGCCCAAGCTTAAGTTAAAACCCGGTAATTTTAATTAATTTTAATTCCATAAGAAAAAGGGGTCCTGGTAAACTGGGCTTTTAAGTATTATTTGGGTAAAATAAATCACAAGGAAGCAGGTGGTAAAGTGGCATCTGACGCCACTGGGAAGGCTATAGAAGTGGCGTGTGGATGCTAGGGAGAACCAAGGTTCAAGTCACAATGAGAGCATATTGAGGGAATTATTTTTATGGTTAGAAAGGGGAAGTAATGGAACTCAAGTAAAAGTCTATCAGGAGGAGTTTGAGCTGCTCAGGAGATTGAGTAAGGAGGGGATAAGGGAGATAATTTAAGAGCTGATTAGGGAGAGTAGTATTGGCCGAATGGTGGACTCTTGAGGAGCAAGAGTTGGCCGGCCAAGGGTTTCTTTAGGGGGCAAAATTCGGCTAGGTTAAGTGCCAGATATAAATTCGGCATTAGGGGAGAGTGTGCCATTTTCTGACCATCCTTCCTCCTCTCCTTTTCTTTTCTTTTTCTCTCTATCTATTATTCTTTTCCTCTTCTTTTCTCCATAGCCGAATTCTCCTACCACTCTACTCAACATCACTTTCTTTCCATTATTGTTAAGCCTTACAGCCGAATATCACAAAAGCCAAAATCCCGAAAGTTCATATTCCTTGTTATGCCTATTTCTTCTAGCCAAACCCTCTTATTTTTCATCATCTTCCTGACCGATTCTCTCATCCTCTAAACCCCAAGTTTCTGTCGACCACAACCTTGCAAAAACCTCCTTATTAAATCCTCTTCTACTTCACAGTTTCAAAAGCCAAAAGTACCATAGTCATAGGGGCATAGTCGAATCTTTAGACCTTTAAAGATTTGATTTCTACTAACATTTGAAGGGTTAGATCTGTATCAGAATTGAATAAGAATTAAAGTGGGATAGTTGACCGAAGGAACCGATGGTAATTTTTTGAATTTATTCTTTATTACAGGTTTTAGAAAAATCGAAACCCCTAAAGGCTTAGGGAGGCTGTCGATTGGGCCCTATGGCTCTAAGGGTTGTGATAACTATTTTATTATGATGATAGTGTGATCTAGAGGCTGCTGATCGGAGGCTTGGACAAGGGGAAACGACTGGATCTAAACTTAGTCGCTAGATTCGAAAAAAGGTGGGATATCAAGTGGCCAAGGTGTTAATGGCCGACTTTTGGGTAAGGAGTTTTGTATTCAAGCTATTATGGATTCATAGTTGACATATTACTAATCGATCAGAGGCAACTCGTGAGTGGAACTCGTCGACATTTCGTCACAAAGCAGTGTGTGTAAGCGACACCTCTCATAGACTAGATCGGCAAAAGCCGAAAAACTGAAATGCCGAAAAGCTGATATTTTGGGAACTTACGAGTGTGCGAATGCTCGTGAGATGGATTAATTCACGTATTTGGTATACTAAAGGGATAAGACTGCAGAATGCATGATTTCGTGTATTTCGATATTTTTGGGCTTAATGGGCCAAAATCGAGATAATTGGCCAACGAGCCCCATTCGGTAAGAACACTTGGTAAGTGTTTCTGTTAGTACGTAAACAGTTATGATATGTATGAAAACCCTAAGAATAGTAAAATTACTAGAATACCCCTATGTATGCAAAATTACCATTATACCCCTAGGTGCAAAATTACCATTATACCCCTAGGGTTACTTTTGATTGAAAAGCATGTTGATCTGATTCTGAATGATGTATGCCATAATTGTATATCTGTTGCATGGGGACATGGGTTATAATATGGAGGAAGCGTCCTGGTGGCTATGCCACAAATATCTGATCTGGTGGCTCTGCTACAAATATCTGTTCTGGTGGCTTTGCCACGATTATCTGTATTTGGTGAATCTGTCACATTATCTGTTTTGGCAGCCATGCTGCATATTTCTGTGGCATGTAGCGGTTGGGTGGGTCGAGTAGTCTCCCCACATGGCGTAAGGTTGGTATGGGGATGCATATGGTTGGATATGGGTTGGATTTCTGCATAATCATGTGATATCGCTCGCTCATTTATGGGCCTATGGGCTTTATTCAGATCTGCATTGCAGGCTAAGGCCAACTTATTCTGTTTTTATGGTTTGAGCCGATATAGGCTATGGTTGGATTAATTTACACACTGAGTTTCCCCAAACTCACCCCTTTATTTTCATCCACTCAGGTAATCCCCAACCATAGTGGGCTTGGAGCTGTGAGGGATACGGAGTGGCCACACGTTCTACAAATTTGATCTTTCTTCTGGTGAACTGGACATCCTTTTATTTACGTTTATGGTTTTGGGTTTTTAATTGTAATAAGGCCGCTTAATTATTTTTGATGGTTTTAATATGTTTTATTAAGATAGGCATTACTTATATTTAACTGTCGAAATTGATTAACTTTAGGGCGCGTTTTCAAAAATAATAATTGATTTTAGAATAACATGACAACAAGCAAAGCTTCCGCAATGAAAATGTTTTCCAAAATTAATCACTTTTCCTAAAATGGACTTAATCAAATGGGTTGCCTAAAAATTTACATGATGTTAAGGGGTGGCAATGGCAATGTGCATGTCTAGGATTGGATCCGAAGGGAGCTTGGTACTTAAGCAGTCCGATGGACTCACCTCCTATTTTCCGGTTTCCTACCTGGTACACAGCTTCCATTCACTTTAACCTAAAATGATAGTATCTTTTAAAACACTAAGCAAGTTTTCTAAACCAACAATTTAAATGTTTTGCACACTTCGATGTGGCACGTCGGATCTGGTCATAACGTCTAGGCCGGGTTTGGGGTGTTACATTTTCTCTCCATAATACTCATGTTATTGCCTTGATTGATCCCGGATCGACCCATTCATACATTTGCATGAAATTGGTGTCTAGCATGAATGTGTATGGAACCTAGGGAATTTGTAATTAAGGTGTCAAACCCTCTAGGCAAGTCTATTTTAGTCGATAAAGTTTGTAGGAATTGTCCTTTGACGATTCAAGGTCACTGTTTTTCGGCCAACCTTATGCTTTTGCCTTTTGATGAGTTTGATGTAATGCTTGGCATGGATTGGTTGGCCCTTCATGATGTGATTGTAAACTGTGGTAGCAAATACATAGAATTGAAATGCTCAGATGGTGAAATTCTCTGGGTGGATTCGAATGGGTTGAACACATCGTCGGTTATGATTACTTCAATATTGGCTCGAAAGTATATGAGAAAAGGGTACGAAGCTTACCTTGCTTTCGTACTGAATACTAAGGAATCGGAGTTGAAGATTGAGTAGTACCAATAGTGAGTGAATATTTGGATGTGTTTTTGAAGGAGTTGCCTGGTTTGCCTCCGGTTAGAGAAGTCGAGTTCGGTATTGAGCTAATGCCAGGAACTACCCCTATATCTATTCCCCCGTATAGAATGGCACCAACCGAGTTGAAAGAGTTAAAAGCACAGTTGCAAGAGTTAACGGATAAGGGCTTTGCAAGATCGAGCTTTTTGCCTTGGGGTGCTCCGTACTATTTGTAAAGAAGAAGGATGGTTCGACGAGATTATGTATAGATTACCAGCAGCTCAACAAGGTAACTATTAAGAATAAGTATCTGGTACCACGGATTGATGACCTGTCTGATCAGTTAAGGGGAGCCACCATGTTTTCAAAGATAGATCTGAGATCTGGCTACTACCAATTACGAGTTAAAGAGTCGGATGTGTCTAAAACTACCTTCAAGACGAGGTATGGTCACTATGAGTTCCTTGTCATGCCTTTTAGCCTAACAAATTCCCTAGCTGCATTTATGGATTTAATGAATCGTGTTTTTTGACTGTACTTGGACAAGTTTGTTGTGGTATTCATAGACGATATTTTGCTCTATTCCCGAAATGAGTTCGATCACACCGAACACTTGAGGACTGTTTTACAGACCCTGCGGAAGAAGCAACTATATGCTAAGTTTAGCAAAAGTGATTTTTGGCTTCGTGAGGTCAGATTCCTCAGTCACATTGTGTCGGGTGATGGCATCCGAGTTGATCCGAGTAAGATTTCTACTATTGTCGAGTGGAAGCCACCTAAGAACATAATTAAGGTTAGAAGTTTTCTGGGCTTAGCCTGTTACTGCCAACATTTTGTAAAAGGATTTTCTATAATTGCAACTCCCTTGATGAGGTTGTTGCAAAAAGATGTTAAGTTTGAGCGGTCAGAAAAACATCAATAGAGTTTTGAGAAATTAAAAACATTGCTGAAAAAAGCTTTAGTTTTGGTGCAACCTATGCCAGGAAAGGAATTCTTGGTTTGTAATGATGTGTGCTTATGCAATAGGGAAAAGTGATAGCCTATGCTTCGAGGCAACTGAAGCCGCACGAGAAAAATCATCCTACTCACGACTTGGAGCTAGCTGCCATTGTATTTGCCTTGAAGATATGAAAACACCATTTGTATGGCAAAACTTGTCGTGTATTCACCGATCACAAGAGTTTGAAGTACTTGATGACTCAAAAGGAATTGAATCTGAGACAGCGAAGATGGTTAGAATTGATTAAAGACTATGAGCTGATAATTGATTACCACCAGGGAAAGGCAAATGTAGTCACCGATGCCTTGAGTAGGAAGTCCTTGTTTGCATTGAGGGCTATGGACACGCATTTGGCGTTATTTGATGATGGTCCGATTTTGCCAGAGTTAAGAGCCAGACTGACATTTCACCAAGAAGTTTGCGCAGCTCAGATTAATGATAGTGACTTGCAAGCCAAGAGAGCACAATATGAAACGGGTGTTGAATCAGATTTTCGATTGGTTGATTGATGTTTCAAGATAGGGTCTGTGCACCCAAAGATAATGAGCTTATTCAGAAAATTTTTCAAAAGGCACATGGTAGTCGTTTGTCTATTCACCCGGAAAGTAATAAGATGTACAATAACTTAAAGACCATGTACTTATGGAATGGTATGAAAAGACATATCTTTGAATTTGTGTCAAAATGCTTGATATGTCAACAGGTCAAGGCTGAACACCAAGTACCTTCGGGTTTATTATAGCCCGTGATGGTCCTAGAATGGAAATGGGATAGGATTACCATGGATTTCATGACTGGACTGAGTTAATCCAGAAAAAGAAAGATGCTATTTGGGTTGTGGTTGATAAGCTTACAAAGTCAGCTCACTTTATTCCTATACGGACAGACTACTCTGTTGATAGATTGGCCGACTTGTACATATCTGAGATTGCAAGACTACACGGGGTACCGTTGTCGATTATTTCAGATAAGGAGCCGAGGTTCACTTCAAGATTTTTGAAGAAATTACAAGAAGCCTTGGGCACAAAGTTGATTTCTCGTACGGCATTCCACCCACAGACTAATGGTCAGTCTGAGCGGATGATCCAAACTCTCGAGGACATGTTACGGTGTTGCGTCCTTGAATTTCAAGGTAGTTGGGAAAAATATTTACCATTGGTGGAATTCACCAACAACAACAGTTTCTAGATGAGTTTGAAGATGGCACCTTATGAGGCATTGTATGACCAGAAGTGCCGGACTCCACTGTATTGGACAGAGCTCAAGGAAAGCCAGATTCACGGAGTTGATTTAGTTAAGGAAATAGAAGAAAAGGTTAAAGTAATACGTGATTGCTTGAAAGCGGCATCGGATAGGCAAAAGGCATATGCTGATTTAAAAAGAAAGGAGATCGAATTTCAAGTTGGAGATAAAGTATTCTTGAAAGTATCTCCATGGAAAAAGGTTTTGAGATTTGGTTGGAAAGACAAATTGAGCCCGTGATTTATTAGACCATATGAGATTACCGAAAGAGTTGGACAATTAGCCTACCGGTTAGTGTTGCCACCCGAATTAGAAAACATTCATGATGTATTCCATGTGTCCATGTTACGTAGATACAGATCAGACCCCTCTCATGTGATTTCACCAATCGAAGTTGAGATTAGACCGGATATGACCTATGGTGAAGAGCCAATTAAGATTTTGGCTCGAGAAGTCAAACAGTTGAGAAATAAGAACATAGCCTTAGTAAAATTTTTATGGCACCGACACGGAGTGGAAGAAGCCACATGGGAACTTGAAGAAGCCATGAGAAATCAATATCCAAACTCGTTTACTGGTAAGACTTTCGAGGACTAAAGTCCCTAAGGGGAGAGAAATGTAACATCCCAAAATTGGGCCTAGTCAGAATAGTGGTTTTGGGACCACAAATCTGATGTTAAAATTTTTTTTATGATTATTATGAGGTCTAGGATATGAAATAAGCATGTGTTAAAGTTTCATGAAGAAATTTTAAGTATAAGGTGTCCAATTGGGAATTAGGGACCAAATTGAATAAATTGCAAAACTTGGGTTCTAGAAGAAATTTGTATGGAATTGCTTTGAATTAAAAATTAGAAAGTCTTAAATAGCAATTTGCACAATTTCTAAGTTTTTGGACAAAAACGGGCATGCATACAAAAATTTGAAAGTTTTGTAAGGAGGGGCATTTTGGTCATTTGGTAATAAACTTAATAAAAAGGGAAACAGAAAGCTAAAATCATCCATCTTCTTCCCCATAGCTGCTGAAATTTCTAGGGTTCCATAAGCAAGGGCTTTCAACATTTCAAGCTCAATAGTAAGTGTTCTCTAGCCCCGTCTTTAATGTTCTTTGTATTTTTGAAATCCTCGTAACATACTCTATCCGTTTCTACCCACATCTCAAGCTAGGGGTCATGTTAGAAAATTTACCCATGCATGAGATGATTGTTCTTTGATGATTTATGGAGGATTATGAAATTTGGATGTTAGATAAACATCTTTTACTAGGTGATTTTTCATGAAAACACCAAAAAGAGACCTAATTGTAAAAGGTATGAAATGTGTGGTAGAAATGTGAAATAGAGAAAAATATGGGCTGGTATGAACTTAAAATAGATTCGGCTAGGCTTGGGTAACCAACAAATTTCATACATTTCATTGTACGAAATTAGGGACTAAATTGTAAACATGCAAAATGTTAGGGGAAAAATAGTTATTTTGCCCAAGGGTGAAATTTAGGCCTGAAATAAATAGTGTGAAGTATTAATAATTTATTTTTCCTAATATAGACTCTGAGGAACCAATTCCGGAGGTCGACCTTGGAAAACAAAAGGTTTAGGAATAACTAAAATACAAAACCGAAGCAATTACCAGGTAAGTTCGCGTAACTCGAATGTAAACTATCTTTAAGTACATTAAAGATGTATGTTCATGTATGAGTAACAATAGTGATATTCATTGTATGACAATTCATGAAATATTAATGTTATGATGAAATGTCCCAGTTGAATAAATCTGATGGGTTCCTCGAAAATGAAATAATGGTATAAAGGATCTAATCCGAACGGGTGATCCTATAATTATTTAGCATCCCGAAGAATATGTGCGCTGTGATGGATTTAGTCGGGACAGGTAATCCAATTAGGATCTGAATTTAGCCTGGACTGGTAATTCAGATCGGACGTCATAGGAGTATATGTCATTATGGGGGATTTAGCCTAGACTGGTAATCCCTACATTACTCTATGAGTTTATGTTATGGGGGATTTAGCCTAGACTAATAATCCTACCGTAAGAGTGAGGTTCACGGGAGTGCGTATTTAAAGGATCACTTGCATGATTTGACAGTGAACGAGATATCCATCGAGATTCCAAGAAACTCAACAGGATTAAAATTAGAAATGGGAATAGACATGTTTGAATTGATGAGCTCATCTAAGACTAATGTTATAATTTATTGGCATGAGACTAACTTGATGGTTGAGTATATGTGATAGGAAATTATACTATGCATGTTTGGCATGAATATCTTTTATGGTTGCATGCTAATAACTGGTAAGTTTACTTTCCTGTTATTTGGACTTACTAAACATGTTAATGCTTACCCCTTTTCCTCTCCCTGTTTTACAGAGCTCGTGAACTCGTGAAGATTGGAAGACGATTGGAGTATTGTCAACACTATCAACTTGTCTTTCTTTTGTATATAGATACTTTTATTTTGTTACAATGGCATGTATAAGTTTTTGGTTATTTTGTTATATGTGTCATTGGTTAGCCAATGTAATGGCTTGAATGATATACCTATTCATTTTGTATATGGCCATAAGGCATGGCTCAATTTGATGTAGGTTGTAACCTACTAATTTGTGCATGTTTGTGTTAATTGTTCATGTGATGGTTACAAATGTGGTATATCATTAATGGACATATGAAATGTGGCCAAATCACTTGGAGATGGTTAGGTCATAATTGGCAATGAGTTAGAAAATGAGCCAAGTCTAAATGTGTTGGATGTGATGGTAATACCTATTACAAATAGGATAACTTAACATGTGCAAAACCAATGAGATGAGGTTAACATGCAATTAGACTAGGTAAGGGTGGTCATTGGGTATAAATAGACCATGTTAATATCATTGAAGTTAATAAATGAGTGTGAATGTTGAAGGTGATCATTGGCTTGTAATATAGCCTTTAAAATGGTCCACACGGGTAAACACAGGGGCATGTGTCTAGGCCGTGTGTAACATACGGTCAGCCCCATGGGCATGTGGTACGGCCGTGTGTCCCCTGCACCTAAAATTTTTAGGTCAATATGCATGGTAATAAACACATGGGTAGAGACACGGCCGTGTTGTGTGTGGAGGGCACGGCCTAGCACACGAGCGTGTGTCTTGGCCTAGCACATGGGCGTGTGTCTTGGACGTGTGTCCCTAAATGCATGATGACATCATAAATAGAATGCTCAGATTTTTGGACACGGGCAATGGCATAAGCGTGTCTAGGCCGTGTGAAGGACAAGGTCCAGGGACATGGGTGTGTGCCCGGCCGCGTGAAAACCCTTGTAGGTTTGAAATGGAAAATAAATTCAAATAATTCTACACGGGTAAGGGACACGGGCGTGTCCCAAGCACACGGGCATGTGCATGGCCTCCACATGGGCATGTGCATGGCCTTCACACGAACGTATGAGGCTTAAACCTAGAAATTTTCCTAAAGTTTTCTTAAGCTCTCGGTTTAGTCTCGGACCATTCTTAATCATGTTTTGGGCCTCGCAGGCCCATAATAGGGACACTATGAATATGCTTGATTGGTTTTAATTTGGAACAAAATTTTATAGCCCGTGTTTTTTTGAAAATGCCATGTTATGTTCGGTAATGCCCGTATCTTGTCTCGGTCTAGGGTACGGATAAGGGCTGTTATAGTTTTGGTGACACAAGTATGGGAAAAAAGGAGATTCACTAGTGTGAGTGGTAAAAGTTGTGTGAACTCAAAGAGAGTGGGTGTTTGGGGTTTCAAAGTTTGGCAAAGTTTAATGTCGCCCTTTTAGCAAAACAAGGGTGGTGGTTGATCAAGAATCTAGAATCGTTATTCGAGTGAGATTTTAAAGCGAAGCACTACCCGCACGCGAACTTTATGAATGCGAGGTTAGGGGCTTACCTATATCTTATACCTAGAATAGTATTTGGGCTGTAAATGGGTTGTTTAATTTGGGGTTGGGCTGGCGTATGGGAACTAGAACCAATATAAGGATCTGGGATAATGTATGGATTCCAGAGCTACTTGCAAAGAATAAAAAACTATTAGGAAAGTGTAAGCGCACCGGTACACCCCATGGCGAAGCAAAAAAAATTAAATTTGGCGATCACATGCAGGGATCCATGTGCGAGGAACGAATCAGGGTGAGAAGGGTATGAACGATTACCTTTAATTGTCTGGAAAAGCAAAGATAACTATTGTGAAACTGATTACACAATTGTATGTCGATTCCAAACCACTACAAAAAGTTTCGGCCTTTACATAATCCACTCCGTGTGGTAGTGAACGACAAGAACTCTCTTAAACTTTTTCATATAGAATTCACTTTTTAATGGCTACTAGACCTCATTTTATTTATTTCAGGTATATTAGGTTTCTCTTAAAAACCCTATATTTCTAATTCGGGAATAATTTATATTTTAATATGAATCAAAATTCATTATAATAATTAACCGAATATAATAATTATAATTACCATAATTATAATAATGTTTGACCGAAAAATTACAATTACAATAATTATAATAATATTCTATCGTAAATTATAATTACAATAATTATAACAAGGATTTCGGTAAATTATGTTTAGTTAAATTTTATACTAATCATGTTCATATACATTAATTTAACCATGTTCTCATTATGTGTACAACATACTTGTACATATAATTTGTTCTATATTTAACTGCCTAGTTAAATTAATTCTATAATCAATTTAATTCATGTGATAACTAAAAACAATACCAACTTTGTTTGGATTCCATTTGTTCCAACCATAGGGTGTGGCCCTGTAGGTTCTTGTAATGTTAGTAGTAATACTAGAACGATTCTAATATTACAAACAATGAGTGGCATCTAGCAATGCATCATTGCTACCTAAGTTACAAGAAGTCATGATTCGACATAACCTTTCTATGATAAACCCTTAATGTATTAAATCCTTTTTTTCCTTCATATCTAGAATGGACACAAGCCATAGAATAGTCACACTTCAATAGTCCATCTAATGTTTCTTGATATCCTGAGTAGACTATGATAAACAAATAAGTATGATATCTCATATCAACTTATTCGAGTATGGCCATGCATTTATAGTCTCACTCAATCAAGTGGCCTAAGATATTGCTCCCATTATGTAGGAGGGACAAATCCTATATTGATCAACCATATCCCACTACATAGATTGTGGTATATCCAACATCAGCCTTTATAGAACAACCAGTTACAGTGGACGTTTGACTGTATCAAAATATACGACTCACGATGTTGGGATAATGATGATCTCAAGTCTGAGGATCGTATACATAGTAATCACTAGGAGTAATGTTGTGACTATTACATAATAATCCAAGAAACATACTCATAGCGGGTCAGTCCAATATGTTGTTATTTAACACATACACATGTATTGATTTTGACATCCCATGTTAATGACAACACTTTGTCATAAAAAAACTACATGTTAGTCTTAATGCATTACTGTTATCCAAGCCCACAATAATACTCGACTAAGGACCTTTTAAGAATGATCATATTATTCTCAAGACATTATTATAAAATAGTTTATTTATATACACAAAAATAAACTAAAATAATAATGGCAATGTCTTATATTAATAAACGAGGTAAAACAAGTATGTTATTACAATCATCTCATGATTGATCTTTGGGCATACTCTAACATTCAAGTCGATCGATTGACGTGGGAATATTTTCTGGATGTCTTTAGTACACTCAAAATATAGTACACTCAAAAGGTATTTTCTTATCTGACACTAAAGTTGTGCATACGTATGAGTGTGTTGACCCTAGGTCAATCAAAGCATTAACATTAGTATCAAAGATAGAGAATGTACCAATGATCACATCAGGTGCTTAAGCTTCCTCTCTAGCACGAATCGCATAAGCCCTAGCTAGTGCCCGTGCCTCAGATCTAACAATAGAATCTTTGGTTCCACCTCGACTGTTACCCGTATTTCCAATGTTACGGGGTGGTCTCCCTTTCACAATCGTACTACTCAAACGAGTATTCTGAGCCTTTTCATTATCAGACCTTTCAGGGAAATCTCTAAGATAATGATCATAAGAACCACTTTTAAAACACTCGTCTTTCAATCTGCATTCATCGAAGTGTCATCTATTACATTGCTGACATTTAGGCTTGTTGTTCCTGACACTACCCACACTTTCTATAGATGTAGCCTGAGGTTTCGATCTTGAATGATATTTTCCTTTATCTCTCCCAGAATAACCCACCGAAGCTAATGAATGACTACCAAATTCTTTTGATTTCTTCGATGGAGACAAGAATGGTTTTCCCATAGGTTATTTTCCCAAATCACGAACCTCTAAATATGATTTTATTTTAGCCTTGCTAAGTTCCTCGGCCTTGTGAGCTCTACCGACTAAAACCACAAATTCTTTCAACTCTAGAATCCTGACTAACAACTTAATATATTCATTTAAACTATCTTCAAATCGTGTACAATTGATAGCCTTAGATGGTATACACTCTCGAGCATATTTTCTAAGTCGTACAAATTCTCTCTCATACTCAACCACTGTCATTCGGCCCTCAATACTACCGCGATCAAAGTGTTCCACCACTAATAAGCTGAGTCTTTCAACAAAGAAACAACACAGTTTAAACATATAGTCAGTGTAAAAGATAACTCATCGAGAACCCTCATAGTGTTTTCTAACCAGAACTCGGCTTTCTCTAAATCTTATTCAACTGTACCATGAAACTCATCAACCCCATACTTTCAGATTTTATCCATTGGAGGCTTGCTTGTATGCATCAGTTCCAAACCCTGAGGAACTACAAGGGCAAGTTGGGGTACGAGAAGGGGTGGAAGTAATTGAGCCATTGGGTTCATTCTCATGAACTCTATAAACCACTTAGACATCATTTGGAAGAAGGCTTCTTTAGTCTCTCCTCCTCGACCCTCAAACATGGACCTTGTCACACCCCACAACCCTGCCTTACGTTGAAACGGAATATGAGGCATTACAACACTTAAACTTTTGCATACAATCAATTCCTGGTTATAAAAACTAGGTCCAATTTAAAACATTTCCTTTTTAACTTAGAAGCTCTTAATATAGGCCTATAAGATCCAAATCACGCTTTGGAAATATCCCGAGGTTAATCCCAACACCTTTGAAAACTGTCGAAAAAAAACCACCTAAAGCAAGGCACACGCCCGTGTGGCCATTATGACATGGCCGTGCTAAAGGCCCGTGTGGTTCACACAGCCTAAGCACAAGGGGACACGCTCGTGTCCTAAGCCCGCGTGAATTAAATTCTAAATTTGAACCTATAGGAGTTTTCACACGGCCTAACACACGCCCGTGTCCATGGCCCGTGTCCCTCACACGGCCATGACACGACCGTGTCTTAGCCCGTATCTAAAAATCTTGACATTCTATTTCTGACGTCAGCATCCAATTTTGGGCACATGGCTGAGGTACACGCCCGTGGTTAGAGACCGTGTCCTCCACACGGCTAAGACACATGGCCGCGTCTCTGCCCGTGTGTTTACTACTATGCATACTACCTTGAAATTTTTACGTACAGGGGACACACGGTCGGACAACACGCCCATGGGGATGGCCATGTGTCACACACTACCTAAACACATGCCCATTTCTCTACCCGTGTGGACAATATAAGGCTATCTACCAAGCCCTTTGCCACCCTGAAACACAATTTTAACACCAACCAACATATCCAGTCTAACTTAATATGATTTTTCAACCAAACAACCATAGCTAAGGCCAACACATTTGGCCAATTAACAATGACACAAAACTCAAAAGCCAAGATCCTATACATGCCATAATCAAAATAAAAGATCTAACTATACCAAGTGCTTCGGTTGATAGTGTGATCGATGCCTCCGACGTCCGTTGATCCACGAGCTAATTAGGCGACACTATAAGAAAAAGAAAAGAAACGGGGTAAGCATAAGGCTTAGTAAGTTACATGAAAATAAACAGAAACTACTTATCATAAGACAATATGCTCATAACCTTTCATAGCTTATTCATGAACACCATTGGTGGACGTAAATACAACTTACTCATCACCATCCAATACAACTCGTATTGCATACATTGAGCCCATATCTCATTCATTTCAATTAGGTACCTGTACCACTTATCCCATGATCATAACTATTCTCATTTTGATATAAATCATAAACCTTTTTGTTGAACCATTTGGAATACTACCGGATACTCAATAGCCCTAACATAGGTTAAGATGCCGGCGCCATGTTCCAGACATGGTCTTACACTGGCTTTCATATAGTGAGGCCGATGCTATGTCCCATACAGGTCTTACGCTGGCTCTCATCTATCGGTGTCGATGCCATGTCCCAGACAGGTCTTACGCTGACACACAACAAGCTGACGCCATGTCCCAAACAGGTCTTACACTAGCTTGTCTATCGCGAGGCTGATGCATGTGCCAGACATATCTTACACTAGCTATTGTCTCAATATAGCTGCATGTCCCAGACATATCTTACACTGGCTTAAATATCTCGAGGTCGATGCATGTCCCAGACATGTCTTACACTGGCTCTCATATTATTGCTGATGCATGTCCCAGACATGTCTTACACTAGCACACATATCACCCAATATCAAGGTACCAATATCCAAGTTTATTCCAAATGTTCAACGAAAGTATCTACTATGTTAATTTCTCAACATGTATTCTCATACTCAAAATCAAAGCAATTTATTTCATATCAATACAATTGCACATCATAAAGATATAGTTGCATTATTAACATACAACTTACCTCGAGTTACAAAATGTGTACGATTAGTTCGGCTTAGTCCACTTGCTTTGCTTTTCCCTGATCTGGGCTCAGATTTTGCAATTCTTGATTTGTAAGGAAATAAGTGGCTGAAATTTTTCAAGCTTTCAAAACCCTCCTAGATCATCAAATACCTAACACTTAGACTATTTAATTTTCTTTGTCTCATGGCCGGCCAAGCTATAATCTAAGGGTCTATTTGCCCTTTAAAGACCCCAAATTTAAGGTCTCTAGCTATTTGACACCCTTAACTATCAAAATAGGACTTTTCCACTTTATGTGATTTAGTCTTTTTTCGCAATTAAGCTCTCAAACGCTAAAACTAATTTACCAAAATTTTCATGCATTCATATAATAATGCCACAACACATAAAATAATATCAAAAATAATTTCTCTGACCTCGGGTTGGTGGTCTGAAACCATCATTCCGACTGAGCCTAAAATCGGGCTGTTACAGGCCTACTACCACTAGAAGCTGCTCCATGAAGGGATACTTGTGCATTACATTCTACTTCATCAGAATTGGCTCGGTTGGATGACATCTTATCTATATAAAAACATAGTTCAATATGAGTCAAGAGTTACAACATTATCACAGGTTATATAATGACATGTATTTCTAGACTCCTCACATGCTACATTTCGTCTGAGAATCGACTAAACTATAGCTCTGATACCACTAAATGTAACACCACTAGCCTGTATCCGTCATCAGATTAGAGTTACAGAGTATTGTTGAACAATCGAAAACATTTAAACTTAATTTCATTCAATAACATAAAGAAATCATAAAATAATCATATTCATATTGTCCCTAAATCGAGCCCTCGAGACCTTAAAAACACCTTAGAAATGATTCAGGACCAATTTGAAATCATTTGAAAAGTATAGGAAAATGTCAAAAAAATTGGAAACAGGGGTCACACGGCCGTGTGCCTCACACGACTAAGACACACGCCTGTGTCTCAGGCTGTGTAACCTTCAAACTAGGGACACATAGCCGTATCACACGCCCATATGCTAGGCCGTGTAACTCACTGACTTGCATACAAACGAACTCTCAGATGACACACGACTGTGTCGCTAGGCCGTGTGCCACACACGACTAAGTCACACGCCCCTGTCTCAGGTCGTGTATACCTAATATTCACCTAGAATCAAACCATTTCAATATCATATCATGCTTAACATCTCAAACCATTCACACACATTACAGGGACTTTAAAATCACCTAAATATACATCAAAATACCATTTCAAATTCCTAAAACAACTACCCAATATGCCATTCAAAGACACCTCAATCAACACCTAAATGTTACCTATCTAAACATGTAAATTATACCATATTTCAATCACCAAATTCTAGTTCAACATTCACCAAAACACGCCACAAACTTAACCATTAACACATCATTACAAATATAGCATAAGAGCCATTCAAATATGCATAGTAGCATAACCAAGTTGACACAATTTGACAAAGCATCAAATGGTAGCAAACTAAGATAAGTTTCAAGACTTATACATACCAAAAAACCATTAAACCATTCAGAAAAATAACATTACAAGTCATCCTCTACTTGTTATTATAAAATTGGCCAAAACATTCAAAAACTACCGATAAATATATGTTGGATAGTGTGATAGATCTCTAACAAACTTCTAAACCGATGGAGCTTCCGATAATATATAAAAACATAAGAAAAAAACTATGTAAGCAATTAATACTTAGTAAGCTCGTATAAATTAAACACAACTTACCATTTCATTTGCATAATTTAAAGCATAAGTACATTAAAGTCCAAACCATAAGCTTGATATAAGCCTATACATCACCATCAATACACAAGTTAGCACATTTGTACATAACCCAATTGAACTATCCATATGATAGGTCATTTTCTATATGAGATACATCATTTGATTCATGCATCCTTTCCATAAGCTTATACATAATCCATTTGAAAACTTACCTTTTCAATCCCTTTTCTTACCCGTTGAACCATTTAGAATTTCATTGGATACTTGGGAAAGCTCACACAAAGTGTGCCTTTACATAACTGAACCTTTCCTTTACATCATTGCTCACACGAGCTATGAAATGGGTGTGCTTACACAAGTTGTGGGTCAGAATATAAGCTACACGATTCTCCTCACATGAGCTTTGGAGTATTCACAACAAATGCAGGACCTCAGCCATCGGTAGGACATTCAAGACCAGCATCCAAAACATGAAATCCCTAATAACATGTCATTTGTATCCTACGAATTCCTAAGATTCAATTGAAACTCGATAACCGTCATAGCATTGATTTGTTTATACATCATTCAATTTAACATAATAAATAACGTAACAACATACAATTTAAATAGCATTAATACATAACTATTCATACGAACTTACCTCGACAACTATGGCCTTAGAAGTTAAATTGAGCTAATTCGAAGCTTTTATTTTCCCTCGATCTAGGATTATACGTGGTTTATCTTGATCTAAATAGACAATTTCAATCCATTTAATGCTTATAGTATTCAATTTAGTACACATTTCATATTTATGCAGAATTATTATTTTACCCCTAATATTTTAACTTTTCACAATTTAGTCCTTAAGTTCATAAATTGAAATCTAATCATTTTAATCCCTCTTATAGGCTAACCAAATTCTTTAGGGACTTAAACCAACCAAAATAAATCATCATTTCATAAATTTAACACTATTTTTTACAAATCAATCCCTAAATGCAATTTTCATCAAAAGTCACTTTACAAAACATGTTTATTATTCAACAAAGATTCATAATCTACCATTTAAAATAAAAAATCATTCAAGAACATTCATGGCATAACCCTCAACCTTTAATAGTTTTACAAGTTGACCCTCAGGCTAGCTAGGTTAAGCTACAATGAACTCAAAAACATAAAAATCATTAAAAACAGGGTACAAAATCATACCATGCTTTAGGCTATAAGCTTGTTGAAACTTGAATTCATCAATTGTGTTTTCTTCTCTTAAAATCATTTAAGAAAGAAAAGAATAAGGTGATACCTTTTTCTTTTGTTTTGTTTTGAAGTTTATTTACCCATTTACCATATTAACCTTTAAAAATTAGCAAAATTTCAATTAAACCATGCCATAAACATCCACTATCAACATATATAGTATAATTACCATTCACTTCCCTTTCCAAAGCCATTTAGCCCTTTTAACTAATAGAAATCAACTTGTTCACCTTTTACAAATTAGTCATTATTACTTAATTAACTATGTAAACATAAAAATTTCTTAACGAAATTTTATCACGACCTTAATATGTTCTCGTAGACATTAAAATAATAAAATAATAATTTACTCGTCAATTTTGTGTTCCTGAAACCACTGTTTCAATATCACTGAAAACAGGTTCTTATAACTCTCCTCTCTAAAGGAATTTTTGTCCCCGAAAATCTTACCGAGAACAAGTTCGGGTATTTCCAAAGAACTTTAACTAAAGTTATTCTTTTACTTCTCAACTCTTTAACTTTCCGAGCTAAAATTCTAATCGGTTCTTCACTGTATGTCATATCGGGCTGAGTCTCAAAATCTATAGGTGAAATCACGTGTGAAGGATCTAACTGATACTGTCGTAACATCAATACATGAAATACATTTTGAATCTTTTCTAACTATGACAATAAAGCCAACTTGTAAGCTACTGGTCCAATCCCCTCGATGATCTCATACAACCCGATAAATCGCGGACTAAGCTTTCCTTTTCAACTAAATTAGAGAACTTTCCTCCAAGGCGATAATTTTAGAAATACCTTGTCACCAATTTGAAACTTTATATCTTTTTTTTTCAAATCTACATAAGATTTCTGTTGATCAAAAACTGCCTTCAAACTGTCACGTATCACTTTGACTTTTTCTTTGGTTTCTCAAATTAAATCAACACCGAATAACTTTTTCTCACTCAGCTCAGTGCTGTATAATGGAGTTTGACATTTTTGACCATACAAACCTTCGTACGGTGCCATTTTAATACTCGCCTAATAACTGTTATTATATGCAAATCCAACCAACGATAGGAATCTCTCCTAGTTACCTTCAACTTTAAAACACAACATTGAAGCATATCTTTGAGCATCTGAATTACTCGCTCGGATTGACCATCAGTTTATGGATGAAATTATGTACTAAAATGCAGTCAAATACCTAGAGCATTATTTAACCTACGCCAGAATCGAGACATAAACTATGGGTCTCTATTAGAAATAATAGAAATCGGTACACTGTGCAGTTTAACAATCTCGGCAACATACAATTCTGCCAATCTCTCGAGTGAATAACCTATACGCACTGGAATAAAATATGTGGATTTCATCAAACGATCTACAATGACCCATACAACATCTTTCTTTCTTAGAGATTGAGGCAATCCTAATACAAAATCCATCGTAACACGTTCCCATTTCCACTCTAGAATCATCACAAGTTGTAATAAACTAGAAGGTACCTGATGTTCGACTTTAACTTACTAACAGATCAAAGATTTTGATACAAATTCTGAAATCTCTCGTTTCATACTTGGCCACCAGTACATCTATTTTAAATCACCGTACATTTTATTACTACTAGGATGAATCGATAAGTTACTACTATAAGCTTTTTGTAAAATCTTTTGAATGAGATCAGAGTTTCTCGAAACACAAATTATGTTTTTGAAGTACAAACTGTCATCTGAACCAACATGACAGTTTGAATCAGATGTTGATTCAATCAGTTTCCGTTTAGCGATCAATTCTACATCACTTTTCTGAGCCTCACAAATATTGCAAAAATGTCAACCGTGTGTTCAAAGCTCACAAAGCAAATAGAGATTTTCTACTCAAGGCAACAGCAACGACATTAACCTTGCCCGGGTGATAATCAATATCAAATCATAATCTTTTAGCAACTCAATCCATCTACACTATCTCAAATTCAAATCTTTCTCTCCCATCAAATATTTCAGGCTTTTGTGATCCGTGAAGATATGACATTTTTCTCCGTACTAATGGTGTCGCAAAATATTTAAAGCAAATACAATAGTTGCAAGCTCTAAATTGTGAGTCAGATAATTCTTTTTGTGTAGTTTCAACTGTCGAGAAGTACACGCTATCACTTTACCTTTTTGTATCAAAACACAACCCAAACCATTCAATGAAGCATCATTATAAATCACAAGTTCTTTACCAGACTCTAGTTGAACCAACACAACCATTCAATGAAACATCACTGTAAATCTTAAATTCTTTACCGGACTCTAGTTGAAACAACACAGGTGCCTCGGTTAACAACGCTTTCAACTAGCTAAAACTTTGTTAACACTTCTCAAACCATTTGAACTTGACATCTTTTTTAAGCAGTTTCGTCAGCGGCGTAGCAATCATTGAAAATACCTTCATGAATCTTCTATAATATCTGGCTAAACCAAGAAAACTTTAGACTTCTGACACATTTCTTAGAGGTTTCCAGCCCACTACAACTGAGATTTTACTCAGATCAACTCTAATACCGTCTATCGACACTACATGTCCCAAAAATCCAACTTCTCGGAGCCAAAACTCACATTTTCTAAACTTAGCGAATAATTATTTTTTGCGTAAAGTCTGCAAAACAATTCTCAAATGCTAGGCATGCTCTGTCTCATCTCGTGAATAGATCAGAATGTCAACAATGAATACAACAACAAATCTATCTAAATACTATCTGAATATTCTATTCATCAAATCTATAAACACAATAGGTGCATTGGTTAAACCAAATGGCATAACAAGAAACTCATAATGTCCGTACCTAGTTTTGAAAGTAGTTTACGACACATTCGACTCTTTAACCTGTAGCTGATAATATCCAGAATGAAGGTTGATCTTTGAAAACACTGTTGCATCTTTTAGCTGATCAAACAAATCATCAATACATGGAAAATGATATTTGTTTTTTATTGTAACTTTGTTGAGCTGTTGATAGTTAATACACAATCACATGGACCCGTCTTTTTTCTTAACAAACAAAGTAGGAGCACCCTAAGGGAAAAGCTGGGCCAAGCAAAGCTCCTATTTGTCAACTCTTGCAATTATGGTTTCAACTATTTTAATTCTGTAGCTTCCATTCTATAAGGAGCTATCGGTATCGGAGATGTTCCTGACATTAATTTAATAACAAACCCAACATTTTTGATCGACGGTAATCCTAGTAATTCTTTTGGGAATAAATCTGTGAACTCACATACAGTAGGAACTTATTTTAATTTCGATTCTGAAATCCTGGAATCAAATATATAAGTAAGATACGTTTCACATCCCTTTTTAACATATTTCTGCGCTGTCATAGCTGAAATAACATTAGACGTTCCATCTAATCTATTTGATCTGATTCAGATCTTTTCACCATTCTGACATTTCAACATGATATGCTTTCATCTACAGTTCACAATAGCATCATGCATCAGTAACCAGTCTATACCCAAAATTACATCAAACTCATCAAACGGTAAAAACATCAAATTAGTAGGAAAGTTGTAACCCCAAATCACCAAAGGACTTTTTTTTACATATTTTATATAAAAACAAAATAGATATTAAAAATAGGAAAATTATTAAAAAATAAAAAAATTACTAAAAAGTAAATATTAAAAAATTTAAAATTGTTATAAAATAAAAGACAGAGAATAAAGAACAAAAATAATGGGAAATAAAAGAGAGACCATATTTTTATTGATCAATCGGAATATTTACAAAGCTTCTCTACAGTCTCTATTTATAGGCATAAGAAGTATAAATGAAGTAGAGATATACTTCTAATGACTATTAGAATTTAAAGTACATTAAAACTTATCTTGATCTTGATGGACATCCACTTCATAAAATATCTATAACACTCCCCATTGGATGTCCATTGGTAGATAATGTGCCTCGGTAAAACTTAACTAAGATAAAAACCCTGTGGGAAAAAAATCCTTGTTAAGGAAAAAGAGTACACATATCTATAATACTGTCGTGTGTGAAATGATATGCGAATTGTGCAAGTATACACGTCGGATCAAGTAATAAAATGATGAGTGACTATCATTCCCACGAGGATCGGATTGAGGCACAAAAGTGGTCAAGTTATTAAACAGAGTGCTATTAATGCTATGGAAAAAATAACGATAAGTATGCAGTGACAATTAAAGGAATAGTGATGTATGCAATATGTGGAATTAATGAATACTTGGAAATGCTATGGCAAAACAATAGTAGAAATGTAATGAAAATTATGAGAATTACTACGAGAATATTATGTAAATGAACAAATAAATAACTAATAATGATGTGGCAAAGATAATATGGCAAAGAATAAAGGATATACAATGTTGATTTGGAAGGTTAGGATTACTAAGAATCTACCCTTACTACCAATAATGCTTTAGCAAAATCATACCTAGTTTACTACTCAGAAGAGTTCTAAAATGGTCTACTTCTTTCGAGAGAAAAAACCTCAAGTTACCTTGCCCATGTCTATAGGCCTTAATATGGTACCCTGTATTGTTTTCCTTCTGTATAAACATTTCTCTATGTCTAGAGTCTACTACTCCAGCCTTTTCAGAATTAAACTAGTTTATGAGCATGCTGCACAGTCGTCTATGTCTAGGGATTGCACACATACAATTTAAAAATAAACAATTGAATGAAATAGTAAATTAATTCAGATTTATGCTCCAACCATTAAAGAAAATAAAAGTTTCATCATGTAATCCCAACCCGATGATATTTAGCTCATGGATTGGCACATAAAATTCAAAACCAAAATAACATCCAACACTATTCCATCATTCAATTCACAAAAAAAAAAAAGTATGAAATACGGAAGACTTTGGAAAGACAGCTTTCGCGTGTCTAGTTCACACTTCTGCAGCACAGTGTCCTATGATGGCTGAGAGTGACTATTTTTGTCTTCCTCTTTTTGTCTCTACTTTTCCACTACCCTCTATTTTTACCTAAGGATCTCTCTCTCTTGTTTTTCATTTAGGGTTTCCTCCTTTGGCTTTTTATACCTTTTTTTTCCTTGGGTATATCCAACAACCCATGTTTATCTTCTCCTCTTTTTAAATTCTTTTTTTCAACAACCCAATATTATCTTCTCCTTTTTTCAAATTCATTTTTTCTAGGATAAAAACCAACAAACCAAGTTTATCTTCTCTTTTTTAGGCAGATTTTTTTGGTACAAGTACAGTTGGGCTGAAACTAATATGCTTTGAGTGTTGACTTGGTCTTCTCGGTATTGCCACGGTATTTGTGTTGACAAAATGTCCAACTCTTTGCCTCAGTAAACCTTCACTCCTTTATTTCTTGTTCCTCAACTTGCATCTGCCAAACCACCAAACACAGTCCTACCATAAGCAATTAAAAGTACCTAATATTTAAACACAGTCCAAACTCCTAGTGAAATGATGAAAATACGAATGAAATGGCCTAAAATGCAACTAAATGTACCTAAGTACAAGCAATCAGCTAGGTTTAAAGGCATGAAATATAACTCTTTTCAAGACTTATCAAATACGCATAATATGCTTCCTCATTAAAAACCTTACCAAGAAAACGCAATAGGACAAAACTTCGGTTAAGGGACAAAGAGTATAGCGCGTATTTACTCCCCCTCATGAAAACATCACATACTTTCTTTTATTCTATGTATTCAATCTTGAATGCTAGTTTTTCAAATAACTATTTGAATGCATTTGCTAAGCATTTATATCACCATTCTTTTAAAAGTCATGAGTGAGGGAAAATTTGGGGGAAATATATTTTGATCTCTTCAAGAGTTTAAACAATAATCATAGCAAACTTTAATCATGATTCTTCTATAAAACACAAATAGGTATTTTGGATCATTTTATAATCCTTCTTCAACTACTATTCACCTTATATGTTCAAATTATTTCAATTCATATAAATGAATAATTTCCTGGTAAGTTCAATATGCTTTTAGCATCCTAAATCCTTCAAGGATTTTATTATAAACTTGTGGTTCATAAAAGGTTGTAAGAACAACCATTAGGTGCAGGTTAAATCTTTTATGAATTGTCAAAATAATATATCTAAAGGTTACTACATCCACCACAAAAGAATATTATATCTTTTCATAATCAATTCCAGGGCTTAGCAAAAAACTTCATATTTTTATTTTACTTTTGCAAAACTACTTCATTTGTACCCTTACTAGCTTTATACCTTTAGATATTTGGACTACTGGTCAAAAAACTCCCCAAATTTAATTTTACTTGAGTTACGTCTTTCTATTTTGAACAATATATTCCATAGATTTATGCAAAATTCTCCTTTTATTTCATTATTTCAACAATAATATTGCATGCAAAATTATTGTCAACCACTTTTATTATCAGTGTCACATTTTCTCAAATTGACATAACGTATCAAGATTTCCTTTTTTTCACTATTTTAATCTTCAGTTTCAGGTACCTGAATCTCTTTTGGAGTTTTACTTATTAGTTATGTCTTGGGTCTCTTCTGGAGCACCCGCCTCCACTATATGACCATCTAGATGAAGTTTCATCTTTGGAACCAATCAATCTATTATTTATTCTAACTGATTGTCCTACTGGGTCTTTGATTCAAATTAAAATATTAGATGGTATATAAAACTTGGCTATTCTCATTAAGCTTGTAAATACATCTGATATTTAACTTGTAATGAGCTAACCTTGTTGAACTTCTGGTTCAAATTACTCTCCCCCTAACTCGTTACAAGTTATTATTTTTCTCCACCAAATTTTGGGAAAATTATCGAATCAAAATGGTAATCACAAATCATGTCATAATTGAATCTCCAATATATTCAAGACATCTAATAGTATAAATAAATTTGTAATTAATATATATTCCCAACTTTTTTTGAGGATTCACTCATCTTTGTGCGTTGTGGTGGAACAATTCGAACATATACGCACATACAAAAATTCAAACATAAGAAATATTTAGCTCTTGATCAAAAATCAATTATAATGGGGAGTATTTATAACTTATTGGCTTGATGCGTACAACACGTAAATCAACATAACCTCATGTTGAAATAGGAAGTTTAGTTCTCAATAATTTCTCTAAACCATTATGCACACAAATAACAAACTTTTACTGTAACAACCTGTTTTTTAGTGGTGACGAAAATAGTGATTTTAGGACCACAAATCTGACGTGTCGGTTCATAAATATTTATTAGTTTTAAATATTTACAATGTCATTAGTGCAGTATTAAATTTTGGTTGAGAAATTTTATCATTTAAATGGTTTAATAAGTAAGGCACTAAATCGTAAAAACTGTAAAAAGTTGAATAGCTAAATTAAAAGGTTTAAAAGGATAATTAAACCATGAAATCTCATTAATGGAATGGAATGATGATTTGCATGAGTAGAAATGGTTTAATTAGGCTTAATCTAGGATTAATTAAGGTTTAATTAAGAAATTTATAATATTTACAAAATTACCAAAGTATATATATTAAACCAAAGAA
The DNA here is from genome assembly GCA_025698475.1 of Gossypium anomalum. Classification (NCBI taxonomy): domain Eukaryota; kingdom Viridiplantae; phylum Streptophyta; class Magnoliopsida; order Malvales; family Malvaceae; genus Gossypium; species Gossypium anomalum. The sequence goes on along the minus strand of CM046959.1, from coordinate 36,697,167 downwards.
AATAAAATTTAAAATTCTAGTCTATTTCATTGTCTTCTACACAGTAATAGAAGAAAAAAATTAGGGTTTTCATGCTTTTGATTGAAGCTTTGATTTGGTAAGTGTATTGATTCCCGTTTTTAGTAATTTTTATGTTTTTTGGACTCGTATTAGCTTAATCTAGAATGCCTAAAGATTAATTTGTAAAACTATCAAACTATATGGATTGTACCATTGTTGAGTTGAGTTGTTTTCTTGAAACTTTTGAAAGATTTCTAAGCTTTGTTGTTAGATTAGACTATACTTAGTAGTTTTTGATGATTTTAATGTTTAAGGACTAGATTGTTAAAATGATGAAATTGTTTGCACTTGAAAGGAAGTAAATGCAAGTAGGGGCTGGTATGAGGCCATGGAAGGATCGATTAGATTTCTATGTAAAAAAATGGGTAAATTGCATGTTTGGGGATTAGAGATTAAATTGAATAAACGTAAAAAGTTAAGGGCAATTTTATAAAATATTAATAAAAGACTAAATTGTATAGAATGATTGATTTTGGCTATTTATTTCATTAATTGAATGAAACTATTGTTTTAGATCACGAGCGTGTTGACGATTGTGGAAAAAAAAGATTGTGGAGTAGTCTTTGTGCTTTTGCGATTACTGCAAACTAGTTCGGTAAGTTCATTTTATGTATATGCACGGTTATACTTCATTCCTTATTTATGATTTAATTTTTATTTTTGTTATATATCGTTGTTTAAATGTTGAATCGTACTATATACTCAATGAGGTAAAATTTAGGCTTAGTGCCTAGCAAGCTTAGTGTCGGTGTGATTCAGACTTATTTCCAGTGTAAAATGTTAACATTCCATTGAAACTTGGAAATTGATAGGAAATGAGTTGACTTATTAAACTTACTAAGCTTTTTCGTGCTTATTCATTTAATTTGATTTTGTAGGACTCTTGGAATCGTTACATCGATTAGACCGGCTTGGAAGCTCACACACTATCATCTATACCTTGGTAGTAATTTCGTACTTGTTTGAAGTTGGTTTAAAATGGCGAGCAATAGGAAGACTCTTTAGGACTATGATATTTTGTGAATATGCAAATGGTGAATTGGTATGATCATATTTTTTAAATTTAAGTTTGAACTTGATAAACCTTTAAAGCTTATTTTAAGTTAGGTCATTTTGACCATCCTTAAGTACTTGTATATATGGTTATTTTAGTATGGAAGTGAAGTTTTGGAATTGGTCTTTTATGGTTTATGAAATGGTTTAATTGAACTAGGTTGGTATGTTTGGAATATGGCATTAATGGTATGTTTTGGTAATTCATGTATTGATACAATTGTGGTGGCTTTGAATGGCATGTTGGTTGTGTCTTAGAGTGGTTGATATGGCATGTTTATGTATGTTTTGATGATATTTTAACCCTTTGAATGCGTATCAAAATGGTAGGAATTGGTAGGTATGAACTGGTGTTGAAATGACTTGATTTTAGGTAAATTTTAGGTTTACACAGCCTGAGACATGGGCTGTCACACGACCGTCTGACACACACGGCCTGGCGACACAACCGTGTGTCATTTGAAAGTTTCTTAGTGTTTCAAGTTAGTGAGTTACATGGCTTAGCACACGGCCTAACATATGGCCTGGCACACGAACGTGTGGGGCATCTCAGTGAGTTACACGAGTGAGGACACGGGTTGAGACATGGTTGTTTGTCCCTTGTTCAAATGTTACACGGCCTGGGGTGATATCACATGGCCTGGCCACGCGGCCCTATGACCCCTATTTTTAAAATTTTTTAACTTTTCTTAAAACTTCTATTTTTTTTGAAATTAGTCCTAATTGTTTCAAAACTATTTTTAGGGCCTCAAAGGCTCGATTTAGGGATAAAATGCATGTGATTGAATGAATTATAATATGTTTAGTTTATTTATATGTTAAGATGTTAAATGTTTCTGGTTGTACAATAATGCTTTATAACCCTAATTCAACGACAGATATGGGTTAGGGTGTTACATTTAGTAGTATCAGAGCTACAGTTTAGTCGATTCTCTGACTAAACGTAACATGTATAGATTCTAGAATTACATGCCATAGAAAATTCAAGGTTACAACTTTTTCACTGATTTAATGCTTTTAACTTTTAATGAGTTTGATGTCATTTTGGGAATGGACTGGTTGAATTTACATGATGTTATGATTAATTGTCGATGAAAAAAGGGTTGATTTGAGATGTTCTAGTGGTGAGATAATTTCTATTAGATTTGATAAAATTGATGGTATTTCAAGTATGATCTCGGAAGTAAACGCGTATAAACTAGTATGGAGAGGTTGTGATGCGTTTTTAGCTTACATTCTGGACTCCAGAGTACCAGAGAAGAGGGTGGATCAAGTACCAACAGTATGTGAATTCTCAAACGTATTTCCTGAAGAGTTACCTGGATTGCCGCTAAAGTGGGAAGTTGAATTTACCATTGATCTAATATTTAGGACTACACTGATATTGATTTTGCCGTATTAAATGGCACCGACTGAGTTAAAAAAACTTAAAGCACAGTTGCAAGAATTACTAGACAGAGTTTTCATTCAATCAAGTATATCTCCTTAGGGAGCTCCAATATTAGTTTTGAAAACTAAAGATGGTTCGATGAGATTATGTATAGACTACCAACAGCTGAACAAGGTAACGATAAAGAAAAAATATCTATTGCCTCGTATTGAAGAATTGTTTGATCAATTGAAAGATGCAATAGTATTTTCTAAGATAGATCTTATATCTGGATATTATCAGATGGGGGTGAAAGACTGTGATGTACTGAAAACTACCTTTCGAACACGATATGGACACTATGAATTCTTGGTAATGCCTTTTGGGTTGACTACTGCCCCAATGACTTTCATGGATTTGATGAACAAGGAATTTTTAGCCTCAGTTAGATGGATTTATGGTGGTGTTTATTGAAGATATACTGATCAACTCTAAAAAAGAGGCTAAACACGCTCAACATTTAATAACAGTACTGCAGGCCTTACGTGAAAACTAGTTGTATGAAACATTCAGTAAATGCAAGTTTTGGCTGCAGGAACTTGGATTCCTCAGACACATGGTTTCCTCAAAAGGTATACGTGTGGATCCGAGTAAGATCTCTGCTATTATAAATTAGAAAGCTTCAAAGAATGTTTCTGAGGTACGTAGTTTTTTGGGACTGGTAAGTTACTATCGTCATTTTGTTAAAAAAATATTTCTATTATAGCCTCACCGATGACCAAGTTACTACAAAAGAATGTTAGTTTGTTTGGTCAGACGTGTGCCATCAGAGTTTTGACCAGTTAAAAAGAATGTTGACAAAAGGTCCAGTTTTGACACAGCCTGAATGTGGAAAAGTATTTATTGTTTATAGTGATGCTTCATTTAGTGGATTGGGATGTGTGCTGATGCAAGCTAGAAAAGTTTTAGCTTACGTTTCTCACCAGTTGAAACCTCATGAGAGGAATTACCCGACGCATGACTTGGAGTTGGTCGCCATTATTTTTGCTCTAAAAATTTGGCGTCATAAAAGTGTCACATATTTACAGATCATAAAAGTTTGAAGTACTTGATGACATAAAAGTAATTGAATCTAATACAGCGACGGTGGTTAGAGCTATTGAAAGATTATGACCTAGTGATTGATTACCATCCTGGGAAGGAAAATGGTTTTGTAGATGCTTTAAGTCGTAAATCATTTTTTCCTTTAAGGGCAATGAACATTTATCCTTAAAGGGTGATGGTTCTATTATAGCTTAGCTTAGGGCTACTCCGTCATTTCTTCAATGAACTCGAGAATTGCAAAATAATGACCCGAAGTTAGTAGCCAAACGAGAGCTGGTCCAGAGTGATTTGACTGCAGGATTCACTGTAAGTGATGATGGTATGATATATTTTCTTAACCGGTTGCGTATTCTAGATAGTTTCGGGTTAAAACGAGATAGTTTATTAGAAGTCTATAGCAGTACATACTCCATTCATTTGGCTAGCATGAAAATGTTTAATAATCTGAAGAAAATGTATTGGTGGCCAGGTATGAAAAGTAAGATTTCAGAATTTGTGACTAAATGTCTGGTTTGCCAACAGGTAAAAGCTGAACATTAAGTACCGTCAGGATTATTACAGCCTGTAACTACTCCTAAATAGAAAAGGGAGAGGGTCAAGATGGATTTTGTATCAGGTTTACCGGTGACACTAAGGAAAAATGACTATTTGGGTTATAGCTGACAGACTTACTAAATCAGCTCATTTTATTCCAGTGCGTATTGATTATTCACTTGAGAAGTTAGCAGGGTTGTATGTATCTAAAATTGTCAGATTGCATGGAGTGCCATCATTAATCATTTTTGACAAAGATCCAAGATTCACTTCAAGATTTCGGGGTAAGCTTTATGAGGCTCTTAGTATTAAACTAAATTTCAGTATAGCGTATCACCCAGTAACGCCCTGAATTTGGGCCTAGAGGTATTGGGCCTTGAGTATGGGTCCGTAAGGAGGTTGTATATAAGTATTTAATTATGCAAGGAAATTACATAATTAAATGTCTACTTTGGTGGTTAATGGCCCTGAGAAGTGTTGAAGAAATCTTGGGTTCAAACCTGGGCTTTAGCAAAAATTTTGATATTAAGTGAATAAAACCCTGGATGCTTGGATGATGGCCGTTTAAATTATTGTGTTAAATAAATGACAAAAGGAAGCATGTGGTCTAGTGGTTGTGGCGTCCTTAAGGTTGTAAGGGAGCCTGGGTTCAAGTCTTGGCTCTTACAGTTCATTTTGGCTTTTCTCTTAAGTGAATCTAAACGCTGACACATATGTCTTAAAGTTAATTATGGACGTTTTATCACACAAAAAGCCTTGTGGTGGAGTGGCAAGGTGGAGTGTTGTGTAACTTTGAGGTCTGAGGTTCAAGTCTTGGGATGCGCAGTAGAGTATTTATTTTGCTATTTGAGCTACGAAGGAGGTGGAGTTGGACTAAAACTCTATAGTTGAAGTGGTTATAAGAATGAGAAATTTTCCTAATGGTTAAAGTAATCCCACATCGGGAAGCTAACATGAGAATTGGTGAGAAGCTGGCTTTAAATAGAGCGAACCAGATGAGTTGGGAGGAAGACTCAGTGCAGCATTTGCCAAGGTTGGTGATCGTGGACTTCGGCGTGTTCTCAGAAATAGGTGTGTATTTCGTACTACTCTAGTTGTAGAACGGCAAATGCCGAAATGTCGAAATGCAGGTCACACGATGATGGCAGCCACACGAGCGTGCGAGCGTAAGTGTGGGAGCTTTGATGTGATGGTTGAGGTCATCATGAGTGCTCTCGTAGGCTTAGGTTGCTTTGGGCCATGTGGGCCCATGGGCCCAAGTGGGTAAATTGTATGATTGTGTAGTAAATATTAGATTGGACTATGTGAATCTCATATCTGTAGGCTAGTATTACGGAAATACCCCTGTAGGATAGAATTACTAAAATACCCTTGTAAGGTAAAATTACCGAAATACCCTCAACTTGTAAAATTACTAAAATACCCTCGACCTGTAAAATTATCGAAATATCCTTAATTTGGAAAATTACCAAAATACCATTGATTTGGAAAATTATAGAAATACCCCTTATTTATAAAATTACAGAAATACCCTTGATTTGTAAAATTACCGAAATACCCTTAGTTTGAGATTTACCAAAACACCCTTGTAAGGTGAAATGACTAAAATGCCCCTAATAGGTAAAAAGACCATTCTGCCCCTCTAGGGTATATGACTCACTGATAATACAATTTGATTGATTTGACTATGTTCGATCGAGAATGTATGGATCGTGATTGGGTATTGTGTGGTCGTGATTGGTATGATTTTGTATGCCGTGTGTATACTTGCTGCATCCATATAATATTATGTTGCACATGGGTGGAAACTATGGAACGGAGGAAGTATATGAGGATCGCATGGTTGCTTGACGACCGTGGATCCACCGATTGAGAATTGCATGGTTGCTTGACGATCGTGGATCCACCGATTAAGGATCGCATGGTTGCTTGACGACTGTGGATCCACCAGTGGCTTTTAAGCCCAATATATGATTACTGACAACTTTGTGTCAATCATATTTACCCGAGGCTCTGTGCCGATTATATTACCATCGCTGATGGCCATGTGCCTAACATGATACAGCTACCGATGGCTTAAAGCCAATTATTTTGATTATGGCTTTGTGCCAACCTACATATGGCTCTGTGCCAACCTGATTATGGTTGTGTGCCAAACGTATTTGCCTAAGGCTGTATGCCAATATATGATTATTGACGGCTCGGTGTCGATCACATTTACCTAGGGAGTGTGCTAGTTATGTTACTCTAGATGATGGCTATGTGTCGAACTTATTACAACTACCGATAGCTTTGTGCCAATTATAATACCACTACTGAAGGCTTAAAGCCGTATATATACTAGCGGCTTGCTACAATGAAGGTAGTACCACAACCGAGCTACCATTGATGTGTATCGGATGGGTGGGTCGATAGCTATATCCCTACATGATGTGTACCAGGGGACGGAATTGGTGTATAGCGGTTGGATGGGATGGGTTAGCACACATTTTTGCATTATGCATATGGTTTGATTCTGACAAGGGCTGAGACCCAAGTGATTCGTAATGGGTTGTGGCCCACGTATGCTCTGAACTGGACTGTACTGTTAGCGTTAAAGGGCTCTAGCCCAGACTATTTCTGCTTTTGTTTCTGTATACTGACTGTTACTTTAGTAAGGGGATTACACACTGAGTTTTCATAAACTCACCCTATTTATTAACTGTGTAGGTAATCCCCAACGTTAGGTGGATCGGTGTCGCAGAGGGACTCGGAGACGACCACACATCTGTACATGTTTTTCTATCTCGTTTATTTGTACATGTTTTTCTATCTCTTTTATTTAGTTAAGCCATTTGGTTTTTGATTGGGGTTGTAATAGGGCCTTTTTATTTTCTTTCTTAACTTTTTTATTTGGGAAATATTTATTTACTATGTTTGATAAAAGTAGATCGCGGTTTTCAAAACACTACGTTTTCGCAACTTAACTTTTAAACATCACATTTTCATAAATCAATTAATTTTAGAATTAGCTTCCGCAAGGTAAAAAGGAATTTTGTAAATAAAATTAAGAAGTTTTCAATGCACTACGTTTTAAATAAGAAGGGTTTCTAATGAAAACATGGTTTTCGAAAAACACTTCAATATGACATGCCAGATTCGGGTCTAACTTCTGGGCCGAGTTTGGGGTGTTATACACCCGTAGACAAATGGGAAATTAGAATGGGTATTTCAAAATTTTGGAAGATATGTTACGTTACTATGTTCTTGAGTTCGAAGATAGCTGGGAAAGATATTTACTTCTGGTAGAATTTGTGTATAATAATAGTTATCAATCCAGTAATAAAATGGCACGGTTTGAGGCCCTCTACGGAATAAAATGCAGAACACCATTGTATTGGTCAGAGTTGAGTAAATCCAAGCTAGTTGGTACAAACTTGAATCGTGAGAGTGAAGAGAAAGTTCGTGTAATACATGATTGTTTAAAGGCAGCATCGGATCGTCAAAATTCATATGCTGACCTGAAATGAAAAGATATAGAGTTTGTTATTAGGGATCGAATATTCTTAAAGATCTCACCATGGAAGAAGGTTCTTCGTTTTGGAAAAAAATGAGAAGTTGAGCCCGACGTTTATTGGGCCGTATGAAATCATTGAAAGAGTTGGATCTATGAAAGAGTTGGATCTATAGCTTACAGATTAGCTCTACCCCCAGAACTTGTAAAGATTCATAATGTTTTTCAAGTTTTGATGCTGAGGTGATATAGATCTAAACCTTCACATATAAATTCTCCCTGTGAGGTGGAGATTCAGCTAATCTGTCATATTTTGAAGAATCGATCAAGATTTTAGCACGTGAGGTAAAGGAACTCCAAAACAAAAGAGTACCATTGGTTAAAGTATTTTGGAATCATCACGGGGTTGAAAAGGCTACGTGGGAGATAGAAGATTTGATGAGTTCATAGTACCCAAATTTATTTTCTACTAAGATTTTCAAGGATAAAAATTTCTTTAGGGAGGAAGAGTTGTAATAGCCCGTTTTTCAGTGGTGACGAAAATAGTAGTTTCGGGACCACAAATCTGACTCATCAGTTCGTAAATATTTATTACTTTTAAATATTTACAAGGTAATTAGTTTAGTATTAAATTTTGGTTGAGAAATTTTATCATTTAAATGGTTTAATAAGTAACGGCACTAAATCGTAAAAATTGTAAAAGTTTAATAGTCAAATTAGAAGGGTTAAAAGGAAAATTAAACCATAGAATCTAGTTAGTAAAATGGAATGATGATTTGTATGAGTGAAAATGGTTTAATTAGGGTTAATCTAGGATTAATTAAGGTTTAATTAAGAAAGTTATAATATTTACAAATTTACCAAAGTATATATATTAAACCAAAGAAAATAAAATTTAAGATTCTGTTTTATTTCATTGTCTTCTCCATGACAATAGAAGAAAAAAAAACTAGGGCTTTCACGCTATTGATTAAAGCTTTGATTTAGTAAGTGTATTGATGCCCGTTTTTAGTAATTTTTATATTTTTGGACTCGTATTAGCTTAATCTAGCATGCCCAAGGATTAATCTGTGAAACTGTCAAACTATGTGGATTGTGCTATTGTTAAGTTGTGTTGTTTTCTTGAAACTTTTGAAAGATTTCTAAGCTTTTTTGTTAGATTAGACTATTTTGTGCAGTAGTTTTTTATGATTTTAATGTTTAAGGACTAGATTGTTAAAATGATTAAATTGTTTGTACTTGAAAGGAAATAAATGCAAGTAGGGGCTGGTATGAGGCCATAGAAGAATCGACTAGATTTCTGTGTAAAAGAAATGGGTAAATTGCATGTTTGGGGCTTAGGGATGAAATTGAATAAAGGAGAAAAGTTGAGGGTAATTTTGTAAAATATTAATAAAAGACTAAATTGTATAGAATGATTGATTTTGGCTATTTATTTCATTAATTGAATGAAACTATTATTTTAGATCACGAGCGTGTTGACGATCGTGGAAACGAAAAGATTGTGGAGTAGTCCTTGTGCTTTTGCGATTACTGCAAACTAGTCTGGTAAGTTCGTTTCATGTATATGCATGGTTATACTTCATTCCTTATTAATGATTTAATTTTTAGTTTTATTATTTATCATTATTTAAATGTTGAATCTTACTATATACTCAATGAGATGAAATTCAGGCTTAGAACCTAGCAGGCTTAGTGCTGGTGTTATTCAGGCTTAGTGCCTAGTAGGCTTAATGCCGGTGTGTAATAGCCTGCTCTTCAGTGGTGTCGAAAACAGTGGTTTCAGGGCCACAAATCTGAAGAGTAAGTTTGTAATGTTATTATTTAATATTTATGAGTCAAATATGATATTAAAATAAATTTTGAATTGGCAATTTATGCTAATTGAATGAATAATTAGGTTCAGGTGGTATAACCCTAAAGTCAAGTGGTTTTAGAAATGAGGTATCGAGACCTCATTTCTATAAACTGAATAGTAAATATTTTTATAAATATTTACGGAATGTTTTTAAGGTTGTATTAATGTTTCGTTAAGAAATTTTAATGTTTAGATGGTTAATTAAGTAAAAAGGACTAAATCATAATAGTTGAAAAAGTCAATCGCTATTAGTTTAAAGGTGTCAAATTATTAAAAGAACATAATTGGATGACCTTAATGGATAAATTACCCATTCTTAAGATGGTGGGACGGTTTAAGCTTTAATTTCTTTTAGTTTATATGTTATATATGTTATTTTATTATTAAAATAAAGAAAAGGTTAAAGGTATGAAACAAAAGGTTATCTTCCAAATATATTTTCTTTTACATTGATCAAAAGCCATTGTTAAAGACTTTGAAGCTTCGTCCAAGCTTCAATGTATTCATGTAAGTCCGTTTTGAACCCATTTCTTGTAATTTTTTATGTTTTTGAGATCATTGCAACTAGGTCCAGCTAGCTTGTACCTTCCTTTTTGAATCTGTTAAAGGTTTTAAATGTTGCCATTGATGAATCTTTGTGATTTTAGATGTTAATTGATGAATTTTAAGTATTAGTTGTTATTTATAACTATTTTTTTAAGTAATTTTTAATGATTTAAATGTTTAGGGATTAAATTGCTAAAGTAATAATAATTTAAGGACTTGATGTGAAATTATTACAAATGTGAGCTGTAATGGATGCTATTAACATTCATGTGGTATGGATTTTTAATAAAATTGGTTTATTTGCATGATTAGGACATAGGGACTAAATTGAATAAAAATGAAAACTTGAGGGTAATTTTGTAAAAAATGTCAAAAGGACTAAATTGCATAAAATGAATTGGTTTTACTGTCTGAATTAATGAATCGAATGAATTTATTAATTTAGATCAAGAACGAGTGGAAAATTAAGGAGAAGAGAAAATTATCAAATAGCCCTGTACTTAGTCATTGCTACAATTTAACCAGGTAAGTTCATATGAATTGTAATCATTATAATGTTAATTAAATTAAATTTTTATTATGTTTTTTTAATGTAAATGAATCAATATATATATGAATGTATCCTTATTATGATGAATTGATGGTTATCGAGTCCCAGTTGAACGTTAGGAATTCATAGGATACAAATGACATGTCATTAGGGTTTTCATATTTTGAGTGCTAACTTGAATGTCCTACTAATGGCTGAGGTCTTGCATTTGTTGCGGATACTCCACAGCTTACGTGAGCAGCATCGTGTAGCCTACATCCTGACCCATAGCTCGTGTGAATAGGCCCATTTTACAGCTCATGTGAGTAACGATGTAAAGGAAAGATTACAGTTATATGTTTAAGCGCACTTCGTGTGAGCTTTCTCGAGTATCTGATGATATTTTAAGTGGTTCAACGGGCATGAAAAGGAAAGGAACGGAAGTGTTCAAATGAACTATATCATGTATTAATGAAAATGATTGAAATGGTAAACTTCAATGGAAATATGCTTATGTTCATGAAAAGGTTTATGAATCAAATGATGTATTTTCTCTTGAAATGGCTTATCATGTGGTTGATTCCAAAGAGTTATGTATAAATTCACTAATTTGAGTATTGATGATGCGCTTGTGCCAAGCTTGTGGTTATGGTTGATTTTTATATTTATATTTTGTAATATGCAAATGGAATAGGTAAGTAAAGGAATGAAATGGTAAGTTCATAATTTGGATGTAATATGATGATATAAAGGATTGATGAGTTAAATGATGTACTTATATATGATAAATCTATTTATGCTATGGATGAATTTACCTATATCATGGATAAATACACTAACTCGTAAATTGATAATGTTGTTTAGGCTTAGGCTAAGCATTTGGAATGGAATGGAAAGTAAGTAAATAGAATGGTTCATAATCTTATGAAAAGGTTGATTATTGTGTAATATGTCTTGTAAAATCCTATTATGTTATGAATGAAAAATATATGTGATGTTGATGGACTTACTCATTTATGAGTTGATGGTTATAAAGTTTTATAAGTCTTATGGCATTGGTATAGGTTTATATTTATTCTATAAAGTTCATTATTGAAATGGAATATTATGTTTAAATTTTATATGAGCTTACTAAGCAATTGCTTACGTAATTATTTTCCTTTACTTTGCAGTTAGAGATCTATCACACTATCCAGCGATTATGTCGGTAGTTTTTGATGTTTTGGCCAAGGATATAATAGCATGTATAGGTGGACTTGTGGTTAATGTTAGTTGAATGTTGGTTGATGATTTTAGCATGTATAAGTTATTTTGGCACCATGTGATGTTGGTTGGTTTCTGCCATTTTGGTACTTTTGATGCCTATTTAGTATTTGTTAATATAACAATGGTTTGATGCATGTTTCAGTGACCAATATGGTATGTGATAGATTAGTTTCAATATGGTCAAGATAGGGTATGTTTTGAAAAGGTATTGCATTTGAGGTGCCTTGTTTGGCATATTGTTTGAATGGATTTGATATACTAAATTGGTCATTTCATGAATGTTTTGGAAAGGTTTGGATGCTTTGATTATGTGCTCAAAATGCTTTTAGGTACATGCTTGATTTGGTGATGGAAATGGCTTGATTTTGGCCAATTTCATATCCAAATGGGTGTGTGACTCAGCCATGTGTGACACACGGCTAGGCGACAAGACCGTGTGTCCCCTCTAGGTTTTAATGCATACGGGTCAGGCTATTACATGGCCTAGCAAATGACCTAATACACGAGAGTGTTTGGCTATTTTGTAAGTTATACGGCCTGGCGTGTGGCTTGGCCATGTGACCCAACTAAGAGAGTTACACAGGTGAGGGCACGGTCGTGTGTCCCTATTTCAATTGTTATAGGCCTGAGACATGGGCGTGTGTCTCAGCCATGTGACACATGTAGTTCAATTTTTCTAAATTTTTCTTATACTTTTCGATTGTTTCCAGTTTGGTTTCGAATTGTTTCTAAGGTGTTTCTAGGGCCTCGAGGGCTTGATTAAGGGACGCTATGTATGTGATTGAATGTAATTAGATTATGTTTGTAATGATGTATGAAATGAATGATTTAATGTTCAATGATGTATGAAATGAATGATTTAATGTTCTATTTGTACGGTAATGCTCCGTAACCCTATTTTAGCAATAGATACGAGTTAGAGGTGTTACACGGTGTTATTCAGATTTATTGCCAGTGTAATAAATGTTAACGTTCCTTGGAAACTTGGTTATTGATAGTAAATGAGTTGACTTATCGAACTTACTAAGCTTCTTTGTGCTCATAAATTTAATTTGATTTTGTAAGACTCTCAGAACCGTTGTATCGATTGGATCTGCTTAGAAGCTCACACACTGTCATCTATACCTTGGTAATCAAATTTGTACTTGTTTGAAGTGGGTTTAAAGTGGAATGTAATAGGAAGAGTCTTTAGGACTATGATATTTTGTGAATGTACAAATAGTGAATTGGTATGATCATATTTTTTAAATTTAAGTTTGAACTTGATAGACCTTTAATCTTGTTTTAAGTTAGGTCATTTTGACTATCCTTAAGTACTTTTATATATGGTTATTTTAGTATGTAAGTGAAGTTTTGGAATTGGTCTTTTATGGTTTATGAAATTGTTTAATTGAAATAGGTTGGTATTTTTGGAATATGGCATTGTTAGTATGTTTTTGTAATTCATGTTTTGATACAATTGTGGTGCCTTTGAATGGCATATTGGTTCTGTGATTTAGAGTGGTTGATATGGCATGTTTATGTATGTTTTGATGATATTTGAACCCCTTGAATGTGTACCCTAATGGTAGGAGTGGTTAGGTAGGAATTGGTGTTGAAATGGCTTGATTTTAGGTAAATTTTAGGTTCACAAGGCCTAGGACACGGGCTGTCACATGGCTGTGTGACACACACGGCTTGAGACACAGTCATGTGTCATTTGAGAGTTTCTTAGTGTTTCAATTCAGTGAGTTACACTGTTTAGCACACAGCCCAGCACATAGGCATGTGTTACAACTCAAAGAGTTACACAGCCTAACACATGGCCTGGCACATGGGCGTGTGGGACATCTGAGTGAGTTACACAGGTGAAAACACGGGTTGAGACACGGACGTGTGTCCCTGGTTCAAATGTTACACGGCCTAGTCACACTGCCGTGTGACCACTGTTTTCAAATTTTTGCAGCTTTTTCATAAAACTTTTGTTTTGTTTCAAATTAGTACCGAATTGTTTCAAAACTGTTTTTAGGGCCTTAAAGGCTCGATTTAGGGATAAAATGCATGTGATTGATTGAATTATAATATGTTTAGTTTATTTAAATGTTAAGATGTTAAATGTTTTTGATTGTGCGGTAATGCTTCGTAACCCTAATTTGACAACAGATATGGGTTAGGGGTGTTACATTTAGTAGTATCAGAGCTACGGTTTAGTCGATTCTTCAACTGAATGTAGCAAGTATAGAGTCTAGAATTACATGCCACTTTATTAACCGATGATAGTGTGATGGCTTTTGATTATTTTTGAAATGTTTATATAGATAAAGATGTCATCTAGATCCAATCAAGCAAATTTTGACGAGGTAGAAAGTTTTATTCCGACTACTGATGAAGGTAGCACTCGAAATGAGCCCGAATTACAAGGGCCTGGAGGTATGGCACCAAATGCTTTTCTCCACATGATGCATAATATGTATGAGGCATACTTAAAGGTAAATTCAATAACAAACCAGTTCCCTACATCCTTAAAGTTCGACTCATCAAAATGTTCCGAGAATTACTATCGATAAAGTTAGAAAATGTGGTGCCATGGAATTTTGTGGTAATGTGAGTGATAATCTAACCAAGGCCGAGTATTGGTTAAAGCTTACTTATGGTGTTCGATGAAATAATGTGTTCCCTAGAGGATTGTTTATGGTGTACGAGGTCGTTGTTAAAAGAAGAGGCTTTTCAGTAGTGGTCCACATTAACGTCAGTGGTACCAAAGGAAAGAGTCAAATGGGATTTCTTTAAATCTAAGTTTCATAAAAAGTATATTAGCAAACGATATCTAGAGTGACAGAAGAAAGAATTTCTTCAACTAAAGAAAGGGAATAGAACCGTGGCTGAGTATGAGAGATAGTTTGTACAGCTTTGTAAATATGCCCAGGAGATTGTACCTTCAGAAGAACACATGTGTGTACATTTTGAAGATGGATTAAATGATGAAATCAAAATGTTAGTTGGAGCCATAGAGATTCGTGAGTTTGTGATTTTGTTTGGCCGAGCCCAAAAGATATAAGAAATTTGTGCTAACAAAAGGCGAAATGAGGCGACAACCCACGATTTTTTCAAGTGCATTGAGTCTAAAACTTTCTTTGGTTCTCTGCAAAAGAAGTCGATGGAATCTAATGATAGATTCTCAAAACCATCAGAGTTTCAGGAAAAGGATAGTTCGAAGAAGAATAGCAAGAAAGCTCTAACTCCTTAAGTGGCTAGTACAGGCAGTGTGCGAAATGCCAATAGGATGGAGTGTAAATAATGCGGTCGATATCATTTTGGTGTATGTAAGGTTAACGACGGGATATACTTTATATGTGGATCTCCTGGTCACTTTAAAAGGGATTTCCCGAATCGAAATGAGTCTGGTAAAGATCGAAATACAAAATGTAATGCCCCAAATTTCGGGAATGTTGTGAATGATTAGTAAAATTTAAAATTCTGTGTTCTGTCTGCTTGGCGTAGGTTTAATTATGTTAGTGGGCCTCTAGAAGGCCCAAGATTAAGTTAAAACCCGATAATTTTAATTAACTTTAAATAAGGAAAAGGGGTTCTGGTTAATTAGGCTTTTAAGTATTAATTGGGTAAAATAAAACACAAAGAAGCCTATGGTAAGTTGGCATGTGACGCCACTTGGGAGCTTTAGAGGTGGCGTGTGGATGACTAAGGAGAACTAAGGTTCGGGTCTCAAGGTAAGCAAATTGTTTGGTATTGATTTTTATGTACAGAAAAGAGAGGTAATGGAACTGAAGTAAAAGTCTGTCATGAGGAGTTTGAGTTGCTCAAGAGATTGAGTAAGGAGGGGATAAGGGAGAGGATTTAGGAGCTGATTAGGGAGAGCAGAGTTGGCCGGCCAAGGGGTGCTTTAGGTGGGCAAGTTTCGGCTAGGTTAAGTGCAAGTATAAATTCGGCAGTAGGGGTAGGTTGTGTCGTTTCCTGACCATTTTACCTCTTCTATTATTTTCTCTTCTCTCCATCTACTTTTTTTCTTCTCTTTGTCTACCGAATCTCTCTCCCATTCTGTTCATCTTCACCTTTTATCAGTGTTTTAAGCCTATAGCCGATTGCCTCAGATCCTAAAATCCTGAAAGCTTTACTCCTTTTGTGCCGATTTCTTATAGCCAAAACCCTCTTACTTCTCTTCATCATTCTTGACCGATTCACTAGTTCTCTAAACCCCAAGTTTCTGTCGACAAGACCACAGCAAAACCCTACTATTCCATTTTCCTTTACACAGTTGCAAAAAGCCAAAAACCCCACACTTATAGGGACTTAGCCGAATATTGAAATCACTGAAGGATCAACTTTTGTTATCATATGAGGGCTTAGATCAGCATCCAAATCGAGTAAAAATTAATTGGAATCATTGACCGAAGGAATCGGTGGTAAGTCTTTCTAACCTAATCTTTATTTCATATTTTAGAAAAAGCCGAAACCCCTAAAGGTTAGGGAGGCTGTCGATTTGGGCTTATAGCCCTAAGAGTTGTGATAATTACTCTATCTTGATAATAGTGTGATCTAGAGGTTGCGGATCAAAGGCTTGGACAAGTGGAACGATCGGATCTTGAGCTAGTCGCTACTTTCGGCAAAGGTAGGTTCGCTAGTGCCTGAGGTGTTATTGGCCGAATATGGTAAGGGGTTAATAACGTAGTTCGTTTTCGATAGTAGATTAACATGGTAGCAATATAATTTTAGGCAGTTCGTGCGTGGATCTCGTCATCGAATCGTCATAAAATAGGTGTTAACTGACACCCTCTCATAGACTAGATCGGCAAAAGTCGAAAAGGCGAAATACCAAAAAGTCAGTATTTTGAGAACTTGCGAGTGTGCGAGTGCTCGTAAGATTAATAGTTTGACGTGTATGATAAATTAAAGTGTTAAGACTGCAGAGTGCACGTTTCTGTGCATTTCGATGTTTTTGGGCTTAAAGGGCCAAAATCGAGAAAATGGGCCAACGGGCCTAATTTGGTAAGAACACTCGGTAAGTGTTTCTGTTAGTACGTAAATGACTATGATATGCATAAAAACCCTAAAAGTAGTTAAATTACTAGAATACCCCTAAGTGTGGAAAATTACCATGATACCCCTAAGTGTAAAATGACCATTATACCCCTAGGGTTAAAATTGACTGAAAAGTATGATGATCTGATTTTGTATGATGTATGCCATGATTGTATATCTGTTGCATAGGGACATGGGTTATATTATGGAGGAAGCATCCTGGTGGCTATGTCACAAATTATCTGATCTGGTGGCTCTGCCACTTATATCTGTTCTGGTGGCTCTGCCACGATTATCTGTTTCTGATGACTCTATCACACTATCTGTTCTGGTAGCCATGCTGCATATTTCTGTGGCGTGTAGCGGTTGGGTGGGTCGAGTAGTCTCCCCATATGGTGAAAAGCTAGTATGGGGGTGCATATGGTTGGATATAGGTTGGGTATCTGCATACACATGTGATATCTGTTCTGTTCTGTTATGGGCCTATGGGCTTTATTCTGAAATTTGTTCTCGCCTAAGGCCAACTTGATCTGTTTCTGTGGTTTGAGCTGGTATAGGCTATGGTTGGGTTAATTTACACACTGAGTTTCCCCAAACTCACTCCTTTACTTTCATCCACGCAGGTAATCCCCAACCATAGTGGGCTTGGAGCTGTGAGGGATTCGGAGTGGCCACACGATTCTGCAAATTTGGTTTCTTTCTGGCGAACTAGACTTACTTTTTCTTTGCGTTTTTATGGTTTTGATTTATACTTTATTATGATGGACATGATTTATTTTAACTATCAACATTGATTAGCTTAAGGCGCGTTTTCAAAAACAATAATTGATTTCAAAATAACACGACTACAAGCAAGGCTTCCGCTATGAAAATATTTTCTAAAATTAATCACTTTTTCTTAAACGGACATAATCAAGTTATTTTTCTAAAAAATATACACAAAATTAAAGTGTGGCAATGGCGGTGTGCATGTCTAGGATTGGATCCGAAGGGAGCTTGGTACTTAAGCAGCCCGATGGACTCACCTCCTCTTTATCGGTTTCCTACTTGGTGCACAGCTTCCATTCACTTTAATCTATAATGAAAGTATCACTTAAAACATTAAGTAAGTTTTCCAAACCAACAATATCAAATGTTTTGAACGCTCCGATGTGGCACGTCAGATCCGGTCGTAACGTCTAGGCCAGGTTTAGGGTGTTACACAAAATATGTGGCTACTCTTATACAGGGTTAACAACCTGGAAATAGCAATTCGGTTGGAGTTAATCGGAGTGAAACTAAAGGCAAGCATAATAGATCTGAAGCTAGAGCTCCTGCCATAACCTATGCTATCCGTGCACAAGAAGAGGCATCGTCTCTCGACGTCATTGCTGGTACTTTTTCTCTTTTTAATGTGTTTGAATATGCATTAATTGACCCAAGGTCAACACATTCATATATATGCACTACATTAGTGACAGAAAATAATTTACATGTTGAGTCCACTGATTGTGCCGGCAAAGTCTCGAACCCTTTTGGCCACAGTGTTATAGTTGACTTGGTATGTAAGAAATGTCCACTGAAAATTCAAGGTTAAAACTTTTCCGCTGATTTAATGCTTTTAACTTTTACTGAGTTTGATGTCATTTTGGGAATGTACTGGTTGAATCTACATGATGCTGTGATTAATTGTTGACAAAAAAAGGTTGATTTGAGAAGTTCTAATGGTGAGATAATTTCTATTAGATTTGATAAAATTGATGGTATTTCGAGTATAATCTTGGCAGTAAAAGTGCAAAAACTAGTACAGAAAGGTTGTGATGTGTTTTTAGCTGAGATTCTAGACTCTACAGTATCAAAGAAGAAGGTGGATCAAGTACCGATAGTATGTGAATTCTCAGACATATTTCCTGAATAGTTACCAGGATTGCCGCCAGAGTGAGAATTTGAATTTTCCATTTATCTAATATACGACAGTACTCCGATATCGATTTCGTCGTATAGAATAGCACCGACTGAGTTAAAAGAACTTAAAGCACAGTTGCAAAAATTACTAGACAGAGGTTTCATTCAGTCGAGTATATCTCCTTGGGGGGTACCAGTATTATTTGTGAAAAAAAAAGATGGTTGGATGAGATTATGTATAGACTACTGATAGCTGAACAAGGTAACGATAAAGAACAATTATCCATTACCTCGTATTGAAGAATTGTTCGATCAATTGAAAGACGCAAAAATATTTTCTAAGATAGATCTTAGATCTGGATATTATCATATATGAGTGAAAGATTGTGATGTACTGAAGACTGCCTTTCGGACACAATATGGACACTATGAATTCTTGGTTATGCCTTTTGGGTTGACTAATGCCCAAGTGGCTTTCAAGGATTTGAAGAACAAGGTTTTTTAGCCTCAGTTAGTTAGATTTGTGGTAGTGTTTATTGAAGATATACTGATCTACTCCAAAACAGAGACTGAATACACTCAACATTTGAGAACAATACTGCAGACCTTGTATGGAAAGCAGTTGTATGCAAAATTCAGTAAATGCGAGTTTTGGCTACAAGAAGTTGGGTTCCTTGGACACGTGGTTTTCGCAGAAGGTATACATGTGGATCCAAGTAAGATCTTTGCTATTACAAATTGGAAAACTCCGAGAAATATTTCTGAGGTATATAGTTTTTTGGGATTGGCATGTTACTATCGCCGTTTTGTTAAAAAAAAATTATTATAGCCTCGTCGATGACCAAGTTACTACAGAAGAGTGTTCAGTTTGTTTGGTCAGACGAGTGCCATCAAAGTTTTGACCAGCTAAAAAGAATGTTGACAGAAGCTCTAGTTTTGGCACAGCCTGAATCTGGAAAAAAAAATTGTTGTTTACGGTGATGCTTCGTTTAGTGTATTGAAATGTGTTCTGATGCAAGCTAAAAAAGTTTTAGCTTACACTTCTCGTCAATTGAAACCTCATAAGAGGAATTACCCGGTGCATGACTTGGAGTTGGCCACCATTGTTTTTGCTCTAAAATTTTGGCGCCATTACCTTTATGGTGAAAAGTGTCACATATTTACATATCATAAAAGTTTGAAGTACTTAATGATGCAGAAGGAACTGAATCTAAGATAACAACGGTGGTTAGAGCTATTGAAAGATTATGACCTCGTAATTCATTACCATCCTGAGAAGGCAAATGTAGTTGTAGACGCTTTAAGTCATAAATCAGTGTTTGCTTTAAGGGCAATGAATGTACATTTATCCTTGAAGGATGATGGCTCTATTATAGCTGAGCTTAGAGCTAGGCCGTTATTTCTTCAGCAAATTCAGGAAATGCAAAATGATAACCCAAAGTTAGTTGCCAAACGAGAGCTGGTCCAGAGTGATTCGACTGTGAGATTCACTGTAAGTGATGATGGTATGATGTATTTTTGTAACCGACTATGTATTTTATATAGTTCATGGTTTAAACGAGATATTTTATCGAAAGCCCATAGCAACACATACTCTATCCATCCGAGTAGCATGAAGATGTTTAATAATCTGAAGAAAATGTATTGGTGGCCAGGTATGAAACGTGAGATTTCAGAATTTGTGACTAAATGTCTTGTTTGCCAATAGGTAAAAGTTGAACATCAAGTACCATCAGGATTATTATAGCCTATAACTATTCGTGAATGGAAATGGGAGAGGGTCACCATGGATTTTGTATTAGCTTTTAGGGTAAGCTTCACAAGGCTCTTGGTACTAAACTTAAGTTCAGTACAGCAGATCACCTGCAGACAGATGGGCAATCAGAACGGATAATTCAAATTCTGGAAGATATGTTACATTGATGTGTTCTTGAGTTCGAAGGTAGCTGGGAAATATTTTTACTGCTAGTAAAATTTGTGTATAATAACAGTTATCAATCAAGTATTAAAATGACATCATTTGAGGCCCTATACGAAAGAAAATGCAAAGCATCGTTGTATTGGGCAGAGTTGAGTGAATCCAAGCTAGTTGGTATAGACTTGATTCGTGAGACTGAAGACAAAATTCGTGTAATACAAGATTGTTTAAAGGTAGCGTTGGATCATCAAAAGTCATATGCTGACCTGAAACAAAAAGATATAGAGTTTGTTGTTGGGGATTGAGTATTCTTAAAGATCTCACAATGGAAGAAAGTTATTCGTTTTGACAGAAAGGAAAAGTTGAGCCCGAGGTTTGTCGGGCCATATGAAATCATTAAAAGAGTCGGTCCTGTAGCTTACAGATTAGCTCTACCCCCGAAGCTCGAAAAGATTTATAATGTTTTTTATTTTTCGATGCTGAGGTAATATAGATCCAATCCTTCACATATAATTTCTGTAACACCCTATACCCGTATTCGACGCCTAAACAGGGTACGAGACATTACCAGACTTAACACAATCATTCATGCAAAACTGAGTCATAAATTTTTACTCAAATTTAAAACTTTTCATGTACATTCATATCGTCCTTATTATGGACCCACGAGGCCTAAAACATACGTTTGGAATAGTTCGAGACTAAACCGGGCATTTTCAAAACCTTTGGAAAACTTAGAAAATTTTCTTGTTTTGGAGAATCACATGCATGTGTGGGCTGACCGTGTGGCTTGGGACACACCCGTGTCCTCAGCCAATGTAACTCTCAAAAATACCTGCCGCCCTTAGAGATAAAGAAAGACTCCTCAGAGCCCAAAAAACAATAGCAATGAAGATCCTAATACACATCACCTAGTACACATCACCTGAATCCACTCCAATTCATCATTCTCAATCACTCATCAATACAACATAAGAAGACAAATGCTTCCAAACAAAAACAAAGGAAAAATACACAGAATCTAAATACCAAATTCAATTAGAGACAAAAGTGAATGCAAGTTTTTGTCACATTGTGTACACCTTCATTCTTCTTTACTGTTTATATGATTCATTTCTCTCTTCCTACTTCTGGGATTAAATGAATATATTTTTTAATTTCTTCCCAAAAACCCAGCAAACATGTATATATTTTGAAGGGGTTTACAAGCACAATTTTCATTCATATACATTTGGAAAATAGGCATTTGAATCAATTTAGTTTAAAGTGTATGTATAGAGTTTATAGACTGAAAATCGAAGTAGTACTTAAACTCAAAGTAAATATGAAAGAAAAACCAAACACATGGTAGTGGGACTCACACTTATACCTTCAGAATCTCAACAACTCAACCTTACCCTTCCCATATAAGTTCATACTTTTAACCGAATTAAGGGTTGGATGAAATGTATCATGAAATTCAAGTACGCATTTCACATTCGCCTAAAGCTCGAGGGCTAAACGTAGTGTTAACCCTTTTATTGATATATACTTGGATGGATCCAAATACCAACAAGCTAAAGTAGCTGCAAAAGATAATAAAATACAAAAGCATAAATTCAAGTTCAGCAACCTGGGAGCATCATTCAGGAGGCTTGAGCATGGTTTGGATCGAGCTTCGCAGCCTCAAGATCAGAAGCTTTCTTCAGAAAACTTTGGTCATCATCCTCAAGAACCATCTGGATAGGGCAAGATCCCAATCCATCAGCAATAGCAAGCAGAATCTTCTTCATCTCAGATCTGAACTCCTGGAGGTCAACGGTGCCGCTGCCATCGCAATCGAACCTCTCGAAAATGGAGTTGTAAAGCTGAGTGAGCTCGTCGGGGGGAGTGGCGACGTCGACACCGAAGTGGGACTCGAGGAGACGCAGAGACTCGAAGGCCTTGCGAAGCTCGGACCTGGAGAGGACACCGTCGTTGTTGAGGTCAAGAGCTGCGAAACGCTCATCCACGCTCTTCGTGAACTGTTGGTCGTCAGTCACAAAGGCTCTCACCGTCGATCCGTCAATGATTACAACACCCATGTCTTTTCTTTTTCCTCTTTTGCGTCAACTGGGTATGTATATTATGTAGATAAAGAAGCGAGGAAATTGTGCTTTAGATTTTTGTGGTGGGAATTGTCCAAAGTGG
This sequence comes from Gossypium anomalum, assembly GCA_025698475.1. NCBI lineage: Eukaryota > Viridiplantae > Streptophyta > Magnoliopsida > Malvales > Malvaceae > Gossypium > Gossypium anomalum. The sequence goes on along the minus strand of CM046959.1, from coordinate 36,674,368 downwards.
ACGTCAGATAACGACGATCAATTGCCATAAAGTGCCCTGATGCACCATTAGCACCAAATACCAATGACATAATCTAGTGTTTAAGAAACAAATGAACCGCATCCTCGAAAGTAACGCAAAAAAAGGACGGAAAGCTCGTTGAAATCCAGCTATTCCTATTCACCTACCCCTACTCCATTATGCCTTCTTTTTATGAAAATTCATAGTTGAAACTAAAAAATCTGGCGCCTCCTCCATCCGTTGACACAAATCCTCTGCTCCTTTACAAGATTATCCCATCTGCTTTTTTATTTTATTTCACTTTTATAAATAATTTCAATATCTCAATTGTTATTCTACTCATTTGAAAGTTAACATATTCTTTAATTTTGAGATATTAAATATTTGTATTTATTTTATTTAAAATTTTTGGTAAATTAATTTTTTTTAGCTTTAAATATTCACAGTTTTTTTTTGTCTCTTTAAAGCTATTAAAAAATTTAAATTAACAATATTTTCATATTTTAAATAAAAAACATAAAAATTATATATTTTTTAAATAAAACTTTATCAAAAAATAAAAGAGTCTTTCAAACTCAAAAAATATAAATAAAATATATAAAAAAATTTCAAATTTTAATTTTTTTAGGCTGGACAAGACACACCATTCAGAACACGAACCAACTAGGGCATCGGTTCGGCAAGAGATAAAAAATTGGTTGACCCACAAATTTGTACGGACAGGTTGAATCGAGCTAAAAAAATTAGTTGAACTGGTAGTTGAATCAATTTTGAATTGATCTACCAATTGATTTTTGGAACGACCGGTTCAAAGCAAATAAAAATATTAAAAATAAAAAATATTAAAAATTTATAAAAATTGGTTCAACTGTTAATTTAACTAGTTTTTAAGCCCGATTCAGCCAATTTATACCAATTCTTGGGTCAACTAGTTTTTACCTCTCATTGGATTGATATCCCTAATTCTTGAGCCAAGCAATTTAGCTCAGTTTAGATAACAATAAATTTTAAATTTTTTATATTTTAAAATATTTTTAAAATAATTTTTTTTTATTTTCAAATTTAAATTTTAAAGAGTTTTTTTTTCATTTTTTTAAAATTATATAATATCTTATTAAGTGGTTGTCTATCAAGATCAAGATAAGTTTTGATGTACTTTAAATTCTAATAGTCATTAGAATTAGATCTCTACTTCATTTATACTTTGGAGAAGGATTGTAATAATCCCATTGATCAATAAAATACATTCTCTATTGCTTCCCATATTTTCTTTATTCTTTACTCTCTTTACTCTCTTTATTTTATATCAATACAAATATTTTTTTGTGAGTTGATTGGTTTTTTATATTATGAATGTTCTGTGCAAATAATTGTTTCATTCATTTAGGTTTAATTCATGTTAATACTTATAAGTTTCAATCATGTTTTGGTCTAGTATTTGTACGGAAATTTTTGGACCATTTTTTATATGCTTTCCCCTATCATGTTTTGGTTGAGACTTTTATCAAGAATTGTTGAATTCTCTTGTTTAACTTTTCCTAGTAAAAAAATGTTATAGAATCATGTACAAATAATGTAATTATGTAAAAAAAAAAAGGGTGAATAAATAAAATATGTAAAAATTTAATCAAAATCATAAGGAAAACATAAAAAGAAGAAGAGAACTTATCTCGGGTCATTAACAATTTCTGGAGCTCCGACCATCACTTTGCAAATCCCAATAGTTAAGAAATAACCATTTTCAAGAAGAGTAACATATCTCAAAATTAGGTTGATTTAAGGGTTGATGAGATAGATCCAGGTTTGAGAAGCTTGAAAGTGCAACGACCCAATTGCCAATGTTGTGAAAAAATGCTATTTCAAAACCTAATTTTTGTAAATCAAGTTCATAAGGATGAAATATAAAGATTAATGAAGAATTCATTGAAGTTCGGTTAAGTAATTTAACCAATAAATTAGTTAATTAAAGCTTAAGGACTAAATTATAAAATTTCAATCGCTATTGCGTTTTACTGTACAAAATGCTTGAGAACCTATATAGAAATTATCCAAAGGGCTTAAATGGTTATTAAACCATTTTTTCCACATGGTTTGTGGGAAATGATGATGATCACCATTAATCATAGTAATAGTGATTAAATAAAGTAAATGATATTTTAATTAGTTTAATTAAAGTTAATTAAAGATTAAGCATAATATATATCAACTTAGTGGAAGGAAAGATGATAATCTTCATCTTCCTCCACCATCCATGTTGAGAAAAAAAAAAGAAAGAAAACTCCATGGTTGAAGCTTATATTCAGCCACCAAAATTTCAAGCTAAAGATGACACCAGGCCATCGCGAAAGAAAGGAAAAGCGAGAATCGTTAATGAGTGACAAGAGAAATTTGGTTTGTACTTTTATAATTTGAGATCATTATATTTATATGCATATACATATCTAATGCATGATTTACTATCGAGGTAAGCTTATGCTTGTTGTGTGAATTGATTTGCATTCAATGATAATGAATATCGAGAAATTAAATTAAATTAAATATGGTAGAAAAAGAGGGATATATTTGATAAATGATTTGTGATAAAAAAAATGATGATATTAGTATGAATTATGTTCTGTGGTGTTGGATGTATATATGTATTGATGATTAAATGAACTGAGAATGATGATATGTGAATTGGATTCTATAATGTAATCGAAACATTGGTTACCCTCTTAGCTATTCGAGTAGAGTCGAATACAGTTGGTATGTAATAGAGTCAAGTATAATGTTTAAAAAGCATCATTGTCGAGCAACCTGGGGTGGTAGATTGTACATGTTTTAGTAGTCATTGTTGTTAGGTATCCTGGGATGACAAAGTAATCAGATAGTGAAAATTATTATTATCGGGCATGTAACACCCCTTAACCCGTACCCGTTGTCAGAACAGGGTTATAAAGCATTACTAAAACTTTCAAAATATTTTTTAGATAATTCACGTAAATTACTATTCATTAACCGAGATTATTCATATTGTCCCTTAAATAATAAATGGACCCTCGAGGCCCAAAACGAGCATTAAAATCAAATCAGGACTTAATCAGAAACTTTAAGAATTTTTTGCGATATTTCAAAAATTTTCTAAGTTACAAGGCTCACACGCCCGTGTGGTCTAACGGACAAGCCCGTGTAACCCTGGGACATGCCTGTGCTGCGGGCCATGTTCGACCCCATGTAACTCTCTGACTTGTGCACACGGCCATGCCACACTCCCATGTGCTAGGCCATGTGGTTAATTAAATTCTTCAAAATTAGGTGCAGGTTTCACACGGCCAAGACACACGCCCGTGTTCCAGCCTTTGTCACACATACTGCTGAGACACACGCTTGTGTCTCTGTCTATGTGCTTAATTCTGAGCATTTTGTTTCTCAAATTTAAGGTGCAGGAGACACACGGCCTAACCACGCGCCCATGTACCAGGCCGTGTGTCTACCCGTGTGGATAAAATAAAGCCATTTCTAGATTCATTTCTCTCCCAAAATCACACCAAAGACCCACACTTAAACTCACATCGAAATACCAACCATTTCAAGCATTCAAATTAAGCAAACTCTATCATTCAACATGGCACATCATTACATGCATACATGTTTATAATCTTACCTTGGTCCATATGTTAGGCATAATTTGAACAAACATTTAACATGTATATAGCTACCATAGTATGACATTACAAGTATATCAAAAACAACTATTACTAGCCATTCCAATGGCTAGATTACAAACCACATATTTAAACCATCTATGGCCAAGTTAGCCTATACATGCCATTATACCAAAATGATTTTACTATATATACCTAAAATAAGTTAGTGGATAGTGTGACGATGCTCCAATGATCTCCAACCTTCATGAGCTTTTGAGCACTATAAAATAGGGGAAAATAAAATAGAGTAAGCATTACATGCTTAGTAAGTTCGTATAACGGAAACTAAAGTTACCAATCCTATTTATTAAATCTAAACATACAATATCATGTTTTCCATCAACTTGGCAAAATTGCCTAAACATATGCATTCAATCAAACATGTTAGTCACAAAATTTTCATATACATCGAGTAGAGATATATGAGCTCATCATACAATTTTCCTTCAAGACATTATTCATTTCATTCCATAATTCTCTTATCATGTGTAACAGCCCGATTTTGGGTATAGTTGAAACAGTGGTTTTGGGACCACAAATCCGACATGGAAAAAATTATTTTTATTCTATTTTTATGGTCTACAATTTTATGGAATGATTTTTTGAAAATTTCGTTCGAAAATTTTTACGTTTGGGCACTCAATTTAGTCAAAAGGACTAAATTGTAAAAAGTTCAAAAGTTGAGTTCTACATGCTAGAGGTGTCCAACTGTTATGAAAATTTATATTAGAGGTCCTTAAATGGTAATTAAACCATTGGTTAAGTTGATGGACAAAAATGGACATGGTTAGGTATGTTTCTAAAGTTTTTCATTAAGGGCATTTAGGTAATTTGGTAATTAAAATGAATTAAAAAGCAAATTAAAAGCCAAATTTTGTCCATCTTCTACCCCATTGCTGAATTTCATAAGGAAAAACCATGGCTAGGGTTTTTCAAGCTTCCAAGCTCGATTGTAAGTCCGTTTTAGCCCAGTTTTTAATGATTTTTATGTTAAATCCTTGTAACATGATCTATCTATTTCTACCACTAATTTAAGAAATAACCAAAGTTTAAAATTTTATCCATGATGGATATTTGTGTATTTTGATGTTTAATGGTAGAAAATGCATGTTAGTTGTTTGATAAACGATTTTTGCTAAGTGATTTTTGATGAAAATGCCTAAAAGGACCTATTTATAAAAAAGTTATGAAATGGGTGTTAAAATGTGAATAAAAGAAAAATGTGGGCTGCTATAAGCATGTATAAGGTCTGGCTAGGCATGAGTGTTGAAGAAATTGAGTACATTTCATTTTATGAGCCTAGGGACTAAATTGCAAACATGTCAAACTTGAGGGGCAAAAATGTAATTTTTGCCATAATGTGATTTTGGGCTGATTTGAATAGTATAATGACCAAATAAGTTAAACGTGATATTATAGATCAAGAAAAATGAGGTTCGAAACTAGAACGGGGGAAAAAACGAGTATTTGACGGTTAGGTCCTATTCACCATTTTTTTTATGCCGAGGTAAGTTCGTATGAAAATAATAAATTGTTTTTAATTATGTTTTAAGTTTTTTATTATTGTATGAATTGTAAATTACCATTGGATGTATTCGACAAAGTTCCGACAAGAGTGAAATCATGGTTGAACCTTAAGAATAGATAGTATACAAATGTTATGACATTAGGGTTACTAAGTCTATGTGTAAGACCATATCTGGGATATGACATGAATATGAGACTATGTGTAAGACCATATCTAGGATATGGCATTGATATGAGGCTTCGTGTAAGACCATAGCTGGGCTATTGGCATCGATACGAGATTACATGTAAGACTGGGATATGGCATTGGTATGGTACTGTGTGTACGGGACTCCCGAGTATCCTTTAGTATTCCAAGTGGTTCAACGGGAAATTCAATGGGTATGTCAAAGAAAAGAAAGAGCATGTAAGTATTACGAATTTGTACAGGTATGTACATAAGTTTATAAACATTGAATTCATGATATTGTGAGTTCATGATTTCCATGAGAATGATTTTGTGAAAACCTTGTGATTATTGACCTATGCTTGTGATGTATGAAATTCATGATAAATTTGGTTGATTACCATGTGATTGGCTTTCGGGCCAAATTGAGTTATGATATAGCGTGTTTTATTCACCTAAGTTGTGATCTATCGGATATGAGAAAAAGGAAAGATTGGTATAATTGTCTATTAAAATGATTAAGGAAGTATGATAAGATATGAACTTGGAACAATTGAAAAATGTTAAAGTATATGCTTGAAATGTGAATACTCATATTTAATGTGCGTGTTTTCTAGAAGGTTTGAAATGACTTGTTAAGTGTTGTGATATGTTACGAAAGAGAGATTACGGTTGCTAGACTAATGCCAAGATATGTTAAATTATGCTTATAAGTTAATAGAGTAAACGTCGTGATTGAAAAAAATTATAACTATTGTAACAGCCCGATTTTAGGGCTAATCGGAATAGTAGTTTTGGAACCACTAATCTGAGGTCAGAAAAACTATTTTGATATTATTTTATGTGTTATAGTATGATTATATGAGTGCATAAAAATTTTGGTGAATAAATTTTAGCGATTGCATGCTTAATTTTAAAAAAAAGACTAAATCGTATAAAGTGCAAAAGTCTTGTTTTGATAGCTAAGGTTGTTAATTGACTATGGAACATTAAAATAGAGGTCATCATTTAGTAAATAGGCCAATAAAATATTAGTGGCTGGACATGGAGCCTTAATTCAAGGAATGGTCAAAGGTTAGGTGACTTAATTGATTAATAAAATAATCACCTAAAGGACTAGCTATCATCTTTTTCATTTCTTCTCTTCACCACAAAAATTACAGCAAAAATGAGGGTTTGAGAGCTCAAAAATTTCAGTAATTTCTATCCCTTGCAAGTAAGTGATTTTGATAGCCTTTTTTGATAATTTTTGTACTTTTAGGACCCTTGTAGCATAAGCTAACTAATGGGGGCTATTTTGCAAAATGATTGAAAGTTTAGGGTTTTTCCATGAAAGCTTTTGTGTTGTTTGCTGAAATATTATGGAAGTTAAATAAATAACTTTTGTGAAGTAGTTTTCATAAAAACCCTAACTAAGGACCATTTTGTATAAGTTATAAATTATGTGGTAAATGTGTGAAATAATTGGAATTGTGGGCTGCTTCTAGTATAAATAGAATTTGGCTAGGCTTGGTTAGTGAGAAAATTTTATGAAAATCAATTTACGAGCCTAGGGGTAAAATCTTAATTTTTGTGAAAGTCTAGGGGCAAAATGGTTATTTTTCCAAAATATGGTTTGTAAAATGTCTTGATTAATGTGATGATTAAATTAGTGAATTTTATCATTATAGATCGAGAAATACGAAATCTGAACCTAGACCGGGGGAAAACCAAGCTAGTGGATTAAAAACCGATTAGTCACCCACATTTTGTATACCGAGGTAAGTTGTACGTAAATAAGACAACTTTATCGTTATTATGTATTGAATGATTGATTTTGCATAATATGGTTAAATATGCTTATGAGTGATGCATGGTGAAATTTAATGTGGTGAATTCCTGGTTGAACCTAGGAATAGATTGGATATCCATGCCATGACATTTGGGTGATATGTGTGCTAGTGTAAAACTATGTCTGGGACATGGCATCGGCAATTTACCTTCTTGTGTGAGGCTTATCGGATATCCTTTAGTATTCCAAATGGTTTCACGGGATTATTTAAAGCTTATAATAAAGATACAGAATGATATAATCATGTTGTGAGTGGTACAGGTTCTTTTTTCGAAACTCATGAGATATAAGTCTATTTATAATGCCTTAATGGTAAGTATGACATTGAGTAAGTTCTATCTATGAAAATGGTTTTAGGACGGTCTTGTAATCTTTGGCTTATACTTGTGATGTATGAGTATGTAGTGAAATCTACCTTTGTTAAATCAAGAATGTTGTGTTAGTTTATAATATGCTATGTGTTTAACTATGCATGGTTGATTTTGTTACTTATTTTCATGCAACTTACTAAGCTTTACGCTTACTCCTTCTCTTCTCCATTTCCTTATAGTGTCACCAAGTTAACTCGGGAATCAAAAGGACGTCGGAGCCATCGATCACACTATCAATTAAAGCATTTGGTATAGTTAGACTTAACATTTTGAGTATGGCATGTATAGGAACTTGGTCTCTTTTGTTAGTGTCATAATGTTTTAGCCAAAATACGCTTGCTTGTCATGAAGGTTGATTCATTTTGTATAAGGCCATGGATAATGGCTAATATTTATTATTGCTAAATGCATTTAATGAGGATTTTCATGGATATGGATGTTTTGGTTATGCTGTGTTTATGTTTATATTGGTATTGTTTGACGCTTGGTAGGTCGGTGTAAGTAAGGGTGAAAAAAAGGCTTGGTAGATAGCCTTGTTTTTGTCCACACGGGTATACACACGGGCGTGCTTCTAGACCGTGTGTGACACACGGTCTGCCCCATGGGCGTGTAGTCAGGCCGTGTATCCCCTACACCTAAATTTGACATAACAAAATGCCCAATAGTAACCACACAAGTGGAGACACGACCGTGTGTCTCAACCATGTGGAATACACGGCTATAGCACACGGGTGTGTGCCTTGGCCGTGTGCCCCCAAATTGTTGCTGACTTTAGAAACAGAATGTCAAGGTTTTAGCACACGGGCGTGTCATAGCCGTGTGACGGACACGGGCATGTGCCAGGCCGTGTGACCTTGCGTGTGAGCCACACGGTTCTTCAGCATGGCCATGTTAAGAGGACACACGGGCATGTCACCCTTCCACATGGGCGTGTCACCCTTCCACACAAGCGTATGCCCCTATTTTCAGTGAAATTTTCCAAAGTTTTCAAAAGTCCTCGGTTTAGTCTTGAACTACTTTTAAAGTATGTTATGGGCCTCGTGGGCTAATGTTAGGGACTCAAAGATGAAATTTGAAAAGGTTTTAATTTAAATGAACTTTTATAACTCGAAAATGCATGTTTGCATGTGTTAAGATAAGTAACGCCTCGTACCCTATTCTGATGTCGGATACGAGTAAGGGGTGTTACAATTATGAGGTTTATAGCAATTAGTAATATTTTGTGTTTAAATTATTGAACTTGATAAATGCCTAATAAGAGTTGCTTATTTTTTTCATGCGGACTTACTAAGCTATGTAGCTTGCCCCCCTTATTTTCCCTTATCTTATAGGGTTATTAAGCTAGCTCGAGTTGGAGATCGCCCGAGATCCTATCACACTATCAAGATATCAATTTTGGGTATTAATGAATTCAAGTATTTTTGAGTTTATGGCATGTATAGGGACTTGGTCATTTTGTAATATGAATCGTATGATTTTAGCCAATGTAATGGCTTGTAATCGTCTTGGCCATGTAAGTTGACTTATGTTGGCAATATGGTTGTAAGCCTAAGTATATTCATATATGTGTCAATGTCTATGGTGATATGATCATGGTATGCATGGTGAATGTGAATTGGTTAGAAATGTGATTTATGGCATGAATGTGAAATGTTTGGTAATGTAGTCCATTGATGAGATGATAAATTTGTGTGTACAATAAGGTAACTAGAAAGTAGTTAAATGAAGACTAATGAAGGTGAAATTGACATGAATGATTTATGGCATGATAAAGGTTGTGTGTATGATAGATGTTGATATGGTACTAATATATGACGGTCATAATCCTGAATGGTTCATGGTTCATTTTGTATATAGCCTTGGAAGTTGGCTAATGTTGGTTATGAGTATATTTGTATTAATGTCATTTGTGAATGCAGAAACTTGCATAATTTGATGTGGAAAGGTTGATGTTTTAAGCATGTTTGAAAATGGTATGAGAATGACATGTTATTGTCTTGGTTGTGATTATTTGGTTGCTCTTCATACTTGAGTTTGTGCCATGTGATGTTGAGTAGATATGTGCAAGTTAAGGTGGCAAAATGGCTTGGTAAATTGCCTTATTATTGTCCACATGGGTAAACACACGAGCGTGTTTCTGGGCCGTGTGACACACATGGTCAACCCCATGGGCGTGTGATCTAGCCGTGTGTCCCCTGCACCTAAATTGTTGCAAAATAGAATGCTCAGTATCGAGCACACGGGCAGAGACACGGGAGTGTGTCTCAGCCGTGTGAAGGATACAGCCTCGGGACACGGGCATGTGTCTTGGCCGTGTGACTTCAATTTGTTCTTGGGTGACAAATAGAGAGTTACAAGGGTTAGGGACATGGGCGTGTGTGACCACATGGCCTGCCCACACGGGCGTGTCCCAAGCCACATGGGCGTGTGACCCCAATTTTAGCAAAAAATTATAAGTGTCGTAAAATTTTCTAAAGTTCTCAATTTAGTCCCGAACCGCTTCCAATGCATGTTTTGGGCCTCGTAGGTTCATTTTAGGGACGATATGAATGTATGTGAAAAGTTTTAAATTTGGATGGAAATTTACGTTCGGTTTTGTATGTTTGATTGTGTTTACGTTCAGTAATGCCTCGTACCCTGTTCCAGCATCGAATACAGGTAAGGGGTGTTACATCATGCCAAGAGTTGTGTCCATTGAATCATTGAAATTCCGATGGATACTCAAGTAGTACACTCAAGGTGTACTTTTCAATAGTCCCGTCAATTCTTATTCAAGGGTACCCATTAGGGCTCTTAATCGAAGAACACACTCTCGAGCCACATATCAAATTATAGGATTACTAGTCTAGGCTAAATCCTTTATGTAACGTATGCTGGGAAGAGCTCAATTAGGATTACCAGTCCAGGCTAAATCCTAATTGTAACATATGCCTGAGAGGGATTATATCAGGATTACCCGTCTGGGCTAAATCCTTTCTATAATGAGGTCAATAGGATTACTCATTCGAGCTAAATCCCATCAGTAACAAATGCAGGACCTCATTTTATAAGGCAATCACATTTATCCATCGAAATTCAATATTCAAACGAGACTTTATCCTTTTACCAACATTTCCGAACATGTAATCATTTCACACATTTATAATATTCACATAAATATAAATCATATTGCATACAATCACAGCACTTAAGTTAACATATTTACATGCTCGATTAAGTTACACGAACTTACCTCGACACTTGTTCGCGTAAATAATCTACTAATCCAAAACCTTTTCTTTTCTTTGATCTAGCCTCAAATTTGTGTTGTCTAGATCTATATAAATAACTTTAATCATCAATTTCAAAAATTTCATATTTATTTGGATTTACGTCTTCGGAAAAATTACCATTTTGCCCCTAACTTTTCAATAAATTCCAAATTTGTCCCTAGGCTCAGAAAATGAAATTTATGCAATTTACTCCCTATTCCAAGCCTAACAAAAATTTCAATATAGAATTTATAGCACATATTTTCTACAAATTTTAGAATTTTTCATCAATTTTCACAACTTTACATTTTAGTCCCTAAATTATGTTTTCATAAAAAATCACTTTGTAAAAGTTGTTTATCTATCAATAACCTTTCATTTTCTACCATAAATTTCAAATTTTCAGCATATACGTTCATGATCTAATTTCCATACTTTGATAACTCTTCAAATTGATCCCCTAAATAGGTAGATTAAGCTATCCCGGTTTCAAAAATATCAAAATTACTAAAAACGGGACAAGGAAACTTACCCAATTAAGCCATGAATGTTTCTTGTATTTTTGGGGAAGAAGATGAATAAATGAGATGATATTTTCTTTTTCATCTTTTAATTAATTAAATTATTTCAAATTCCAATTTAGTTTTTGCCCTTTTTCTAAATTTCCATGGATGAGTCACTAAAATATCTACATACTTTTCTTTAATGGTCTAATTCCCATATAAGGACCTCTAGTTTTGAATTCCATAGCTATTTAATCCTTCTAGCTACTAGAATTCAATTTTTGTATTTTTATGCGATTTAGTCCTTCTTGTAATTAAACACATAATCAAAAAAATTTTCTTATCAGAATTTTCACATGACATTTCTAACATCTTACGGACCATGTAATAAAATAAAAATAAATTTTATTTTCGGATTGGATTTGTGGTCCCAAAACCACTGTTCCGATTTCACTGAAATTGGGCTGTTACAACTCTCCCCACTTAAGTATTTTCGTCCTCAAAAATCTTACCAGTAAAAAGATTCAGGTATTGCTTCCTCATAGTATCCTCTGGTTCCCAGGTAGCTTCTTCTATATCGTGTCGTTGCCAAAGAACTTTTACTAAAACTACTTTCTTATTTCTTAACTCTTTTGTTTCCCGAGCTAAGATCTTGATCGGTTCTTCACTATATGTCATATCAGGCTAAATCTCTACCTCTGTCGGAGAGATAACATGTGAAGGATCGGATCGATACCGCCGTAGCATGGACACATGAAAAACATTATGAATTCGTTCAAGTTCTGGTGGTAAGGCTAACTGATATGCAACTGGTCCGATTCTTTCTATAATCTCATATGGTCCAATGAATCGTGGACTCAGTCTTCCTTTACGACTAAATCGAAGAACTTTCTTCCAAGGCGATACTTTCAAGAATACTTTGTCATGGATTTGAAATTCTATTTCTTTTCGTTTAAGATCAGCATAGGACTTTTGGCGATCAAAGGCTGCTTTTAGACTGTCCTGAATTACTTACACTTTTTTCCTCAGTTTCACGGACTAAGTCAACTTCGTATAACTTTTTCTCACTGAGTTCTATCCAATACAATGGAGTTTTACATTTGCAACCATACAGAGCTTCATACAATTCCATTTTGATGTTGGACTGATAACTGTTATTGTAAGCAAATTCAACTAAAGGCAAATACTTTTCCCAGTTACCTTCAAACTCAAGCATACAACACCGAAGCATATCTTCCAAAATCTGTATAACACGTTCAGATTGACCATCTGTTTGTAGATGAAATGCAGTGCTAAAGAGTAACTGAGTACCCAGAGCTTCTTGTAATTTGCTCTAGATTCGAGAGGTAAACCACTTTTTCGATTTCACTAAAATTGGGCTGTTACAGAGCAATCAGAGATGGTAGGACATGTTGATTTTGAAAGCCATGATTGCCGAGAACCCAGGTGTTAGTATGTACATGTTCTAATAGTCATCGTTGTTGGACAACTCGAGATGACAGAGAAATAGATTCGTGTATCCATCTTGAGTTCGGGTCTAGTTAATATGGTTTATAAACATGAATTAGTTATATGATAATTGGAATGAAATGAGATTGAATTTGGTATACTTTGTACATATATGAAATATAGAAAAATGACGTCATGTGAAAGATCATGCGAATCGATTTATACAAGCCCAAAGGGCCGATATGAAAATGAAATGAATCGCTAGATTCGAGAATGAAATGAGTTAAAGAAATGAGAAATTGGTATGTTATGAAATGAAAGTATTGATATCTTATTGTTGCATGGTATGACATGATAAGTTTTAATTCTAATGTTCAAGGAATTGGTATACAAAATGGTTATTTGCATACATAACATGTTAATCGAAACTCTTGGCATAAATTGAATATGATTTGGCAAATTGTTGAACTGAATTTGTAACGACCCGATTTTTAATGGTACTGAAAAATGAGATTTCAAAACTCCATTCCATAAATTGAGTATGTAAATATCAAATATTAATATTTACATGTATAATATATTGTTACATCAAAGTTTGGCCAAGAAATTTTGTTGAAATAATAGTTAATTAAGGTATAGGGACTAAATTGTAAAGTCCAACCGCTATAAGTTTTTAATTGACCAAAGGCTTAAGGACTTAAATGGAAATGAACCAAAGGTCTAAAATGGTAATTAAACCATTTTCCATTGGAAATTAGTGGATGATGATGAAGTAATCCACTAAATATATTTAAAGTATTGTTAGTCAAACAAATCATGATTAGTTTAATTAATCAAGTTAATTCATTCTTAATATTAGTTGTAACAGCCCGATTTTGGGTTTAGTCAGAACAGTGGTTTTGGGACCACGAATCCGACGTAGAAAAAATTATTTTTCTTATATTTTTATGGTGTACAGTTTTATGGAATGATTTTATGAAAATTTCATTCGAAAATTTTGACGTTTGAGCACTCAATTTAGCAAAAAGGACTAAATTGCAAAGAGTGCAAAACTTGAGTTCTATATGCTAGAGGTGTCTAATTACTATTAAATTTTACATTGAAAGTCCTTAGATGGTAATTAGACCATTTGTTAAGTTAGTGGACAAAAATGGACATGAGGTAAGAGAAATTTTATGTTTTAAAAAAAGGGCATTTTGATCATTTGGTAATTAAATGAATAAAAAGCCAAAATAAAGCCAAAATTTGTCCATCTTCTTCCTCCCATAGCCGAAAATTAGAAGGGGAAGCCATAGCTAGGGTTTGGCCACTTCCAAGCTCTATTGTAAGTTCGTTCTTGCCCCGTTTTTAATACTCTTTACATTTTTGAAGTCGTTGTAACTCGATCTACCTATTTCTAGCACTAATTTGAGGTATGATTAAGGTCTAGGGTTTGAACCATGTTAGACATGTGTGTATTTTGATGGTTAATGGAAGAAAATGCATGTTTGTTGTTAGAAAAATGACTTTTGCTAAGTGGTTTTCGGTAAAAATGTAAAAAAGGACCTATTTGTAAAAGTTATAAAATAAGTAGTAAAATTATGATTGAATGAAAAATGTGGGCTGGTATGAGTACAATAAAGATTCGGCTAGGCTTGGGTATTGAAGGAATTGGATGAAAATTATTTTACGAGCCTAGGGACTAAATTGTAAAAATGTGAAACATTAGGGGAAAAAATATATTTTTTCCATAATATGATTTTTGGACTGAATTGAACAATGTGTGTATTAAATAAGTTAAATTTGTTATTATAGATCAAGAAAAACGAGGTTCGAACCTAGACAAGGGGAAAAACAAAGTGTTTAACGATTAGGTCAAATTCCACTATTTTTGTACCGAGGTAAGTTCGTATGTAAATAATGTATTGTTATATTTATGTTTTAAATGCTTCAATATTGTATGAATTGTGATTGACTCTTTGGACGTATTCGACAAAGTTTCGACAAGCAAGAATTCTCGGTTCAGCCTTAGGAATAGAATAGGATACGAGTGACATGTCACTAGGAACCCATGTGTTTAGGTGATCCGAGTGCTGGTCTTGTACATCCTACCAGTGGCTGGGTAGTCTGGCATGTGTTGCGGATACCTGACAGCTTGTGTGAGCAGCACTGTGTAGCTACGTCTTGATTGACAGCTTGTGTGAGCAAGCCCGTGAGTGAGTAGCTCGATAACGAGCCTATATGTATTATGAGATGAGAGGTAGCTTTGGCTACATGTATGGAACTTATGTGCAAGATTCTTAAGTATCCGTTAATATTTCGAGTGTTCAACAGGAAATGTCAAGTTGTGAAAGGCTATGGCATGTTACGAGTTGGTGCAGGTATGTATGTAAAACTCATACGTAATGAGCTCAATATGTGATGAACCCTTGGTAAGGTTATGATTAAGTTAAGACTAAATATTTTAATATCATTCGTGTTAATTTTTATCATGCTAATTGTACGTTAAATGTGTGGTTATGATGCTTATTATTTACATAGGAACTTACTAAGCTATAAAGCTTACTCCCCTTTCCTTTCCCTTGTCTTATAGTGTCACCATGCTAGCTCGGGGATCAGAGATTGTCGGAGATCCACTCACACTATCAACTATTATTTTGGTACCAATAATTTCAACATTTTGAATTATGGCATGTATAGTGGACTTGGTCATTTTGTTATGTGTCATAATGGATTTGGCCAAATGTATTGGCTTATATTGGTTGAAAGTTCATTTTGTATAAGGCCACTTGAAATTGGCTACTATTGGTATAAGCAATTTATATGATGATGTCTTCCATGGATGTGGGATTTTACTTGTTTTGAATTGATAAGAATGTGATGTTTGTGTATGATAGATGGTAGCATGTGAATGATGTATTCATGTTTTGGTGGTGTATAAATGTTTGGATTGGTGCTATATTGAGTTGTGTAGGTGTGTGCAACAAACGGTGGCAAAATGGCCTGGTAAATAGCCTTATTTTTGTCCACACAGGTAGGCACACAGGCGTGTGCGACACATAGTTTGCCCACGAGCATGTGCTTTGGCCGTGTGTCCCCTGCACCCTAAATTTGCAAAACAGAATGCTCAGAATTGAGCACGCGGACAGAGACACAGTCATGTGTCTCAGCCGTGTGGATGACACGGCCTCAGGCACATGCATGTGTCCTAGGTGTGTGAAGTCTGCACCTATTTTATGAAAAATCATAAATTTTAAATCGACCACATGGCCTAGCACACGGGCGTGTGACTTGGCCGTGTGTATTCAATTTGTTCTTGGGTGACAAACAGAGAGTTACAAGGGTCGGTGACCATACGGCCTACCCACACGGGCGTGTGTGACTACACGGCCTGCCTACACGCGCGTGTCCCCTATCCATACGGGCGTGTGACCTTTGTTTAGTGAAAAATTTCCTAAGTTTGGTAAAATTTTCTAAAGTTCTCGATTTAGTCCCGAACCATTTCCAAATCATGTTTTGGGCCTCGTAGGCTTGAAATTGGGACATTGAGATTGAATATGAATGGATTTTAATTTGGACACAAATTGATGCCTCAAAATTGTATGAAAGTTTGTGTGATAAGTCCGATAATGCCTCGTACCCTGTTCTGGCATCGAATACGGGTAAGGGGTGTTACAACTATATAAGTTAAAATAGTGGCAAAACATGTCATCTTCCCCTTTCATCTTTTCCATTGTCAAAATTGAGGAAAGAAACCTAGAGCTTTTAGTGACTTTTGGCCGTTAATTGCTAGGTAATTTTATCGAAACCATTTTAGAATCGAGTTTTGGAAAATGGGAATCGACTTTAAGAAAAACGAAAATGGGAGTCGCCACCAATCTTTTTAGGTGTGATTGGATCACCTTTAAAACATTTTGTTTTAAAATAATTAGTTTTGGTCTACGAAATAAAAAGAACGGGTTCGGGAGTCGGTTACATATGAGGAAGGATTAGCACCCTCGTAACGCCCAAAAATTGGTACCTAATTAATTATCAAATGTCTTTAAGGTCGGAAATTAAAAATTTTAAGATGCAATCCTCTTTAAAATATTTTGATTTTTTTGAAAATTGGGGTTTGCTTGCTTCAAAATATTGATACTAAGTTAGCCTTTTTAGAAATCCCTATCTCGAAACGACAAAACGCCACATCCAGTAAGTTAGGACACAACGCTTTGAAATTCCAAGACAGTTGCTCGTATTTTGAAAATATTTAAAACTTAGAAAGGTACTTGACTATTCGAACTCAACGAGGAAAAATTGCAACCCAATAAGTTAGAGCACTACTTTTCTCGAAGCTTCCAAACACCAAGCATTGCCTTTTTATTTTTTGAAAACTTTAAAGTCTCGTTTTTAAGACCGATGCATGAAGGAGCACATTAACATTATGGAATAGAATATTGCAATAATAAGTGAATAAAACATGCATTTAAACGATACAATGGAAATTATACAAAGATCATATACTAGATACATACATATTTAAAGTTACATAACATCATATATACAAAGATACACATAGCATATATTGAAGATGAATAAGCAAAACATACAAACATACAAAGTAATAATTAAGAAACGATGCATGATATACAATTTTGACACATATATAATAAAAATATGCATTTGAAAGTAAATTACAAAAGTCTAAAGTATTGCATAATATATAAAATACATTAACTCTAAAGTAAAAGCAAATATTGTATATAAAAAAAACATGTATAATATAAATAATACATAAATATAATGAGCATATAAAAATGTGATATTTAATAATAGATTTAAAAGTATAATATATAGTAAAAATATATTTATAAGAATAATAATTACAAAAGAAATAAGATATATTGATTTAGAAAATTAATATATAAAATATCAAATATGTAAAAGGATTTATATTTACAATAAAATAGTTATAATATATATAAGTTTAGAATAATATGAAATAAGTAATTAATGATGAAATATACATATTATACAAATTATAAGATCACAATATCTTCAAAATAAATAATAACAGAATATGAGTAAAGTAATCTATAAAGATACGTATATAATACAAGTTAAAACCTTTAATAATAATAATATATAGATAAAATATATAATGGTATAAAAAATGACATAATATAAAATAATTATAATTTATAATATAAAAGTGCATATATATAAAAATAATATAATATATAAATAATTAATAAATATATAAGTAAAAATATAATAATAATATGTAGATAATAATATAAAATAATAATAATTTGTATATAATAAATAATAATGATATGAAATAATAGTGTAAAAATGTAAAATAATATAATATAATAAAGATATATAAACATTATGTGATAAAATATACTATAATAGATAATAAATAATGATACATGTTAATATATATATATTAATATGATAATAGAAATAAATGAAGTAATATAAATAAATAAATAATTATAAGATATATAATATGCATATTCATATTAAAATATAATAGTATATGTATAAAATTTAAAATAAACAGGTTATAAATAGACTAAAAGTGACTCAATTGAACATAAATAAAAAAGTCAGTGGCTAATTTAATAAGAAAATAACTGAAATCAGACCTAATTGGAACGGCCATTAAAATCCTAGGGACTTCATCGGAAAATTTTCCCTTGTCCCTAAACGACAACGTTTTAACCCAAGACTTAAAACAGTTACTACAAGGACTAAATTAAAACTGAAACAAAATATCAGGGCTAAATCATAAATAAAACAAAACAAAATTGTAAACGTAAGAAAGGTGGAGGGACTAATTGGGTAATTAACCCAATCCTCAAAAACACGCGGATCCTCCCCAGGTAATCGGGTCAACACGCGGATCCTGGGGCCTCAAAACGTCGTCGTTTTAAGCTTATCAGATGAAGCTAAGACGGTGTCATTTCGTTAGGGCTATATAAACCAAAACTAAAGCCCAAAATTCATTTTACACCGGTCTCTAAAAAAAAAATTTGAAAATCCTCTAAAGAGGTCTAGGGGTCGGCCTCGGGGCTCTGTCAAGCTACCATCTTCCGGCATTCACGCGCCCACGCGCCACCACGAACACCGCCATGCACGGTGATCGGAGGGTTTAAAAACCCTCCTCCTTTCATAGGTAATCCCTTTTTCTTTTAAATGTTGCCCTTTTTTAAAAAAAAAAACGATTTGTATATTCGTAAAAGAAAAGAAAACAAAAATATGAAAAATAACCACCTCTTAAAATGAACTCTATTTCTTGTTTCTTCTGTGAGTAATATATGTATTTTTTATTCTGTTAAAAAAAATCCCCTTTACATCGTATTTGATTTAGGCTTTTATAGCCACTGTTTACAACACATTTTGGGAAGAAATCTTTTATTTTTTCCCATTTTTGTTTGTCTGATGCTGTTTCTTTCTCCTTTTGCAGGTATTCGCGAGAAAAATTCGGCAATGATCGTGCTGGTGTGGATTCATGCTGACGATGATTCGGCACGATCGGTGGAAATGGCCTTAATACGGTGCTAAAATTTTGGCCCACTGGTGGAGGCTTGATCGGTGGCTGAACTGAAGGGTTGTGATGCATTGAAGGGCTTGTGACATGGCATTGATGACCTCAATTCGGGGAACTAGACAGACGCTCCCTGAAGCTTCCAGAAGACGTTGCGGTGCTAGGAGGGAAAGGCAGAAACCCTAGGGTTTCCTACCTCGGTGTAAAAATTTGGGCCAATTGGGCCATTTAAATTTTGTAATCAGGTTAGGTGTATTGGGTCACTATAACAGGCTATGGGGTAATTGGGTTTAAGTTGTAACCGGGTCTGCTTGAGTGTGTGTGTAATGGGTCTGAGGTATTTGGGCTTAACAGGCCTTGGTTGTAATTGGACTGTGGACTGTTAAATAAATATTTATGTATTTATTTTCTTTTGTTTTATTTATGCCCGGTCAAATTTGGGCTATTACAGCTGCCCCCCTTTGCTCATTGCTGTGTAACGGGAATTGAGCAAAGATTTAGAAAGAGCAAATTTGACCAGTCTTATCAAATCATGATCTTCAATCTGCTACTTGCAAACTTATGATTGTCACGTTGATATCTTCGATCTGCTCTCTGCTGAATACAGAGACGCCAAATCTACTTCTTCGATTTGTTCTCTGACAATACAGAGATGCCAAATCATCTTAGATTTGCTTCACCGTAAGCACGTGAAAGCCAAATCAGCTATGTCTTCGATTTGTTCCTCGTAAGCACAAGGATGCCAAACCATCTTGAATCTGCTTGAGAACATCTGAGAGTCAAATCTGCTATGTCCTCGATTTGTTCCTTGTAAATACAAGAATGCCAAATCATCTTGGATCTACTTCAGTATAAACATCTAAAGGTTAGATCTGCTATGTGTCTGCTCTCCGTCGAATATAGAGATGCCAAACTTCGATTTATTCTCTGACAATACAGAGATGCCAAATCATCTTAGATTTGCTTCAACGTAAACACGTAAAAGTCAAATCAGCTATGTCTTCGATTTGCTCCTTGTAATCACAAGGATGCCAAATCATCTTGGATCTATTTGAGAACATCTGAGAGTCAAATCTGCTATGTCCTCGATTTGTTCCTTGTAAATACAAGAATGCCAAATCATCTTGGATCTACTTCAGTATAAACATCTGAAGGTTAGATCTGCTATGTTTCTGCTCTCCGTCGAATATGGAGATGCCAAACTTCGATTTATTCTCTGACAATATAGAGATGCCAAATCATCTTAGATTTGTTTCAACGTAAACACGTAAAAGTCAAATCAGCTATGTCTTCGATTTGCTCCCTGTAATCACAAGGATGCCAAATCATCTTGGATCTATTTGAGAACATCTGAGAGTCAAATCTGCTATGTCCTCGATTTGTTCCTTGTAAATACAAGAATGCCAAATCATCTTGGATCTACTTCAGTATAAACATATGAAGGTTAGATCTGCTATGTGTCTGCTCTCCGTCGAATATGGAGATGCCAAACTTCGATTTGTTCTCTGACAATACAAAGATGCCAAATCATCTTAGATTTTCTTCAACGTAAACACGTAAAAGTCAAATTAGATATGTCTTCAGTTTATTCCTTGTAAGCACAAGGATGCCAAACCATCTTGGATCTTGCTTCAGCTAGATCCGCTATGCTGCAGCCTATTACCCTACTGCTTAGGGGATTAAGGTGCGCCATCTTTGATAACCTGTAGTATGATGATGCCTGATAATTAGGATGCTATGATCGAAGTAAGTCGAATGTTCCTAATTAACTATGCTATGATGCAAAAATGTTATGAATATGACCCCTATCCTAGACGTCGTCACTCATTCCTTCATTTGTCTTTTCTTTTCTCAAAGTATTACTCTTACTCAGCTTGTAGGCCTATACCCTTCCTCAAATGCTATGATCCACTGAGGACGTTTGCAAGATAATTTTCCCTAAAATTGAATCGTTGATTTTGTCCATTTTCCTTTTAGACTGGAAGAAAAAAATTTCTCGAGTTCCTTCATCCCTTACTTATGTGAATTTCTTGAACAATTGTCCTGTTTTAGTTTCTTGCATTATCTAGAAATTCCCAAAGTAATGCGCAAAACTTCATTTGTGAAGATATTTTAATTCATCTATCATTATTTCAATACAACATACTTAAAGAATGATGGAAAATGAATAAATCTTTAAGAATAATCGGATTTGAATGAATTGTCAAAATAAAAAGGAGATAAATCGGATAGCATATCTTTGAGAAGAAATAGAATCTAAAGATAGCAAACAGGATAAAAGTTAGACGCTCCAGATATCGCCGCTTGAGCGTCTATACACTAGCTCCATGAAATCTTTCTTGAGTTCGACATGTGTTTAAAGGATCTAAAGTACTTTGTTGATGCCCCAATATGTGACGTGCTTCACTCATTGATGGAGTCAGATATAGCAAGATTGCTGTATGCCCTTTAAAATTTGAGCTGCCCTTTCGGGTTTTCAACTCAAAACCCCTTTGGTCTTAAGGCGCCCTTCGCGGGTTTTCACCTTGGATTCTCCTCTCCTTTAGACAAAGTACTTTTTGACTGAGTCTGAATTTATTGGATTGAGTAGACTCTTCCCATCCATTTCTGTCAAAATCAATACTCCTCCAGATAAAGCCTTCTTCACGATGTATGACCCATCCCAATTTGGCATCCATTTTCCTCTAAAGTCCTTCTGAATAGGAAGGATCTTCTTTAGCACCAGGTCCCCCTCATGGAACTTCCTTGGATGAACCTTTTTATCATAAGCTCGCATCATACGCTTCTGATACATCTAACCATGTCGGATGGCTCTCAACCTCTTTTCCTCAATCAAGTTTAACTGGTCATATCGGGATTGAACCCATTCAGCTTCATCTAACCTTATCTCTGTCAAAATTCAGAGAGAAGGTATTTCTACTTCAATAGGCAACACTGCCTCCATCCCATAAACTAACGAGAATGGGTTTTGCATGAGAGGGGTTACGGCAGGATGTTCGATAGGCCAGGAGTGCAAATGGTAGCTTCTCATGCCAATCTCTATAAGTCTCAGTCATCTTTCCCACTATTTTCTTAATGTTCTTGTTGGCGGCCTCCATTGCCCCATTCATTTTTGGACGATAGGGAGAAGAATTGTGATGCTTGATCTTGAACTGGTCGCAAACCTCTACTATCGTTTTGTTGTTCAAGTTCAATGCATTGTCAGATATGATTTTCTCAGGCATTCCATACCGACAAATAATCTCCTTCTTCAAGAATCGACTTACAGCAGACTTAGTAACATTCGCATAAGAAGTGGCCTCTACCCATTTTGTAAAGTAGTCAATTACCACGAAGATAAACTGATGTTCGTTCGAAGCTTTCAGCGATATTGGTCCAATGACATCTATGCCCCACATGGAGAAAGGCCATGGAGAAGTCATAACATGTAAAGGTGAAGGTGGTACATGAATTTTGTCCCTATAAATCTGACACTTATGGCATTTCTTGGCATAGTTGATACAGTCCCCTTCCATGGTGGCCCAATAATAGCCAAACCTCATGATTTGCCTTACCATCGTGAACCCATTTGCATGCATCCCATAAACCCCTTCATGAACTTCTTCTAAAATTAGCTTAGCTTCCACAGCATCGACACATCTCAAAAGTATTTGGTCTTCCTTTCTCTTGTACAGGATATCCCCATCCAAGACATAGTCGCAAGCTAACCTTCTCAAGGTTCGTTTGTCATTTTCAGTTTCCTGTTCTTGATATTTACAATCTCTTACATATCGCAATATATCCTGATACCAAGGGTTATCATCCTTTTCTTCTTCTTCAATGTTGCAACAGCTAGCTGGAGCCTCGTAGACGCTCATTTGAATTGGTCTCACCTCTTCTTCTTTATTTGCCTTAATCATTGAGGCCAAGGTTGCTAAAGCATCTGCCATTTGATTTTCGTCTCTTGGGAGATAATTGAAGGTGATGTCATCGAACTCCTCAAGTAACCCCAAAACTATCTTTCAATAATTGATCAATTTAGGGTCCCTTGTCTCCCATTCACCTCTGAGCTGATAAATTACCAACGTAGAATCTTCATATACTTTTAGGGTTTTTATACCTCGCTCTATGGCTGCTTGAAGTCCCATGATGCATGCTTCATACTCAGCCATATTATTCGTGCAATCAAAGTCCAACTTGCACGTGAATGGGTAATGATCGCCTTTGGGGGATACCAAAACTGCCCCAATTCTATTTCCAACTGCATTAGAAGCCCCATCAAAATTGAGCCTCCATGGAGAATCTTCGATCATCACTATACACATTAACTCCTCATTTGGAAAATCAAAGTTCAATGGCTCGTAATCCTCTAGAGCTCTACTGGCCAAGAAGTCAGCTACTGCACTTCCTTTTATAGCCTTCTGACTTACGTAGACTATATCAAACTCTGAAAGCAAAATTTGCCATCTCGCCATTCTCCCATTTAGAGCCGTTGACTCCATCATGTATTTCAATGGATCCAGCTTTGAGATGAGCCAAGTAGTATGGTATAACATGTACTGTCTTAATCTCCTAGTGGTCCAAATCAGCGCACAACACAACTTTTTAATTGGTGAATATCTCATTTCACAATCAGTGAATTTTTTACTGAGATAATAAATTGCCTTCTCCTTTTTCCCCGACTCGTCATGTTGACCAAGCACACATCCCATAGAATTACTGAACACTGACAAATACAGTATTAACGGTTTATCTGGGCTAGGTGTGGATAATACCGGAGCATTCAACAAATACTGCTTGACCTTTTCAAAAGCATTCTAGCATTCCTCATCCCAAGTACCTTGATTGTGTTTTCTGAGGAGGCGAAAGATAGGATCGCATTTCTCGGTCAGTTGTGAAATGAACCGAGCGATGTAATTCAACCTTCCTAGGAATCCTCAAACTTCCTTCTGAGTACGTGGTGGAGATAACTCTCGTATGGCTCTGACCTTGTCTGAGTCGACTTCAATTCCCTTTTCACTGACTACGAAGCCTAATAACTTTCTCGATCTAGCTCTAAAGGTACACTTTGCTGGATTGAGCTTCAACTGAAACCTTCTCAACCTCAAAAACAGTCTTCTTAAGACCTCAATATGCTCTTTTTCTATACGCTACTTGGCAATCATATCATCAACATACACCTCAATATCCTTATGCATCATGTCGTGAAACAAATTCACCATGGCTCGTTGGTATGTTGCCCCTGCGTTCTTCAGTCCAAACGGCATTATTTTGTAACAAAAGGTGCCCCACAAGGTTATGAAGGTAGTTTTATCCATGTCCTCTGGATGCATCTTTATCTGATTGTATCCTGAGAAGCCATCCATGAAGGAGAACAACGAATATCTCACTGTGTTGTCTACTAAAGTGTCAATGTGTGGCAAAGGAAAATTATCCTTTGGGCTTGCTTTGTTCATATCTCTGTAATCAACACACATTCGTACTTTCCCATCCTTCTTAGGAACAGGCACAATGTTAGCTACCCATTCGGAGTACTTCACTTCCTGCAAGAATCCTGCAGCAAACTGCTTCTTGACTTCATCTTTTACTTTCAGAACAATATCTGGCCTCATTCTTCGCAACTTCTGTTGGACTGGCTTACAATCTTGTCTTATCGGAAGACGATGTACTACAATGTTAGTACTCAATCCGGGCATATCATGATATGACCAGGCGAAGATATCTTTGAACTCTCAAAGTAACTCGACCAGACCATGCCTTGTGTCCTTAGTAATCAGTGTTCCAATTTTCAACTTCTTCCCTTCCTCTAGGGCTATATTCTCTATTGCCTCTTTCTCATGTGGCATGATTTGTTTCTCTTCCTATTTTACCATTCTTAACAGATCGAGAGATATGTCACAATCTTGAACATCTTCAAAATCCTGAGGTTCCTCTAAACACATGTCTTGCTCGCTAGAGAAATCAAGAGCGGCAGTATCAGTGCTCATATCATTGATATCTAGGGACCTGTGGGGGTATGAAAGAATATACAAAGAATGAATGAATTTAAGAATGATTGTTTATGTGCTATGAATAAAAGAATAAGAATTGCCAAAATTTAAAGGAATATTGGTTGATAAAAAGTGAAACAATACTCGTTTAAATTGATAAAAGTTATGTTTTATTTAAATAATAATAGATGAACATATGCCTATTTTCACAAATGTAATCTTACTACTCCTAGGCCCTAGAGTAATAGACATGTTTCGAGAATTACTCTGAAAAATTCCTAAAGACTATAGGAAGGTCCTCCGCAGTCCAATTGTTCAGAGAACTCCCCGGTTCGTAAGGGCGAATGCCCTCAAGGTTTTCTTGCTCCAATATCTCATTATGTACAGCGTTGATCTGATGACTTTCTTCCATCAATAATCCTCCTTACTTAAAGGATTTGGATATAGGTGGGAATATCATCGGTTCCCACTCCACTTCTCCTCCATTCAAACGCACCTTTCTTCTTGCTTGGTGCTTCTCAATCTCTTGCCTCTTGTGCTTATGGTCTGGCTTAAAGCCCAAACCAAAGCGATCCTTCTTCTCTATCAGTTTTGGGATTTGAATCCCTCCTTGTAACTGTCTTCCTAGTCCTTTTCCTGGCGATGCTCCCCTCCCCATCATTATTTGCAGGGCCATCTTTGTAGCTACAGACATTTTGGGTACTGGCACCTCACTTCCTTCCAACATGAAGGTTGCGTTGATGATTTCTAAAGAGCGGAAAGAACACTCAATAGCCTCTTCATTTGCCTCGACATAAGGGGCCTTGCTAGTGACTGCTGCTATAATGTCCTCCTCTGCATTGATGGTTATTAACCGTCCATCTGTCACTAATTTAAATTTCTGGTGCAATGAGGAGGGCACTGCTCCTACCGAGTGTATCCATGGTCTCCCCAATAAACAATTATAGGAGGGTTTGATATCCATCACCAAGAAATCAACTTCATATGTATTTGGCCCAATTTCCAAAGGGATATCAATTCGTCCTATCACTTTCCTTTCGGTTCCATCGAAGGCTCTTACCACATGTGGCATGTATTCATATGTGAACTGTCAATGAGTAATCTATTCAATGTGGATGATGGAAGGACGTTCAAAGCAGACCCATTATCAACGAGTACACTTGGAAGCGTGTATCCTTTGCACCGAGTAGTGATGTGCAAGGCTTTGGTTGACCCTATACCCCCAGGTGGAATTTCATTATCATTGAAGTAGATGAAATTGTCAGCACTGATATTATTCACCAACCGATCCAACTTGTTAACGGATATGTCGTGGGTGACATATGTTTCGTTAAGTACCTTCAATAATGCATCCCGATGTACCTCAGAACTCAGAAGTAGGGCTAATACTGATATACGAGCTGGCTGCTTACGCAACTGCTCGACCACACTGTATTCGCTATGCTTAAGGAACTTTAGGAATTCCTTAACCTCCTCCTCCCTTATTGGTTCATTGATGAATACTTCGGTCTCTTTCTTTTTCTCAACATCAACATCCTTTGTTTTCGTGGGCTCTATTCTAATACTCCCTCATTATAACGCTTCCCACTTCTTGTATAGGAACCTTCATTCTGTACGTCCTTAGATGCACTGGCAATACTCTCCCCCTTGGGTACTGTTACACTACAGTCGTAACTCCATGGCACCCTCTTGTCATCTTTGTAAGGGAAATAAGTGGGTTTATGGATGACAATCTTGGGCCTATTTTGCACCCCCACTTCATTATTCCCCGGCAAGGAAATAATAATTCTTGGCCTGCTGGTTCCTTGTTGTTCATCTTCTAACGCACTTATTTCTCTTTTATAAGAGCTATCTTCAAAAACTTGTAGCTCTTTATTATCAATGAAGCATTGTACCAAGACTTTGAATTCTTCACAATTTTGGGTCTCATGACCCTCTTTTCCATGGAACTCACAGTAGTTCCCCATTTCTTTTCTTCTTTTCTCAGAGGTTATCATTCCTCTCTTCACCATCTCTTTCCAAACTACCTTCAAAGGCATCCTTACCTCAGCAACATTTTCTTTTATCCTTCTTTCACTAGCTTCGCCAATGGCATTCACTCCTTGATTGTCATGGTTTGGCAAAGGGTTCTCAGTATTTGGGGTACTATCAAATTTTACAACCCCGTTCTTGATCAACCTCTCTATGGCTTTCTTGAATCCAATACAATTTTCAATTAAATGCCCCGATATTCTGGCATGGTACTCGCATCTGGCATTTGCATCATACCATTTGCGATACGGAGGCTGTAATAGTTTCAAGTGGAAAGGGGCTATAGCATGCGCGTCATATAAGCTTTGATAAAGCCCACGATATGTCACAGGTATAGGTGTAAATTGTATCTTCTCATGCCTGGTGCCAGATTCCTGCCTTTGAGTGCCCTGTTGCCCAACTGTGGCTACTTTGGGCTAACTAACCGTGACTGCTTTCGAGTTGAAGCCACTTGTATTGTTCACCTTATTATCCTTTCTCCTTAGGGCCGATCTTTTAGCCGCTTCCCCCTCAATTTTGCCACCCCTTATGGCATTGTCTATCATCTCTCCTGCCATAACTATATCCGTAAAACTTTTGGTAGTGCTTCCAATCATGTGAGTGATGAATGGAGCCTTCAGAGTGTTTATGAACAACATGGTGGTTTCTTTCTCCAATAGTGGTGGTTGAACCTGCATTGACACCTCCCTCCAACATTGTACATATTGCCTAAAATTCTCATTAGGCTTTTTCTCCATGTTTTGCAGAGTGATCCAATTAGGGGTCATGTCAGTCACATGATTGTACTACTATATGAAGGCTTGTGCAAGATCCCTCCATGAATTTATTCTAGTCTGGCTCAACTGATTATACCACCTGGCTGCTGCTCCTACTAAACTGTCTTGAAAATAATAGACCAATAGCTGATCATTGTTTACGTACCCAGTCATCCTTATACAAAACATTGTGATGTGGGCCTCTGGGCAAGTAGTACCATTGTACTTCTCAAACTCTGGCATCTTGAATTTGAGGCAACACTAAGTCTGGGACCAAACTTAAGTCTTTGGCATCAATCCCATGATGATTGCCAGCGCCTTCCAAAATCTTGAATTTTTCTTCCAGCCATCTGCAGCGTTCATCCAACTGCCTTGCAGCTTTGGCTTTTAAATCTTCCTTTTCCACCATATCTAGATCAGGAATGAGAGGATTAGTAGGGTTATCACCCAAATTGAATCCCGAGCCATTTGGGTAATTCATATGGATCCCAGCATCAACTAGCCCATGTTGAGGCCTCACGGTGACAGATGGTCTTCTAGGAGGTGCTTCAGTTTGCAGTGGCACATGGGGCGAAGTAAAACCTGGAGGACGATTCTCACCCTCCTCATCAGTAATAGCCATGAGGGCCTTCCCTTTATCAGTGGCCCTTAGAAGTTGAGCCATTTCAGCCATCATATTCCTCTGAGCCTCCAGCATTTGTTCCCTCATGTTATTCTGCATCTTGGCCAACTGCTCTTGTAATTGGTCTTGCATATATTTTGCAATTGCTCAAACCTTTGATCCATACTCTTAGTTTTAGTGCGGGTGCCGTAAGGATGTGTGATTTCTAGATTTTCTTTATCTATCTCTAGAAGTAAACTTTAACTGATTAGGGTCTTTCTATAACTTTGAATGCATATGATGTGATGTAATGCAAATGCATGAATGCAAAAAAGCATCGATCTCGATTCAATCTGATTTAGAAAACTTTATTTAGAAAAAGAATACCTTTACATATAAATGGATTACAAATATGCCTTTGCCCTAATGCCCGAAGTTCTAACTTTGTCTAATAAAAGGGCTAACTCTTGACCTTTATCAGACGCTGACTCATACATTATACTCAACACATCAGTTCGTAATGCTAAGTTTCGAACATATTTAGCAATCTCTCAGATCTGGGCTATAGCTTCGCCAATAATGTAATCCCTATCCATGACTTGACCTTTAACTTGATGGAGTTCTCCTTTTATACAATCTTTTTGCGCCTCGAGTTGCTCAATTCGAAGTTCACCATCATGTAATGCCACTTCCAAATCTTCAACCTTACTTTTTAGCTCCTCTAACTCGACCGTAGGATCATGGTTTCAGTGCCAACAAAGGGATCTTCCAAGCTCATTTACCTTAGTCTTCAACCCTTTATTCTCTTTCTCTAATGCTGAATTTTACGCTCACATCTCTTGGAACTTTCTCTCCCAATACTCGGCTCTAGAGTTTTCCTCTTGAACTTCTTTCTACCACTGTTCTTAAAACTTTCCTAACCCCACTCGCTTTAAAGATACTTGTGCTTTCTTATACTCCTCTTTTAAATCATCTCGGTCTTCCTCCACCTTCCTCTTTTCCTTCCTAACTTTTTCAACCTCCTTCTTTTGCAGGTCAACATCTAGACTCAGGTACATCTTCTCCTCTTCAAGCTTTGCTATCCTCTTCTCGAGCTCCAATTTCCTTCTCTCGAACTCTTGCTTCATGATTTCTAACTCTGAGGGCATCACTCGCAAATATTCCTCTATCGGTCGAGCTCCTTCCACGCTTGGCTTAGGGATGTTATCATTAATCCTTCTACCTCTCCATTCGACATATTCCGGTGTAGTAGCAGGGCCAATAGCTACTCCTTTCAACCGACAAGTCTTGTTCCAAGCACTAGAAACCTCGCTAACCTTCCTCTTGTAATCGGCTCCTTTGTATACAAACTCACTTTGAGCCAATCCATGAGTTGCTAGTACGAACTGTCTCAATCCATGCCGTCTTAGCACGAGCAAAGGGGCATAACCAATGGCACCCCAAATTCCCAACAGAGGGACCCAATCGAAACTACCGTATCGGTAAAGAATCTCACCAGGAATCATCGACGGAGCTCTCCACTTAACATCTTTCGACTGAAGGTTCTGAAGTAGCGCTATCCAATTCTCTTCTGGAACATCAACTCTCCTAGTTGAAGCTATTATGTCTTTTATTGGTGAATAATCCTCGAAGAAGACCCGAAAAACCACCCTATCTATCAATCAGAAATGGCTGTAGAACCAAGCCAAAAGTAACTGAGCACACCCTATAAACCTGCCTGCACCAGCTTTCCTACACGCGCCTAAGAATCTGAATGTCTCCGCCAAAATCGCAGGGACAGAAGTGACCCTTTTTCTAAGTCGATGAAAAAGATCCGTGGTTGCCTCGTCCACATATCCCAAAGCCCTAGGAAAAACCATCAGTCCATACAAACTTAAGGCAAAAATGTCTACCTTCTTCGTCTCATCAGGGTGTGTCAAAATCAGATCCTTCAAAGCGTCCCACGAAATGCACTTGCACTCACCTTTTTCTTTAATTCTGGTTGTGATCCACTGCGCGCTCATCCCCGTAATAGTTATTAACTTCTTCCAAAAGGTAGGGACACAAGCAGCTCGAGAATAGATCCTATCAACCTGAAACCTGGGACAACGAAGTAAGGCAGTGTACTCCTCCACGGTAGGTACCAAGTCTACGTCCCCAAAAGTGAAACAACTGTACGCCGGGTTCCAAAACTGAGCAAGGGCTCAGAACAAGTGCTCATCTACCTGAACATCGAGCAAGTAAGGTAAATCTCCATAATTACCGTAGAATAACTACTTGGTCTCATTGCCCCATTGATCCCAAATTTCCTTAAGCTCTTGGAGATTATTTTGTGTGACACTAATATGAGTATAATTCGACAGCTCCGACATATATCCCATAGCTATACTATCTCCCTTTTCTAGTTGAGTTTGCTCAGACCATCTATGGACGTTGGCGTTGCCCTCCACTTTATCAAGAAGTCCGTTCTCCATAATAAAACTTCCTAACTTAGAAACTGACCGTGAATCGATACCTTTGTGAATGCAAAATGTCATGTAAAGAAAAGAAACAGTCAGTATCACATGATATTAATAAATCTCAATGATAATTTATAAGGGTGATATCTAAATTTTGGTTCTAACTAAGTTGGGTTCTTACGGTTTTTTCTATATGAGCTTAGTTCTAAAGTTTAAGGTACCTGAACCAGCAGATTCCTCGATCCTCACCCATTATAGGCTCATTTGAATCGAGTTCAGTTCAAGGGGATACATTTCCCTATGGCTACACGGAGATGAAAATCTCACGAAACCATAGGCACGGATGTATCCCGAAAGTGATCCACTATCCTGCACAGAGGCAAAAACCTCACGAAGCATAGTTTCGCACTCCCACTTAAGGGTGTGACCACAACGGTCATGCAAATGCGATGCGTATCAGAATATATAACATATGCAAAAATACAAACACATGTAATGCAAAGAGGATTAAATTTTTAAAATTTTTTAATTTCCAACATTAAGACAAGAGATAATCAATTACACGGCTTGGCTCTCTTATTGGTCTCCAGTGGAGTCGCCAAGCTATCGAAACCATTTTAGAATCAAGTTTTGGAAAATGGGAATCGACTTTAAGAAAAACGAAAATGGGAGTCGCCACGTGTGATTGGATCACCTTTAAAACATTTTGTTTTAAAATCATTAGTTTTGGTCTACGAAATAAAAAGAACGGGTTCGGGAGTCGGTTACATACGAGGAAGGATTAGCACCCTCGCAACGCCCAAAAATTGGTACCTAATTAATTATCAAATGTCTTTAAGGTCGGAAATTAAAAATTTTTAGATGCAATCCTCTTTAAAATATTTTTATTTTTTTAAAAATTAGGGTTTACTTGCATCAAAATATTGATACTAAGTTAGCCTTTTTGGAAATCCCTATCTCGAAATGACAAAACGCCACATCTAGTAAGTTAGGACACAATGCTTTGAAATTCCAAGACAGTTGCTCGTATTTTGAAAATCTTTAAAACTTAGAAGGGTACTTGACTATTCGAACTCAACGAGGAAAAATTGCAACCCAATAAGTTAGGGCACTACTTTTCTCGAAGCTTCCAAACACCAAGCATTGCCTTTTTATTTTTTGAAAACTTTGAAGTCTCGTTTTTAAAACCGATGCATGAAGGAGCACATTAACATTATGGAATAGAATATTGCAATAATAAGTGAATAATACAAAGTAATAATTAAGAAACGATGCATGATATACAATTTTGACACATATATAATAAAAATATGCATTTGAAAGTAAATTACAAAAGTCTAAAGTATTGCATAATATATAAAATACATTAACTCTAAAGTAAAAGTAAATATTGTATATAAAAAAAACATGTATAATATAAATAATACATAAATATAATGAGCATATAAAAATGTGATATTTAATAATAGATTTAAAAGTATAATATATAGTAAAAATATATTTATAAGAATAATAATTACAAAAGAAATAAGATATATCGATTGGAAAATTAATATATAAAATATCAAATATGTAAAAGGATTTATATTTACAATAAAATAATTATAATATATATAAGTTTAGAATAATATGAAATAAGTAATTAATGATGAAATATACATATTATACAAATTATAATATTAGAATATCTTCAAAATATATAATAACAGAATATGAGTAAAGTAATCTATAAAGATACGTATATAATACAAGTTAAAACCTTTAATAATAATAATATATAGATAAAATAAATGGGATAATATAAAATAATTATAATTTATAATATAAAAGTGCATCTATATAAAAATAATATAATATAAAAATAATTAATAAATATATAAGTAAAAATATAATAATAATATGTAGATAATAATATAAAATAATAATTTGTATATAATAAATAATAATGATATGAAATAATAGTATAAAAATGTAAAATAATATAATACAATAAAGATATATAAACATTATGTGATAAATTATACTATAATAGATAATAAATAATGATACATGTTATATATATATATATATATATATATTAATATGATAATAGAAAGATATGAAGTAATATAAGTAAATAAATAATTGTAAGATATATAATATGCATATTCATATTAAAATATAATAGTATATGTATAAAATTTAAAATAAATAGGTTATAAATAGACTAAAAGTGACTAAATTGAACATAAATAAAAAAGTCAGTGGCTAATTTAATAAGAAAATAACTGAAATCAGACCTAATTGGAACGGCCATTAAAATCCTAGGGACTTCATCGGAAAATTTTCCCTTGTCTCTAAACGGCAACGTTTTAACCCAAGACTTAAAACAGTTACTACAAGGACTAAATTAAAACTGAAACAAAATATCAGGGCTAAATCATAAATAAAACAAAACAAAATTGTAAACGTAAGAAAGGTAGAGGGACTAATTGGGTAATTAACCCAATCCTCAAAAACACGCGGATCCTCCCCGGGTAATTGGGTCAACACGCGGATCCTGGGGCCTCAAAACGTCGTCGTTTTAATCTTATCAGACGAAGCTAAGACGGTGTCGTTTCGTTAGGGCTATATAAACCAAAACTAAAGCCCAGAATTCATTTTACACCGGTCTCTAAAAAATATTTTGAAAATCCTCTGAAGAGGTCTAGGGGTCGGCCTCGGGGCTCTGTCAAGCTACCGTCCTTCGGCATTCACGCGCTCACGTGCCACCGCGAACACCGCCACGCACGGTGATCGGAGGCTTTAAAAACCCTCCTCCTTTGATTGGTAAATCCCTTTTTCTTTTAAACGTTACCCTTTTTTTTAAAAAAACGATTTGTATATTCGTAAAAGAAAAGAAAACAAAAATATGAAAAATAACCACCTCTTAAAATGAACTCTGTTTCTTGTTTCTTCTGTGAGTAATATATGTATTTTTATTACATTAAAAAAATCCCTTTACATCGTATTTGATTCAGAGCTTTTATAGCCCACTTTTATAACACATTTTGGGAAGAAATCTTTTATTTCTTCCCATTTTTGTTTGTACGATCTTTATTTCTTTCTCCTTTTTGCGTATTCGCGAGAAAAATCTGGCAATGATCGTGCTGGTGTGGATTCATGCTGACGATGATTCGACATGATCGGTGGAAATGGCCTTAATACGGTGCTGAAATTTTGGCCCACTGGTGGAGGCTTGATCGGTGGCCGAACTGAAGGGTCGTGATGCATTGAAGGGCCCGTGACATGGCATTGATGACCTCGATTCGGGGAACTAGACAGACGCTCCGTGAAGCTTCCAGAAGTCGTTACGGTGCTAGGAGGGAAAGGCAGAAACCCTAGGGTTTCCTGCCTTGGTGTAAAAATTTGGGCCAATTGAGCCATTTAAATTTTTTAATCAGGTTAGGTGTATTGGGTCACTATAACGGGCTATGGGGTAATTGGGTTTAAGTTGTAACCGGGTCTGCTTGAGTGTGTGTAATGGGTCTGAGGTATTTGGGCTTCACGGGCCTTGGTTGTAAATGGTCTGTGGACTGTTAAATAAGTATTTATTTATTTATTTTCTTTTGTTTTATTTAAGCCCGGTCAAATTTGGGCTATTACAAATTTCAAGTCATTTTCTTGTAAATTTTATGAATTTGGAGTCATGGGAGTTTGATTTAGCTAGCCTATGTACCAATTTGTAAAATTGTTTAAATTTTAGAAAGTTTTCATTGTTGATTTCTTGAAGAATTAGACTTGAAATTGATAGATTTTAAGCTTAGAATATAAAAAAAGACTAGATTGTAAAGTCAATTTAGCTTGTTTGTTAACTTTATTACATTAGGGACAAAATTGAATAAGTGTAAAACTTGTCATGAAATTATGTTGTAAATAGAAATTTTAAGGTCCCTAATGAGACTATATGAAATAATATTTTAATTCAAAGCTAGGAATTTAAAGTTATGACTATCCCGAGTTTAGAGACTAAATTAAATAAAATGTAAAATTTTAGAGATATCTGATTGGCTTTACATGTGCGCATTAAAACAAAAAATTTATAAAACAATTTTTAAAGCTCGATGTAACACAAAGTATTTTAAGGGGTCAAACCCAAAGGAGATGACAATTGAATAATAATTAGCATACATGATAAAGTCTAAGCAGCGACTAATAGTATTTTATAGTACCTCAAATCATAACAAGAGAATATTGCAAGTAAATTGAATATGTTACTATCGCGTGTGAAATGATATGTGATTTTGTGCAAGTATACACGTTGGCTCAAGTAATAAAGTGATGGGTAATTATTGTTCCCACGAGGATTAGTTTGAGGCACAAAAGTGGTTAAGTTATTATAATAAAAAGCGATTAACACTATGGAAAAAGTTAATGCTAAATATGCAATGACAATTAGTGGAGTAATGATGTAAGCAATACGTGGAATTAATGAATAACTGGAAATGCTATGACAAAAGTGAAAGTAGAAAAGTAATGACAATAACGAGAGTGATTATCCGAATTAACTATAAACAAATAAATAAACAACTAAATATGCTGTGGAAAAGTTACCACGACAAAGAATAAGGATAGAGTGGTGTTGATTCAGAAAGGTTGGGATTACCTAGAATTGAACATTACTGTCAATAATTCCTTGGAAAAATCATTTATACTTTACTGCACAAAAGAGTTCTAAACTGGCCTGCCTCTCGCGAGGATAAAACCTCAAGTTACCTTGCCCATGTCTATAGGCTTTTTAGATATCTTTCATAAGTTCCTTTTGTATGATCATGACTCTATGTCTAGAGTTTTCGAATACTTGCTCATTTCATTCAACTCTAATCCAACCCTTTCGGAATTAGACTCAATTTTTAGCATACGAGCAGCCTTTTATGTTTAGAGACTGTTGCATTTTAATTAAGAAATAGGAACAATCAAATGAAACAGTAAAGTAAATGAGATATATACGACATTCATAAAATAGTTAGTCCCAACCTTATGAGATTTAGCTCATGAGCTGGGAATTAAAATTCCAAACCAAAATATTATCCGACATTGCATTCAACTACTACAATTCAATCATTCAAAGGAAATAACAAAAGAACTTTAAGAAGCAGCTCTCGCTTGCCCAGTCCATACTTCAGTAGCACAACGTCCTTGTGATGGTTAAGAAGGACTGCCTTCAACTTCCTATCTTTTGCGCAGCCAAACCCTTATTCACGCCTAAGGATCTCTCTCACTTTTTCTTTGCTGTTTGTGAGATCTCATTCATTAGTTTTTATAGATAGATTAGGCTAGGTTCGGCTAACAGCTTATGATTATCTTCTCCTCTTTTCGGGGGGTTTATCTGGTACAAGTTTGAACATGGCATCCGTGCTGGCCAATAGTTTGCACTTTGCCCTGGCACAACTTCACTACTTTATTTCATCATTCCAAAACTTGTTCCTGCCACTCCAACACAAAAAGCTCCACCACAAGTGATTAAAAGCACCCAATTCCCACACAATCCAAGTCCTAATGCAATATAAAAAAATGCTATCTAAAATTTCCTAAAATGCAACAAAATGTACTTGAGTATAAGCAATTAGCTAGGTCTAAAGGCATGAAATATAACTCTTTTCAAGAGTTATCACACCCCTAAACCTGAGTTATTGCTTGTCCTCAAGCAAAATACACCTAAATTCATGAATGCACCCATCTTGCCTTGGCAAAATATACTTCATTATACTACATAGCTATTCGAAAAAAAATTTATACCTCCATTCTTAGCAATCTTCTCTTTTCCTAAAATTGATTCAATTTTCAAAGATTTGTTCAGCAAAGGCAGTGCAAAAAATTTCTCCCTAAAAACAAAATTTCCTAAGTACCCATGCATTCTCTCTTTCGTCCTATAACAAATATCTTTTTTATTTACTTAGTTCAATTGTTACCTAAACATAAGTCTCTTACTTTAAGTCCATATCAAAATATGTTATTTTTCATATATTTGTTATATTTTTTTTCATAAAACAATTAAGTAAATTATTATTATTAGGGGATTTATCATGTCACAATATTCTTTGACTTGAAAATCACAATGAGCATACAACGGATTGTCGAGTACTCAATCATTACAATTTAAACCAAAAGTCACTCATGAAGCTAAGGCTTTTAACTAAAAAGATTGATGGAGCACACAACTACCTCCTTAGCTACTCAGTCCTTTGCTATAGTGAAATGCCACTTAAAGTTATACCACACACTATTACTTAGGTCCTTCTTTCTAATCAATAGCACGACGGAGCAAACAAAGTGATGTTGACCTATTTAACAACCCTAAGCATTGGAATGCATATATATATTTTTTTAAATAGAATGTTGTGGCAATGTACTAATGTTTGGTTCCAAAATATCTAAAGGCATTAAAAAGATACTTACTATATTTTGAAAAACCAAAAAAACACAGATCATAGGACATCCTATTTTTAGAAATCATTATCCAAGGAACTTAGCCTAAGCTAACTTCACCCAATCCATTGTTACCTGTTCTAGGTATATCAAAAAAAAAAAAAATTAAGCTCATCATCGAACTTCATAAAGAAAAATTTTACTTCTTATAGAAAAAATAGTATTTCAATATCTATTATGGCATGGAAAAATATCCTCTATACCAAAATGAACATACGAAATGCAACAAAATGATCATACAAAATGCAACCTAGATGTACAATACACCCCCAAACCTAAGGTATGCATTGTCCTCAATGCATGTAAAATCATGAACAGAATATAACAAGTATGAATATGCACATAAGCAAGAAGAAAAAAATTATGCAATGCATGAGAGAAAAACAAAACTTAACCTTCTTGGACTAGAACGTTGGTACTTTATTGAATTCTTTCTCGTGGACTTGCGAGCACTGACTTTGTATTGCATCTTCCATTTCCTTAGGTCAGTTTCCTCACCTTCTTTGCTGGTCTCCATTAGTTCATCGATTAGTTGATTAATTACTTTATCCTATGCAATTATGGAGATACGTGAAGAAGTTGGTTCATGAGTTTACCTTTTTCAGTGGTAGTGGTTGGTGTAGTGGCATGGACACTTGTTTCTTCCTTTCCATCTTTTACTTCCTTCTCTTGGTTGACAAAGGCTGACTTCTCTAATTCCTCCTTGGTAGCTTTTCCTTTATCTATAGTCACTTATTTAGTCATAGGGTAGTTCTGGTAGCAGGTGGAACTGACTCTATTTCGCACTCTATAGATGAGAGCAAAGTACTTGGGAAAGTAGGCAATTCTGGCATGGGTCTTAAAAATTTTTTTTGAAGTGATCTTAATGCCAAATCCCTACCTTTCACATACAACTAGTACCTAGCTTGGCGTTCATTACTTTGTTCCAACTCTTCCATTATCTGGTATTGCTGCACCTCAAATAGAGACAACCTTTGTTCTAACTATTTTAGAGCAGTAAAGATTTTTTGGTCATAAGAGGTGGGAGATGCTATTGTAGGAATATGTGTGGTAAGGGAAGCTTGACTATGCTGGGATGCTGTGGCAAATGCATTTCCTTGTAGCTTGGCAAAAATTATCGTGTTATTTGATAACTCTTGAAAATAGTTATATTTAAGGCCTCTAAATAGAATTAATTGGTTGTAATTAAGTGAATACATTTTCATTTTTAGGATAGTTTTAGAACATTTCATAACAAAGCATGGATTGCAATTTAATGGTCTTTTTTATTACTTTTATCACTTGGGAAAGGAGGTGTGGTTTTATGATAACACAGGTGTAGGAAGAGGAAGAAGATGTAGAGGGAAAATAAAGGAAGCGAAACATTGTCATGGCAAATGGTGAGATTGATTGCCAACAAAATTGCCATGGAAATTCCAGGAAGATGACTCAGCACTTTATTCACATCATTCTTAGCCAGTTGTACATGTACCAGAAAAACCAACCTGAAAAGAGGAATGAAAAACGTGTGTTGAAGTAGGACTGATCTACCCAATAAAAGAAGGAGAGAGAAGAAGAAAAAAGAGAGGATAATTTATGTGAGAAAGAGACTGGTGACAACAATCCTCTCTCTGCACAGAGAAAAAACTCCATTGTAGAATTTCAGAGAAAGAAAAGGGTAGCAGCTACAGAGATCAGAATACAAAAGTGAAGAATGGGAAGAGACATTTGACTTGGGTTCACGTACAATCGGAAGATAAAAGAGAAGCTGAAGTGTGGAGAGAAATCTTGCAGTTTTACCTTTGGTTTTCTTGATTTCTGTGATTCAAACTTGTTTTAATGTTGATGAATGATTTTAATTTGGTGTTAACTTTTCCACCCATGAACTAAATCTTTTCTGGGTTGGAGTTATTTAGGTGAATGTTTTATCATCTTTAATGCTCATGATTTGAGATTGGCTATGTCATTATTTCATCCGATTTATACTTATTTTAAATACATGCATGCAAGCTCTAGACATAGCTGATTGTATGTTGTGTACATAGATGTATTTTTAATTTTGAAAATGTTAAATATATTGGATCTAGAACCATTTGATGCAAGTGAATATTCGATAGAATGTGAATATTCGATAGAATATTCGTAGCACTCTAAACATAGATGTTGCAAGTTGTGTAGAGAAGAACATTCATTGTAGTTATTAATCTAGAGTTTTGTAGACATACAGTAGCTTAGATTTTTAGCTTAAAATCTAGCTACCAAAAAAGGTAGGTTACAGTAGTAACTCTCTGAGAAGTTGAATAGATAATATTTTTCCATGACATTATTTTGATATGAACATTTCACCTGAATAATTCCAGCCCTATTCATTTAACAACAAAATTACTCTTGTTTTTCTCTGTAATTTGCCATTACGTTTTATTTTCCATATCAATTCTTTATTTTTAGCATTAAATTGAATTAACTCATTATACCAACATCTTATTCAATTTAAAAGTATTTCCTGCTATTTAGTACAGTTAATAGGATTTTAATAACTTAATCAACCTCTTACTAATTTTTTATCCTTGTGAAGACGATATTTACTTATCACTTTATTACTTGAATAGCGTGTACACTTGCATAATTGCATTAGTTATTTACACGCAACATTATCCCACCCTTATTAGGGGTAACATCTTCAGCATCACCTAAAGGCACATTTGTCGTCTTACATAGGGCAAAAATAAGGGAAAGAAAATTCAAACATCCGAGCACACCTATGGACCCCTTGGAAGATAATCTTTCCTACATTTATCTGTCTTCCGTGTAGAATAGAATGCAACAACAACATTCTTTCTTTCGAAACAGTCGTGTTATGCATAGACGACAGAAGATGACTCCTTAAAATGTGATACCACACTTTCCCAATTAGTTTTAATGCAACTCTTTCAACCGTGGATGTAACGTCCCCACGCCCGAGACCGACGCCGGAATCGAGCTTAAGGTGTTACCGAACATAATTTATCAATTTAAGAACTTCGAATAATTTGTTTCTACATTCACAGCTTTCTAGCTATCTGCGTCACAGTTACAAGAAAAATCATATCTCGAGTTACAAAACTCGAAATCAAGATCCATAAATTTTCCCCAAATCTAGACTCATATATCTATTTACTAATTTTTTTCTAGAATTTTTGGTTGGACCAATTAGTATAGTTTATTAGTTAAATCTCCCCTGTTTCAGGGTTCAACTGCTCTGACCTCTGTGTATTACGAATCAGATATCTCTCTATACAAAATTTAAATGACAATGAGGTTTGTTTCTATTAAAACTAGACTCAATAAGAAATCTTTAAATGTAAAGAACAACTTATAATTATTTTTTTAAAATTTATTATAAATTTTTAAATTTAGAACAAGGGATCCAGAAATCATTCTGGCCCTGTTTCACAAAAGTTTAAATATCTCATAAAATATAATTTATATGCCTTTTTTGTTCAATCCACATGAAAATAGACTCATTAAGCTTCAATTTCATAACTTACTCATCATTTATTTCCACTTATACTATTTTTAGTGATTTTTCAAATTCATGTCATTGCTGCAGCAATATTCTGTTTTAAGGCAAGTTTCATCTTTCCATGAATTTTTTTATGAACTAGATAACTTATTAAACTTCCATGATATCAAATATGATCTAATTAGCCATCACCATGACTTATCAATATCAAACATTTTCTCAA
The DNA here is from genome assembly GCA_025698475.1 of Gossypium anomalum. Taxonomy (NCBI): domain Eukaryota; kingdom Viridiplantae; phylum Streptophyta; class Magnoliopsida; order Malvales; family Malvaceae; genus Gossypium; species Gossypium anomalum. Next base: position 36,633,125 of record CM046959.1, on the reverse strand, counting down.
CCAAACATGGCCATATCATAAAATTATTTACATAAAATAGGTACATTGCTATACATGCCATACTTAAGTTTTACAAGCCATTTACCAATAGAAATCCTTCGGATAGTGTGATCGAAACCCGACTGTCCCGATTCCCGAGCTGACTTGTTCAAAACTACAATGAATGAAAAGGAAGGAGTAAGCATAAATGCTTAGTAAGTTCATATGCAAATAACAAGTAACATAACAATACAATTATACCAAACAACCTTAGCATGGCATCACCAAAACATATATCACATTTCTAAACATCATTCATCATCTTACCACTTTATCGTTGTTGTATATATTTTCAACCCGAGGGTTAAGTACATACCTGTCCAAAGTGCCCATTTCACAACACTTACCAAAACGTCACTTGCATCTTAAGTGTTCTTCCATTTCATAGAAATTTTCACCCGTTGAACACATCGGAATATAACTTTCGGATACACGGATAATTTGCACATAAGTGCCACATATGTAATCAAGCAATCATGTAACCCGCCCATAAGTGAACTTGGACTCAACTCAATGAGCTTGGGCGTTCGCATCCATAAGTGAACTCGGACTCAACTCAACGAGTTCGGATGCCTAGTTACATCTCACGAACTCGGACTCAACTCAACGAGTTCGAACATTCGCATCCATAAGTGAACTCGGACTCAACTCAACGAGTTCGGATGCTCAACCATCCTAGTGACATGTCACTTGTATCCTAATCTATTCGTAAGGTTCAAACTGGCTTTTTCCCTCGATCTGACATTTGCCGTCTTCCACGGAATATCGGAACCGATACTCGGTAGCAATTCATATTTATCAAGTAGTAAACATGATTTACATATTACTCAACATTAACCACAAAGCATAATAGTTCACGATAAAAAAATCAGCATATCATATAATTAACATCAATAACTTAAAAATAACAATTATGCTACATTATTTACATATGAACTTACCTTGGTACCAAAATATAAAGATTTTGCAATTTAGTCCACAATCTTTTCTTTTCCTCGATCGCGATTTGATTCATGTTTCTCTTGATCTATAATACCAAATTAATCTTATTTAATACATACATTCATCAAAACAACATTTAATACGAACTTTGGAAAATTACACTTTTGCCCCTAAACTTTTGCATAATTACACTTTTGCCCCTAGGCTCTGGAATTAAACTTTATCCCTTATTATTATGTTTTATGACATGCTGATCATTTTTCCCTTCTATGGCAATATCAAATTCACACTCTAACATGTACTTATGACTATTAGGTATTTTTACCGATTAAGCCCTTTTACTCGTTTTCACTCAAAACCGAGTAGCACAAGTTGTCTAACATAATTTAAAACCTCATATTCTATCATAAAACATCAAAATACATAAATTTCACCTATGGGTATTTTTCCAAATATAAACCCTAGGTTGAATTATTGCTAGCGTAAGCTTAATCGAGCTTCCGGGATTCCAAAAACGTAAAGAACATTAAAAACGGGGCTTGGAATCACTTACTATGGAGCTTGGAAGCTTGAAACAAACCCTAGCTATGGAGAATCCTTGAAATTTCGGCCTAATGAAGAAGATGGAAAAAAATTGGCTTTTAATTTTGTTTTTAATTCATTTTAATAACTAAATGACCAAAATGCCCTTACTACTAAACTTTCCAAAAATTCCTTCCATGTCCTAATTTTGTCCATGAACTTAAAATTGGTAAAATTGCTATTTAAGACCTCCTAATTAATATTTCAATGCAATTTCATACTAAAAACTTCTAGAATGCAAAATTTGCAACTTATTCGATTTAGTCCCTACTTTCAATTTAAACACTTTAGGCATAGAATTTCATCACGAAATTTTCACACAATCATGCAATCATATCATAATCATCAAAATAATTATAAAATAATTATTTCTATCTCAGATTTGTGGTCACGAAACCACTATTCCGATTAAGCCCTAATTCAGGATATTACAACTCTCTCCCCCTTTTAAGGATTTTCGTCCTCGAAAATCTTACCGGTAAACAGGTGTGGGTATTGGTTTCTCATAATTTCTTTAGGTTCCCATGTAGTCTCTTCTACCCCATGCTTTTTCCACAATACTTTCACGAGAGCGACACTTTTATTTCTTAGTTTCTTGACCTCTCGAGCTAAGATCTTAATCGGTTCTTCTTCGTAAGTCATATCCGGTCGTAGTTCAATTTCTACCGGTGAAATTATATGTGAAGGATCCGAACGATACCGACGTAGCATAGATACGTGGAACACATCATGAATCCTCTCTAATTCAGGTGGCAATGCTAGCCGATATGCTACCGGTCCAACTTTTTCAATTATTTCATACGGCCCAATAAAACGCGGACTTAACTTACCCTTCCGTCCAAATCTAAGGATTTTCTTCCATGGAGACACTTTCAAAAATACCTTATCACCAACTTGAAACTCGATTTCTTTTCGTTTCAAATTCGCATAAGATTTTGTCTATATCAAGCGACTTTCAAACAATCTCGAATCACTTTCACCTTTTCTTCGGTTTCTTTTATTAGATCAACTCCATAAATCTGATTTTCCTTGAGTTCAGTCCAATACAAAGGTGTTCGACACTTACGACCATATAATGCTTCATAAGTTGCCATTTTCAAACTCGTCTGATAACTATTATTATAAGAAAATTCTACCAACGGTAAGTACCTTTCCCAACTGCCTCGAAATTCCAATACGCAACATCTGAGCATGTCTTCAAGAATCTGAATTACTCTCTCTGATTGCCCATCAGTTTGTGGATGAAAGGCAGTGCTGAAATTTAACTTTGTACCTAATGCCTCTTGCAACTTTTGCCAAAACCGTGAAGTAAATCTCGGATCTCTATCCGAAATGATTGACAAAGGTATTCCATGAAGTCTAACAATCTCACGGATATACAATTCAGCCAACTTATTAAGAGAATAATCCGTACGTACTGGAATAAAATGAGCCGATTTAGTCAGTCTGTCAACTATTACCCAGATGGCATCTTTCTTTCCTGGAGTCAATGGCAACCCTAAAACAAAATCCATAGTAATCTGATCCCGTTTCCATTCAGGAACCATAATAGGCTGAAGTAATCCTGAAGGTATTTGGTGTTCAGCTTTCACCTGTTGACAAATTAAGCACTTTGATACAAACTCGGAAATATCTCTTTTCATTCCACTCCACCAATACATTTTCTTCAAGTCATTATACATTTTCATATTGCCCGGATGAACTGCCAAACAGCCATTATGTGCTTCATGCAAAATCTTTTGAATCAACTCATCATTTTTCGGTACACAAATCTAATTTTTAAACATCAAGCTACCATCGAATCGATTCGAAAATCGATCCCACTTCACATCGTCTTCTCTTGGCTAGCAAATCTTGATCATTTTTCTGAGCTTCAGAAATCTCTTGTAAAAACATCTGTCTAGCTCTTATCTCTGCTAGAATTGAACTATCATCTGACATTTTCAACTGAGTGGTCATAACTCTCAAAGCAAACAACAACTTTCTGCTTAAAGCATCGGCAACCACATTCGCTTTTCCCAGATGATAATCAATAACAAGCTCATAATCTTTCAATAACTCCAACCATCTACGCTGTCTCAAATTTAAGTCTTTTTGTGACATCAAGTAATTAAGACTTTTGTGATTAGTATATACTTGGCACTTTTCACCATACAAATAATGTCGCCAAATCTTCAAAGAAAATACCACCACAGCCAATTCCAAATCGTGAGTAGGATAATTCCTCTCATGAGGTTTTAACTGCCTTGAAGCATAAGGCACCACTTTTCCTTCTTGCATGAGTACACACCTCAAGCCATTTAAGAAGCATCACTATACACCACAAATTCTTTACCTGATTCGGGTTGTACTAACACTGGTGCTTCAGTTAATAACTTTTTCAATTCTTCGAAACTTTGTTGACATTCTTCCGTCCATTCAAATTTAACATCCTTTCGGAATAGTCTAGTCATAGGAGCAAAGCAATTATAGAAAATCTGCATTTACAAACTCGCGATAATACCCAGCTAGCCCCAAGAAACTTCTAACTTCGATTCACGTTTTTGGTGGTTTCCAATCAATAATGGCTGAAATTTTACTAGGATCAACCCGTATACCATCACCTGAAACAATATGACCCAAAAATCCAACTTCCCGGAGCCACAATTCACTTTTACTAAACTTAGCATACAACTGTTTATTTCTCAAAGTTTGCAAAACTATCCTCAAATGCTCAGCATGCTCTGTCTCATCTTTTGAATAAATTAAAATATCATCTATAAACACCACAACAAATTTGTCCAAGTATGGCCGAAATATGCGATTCATTAAATCCATAAACACAACAGGAGCATTTGTCAACCCGAATGGCATAACTAAAAATTCATAATGACCGTACCTCATTCTAAAAGTAGTTTTAGGCACATCTGACTCTTTTACTCACAGCTGATAATACCCAGATCTCAAGTCAATCTTTGAAAACCATGTCTTTCCTTTTAGCTGATCAAACAAATCATCAATTCTCGGCAATGGATACTTGTTTTTGATTGTCACCTTGTTTAACTGCTAATAATCAACACATAATATCATAGAACCATCCTTCTTTTTCACAAATAACACAGAGCACCCCAAGGTGAAAAACTCGGTCTTACAAAGCCTTTATCACCAACTCTTGCAATCTGTGACTTTAATTCTTTCAACTCTGTTGGTGCCATTCTATATGGAGCAATCGAGATCGGAGCTGTTCTCGGTATCAAATCAATACCAAATTCTACTTCCCTGACTGGAGGCAAACTCGACAATTCTTCTGGAAATACATCTACAAATTCACACAAAACCGGCATTGATTCAACTTTCTTTTCAACTTCTTTTGTATTAATTACATACGCCAAATAAGCTTCACAACCCTTTCTCAAATATCTCTGAGCCGACATCGAAGAAATCACACTAGACAATGCCTCTGATTTATCTGATTCAACCCGTAGAGTTTCACCATTTTCACACTTTAATTCTATAACCTTTTCTTTGCAATTTACTATAGCATCATGCAACGTCAACCAATCCATACCCAAAATAACATCAAATTCATCAAACGGCAACAACATCAAGTCGGCCGGAAAGTAATGACCCCGAATCATTAAAGGACATTTCTTGCATACTTTATCAACTATCACACATTTGCCTAACGGATTCGACACTCTAACCATAAATTCTGTGTTCTCAACAGGAATATTCATACTAGTCACCAGCTTCATGCATACATATGAATGAGTAGAATCGGGATCAATCAAAGCAATAACATTAATATCATAAAGAGAAAATGTATCGGTAATCACATCGGGTGAGGAAGCATCTTCACACGCTTTAATAGCATAAGTTCTAGTTTGAGCTCTTCCTTCCGATCTAATCTACTTTGCATCTCTAGCTACATTCTTCTCGCTTGTTTCACTTCCAACTTTTCTCGGATACCTTCCCCTCAAGTCTGCACCACTAGCTTTTACATTCTCAAATTTTTCTTTCTCGGCTCTCTCAAGCGGTCTCTAATAAAATGATCCGGAGAACCACATCGAAAACATTCATTTGCTCTGCACGGACCAAAATGATTTCTACCACACCGCTGGCACTCGGGTTTAACAAATCTCGAGTTCCCTACACTGGCTGTAGAAGTATTCTGAGATTTAGGACCCACATTCTGCTTCTTAAAATTTCCATATGATTGCCCAGCTGAAACTTGGGAACGAGGATTCATATTTCTTGACTTTCCAGGTTGCTGTGAAGGTGCCTTACTCATTGGCCTTTTCTTCCAATTTCGTGTCTCAGCCTCTACCTTTCTCTTCTCTTTAAGTAGTTCTTCAGCCTTGCAAGCTCGATCAACCAGTACTACCATTTCTTTCAGTTCAAGGATTCCGACAAATACCTTAATGTCTTCGTTGAGCCCGTCTTCAAATCGTCGGCACATCTTGGCTTCTATAGAAACATATTCCCTGGCATACTTACTCAATCGAACAAACTCTCTTTCATATTCTCGAGATGTCATATTACCTTGCTTCACTCAAGAAACTCTTTAAATTTTCGATCAATAAATCTTTCACTAATATATTTCTTGAAACTCTTCTTGAAAGAATTCCCCAGTTACCCTCTCTTTCAGTACCACCACCGAAATTAAAGTCTTCCACCAATTATAGGCTGAATCTCTCAACAAAGATGTAGCACATTTCAAACATTCTTCAGTGTACAAGATAATTCATCAAATACCGGATAGAATTTTCAAGCGTAACTCGCTTTCTCTGCATCATCATCAATATTTGCTCTAAATTCTTCAGCCCCTTGTTTACTTAATTCTATCAAATGTGGTTTCTGTGAAATTTTATTATATCCACTCCTTGAGGCATCGGAGGCATAGGTTGAGGAATTGGAGGAGGTGGGGAGGTCGTACATTTGGGTTCGCATTTAACGAACTCAGTGTACCATGCACTCATCATTTGGAGAAAGGCTTCCCGATCCCTTTCTCCTCCTCCCTGACGAACAGTAGGAGGTGTGTTTTCAATCGGCGCTGCCCCTTTAGCCGGAGCTGGCGCATTACTCTCTACTTCATCTGCCACAGCTAGATTGGGATCCATTTACTATATAAAAATCATTTAAAAAAAAGGTCAGAATTCGTCACACTATCACAATTTATACATATGGCATGTATAACAAAAGTGCGTGCATACAACACGTAGTCTGAGAACCGACTAAACCTGCACTGATACCACCAAATGTAGCACCCCCACGCCTGAGGTCGACACCAGAATCGAGCTTGAGGTGTTACCGAACATAATTTATCAATTTAAGTACTTCGAATCATTTGTTTCTACATTCACAGCTTTCTAGCTATCTGCATCATAGTTACAAGAAAAATCATATCTCGAGTTACGAAACTTGAAATAAAGATCCGTAAATTTTCCATAAATCTAGACTCATATATATATTTACTAATTTTTTTCTAGAATTTTTGGTTTAGAAAATTAGTACAGTTTATTAGTTAAATTCTCCCCTGTTTCAGGGTTTGACTGCTCTGACCTCTGTGTATTACGAATCATATATCTCTCTATAAAAAATTTAAATGACTATGAGGTTTGTTTCTCTTAAAACTAGACTCAATAAGGAATCTGTACATGTAAAGAACAACTTATAATTATTTTTTTAAAATTTATTATAAATTTTTAAAGTCAGAATAGGGGATCCAGAAATCATTCTGGCCCTGTTTCACAAAAGTTTAAATATCTCATAAAATATAATTTATATGCCTGTTTTGTTCAATCCACATGAAAATAGACTCATTAAGATTCAATTTCATAACTTACTCATCATTTAGTTCCACTTATACTATTTTTAGTTATTTTTCAAATTCATGTCATTGCTGCAGCAATATTCTGTTTTAAGGCAAGTTTCATCTTTCCATGAATTTTTTTTATGAACTGGATAACCTATTAAACTTCCATGATATCAAACATGATCTAATTAGCCATCACCATGACTTATCAATATCAAACATTTTCTCAACCAAACATGGCCATATCATAAAATTATTTACACAAAATAGGTACATTGCTATACATGCCATACTTAAGTTTTACAAGCCATTTACCAATAGAAATCCTTCGGATAGTGTGATCGAAACTTCGACCTGTCCCGATTCCCGAGCTGACTTGTTCAAAACTACAATGAATGAAAAGGAAGGAGTAAGCATAAATGCTTAGTAAGTTCATATCCAAATAACAAGTAACATAACAATACAATTATACCAAACAACCTTAGCATGGCATCACCAAAACATATATCACATTTCTAAACATCATTCATCATCTTACCACTTTATCGTTGTTGTATATATTTTCAACCCGAGGGTTAAGTACATACCTGTCCAAAGTGCCCATTTCACAACACTTACCAAAACGTCACTTGCATCTTAAGTGTTCTTCCATTTCATAGAAATTTTCACCCGTTGAACACATCGGAATATAACTCGGATACACGGATAATTTGCACATAAGTGCCAAATATGTAATCAAGCAATCATGTAACCCGCCCATAAGTGAACTTGGACTCAACTCAACGAGCTTGGGCGTTCGCATCCATAAGTGAACTCGGACTCAACTCAACGAGTTCGGATGCCTAGTTACATCTCACGAACTCGGACTCAACTCAACGAGTTCGAACATTCGCATCCATAAGTGAACTCGGACTCAACTCAACGAGTTCGGATGCTCAACCATCCTAGTGACATGTCACTTGTATCCTAATCTATTCGTAAGGTTCAAACTGGCTTTTTCCCTCGATCTGACATTTACCGTCTTCCACGGAATATCGGAACCGATACTCGGTAGCAATTCATATTTATCAAGTAGTAAACATGATTTACATATTACTCAACATTAACCACAAAGCATAATAGTTCACGATAAAAAAATCAGCATATCATATAATTAACATCAATAACTTAAAAATAACAATTATGCTACATTATTTACATATGAACTTACCTTGGTACCAAAATATAAAGATTTTGCAATTTAGTCCACAATCTTTTCTTTTCCTCAATCGCGACTTGATTCCCGTTTCTCTTGATCTATAATACCAAATTAATCTTATTTAAGACATACATTCATCAAAACAGCATTTAATACGAACTTTGGAAAATTACACTTTTGCCCCTAAACTTTTGCATAATTACACTTTTGCCCCTAGGCTCTGGAATTAAACTTTATCCCTTATTCTTATGTTTTATGACATGCTGATCATTTTTCCCTTCTATGACAATATCAAATTCACACTCTAACATGTACTTATGACTATTAGGTATTTTTACCGATTAAGCCCTTTACTCGTTTTCACTCAAACCGAGAGTAGCGAAGTTGTCTAACATAACTTAAAACCTCATATTCTATCATAAAACATCAAAATACATAAATTTCACCTATGGGTATTTTTCCAAATATAAACCCTAGGTTGAATTATTGCTAGCATAAGCTTAATCGAGCTTAGGGATTTCAAAAACGTAAAGAACATTAAAACGGGGCTTGGAATCACTTACTATGGAGCTTGGAAGCTTGAAACAAACCCTAGCTATGGAGAATCCTTGAAATTTCGGCCTAATGAAGAAGATGGAAAAAAATTGGCTTTTAATTTTGTTTTTAATTCATTTTAATAACTAAATGACCAAAATGCCCTTACTACTAAACTTTCCAAAAATTCCTTCCATGTCCTAATTTTGTCCATGAACTTAAAATTGGTCAAATTGCTATTTAAGACCTCCTAATTAATATCTCAATGCAATTTCATACTAAAAACTTCTAGAATGCAAATTTTGCAACTTATTCGATTTAGTCCTTACTTTCAATTTAAACACTTTAGGCATAGAATTTCATCACGAAATTTTCACACAATCATGCAATCATATCATAATCATCAAAATAATTATAAAATAATTATTTCTATCTCAGATTTGTGGTCACAAAACTACTATTCCGATTAAGCCCTAATTCAGGATATTACAGTGGAACACTCCTGGCTTAAAATAATCCTTTTCGTTCCTTCAACGCATAAGTCCTTTAATACTTTTGTCAACCCTTCCGGTGTAAGATTCTATGCAAATTCAGAATGCTCATTTCTAACGTCCTCATTGCTGAATTGGGCATTAATATGGTCTTCGTCGAGTGACGTAGATTTACCCCGCACATAAATGAAGGGAGACTTTGGGGGATTTACATGAGTGTAAAACTCTCTTACTACTTTACCCAAAACATCCCCTGGGTGTAGACCAAATCTACTCTAGTTGTGTTTTTCCACAATCAATGATATTGATTCATCGTTCCTCATGTTGGGTTTATCCTTCAGCAAAAATCCTTGTTCAAAACAAAATGGCCGCTTTAGAGTATTAGTTGAATACCTTATGGCTTCGGCAACATTAAAGACTATCTTTGGTTGCGGGGTGCTAATGTGCGAAGATTCTACTGCTTTAGAAGTACTTCTTACACTAGCTATGAAGAAAAGGTCAATGAAATAGAAAAAGAAAAATAATGGAGTAAAAAAAAAATAGCAGAGAGGTTGAAGATGAGAGGACTGTAAAAATGTGAACTTTGTGAGATGTGGGAGATGTGAACCAGTTGGAGAAATTAAAAGGGATAATTTTGACAGCTTTTAGGGAATGGAAAACATGAGGGAGAAGGGTTCTAAAGTGGAGGAAAGGTTAAAAACTGACAAGACTTTTGTGGGGGAAATGAACCTATATTGTGGGCCTCATATTTTGGGTTTCCCAACTTTCACTAAATGCGCTGTCTAAAAAATCTTTCCTTTGCAATTTTCCAACTGGTCAACTTTATTAACACCTCATCATTCAGCTTTCATGGCATAACATTTCTTTGTAATGCCATAGCAAATTGTTGCTCTACATACACTTAACAAATCTTGCTTCTTTTATCCTGCTCCTGTTCATAACAATAAAAACAAAAATGAAATTTCATTTATAATAATGGGAAATAAAATGGAAAGACTACTTATTAACTAAAATAAAAATTCAAACATCACGAAGGCTAATGCTTTGCTTGTCATGCTCTATAGGAGCACCCCAATAATCAATCTCGGATTGGCATGTTTTTTTCATACCAAGTACTTGATAGCCGAGTGATCTATGTAGACTGTGACCTTTTTTCCCACTAAATAAGAATGGAATTTTTTGAATGCAAAGACCATTGCCAATAATTCCTTCTTCGTAGTGGTATAATTTAGTTGCGTCTCTATTAATGTCCTACTAGTATAATATATTTCATGTAGTACCTTGTTTCTTCTTTGACCCAAAACTGCTCTCACAGTATAATCACTAGCGTCACACATGTTCAAAGGGAAATTTCCATTTTGGAGTAACCAGAATCGGTGTTGCTATGAGTCGCCTCTTGAGCTCCTCAAAAGCCTGCAAACATTGATCATCAAAATTAAAAAGTTTATTCTGTTCAAGTATAGTACACAAGGGTTTAGAGATTTTATAAAAATACTCGATAAATCTTCTATAAAATCCTACGTGTCTTAAAATACTTCTAAAACCATTAACACAGGTTGGTAGTGGCAATTTTTTGATCACTTCTATCTTTGCCCTGTCCATTTCAATCCCTCGTTATGACACCCTGTGTCCTAGGACAATTCCTTTACGGACCATGAAATGGCATTTCTCCCAGTTTAATACTAGATTCATTTCTTCATAACGACATAAAACCATCTTTAAATTTCTTAAGCAATCTTCAAAATCATTTCTGAACATAGAGAAGTCATCCATAAAAACTTTCAGGAAATTTTCCACCATGTTCGAGAATATGGCCATCATGTAGTAATGGAAAGTTGCCGGGACATTGCATAACCCGAACAACATCTGCCTGAATGCAAAAGTGCCATATGGACACGTGAAAGTTATCTTCTCTTGATCTTCAGGTGCTATGGCTATATGATTATATCCTGAATAACCAATCTAGGAAGTAATAAAAAGCCTTACCAACTAATCTGTCCAGCATTTGATCGATGAATGGCAAAGGAAAATGATCCTTCCTAGTTGCCTTGTTAAGCTACGGTAGTCCCTCCACACTCTCCATCCCATAACAATATGAGTCGCTATGAGGTCATTGTTGTCATTACTTAATACAGTGACACCCACTTTCTTGGGTACACATTGCACAAGACTTACCCACGAGCTGTCAAAAATTTGGTAAATAATGCTAGCATCAAGCCACCTGATAATTTCCTTCTTGACAACTTCCTTTATAATTGTATTTAGTCGTCTTTATTTTTCAATGGATTTCATATGGAAATCTTCCAATAAAATTTTGTGAATACAAAATGCAGGGCTAATCCCCTTTATATCGGCATGGGTCCAACCCAGTGCTCTTTTAGATCTTCGTAACACTTTTTACAACCTATCCTCTTGCTCAGGTGTTAGTTTAGCAGAAATTACAACTGGAAAAGTACTATTATTTTCCAAATACACATATTTCAAATGCTATTACAGAGGTTTTAACTCTATAATGGGAGATTTCTCTACAAATGGTTTAGGAGGCTTAAAAGATTATTCTGTCAAATCCAGGGATTCAAATTTCTTCCCTGGCCTATCCATTATTTGTTGGGCTTCCATAAATCACCAAGCTCTTCAAAACTTGTTGTATCATCTTGTTCCATCAAATTGTCTTCACTGTGAAAATTGTCATAGCAAAATTTTGTGAATTCGTCCATTGCTGCTTCTATTAAGCCAATGATGTGACATTTCTCATTCTCATCTGTGCATTTTAACGCATTAAACATATTAAATGTAACTTGTTGGTCATTTACTCTCATGGTTTTCTAGCCTTTCTGTACATTAATTAGGGTTCTACTAGTAGCAAGAAACGGTCTTCCAAGAATAATTGGTACATTATGGTTAGCTTCACTTTCTAAAATACGAAAATATGCAGGAAAGATAAATTTATCCACCTTTACCAATACATATTCAATTTTACCTTCTAGATAGGCGTAAGATCAGTCAGCCAATTGCAACATTATTGTGGTAGGTCTCACTTTCCCAATTCCTAGCTTCCTAAAAATAGACATAGGCATTAGATTTATACTTGCGCCTAGATCACATAATGCTTTTCCTACATAATGATTTCCAATTGAACATAGGATAATAAAACTCCCTAGGTTCTTCAATTTTGGAGGTAGTTTATTCATCAACATTGCTGTGCACCCTTTAGTGAGAGCAACAATTTCAAATTCTCCTAATCTACGCTTCGTCGACAATATACCTTTCATAAATTTCACGTAGTTGGGCATTTGCTCCAAAGCTTCTACTTGTGGTATATTAATATGGAGTTGCTTCAAAATCTCCAAAAATCTTTTAAATTGAGCATCTTGTTTGGATTTATGGATTCACTAAAGAAAAAGGTAGAGGTGGTTGTCCTTCATATTATTGATATTGTTTTGTTGTGGCATTTTTATTGACAACCTGATCTAGTTTTGCCACTGTATTCTCCTACTTATCATTTTCAGATGTTGTTTGCTTTTCAGATGATTTTAGGATATGTACTTGATTGTTACTTGCATTATTCTCTTTTTCCGTGGCATCATGGACAATATCACTCAACTAGGTTCCGCTTCTATGGATGATTGCTTTGCAATGCTCCTTTCCTTGTATTCTTGAATTCTCGATATCACTTGATAGTGCTTCTTGTGGCCTTAAATTTAGAGCATTCTTTATTTTCTCCACTTGATTTTCAAGCCCTCGAAGAGATACAGCCTGACTTTGAATTACAACATCATTCTTGGTCATATATTCCTTCAACAAATGTCTTCAATAGAATTGGAAAATGATGACGCTGGGCTTGATGGGCATTTGTCAAAACATGACTTTCCTTGCAATAAACACATGACAACTTTGTTGATTTCATCTCATGGACCACAGTTGGATTTTTCATGGTTTTAATCATATTAGCTAGAGAAGATACCTAGGTAGTTAACGAAGTGATTGCATCAAGCTCGATGGTACCAGAAGCTCTCTTACCCGTCCCAATTCTCATGATCGGGTACTGATAATCGTTGTTGGCAATATTTTCTAAGATCTCGTATGCTTCGTTATACGTTTTATCCAACAACGTACCATTGGCAGACACATCAACTACCATCCTTCTGTGCACATTCAATTCATTATAAAGTATCTCCATTTGAGTCCAGTGTTGGAATCCATGCTTCAGGCATTTCCGAATTAAATCTTTAAATCATTCCCAAGCTTCATATAACATCTCGTCCTCTATCTATTGAAAAGATGTAATGTCATTTCTAAGCTTGGCATTCATGTTTGTCGGATTATACCGTAGCAAAAATATCTGGCAAAAATCATTCCATAATGCCACTGTTCTCGATGGCAAAGCATTCAGCCATGCTCTTGCATGATCTCTTAAAGAATACGGAAATAGTTTAAGTTGCAAGGTGTCTTCAGGAAAACCCTATTGTTTGAATGAAACACAAACCTCTAGAAAAAGTCTTAAATGTAATCGTAGATCTTCAGTGGGGAGTCTACCGAACTATCCTACAATTTGTAACATCTGGAACATTTCCAATTTCAACTCGAATTGCTAAGCTTGTATGGTTGGTCTGACTATCCCTGGATTCAAATCATCCAACATTGGGGTGACATGCTCTCTAATTCCCTCTCTCGATCATCCACCACAAGTCCAATGGGAGGATTTTCATTGTGATCATTTGCATTACCATTAAGATCATTCCTGTTTCCAGCCATTTTTCTAGATTCTTTTCTTTTTCTCTGAAAGGATCTATCAATATCCAGATAAAAAAGGTATTCTATGTTAGTAGGAATGCCTCTTCTCATGCACTGATGGTAAACATAAAAAGTAAAAACACTAAGTAAAATAACCAAACCAAATTTCACCAAATTGTTGATCCTCGGCAACAACGCCAAAAACTTGTCGCGTATGATATGATATGCGATTTTGTGCAAGTATACATCCCGACTCAAGTAATAAAGTGATGAGTGAGTATCGTTCCCATGAGGATCAGTTTGAGACACAAAAGTGGTTAAGTTATTATAATAAAATGCGATTAATGCTATGAAAAAAGTCAATGTTAAATATGCAGTGGCAATTAGTGGAGTAATGATGTAAGCAATACATGAAATCAATGAATAACTGGAAATGCTATGGTAAAAGGGAAAGTAAAAAAGCAATGGCAATAACGAGAGTGATTATCCGAATTGACTATAAACAAAGAAATAAAAAACTAAATATGTTGTGGCAAAGTTATTACAACAAAGAATAAGGATAGCGTGATGTTGATTCAAAAAGGTTGGGAGTACCCAGAATCGAACCTTACTGCCTATAATGCCTTGGAAAAATCATGTCTACTTTACTGCACAAAAGAGTTCTAAAATAGTCTGCCTCTCGCGAGGAAAAAACCTCAAGTTACCTTGATCGTGTCTATAGGCTTTTTAGATATCTTTCATGGGTTCCTTCTGTATGATCATGATTCAACTTTAATCCAACAGTTCAGAATTAGACTCAATTTTTAGCATGCGATCAGCATTCTATGTCTAGAGATCATTGCATTTTAATTATGAAATAGGAACAATCAAATGAAATAGTAAAGTAAATGAGGTATATACTTCATTCATCTAAAGTAATGACAATTAAATGAATTGTAAAGGTTCATCAAAAGTAATCCTAACCCTATGAGATTTAGCTCATGGGCTGGGAATTAAAATTTGAAACCAAAATATTATCCAACATTGTGCTCAACCATTACAATTTAATCTTTCGAAGGAAATAACGGAAGGACTTCAGGAAGTAGCTCTCGCTTGCCCAGTCCACACTTTGGTAGCATAGCGTCCTTGTGATGGTTAAGAAAGACTGCTTTCAAATTCTGGTCCCTTTCACAACCAAACTTTTATTCAGGCCTAATGATCTTTCTCACTTTTTCTTCGCCATTTGTGAGATCTCCTTTATTGGTTTTTATAGATATATTAGGCTAGGGTCGGCTAACAACTCGTGATTATCTTCTCCTCTTTTGGGGGGTTTTATGGTACAAGTTTGAATTTGAATTTGAACTACTGGGCGTAAAATGTTGACTTGGTTTTCCTGATATTTCTACGACATTCGTGCTGGCCAACTGTCTGCACTTTGCCCTGACACAATTTCACTCCTTTATTTCCTAGTTCCAAAACTTGTTCATTCCATACCAACCCAAAAAACTCCACCACAAGAGATTAAAAGCACCCAATTCCCACACAGTCCAAATCCTAATGCAATATAAAAAAATGCTAACTCAAATGTCCTAAAATGCAACAAATCTACTTGAGTACAAGAAATTAGCTAGGTCTAAAGGCATGAAATATAACTATTTTCAAGATTTATTAGTTACTCTAAGGACTAAATTGTAAATAATGTAAAATTAGATGACTGTCCAATAAATAACTAATGGGGATTGGTTGACTTCTATGTAGTTCACCAAGCCTCGAACACGAGACTTAAATCAATTAATTACTAAGTGGTAATTTTTTCGACTTAGATGAATTATATTCAATTTATCTTTTGATCTCACTAGTTAATCTGAGACTAATGAATGGGTGCACGACAACGTTACGTTCTAGTCTCAGTTGCCTAAATATTCTCTTACAGGTGTCACTTCCTAAGTTCTTAGGTCTATTTGATTTAGTCCAATTTATTACGATTTAGTCATTTTTCCAAAGATTTTAGTTTACCTACATATCCATCAACCAACATCCTTTGAGGTTTACCTACTCATGCTCAAAGTGAAAGAAATAAACATGGAAATGGAAAACAAAACAACTATGAAACTAAAACTTAAGAAAAATATTAAAGTTGTGATTTTTATGCAAGAAGAATTAAAGAGCATGAAACTAAAGGCATTCAACAAGAAAAATCTAAAGCAATAAACATGAAAGGAACAAACTTTAACAGATTTAAAGTAAAAGAAACTAAAATACATTAAACTAAAGCTTAAAGTGTCTTGAAAGCAAGGTAAGAGACTGAAAGTGTAAATAAACCTTAGCTACAGTAATAACTAACTTAACTAACAATAAGAACATTAAGAACCAGAAGTAAATATAGAAAAATAAACTCTAAACTAATGTAGAAGATGAAAAAATAAAAACCGTAGAAAAAGTACAATGAAAACGAAGAGAAACCTAGAGAAAACTAAACCCAAAACTAAGCTATTATGTGTCTCTCTGCTCCTCAGCACGTTTTGGCTATTTTAAGGTGTCTTCTAATGACTTTTGTTGCCAAAAATGCCCTTACACGGGCCTTGGGCGTTTGGTGGACCAAGTGGAAAAAAACTACCCTTTTTGTCCAAGTTTGTCCCTTGAAAAAGGCAATATCCGAATACCCAAAAGTAGATATCACGATTTCTCAGGCAACTTCAAGCCTTGGGGTATTTTTTGAGAGGTGGATATTGCGATACCCAAAGAGGATATCGCAATACCATTGAAGAGAGTCTCCAATCTTCAATATTGTTGGAGGTATCCTGATCCCAAGGGTTAGATATCGTGATACCGTTTCCTTTGGTGCCATTCTCGCTTGTTTTGGACCTCCAACACATCCCTACACCCTCAATCACACTTTAAGCCTCCCAATGGCACTATTGGCCAAATCGGGTCACAAAATGGGGAAAACTGAGACACTTTTCACTTAATAACTAGATATTCGAAAGTAAAGAAAAACTCCGCTAAAGACGTTATTTTGCTCGAGGAAAAGCTCGTTAAGTATGTCAGAAAAGCTTAATTTGCCACATCAATTTGTGACAGATCAACTCCTACATACTTAACTCTTTGCTTGTCCTCAAGCAAACACACAGTACATGCAATAGAAAAGACGAACCTTGGACTAAATTAGGCAATTAAGATACACAGTAGTAAAATATCAACCTTGCACGAGAATTACCTCACATGCAAATCAAGAATGATAGGTAGTTAATTTGTTCATTCCTAATGTAAACCTTATTGTTCAACAAGTTAAAGTGCCAATAGATGTAGAGGTAATGTAAATGAACATATGTACAAATGTTATCCATCAAAATAAATTATATGGATCACTCATATATATTTAAAAAGAATTGACCATGTTCGTTCGAATAAATGCAAGCTATTTACAATTAGTTTGTTGGCGACTTATTCAGGTCCTAAAGGTCTTCTAGGCTTGTAGCGTTTTGAGACTTGGGACGGTTCGATGTTCAAACAACGGATACTCAAAATGAGTTCAAGCACTAGAAACGGTTGAGCATATGACATTGTTCCCTATTCATCCCCACTTTATTTACGAGCTTACCTTCTTATTTCTCCTCTTCTTGCCTACCTTATTTCTTTGAAATGTTAGAAGGTATTACATGAAATTAGAACGTGCAAAATTTACAAATTTGAATTGAAAGATTTTCATTTTTTAGCCTACTTTGATTTAGCTCTCTTTTTCTTTATTCGCATCCTTTCGTTCACCCCTTTTTTTTTTTAAATGTACTAATTTACATAATCCCTTCATTTCTTTTTGTACACATTAAGCTGCCAAAATGTCTCTACCTATCCTTCAATGTCTGTGGCTCGAAGTCCATTACATAGCTCTTTTAAAGAACTGAACATATAAGGATCGAGTACTAGACTCCTTTATGCTCGAGGCTTGAAATTAAGGTTTACAAGAAAAACAATACTCGAGGCTCAAAGGTATAGGTGCTGAAGCATATAGAAATAGGTAAGCTTTTAGGATCTAGGTTATATCAAACAATGCCTAAGGTTTTTCCCGAATTAATCACGTAGCACTAATTCTTTTAAGCACATATCTACTCAAACGAACAATTAGCATTTCAAATTATTTATCTATAAGGATCCATATATTTAATTCATCCTACGGTACATTTTATACATTTTCATTTTGGTTATTGCCTCTAGTCTATCATACATATTAACTAATTAAACTAATTAATCTACAAGTAAGAGTAAGAAATTATCTAATATCATGCAAAATTTACAAGTTTGAAAATTCTATATACTCATTTGATATCTATAACTACTAACTTATTACCTAATTACAGTCCAAGCACCATGCAATAACACAAAATAAAAATAAAAGCAACATATGTTTTTGGATTTTTGAAAAATTAAGAACAAAAATAGAAAATGTTTTCGAGATTTTTTTGAATTTTTTTTGAAGAAGGCCTAAAAATTAGAATAAACACACAAATAAACATAAAAGCAAGAAAAATAAACACACATAGAACTTATGTGCATCCCCTCACACTTAGACCATACATTGTCCCCAATGTGTCCCATGAAAAAATAGAAGGTTACTGGACTTCCCTAGAATAGAGCATCAGACTAGCTCAGGGCTTCACCTCCTCGTTGAAGCTTGAAATGTAATGTAGTCTTTCAGGGTAATTCACTGCACATAAGACAAACAAACAAAGAAAAAAAAAAAAAAAAAAAAAAAAGGAAAATAAAAATATCCAAAAACAACCAAAAAGTTTTTTATAGTTTACATGTAGCATAAAAATAAATAAAATGCTAAGATATGTAACTAAGCATTGGACATGTCATCCCCACAGTTAGTTTCGTCAACTCTCGGTATGTTCCTTCCTTTGTACGTGGTTTTCTCCATGTTCGATCATCAAAAAGGCATGCTCTGCTCTCTAGAATTTACATCCTTGGTCATCGGATGTGTAGGTGTAGCTACGCCCTCCATAATCTCATCTTAGGGTGTCGCTTCATGTGTAACACCCCAAAATAGGGCCTAAGAGTTTAGGAGTATTTTAGGAATTTTAGCTCTAGGGTGCTTAGAATTTCATAGCATGGTAAACTAGAATTATATTCGACCATGGGATTATAACTGTTAAATCAATTTTTGAAAGTGTTTTAGAAACCTTTAATTTTAGAAAGAGGACTGATTTGTAACAAAGTCAATAGTACGCATTTATGTTGTATTTTTACCAATTTATAAAATTGAACTTATTTCTTCCCCATCAATATGTTTTCACGTTAGTTTTTCCCTTCATTGTGCCTGTCGTCCCTTTGATTTCCCTAGCTATCTCCACTAGATTTTGATTACCAAACTATAAGCTTTTGATTTCTCTCAACATCCAAGCCTTAAACATCTATAAAATCTCTTTAAAACACTCAAAAACTCTATAGATTTCATCATTTCTCCAAGCGTGAGTTTTCCAAATTTACATCAAAACTCATCTAATCTTCCATCAAAGGTAATATTTTGAATTCTTATGAGTTTTTCATGATATCTAGTCCTTAAATTTAAAGTATTAGCCATCGAATCACAAGTTTTTATTAAAAACTGAAAATTGAGTCATTAATGGTGGATTCCGAGATTTTGGGTAAAAATGTGATTTTAAAGTGTTTTTTTTTCTATTAGTTTTAATTTTATTGAGATGTTTTCTAAACTTACATTGAAGTTTCATTAATGATTTCTCATGTTTTAATGAATTTTGTGAAACTTGCCTAAAAGATGTTAAAAAATGTCAATACCATGATCTGAGCATTTTAGTGTAATTTAAAGATTGAGAATTAGAAGTAGACGATTAATAAGATGAACAAAATTCATTTTAGGCAAAAAGGTTAAGCGTAGACCGAGTTATCAACATTTTAAGTTTGTTATGTTAATGGTTTTGAGCTACTTTGGAACTCAACTTAGGCTTGTATTTTAGTTGGTTTGAGTGAATCCTTGGTCGTTATTTGACTATGTTTATTGTATTATTGTTGTGTGTGAAGCCTTGGATTCATTAGGGCTTTCAACCAGTTAAAGAAAAAGCTAGATTGAGCTTTCAGCTTCTCGGTGAAAGCATTAGTGGTGAGTGTTTGGAACCGCTACTCGTAGACACGAGTCATGCGTATTTGGCAATTTAGTTGTAGCCTAAACCCATATTCTAAATTCCAAGTGTAAGTTTTCTTGTATCTATATTTGTGTGTGGTTTATGTGCTTGCATTATTATGAACTTGTGCATAGTGATGAGAAGCTCAAATATGCGATATGTGGATATGATCATTGTTGTGAGAAGTACAAATGTATACATGATATATATATGTTATATGAAAGTGATATTGATTTGCAAAAGATGCTAACATGTAGTGATAGTGCTCGAATAATCGATAAGCAATATGTGTGTTAAATTGCATATTTTGGCTTTGTGATTCTTGAAACCATCGGATATAGTTGGCATGCCATAGGATTATGAGTACTCACCTATATGTATAGTGATTTTAGGCATTAAGGACCTAGGACATGTTTGGAGGGATAAGGAAATGTGAGCTAAGCTCCATTCAACGGGACATGTAAGGGGAAGTAAGGAGAGTGTTATCTATACGCTTCACTTCTGGGACATGTTTGAGTCTACGAGTCTATGCGGTGTGATGGAGATCCGTGTATCTGATGTGTGATGATAGAGCTTACTATAAGTTTCATAACTCAAGTGCCAAATTATTGTGTATTATATATGTGTGTGTTGTGTGATGAATGCCTTAATAAATAAGTGGTTTCTATGCAAACTATCCTTATAAATGCTATGCAAATGAACTGCTAGATGATGCATGTTAAAGTGTTACACGTTACTGAACATAAGACTCAAGTATCGTATATGTATGTGGTTATTGTGGATGCATGATGGAATGTTTGCGTTGTGGTTATTTCACTCATTCACTGAGCTTGTTAAGCTCACCCACACTTTTCAACATTTATAGATTATTAACGGTTCAGTGTGGGCGGTGTAGTTGTTGTAGGGAGTGATCCAAGGAAGACTCGTTTATTCTCGTAGGTGTTCTTCCAGTTATTTTTGTATTGGGAAATAAGGAAATGCGGTAGAATTGTTTAGTGCCAAAATATGTTTGGATTATTTACCGACTCTATTGTGTTTCGATTTTGGAAGTTTATGTGTTTATATGTTTGCTTATGTTCATGAACTTTAATGGTGGCTTGATGTATCTTGCTTGGACACGTTTTGATGACTTGAACTATTAAATTAGCCGTTGGATGATTATTTATCAAAGTAATTGCTGCATGATGCTTAGAAACTATCTTGGAGTGAGTTAATTGCATTTGTGTGCTGCATTTTCATGTTCAGGGGCAGAGGTATTGATAATTGGGTTCCAAAATCGATACCACTGTGTTTCAAAATGTGCAGGAAGTTAGAATAGGGATTTGGTATTTATACCTTTGCTTGAGTATCGATACTCGGGTTTAAAGTATTCATATTTCATAACAGGTACCGATAGTTTTCAAGATTTGGGTTTTAAATCGATAAATAGAATACAAGTTTGGTATCATTTTTCCAGGTGGTATCAATACCACTTAGAGAAAATATCGATACCCTAGTGCCAGTATTGATACCTAAGGACATGTTTAGAAATTTTTTCTAAATAGACCCTAACCATGTTTTAAATTGTTTATAAGACTAATTATTGTGAGATTTGCACGAAACAATGATAACTATCAAGTTAATTGGTTTAAAACCTTAGTGAATAACAGAACAATGGATGATTTGTTCCAATGAGCTTTTGCTTGATGTAAATGAGACGGTGGTGTGGCATCTCGTATTCGGGCTTGGCAACCAAGCTAGGTATAGGGTGTTACATCATGACCCTTGGATGCCTCGTCATCCGCTACCTTACCTTCTTTATTCCCTTTTGTAGTGGCCTCCTCCTGTCCATCATCCTTACCCTCGGATGAGTCACTCGATCGAGCGGGCATTGTATGGCTTTTGCTCCCTGACTTTCCATGAACGTGTTTATGAGTGGATTCATTGCCTCGAGCATTCAGGTACTGTAACATACATCACAACCTAAACAACGTAGCCATTGTGTAGGCTGACCCTTATTCTTCTTTTGGACACTCGATTTTTTCATTGCTTGAAGTGCATCCATTTGTTCCTTACTTTGTTGATTCCATTCAATTGAGTGGAATTGTTGGAGCAAAGAATCATTGGTGATGCTACGAGTCGGTCATTGTGTTTGCTCGGTGGATGCGATGTCGACAACAGCCCTGTAGTAGAGGTCAATAACCAAGTGTGGGAAATAGATATCGACCTTACCGTCCACAATGAAATGCTTCATCTGTTGATTCACCCATGTACCTACACAAATTCCTTTGCGTTGCAAATTAAAAATATAACAGGGTTGCTCTAAACACATTCACATTGTTAGTATCCAATGTAGGGGAAAGATGAGTACATATAAATTGCATCCAAATTTTTGCAATAGGGAACATGATCGGTTTCTTAAAAGAAAGGGTCGCCTCGATGAAACTTCACGTTTCCATTTGCCTCTACCTTATGTAAGGTAGTTTAATATTGCATCCGTGTCAACATTAGTAAAATTGTTTAAATCGAGGGATGAAAAATCATCTTCCTCATAACACGGCACACCATAGTACACACTAATGGCAGCGGAGGAAATATCAATATAGGCAAGCTTGACGTATACTCGATTACATTTAGAAATTTTTAATTTGGAGTAAACCTCCAATACTACAAGTACGATGGCAGGTTGCTTGGGAAGCAAGGAAAAATTATCCTATTGGTGAAAGTAGAGTTCATCCTAAGTCTCATCCTTAAAAGAAGAGGCTAAATCAAAACCTTATTCAGGGATGAACGTTCACCCCTAGATAGTGTGATAGAAATTTGGGGCCTCTTTTTAGGAAAATTTGACCCCATAGAATTTCAATGACAGAACTGAAATGAATTAGGATCAAGACCATTTTTGTTGTCTTAGGGGCATTTTGTAATGTTCTGAAATTAAAGCAATAAAATTCAACTAACTATCCAACCACAAACAATTAATCTATAAATTAGTAAAAACTAACAATTAAAATAAGGGAAAATAAGAATAATAATGATCACAAGGCAAACGAAAAAAAAAACTTAAACTGCCTTGATTGTTGTGATCGAATGGGTTGATGCGAGAAGTGTCGTATTCCCTAAGCAAAAAAAGTGTAATACTTGTAAAATAAGAAACTCAAAAGAAAAATAAAGCAAAAAGAAAGAAGATTTCAAAGAAAATTGAAAGAGATTTAAAGAGTGATCTAGAGAAAATAGAGAGGGGGAAGATTGTTAAGGGATTTAGGGTAAAAGGTTTAGGGAAAATGAGAGGAATTGGGGGTTAGGGTGTTTGGAGGCTTAAAAATCCTCCAAAACACGTAGATTTCAATACCTGAAATTGGGTATCGCCTAACCCAAATTGGATATCGCAATACTCTATAGTGGATATCATAATCTATCATGTTTTTAAACCCCCCCACATTCCATTATGTCTAAGATATCACGATACTGAAGTTGGGTATCATGATAACATTGTGTAAACCAAAATTTTTAACTTTTGAAATTCTAGGTGTATCACGATAACAAGGATCTGATATCCTGATACCCAAAAGATTTTTGGTTCCCTCTTGAAACTATTAGAGAAATCGCGATATCCTCCCTTGGATATTGCGATTCCACTAAACTATCCCTAAAAACATTTACAAAATCATCATTTTTTTCTCAATCGTCAAAATTATATCTTAACAAGACTAAAATGCAACTAACTACGAATTAAAACCCTACACTACATGCAAAATCACTTAGAGTCCATGCTCAAAACATCTAATTATTTACAAATTTTTCTAGTTTCCTCACCACATATGGTAATTAAAAACAGCTAGTCACACCATTAAAATGATGCTTTCTCGGTGTCCTCGACACTCAGATACGCCTCTTGTCTAACATGCGATTGACTTCACCCAAAAATCATAAGGTCCTCCTTATCCTTGTTCGCTTCTGGATTCTCTTGCGTGGCACACGAACATTTGAGAAGCCACACCATTCCATAAAAGTGGAAAATTTGTTAGCATGATAAGGTCTCGTCTCAACTACCTGACACACATACCTTTTTGATGGAAAAATCTCCTTAGACCTAAACTCATACTCAACACATTTAAAAATTCCGGTTTCTTCCTTGATTTCCACAGTCAACTCGCCCTTTCTTATGTCGATAGTAACATTAGATGTGGCCATGGAAGGTCTTTCTATGAGTATAGGAATTTTGATATCCTCCTCGAAGTTGAGCACGATAAAGTCAATGGGAAAAATGAATTTCCTAACCCTCACGAATACATCTTCAAGGACTCCCTTAGGGTGTACCAAAAATCGATTGGCTAATTGCAAAGTGACTATTGTTTCCTTAAGCTCTCCCAAACCTAATCTCCTATAAATAGACAATGGCATGAGGTTAATACTTGCACCTAGGTTACATAGGGCCTTCTTAAAACTCACTCCACCTATCTCTGTGGGAATGGTAAAGTTACTGGGATCTTTTAGTTTGGGAGGAACTCTTCACGACACTACCGTGCTATATTCCTCATTAAGAGCGATTTGTTCTTGTCTCCCTATTTTCTTCCTATGAGACATAACATCCTTGAGGAACTTGGAATATTTGGGCATCTTCTCAAAGAGCTCTAACAAATAGAGGTTTACATGTAAGGCTTTGAGCATATTGAGGAATTGCAAGAACTCTTCACTCTTTCTTTTTCTTCTCTAGATGTGAAAGGAATGGTATGAACTTCTGGGTAGGTGGTGGTGGTGGAACAAGTCTATCCTTTGGTTCAAAATTTATGGGTTCACTCTCGGGTCTTTCTTTCTCTACCACCCCATTTCCAGCATTAGGAGTGGGTGCCTTGTCTTTCTCACTCTCTTTCTTCTCCCCATAATCTTGCCAGATAGGTTCCTTAACCACAACCATTGATCTAAGGGTGATCGCATTCAATAATTGTAAAACTTAGTCTAATTGACCACAGATTTTGCGCACATCAGCTTGCACTACATGTAAACCTTCCTCTACTTTACTCACCCTAATCGATAATAGAGGGTCACTACTATGAGTAGGACTTCTCTCTTGATTTTTGGGGTGCCCTAAAAGGTAATGGAGGTTGATATGCTGTATTAGGTTTGAGAGGGTTAAGGTTTTGTTTCCTTTAATTTGAAGGTCCCACTTCATTCCCTCCACTGGTTAGGATGGTTACGCCACTGTTAATTATAGGTGTCGAAGTAAGATTTATATCCTCTATTCCCTACATAATTAACCTCTATATGGTTGCTCTCATCATCATGTACTACATTAATATGTTAGATTAGGTTGGTTTAAGACTTGCGCCTTGGCTGCACTCATCTCCAATTGATTGAGCCTTTCGAGGACTTATTGATACCTTTCTTTGCTACCAACAATGTTCACTGTCGATTATTTAGCCCGGTATGTGAACCGCTTAGCCAACCACATATAAGAGTTCATCACCATGTCCTCGATAAGTTGACAAGCCTCGACATAGGTCTTTGACATGAATGCTCCCACAGATGCTCCATCTACGCTAAAGCGTAGGTTTCCATCATGTCCATTGTAGAAGACTTGAAGTTGTAGCCGATCTTCTAAACCATGACAAGGACACTTGCTCAACATTAACTTTGCAAAAAATTTTCTTGCTAGCATGGCTTAAGTGTTGATGGAATCTACCGACTATGAAGTTAACCACATAAAAGCATTATTAGTAAGAGAGAAAGGAAATAACTAAAGATAAATCATCATTGAATACCCTATTATACTTAAAAGTATCACAAATGGTTAGAAACCGCTTAAGGTGTTGATGTGGATCTTCATTCATTGGCCCTCGATATTGAAGGTTTGATTGTATCATCTGGATCATGGTCAGTTTGATTTTGAAGTTGTTAGCATTAATCGTTGGGCGATTAATGCTACCTTGAACTGCATCTAAGTTGGGCATCACGTAGTCATGCAAAGTTTATTGCTCCATAGCTAGGTGTTGTGGTTGTTGAATCTATCCTTACAGATTCTCGATAGGTTGCTCTCTTTGTGGAGGTGGGACATCTCTAGGTTGTTGCGCCCTCCTTGAGTGTGTGATGATACGTTCTGGTTTTATCTCAAATGGTAAGATACCATTACCGATTTGAGTCACACAATGCCTCTTACAAGCACAAAGATTAAAGAAAATTAACTAAGCTTGCAACAAAAGAAAAAATAGAAGAAATAAAGTCTTATATATAAATCCTACCTTCGCTACTTATCTCTACCTACGAGTGTACACTAAAATTACTCAATCTTACACCGTCTCCCCGACAATGACGATAACAACTTTAACCAGTTTCGCATGTGTGCATTAAAATAACAATTTTATAAAATAATTTTTAAAGCCCGATTTTACTGTAAGTGTGCAGGTCAATTGTAATATTTATAGTTCAGATGGAACACGAAGTATTCCAAGGGGTCGAACCCAAAGGAGAAGGCGGTTGAATAACAACAAGCATACATGATAGAGTATAAGTCGACACTAATATGATTTTATAGTATGACAAATCATAACAAGAGAATTGTAACACCCCTAAATCGTATCCGTCATCAGAATAGGGTTAAAGGTGTTACCGAACATATCAAAACATTTAATATTCATTTCACAATCACCAAGCATCACAAATCTTACGTCAATATAGAGTCCCTTACATAGGTCAACGAGACTTTAAACATGCATTAGAAAGGGATCGGGACTAAACCGAGCACATACAAATTTCTCAAAAACATAACAAAATTTTCAAAGTTTCACAGGTCGTATGCCCATGTGAACAGACGGTGTGCCTCACACAACTTTAGACATGCTCGTGTGTCTAAACCATGGCAAAATAGGGCATATACACTGACTTAACCACACGGCCACAAGACATGCCCGTGTGCCTTAGCCGTGGTCGAAATTGACTTGGTTCACATGGCCAACCACATGCCCATTTGTCTAGTCCATGTACCCTTCGAAATGGCCACACACGCCCATGTACCAAGGCTGTGTTCCTCGCACAGCCATCAGACATGCCCGTGTGTCAAGGCCGTGCTCGATACTGACTTGAAGAGCTAAAATTACAATAGACACACGGTCGAAACACACGCCCGTGTGCTTAATCGTGTGGGGTGAAATTAGGCTTGGTTTAAGTCATATTTCCCACCTATCTCAAGCACACCAAATCCACAACATTTTACATCATTTACATACATTTATAATCAATCAATACATGTCAATTCAATCGCATATCAAACTATATAATCTCAACCAATTCAATATGCCAACATCATCACAATTTACCAAAGTTCCAAATGCACAAACTTATTACTTCAACATCTCATAATAAGCCATAACTTAAACATTATAAACATCACATATCTTACCTATCAAACACACCATTTTAACCAATTTAAAAGACCATACATATTAACATTTATAAGCCAATTCTCATGGCTAATATTCACATCACAAAACATACCAAATGACACTAGCCTATACATGCCATATACCATGTATACAACTCTCAAAATGGTGCCAAAATAGATGTCCGATAGTGTGATTGATGTCGCTGACAATCCCCAAATCCTAGTTAGCCTTATAACACTGTAAAACAGAAAACATTTCACACAGTAAGCTTTAAAGCTTAGTAAGTTCGTACTATAAATAAACACAGTTTATAATATACAAAACATCAACCAATAAACACTTAGTAATTTACAATTCATCCATCAATTCTATTCTATCTCATGTAACATGTTCATATGAATTCATCAAGCTTCATACACATAGTACTATTTACCACTTAGGTATCGAACATGCCTGAACTTTCCTGTATAATTTCATTTCATTCTCACATCGCGTTCAAATACATTAGTTCATTCGAAAGTCTTTCCATGCCTTAAGAATTCGCACACTTAGTGCATCAGTTATTTGTTGAAATCGTAACAATTCCACACACTTAGTGCCATTTGTAGCTAAAGTTATTTCGAACCGCACATTTAGTGCCAAACATAGTCGATTATCATCATACTCAAACTGTAATCAAATATTTATACAATTTATGCATTATCAAAGTATTAAAGTATAACTATAACATCATTTATCACGTACGAACTTACCTCGTACTCGGAATTGATAATTCGGACCGTTTGCTTAATAACCTTCGACTTCCCTCGTCTAAATTCGAACTCCTCTTTTCTTGATCTATATGTATTCAAAATTAATCTTTTTATACAAAAAATCATTCAATTCAATCCATATGCACATATTTAAGGCATTTTGCAAATTAGCCCTCACATTTTCACATTTTAACATTTTAGTCCCTATTCCACAAAAACTCAAAGTACACATGATTTCAATGAACCCATGCATAGCCGAATATCATAAGGACTTTTAGGAGTCCATAACTTTCATTTATTTTACAATTCAACCCCTCAATTTACCATTTTCACAATTTAACCCAAATTACTCAAATTCATCAAAAATTCAAAGACAAAATATGTTAACCTAACTTCAAGCTTCCATATACTATCATCAAACCTCATAAAACTCATAGTTTCATCAATGGTTCAACTCAAAATCATCAAAAAATTATGAAATTTAAGCATGGGTTTTATAAAACACAAAGCAACGATCTAAAACACGTAAAAATTATCAAAAATCGAGCAAAACACATACCTTAATCAAGCAAAACCATAGCCGAAACCATAAGCTTAAATTTTCTTTCTTTTTCTTTGACGAAATCGGCAAGATGATGAATATATCATCAAATTCATGTTTTTGGTTTTATTTAATTATCATAATATACTATACCAATTTTGCCCTTTTATTAAACCATTTAATAAACCATTATATTAAGGCTATAATTGTCCACTCATGCTTTCAATGGTCTAATTACATCATAAGGACCTCTCCTTTAATAAGACAAAGCAATTCAGTACTTTAACAAATAGAACACATCTTTTGCATTTTTTGCGATTAGGTCCGTTTTGCAAATTGAGCACACAAACGATTAAATTTTCATACGAAATTTTCACACATACTAATTCATATATAATAAGTTTGAAAAATAATATTAAAATATTTTTCTAACTCGGATTTGTGGTCCCAAAACCATATTCCAACTAGGGTCTAGACCGGGCTGTTACAACTCTCCCCTTTAGGGATTTTCGTCCCCGAAAATCTTACTAGTGAATAGTTTTGGATATTGTTTTCTCATAGCATCTTTGGGTTCCCACGTAGCTTCTTCAACCCCATTTCGATGCCATAATACTTTCACTAACGCTATTATTTTATTTCTCAACTCTTTGATCTCACGAGCTAAAATCTGTATCAGTTCTTCATCATAGGACATATCTAGCTGAATTTTAACCTCAGTCAGGGAAATGACATGCGAAGGATCTGATCTGTACCTTCGTAACATTGATACATGAAATACATTATGAATCTTTTCTAGCTCTGGTGGCAACATCAATCTATAAGCAATCGGTCTGATACGCTCGGTAATCTCATACGACCCGATGAACCTCAGACTCAGCTTGCCTTTTCTGCCAAATCAAAGTACTTTCTTCCACGGTGATTGTAACACCCCAAACCCAACCTAGACATTATGGCTGAATCTGGCGCGTCACATGGAAGTGTTTTATCGAAAACCTTGTTTTCATTGAAAACCCTTCCTTAAAATGAGAAACCTTCATTAACTTATAGAAACTCCCTTCAATCGCGAAAGCTTGTTTAAAACATATGATTTGTAAAAACCGGTCATTTTAATAAAATTTAGTGCGGAAACGTAGAAAAACAAACTATGATTTAGGAATCCCATGTTCAACTTCCCATAACTACAACGCATAAAATAATAATCCAAATAATAACAAAAGGGAAGGCCTTATTACATTCCAGTCTGAAATTACTTAATAAACTAGAAACTATATGCTTTTTTTAAAAAAACAAGTCCAAGTCGTCTTGCTAGCTGGCCACCTCTGAGTCCCTCCAAACCTCGAACCTTCTATTGAGCATCACCTGAGAAAAATAAAAGAGGGGTTAAGTTTTCGAAAACTCAAGTGTACAACCTTCGACGAGTAACTAGCATTCATTAGTCACCATAAAATCATACATGCAATGCAATGCAGTGCAACCCACCCCAATAATCCATCTGCTATACACCAACTCCATCCCCCGGTATGCATCATGTGGGGATATAAATATCGACCCACCCAACCGATAGACATCAATGGTAGCCAGATTGCGGAACTACCTTCGTTGTAGCAAGCTGCCAATCACATATTGGGCTTAAAAACCATCGATGGATCCACGGTTGTCAAGCAACCATGTGATCCTCATATACTTCCTCCGTTCCATAATTCCCAACGCAGATGCAACCTAAACAGAATATCGTATGTATGCAACAGATATACATGTAACACCCATAAATCTTACATTCAACACTTAGGGGTATTTTGGTCATTTTTGCCCTTAAGGGCATTTCAGTAATTTTCTTTTATTACGAGTTTTTACTTACCTTGGCCCGTTAACAAATCCCGTGAGCTAAGATGAACGAATACTATGCACTAGGTAGGATTCCATAGAAGAGGAGGTGAGTCATTAAGACCGCTTAAGTACCAAGCTCTCCCTAGATCCAATCCTAGACATGCATATACCCGTTGCCACACCTTAACCCTATGATTGGTCCACGGTCTCAATAAATTAATTAAGTTTTATGTCTGTTTAAGCAGTTATCGGATACTAGGCCGAAAACCCCTTACAAAGCCCTAACAAGTTTACATGCATGCATATGGCCCACTAGGCCCAATCTCATTCATATGGCCCATTAGGCCCAAACCACATTTATATGGCCCACTAGGCCCAATCACTTTCACAGTCATGCTCTCATATGATTTTCTATCACATAGCATCAATTACAAATTTTGCCTATTATAGGCCCTACAGCCCATCGGGCCCATTTAGCTCAAGCTGGCCCGGTTGGCCAACTCACAGCCCAAGTCCATGGAATCGCCCATGGGGCCTCAGATAACCTATCGGTTTCCCCCTTACGAGTGTTCGTGCACTCGTAAGACTACCGTAGCCAAATTTTTTACTTTTCGGCATTTCAGCTTTTTGACATTTCAGGATTTGCTGATCTACTTGTGTGTGTGTGTAGTGTATGTACACACCTGGTAATAAAGCGTACTACGATCCCCTTAGCCACGAACCTACAATCCATATCACTCAAGGATTAATCTCACATACTTATCGAATACTTTACCCAAAAGCCAAAGTCTCACCTTAACCTTGCTTGAAACGCCAAGCCTTAATAGCTTTTCCTTGATCACTAATCACAAGTACTTCCCAGATCTGCATTAACCTTTATCATTAAAAACATAATAGGTGACTTGTATCCAACATATTTCACCCTTTTCTACTAAAGCCTATTCAGCCCACCCATACCGAAGTGAAGAACACTTACCAAAATCTCACACCTAAGAAGCAAATCGATAGGGATCCAAAAGACTGGGATTCAATACTAATCCTACCAAAACTGATTAGAAGAAGTGAGGGACAGAGTAATTGATACTAGCAAAATTGATTGAGAGAACAAAACACTTACACTAGATTTGGCCGGGTGGAAAGGGTAGTGGAGGCACAGAGGATATTCAGCTCTTGAGACTTGTATGGTAAAAGAGGTTATTCGGCACAAAGAGAAGTAAAAATCGTTAAAAACCAGAGGTGAATCAAAAAGAGAACTTGAGTAGGGAAGAATGGAAAATCGGCACAAAGAAAAAAAGGAAGAACAAGGGATTTCGACTTTTAGATCTTTGGAGAACAAAGTGTTTTCTGGCAACAAGGTGAGGGAGAATTTGGCATTAGCCTGGCAACCTCACATTCGGCACCTATATATAGCCTCTAGCCGAATTTCCTATTCCCTAATTCCCAATTCAGCTCCACCTCTTTACACTCCTCATCTCCTAATTTTTCTCCCTGATAACTCCTTAATCCCCTTATCAAATTTCTCCTCCTATCACTCCCTACAGAGTTTATATCCAACGCCACCACTGTCCATCTCTTAAGTGTAAAAAAGAAAAAAATCCTTTTTTTGAGCAAGGAGGGATTCGAACCCCCAAGCCTCCTTGCCTTGCATCTGACGTCACTTGCCACTCCACCACCAAGTTTTCTTGTGTCTAATTCTTCCTTCATTTATTCAAAAACCTGCCTACTTGCAATCAAGGTTCTTTTATTTATTAACCTATAATTTTCTTCACCCCTAAGTTTGAACTCAACCCTTAACCAAGACCTACTATCACATAATTAACACTTGACTAGGAATGTTAAGCACAATTTTTATCGAAATAAAAAAAAAAGAAAGTTTGAGATTTTGGGATTTTTGGAGCGTTACAGTGATACTTTCAAAAATACTTTGTCACCGATCTAAAACTCAATATCTTTGCTTTTTAACTCTGCATACGATTTTTGATGATTCGCAGCTGCTTTTAAAATATTTCGTAATACTTTCACTTTTTCTTCTATTTCTCTGACCAAATCAACCCCGTAGATCTTATTCTCACTAAGCTCTGTCTAGTACAATGGTATTTGACATTTTCGATCGTATAAAGCTTTATAAGGAGCCATTTTGATACTCGATTGGAAACTATTATTATATGCCAATTCAATCAATGGTAAGTATCGTTCCCACGTACCTTCAAACTCAAGAATACAACATCTCAACATATCCTCGAGTGTTTGAATAATTCGCTCAGATTGACCATCTGTCTGTAGGTGAAAAGCAGTACTGAAATGCAATTTCGTACCTAAAGCCTCTTACAATTTCTTCCAAAATAGTGATGTGAATCTTGGATCTCTATCTGATACAACAAATAAAAGCACTCCATGCAATCTCACAATCTGAGAAATGTACAACTCAACAAGCTTATCAAGTGAATAATCTATATGAACCAAAATGAAATGACCTGATTTAGTCAATCTAACAACAACAACCCAGATTGCATCTTTCTTACTCGGTGGCAGAGGTAAACCCAATACAAAATCAATCATAATTTTATCCTATTTCCACTCTGGAATCATAATCGGTTGAAGTAACCCAGATGGAACTTGATGCTCAGCTTTAACCTGCTGACAAACCAAAAATTTCGAAACAAATTTCGTATATCTCGTTTCATTCCAGACCACCAATAATGTTGTTTTAAATCATTATACATTTTCGAACTACCCGGATGCACAGATAAATGACTGTTGTGGCTTTCTTTCAAAATCATCTAAATCAATTCTAGATTTTTCAGAACACAAATCTGAACTTGGAATCTTAAACAACCTTCAGTATCAACACAAAATTCTGAATCAGTATTCAAATCACACTAAACCCGTTTTGCTAACAATTCATTATCAATTTTCTGAGCTTCATAAATCTGTTGAATAAATAACAGTTTTGCTTTCAACTCAGCTAAAATCGAACCATCATCATTAAAAAAATGTTAACTGAGTATTCATTACACGGAATGCAAACAATGATTTTCGACTTAGAGCATCAGCAACAACATTGGCCTTTCCCGAATTGTAGTCAATTACAAGCTCGTAGTCTTTTAACAACGCTAACTATCTTCGCTGTCATAAATTCAAATCTTTCTAAGTCATTAAATATTTTAAGCTTTTGTGATCAGAATAAACATGAAATTTCTCACCAAAAAGATAGTGGCGCCAAATTTTCAAAGCAAAAACAATTGCAGCCAACTCAAGATCGTGCGTCGGATAGTTCTTTTCATGCGGCTTTAACTGTCTCGAGGCATAAGCTATGACTTTGCCTTCCTGCATCAAAACGCAGCCCAAACCGTTCAAAGATGCATCACTATAGATCACGAATTCTTTACTCGATTCTGGTTGTACTAATACCAGAGCTTCAGTCAATAGGGCTTTCAACTGATCAAAGCTTTTCTGACACTTTTCAAACCAATCAAATTTCATATCTTTTTGAAGCAATTTTGTCAACGGAGTCGCGATCATAGAAAAGCCTTTTACAAACCGTCGATAATAACCAGCAATATTTCTCGAAGGTTTCAAATCTAAAATAGCCGAAACCTTGCCGACACAACATGTCCCAAAAAACTGACTTCTCACAACCAAAATTCACATTTGCTAAACTTCGCATATAACTGCTTATCTCCCAAAGTCTGTAGTACTATTCTCAGATGCTCGGGATGTTCAGTTTCATCAGACGAATAAATCAAAATGTCATCAATGAATACAATAACAAATCGATCTAAATATGGTCTGAAAATTCTGTTCATCAAATCCATAAACACAGCAAGTGCATTTTTTAATCCGAAAGGCATAACCAAAAACTCATAATGTCCATACCTCGTTCGGAAGCAGTTTTCAGAATGTCTGAATCTTTTACTCTCAACTAATAATAACTCGATCTGAGATCTATCTTCGAAAATACGGCTGCTCCTTTCAACTGATCAAACAAATCATCAATTCGGGGCAGAGGATATTTGTTCATGATCGTCACTCTATTGAGCTGTCGATAATCAATGCACATTCTCATAGTTCTGTCTTTCTTTTTCACGAACAAAACTGGTGCACCCTAGGGAGAATAACTCAGTCGTGCAAAGCCTCTTTATGTCAATTCTTGCAACTGAGCTTTTAATTCTTTTAATTCAGTCAGAGCCATTCTATACGGAGCTATCAAAATCGAAGTAGTTCCCGGTACTAACTCAATACCAAATTCAACTTCTCGAATTAGAGGTAATCCCGGTAACTCATCAGGAAACACATCTTGATATTCACAAACAACTGGTACTGATTCAATCTTCTTTTCAATCAGTTTCATGTCGAGCACATAAGCTAAATATGCTTTACAACCTTTTCTCACATATTTCTGAGCTAACATCATTGAAATCACAACTGGCAATCCATTCAAAACATCTGATTCAATTCGAATAATCTCATTACTCTGACATCTCAAATCAATCATCTTTCGTTTGCAATTTACAACAGCATCATGCAACGTTAACGAACCATACCTAGGATTATGTCAAACTCGTCAAATGGTAACAACATCAAATCAGCCGAAAAGCAATTACCCCGAATCATCAGTGGACAATTTTTGCACACTTTATCAACCAAAACACACTTGCCTAAGAGGTTCGATACTCTAATTACAAATTCAGTAGACTTTACAGGCAAAGTCTTACTGGATACTAAATTCACACATATATACGAATGAGTAGACCCTGGATCTTTCAATGCAATTACTTTAGTATCATAGAGAGTAAAGTACCGGTATAACATCTGGTGATGATGCTTCTTCTCATCCTCGAATAGCGTAGGCTCGTGCAGGTGCTCTAGCATCAGATCTCGCTGTAGTGTCTCGCGTCACACCTCTACCTCCACTTACATTTCCCGTATTTCTCAGTGGTCTACCTCTAGCTGCAGTATTACTCGGCCTTAGGTTTTGAGCATTATGTTTTTCAACTAACTCTGGGAAATATTTTATAAAGTGATATCGTGAACCACAACTGTAACAAGCTCGATTATTACTTTTTCCCCAGCAATTTCTGAAATGTCGTCTTTCACATTACTTACACTCAGGCTTTACGCCCTTTGCGTTACCAACACTCGACACCGAGGTAGTTTGAGCTTTAGGATTGGTATATTGCTTTCCACGATCTCTATTCTGATATCCTGCTGAAGCAGTCGATCGATCATTAAAATCTCTAGTTTTCTTTGATGAGGAATGATAAGATTTTTTCATCGATCTCTTTCTCGAATCTCTAGCCACTGAATTAGCTTTTCTCTTTTCTTTATTAAGATCTTCAGCTTTACAGGCCCTCTCAACCAATACTACAAATTCTTTTAGTTCAAGTATCCTGACTAAAAATTTTATATCTTCGTTCAATCCATCAACAAATCTTTTACACATGATTTCTTCAGTGGATACATATTCCCGGGCATATTTGCTCAAACGTACAAATTCTCTTTTATATTCTGTTATAGTCATTTGACCCTATTTCAATTCTCGAAACCCTTTATTTTTCTGATCAAGGAATTTTTGGCTTATGTACTTCTTCCGGAACTCGGTCTGAAAGAATTCCTAGGTAACTTGTTCCCTAAGAACCACCGATGTCAACGATTTCCACCAATGATATGCATTATCTCTAAGCAAGGATGCTACACATTTGATACATTCATTTGGAGTACAGGACAACTCATCGAATACTGGGGTAGTATTCTCAAGCCAGAACTCAACCTTTTCAGCATCGTCATCAACCGTAGCCCGAAACTCTTTAGCCCTATGTTCACGAATCTTATCAATGGGTGGCTTATTCAGTCGAATTGGATCTACTACTGGTGGCACAACCTGGATTTGTTGAGGAACAGGTGGGGGTTAAGGTTGTTGAGCAGCCGGATTCGTTCGTACAAATTCTGTGAACCACTCAGTTACCATTTGGAAGAAGGCTTCCTTAGCCTCTTCTCCCTAACTACTAGATATCGGCCTAGCCTTGGCCGGCATTGTCCTTTGAGTGGGAGCGGGCGTATTGCTCTCAACATCATCAGCTATTGCTCGAGACTGACTTGAATAGCTAAAATTACAATAGACACACAGTCGAAACACACGTTCGTGTGCTCAACCGTGTTGGGTGAAATTAGGCTTGGTTTAAGTCACATTTCCCATCTATCTCAATCACACCAAATCCACAACATTTTACATCATTTACATACATTTATAATCAATCAATACATTCCAATTCAATCAAATATCAAACTATATAATCTCAACCAATTCAATATGCCAACATCATCACAATTTACCAAAGTTCCAAATGCACAAACTCATTACTTCAATATCTCATAATAAACCATCACTTAAACATTATAAACATCACATATCTTACCTATCAAACACACCATTTTAAGCAACTTAAAAGACCATACATATTAACATTTATAAGCCAATTCTCATGGATAATATTCACATCGCAAAACATACCAAATGACATTAGCCTATACATGCCATAAACCATATATACAACTCTCATAATGGTACCAAAATGGATGTCTAATAGTGTGATTGATGTTGCTGACGATCCCTAAATCTGAGTTAGCCTTAAAACACTGTAAAACAGAGAACATTTCATACAGTAAGCTTTAAAGCTTAGTAAGTTTGTACTATAAATAAATACAATTTATAATATACGAAACATCAACAAATAAACACTTAGTAATTTACAATTCATCCATCAATTCTATTCTATCTCGTGTAACATGTTCATACGAATTCATCAAGCTTCATACATATAGTATTGTCTACCACTTAGGCATCGAACATACTTGAACTTTCTTGTATAATTTCATTTCATTCTCACCTCGCACTCAAATACATTAGTTCATTTGGAAGTATTTCCATGCTTTAAGAATTCACACACTTAGTGCATCAACGATTTCTCGAAATCGTAACAATCTCGCACACTTAGTGCCATTTCAATAGACTGAAGCTATCTCAGTATTGCACACTTAGTGCCTTATATAGCCGAAGCTATTCCAACCCACAGCCATTTGTAGCTGAAGTTATTTCGAACCGCACACTTAGTGCCAAACATAGTCGATTATCATCATACTCAAACCGTAATCGAATATTTATACAATTTATGCATTATCAAAATATTAAAGTATAACTATAACATTATTTATCACATACGAACTTACCTCGTACACAGAATTGACAATTCGGACCGTTTACTTAATAACCTTCGACTTCCCTCGGTCTAAATTCGAACTCCTCTTTTTTTGATCTATATGTATTCAAAATTAACCTTTTTATTCAACAAATCATTCAATTCAACCCATAAGCACATATTTAGGGCATTTTACAAATTAGCCTTCACATTTTCACATTTTAACATTTTAGTCCCTATTTCACAAAAACTCAAAATACACATAATTTCAATGAACCTAAGCATAGCCGAATATCATAAGGACTTCTAGGAGTCCAAAACTTTCATTTATTTTACAATTCATCCCCTCAATTTACCATTTTTACAATTTAGCCCAAATTACTCAAATTCATCAAGAATTCAAAGACAAAACATGTTAACCTAACTTCAAGCTTCCATATACTATCATCAAACCTCATAAAACTCATAGTTTCATCAATGGCTCAACTCAAAATCATCAACAATTTATGAAATTTAAGCATGGTTTTTATAAAACACAAGGTAACGATCTCAAAAACGTAGAAATTATCAAAAACCGAGCAAAACACATACCTTAATCAAGCAAAACCAAGCTAAAACCCTAACCTTAAATTTTCTTTCTTTTACTTTGATGATATCGGTAAATATGATGAATATATCATCAAATTCATGTTTTTGGTTTTATTTAATTATCATAATATACTAAATACCAATTTTTTCCTTTTATTAAACCATTTAATAAACCGTTATATTAAGGCCATAATTGTCCACTCATGCTTTCAATTGCAACACCCTTAACCCGTATCCGTTGTTGGATGAGGGTTATGAGACATTACCGATCATAATACAGTTCTTACAAGTATGCATAACATATTACAACTCGAACTTTTTAATCATGTCAATAATCATAACTAAATCAGAGATTCAATTTTAAAATCTTATTATTATTAACCTGGCATAATTTAAAAAAAATAATCTACGTCTATTAAACAATTTAGCTATATGCTGAACATGTAACAAATTAATAAATTGATTAACTGAATGTCAAACCAACTTATATAAGTCATGCGTATGTACAAAATTAAACATCATTTGAAACAAATTTCAATATTTTTCTTTTTATTTATTTATGTGACATTACTTTATTAATTTATATATAGTTCATAAGTCATACATTAAGGTTATCTAATACACCTATTTAGTAAGTATAAACACATAAGTATAGGTAACTAAACATAATTGAATAAAGCTTTGAGGCAGGTCATAATTTCGGTTTGATAATAACCATCACATAAGAGATGCAACATGTCTAATCGAACTCAAACATATTTCATCATTTTATCTTAAATCAATTTCAGCCACAAATAACAACTCAATACCAAAAACATGCATAATTCATTATAACCTCAGTCTGACATTAAATCACGTATATCAATTTCTGCACAAGCTTTAAATATAATCGATTAAAAACATATTACATAATCTAAAAGTCAATCACGTATGCATCTTTATTACAATTCAACATGGCCGAACATGCTTCTTACTCATATACACATTGTGTGTATTTACCCTAAATTTGAAAACCACACTTAACATTTAATTGCATACAAAATAATTGACTAAAATATTCATGGGACATTTTTATTACCTACTACATTTCATAACCGAATTTCATTATTAAAAACCATGAACACATTCAAAAGATTTCATCACCGAATTACCGGAACTAAGTTCATTAACATTACAACTAAAAACATATAAGACTACGACCAAACATGGTGATCAAAAGCACATATACACTAAATATATTAGTATAAAACACATCCAAAGCAACTAAACATACTTACGACCGATTTCTTCATACCTCATCCAAAATCATTAACTAATTTCAATATACAAACACATAACACAAATTATAATCATTCATGGCACATAGCATAATAATCAAAATGGACTTAGACCACAATTACGCCAAAACCGAATTCAAGCATGGAAAATAAGCCATCTTCGCATAACTTTTATACAAAACCAAAATTCGTCGTATCAAAACACATTCCAGCCTATACATGCCATAATTTGAGTTTGATTATTTAAATACCGAAGCTGTAGATAGTGTGATAGACTTTGCTAATGATCCCCGAGCTTGTAACTTGAATCCAAAATCTATAAAATAAAAACACACATAAAAACACAGAGTAAGCTTTTGAAGCTTAGTAAGTCATAAGCAATTAAACATTCCAAAATTATTATCAACTTATTTAAACTAAACTAAATTATAGTATCATCATATATCATATTCACATATATGAAATTCATTATAAATATATATTTTCATACTCAATTATCACTCTGGCAGAATACTCATGAAGCCAAATTATCATTATTATCATTTATATTCCACAACCAACTAGTCACTGTAACTTACTTCACATACCCATTAACATATAAACTCATATGTAATCACATAGTTTCATATGCATATATTAACCATGAAGCCGAATACATATAATCATGTATGCCTAATACTAAGTTTCATTTCAATAATAATTTCAAGGCCAATTACACTTGATTACGTAAGCCCCTATATCAAAATAATTTATCATATTCATATATTAAATATATAATCAAAATTACCTAATCATATATGCACATGTTTAAAGATTATTCATGATAAACAAGTTACTAACTCACAAAGTCAAATACACATATCACATTCGCATATATTATTCATTTGCAACAATTAATCAAGGAACTTACTTACTTTACCTCAAACAGGTAACGAGTTAAACCATACCTGGCATATAACACATTTGACACATTCGAAATCAATTTACCTTTACCCGATGAACCATTTCGGAATTGGATAGGACACTCGGATAATCACACAAATCGTACAATGCCAACGTCCTAGACATGGTCTTACATGTAGTCACATATCGATGCCACTGTCCCAGACAGGGTCTTACTCGTAAACACATATCGAAATTACATATCAATGTCATGGTCTTACTCGTACACATATATCGGAATCCTATGTCATAACATATGTATCCTAATTATTCCTAAGGTTCACACGGGGCTTCAGACGTCGTAACTCGGTCGAAACGAATGCTTGAACATGGTTACCAAGCTTATACACATTCGGCAATAACATGAATAAATTCATACATTACATACCAGCATATATATTTATCATTTAACGATAATTAGGCATGTCTATTCACTTATAAACTTACCTCGAACGATGTAAAATAGAACGGAGCGGCTAGTCAACAACTTTCGTTTTTCCCTGATCAAAATCTGATTTCTTTGGTTCCTGATCTAAACATATTCAAATTAAGATCATTCAAACATATTTTCATTCAATTTAGTCCAAAAACACATAAATGGGAAAATTACCATTTTACCCCTGACATTTACACTTTTTACAATTTAGTCCTTTTTGCACAAAACACAAAATACACAAAATTTCAACATACCCATGTTAAGCCGAATTTTGGCCACCCTCAAAAAAATCCATATATTTAATTTATTTCTCATTTTAGTCCCTTAAATTATTATTTTTGCAATTTAGTCCCAATAACTCAAAATCATCAAAAACTCCAATACAAAATATGTTAATCTAAAACATATCTTTCATATTTCATCATCAAACAACAAAAATCACAAGCTCTCAACAATAGCATAACTCAAAATATTCACCAAAACCAAAAATTCAAGCATGGGTTTTGTAGTAATCGAAGCAACGATCTCAAAAATGTAAAAATCATCAAAAATTGAGCTAAACTCTTACCTTGATTGAGCTTGAAAAGCAACCAAACCTAGGTTTTATTTTCTTTTTTCTTTCTTGTTTTTGTTTCGGCAATGATAAAAATAATATGAACATGGCTTTCTTTTTTTAATTTATGTTTTATTTTATAATATATTTTATTAACTTATGATTTAATTTACTTATTTAACCATACTAAAATTATAACAAAACCTTATAATATATGTCCACTACCGTTCATTTAATAAGTCAATGGGCTATTTACCACTTAATGGCTTCCTTTTATAAAGCCAATAACAATTTGACCCTTTATACATTAAACTACCAATTTTTTAATTTACGCGATTAAGTTCTTTTATTAAATCAGATACCTAAACGACAAAATTAAATCACGAAAATTTCACAGATATAAATTCACACAAAATAAACAGAAAATAAATTTTAAATATTTTTCTGACTCATATTCGTGTTCCCGAAACCACTGTTCCAATTAGGGTCTAAATTGGGCTGTTACATCAATGGTATAATTACATCATAAGGACCTCTCCTTTAATAAGACAAAGCAATTCAACACATTAACAAATATAACACATCTTTTCCATTTTCTGCGATTAGGTCCTTTTTGCAAATTTAGCACAGAAACGATTAAATTTTCATACGAAATTTTCACACATACTAATCCACATATAATAAGCACGAAAAATAATCTTAAAATATTTTTTTGACTCGAATTTATGGTCCTGAAACCACTATTCTGACTAGGTTCTAGACTAGGCTGTTACAAGAATATTGCAAGTAATTTAAATATGCTACTCTAAGGATAAAATTGCAAAGAATGTAAAATTAAAGGGCTATCATATAAATAACTAATGGGGGTTGGTTGACTTCGATGTGGTTCGCCAAGCCTTGAACAAGGGACTTAAATCACATAAATTACTAAGTGGCTCCATTTTATCTTTCGATCTCAATTTTACCGACTTAAATGAATTAGCTCCGATTTATCTTCCAATCTCACTAGTTAATCCGAGACTAATGAACGGGTGCATGACAAGATTACCTTCCGGTCTCACTTGCCTAAATATTCCCGTATGGGTTTCACTTCCTAAGTTCTTAGGTCTATTTGATTTAGTCCAACTTATTACGATTTAACCATTTGTCCAAAAATTGTAGTTTACCTATATCTCTATCAACCAACCTCCTTTGAAGTTTAGCTACTCATGCTCAAAGTGAAAGAAATAAACATGGAAACGAAAAACAAAACAACCATGAAAGTAAAGCTTAACAAAAATATTAAATTTGAGATTTTTGTACAAGAAAACTTAAAGAGCATTAAACTAAAGGCATTCAACAAGAAAATCTAAAGCAATAAACATAAAAGGAACAAGCTTTAACAAATTTAAAGTAAAAAAAAACTGAAATACATTAAACTAGAGCTTAAAGTGTCTTGAAATCAAGGTACAATGACTAAAAGTGTAAATAAACATTAGCTACAATAGTAACTAACTTAACTAACAATAAGGACATCAAGAACAGGAAGTAAATGTAGAAAAATAAACTCTAAACTAAAGTAGAAGATGAGAAAATAAAAACTCTAGAAAAGTGCAGAGCAAACTAAGAGAAACCTAGAGAAAACTAAACCTAAAACTAAGCTAATGTGTGTGTCTTTGCTCCTCAGCAAGTTTTGGTTGTGTTAAGGTGTCTTTTGATGACTTTTCATTGCTAAAAATGCCTTTACATGGGCCTTAGGTGATTGGTGGACTGGGTGGACAAAGTCTACACTTTTTGTCCAAGTTTGTCCTCAGACGAAGGAGATATTGTGATACCCAGAAGTGGATATCATGATTTCTCAGGTAGTTTTGAGCACTGGGGCTTCTTTGAAAGGTGAGATATTGTGATACCCAAAGAGGATATCGTGATACCACTAAAAGGAGTCTCCAATCTTCAATATTGTGAAGGTATCGCGATCCCAACGGTTTGATATTGCGATACCTTTTCATTTGGTGTCGTTCTCACTTATTTTCAACCTCCAACATGTCCCTACACCACTCAATCACACATTAGGTCTCCTGCTGGCATTATTGACCAAATTGGGTCACAAGATGGACCAAAATGAGACATTTTCGCTTATTAAGTTAATATTCAAAAGTAACGAAAAACTATGCTAAATAAACTATTTTGCTCGAGGAAAAGCTCTTTATGTCAGAATATCCTAATTTGCCATATCAATTTGTGGCAGATGAATATAAAAAAATCAACTTTATAAGTTTCATGCATATCAT
Organism: Gossypium anomalum; assembly: GCA_025698475.1. Lineage (NCBI taxonomy): Eukaryota > Viridiplantae > Streptophyta > Magnoliopsida > Malvales > Malvaceae > Gossypium > Gossypium anomalum. The sequence continues at coordinate 36,588,955 of CM046959.1, read as the reverse complement.
ATCATCGTATGGAGATATTTGGTATTAATTGATGATATAGAATGATTGTTTTACATCAAGTACATAATCAAATTGAAGTTGATCGCGAAAAAGCTAAAATTGCGAATTAGCCCATGAAGTACCCACTTTATATATTTTGAACAAGTTTATATGGAACTTACCATCCTATTTTATTTTATTTATGAATTACGTTATAATTTATCTATATGTTAGAATTAAGTAGAATTTAGTGATTTTGACACATACGGCTTAAATGGATTAAATTGAAAAGTTTTGTGAATATTGATTAATAGTGAAACAATTCAGGGTGCAAATATAAATGTTGAATAAACAAGACTCAAAAATGAAATATGTAAACATCTACAGGGATTGATAATGACATATATACAAAAATAATGCTCATGTAAACATAGTAAAAGGTTAGGATATGTATGAAATGCCATTAGGCTTAATACGTGCTTGATCAAGGATTTTTCATTTTATTACGAGATCTAGTATTTGTTGTAGATTCTCGAGTTATACGTATCGTAAGTTTAGCTTGGATGGATAACCTCGATATAATGTCAGCTTGTGTGAGCAATTTATTCTTATGTATCCAAGTTCATTTTACTATAATTCCATCGGCGATAATTAGTTGAATGGAAATGTATAACTTAAATGTATATTGGAAATGAATTGGTATAAGTTGGTATTTAACATGGACTAGATATGAGATTGCATCAATGTAGTGACATCATTTATGACATGAAAACATGACTAACACATTTGTTTGGAAATGTTGATATGTGAATATCTATGCCTTTGTGTTCGAAGGGTAGCCATGTCATGCTACAAAAAATAGTTTAATTATGCTTAAATAAACAAGGTATGTTTAGTATGCCATTCAAACCTACTAAGTATTTCTTAATGCTTACTTTAGTTATTTTTCCTTCATAGTAGATTGTCACCTTGCGGAACTTGCTGAGCCGGATCAGCGAAGGAGTTTACAATACATAAGATGGTAGATATACATTTGTTTTGAATCTAGAGTTTGTTGCATGTACATAAGGACCATAGATATGCAAATAGTCAATTTGGAGTTAATGTCTTTGTTAGAATGTGATGATTGTTGGATTTGTGTAATTGGTTTAATATGTGATCAAAATTATGCATGTTTTGATATTGTGTGATGCTTGTATACATAATGATCTCATTTGATAGGTTTTGGCATGATAAAGATTACAAGTATGATAGTTTGAATGGTTGGGTTGCTAAATGACATGTAAAATGATAAAAATGATGGTCGTGTTTGAAACCTATTGCAACACCCCTAACCCATATTTTTCACTGAAATAGGGTTACAGAGCATTACCAAAAAATTTTAACTTAAAACATACAATTTCAAACACTTCATAGATCATAGCATAATTCATTCAAACACATGCGTAACGTCCTTTTTTCAAGCCCTCGAGGCCCTAAAAACACATTAGAAACAAATCAAGACTAAATCAAGAACATATAGAAATTTCAGGGAAAAGATGAAAATTTTCAAAATGTAGGGGTCACACGGCCATGTAGCCAGGCCGTGTGACTCACATGGCTGAGAGACACGCCCGTGTCTCAAGCGTGTGGACATTCGAAGTAGGGGCACACAATTGTGTCCCAGCCCGTGTCTGTGCCCATGTAACTCACTGACTAGGGTCATATGGCCAAGCCACACGCCCGTGTGCTAGGCCGTATACCTTTCAAAATAGCCCCACACGCCCGTGTGTCAGGCCGTCTGCTAGGCTGTGTAACAACCTGACTTGTAACCCTTTGAAAGCTATAGGGGACACATGGCCATGTCACTTGGCCATGACACATGCCGTGTCTTTGCTCTTGTGGACAAAAAATAGGCCACTTTCAAGTCATTTTTCTCACCCAAACATGCATCCACCTACCACCAATTTTCCATATATAATCAAGCACCCAAAGTGCATCAAACCATGCATAATCAAACCATTCAAATAAGGTATAACAACTTATAACTAATATGCCCAATGGCACCTTAAGCTCATCATCTAGACATGTACAATTACATATTCAAATTAGCCAAAATGTTCAACTAACTTTTGATTTAGCTTGCATCAACAACAAACTATTTACTTTACCTAATTAAACATACCAAATATACCATTCAACAATTTGCACCAAAAATCACATATGTCATTTATAGCAAATGTACCAAATTACCACATTCATACCAACCACAAGACATTTATAATATGTATAATCAATCATTCCAACTTAAACATTTTTAGCATAATAAGCTATGATATCAACCAGATTAAGCCCATTTATATACATGCCAAAAACCAAGCCTTTGTCAACATTCAAAATACCATAATCACAACCAAGATTCCATAACACAAGCCAAACCATATGGCTATTTCAACAACAAAAACACATAGGCCAGACATTAGCCAGAAATGCCTATACATGCCATTATAACCAAAATCAAAACATTTGAAAGTACTGATAAAGCCGATGGATAGTGTGATATAACTTCAACAAGCTTCCAACCTGATCAAGCTTCCGATAATCTGAAAAGGTAAGGAAAAACAACTACGTAAGTAATGAATGCTTAATAAGATCTTATAAACTTTAATCATATCAATCCATTTCAAATATGAAATTTATACATATCAAAGATAATCCTATACCAATACCGCAACATTCATGAAACCATATTCAACAACTCACAAAGTGAATGAATCCATAGTATCACATATACATATCATCCCTAGCATCATGGGATTTTATAAAACTTTAAACCCTTTCCAAATTTTCTTACTTTCATTTGCATTTCATTAATTTTCATTGCATTTACTATCTTTAGCTCAAATAACAATATTAATTCAACTCGTCATTCCCTTTTTCATCATTTTACACTTCAAGTATTAACTTACTATTTCATTACCTTTCCACACCCGTTTCATAAACATTTCACACGAGACATAAACATATCATTCAACCATAGCCACAAGCTAGTGCATTTAAACATAATTTTTTTTGGAATTAACCACATGATAAACCATTTTAATAGAAATTACATAATTTAAACCTTACCACCCTTTCATTATCACAAGCATATTTTCGTTTAAGCATTTACCATTTCAATGCATAACTTATAAGTCTAACGTGGCATAATCTAACCACCATTTGGCCAAAGCCTAAGCATATACACGAAACATGTTAGGCAAATAAACATATAACATAAGCATTATAAACATGGATGAGCACAGCATTTATTCATGTATCATATACATATATCATCCATTTCCACTTTCAACATACCATGTAATACCATTTGAATGAAATTCACATGTATCTATATCTAAGTTTATATCGAACTCTTACCACTTCATATCCGAATAATGCCTGTTGAACCCTGTAGAATACTATTGGATACCAAGGATAGCTCACACATAGTGTGCTAACTCATATAACTGTAATCTATCAAATTTTGTACATGCATGCTTACACAAGCTGTAAATCGGTGTAACAGCTCAATTTAGGGGCTAGTCAGAATAGTGGTCTCGGGACGACAAATCTGAAATCAAAAAAATTATTTTATTATTAATTTGATGTTATAGCATGTTTATAAGAGTGCATGAAAAATTGGGTGAGTTAATTTTAACATTTGTGAGTCTAATTGCGAAAAAGGACTAAATCGCATAAAGTGAAAAAGTCCTAATTTGATAGCTAAAGGTGTTAGATTTCCATGAATCTTAAATTTAGGGTCATTAAAGGGAAAATAGACCCTTAAAAGAAGGCATATCCGGCCATGAGATAAGGAAATCAATTAGTCAAACTGTTTGGTTTTGATGACATTAGCAAATTGAATAAAATAAAGAAAAGTTGTCATCTTTTTTTTTTTCTCTTCTCCTCTACACCACCAAAAATTAGCCATTGAAGGGGGTTTGAAAGCTCAAAATTTTTAGCTACTTAGTTGACTCACAAGTAAGTGATTTTCATACCCTTTGTTGATGATTTTTGCATTTTTGAGACCCTTGAATTATGAGCTTTCAAATGAGGGGACTATCTTGCAAAATGTTTAAAATTTTAGGGTTTTACCATGAAAGGATTTGTAATGTTTGCTGAGTTTTTATGGAAGAAAATGAGTCTTGGGTGTGTTATAAACAACTTTTGTGAAAGGTGTTAACATGAAAACACCTAAAAGGACCATTTTGCATAAGTTGTAAAATAGATGAGAAATGTGTGAAATAGTGGGAATTTGGAGTTGCTATAAAAGTAAAAAGGGTTCAGCTAGGCTTAAGATATGAAGAAATTCGATAAAAATCAATTTTCAAGCATAGGGGTAAAATGGTCATTTTGTCAAAGTCTAGGGGCAAAATGGTCATTTTACCGAAGATGTGAATTTTCAATTGCCTAATTTTATTTAGTGACTAAATGAGTGCATTTTTGCTATTATATATCAAGAATGACCAAATCTAAACCTAGATCGGGGGAAGGCCAAGCAAATCAACTAAACTGATTAGTCATCACATTTTGTAATCTGAGGTAAGTTGTATGTAAATAACACAACTACGCTGATAATATATGTGTTTAAATTGTATCAAAATTATTATAGCCTAAATTGCTTGGTTGTGGAGATGAGGAAATGTGATGAGGATAGAGATAGTAGAATTCTCGTTTGAACCCTAGGAAATAAACCGAATATTCATGCCATGACGATTGGGTCACTTGTGTGAGCTAGTGTAAGACATGTCTGGGACATGCATCAGCCACATTATGAGAGCCAGTGTAAGACCATGTCTGGGACATGGCATCAGCATTGTAACGAGTGCTAATGTAAGACATGTCTAGGACATGCATCGGCCTCGATACGTAAGCCAGTGTAAGACATATCTGGGACATGCATCGGCTATGAGATGTGCTAGTGTAAGACCATGTCTGGGATATGGAATTGGCATGGATATGCGAGAGCTAGTGTAAGACCATGTCTGGGACATGGCATCGGCCTCGATGGTGACAGCTAGTGTAAGACCATGTCTGGAACATGGCATCGGCACCTTACCCATGTTTGAGGCTTACTGAATATCGGGTAGTGTTCCGAATGGTTCAACGGTGAAAGTTATGATCTTAAGTTAATGAGGAAAGTATAACCGTTTTGTGAGTGGTATAGGTACCAAATTGATATGTATGAGATATGAGCTCAATAAATGATATATGGTGAGAATTGTATAGTGATGAGTAAGTTATACTTATGCCCACTTGTGTATTATGAACTTGTTTAGAAAGGGTAAATTTATGTTGTTTATTTATTTGTGTGCAACTTACTAAGCTATATGCTTACTCCCTATCCTTTCCATTTTCTTATAGTACCGCCTAACTAGCTCGAGGATCATCAGACGTCGGAGGCAACAATCACACTATCAGCCGAAACACTTGGTATAGTTAGAACTCTTAATGTTTAGTATGGCATGTATAGGGCTTAGACTTTAATATTTTGTGTTATTGAGAAATTAGCCAAATGTGTTGGTTTGGGATAAATCTCTTTATTTTGTATAAGGCCATGGATAATGGTCAATACTCATTTTAATTTATGAATAGAAGATGATATTTTCATGGATGAGTAAATTGCACAAATGAAATGTTGTCCATTGTGGTTACTTTGGCTATGTGATGTACCCATGTTTTGGTATAGAGTATGCAGGTTATGTAAGCAAGGGTGGCAAAGAGGCTTGGTAAATAGCCTTATTTTTTCCACACGGGTAGGCACACGGGCGTGTGTCTAGGCCGTGTGTGACACACAGCCAGCCTTATGGGCGTGTTTGTAACAGTCCGATTTTGACCCTTGTCAGAATAGTAGTTTTGAGACCACAAATCGGAGTTAGAAAAATATTTAAATATTATTTTCGTGTTTATGATATGTGAATTAACATGTGTGAAAGTTTCGTATTAAAATTTAATCGTTTGTGTGCTTAATTTTGAAAAAAGACTTAATCGCGTAAAATGTAAAAGCTATGTGCTACATGTTAAAAGTGCCTATTTGACTTGGATTTATAATTGTAAGGTCCTTATGTGGTTATTTGACCATTGGAAGTTGGAATGGACATAAAAGGGCATGTGTTAGGTAAATGAATAATTTTATAATAAAGGGCAAAATGGTCATTTAGTTAATATGTTACTATTAATTAAAACAAAACAAAATTTGAGTCAGTTTGTTCATCTTCTACCCTAAAATAAGGAAAAGAAATAGGGTTTTAAGCTTTCTTAACATTCAACCATTGAAAGCTTTGATTATGGTATGAGTTTTTTTTAGTTTTTGATTATTTCTACGTTTTTGTAATCGTTGCTTCATATATTATCGAACCCATGTCTCAATTTTTTATTTTTTTGATGATTTTGAAATGTGCCATGGAGGAATTCATGAGGTTTGTGATGTTATATGTTGAAATATGAAAGCTTGATGTTGGGTTTACATGTTTTGTCTTTGAATTTTTTGATGAAATTGAGTAAATTGGGCTAATTTTTAAAAATGTTATTTTGAGGGACTAAAATGTGAAATAAATGGAATGTATGGACATGTATTAGAACTAGGAAAATTCAGCTAAGCTTGTGTACAAGCAAATTTTGTGTATTTTGCGATTTTGTGAATTAGGGACTAAAGTGTCGAAATGTGAAAATGTGAGGGCTATTTTGCAAAATGCCCTAATTGTGTGCATATGGATTGGTTTGAATGATTTGGTGAATAGAAGGGTTAATTTTGAATACATATAGATCAAGAAAAGAGGAATTTGAATTTAGACCGAGGGAAGTCGAAGATTATAGAGTAGACAATCGAGTCGACAATTTCGAGTACGAGGTAGGTTCATACGTATAACATGATGTTATAAGTATATGTTGCTATTGTGATTATGCATAGATGTATATATATATTTGAGTTGGATGAATTCGATGATAAACCAATAGTATTTGGCACTAAGTGTGCGAGTTGAATTAGCTTCGGCTATATGAGGCACTAAGTGTGCGATATTTAAATAGCTTCGGTTAATTGAGATGGCACTAAGTGTGCAGAATTATTATAGCTTTGGCTAATCTTTAAAGCACTAAGTGTGCAGATGTTTAAAGCATTGGCGATCTTCGGAAAGTCTTAAAATATTCGAACAAGAGGTGAGAATGAAAACAAATGAATACGGGAATGTTCAGGTAAGTATAATACCTATGTGGTAGATAGTAAAATGCATAAAAAGTTTATTGAATTGGTATAAACATATGGATGATGTTGGCATGGACTTGATGGTTCAGTTGAGAAGTTTATAAGTACTTATGTGTTGATGTTTCATATTTTATATACTGTTGATCTTTTTGGTACGACCTTACTAAGCTTTTGAAAGCTTACTTTGTGTGTGTTTGCATCATTTTATAGATAGGAGATTTTAACATCCCTATCCCGTAACCATCGCCAGAATAGGTAAGGGGCATTACCGGACTTGTAACTCATGCCAGATCAGTAAAATTTTGAACATTTTCTTGAAGTAAAGATCATTCAATTGGATAATTGCTAGACACAACCAGGGATAAAATTTAAAAACTTCTAAAAGTAAACATTCAAAGGATGTCATATTCGCATGGCTTATATACATTAACCAAAATATCCTCCCACTACTAGTCTATTCTATACATGCCATAAGATAATCCAAAACATAGCAATACCAAACAGTGGATAGTGATAGTGTGACAAGTTGCTGACGATCCCCAAGCAAAAAGGCCAGAATCAATAATCTATAAAACAGAGAAACATAACAACAGAGTAAGCTTTTGTAAGCTTAGTAAGTCTTAAGCAATTTAAAACCAGTGAACCCAAATATAACCAATTTGTTTATTTGATTCACATATAACATTTCATTTCATATCTATAGTTATCCTCATCGGACAAATCAAAATGTATATCTCCCAATATCCTATAGTATTTCTCCATAACCGAATACTCACATATTCATATGGCATTTTCATATTTGCTTTTCACTTTACAATCATGATTTAATTCTGATGGGTCTAACATGTACAAGTATTTATCACATACCTGACCAACCAAATTAAAAGTCGATCTTACAATTCTCATATAACCTCTTTTTAGGTATACTACCCTTTTTGGCCGAATATACACAATTATGTAATACACAATAAGCATATAAATTCTCACTTGATAGTGATCTCTTATAAACATAGGTACATTACATATTTTCACCTAACTTTTCACATTGACCAAATGCACAATAATCATAGAACAGTCTTATTGCTTCACTCACATATGCATCACATAAAAACCTTGTGATTTAATCCAAATCAAGCTTAAATATAATCTCAAAATACATACCTGACCAACTTAACGCATTGAACGTATTTATTACCAATTGTTACTGTGAAGTCGTATAATCTTCTGCTTTACTCGAATCTTCAGCGAGACCTTTAGCTCGAATAATCCCCACACGTAGTTATCGGGTCTTACTCGGACAAAATCTCCACACGTAGTCATCGGGTCTTACCCGGACATAATCTCCACACGTAGTCATCGGGTCTTACCCGGAATATATTTCCAAGTTTCATGTACATTTAATCACATGTTACAACATTCACATCGACTGTCATATTTGTAATTCATTTGCCTCATCAAATATCTAATAATACACACCTTTCACATTAGGTCATTCGGCCACAATATATACACATCTCATACATATTTCACATTAGCCATTCGGCTTTACCACATATACATATCTCATACATATTTCACATTAGCCATTCGAATTTACCACATATATATATTTCATACATATTTCATGTTAGCCATTCGGCTTTATCACATATATATATCTCATACATATTTCATGTTAGCCATTCGGCTTTATCACATATATATATTTATCTTGTACATTAATTTCAGCAATAGCTTATAAGCAACTCAAATAGTTTTATCAATGTTTACAACAAAATCACATATTCACTACAAGTTGTTTTCCTGAGCAACAGTCATTAAATTATTTGTAACTACAGCTACACAACTCCAAATGAAGTGCTGTTAATTTTCCCTGAAAACAAACTCATATATCTTCTATCCACAAAATTTTCAGAATTTTTGGTTTGACCAATCAATACCAGAATTTTTCTTAAAGTTTCCCCTATTTCACTGTTTGACTATACTGACCACTCTTCACTATGAATCAACTTTCTCATTTTACAGAATTCAAAATATGTTCTTGTTTATTTAATTGGAAACTAGACTCATTAAGGAGTCTAATCATATAAATTGTATCTTATAACAATTTTTTTTGTGATTTATAATGATTTTCTAAAAAAAAATAGGGGATTTCGGAGTCATTCTGACACTGTCTCACATAACTTTAAATATCTCTTTATAGGAAATTCCTTTGCTTACACGGTTTCTTTTATAAGAAACTAGACTAATTAAGCTTTGATTAAATATTTTATTCAGCCTATAATTCCACACCAACAATTTATGGTGATTTTCTAAAATCACGTTACTGCTGCTGTCCTAAGCAAATTATTACAATTTGCTCTTAAATTTCCAAGTCCAAACACTTATGAGCTTACCATTTGAGTTTAAAACATATCATGGCCACATCATATCTTATTAAATCAACTCATTATGTCCTATGAATTTACTCAACGTTTAATCACTTAAAACTTACCTCGGAAGTGGTCGACGACTAGATATCCACGGCTATTCGTTTACTTTCTCTTTTCCCCTATCCGACTTTGATCCTCTTTGCTCTTAAGCTTAAGTAAAACAATAGATTTTCTTAAGTACTTAACTAATATTATTCACTTAACAATCACATTTGGCAATCACATATCATTTAATCTATATCTAAAACAATAGATTTCAATATGTATCATATTTAATAAAACATGCCATGACTCGATTTCATGCTTATTTAATTTATATCTAATTCACATTTACAAGCAAAGAGTCACTTAATTTATCATGCTTTCTTATACATGAATTTAATCATATTGCCGAATGTCCTTATGTGTACATGGTACATACATAAGGCATATATATATATATATACACCTATATATGACCATTACAATTTAAACATTTAATCATAATCGGCAAGCTTTATTTCAACTATTTATGGTGCAAACCAATTATGTTATTCATTAACATTTCGTCATATTAAATCTTTGATTAACCAATTTAACACATACCAAAATCCAATCATACATCCAACCTTTATCTCAATACCAAACCGAGTTATAAGATTATACATTACACTAAGCATATCATTAAACATACCTATTCAATTTAGCTAATTTCATAGCCGATTAATCACCTTACCCCACATTACTCAATGCCGAATATTAACCCAACATCACAAGCATAATCACCATGAAACTTACCTTAATACACATTTTATCCCATTGCCGAATACATATAGATATCATCAAATAAATATTTATTCACATAACAACAATTCATTCACATCTCTATAAATGATCATAATCGGACATTATAAACAAATCAACTAGTTTAGCATTCAAATTCTTCTAACCATTCCTCAATCACTTACTCAATGAACAACAATCCAAGCACATCAAAGCATAGTCAAATGTATCATTCTTCTTAAATTCAAAAATAAATGCATGGGCTAACTTCAAAATCTATTTAACAACTCAACTTTACCAAAATTATCAAGAAATTAAGCCAAACATACCTCCAATTGCTAATATAATTGCCATATGTCTAAGGGCCCCCTTTTGTTCTTCTTTGATCCTAAGAATCGGCTATTGAGAGAAAGAATGGATAAAACTTTGTTTTCATCCCTTTTTTTTTCCTATTATAAAAACTTTAATTCATATTTTATAAGTCTTTATTTAATTCTTTAACAAAATGTATATAATATCATTTATTAGCCATCATTACAACAAATAAAATACATATTTTCTCACCTAAAACCATCATGGTCGGCTATTATCTTGAAAAATGGGGACTTTGACATGCAAGTCCCCATATTTAATCCATACAACAATTTGGCCATTTTAAAAATTAACCAACACATTTTCAATGTTTCTCACATAAGCCCTTTTGATTAAATTCGCATTCAATTGACAAAATCAAAGCATCAAAATTTCACACATAAATTGTAACATAAAATAGACATGAAATTTAACAATCAATTATTTGTGTGACTCGATTTTGTGGTCTCGAAACCACTTCCCGACTAGGGTCAAATTAGGGATGTCACAACTCTCCCCCTCTTTAGGGATTTTCGTCCCTGAAAATCTTACTAGCGACTAGGTTAGGATAACGTCTTCTTATTGAATTATGTCCATATAAACATTAACTCATCGATAACAATTGTAATTCATTACTGATTCCACATCGACCCATAAAATCATCCTCTTATCTTAAAACTAATACATAACATCAACTCACATATTCATAACCCACATGTTCATTCATATATATATATATATATAAACCGTAACATGGCCGAAAGTATACATGTTCTTAAACATCCCAATGAATATCTTTTATAACTTTATCACATCTCAATATTCAACTTAACTCATTTCCAAAAGAAAAGTCAACTTCCACATACCTGAACATTTAGCTCATTTAGCACATTCAATCATAGTTAACGTTACCCGTATACAGTCGATTAGGCATAAAGCTTAATATAATACACTGGCATGAGATTTATTCTAACGCATAACTCGTATATCCAAAATTATCAGCATTCATCAAAAATTCTTACAAACTTTCGAATGTCGAAACTTAATCAAAGTAATTTCTTGAACAAGATTAACAAAATAGTGTCCATTCATATACCGAGAATCTCATAGACTAAATCCATAACACATTTTCAACTAAGCACTTAAGTGTACATATAACGTAAATGCATTCCTTAACAACATATCCACATTTTTTTTATGTATCCACTTATAACAAAATTACAGCCGAAACAATAATTAATCGTCAATTTATATCTATTAATCCCCAATTCAAACTCAAATATCGAATATCAGTATCTAATTAAAATTCAACATCTAACTTCAATTCTACTTCCTAACATTTGTCAATTTAAAGAGCGTCGTACTTGTCTTAGTAAGTCGTTTACTTAAAGCCATAGTCCAACCATGTTCTTACATGTTATCACATATCGAGTCGATGCCATGTGCTAGACATGGTCTTACACAACATCTCAAATCAATGCCTTCGTCCCAGATGAGGTCTTACATGAATCTCATTTCACACACTTAGTGCCCACTGACCGATCTCGCACACATAGTGCTCGGTTGAAGAACTCGCACACACAGTGCCTCAATTATTGATCTCGCACACATAGTGCTCGGTTAACGGAATTTGCACACACAGTGCCTCTAATCATTTGCACACATAATACCCATATTCATTCGTTATTACACATTGAAATGACTTAACCAAGTCTATAAAACATCATATATGTACACTTTAAACGTATTCTTTCATTTAACTTTGAATTCATATAGTAATGAACACTTAAACCTTGCTCAAATCACTGACATTAAACCTGCTAGGCACAAAGGCCCGAATACATATAACCGGCACGAAGCCTGCTAGGCACGAAGGCCCGAATACATATCACCGGCACGAAGCCTGCTAGGCACGAAGGCCCGAGTACATATCACCGGCACGAAGCCTGCTAGGCATGAAGGCCCGAATACATATCACCGAGTTTCATGCATATTTATTCACATTTTAATACATTTTATATAGCATATCATATTTGTAATTCACTTACTTCGTTTCAATATATACATATCATATACACCTTGACATTATATCATAGATATCATTTACATGTAGGCTCATTCCAAATACATTATTTTCTCTTCAAAGTTCTCATTCACATATATAAAACATAACATCATAAATAACATTAACAAAGCATAAACTACACAGCAATTCCATCTCTAATAGATGACATATATATATGTATATATTTCGGCCATGTACATAAAGTCCTGAACCAAAATATAACTTCTCAAGCATACAATATACATCACTATTATCCTAATATACTTTTCCCTATTTATTTCATAACACGTTCAGCAAAATTACTTTGCATTTCAATACTTCAAATGTATATCATACTTCTATTCATACCTTTCTCAATTTTGACACATCATAAGCATGTTTCAATCCTCTCAATACCATCTGCTACAGCTTGATTGGGATTGAAATTCATTATATTACGAAAAACACATTTTAACTGTCAGAAATCATCACACTATCATTTTATCACTTTATGGCATGTATAGCTAGACTCACACGTGCTACGTTAGTCCTAGAATCAACTAAATCGTAGCTCTGATACCACTAAATGTAACACCCCTATCCCGTAACTGTCGCCAGAATAGGTAAGGGGCATTACCGGACTTGTAACTCATGCCAGATCAGTAAAATTTTGAACATTTTCTTGAAGTAAAGATCATTCAATTGGATAATTGCTAGACACAACCAGGGATAAAATTTAAAAACTTATAAAAGTAAACATTCAAAGGATGTCATATTCGCATGGCTTATATACATTAACCAAAATATCCTCCCACTACTAGTCTATTCTATACATGCCATAAGATAATCCAAAACATAGCAATACCAAGCAAAGTGGATAGTGATGAGTGTGACAAGTTCTTTGACGATCCCCGAGCAAAAAGGCCAGAATTAATAATCTATAAAACAGAGAAACATAACAACAGAGTAAGCTTTTGTAAGCTTAGTAAGTCTTAAGCAATTTAAAACCAGTGAACCCAAATATAACCAATTTGTTTATTTGATTCACATATAACATTTCATTTCATATCTATAGTTATCCTCATCGGACAAATCAAAATGTATATCTCCCAATATCCTATAGTATTTCTCCATAACCGAATACTCACGTATTCATATGGCATTTTCATATTTGCTTTTCACTTTACAATCATGATTTAATTCTGATGGGTCTAACATGTACAAGTATTTATCACATACCTGACCAACCAAATTAAAAGTCGATCTTACAATTCTCATATAACCTCTTTTTAGGTATACTACCCTTTTTGGCCGAATATACACAATTACGTAATACACAATAAGCAGATAAATTCTCACTTGATAGTGATCTCTTATAAACATAGGTACATTACATATTTTCACCTAACTTTTCACATTGACCAAATGCACAATAATCATAGAACAGTCTTATTGCTTTACTCACATATGCATCACATAACAACCTTGTGATTTAATCCAAATCAAGCTTAAATATAATCTCAAAATACATGCCTGACCAACTTAACGCATTGAACGTATTTATTACCAATTGTTACTGTGAAGTCGTATAATCTTATGCTTTACTCGAATCTTCAGCGAGACCTTTAGCTCGAATAATCCCCACACGTAGTTATCGGGTCTTACCCGGACAAAATCTCCACACGTAGTCATCGGGTCTTACCCGGACATAATCTCCACACGTAGTCATCGGGTCTTACCCGGACATAATCTCCACACGTAGTCATCGGGTCTTACCCGGAATATATTTCCAAGTTTCATGTACATTTAATCACATGTTACAACATTCACATCGACTGTCATATTTGTAATTCATTTGCCTCATCAAATATCTAATAATACACACCTTTCACATTAGGTCATTCGGCCACAATATATACACATCTCATACATATTTCGCATTAGCCATTCGGCTTTACCACATATACATATCTCATACATATTTCACATTAGCCATTCGGATTTACCACATATATATATTTCATACATATTTCCTGTTAGCCATTCGGCTTTATCACATATATATATCTCATACATATTTCATGTTAGCCATTCGACTTTATCACATATATATATTTATCTTGTACATTAATTTCAGCAATAGCTTATAAGCAACTCAAATAGTTTTATCAATGTTTACAACAAAATCACATATTCACTACAAGCTATTTTCCTAAGCAACAGTCATTAAATTATTTGTAACTACAGCTACACAACTCCAAATGAAGTGCTGTTAATTTTCCCTGAAAACAGACTCATATATCTTCTATCCATAAAATTTTCAGAATTTTTGGTTTGACCAATCAATACCAGAATTTTTCTTAAAGTTTCCCCTATTTCACTGTTTGACTATACTGACCACTCTTCACTACGAATCAACTTTCTCATTGTACAGAATTCAAAATATGTTCTTGTTTATTTAATTGGAAACTAGACTCATTAAGGAGTCTAATCATATAAATTGTATCTTATAACAATTTTTTTATGATTTATACTGATTTGCTAAAAAAAAAAGGGGGATTTCGGAGTCATTCTGACACTGTCTCACATAACTTTAAATATCTCTTTATAGGAAATTCCTTTGCTTACACGGTTTCTTTTATAAGAAACTAGACTAATTAAGCTTTGATTAAATATTTTATTCAGCCTACAATTCCACACCAACAATTTATGGTGATTTTCTAAAATCACGTTACTGCTACTGTCCTAAGCAAATTATTACAATTTGCTCTTAAATTTCCAAGTCCAAACACTTATGAGCTTACCATTTGAGTTTAAAACATATCATGGCCACATCATATCTTATTAAATCAACTCATTATGTCCTATTATGATTGAATTTACTCAACGTTTAATCACTTAAAACTTACCTCGGAAGTGGTCGATGACTAGATATCCACGGCTATTCGTTTACTTTCTCTTTTCCCCTATCCGACTTTGATCCTCTTTGCTCTTAAGCTTAAGTAAAACAATAGATTTGCTTAAGTACTTAACTAATATTATTCACTTAACAATCACATTTGGCAATCACATATCATTTAATCTATATCTAAAACAATAGATTTCAATATGTATCATATTTAATAAAACATGCCATGACTCGATTTCATGCTTATTTAATTTATATCTAATTCACATTCACAAGCAAAGAGTCACTTAATTTATCATGCTTTCTTATACATGAATTTAATCATATTGCCGAATGTCCTTATGTGTACATGGTACATACATAAGGCATATATATATATATACCTATATATGACCATTACAATTTAAACATTTAATCATAATCGGCAAGCTTTATTTCAACTATTTAAGGTGCAAACCAATTATGTTATTCATTAACATTTCGTCATATTAAATCTTTGATTAACCAATTTAACACATACCAAAATCCAATCATACATCTAACCTTTATCTCAATACCAAACCGAGTTATAAGATTATACATTACACTAAGCATATCATTAAACATACCTATTCAATTTAGCTAATTTCATAGCCGATTAATCACCTTACCCCACATTACTTAATGCCGAATATTAACCCAACATCACAAGCATAATCACCATGAAACTTACCTTAATACACATTTTATCTTATTGCCGAATACATATATATATCATCAAATAAATATTTATTCACATAACAACAATTCATTCACATCTCTATAAATGATCATAATCGGACATTATAAACAAATCAACTAGTTTAGCATTCAAATTCTTCTAACCATTCCTCAATCACTTACTCAATGAACAACAATCCAAGCACATCAAAGCATAGTCGAATGTATCATTCTTCTTAAATTCAAAAATAAATGCATGGGCTAACTTCAAAATCTATTTAACAACTCAACTTTACCAAAATTATCAAGAAATTAAGCCAAACATACCTCCAATTGCTAATATAATTGCCATATGTCTAAGGGCCCCCTTTTGTTCTTCTTTGATCTTAAGAATCGGCTATTGAGAGAAAGAATGGATAAATTTTGTTTACATCCCTTTTTTTTTCCCATTATAAAAACTTTATTTCATATTTTATAAGTCTTTATTTAATTCTTTAACAAAATGTATATAATATCATTTATTAGCCATCATTACAACAAATAAAATACATATTTTCTCTCCTAAAACCATCATGGTCGGCTATTATCGTGAAAAATGGGGACTTTGACATGCAAGTCCCCATATTTAATCCATGCAACAATTTGGCCATTTTAAAAATTAACCAACACATTTTCAATGTTTCTCACATAAGCCCTTTTGATTAAATTCGCATTCAATTGACAAAATCAAAGCATCAAAATTTCACACATAAATTGTAACATAAAATAGACATGAAATTTAACAATCAATTATTTGTGTGACTCGGTTTTGTGGTCTCGAAACCACTTCCTGACTAGGGTCAAATTAGGGATGTCACAGAGATCATCAAGGATCGTCACCACACTATCAGACCACATTTTGGTACTTTTGAAAATGTATATTTTGAAGTATGGCATGTATAGGCTAGTAGTTGTAAGATTATGTTTTGTGATATATATATTAGCCATGTGATTTGGCTAGTTTATGTTTGAACTTATAGTGTGATAATGGTATCTGATATGTGATGCCAAAAATCAATTATGGTATGTTTTGGTTGGATAAAAGAAATGGTAAGACTGGTAAGTTTTGTTAAGTTTGAGCATGAGATTGAATGATGTATGGAAAGAAATGCTTTGATATGCTTTTGATATATGTTTCTACAAAGATTAGTAAGGCTTAGGAGTATGGATTTGAGTGACTATTATATGAGATGAATAGCTTAATTTTTGGTGTGGAATTTGGCTGAATTGGTTGTACATATATGCTTGTTTATTTGCTTGTAGGTTGACCCAATTTGGGGTGGCAAATTGGCTATTCAAATGGCCTATTTTAGTTCACATGGGCAGAGACGCGGGCGTGTGTCTTAGCCGTGTGTGACACATGGTCACGTTACACGACCATGTGTCCCCTGGGGTACCCTACGAATCAAAAGCAATATACCCTCCAGTTTTGACATGGCCTAGACACACGGGTGTGTTTATTGGTCGTGTGTGGCACACGAGCTGGCACACGGGCATATGGTCAGCCATGTGGCCAAGTCAGTAGCCCCACTAATTTTCACACGGCCTGGCACACGGGCGTGTCTTGTGGCCATGTGGACAAGTCAGTATGTATGCCCTGTTTTTCCACGGCTTAGACACAAGGGCATGTCTAAAGCCATGTGAGGCACATGGCCTATTCACACGGGTGTGTGACCTTTAAAAGTTGAAAATTTTTATAAGTTCTGAAATTTTTATATGTTATCAATTTGGTCCCGAATGCACGTTTAAGTATCGTATGCTCGATTTTATGTTCTTAATGAATGTGAATAAATGACATTTATTATAATGAATTGATATTTGATATTTGATTATTTTGAATTGTGTTATGGGTTAAGTAATGCCTCTTAACCTATTCCGGTGACGGTTACGGGTTAGGGGTGTTGCAGTGTTGTCCAGCCGTGTGTCCTTTGCACATAAAAATTTCAAGTCAGTATGCATGGTAGGAAACACAAGGGTAGAGACACGACCGTGTGTCTCAATCGCGTGAAGGACACGGCCTAGAAGACGGGCGTGTGTCTTGGTTGTGTGACATTTTGGGATTGCTGATATCAGAAGCAGAATGTCCAGGTTTTTGCACACGGGCGTGTCATGCTCGTGTAAAGGACACAGGCCAGGGACACGGGCTTGTGCCAGGTTATGTGAAAACCCCTGTAGGTGAGCATTTAGAATTAATTCTACATAGGTAGAGGACATGGGTGTGTTCCTGTTTTTCTTAGGCCGTGTGAGCCACACGAGCCAATAGCACGACCATGTCGAAATGGTCACACGGGCGTGTTGCACCTTCCACACAAGCGTGTGCCCCTATGTCAAGTGACATTTTTCTAAAGTTTGCTAAAGGAATTGAGTTGGTCCCGACTGTTTTTCGATGTGTGTTTTGGGCCTCGTAGGCCCATATTAAGGATGTGTTGATAAGTTTGAGAAAGTTTTAAATCTGTCCAAGTCTTGGAGACTCAGAAATGGTTGTAAGAAGAAGTTTAAGTTAGGTAACGCCTCGTATTTTATCCCGGCGTAGGATACGGGTATGGGGTGTTACATTTAGTGGTATCAGAGCTATGGTTTAGTCAGTTCTAGGACTATCCTAGTGAGAGTACGAGTCTAGCTATATATGCCATTATTGTATATTGATAGTGTGACGACACCTGATGACTATAAATTATGTTTTTATATAGTAAATGGATCCTAATAGAGCCATGGCGAATGATGTGGAAAGTAATGCACCGACTCTCGCTGATGGGACCACGCTAGTGGAGAGCGAGCCCATGACTATGGGCCAAGGCGGAGGGGCTAGAGAAGCCTATCTCTGAATGATGGACGCTTGGTACACGGAGTTTGTTCGTGCGAATCTAAACACTCCACCTCCCCTACCTCCTCCGATTCCTCAGTATGCCCCTGTAGCTCCACAAGGAGAGGATGTGTTTAGGAAGGAGAAGCCTCCGGTAGACAAGATTCAAAAACAAGAGGCCGAGGAATTTCGGGCTAACATAGATGATGACCTAGAGAGAGTAGAGTTTTGGTTAGAGAATATCATCAGGGTATTTGATGAACTGTCGTGCACGTCTGAGGAGTGCGTGAAGTGCGCAGTATCGCTCTTGCGAGATTCAGCCTACTAGTGGTGGAACACTCTCGTGTCTATGGTACCAAGAGAGAAAGTTAATTGAGAATTCTTCAAGGAAGAGTTCCGAAAAAAGTATATTAGCCAGAGATTCATAGATCAAAAGAGGAAGGAATTCCTAAAGCTAAAGCAAGGCTGAATGTCAGTGACGGAATATAAGCGTGAACTTGTGAGACTCAGTAAGTATGCGCGTGAATGCGTGTCTACAGAAGCCACAATGTGTAAGAGGTTTGAGTATGGTCTTAATGAAGACATCCGAGGGTTTGTTGGCATCTTAGAGCTAAGGGAATCTGTAGCATTTGTTGAAAGAGCCTGTAAAGTAGAAGAATTGATTAAGGAAAGGCGGAAAGCTGCTATTAAGTCGAGTGACTCAAAGATGAGACAGATGGGGAAATCACAAGTCCTCGTCTAAGAGATCGAAAGAATTTACTACCTGATCAAATGCTTCGGTGGGGTTTTCGAATAGAAACAAGAACCAACAGAACACGACTTCTAGAGCCCAGACCACTTCGGTCGCGAGCGTCAGTAGTCCTCAGCCAAATAGGCCAGAATGCTTGCAATGTGGTAGGCGTCATTTTGGTGAGTACCGAGGGAATGAAAAGGGCTATTTCAAGTGTTAATCCTTGGAACATTTCATCCGAGACTGTCTTGAAATGGAAGAGAGAGAGAAAAATCAAGAAGCGAGGGAAAATATGCTTCTTTGAAGGGTAGACCACAAAAGAACCCTGAAAGTGGAACTAACAGTAGAGGCGTACCAAGAGATGCTACAGTAAGGTCCGAGGGCAGAACGCCAGCAAGGACCTATGCCATATGTGCCTGGGAAGAGGCAAAGTCTCCCGACGTGATCACAGGTACCTTTTCTATCCATGAAATATCTGTTGTTGCTTTAATTGACCCGGGGTCTACCCACTCCTATATTTGTATAGATTTGATACCCTTTATAAACATGATAGTAGAGTCCATTGGAATTGTGATAAAAGTGTCTAATCCTTTAGGTAGACATGTGCTTGTTGACCAAGTGTGTAGAAATTATCCTTTAACAATTAGAGGTTCTTGTTTTCTGGCTAACTTGATGGTATTGTCGTTTAATGAATTTGATGTAATCCTTGGGATGGATTGGTTGACTTCTCATAGTGTTGTAGTGGACTGTGGGAGAAAAGTTATTGAGTTGAAATATGAAAATAGGAATGTTCTTCGAGTTGGACCAGGGGAACTGAATAAATCGCCTGTGGTGATATCGTCTATATCGGCAGTGAAATATTTGAGAAAAGGATGTGAAGCTTATCTTGCTTTTGTGTTGAATACTCAAGTGTCTGAGTTGAAGATTGAATCGATACATGTGGTTTGTGAGTTTATAGATTTGTTCCCGGAAGAATTGCCTAGATTACTCCATTTAGGGAAATTGAATTTAGTATCGAGTTGGTTTCTGGTACGGCCTCTATCTCGATCACTCCTTATAGGATGGCTCTAATAGAATTGAAAGAGTTGAAGGTACAGTTACAAGAGTTGACGGATAAAGGCTTTGCGAGACCGAGCTTTTCCCGTGGTGTGCTCCAGTACTCTTTGTGAAAAAGAAAGATGGGTCAATGAGGTTATGTATCAACTACAAACAGCTCAATAATGTAATAGTGAAGAACAAGTATCATTTACCAAGGATCGATGACTTGTTTGATCAGCTAAAGGGAGCCATTGTGTTTCCCGAGATTGGCCTGAGGTCAGGGTATTACCAGTTAAGGGTTAAGAAGTAAGATGTACCGAAAACTACATTTTAGACAAGATACGGGCATTATGAGTTCCTCGTCATGCCCTTTGGTTTGACTAATGCCCCAGCGGTGTTTATGGATTTGATGAACCGCATTTTTTGGTCGTATTTGGATAAGTTTGTGGTGTAACATTTGAGAACTGTGTTATAAACCTTGAGAAATAAACAACTATACGCCAAGTTTAGTAAGAGCGAATTCTGGCTCAAGGAGGTCGGGTTTCTAGGATCCATTGTGTCGAGTGATGGGATTAGAGTTGACCCAAGCAAAATCTCGGCTATTGTTGGATGGAAACCCCCGAGGAATGTGACAGAGGTCCGAAGCTTTTTGGGTTTGGCCAGATACTATAGGCAATTTGTAAACGGATTCTCTATGATAGCTACCCCGATGACAAGACTCCTGCAAAAAGATGTTAAGTTCGAAGCAGTTAAAGGCTTTGTTGACTGAAGCCCCAGTGTTAGTGCAACCGGAGTCAGGTAAGGAGTTTGTGATATATAGCGACGCCTCCTTGAATGGTTTGGGGTGCGTGCTTATGCAAGAAGGTAAGGTCATAGCTTATGCTTCGAGACAACTAAAGTCTCATGACAAAAACTTCCCGACGCACGATTTAGAGTTGGTCGCTATCGTGTTCGCACTGAAAATTTGGAGACACCATTTGTATGGAGAGAAATACCAAGTATTCACCGATCACAAGAGTCTTAAGTATTTAATGACTCAAAAGGAGTTGAACTTGCGGCAACACTGATGGTTAGAGCTGATAAAAGATTACGAGTTGATAATAAACTATCACCCAGGGAAGGCGAATGTGGTCGCTGACGCTCTAAGTAGAAAGTAATTATTCACCTTGAGGGCTATGAATGCTCAGTTGTCTGTGTCTAATGAAGGCTCGATTCTGGCAAAGTTGAGAGCTAGACCGACATTTCTAAAAGAGATCTGTGAAACTCAGAAAGGTGATAAGGAATTACAAGCCAAGAGAACTCAGTGTTAGTTAGGGACCGAATCAGACTTTCGGATTGGTACCGATGAGTGTTTGATGTTTAAGGATAGAGTTTGTATACCCAAAGATAGTGAGCTTATTCAAAGGATGCTACGAGAGGCACATAGTGGTCGCTTGTCCGTCCACCCGGTAGTGTGAAAATGTATAGTGACCTGAAGAAAATGTATTGGTGGTCGGGAATGAAAAGAGACATTTCAGAGTTTATTTCCAAGTGCCTTGTTTGTTAACAAGTGAAGGTTGAACACCAAGTACCTTCACGTCTGCTTCAGCCTATAACGGTCCCAGAGTGGAAGTGGGATCGGATTACTATAGATTTTGTGACAGGTTTGCCATTAACCCCGAAGAAAAAGAATGCTATTGGGGTTATTGTGGATAGGCTAACAAAGTCAGCACATTTTATACTAGTACATACCGACTACTCCCTTGGGAGATTGGCTGACTTGTATGTTTCCGATATTGTGAGACTACACGGGGTGCCCTTGTCGATTGTTTCAAATAGGGACCTGAGATTTACCTCGAGGTTTTGGAAAAAGTTATAAGAGGCTTTGGGAACAAAGTTGAGTTTTAGCACGGCTTTTCACTCACAAATCGACGGTCAGTCGGAAAGAATGATTCAGATTTTAGAAGACATGTTGTGGTGTTGTGTTCTTGAATTTCAAGGTAGTTGGGAAAGGTACTTACCATTGGTTGAATTACCTACAACAACAGTTATCAGACAAGTTTGAAAATAGCGCCTTATGAGGCTTTATATGGGAGAAAGTGTCAAACACCCTTATATTGGACCAAGCTCAGAGAAAGTCAAATTCACGGGGTCAACTTAGTCAAGGAGACTAAAGAGAAAGTTAAAGTGATTCGTGGCTGTTTGAAGGTTGCCTCAGATAGGAAGAAATCTTATGTGGATTTGAAACGGAAAGAGATCGAATTTCTAGTCAGTGACTGAGTATTTTTAAAAGTGTCCCCGTGGAAGAAAGTACTCAGATTTGGTAAAAGAGGCAAATTGAGTCCTCGTTTCATAGGACCCTATAAGTTACCAAAAGAGTAGGACCAGTTGCCTATCGATTGGCTTTACCACCAGAGTTAGAAAAGATTCACAACATGTTTCATATGTCCATGCTACGCCGATATAGATCAGACCCTTCGCATGTGATTGCGCCAACAGAGGTTGAGATTCTTCTGGACATGACTTATGGCAAAGAACCGGTCAAGATATTGGCTCGAAAAGTCAAACAGTTAAGGAATAAGAGTATATCACTTGTGAAAGTTTTGTGGCATAGATATAAAGGCGACGAAGCCACATGGGAACCCGAAAAGACTATGAGAGACCAGTACTTGAACTTATTCACTGGTAAGATTTTCAGGGACGAAAATCCCTAAAGGGGGAGAATTGTAACAGCCCAATTTAGGGGCTACTCGAAACAGTGGTCTCGGGACCATAAATCCAAAGTCAGAAAAATTATTTTATTATTAATTTGATGTTATAGCATGTTTATAAGAGTGAATGAAAAATTGGGTGAGTTAATTTTAACGTTTGCAAGTCCAATTGTGGAAAAGGACTAAATCGCATAAAGTGCAAAAGTCCTAATTTGATAGCTAAAGGTGTTAGATTGCCATGAATCTTAAATTAGGGGGTCTTTAAAGGGAAAATAGACCCTTAAAAGAAGGGATAGCCGGCCATGATACACGGAAATCAAGTTGTCAAAGTGTTAGGTGTTAATGACATTAGCAAATTGAATAAAATAAAGAAAAGTTGTCATGTTTTTTTTCTCTTCTCCTCTACACCACCAAAAATTAGCCATTGAGGGGGTTTGAAAGCTCAAAATTTTTAGCTGCTTAGTTGACTCACAAGTAAGTGATTTCCATACCCTTTGTTGATGATTTTTGCATTTTTGAGACCCTTGAAGCATGAGCTTTCAAATGAGGGGACTATCTTGCAAAATTGTTGAAAGTTTAGTGTTTTTCCATGAAATCATTTGTAATTTTTGCTGATTTTTTATGGAAGAAAATGAGTCTTGGGTGTGTTATAAACAACTTTTGTGAAAGGTGTTAACATGAAAACACCTAAAGGGACCATTTTACATAAGTTGTAAAATAGATGAGAAATGTGTGAAATAGTGGAAATCTGGAGTTGCTATAAGAGTAAAAAGGGTTCGGCTAGGTTTAAGATACGAAGAAATTCGATAAAAATTAATTTTCGAGCATAGGGGTAAAATGGTTATTTTGTCAAAGTCTAAGGGCAAAATGGTCATTTTATCGAACATGTGAATTTTCGATTGCCTAATTTAGTGACTAAATGAGTACATTTTTGCTATTATAGATCAAGAATTACCAAATCTAAACCTAGACCGGGGGAAGGCCAAGCAAATCGACTAAACTGATTAGTCATCACAGTTTGTAATTCGAGGTATGTTGCATGTAAACAGCACAACTACACTGATAATATATGTGTTTAAAATGTATCGAAATTATTATAGCATATTGTGGAGATGAGGAAATGTGATGAGGATAGAGATAGTAAAATTCCCGTTTGAACCTTAGGAAATAAATCGGATATTCATGCCATGACGATTGGGTCACTTGTGTGAGCTAGTGTAAGACATGTCTGGGACATGCATCGGCCACATTATGAGAGCCAGTGTAAGACCATGTCTGGGACATGGCATCGGCATTGTAACGAGTGCTAATGTAAGACATGTCTGGGACATGCATCGGCTATGAGATGTGTCAGTGTAAGACCATGTCTGGGACATGGCATCGGCACAGATATGCGAGAGCTAGTGTAAGACCATGTCTGGGACATGGCATCGGCACTTTACCCACGTTTGAGGCTTACTGAATATCCGGTAGTGTTTCAAATGGTTCAACGGTGAAAGTTATGATCTTAAGTTAATGAGGAAAGTATAACCGTGTTATGAGTGGTATAGGTACCAAATTGATATGTATGAGATATGAGCTCAATAAATAATATATGGTGAGAATTGTATAGTGATGAGTAAGTTATACTTATGCCCACTTGTGTATTATGAGCTTGTTGATAAAAGGGTAAATTTGTGTTGTTTATTTATTAATGTGCAACTTACTAAGCTATATGCTTACTCCCTTTCCTTTCCATTTTCTTATAGTGCCGCCTAACTAGCTCGAGGATCATCAGACGTTGGAGGCAACGATCACACTATCATCCGAAGCACTCGGTATAGTTAGAACTCTTAATGTTTAGTATGGCATGT